>OZ018344.1:21898462-23215962 GCA_963969515.1 Yponomeuta evonymella
TTTGTGTATATTTGGTAGGTCTGAGAATAGGTCAAAGGCTATCATTTATATGGCAAAACAACGTTTGCCGAGTCAGCTAGTAGTCGTATTTATAAGTAGTAAGTAACGTGCTCTCTTCTCGCCCTAGTACAATACACAACGATAGCCAATATAGACGCCGTTTCAATAACATCCCTAAAGTAGGACCTTCAACAGTACACTGGCACCATTCGTGCAAATCAAATACGACCTCTGCTTTGGTAGCCAAGCGTGTTAACCGCTAGACGAACGAGGCTTCTTGATAAACACCAGTATTTTCATATGGTCCCGCCCCATGTTGACTTCAACATGGGGTGGGACCAATAATTTTATTAAATTCTGGGTAACAGACATGAGGTAGGAATTTGTTATTGTGGGGTAGCAAAAGGTATAAAACAATAAGAAGACAATTTTAAAATCCGAGCCGTGGTCCCGCCATAGTACGCTCACCAAAAGTGGAAGTCGTTACGCCGCCATGATTGTGTCCGCAGACGCCGCGGCGTCGGCGGCGGCGGCGGCGGCGGCCGGCGCGGCGACGGCGTCGGACGACGACGTCGAGATCAAGGAGGAGCCGGCGGAGATCGTGGAGCTGGTCAGCAGTGACGACGAGGTCAAGCCCGACCTGGCGCTGCTGCAGGCCGTGCAGCCCCCGCCGGCGTCGCAAGCTGGTGAGTTGTTACCCAGTTCCGAGTTTAGTAAAACTACAATGGAGAACTTACACTAACATTGTTTCTACTAGAATCGGAGAGGACACATTAAATAGGAAATAAACGTGGTATTTTTTTTTCTCTGCGACTAATACTTTTGATAATATAACCAGTCGAAAAGTCAATATAGTCACGTGGTACTAAAACGTGCCATACAAATCGACCTAAGACTGTGACGTCTCTCCCTAACGTTACGATTATAATGTATGAAGCGCCTATCAATATTTGAGTTATCTCGTAAAATAATGTTTTTATGCATGTACAGTACACCCTTATAAGAAAACGTTCAGAATTCAATGACATAACGAAATCTATTAAGTTTTGTGTTATTAGAGTAACTTTATTTTTGGCATATTTTGTGGCCCCGAAGACCCCGAAAAAAATATTTTTATTGTTTTATTTTAAATTCCAAGGTTTTTGTATGATTTCTATGGTATAAAAGCAATGTCACTCCAATCTAAGTTAGACGCAAGTTCCCCATTCGTAGTTTATTATGACCTAAACTCAATGATGAAAGCAGCCCAAATCCAAATAATCGGCCCAGGTTCTTAAATTAACCTATCTTCTCGGAAAAAATAAAAAACAGACCTTTTTATTTTTGGGACAATGCCCATTCTGTAATGTAACGCCCATTCCAATCATATAGGTGCCTACCAAAGCGCGGTCCCCGAGCAGAAAGCATTTCGTACATTGATTGATTTTGCCTACTGGCAGTGGTCACCAAAATTTTTTTTTGAAATGCAAGTTTATATTGATAGTATTTGGGGCAGGTCTGTCATCATATGTTAACTTATGTACGTACGATAGAGGCGCTGCTGATTTTCTCATATTATATTCTCGCTTATTTTTCGGATTTCAAAAATTCGTGATGACTGATTGAGCTGAATTATACAGCGACTCCATGGAATATTATCATCATTATAAAAATGTTGACAGTTCGCAGTGAACTGTTATAAAAATCGAGTTAGGTTAGGTATACTTAATTACTTATTTACAATTAGGTATGAATAAAATGTAGATACTTAATTCAGAAATAGACGATTGATTAATCAGAATCATATTCCGCGGTATCAGTGTTACTGGTTTCCGGCGACGTCTCGCCGGTCACATTAAGTACAAAAGAATTGATAGTTTTCTCTATATAATTGTCAAGTCCATCTAATTTAAATTCTTCTTCTTTTACGTGGCGAATGAAATTTTGCCACTTATCTGCTGAAATGTTGTTCACGGCCTCCCGGAGCAGGTTTTTCACGTCTGCCATCTTGAATGTAGGTACTCTTTTACCTCTCCACATACTTGACGTCTGCTCACACAAATTCGATCGGATTCAACTCACAGAGGTATGGAGGTAATCTCAATACCTCCACATTAACTCCTTTCGCAATTTCGTTAATGACGTACGATTCGTTCTGGGATTTTACATCTTTCACCTTTTCCGAGAGCTGAAGTTTTGTTTCAATTGGCTCAAAAAATATTTCCTTTGATGAAAGAAATTCTTGGATGTCTTGTTTTTTCCAACTCATAACTAGAATTTTCTACAGCGCCTTGAGTGGTAGCTGGCATTATCCATGACAACTACTGCGTTTGGATCAATTTTTAAACTTGACTGCATTCATCATACATAAGCAGCCTATTTAAGTACGTCCACTGTAGGGCACAGCCTTTCTCTCAGAGAGAGAGAGTATGGGCTTAATCACCACGCGTGCCCACCGCGGATTAGCGATTTTAAGCGCTGAGGTATGTGAATAGCTCAGACACTCAGGTTTCCTCACGATGTTTTCCTTCACAGTTAGCGAGTGGTATCGCTACTATAACTTCACAAATGTACATAACTTAGAAAACAAAGTCATAGGTACATGCCCGCACTGGGAATCGAACCTGGATCTCTCACTTCCGAGTTCAATGTTCTACCCACTAGACTACCACCGCTATACTGCATTCATCGATTCTTGATAAACGCCCGTACCTTTGCATTCAAATACCAGTTCTGATGCCGCCACGAATTCTTTTTCACCTCCTATATGCAATACAATTAAATGGTTGCCTTTGGAAGTAGGATTCCTGGCACCCGTCGACAAACTTCAAAAATGCTTGTTCGCGTGACTTCACTGTCGTCTACACACTGTAGCCCACACGTTGTCTACAGTGTGCCCCGAAAAGAAAATTCATAATTTTATTATAAGAATCTTGACCTTACGCGCTGCGCGTAAAGCTGAGAATTGCTGTCAATCGACGCGAATCAAATCGCGCCAGGAAAAACACGCTCAGGCAATAACAGTCGCGTCTGCTGATAAACACATCTACGTTTATGTACTTACACACACATATACAAAAATATTTACTTGTAAGATCCCGTTATTGTACTGACCCATTACGTTTTACGTTTTTAGATATTGTGGGATTTACTATTTATGGAGGATGGTCGATAATAAATAAATAAATACTTCTGTCCATAAATATGAAATTATTTATTTATAAATTATAGTTTTTACGTGAGTGAAGTCGCGCGCCTGAAGTAATATTACGTTTATATAATAAAATGAAAAATCTTACCTGCATTCACCCAAGTTTCATCTCGGTAATATATTGGTCGTTCTTGCTCACGGTAAGCTTAGTTTTTTCAAATATTTAATACGCCACAATGCTACGTCATCTCTGTCGTAAAAATAAAAAAATCGAACCTGCTGCCGCCCGTACTCGCTATCTCTCGTGATAGGTACCTGCTAAGTAGCGTTCTGTCCTGTCCTCGGAGTACACCATTACGAAAATAGTTTTTCAAATTGCACCTTAGTGACAGACCATTTTGCAATCGTCTTCAGCATCTATTTAATGTCGAATCTCTTCCACAGCAACTAACCCTCCGGCGACCGAAAGCCGCACTGAGGACGAGACCCGCGTCGTCACCAAGCGCGCAGACCTCACCATCATCGTCCCAAAGACGCAGCCCACCAGGAAAATAAAGCTCAATAGACAAAAAGCCGCCCCTGTAACCACTGCCACTAACGCCGAAAACGGCCCATCATTAAATGCCGCTGTGCCTTCCACAACCCAAAGCAATAAGGATGAACCGGAGAAAAATGTCACTGTGATAACAGTAAAAGACCAAAGCAAGAAGAAAGACAGGGTCAAGAAAAGCAAGAAAGCTAAACGAGCTAAGGATGCCGACGGAAGCGACCACGACGAGATCACACTGCAGCTTTCAGACAGTGAGAAAATGGACCTACTCGAAGATTTCGACAGGAAAACCTACGATCGCGTCTCCAGCTCGAGTTCGGAGGACGTTAGTGAAGACAGCGATGGTGCTGGTCGAACGGAAAGTTCAAAACAAGTGTTATCTAACCCTAAAAATCCAGCTACAAGTGAGAATGTTGAAAATATTACTGTTGTAAATGAAAGTAACGATAACAATAGTAGGGAAAATAACGATAGTGAAAATATTGACAACAATTTGGTTACTCAGGATAAACTTGAAGTAAATGCTGTTAAAGGTGATCAGCAGGCTTCTGATGGTAAAGTTGACTGTGAAGAAAGTGTAGAAGAAGTATCAGCGGAAGAATTAGCCGCTCCAAAGTCGAATGAAATTAACGAAAATGAAGAAGTCATGCATGCAGAAGAAAAGTCTGTGGATGAGAAAGTTGGCAAAGGTAAAGATTCAATGGAAAAGCTGGAATTGGAAGTTGAAGTCACCACTGTAGTAAAAAACGTACAAGAAAAAAGTGAAACAGTCGATGAAAATACAACTGACGTGGAAAAGTCAGTTGAGGTCAGTGCTGAAGAACAAAGAAGTCCAGACGATGTCACTGAAAGTACCATTAGTATCGTAGTGGACGATGATAGAGAGGGCACTTTAACTGAGAATGGTTCAACAGTCCTTGAAGAAGAACACAAAAGCACTGCAACAGAAGTGGGTGCCAGTAACAGGCAAGAGGCAGAATTAGACTCAGAGCCAGTTCAGGTTCTGACGTCAGAGATCAACGGCGCAGCAGACGAAATTGACGCCAGTGACGTGGAGACCACAAAGAAGCCTAAGAGTAAAAAGAAACGTAAGAAAAAGGAGAAGAAAACAAAAAAAGATAAGAAACATAAGGATTAGTTTTGTTAAGGCTGCCTTTGCTTGTGGCATGGCATTCCTCTCGCTCGCAAATTGTTACATTTTCCATGTTTGTTAATTAACTGAGTATTCTTTTGACAAATGTGGTCAAAGCGTCGTAGCACGTTACAGCAACGCCGCCATGGCACGGCTCCAACCCAGCGGTTAACTTTTCATTCAAACTTGAGCGTGTCGTATCTATAGTATGTTTCATAATGTCAATGTACAAAAGCCAACCGCGGGCAGTCAGCGCGCTTGCCGCTACCATACGACTCAACTAGCGGCCGGCGCGCTTCGAGCGAGCAATCTTGCACCCGGCGTGCTTCGAGCGAGCGGTCTGCGTGTTTCCAGCGCGGCTACTGCGAGCCGCCAGCTGGTCCTTGTCCTAGGCGTGTTCAATCAGCGAGCTTGCACCCTGCAGCCAGTGCATATACGGCGAGCTTGCAGCTCGCAGGCGACGCGTGGTTAGGTTAACCAAGTATGGTTAGCGTGCTGACGACTAACGGTAGCCTGAATTCGAGGCGAAGCTGTGCTCGTTAATGTCGTTACTACAAAGAAAATCAGGGATATCTAAGCTATAATGAAATAATTATTAGTACCTAATTAAATATTTCATTGTTGTTTATTTTTTATTTTTTTGTAATTGCTCTCGGGCAAATACACGCACAGAGTTGTGGCCCATTTGCGTTGCCGTGACACACACAATGTTAGATGTGACCCATTAATGGTTGTTGTTTGTAATATTAATTCTTAGTTTTAAGTATCTGTACATTGGGCTCTTTCGGTCTTATTTATGGGGGCACGATGCCTTGTAGCACTCCTACGACACGGTTTGAACGGTCTGCGGTAAGGGAAAGCCCTTGCCCAAAAACATATAACATATGGTTGTGTAAGTTTTTGTCTCATATTTATTGTGTGTGTTATTGGTGCAGCAAATAAACTTTTTATCTTGTATCTTTATTTTTTTATCTAAAAAGGCCACTTAAATTAGGAACACCTGATTTACATAGTCTGAGGTGAAGGGAATGACTACCTAGTACAGACTATTTAAACTTCATTTGAGGAATGTTTTGGAGAAATCGTGTTTCTATAAATAACATCGTGTGCGAAAATCTGAGAATACGATGGCGAGACCGTGAATGCCTGCCAGCGTTTAATTTTTTACCCGACTGCGGTAGAGCCGAAAGAAAGAGATATAGTTTTCGCAGGCTTTGTATAGGTATGTTTGTTTATATTTAGGGATGTTCCACCGTAGTGTCTGAACTGCTCATCCGATTTTCATGAGTTAGGTGTCAATCGATTCGTTATTACGGTCCGTGGCATAGGCTACATTTTTTAAAAACAAAATTACAGTGGGCCTACCGTTTATTTAACTTTTGGCAGCTCGATTTAATGACGTTCTATGAAGTTACCAATTCGATTGTTTATGATGATCGATTTTAATTCTGTTGAAATCTTAATCGATTGATTGCATTGATATTTTATTTTTATATATCTTATAATTCGTCTGTCTGAGCTGGATAAACTAAAACCTACCGAACATTTCAAAACTTATAATATTAAAAGCTAATTTCTTATAATTACTTTGATGAAGTTGTTCTGTAAAGCAGATAAAACGCCCTCGTTCCACGGAACCCTACACTGCGCGTGGCCCGACACGCCCTTGGCCGGTTTTTGAAGTTTTTTACTCGTGTAGATGAATGAAGAAAATTTGTTCTATATGTTAATATCTTGTGGTTAGTTCCATGACATATTTAAATAAGTATGCTTAATAATATTTCTAATTGCCTTTAACGAAAAACTACCTCGCTTGTTCATCATCAGCCATTTGAGCCCACTGCAGGACATAGGCCTCCTTCGTGGTTTTCATAACCATGAGGGGTTTTGCCATAATCGCCACGCTTGGCAGGCGGGTTGGCGATCGCAGTATGCGGTTGGAATCTCAGGAAGACGCTGCTGCCCGTCTCCTGGTAATTGATTTCCTTAGTCGCCTTCTACGACATCCACGGAAGGAGATGGAGTGACGCTATTCTTAATCCGGCGCCACGCGGAATACCTCCTCGCTTGTTATTTCCAATTAATTATAATAAAAGAACTCAAGCCCACCGGAATGAAACGAGCGTTCTGGTGGAGTCCTGGGGGCGAGTATCTTAAATTTTTTGTTTAATAAAGCATTATTAGTACTGTAACTTTGTGACGGTTAAAAACATAGAAGTTCATCCAGCGCTAAAAAATTACCCACGTTCAAATATGCCAGGCAGGCGGGAAGTGAGTTCAGTATTACCAAGCAAAATTTATAGGCACCTGCCACCGTCAGATCGCTATGTGGCGAGGTATCTAGATATTTTCGTCGGGTTATACATCACTGAAGTCAATGGTTTGACGATGTCAAAAAATATTACTATGAGGATGGTGTTATGCAAACATGCTTGAACTCCAAGGAGGAGTAAAACTGATCATGAAAACAGTGAAACTATAGACCCTTCAGCTTTATGAAGGGTCTCCAGCGCAGGCCTTAAGCACACATAATAACACTGCTAGTGAATAACACGAAACGTGATCACCAGTGTTCCGTTTTTTATGCAACGCGATGAAGCAATGGCCTTTGCCTCTTATATAAGTAGACATCTCAACTAATGGATTTGCAATTTTTCCTGTTTGTCTATCCTAAACTTGCTATTTAAATAGTATATACTACCAAAATAAGTGAAATTTGTAATCCAAAGAAAAATATAGCAGTCTGAAAAAGGACTGGTCATGTCTACTCGACGGGCGGTGGTAGCCTAGTGGGTAGAACCTCGGACTCGGAAGTGGGAGACCCAGGTTCGATCCCCGGTGCGGGCATGTACCTATGACTTGGTTTTCTAAGTTATGTACATTTGTGAAGTTATAGTAGCAATACTACTCGCTAACGGTGAAGGAAACTATCGTGAGGATACCTGAGTATCTGAGCTATTCACATACCTCAGCGCTTGAAATCGCCAATCCGCGGTGGGCACGCGTGGTGATTAAGCCCATACTCTCTCCCTGAGAGAAGGCCTGTGCCCTACAGTGGGACGTATATAGGCTGCTTATGTTATGTCTACTCGCCAAAGTTTTAACTTTAAAGATAAATTTTAAGGAACCTGATTTGTATTATTTGAATTGTACAAATACCTACATGTCCGATGTAAATAATATACAGATTAAATTAGAACTCTTTACAGTAAACACATGGAACAATGTAGTATAAGTATACATTTCATATATTATGGACTTATGATTTTTATTTGTTTGAGACTAAAAATAGTAATTTGAATAACTTTTAATATGGGGACAACTTGAAAATAGCAAATCATCATCATCAACCCATTATGTCCCCACCGAGGGGCACGGGTCTCTTCCCTGAGGAAGGTATAGGCCATACTCCACCACGGGGGCCAAGTCCGGCTTGGTGGAGGCTTGTAGACTAGTGGCTCGTCTACTGTCAGAAGTTGTCAAGCCGCCCTAAGGCCTCTGACTTGGCTTAACGACTGCCTTCTACCGACGGCAGCCGGCACCAACAGCTTAACGTGCCTTGCGAAGCACGGAACCGCTCGGAAAAATGCCACTAGCGTTAGGCATAGACGGCGACCCATCCATAAATAGCAAATAATATCAACAATCTACTAAATTTACCACCTACGGCACTGAAATGTATGGCACAGATGACAATGCCTTCTCTTCGATATTGTCTACATAGTATTACTATCTGTGTAGTAATTAAGGCTCGTTTGTTTGAGAAGTAGAATGCCCCTTTCCGGATAGTTATAGCGATTTTGTAACAGCTTGTATCAGCCTAATACAAGACAGGCCTTCTTACAGAAAATGGGCGCGCTTTGTCTTCTACCACTATCTGGGCCCACCATAGATTGATAATTTCAACCGCCGAGGTTTGTCAATACACCCAGTCGTCCAGGTTTTCCTGTGCCATTAGCGACTGGTATTGCTAGATAAGATAATCGTTTAATGCTACTGTATTCAATCCAGTAATGCCTTACGTAACTAAATAATAATAGAAGCAATACCGTTTTACTGTAGTGAATGTAATAATTAGATATAGAGATATTCTCCATTACGTCGTCTTAGAGTGAAAAACTCGTGAGTGCAAAAGATGTAACTTTTCAGGAGGAAGAAAAAACTGCGTCCTGAAACTTTTTTGTACCACACATTGTCTATTTCTGTGCCATTTTACTTACAAATTTAATGACTTTTCATATTATTCAATGATAAGTTTAATATATTGCCCAAAATGCATATAATGCTACTTCAGAGGTTTTCTTATAAAAAACTCCGCATAACACATGCATGTACTAGGTTTTCACTGATACGAAGAAGTAAAAATCGTTTGTTTTCATATAATTATCTTTATTTAGATGTGTTATTTAATTTAAAAGATGTATTTAACCATAACATTCAACTGGTAATACCTATATTTCTTCCAAATGAACTTACGGAATAGTAAAAACTTAAAAAAAACCACTTAATTCGGTTTATAGAACGATATCTTTTTTCCATAGATAATAATATCAAAGTAATTGGCGTAAGGTCAGTCTCTACAGTTTGTTATAGAATAGGATCATTAGAAAAACTTTATTACTTAGAAAAACATATAGGTACCTAACTTTTTTGTTAACATAATCAGTACCAAAATGAAATTGCACACTGGCTTACAGTTAGTAAAATCAGTACAAAACATAAAAAAGCACACTGGCTAACAAATTAAAAAATCAGTACAAAACTTAAAAATCACAATGGCTAACAATTTGTTAACTCTTAAGGTATTTCAGTCTTAACAATTCGAGTCCTTACCTTGCTTTATATTTAAATCTAATAGGTATTCAAAGTTTAATCAATATCACATTGTTTTTAGGTAGTAGCAGTAGTATAAATTCAACAGCTACTACATAATATAATTATTGTTCTTCATACATTGTCGTGAAGTTAATATTAACGTATAAAAAATTAGGAAAATTAACGTTATGAGGTTGACATAACTTAACTTAGAGTTTTAATGATGCGTGACATTGGAAATTATAGCATTTACTTAGAAAAACATATAGGTAGGTAACCTAAATATTCTGTTAACATAATCAGTACCAAACTGAAATTGCACATTGGCTCACAGTTTGTAAAATCAGTACAAAACATAAAAAGCACACCGGCTAACAATTTGTAAACTCTTAAGGCATTTCAGTCTTAACGATTCGAGTCCTTAACTTGCTTTATACTTAAAGGTGCGAGTTGGTAGCCGACTGCACGCAGCAGCAGCAGACGACGTGTCTTCGCGACACTACGGGTTCGTATGCATTTCTATGAAATACGTTCCGCACCAAGCGACACCAAGTTTTCATAGAAATACATACAAACCGGTAGTGTCGCGACGACCGTCTGCTGCTGCTGCGTGCAGTCGGCTACCAACTTGCACCTTTAATCTAATAGGTACATGCCTAATCAAAATTCAGTTAATATCACATTGTTTTTTGAGTAGTAGCAGTAGTAGTAAATTCAACAGCTACTACATAGCTACTATAATTGTTGTTGTAATTAAAAAGTGATAGTAACAATTAATTATTCTGGCAATACTACTCTTCTGCATGTACAAGTGTTATTCCGTCTATGTTCACTGCATTGATGCGGTAGTTGGTCGTAGAAAGAGTGTACATCAATAGGCAACACGGTCTTTAATTCTTGTAAATGAATGTACTTGCTTCTTGGAATAGGGAGTCTGGAATCATATAACAACGGCATACTATCAGACTGGCCTGGCATTTTAATTCTTTTAGATAGCTGTGTGAAATCTTCGATGTGTCCCTTTTTATAAAAAATTGTGCCATTACTGCGGTATTCGATGCAGCGCAAATCAAAGACTGTTGCATCCCCAGTTTTCTTTCCAGGTCTAATAGAATTAAGATACGGCAGAGAACTAAACTTCTGAAAGAAAGTATGTTGCAAGTATATGACGTTGTAGGGTTTTGTTAATCTGGCTGTTTTACAGATTTCAACATACTGTGCTGGCGAATAGATCTCTCGGTTTTTTAGTTTTCTTTCTATTGTTGCGTGCATCGAATCGCACTCCATTTGCGTATTCCCTTTTTCTAAATACTTATGGGTTATAGTTATAGATTTTTGTACCGCAGCAAGAAGCAAGGCATTGGCAAGGATGGCGTTTCGGTTTTGATTCGTGCAACCGTCACTCCAGAAAATAACGTGGCTAACAGTGTCATCAATCTTAGTGTTCAAAAAATGGAAGATAACACTGGCAAATTCATCAGCAGTCACGCCTCCCTCACACTCGTGCCAGATGAAGCAATACCCTTCAGAAGTTTTCATGTCAAAAATCGTGAAATTATGAACCTTCAGTTTAGTTTCATAGTAGAGAGCTGAAGCGTTTAATGCAGGAGAAAGTAAAACTGCCTGCAGATCGAAGGTAAAAAGTTTCACAGATGGGTCGGAGATATTTTTATCTGAAGATTTTTCCTGCCTTGCCGTATCCTTTCGCAAAATATGTGCATTGTAATCTTCATTACTTATGTTACCGACTCTATGGGCGCAACAGATATCACATTCGTCTTTCTTGGGTGAAAACAAAGAAAGGTCCATCTTGTCAAATTCCTCCCAAAATATGAAATTTGACACTTTACAGTCCTCTTTCCCTTTTTCTGTAAGATAGTTTAAGTATTCCCGGTAGAGGCTTTGTTTACTGTTCGAGATACGTTCTAAATAAAGTTTAGATGTGGATTTTCGGCAGTAATGCGACTCTAACTTTGGCAACATACTCAAAAAATCTCGTAAGTGTTTTCTTCCTTGTTCTTCTTGTTCTTTTACTATACTGTTTCTGTTACAAATGTGAGTCTTATGAGCTTCGTTCCGTGACCAGTTATGGACAGTCCATTCCTCTATGTCGAAAGTGTGCAAATACATTATTTTGCAAACTGTGAACTGTCCTTCAGGCGTGGTTACTGTGTACTTGTAAGTATGATCTCAGGACCATAGTAAAAACGATAGTATGACCCACTCGCCTGCTTTGTAGAAGTACAGTGGGACAGAGCGGGGTTTAAAAAAACTTAAGATAATTTTAGTTTTTACATCAAGCGTCTTGATCATCATCAACTTGTGTGGATGGATGTACATAAATAAAAGAATCTGGAATATAATGGTATGTGAAATAAAATATGTATAGCGAAAGACTACAAGAATATAAGTACTTATAATTTACATATTACGTAACGTACATATACTTGAATACCTACAAAATAAATACATAATGAAATACCTACATATAAGTAACAGTTTACATGTAAATAATATATATAAAAACGTACAAAAGAAACGTAACACAAAAAAAAATTACTAAACAGAACAACTAGAACCAAGATGTTTTTTAGAACGTGTATGATAATGTAATACACCCAAGAACACAGTCGTTACTAACCTTATGGCTAGCATTAACGGTATCACATTTCCGTCTCAACACACTTTGACAATGAACTGTCTTTTGAATCCAAACTTTCTTTCCTTGCCAGGACAATTTCCAGTAATCATTAAAATTTGTCTGCCTGTTCTCCTCTGTAACTTTGCAACATTGAAAATATTTTGTTGTTTCTGTATGGTCACATCTAGATTTCATAGAACGTTCGTTTCTGCGAATATCGAAAACTACTTTTCCTTCTTCAGTTTTTCTTCTACCTTCATAAGTCTCACCCTTCATGCGTTTATTTTTATTCAGTTCACTTACCCAACTTTCCTTCTTTGGTCTTCCTCTTTTTGCACGACGGCGTTTTTCATTAGTATCAGTTTCGTTTCTTTCTAAGTCAACAGATTCAGCCGATGAGTGTCTCGCTAATTCATTGGGTTGATAGTCGGGGTCTCCATCATCAGGGGAGAAATCACCGTCATTTGAATGAGGTGAAGCACAACTTAGCATTGGATCTTGAAAACATAAAGGAGGAACGTCTGGAGCATCGTAAAGATTTTGAGGGGACATAATTTGGAGTACTTCTCGGTGACACTGATGGCCCTTGTTGCAAATCCTGGTGCATCAAAGTGTTAAGAGAAGGTTGTTTCGCTGAATCCTTTAGCAGGGTAACTTCTTCTGCTATATAACATCCCATCTCTTCATCGAAATTGTCTACTGAAGTTGAGGGCTCATTATCATTAGCTAGTAAGTCGGTGCTAAGAAAAATTTAATTTTCTAGACTTGCTTTTTGAGCGTGAGTGACAATTTTTTTAGCAGAATTTATCACGTCTAGACACAATTTAGCGAGTAAGTTGGGTTTAACATCTTCCAGACCATTTACAGACGAAGGAGAAGTGTTTTGTGTTCCAGAGGCGTTTGATATTTTAGGAAGAGCTTCTTTACTGGGGACAATTTTTTCAGTACAATTTAATAATTCAGCAAGCGCGATCGGATTTCGTTTTTTTGCACAAGAGCTCGTGTCATGTACTATAAACGCAGATGTACTGTCTGGTATGGAATCATTTGATGTTGGATTACAAGATTGAATAATCGGTTCTACATCGTTAGACATGTCTTCCTGATTTGAATTTGCATCGATTTTCTTTATCTTTGTTGCTATCTTCGCATCTTTATTTAATTTTCGTTTTTTTTTCCCACTTCGCAATGAATAATAGCTTTTAACAATTTCAGGAGAACATCTACCATCACCAGGATCCAGCATGTTGTACTAAAACAAATAATAAAATACCTTCTACTAATTTTTCATATAAATTTAAATACAAAAACCTAGCAATTGAATTTGTTTAGTTTTATTAGTTTTCAAAGAAATATTCGTATGTACATTTTCGAGTTAATCGTATTATTACTTTTAACCTCGCAAACTCAGTACGTGCGTTTACGAGGTAATCGTAACCAAAATATAAGATGTAACCCTCTTATTTATTAATTTCACTCATAATATTACGTAAAAATATGAGTTATCAAACAATAAATTAGATTTAGGTGATATATCTTAATAATCTTACTGCATCATCTTGTTTACTCATGTCAGGGGTTTTCATAGAATTATCTTGTAATACGATTACTTCGTAACCATCCATGCGTAGTTTTCATTCTCAGTGCAAATCGAATGAAAACCTCGTACATGACTTTCCGAGGTTAAAAAACTAAATCGAGCAACTTGACGAGGTTGTCAGTCTAATAAAATAGAAAACTGGTCACAAATCCTACAGTTTTGGTTTCATCTGCACAAAAATACAATTAAAAGATGAACAGTACTTACCGTTTTCACAAAAACACACAATTATACAATATTAGTTGATAAATACCGAATAATATTTTTTCAAACAGAAAACGAAACGTCCGCTACAAGGTATTCACACTGAACTAAGGTTCGCGAGTATTTACGAGGTTCTCATGACAATTCATAAATGGCGTTATGAGTATCGGATGATTATAGGAATGAAATCAGAACATGCGCCACGAGGTTTTCTTTCCAGAAACGTAAAAATGTATTTTATTTCAAAATTGTATTTCCGAGGTTTTCACTCTAAGACGACGATTAATATTTTTCAATTGACAATCAATTTGGCTAAAAGATTGAAAAACTCGAATTTCCCGCCACATTTAGCGCTTTGATGTTAATTGTCTGGTTTACCTTTTCCATAAAACCATCACTCACTCAATTGAATATCGCGCTTTCGGACTGTTGGTTCCATTGGAAAGTTCCATTGATGGGCCCAACGGGATTTTCTAGACCTTTTGTCTCCACTACTTAGGATGAGTGGGTCCAATAGGATTTTGACGGTTCTCATGTCTCCATTCTTCGAAATAGTTGGAGCTATTAGGATTTATTCAGTACTGTTGTCTCCGCTATTAAGATACTGGCCATGTAAGTGTAATTGACATTGATTGACATTTGATCTAATACATAGATTACTGTAAGCGCTTTGTAAGTAATTCACTATTCACACTATTCTATTTGTATTTACTAAAATGGACCAAGATCTCCGTTTTTTGGAAAGAAAGGGTTGTAAAGTTTTGATTTACAATGGTGACTAGTTTTATAAACACACGGTTTATAAAAATACCAGAAACCGTTGGATTTGCAGCTGTAAAAAGAAGGACAAATGCCTTGGTGCGATTACAGTTCATGTGAGTCTAAAACTAATTTGATTTGATTTAAGCATATCAACCATTAACTGCGTTAACTGTCAAAATAATTGTATTCTCGATTAATTAGTTAATTGATTGACTGAGTGATCGTTTCATCCAAATTTATGGTGATACAACTTTATACAAGTTACCCCACGTTGATTTGGGTAAAATCTATGAATGACTCGATCAATCAAAGAATTACGTCATCAATCAAACAGTCGCGCCATTAATCAATAAAACACGTTATTAATCAAGCATTGAGACCATCATTCAGTCAATCAATTAATTAATGAATCGAGAAAACAATTATTTTTACAGTGCACGCAGATGAGTGTAGATATGGTTTTTGACTATTCTTTCGGACGTGGGACAACTTGTATCAAGTTGTATCACCTTCGAATTGGGTGAAATCTATGAATCACTCCATCAATCAAACAAACGCGCCATTAATCATGCATTGAGACCATCAAACAATCACTCTGTCAATTAATTAATTAATTATTCGAGAAAACAATTATTTTGACAGGTCATGCAGATAAGTGTAGCTATGGTTTTTGGCTATTCTTTCGTACGTGGGACAGATCGTTGTGAACGTTAATTGTATACGTTTACTGGTATTATCCGTCAACAGAACTACGTAACAGAACAGTTGGGAATATTTGAGATTGAAGCAGGGTGTAAAGCATAGTCTTATACAGAACTAATGGTAAAAAAATCCCAGTATTTCTGCCGACAGAACTACTCAACAGAACAGGTGGGAAAAAAGGAATTTGACACCTTTTAAGTAAATGTTTTGACAATGGAACCACGAAACCGGATTTGGACCTAATAAAATTTCGATTATTGACTCCACCATCTAAATGAGACCGTCGGAATTTGTAAATCCTGTTGGACCCATCAATGGAGCCATGAAAACTTGAAAAACCTATTGGACCCATTAATGGA
This sequence comes from Yponomeuta evonymella, assembly GCA_963969515.1. Taxonomy (NCBI): domain Eukaryota; kingdom Metazoa; phylum Arthropoda; class Insecta; order Lepidoptera; family Yponomeutidae; genus Yponomeuta; species Yponomeuta evonymella. The sequence continues at coordinate 21,914,358 of OZ018344.1, forward strand.
ACTTTCCAATGGAACCAACAGTCCGAAACCAATATCGCCTAATAAACGTTCATGTCATGCATGTTTTATCTGCTATTATACGTCTCACTTTTCCTTCAGCAACTCTCCATCGTCGGTTGCCTGGAGGAAATTGCTATAAGCAATAAGACCGCCAATTGTACTGTAATTTTGTAAATATTTTATTTTTGTGTTTTTCCTGGTACAATAAAGAATATTCTTATCTTATAAGTCTGGTTTGACTCTCCGATTATCATTCGTCCTACGAGTACGCCAACAGTTCCCTTGTAAGTTAAAAAAATATTCTTGTAGTTTGGTTAATTAAATAAAAATCGGTTGAACTTTTAGGCACATAGAACGATTTATTGTATCGCATTTGTAAGTCCTGACTTTCGACAAACCAATAAAACAATACATCCAATAGACACTGAACAGAGGAAACTCATTAAGGCTGCTATTACGTCTGGCATGCTGTCGTTTGCACAGCAGCCTTAACGAAGGCTAAAAATAAGTTAATTGTTAGTGCATAGCACTCCAACTCGGATAGATTTGGAGTACTTTGCAGGTCAGTCAGAATAACCTTAACAGAAATGTCTTAACGGAACGTCTGGGCCCCATTTCATAGAACTACAATTCATGGTTTATTATTCGATGTACCGATTAACCCACAGTTTAAGAATCGGCTACGCAATGCTCATCGAATTGTCTGTAATTAACTTAACTATGAATTTATTGTAGTTTTATGAAACGCAGCGCTGGAATCACTTAAAATGTTTTAATTTGCGAACAAGGCGGATGCCAGACAAAACTCTAGCCTAATACATGCATACAAAACAGCATGCTTTTATTTACGCAAATAATTATAATTCTAAGAAATAAAAAAGTTAAAATAATTTAATTTATAAATATTCTTGATTCTTAAGAACTGATGAGAACCGAATTCTGCCACATGTTTTGAAACTAATATTTGTGAAAATAAACGATGAAAAGTAATAAAGAAGGTATGAGTATACCATGGCACAATAACGTAAGTACTTCTAAACAAAATTAAAGGAAAATAATACATCCACCTATTTTTTTAACACAAAAATAGTTAAAGTAAGCGAAAGTAAAAAATAAGTAATATCGATACAAAAATCCTTCGATGATATAACAAAATAAGTAATAGTCCTGTTTTAAGTTCATTATCAAGTCTTTCCCTTACATTTCATAAAGAAAGATGCGACACTATATCTACTTAAATTTAAGTATAAATCAATCTTGGCAATCTTGACTTATTTGATATTATGTACCATTGATGGCATGTAGGCCTACAAAACAGTCTATCGCCTTCAGATCACAGCGGATTTGCCAAAAATATACAAAAATATCACCGCTACGTACAATCGTACATAAACATTTTATAAAAAATACATTTTCACTTGCAACATGTCAGAGTCAGTGCTTAGTGTCTTACGGTTTCCCACTGGCCGGGTGGCGCCCGCCAGGCAGCCGGAGAAGGAAAAAATGTACCAAAATGTGTGGTGCGTTTTTTTTCCAGCGGCCAGTACCAGTTACGCGTCGGCTAGTGAGAACCACGGTGTTTTCTCGTGATCCCATTATTCGTCATTGGAACTACGAGAGGGAAACCTATTTCTCGTAGACCTATCTTCGAAGTTAATGAAAATGTTCCCTCCTGTATAAGATCTTTACCAGCTTGTCCCGTTCGGCGCCCCGTCTCTCTCTCTCTTTCTTCCGTTTCGGGTCATCGCTGTCGTAAACTTCGCTAGAGTAAATTAAAATACGAATTGTTTTTATTATAGAACAGAAGCAGTGGCACTGCATGAAATCATAGACGTGAGGAATATTGCTTATTTGATCAGATAATAGAAATAAAATCTGATGTTTTTGTAGCGGCTACAAAAAGGACTAGGCTCCATGTTAATAGTACATTACTGCAGCGGCTAGCAGGCGGTATTGATGATCGAACGTGTAAATATTGGCTGAGGCACAAATAATGTCAGTCAGTGCCTAGTTGTGGCAGTACAACTACTAGTACTAATATGGAAATTAAAACTGAGTTAGTACCTAGGCGGAACTTTTTATTTGAAAATACAATTACTTTTTAAAATCAATAACGAACTAGGTACGAACAATATTTTTTCCCGCGTTAAAAGTGTTCATTTGTTTTTTTTTTTTTCAATAAACAAAACAGCTTTCTATTTGCAAGCCAGTTCGAAATTTAAATAAACCCTTTGATAAGTTACCTCCTTGGTTGGCATGTTTCGGAGTAAAAGATCGTTCCATTTTTAAATTACATTACTGTGTAATTTGTTTGGCCGCTAAAACACGACAGATATGGATTTTCATTCAACGTTTGCCGGCCGCTACTCGCATGTATTTGGCCAGTTTTGTTTATCTCGAAGAAGGTTGTCAAAATAATGCTCAAATTTCCAAGCATGTTTAAGAAAATGTCATAGTATAATTTGTATTAATCCTCGCTTAAAAATAACCTAACCAAAGTTCTGAGTTCTGTGGTCTCAGGAGAGCCTACTACTTTATGCTACGAGTGTAGGAACTTCGATTTGAGAATCACCAGTAATTTATAGATCGTTAATCTATGGTTTACTAACCTCTACTATCATACAATGAGGTAAATCTTATGTCTTGTGCTAAAATAATGGTACCACGAGAAAACACCCATCAGATGCCAGTCTAACCCCAGGTTTCTCGTACTTAACTTTACTTAAATTTACTACTGTCTACTGTCAGTTGTTGTCAGCTGCGGAACTGGTGGTTAGAGACTTATCACTCTAGATTTCCGAACGTAACCCGAGTGGGCCGTTCGGTGAACATGTTCGCAACACGATCGGGCGACCGGGCCAGGAAAATTGATAATAATAAATGTACCAGGTACCCTAATAACGCAAAAGCTTATCTGATTAAGAATATTGAGTTGATAAAAAAAACTATCAACTATCTCTGCTGCACGCTCTGGCAACTATTAAAAAAAAAAAAAACTTACCTACCAGATAGAAAAAACAATTGAGCATACTTTAGAAGGCTGTATACTGGTTACATACAGGTGTAACGAGAACCCCAAATCTATGCAAATAACGAGGTTCTATTCGACAATATGAACAACTTTTATGTTGACAATAACTTGAAAACAGCGAAAACAAAAAACCGGTCAAGTGCGAGTCGGACTCGCGCACGAAGGGTTCCGTACCATTATCTATACAACATTAGAGACAAAGACAAATTAAATAATTATTTTAGTATTTGTTGTTATAGCGGCAACAGAAATACATAATCTGTAAAAATTTCAACTCTCTAACTATCACGGTTCTTGAGATACAGCCTGGTGACAGACAGACAGCGAAGTCTTAGTAATAGGGTCCCGTTTTTACCTTGGGTACGGAACCCTAAAAACTATCATCTGTTCCATACTAAAGTGTCACTAAAAGGGTCTACACAGACCGTCATTTCAACTGCATTCCGACTGCAAATATGAAATGAACAAATAACACTGAACTGCATCTGAACTTAACAAGTGCAAACAATTTGCAGTTTGAATGCAGTTGTATCAACGGCAGGGCATTCAAACTGAAAATTTGCGGTCGGCATGCAGTTGAAATGCAGTCCGTCTGTTTAGATCCTAAAATGTATGAAAGAGCTGATGCTTGGCTCGTTCGAAGTTTTCCCCATAGTAAAAGTTGAGCCTATTGGCGCGTAAGAAACCATCTTTTTGATAGAGGCGGGGATTTCGTTAAGCCGATGTTTGAGCCGTAACTTTGTACCAATGTAAATTTAGAACATTCAGACATTCCAGACCTGAACTATGCGAGATCGATGCGGAATCGGGTCCCTATCGTGCATTTTGAATGCACCTACTAAAGACAAACTTAAATAGATAAAAAAATACATACAAAGCTTAACTTACTCTTGAGATCCTATACCTCGACTAGTTAACGCTTAAGAACCTTATTTGTATTATTGCTACACATTACGATCCTAAATGACTTTGCGGTTGCAGCAGATTGGTGATACAGTAGCCCTTCACGCTTTCCGATAGCTCTGAGTGCCTGCTTACAGGCCCCTAGTCAGTCGGTGCTTGTATGGAAATTGTCTTTAATTTTATTGTAACAGATATTGTTGACAAAACAAAACTTCATATGAACGATTCAAAGGACAAGAGACCATGAAAGACGCCCACTGTTGGGCATAGGCCTCATCACTATTCTGAAAAATATTGAAAAATGACCTCGAGCTTGGGGATTGTGAAAATAATGTTCGATTGATGGAATTCATCAATTGGTACATTTGTTTCCGTCGCCATGCGATATTTCAGCGCCCGCGTTTCATACAAAACATAATATCTGACATGTGAGAAACCCATAAGTTTTATGCTGACAAGATAATTATGTACATACTTCCTATACCTTCAAAACAAAATCAAATGAATTCTATCTGCCCAAACAAACAAAAGGATGTAATATTTTCAGGGTTCAGGTATGCTTGTTACTCTGTTTCTTCATTCCACCAATCTTCTAAATGCTTGAATTTATTTAGAGTGTGTGGTATCACCACAATCCCTATGATATGCCGTGTAACGTGAGGTAACTAGTCAAGCAACTGCGTTTTTGTGATGTTTTTAACTTGAGGTAATTTTTCAACGTTGTAAAAAATTACTTATCTTATCTTTCAATGTAAATTTTCAAGGCAATTTTACTTGGACTGGTGAGCTCTTACGTGCGTTATTTAAATAAACGGCAGTAAGGTCCACTGCAGTGGCGCGACCTGCGCGCGACGGGGCGTTTAGTCATTTGCTCCCGGCACCCTAATTGTGACCTGTAAGTAAGTAAAGTTTATTTAGTTTCATGATAGTATTTTCTAAGGTTAACACGAGCACTAGACATAATAAAAACTGAATTAGCACGGATATTTACTCGTTTATTTTCATTATACAATTTTCCGACGTGTCGGTAGACTGAGGTGACAGGCGTCTTTTTGAAAGCATTAACTGTTAGTTTACTACTAAAATAAACGAGTAAATATCCGCGCTAATTTAGTTTTTATTAGTTTCAGGATGTTACCGGAACTATGGTCACAAGCGTATGCCTGGCAAAGTTTAAAGTAACGAAAAAAAACTGCCATTTTTGTTGACATGAGGTTGAGGTTGCCTGGAAGAAATTGCTATTAGCAATAAGGCCGCCAATTGTATCTTTTCTTTTGTCATTGCTGTTTCTGTATAATTTTTTCCGGTATACAATAAAGAATATTCTTATCTTATCTTGACAGGTCCTAGTGGCAACTCCTGGAGTAATTCCTGGAGTGCGTTCTGCTTCTACACTCGGGCTACCTGTTAATTATAGCAAAGATTTCCGCACTTAATGATATTGACGCGACACGAGCAAACCACTTGATTGTTTCCATGTGTATCAAGCCAGCATTCTGAACTTTGGAGAACCGAAACCAGATGCAGACAAGCCAGGGAGTCTCTACCAACAATCTCAAAACGTCTTTCATGCTGCCTGCTGCATTTGAGAAGAGATAATCTGCGCAAAGCAGTGGCAATCCTAACCGGCCATCGCTCACTTAATAGACATTTCCACAACATGGGTTTAACCGACAGGCCGCTTTGCCGGGGATGCCTCAAAGACCACGTGACCATTCACTGTGAAGGCGTGGAAAAGCAACGGACCGCCATCATTGGAAAGCGGGGATCCTTTCGGGAGGCCCGTAGTGACATCAGAGCACTGCTGGCTTTCTGGAAAGAGATAGGCTGGCTGGAGTGAGCTCACAGCTTTGCTGCGTACAATGGCCCAACCATGAGGCTAAGTGCGGAAATCTCAGGTGTAACTAACATGATTGTTTCCCGCTCGATGATCGGGTTGTTTAAAAGAAATACGTGTGTGGCATTTGGAAATAAGGTATCGGCAACTGGCTACGTGTGGGGCGTTTGGAGATAAGGTAGCGGCAACTGTGTGCATGTGTGCTAGGAGAGCCGGCACCGCATCTTAGGGAGCACGGAATGCGTCCTCACTGTAAAAGCACTCGAGCTACCTGGGGCTCCCTGAGCCCTAGTGGCAATGACAACTGGCTACCTGTGCCCCTGTATACTAGGAGAGCCGGCGGCGCAGCTTGGTGAGCACGACTTGCAGCGCGTCCTCGCTGTAGGAGCACTCGAGCTATGTTTGTTACGCGTGGGGCTCCCTCTAGCGAAAATGGCAACTGTCTACCTGTGCCCAAGCGGCCACTGTGTACCTGTGTGCTAACGGAAATTGGCTACCTGTGCCCCTTTCTTTCCTTCCCTAGTGGCAACTGGCTACCTGTGCCCTAGTGGCATCTGGCTACCTGTGTGCTAGCGGCAACTGTGTACCTGTGTGCTAGGAGAGCCGGCGGCGCAGCTTAGTGAGCACGGCTTGCAGCGCGTCCTCGCTGTAGAAGCAGTCGAGCGCGGCGTCGGCGGGGTCGCGCCCGCGCCGCAGCACTTGCAGCGCGTGCTGCGGGCAGTGCGTCGCGCGCCGGTCCTCGAGTCCGCTCACCTGCAACGTCCACGCACCTTACAACACTTGCAAGGACGCCCGCAACTTGATTGAAGAGAGTAAGTTTGGAGTGGTTTTGTCCATTTTTACTCTAAATCATCTAAATTTTGAAATGGACGCCTAGTTTAACTTGTAACGTTCAATAAGTCAAAGTTTCTGTGTAATTTTGAATAACTTTTTTCTTATTTGAATTGGATTGTGTATTTATTCTACCATACCGTATGGCCTGTAGTGCTGTTTCTTCGAATTTCTCATAAAAGAGCGTAAGAGTTCGTTACTTAAGTATTTACTTAGTGAAATTCTTAATCTGTTGGTTGTGTCTAATAAATAAATAAATAAATTCAAAAACCGGCCCATAGTCTCTACCATAATTTTGTTAGATGTGTATATTATTTCATATTATACATACATGTATGTGTATGTATTTATATAAATCAAAATCAAATTTTTTTATTCAAAGTAGCACAGAAACTGCGACTTAATGAACGTTACAAGTTAAACTAGGTGTCCATTTCAAAATCTAGATCATTTTGGAGAAAAAATGGACAAAAAAACTCCAAACTTAGTCTTTTCAAGTCCTTAATTTACAGGATTTATATAAATGTACTAAAACTCATGCATTGAACTGGCTTTAATTCCAGACATCTTTGTCATCTAAATAATCTTTAATGTTATAGTAGCTTTTTTGGCACAAAGTGTGCTTCACACATTTTTTGAACCGCGTTTCTGGCAAGCTTATTATATTCTCAGGGATCTTATAGTTGTACGTATATGCACAGATACGTATGTCTCTGTTTATAATGTTGAATGCATTTATTATGTTACCTATATTGTTTTATTTATTAGTTAGCAATAAGCCCAATGGCAGTGGGAGGGGCAAATAGCACGCAGAACTGATGGCCGATGGGGCCGAAAAGTTCTCGAATGGAGACCACATATCGGTAAGCGCAGCGTAGGACGACCAGCCACAAGTAGGAGAGATGACCTCATCCAAGTGGCAGGAAGACGCTGGACGCAAGCCGCTTCCAACCGGTCTTTTTGGAAATCCATGGAGGAGGACTATGTCCAGCAGTGGACTTCTTGTTACTGAATGATAATGAGGAAGCCACACTGTCCTCTAGAGCACTTAGGGCTATCGGTGCTATCTTTTTTTGATGAGGCAATAAATACTTTTTTATCTATATCTTGAAATCAGAGTGAAAATCTGTTCACACCCTCAGCATTATGCTGAGTCAGCTGCCATTTGCTGCAGCAGAGACACGATGCGACAAAGTTTGTTAAGTGTTTGTATTGTTTATTATAGTCCATATTTTGCTTTGTCTTAAATTTTAATTAATGTGTGTTGTCTGTTGACGCAATAAATGTTTCTCTTTATTTCGTTTCTTTAATTGTGACGCTTCTTTATGGCACCCTACATGATCCCACGCCTCTCCCCTGTATCTCCCGCGAACGTTTCGCCCCTCGTGGCGAACCGTCGCGTTCAGCGTCTTTGCACAGAGCTTCTTGACACCCCCCTGCACAGTACGGCGGGCCATTCATATTCCTTCACTGTGACACTGGTGCGCTTGCGGAACGCGCTACGCGTTCAAAATTGGTGCAGATAATTTTCGATTAAATTTTTGTAAATTTTGTTCATTAAATAACTTACAAGAAAGGAAAATCTGAGGAGTGGGGCTACCTGTAGCACAGCACTTAGCACAGGGCTCCTCCGTAATTTCATCGTCAGCCATTTGACATCCACTGCAGGGCATAGGCCTCCTTCATGTTTTTCCAAGCTTCCCGGTGTTGTGCCGCCCGCATCCAGCGACTCCCCGCCACCGTAACCAGGTCGTCAGACCATCTGGCGGGGGGCCTGCCCACGCTGTGTCCTCCCGTCCGCGGTCACCAGGTCAGAACTTTTTCACCCCAACGGCTATCAGTTCTCCGAGCTATGTGCCCCGCCCACTGCCACTTCAACTGAATAATTCTTCGAGCTATATCAGTAACTCGGGTTCTTCTGCGGATCTCCTCATTCCTGATTCGATCACGCAGTGAAACTCCTAACATAGCTCTCTCCATTGCTCGTCGGGCGACCTTGAGCCTTCTTATGAGGCCCATAGTCAGCAACCAGGTCTCACATCCATAAGTCATCACTGGCAACACACATTGGTTATACACCGTTGTCTTGAGACACTGAGGTATTTTGGACGCGAAAATGTGTTTTAGTTTCCCGAACGCTGCCCATCCGAGTTGGATTCGACGAGTCACCACTTTCTCGAAGTTGGACTTATGTAACTGGACTGTTTGTCCCAGGTATACATAGTGGTCGACAACTTCGAGGTCAGAGCCGCCAACGTGAATAGGAGTGGGTGCTACATGGGAGTTCGACAATATCTTAGTCTTGTCCGTGTTCAATTTAAGACCCACTCTGCTGGAAGCTGTGTTCCGGTCATTGAGCATTGAACTCAAATCTTCCAGGCTTCTTTCTTTCTTTCTCAGCCATAATTACTAGCTATGTGATCGGCGAATGGAAGGTGAGTGATATACTCGCCATTTATGTCGATGTCAGATCCTTCCCAGTCCCGCAGTTTGAATACGTCTTCAGTTTCGGAGATATTACATCTCCCTATCTCACTCCACACTGCAGATGAATAGGATTCGTATTCTGATACTGTAGTCGGACTGACAATGTGGCGTTTTTGTACACACTTCAGCACTTCGATGTAACGATAGTCGATTTGGCACTGCTGGAAATATTCAAGTACCCCCCCCCCCCCTGCGTAATTTATTGTTCCTAAAATGTGCAATGCCTGAAACCTGTAGTTTAGAGGTTGTTCGACTTTTGATCAGCCAAAGAAGCTTGACCAAATAAAGCGTGGTCCAGCAGATGTCGTAATCATCGAGACACAGTAACCAACGACCCTTTGAGAAATAAAGCGTGGTCCGGCAGATGTTGTAATCAGCGAGTCACAGTAACCAACAAACCTTGGACAAACAAAGCGTGGTCCAGCAGATGTTGTAATCAGCGAGTCACAGTAACCAACGAACCTTGGACAAATAAAGCGCGGTCCGGCAGATGTCGTAATCATCGAGTCAGTAACCGACGAACCTTGGAGAAATAAAGTGTGGTCCAGCAGATGTCGTAATCATCGAGTCACAGTAACCAACGAACCTTGGACAAATAAAGCGTGGTCCAGCAGATGTCGTAATCATCGAGTCACAGTAACCAAGGAACCTTGGACAAATAAAGCGTGGTCCAGCAGATGTCGTAATCATCGAGTCACAGTAACCAAGGAACCTTGTACAAATAAAGAGTGGTCCAGCAGATGTTATAATCAGCGAGTCACAGTAACCAACGAACCTTGGACAAATAAAGCGTGGTCCAGCAGATGTTGTAATCAGCGAGTCACAGTAACCAACGAACCTTGGACAAATAAAGCGTGGTCCAGCACATGTCGTAATCATCGAGTCACAGTAACCAACGAACCTTGGACAAATAAAGCGTGGTCCGGCAGATGTCGCACTCATCCAGCTCTCGCACGTTCCAGGAGGCCGCCTTCTTCTTTGGCGGGTGTTTCAGCTCGTTCACCTGGGCAACAAAACATCGACTTAGACCTGTGTGTTTCATATTTGTGAAGTTGTAGTAGCAATACCACTTGCTAAATGAAGGAAAACATCGTGATGAAACCATAGTGCCTGAAGTATTTGCATACCTTAGCGCCTGCTACGTATAATGGCCCAACTATGAGGCTGAGTGCGGAAAATCTCCAGTCGAAATAGAACTAAAAGTACATTTGTGAAATTATAGTAGCAATAACACTCGCCGACCGTGAATCTGAGTGTCTGAGGTGTTCACGTACCTCAACGCTTGAAATTGCCAATTCGCGGTGGGCACGCGTAGTAATTCAACCCCCACTCTATCTTTGAGAAAAGGCCTTTGCGGTGCAGTGAGACGTATATTGGCTATAATAAAAGATAAGCAAATGAGCAAAGAAGGCGACTAAGGAAATCAATTACCCGGAGACGGGCAGCAACGTCTTCCTGAGATTCGAACAGCATACTGCGATCGCCAACCCGCCTGCCAAGCGTGGCGATTATGGCACAACCCTCATGGTTATGAAAACTACGAGGCCTATGTCCTGCATAATCAGCCTATATGCGACCCACTGTAGGGCACAGGCCTTCTCTCAATGAGAGAGAATAAGAATAAACTTATGGGCTTTATCACCACGCGCGCCCACCGCGGATTGGCGATTTCAAGCGCTGAGGTATGTGAATAGCTCAGACACTCAGGTTTCCTCACGATGTTTTCCTTCATCGTTAGCGTGTGGTATTGCTACTATAACTTCACAATGTACATAACTTAGAAAACCAAGTCATAGGTACACGCCCGCACTTGGGATCGAACCTGGGTCTCTCGCTTCCGAGTCCGATGTTCTACCCACTAGGCTACCAACGCTGTATGTCCTGCAGTGGGCGTCAAATGGCTGATGATGATGATGAAGTGAGCAAAAAGGTTGCCGTGCACTACAGGGTCCATAACCTGTAGCCTAGCCTCCAGCCTAAAAATTAAAAAAGTCACGCGCGAGTCTCACTCTATGAGAAGACGCTCTAGCGGGTACTTCATCCTTTTAGAAGTTTTAAAGGTTGCTTTCGGCATTTCTCCGACGACTACAGTAATAGGGCGCGACGGACCGGGATCCCCCGCTTCCGTAGCGCCCGGCGGTGCCCCAGCTCGTCGTTGACGACGGCCTCCAGGCTCTTCTGCACGAGGCGGAGAGCCGACAGCGGCACACGCGAGTCCGAGGCTAGCGCTATCAGCAACTGCTCCAGTGAGAACATCGTCGGTTCGAAGCTGTCGCGCACCATCTGCGGACCGACAAGCTCTCATACATCTACCTAATACCTTTGAACGAGCAATTCTCGTATGTGTCTATATAACTGTAGAATAAGTTCTACTAGTAAACCTCTATACTCTGAGGTTATAAAAAAACCTAGCATAAGTAGATTACCCTTGTCCGCTGATTTAAACTGTCAGCGCAGCCAAAAGAAAAGCCCCCCTTAAATAAATTAATTTTAGCTAATCAGAATATACAGGGTGGCTTTTCTGGAAAGTTATTAGAATTAGAGTTGTTCTTAGAACAATATAGAGTGGACATACTTTGCGTCACAGAGCACTGGCTACCAGAAACACAAATGAATTTATCTGTGAATAACTATCAAATAGAAAGTCTGCAAGGCACGGGGGATTCTTGATACTAGCAAAAAATTGTTTGAAATTTAAAGAACGGAAAGACATTTGCAGACTTTCTGTTGAAAAAGTAATTGAAATATCATGTGTTGAACTGTCTAGACACATTGTAGTAGCCATATACAGGCCCCCTACCAGCGATTACAGTTCATTTGAATCAATATTAGAGGATGTTTTGAAGGTAGCCTCTAGCAGTAATAAGAAGGTCATAGTCTGTGGTGACTTCAATATCGACTTATTGGTAGACTCGGCTTTAAATACAAAATTGACAATAATTTTCGAGTCGTTTAATTTAGTAAATATTTTCTTGGAGCCTTCTAGAATAACCGAAACTACTGCCACCTGCATAGATAATGTTTACTGCGATTGCGACTTTTCAGATAATTCTACAGTAAATAGTTTGAAGTCAGACTACAATGGTCAAATTGTTCATTTTGAAATAGATAGAAAAAACGCAGAACAAGTTATCCTCTGCCGGCCCATAACAAGTAAAAAATTAGAGTCATTTAAAGTAGACCTTGAAAGGACCTTGAAAATACCAAAATGCTAATGCTCATTATGTAGACTTTTTCAAAGTCGTGTCGGGTAGTTTTGAAAAAGTTTTTAAATTGCGGCAGCTAACAAATAATGAGAATAAAGTAGGATTTAGTGAATGGGCAACCTCGGGTATCCGGGTACATATGACACCAAATTCATACAGCACGTCAAAAAATATTCCAAATTATTTAAGGCCGTCTGCCATAAGGCTAAATGCGATCATATAAAGAATAAAATCTTACAGTCACCGAATAAAATTAAAACAATTTGGACAATAATAAATAGAGAAACGGGTAAAACAAAATTAGGAGACAGAGATATTCCGCTTAAGATTGATGACAAAATAATAACGACAAATGAAGATATCGCTGCAGCATTTGAACAGTTCTTCACTAATGTTCCAATCGTGACTACAGCTCCGTTAGACTCGTCACGTGATCAACAACAACAACATTACTAAAAGACCATGTCTCCTCGTGCGAACACGATTTCTCATTTAATTACATTGAGCCCCATAACGTTCTTAAAAAAATTAAATTATTGAATCTTAAAAAAACCGAGGACTTGTGGGGTATGTCAGTAAAAATTGTTAGTTCAGTGATCCATGTCCTAGCTTTACCGTTAGCAAAAATTTTCAATAAATGTGTAGATGTGGGAGTATTTCCGGACCTCATGAAATATAGTAGACTAGTACCCTTATTTAAAAGCGGTGATAAACACGATCCAACCAATTTTAGGCCCGTCTCAGTACTACCAGTATTAAGTAAAATATTTGAGAAGATCATCTTAGATCAATTACTTATGCATTTCAATAATTACCAACTCTTTCATAGCCAGCAATTTGGTTTTACTAAAGGGCGGAATATAACAGACGCCGGAGTTATGTTACTTAAACATATTTTCAGCGCGTGGGAGGATCGCAAGGATGCAGTAGGCATATTTTGTGATTTATCAAAAGCATTTGATTGTGTAGACCACGAAACGCTACTCCTAAAGTTAAAACACTACGGAATAAAGGGTGCAGGTTTAGATTGTCACGTTACCGAGGGTTGTGTGAAGGTATAACCCTTGGTAACGGAAGCTAAAGAAATAAAAAGAGAGATTTAGAGATGTAAAAATGTAATCATCAAAACCCCCTAACCTATAATTAAACTAAAAAACTTAATAATAATAAAAACATCAAAAAATATGTACAAAAGCAACCTTAGGTCCCAGAAGGGTAAGCAGGTCGGAGAGGCAGGCCGTGGAGTCAGGTCGTGGAGACGGACAGGCAAGTTGCGAAGGCAGGCCGTGGAGACGGGCAGGCAAGTTGCGAAGGCAGGCCGTGGAGACGGACGGGCAAGTTATGCAGGCAGGCCGTGGAGATGGGCAGGCAAGTTGCGAAGGCAGGCCGTGGAGACGGACAGGTAAGTGACGGAGACAGGCCGTGGAGAGGTAGACAGGAATTCAGGTAACTCAGGTAAGATTCTTGAAGTATGACTCAGGTAAGACTCTTCAAGTAGGACTCAGGTAACTCTTCAAACAGGATTCAGGTAACTCTTCAAACAGGATTCAGGTAACTCTTCAAGTAGGACTCAAGTGAGATTCTTCAAGTAGGACTCAAGTGAGATTCTTCAAGTAGGACTCAGGTGAGATTCTTCAAGTAGGACTCAAGTGAGATTCTTCAAGTAGGACTGAAGTGAGACTCAAGTAGGGCTCAAGTAAGACTCTCAAGTAGAACTGAAGTGAGACTCAAGTAGGGCTCAAGTAAGACTCTCAAGTAGGACTGAAGTGAGACTGACTCGGAAAGCCTTCTTGGGCGCCTTTTATACCCCAAAAATAGTTCGATTCTAATATTCAAATTTGATCTGAATCTGCGTCAGAATTCTTCTGGAAGTTTCTGGATCCTGTTCCAAATCCATAATTTAAAATTCTAGATCTTCTTTCTCTTTCTTGCATTAAATTCATAATTTCGATTTAGAATGCGAGTAGTCTTCTAGAAGTCTCCATAGGCCAGAAGTTTCCTTATTCGACCTTCTTAGTATGACGATTATTTGACATAATTTAGAAAAATAAAGAACAATATTCAAATAAAAGAAATATCTGACTACCAGTTGAATCGTTGACAGTAAAGCAAAATACAATATTTACAATGTGAAAAGTGGAAAAATAATTAGAAATACGTATTAGCTTTGAAATAATAGTGAACCAATCTTATGTTTTCGTTCGTGATAACATGAAAGTGTTGTGAAATTGGATTTCAGTGGTTCAGCTTGGACAAAACGTAAGTCTTTTTTGCGTTGATAGAAAGAGTAGGGTGCTAGGCAATAGAATCGCGCTAGACGCGTAAGCTAATCCCTACAAGATCTTTTAAGATCGTATTTAGAAGGAAGGGTCCAAAAAGCAGACGTAAATCGTATTAAATCCTCGGGTTCACTTGTAAAAATAGGAGTCCCGCAGAGATCTATCTTAGGGCCGCTCCTTTTCCTAGTCTATATAAATGATTTACCGTTTATGGTACAAAAAATGTCTGAGATAGTGTTATTTGCTGATGACACGTCACTTATTTTTAAAATAAGGAGACAAGAAAATAATCTTGACGATGCAAATAATGCTCTCTCGCAAGTACTAGATTGGTTCACAGCAAATAATCTGCTGCTAAATTCTAAAAAGACAAAATGTATAAAGTTTTCCTTACCTAACGTACGAGTAGTTGAGAACAACATAGTAATTGGACATGAAAAACTAGAATTTGTAGATGATACTGTATTTCTGGGCATCACAATCGATGCAAAACTACAATAGGGTCCACATATTGTAAAATTAGCACACAGACTTAGCTCTCCAGCATATGCAGTGAAAAGAATTAGGAACTCACTGACGTTGCAACTGCTAGGCTTGTTTATTTTAGTTACTTCCATAGTATTAGGGGTTAAAGTATGAAATTGCCGTTTTATTGCAATAGGTTCTTTGAATTGACATAGAATCTTCATGGTTTGAGGTTTTCGAATGAAACTTTTTTCAAATGGTTTCTATGATCTTCTTTTTTTAAAAAATGTGAAACATTTGAATATCGACTTTCAATTGTTTTTGTTATTCAATTTAGACAAGAAAGATGGATACTGCGAAAATTCGAGTGATTATGAGGCACCCATTTTTCGTATTTTTTTATTTTATTGATTTGACGCAAGTAAGTCAATATTGTGGGTAAGGTAACGTTAAACCATGCCGCTAATTCCTGGGTAGTTTGACTAGGGTCGGCTTCCACTATCTCTCTTAATTCATCGTTATTCACCTGTGTCTTCCTCGTGGCTCGTTCTTTAAGTCGAAATTTCCATCACGAAAGCGTTTAAACCAAAATCGCACGGTGCGTTCATTAGTAGACCCCTCTCCAAACGCAGCATTGATATTGCGGGCTGTTTCTGCCGCGTTAGTTCCGCGTCGGAACTCGTATTCAAAAATCACTCGAATTTTCGCAGTATCCATCTTTCTTGTCTAAATTGAATAACAAAAACAATTGAAAGTCGATATTCAAATGTTTCACATTTTTTAAAAAAAGAACATCATAGAAACCATTTGAAAAAAGTTTCATTCGAAAACCTCAAACCATGAAGATTCTATGTCAATTCAAAGAACCTATTGCAATAAAACGGCAATTTCATACTTTAACCCCTAATATTATGTCCTACGGTATACTACTATGGGGCCGGGCAGCAGACATTGAGACTATCTTCATCTTGCAGAAGAGAGCCATCCGATTTATTTACAAGTTAGGTAGTAGGGATTCGCTAAGAGATTTCTTCAAAGAAACCAACATCTTAACAGTTGCATGTCAATACATTTATGAAATTATTATGTACGTTAGAAAAAATATCAAAGACTTCGAAAATGTTGGTGGCCACCATAATGTTACATATAATGTTACTAGAAATAAACATAAATTGTCATTTCCACTATTTAGACTTGCAAAAGTTAACACATCCTTTATGGGGCACTGTATAAGGTTCTACAACAAAATTCCTCAAGATATATTAGAGTTACCTCCATCGCGATTTAAAACATGTGTTAAGCACATTTTGTGCAAAAAGGCTTACTATAACATCAAGGTTTATTTATAAGACAAAGATGTTTGGCATTAAACAGTAGATTAATATTATTTAAAGGACGATTATGACTAGTGTTCAACACATTAATGACTAATATTTTAAGTTGAAAACTCTGTTAATTAAGTTATAACGTGTTTTGAAAAGAATAAATGTGGAGTTTCTTTGTTAGCTTCTTCTCCACATAATCCATTAATTGTGAAACTAACAACTTTGACGTTCATTAAGTAAACATTCTGTTTTTACAATGAATAAAAATATTTGAATTGAATTGAATATACGTAATCTGAATCGCGGAAACGGCTCCAACGATTTTCATGAAATTTAGTAAGCTGGGGATTTCGGGGTCGATAGATCGATCTAGCTAGGTTTTCTTTTTTAGAAATCGTTGTTTCATCCGTGTTTTTAGGCAATGAAAAATTGCTACAGAGTCATTAGAATGCGAAGGTAAATTTCGCCACGATCTACAAAGTTGTAATAGCTCCGGTGGGTAGTCGGGCGGGAAGTCCCGAAACCAGAAGACCCCGGTTCGAGTTTAGTGTCCGATTACTTTTTCCCTCTTTTTTTTTCATCATATCTAAATATGTATAATTTCAAAAAAACACGACTAACAGAAAAAAAAACCGAGCAAAGCTACTAAATCCAGGTACGGTCATCCAGGTACTAAAATTTAACGTATAAAAATCTAGTATCACAGTGTTTGTTATCGAACTCCTCCGAAACGGCTTCACCGATTTTTTTTGTGTATATTTGGTAGGTGTGACAATGGGTCGTAGGCTAATTACGACGACGTTTGCCGAGTCAGCTAGTAGATAAATAACTTCCAAAAAACACAATTACTTAATCTGGCCCCAAACTGGGATACCCGGGTCAATTCCATTAGAAAACCGGTTTTTATTTGTAACAGATTGAAGGCAATGAGTGAGTTTCACCATAGTAGCCATGGTAAAACGGCGCGGAAATTCAGGAAACATTAAGATACCTAACGTTTCCTGAATGAAAACAGCTATATTCAGACTAGTAAAATCTAAATATATAAATAGGGTCTCGGGGCAATTCCGGAAACATGTCGAACAACGGACACCAGTTCTCGGAGCTATGCGCCCCGCACTGCCACTTCAACTGAGCAATTCTTCGAGCTATATCAGTAACTCGGGTTCTTTTGCGAATCTCCTCATTCCTGTTTCAATCACGCAGTGAAACTCCTAACAAAAAAAAAAAGAAACATTATTTACACCAACAAGACACATCACAGAAACAAAATAAACAGACAAGTAACATAAGATGCACAACAACAGAAAGAAAACTATATACACAACAGACAAATCAAACAAATAAAACAGGACCATAGATGTAGCCTGTGGTGTGTCTAAGTTGCCACAAAAGTCATTTCACTCATTCATGCTCTCTTCATTGCTCGGTGAGCGAACTTGAGCCTTCTTATGAGGGCCATAGTCAGCGACCATTGGGTTAATTATACTCCCCAAATCCGATCCCATAATTTCCATGACAGTTAGACGATTGGAATCACTCAGGATTTGGTGCGCGTAATACCAGCGACCAGACCAGCCATAACTCGTCACTGCCAACACACATTGGTTATTCATAATACACCTTTGTCTTGAGACACTGAGGTATTTTGGACGCGAAATGTGTTTTAGTTTCACGAGCGCTGCCCATCCGAGTTGGAATCGACGAGTGAGATCATTCTCGAAGTTGGACTTACCTGACTAGACTGTTTGTCCCAGGTATACATAGTGGTCGACAACTTCGAGGTCCGAGCCGCCAACGTTGATAGGTGTGGATGCTACATGGGAGTTCGACGTTTACAATTCGACAGCGCCAATTTACTACTGCTATAAAATTATACAAATAGTATAAAACTTGATATGTCTAAATAAATCTAAGAAAAAACACATAAACACAAACTCTAATTGTAAATACCTTTTTTTATTGCAAAACTAAAAAATGCTGAGTTGACATGAACAACATTGACAAATCAGATTCTATTTGTTGAATGTCAAGGTACAAATTGAGTCACCAACCTGGAAGTCATTCTGTACAGTGTTGAGCCAAGAGGGCGGCGCGTAGTAGACGCTCTCAGATATCGTATACCCCGTGCATATTGAACAGCTGTAGGCCTGCGACACAAAAACACTAGCTTCAGTCTTTCGAGAACGGTATACTATCTACAGATTGTGATATTATCTACATTTATGAGATATTATGTACGTGAGAAAAAGTATCAAAGACTTCGAACATGTTGGTGGCCATCATAATGTTACATAATATAATGTTACTAGAAATAAACATAAATTGTCATTTCCACGATTTAGACTTGCAAAAGTTAATACATCCTTTATGGAAGGTTTTACAACAAAATTCATCAAGATTATATTAGAGTTACCTCCGACGCGGTTTAAAAAATGTGTTAAGCACATTCTGTGCAAAAAGGCTTACTATAACATCAAGGATTATTTAGAAGACAAAGATGTTTGGCATTAAACAGTAGATTAATATTAATTACAGGACGATCGTGACTAGTGTTCAACACATTCATGACTAATATTTTAAGTTGAAAACTCTGTTAATTAGTTTAAAACGTGTTTTGAAAAGAATAAATGTGGAGTTTCTTTGTTAGCTTCTTCTCCACGTAATCCATTAATTGTGAAACTAACAACTTTGACGTTCATTAAGTAAACATTCTGTTTTTATAATGAATAAAAATATTTGAATTGAATTGGATGACTAGGCGCGGAATCTCAAAAGGGCGAGACTGACCACATTGTGTACAATTCGGGCATGAATACAGTTGCGTTGGATCAGGGCGTGTCTAGGACGTAGTCAAGGACACGCCTTGGACCCATTAGTAGCGTGAAACCGTTCTCTTCAGACCTTTGGTTTTTTTTTTGTTTTTTCACAACACAAGCACTTGTCCTGCTTCCAAACTAGGATAGCCTATGCTATGGTAACTAAGCAAGGACATCACAAATACGACGACGAACACCCCGGGTTGCTGGACAAGTTTCTAAAACGCCACGAAACATTCGCTGAGCAGGTGTGTTGGGATAATCGTGATGTCTATTATTATGGCAGCGAGTGGTCACTTCAACTGTCTAGTGTTAGTACGAGTAGCTAGTAGACGGTGCTTAAGTAGATTGAACACCTACCCAGCAGTAAGTGTTTAATCAATCATCGCTTTCTCGTTCACTGCTGGACATAGGCCTCTCGCAAGGTATGTCACGTCTGTCCGTCCTCGGTCATCCTCATGAAGCAGCTGCCAGCAATCTCCCTCGCATCGTCGGTCCAGCGAGCTGATGGATGCCCTACCTTGCGTCTGCCAATTCGTGGTCACTAGGGGCTTTAGCAGGTAAACAGACCTTTGGAAATATGACGACGAATTCTCCAGGATGCTGGACGAGTTTGGAAAGCGCCACGTTTTTTTCGTTGAGCAGGTGTGGTGGGATCATTGTGATGTCGGAGGGAAGCCAGATGCTTTTGTTCTGGCAGTAAGCGGGGCACAGGGCTTCGACGGCGCCGCGGAAACGGTCGCTCTGCTCGTCGGGGATCCCGTACCTGAGGGCGTCAATTTACAAATAAGAACAGAAGGAACGAAAACTAGTGTTGATTGAGACTCGCGCCTGAGATGCTAATGGACAGACTCGCCAGACCTTGTCCGAAAAGTGCTGTGATGCTCGAGTGAAGGCAGTGCCCAACATTTGCATCTGTTCGGCTGGGCTGGTATAAAGACTCACCATATTTTGGGCGGGCCGGCGTGGTGGTATTCAAGCCATGGCAGTCCATGAGGGTCGCGGTGCCAACAGCTCGTGCTGAAGACCATTCCCAGGTGGAGGGTGGGCACGGTAACGCTGAGCACTGGACCCAGCGACCGCAGCACCGACCCGGAGCTATTGCTTAGAACCTGCCGAGGATTGTAGATTAAGGAGGCTTAATGGCTTCCGACAACAGTACCATTACTATTCACCAGTAGGCCTTATCATCCGCCTACCGCTGTCCATTGCTTTGCGTAAAAGGTTTTTTTTCTCCTGATAACTTTCTTTCATAGTACGATTCGTACACCTTTCGGTGTACGATACAAATCGAAACGCACGTGGCCGTACATCGGTTTTTGATGAACCACGTCCAGGTGCACCGAAAACAGCTGCTACGGAGGAAAACATTAAAAAAATCCATGATCTCGTATTGGCAGATCGCCGATTGAAGGTTCGGGAGCTAGCTGAGACTGTAGGCATTTCAGAAGGAACAGTGCATCATATTCTTCAGGAGGAACTCGGCATGAGAAAGCTGTCGGCGCGATGGGTGCCGCGTTTACTCACACCGGAAAACAAGTGCAACCGTGAGACCACATCGGAGACGTGTTTGGCGCTGTTTAAGCGGAATCCAGCGGAGTTTTTGCGTCGTTTTGTGACCGTCGTTGAAACTTGGATCCACTGGTACACACCAGAGACCAAGGAGCAATCAAAACAATGGATCCAGACCGGGGAACGTGCTCCAAAGAAGGCGAAAACTGTAATTTCGGCCGGAAAAGTCATGGCCACCGTTTTCTGGGATTCACAAGGTGTGATCTACATCGATTACCTCGAGAAGGGTAAAACAATTTTATTACAGGGCTTTACTATGCCGATTTATTGAGCCGATTCGACGCCGAATTAAAGAAAAAACGACCCCATCTGGCGAAGAAAAAAGTGCTGTTTCACCACGACAACGCACCGGTTCACACGTCTGCCGTTGCCATGGCCAAATTGGTCGAATTACGCTACGAATTGCTGCCCCATCCACCGTATCCGCCAGATTTGGCCCCTTGTGACTTCTTTCTGTTTCCTAATCTGAAAAGATCTCTCGCCGGGAATAGATATGGATCAAATGAGGAGGTCATCGCCGCCACGGAGGCCTATTTTGCAGAGTTTGACAAAAACTATTTTTCGGACGGGTTAAAAAAGTTGGAGCATCGCTGGGCTAAGTGTATCGAACTAAAAGGAGACTATGTTGAAAAATAAATTGCCACTTTTCCAAAATTTTCGTTTACTTTTTGTAGGCTAAGTATTTATTGAATGACCCTCGTATATAAATGTTCTAAAACTCATGCATTGAACTGGCTTTAACTCCAGACATCATTGTCATCTAAATAATCTTTAATGTTATAGTAGCTTTTTTGGCACAAAGTGTGCTTCACACATTTTTTGAACCGCGTTTCTGGCAAGCTTATTATATCCTCAGGGATCTTATTGTAGAAACGTATACAATGCCCCATAAAGGATGTATTAACCTTTGCCAGCCTAAATTTTGGGAACGAATGTTTATGTCTATTTCTAGTATTTACATTGTGTTGGCTACCTACAGTTTTAAAGTCACTGATATTTTTCCTAACATACATAATATTTT
Source organism: Yponomeuta evonymella (assembly GCA_963969515.1). NCBI lineage: Eukaryota > Metazoa > Arthropoda > Insecta > Lepidoptera > Yponomeutidae > Yponomeuta > Yponomeuta evonymella. The sequence continues at coordinate 21,936,134 of OZ018344.1, forward strand.
CATAGATATACTGACTAGAAACTGTTAGGATGTTAGTTTCTTTAAAGAAATCTCTTAACGAATCTCTATTGCCTAGCTTATACATGAATCTGATCGCTCTCTTCTGCAGGACGAAGATGGTCTCAATGTCTGCTGCCCGACCCCACAGTAGTATACCATAGGACATAATACTATGAAAGTAACTAAAATAAACAAGCCTAGCAGTTGCGACATCAGTTAGTTCCCGGATTCTTTTAACTGCGTATGCTGCAGAACTGAGCCTATTTGCCAATTTTCCTATATGAGGACCACATTGAAGCTTTGCATCAATTGTGATACCCAGAAATACAGTTTCTTCTACAAGGTCTAGTTTATCATTCCCCTATATAACATTGCTGTCAACCATTTTGACATTTGGTAGTGTGAATTTTATACGTTTTGTCTATTTTGAATTTAATAATAAGTTATTAGAAGTAAACCAATATAATACCTTAGAGAGAGCATTATTTGTATCCGCAAGGTCATTTTCTTGTCTCATAATTTTTATTTTTTATTTTATTTTATTTAGGACACAAACAGTCAAACAGGAAAAAATAAAAAGTATATGTAAACAAAAATAGACCTGGAGGTCCCTTAAGTAAACAAAATTATAATATTATAAGCATACGATCTTAACCAGTTTTGATTCTTAGTATCTGAGACTTAGATTAGTTACAGTAAAATAAAAGTATAAGTATTTTTAAAAATAAATTAATAATCTTGAATTGTAGTAAGTATTGTAGTAAGACCTAACACACAATCGAGACCTACGAATGATACAGCACCCACCTTGAGGTTCCACGGATGCTTAGCGCCCGGCTCCAGTTTGTTCTTGGTGAAGCCCAGCCCGCGGGCGCCCGTGTCGACGGCTGCGGTGTTGACGCACACGTGGTCGCTCCCGGAGACCACCAGCCGCCAGTAGGCCTCCTCTACCTCGTCACCGGAAGGCCCCGAGGCGCCCGCGCTCGGGAAGTGCATCTGCACCACGCTCTTCGCCACCTGTCGGAGGGAGACAGAGTTATAGACAGGCGCATATCAGACTTTTAACCTTAAGGGAAGAGGTAAATATATTTATTTTTCTGAGTGTCGTCGGGTTAAGAATAGCGTCACTCCATTACTTTCCGTGGATGTCGTAGAAGGCGACTAAGGAAATAAATTACCAGGAGACGGGCAGCAGCGTCTTCCTGCGATTCCAACCGCATACTGCGATCGCCAACCTGCCTGCCGAGCGTGGCGATTATGGCAAAAGCCCTCGTGGTTATGTTCGAAGCTTGGAAAATCATCAGGGAGTCCTATGTCCTGCAGTGGGCGTCAAATGGCTGATGAGGATGATGATGATTTATAAGACTTTTGTACATTGTTTTTGGTCACCGCTTGTGTATGTGTAAAGTTCAATAAGTTTTTTTTTATGACAAAGCATGGTAAAAAGCTTTAAAAACCCTGAAAGCCTGAGTGAGTTTCAGGGTTAAATTTTCGGCTAAATTCATATTTAAAGGAAAGCAGGAGTCACGTTCGTACGTGTTCATGTTATCATCATCATCAGCCATTTGACGCCCACTGCAGGACTTAGGCCTCCCTTATGGTTTTCCAAGCTTCCCGGTCTTATGTCGCCCGGATCCAGCGACACCCCGCCACCGTAACCCGGTCGTCAGACCATCTGGCATGGGCCTGCCCGCGCTGTGTCGTCGGGTCCGCGGTCGCCAGGTCAGAACTTTTCCGCCCCAACGGCCATCAGTTCTTCGAGCTTCGAGAATTCTACGTGGATCGTACCTTTTCAAAGGTGGCCATGCTCATGGGGCGGCCTCGCAACACGCAGTCGTCGGCCTCGTCCGGCGGCGGGTCGTCCTCGTCCGAGTCGGAGGTCGACGCCGCAGCCTCGCCAAGCTGCTGCCGCTGCTTGTGCAGCGGGCTGCGCGCGCGCTCCAACATCCGCTTGTAGCGCTTCTCCCACTCGCGGTCCACCTTAGAGAGGATGTTCTGGCGTTCGCCTGCGAAGACATTTCTTTAACCTTTGGAACGCCAGAGCAACCGAAAATGTTGCACCCTTGTACGCCGGGCGTAACAGTGTAAATTAGCGCGAGTGACAACGAGTTACAAAATGTCTTGGAAACTTGGTAAAATGTGTGGAACCTATGAAATTTATTGCTGATATAGAAAGTTCGATAATGAACTAGTAATATAGACACAATAGAATTGAAAAGACGCTTATTATTTTTACTATACAACCTCACAAAGTAAACAATGTATATTTTTTCTACCTCTTCTTGCATTGATGATGTTTTCTGTCAATTACTTTGTTTTATTTTTACTTTTACTCAGCGCTTACTATTCACCATTTACCGAAGAATTCACTGACATGAAAAACAACGCATTTCTAGTGAAATTTGTCGCCGAAATACTATCATCAAAATTCTACATTTCTCCAGAAAAATCGCCATTTAGTACTTTTTCGATGCTCACTTTTCGAGGCTCACAACACATCGTCACATTGATGTAAGTCATATGTACGTGCTTATTTAGGTAAAATATAATGTCGTTTTTCATTTATAGTTATCAATAAATCATATAATCCTTCTAATGAAACATTTTTTGCCAAATGAATCGAACAATTGTGATTAGAGTAGGTTACTTTAGTTCAAGCTTTTTTTTATGAAGATCTCCTCTTTTGTCTATGGAAGTAGCAGTATTGCAATGTTCAATAAATGGACTGTCGATGTGTATAAGGCAGTAGTACTCTGTGGAGCTACTTTTTTGAGAAAATAAACTATAAAAACAGCATATTCTCGCACCACATTTGAACTGTTCTATGCATGTGTGAGTGAACGGTCTACTGCGTTCAATTGCCGAAGCGCGTATCCGCGCGAAGTAATCTTTACTCACCTGCCTAAGCGCGGATCCGCGCGGCTATACAGGGGGTCGTCTAAAGTAGCTAAAAAGCTAGGGACATTTCGTACCAATTACAATTGCGTGTTATTATTTTATAGATGGACATACCGATAATTATTGAGATGGTTTGAATAAATAGTTAGGATAGTATTTTTTTTATTGATAAACAATATATATATATATATATATATATATATATATATATATATATATATATATATATATATATATATATATACGCGTCGAATTGATAACCTCCTCCTTTTTTGAAGTCTGTTAAAAATTGGAGTTATTAGTTATGTAATATAATAATTACTATTATTAATAATTTAATTATATATTAATTTAAATAATTTTTATGGATTTAAATCGGAAATAAACGTAGTCATTATTAAGTAAATCAGTCATTATTAAGTAAATAGTAAATCATTATTATGCTATTTTCTTAATCGTAAAATATGCCAGTCTTCATATTAAAATGTTCAATGTTTACATGGCATGATGTGGTGTCTCGAAATAGGAAAGAGAGCCACCTGTATAGTCGCGCGGATCCGCGCCTAGGCGGACGAGTGAACATACAACGTCCTACACATCGTATGTGTGCATGTGTGCGTGTAGTTTGGACATGATGGTCAAAAAAAGGCATTTTCACTTCTCATGCTCTAAAAGTTCGTCTTTATGTCGTGCGTAGGCGACATAAAGTCGCTTTTTATGCTCTAGAGCATAAAGTAAAATCTTCGTCGAAGACCAAGGCAATCGCTGCAACAGCCACACGAACATCTTTAACTTCATACAACAACCTCTTTATTTTATTTCGTTTCGTTCGTATTCTAAGACCAAGGCAAAGATACCAACAGCCAAAGTACACAATAAAACTTCATGAAATAAACTTATAATTTGTATTTCGTCTCATTTATTATTTTTTATATTTGTTTATTTTTCAATTTAGTAGATCAGTATAGTATTTAAGCCATAACAACAACTTATCATAGTTATAAAAAGAAAATGTTTTTATAACTGAGCAGTATGTAACGACCTTAAGTCAGGTGTCACGTCCCTACAGAAAAAAAAAAGAAAAAATAGTTAATTGGCGGGAACCATAATTATTTTTTCATTGTAATATTTGTGTTACAACTTAAAATTGTTTTTTGATTAACGATAAATAATGTCGTCAATCGAAGTGAAAAGTAGAGTGTACAACTCGTCCATAAAACCCATTTTACACTCGACTTTATATCTATCCTCGCTCGCAAGCTCGCTCGGATGGATAAACGTCTCGAGTAAAATGGTGCGTTTTATGCACTTGTTGTACAATCTACTATTATCTGCTACACTATTTATCCGACGAAATTATTGAATTGAAAGATATAATAGGGACAAAATTCCCATCAAAATGATACAAGTAAGTCACTACAAACATACTGAGACATGTGTACAATCATCGAACAAACATTCAGGTTAGTCTCAAGTACTTTAGAATGTTAGTTTGGTTTCAAGATAATACGATAATAATGCATAGATTCAATATAAATTTTATTTATGTGGATAGCAGAAGAACTATAAATAATGATTACTCATCCTTTATTTCGTAAATAAGCTTATTTTCCTTAGAATTTCACTTTTTTGTCAACCGCGTAGTTGTTTGTACGCACTCGGCAAGTTTGAATTTCCACGACTTGCATTGACCGGTTTTTTGATATTGTACTCTGTGGGTGACTTTTGTTTATGGTTCATTCGTTCATTAGGATTAAGAAAAACACAATTTTAAACTCTATTCCCTCGTAGTATTTATTAAAATAGCGCAAAACCTACACGATATCGGATGCGCGCGGATCCGCGCTTCGGCATTCTAGTACTGCCGCGCGGATCCGCGCTTCGGCGTTCCAAAGGTTAACCAAAATGACCGACAATTTAAAGAACTAAGGTGACTGACACAGCATATAAGATTAGCAAATGGATGTGGCAGTGAGCAGCCAACGGTTCTTAGGCTTATGGGACCAGCTCACTGGGCGGAAGAACCAATGGTTGATGGGGTGCAAAGATTCTCGGATGGAGACCACCAACTGGCAAACGCAGCATAGGTCACCTACCGATCTGAGGCGGATTGCTTGTAGCGGTTGGATAAGGATGGCAAAGGACTGAAAGAAGCAGCGTGCTGTGGGGGAGGCCTGTGTCTGATTAATTCACACTTTAAATGTTATTGCAATACACGACGAGAGTCACGTTTAAAATTGCGCTCAAATGTCAAGCCTCCAACCTAATTCTGTTCATCATATTGATCACCATAGAATCTAACCTACTTTGAGATGAAAAACATTAAAAATCTAAACTATGAGTAACTTTTCGGACTACAAAATCCGTTTTTTCTTTCGAGCGTCAAATAATACGCCAGAGTATGTGTCTGTTTATGTATTTGTTCAAGTAAATCCAAAGTAAAATGCATTTTTGTGTAGCTGTCAAAACGGGCTTCTTACATTTCGACAACTATAGTATATTTTGTGTATGGTCAGACATTAGTGGAAGAACATTTAGACAAAACTCACGATTAGTCAACGTGTCGTAAGGCAGCAGATACTTCACGTAGACCTGGTCCAGCTTCTTCTCCACCAGACTCCCCTTCTGGTAGTTGAGCTCCTCAGCCACTTTCGACCACCGCTCCTTCTCGATGACCTTCTTGAGGCCGCCCATCCTCTGCACTATGTGGTAAAGCTTCGGCAGATTCACCTCCATACTGTCGATCTAGGAAAGTAGTAAATGTTGTGTTTCTTTGAGGCATGGGATAACTGTTGCAGGGGGTTGGTCACATATCATGCCGAAGAACGATGGTCGACTGGGTCCAAAGGTTCACGAATGGAGATCACGAACTGATAAACAGGCGTAAGACGCTCACCAGCTCGTTGGACCGACGATCTGGAGCAAATTGCTGGCAGCAAATGGGTCAGGATAGCCGAGGACAAAGAGAAGTGGCGATGGCGTGCCTTGGAGGAGGTCTATGTATGTCCAGCAGGGGACGAATGGAGTTGACGAAGTGGGCCGATTTATTGATTGTGACTGTCTAACATAAGCAGCCTATTTACGTCCCACTGTAGCGCACAGGCCTTCTCTCAGGGAGAGAGTGTGGCATGTGGGCTTAATCACCACGCGTGCCCACCGCGGATTGGCGATTTCAAGCGCTGAGGTATGTGAATAGCTCAGACACTCAGGTTTCCTCACGGTGTTTTCCTTCACAGTTAGCGAGTGGTATTGCTACTATAACTTCAAAAACGTACATAACTTAGAAAACCAAGTCATAGGTATATGCCCGCACTGGGGATCGAACCTGGGTCTCTCGCTTCCGAGTCCGATATTCTACCCACTAGGCTACCACCGCTTCTGATTGTCTAGTTTAGTTTCAATTCCAGTGAGCCATTTGATCAGTGGCCAAGGTTGAGTAGTACTTTCGATCGGTAGGCAGATCAGCGACCCAACTGTTCGCTGTCTTTGCTAGAGCTGCTGGAAGGGGATGGGATGGCACTGAATGCGATGGCGTGAAAGGACAGAAGCCTATATCCAGCAGTGGGACCTATTCATGGTCTGGATAGATAGATAGGCTGTACCTGTTAGTTCAATGTCACTTGCTGCAGTCACCACCGCCATTTTCACCTACGTTTTTAGAAATGCGGAAACTTTATTGATCCTTGGGAGACCAGACGTAAGCGAGTGTAACAAATTTAGACATGTGAACAGCGCGCGGTAATTCCCCTACTCGGTTGTAACCGAGTACCTAAACGTATTCATTATTTTTAGAAATCCCTGAAAATGCGTTTCGTTTTCAAGCACAGACAAGTAGGGTTGCCATATGTGTTCAAAGCAAAATCGTCTGAATTTTGTAGAAAAAGGTAAAAAAATTAATGCCTACAGCCAACGTAATCACCATCATAGCCGCCCCCAGCCCCCTTGTGGTGCTTACGTAATACTTGAATGGCCCCTTAGTACTATTTGGACCTTCAATAAATGACTTGAGAACTAACACGCTAACACTGTAAATGAAACAAGTTTAGAATGGCTAAGGCGGTTACAGTGTGTGTTATGGTTATAAAAAGTCTGCTCTGCCTCCGGAAACTACTGATTTTCCAATAGACCTACAAGAATGTGCTTAAATCAGTGGTTCCCAACCATATATTAAGTACTTTAAGCACATATCTTGTGGTTATTTTCACACACAAGTATTTGAATAAAGTAAGTTTGAGCTTCGGGGCCCTGCTAAGATCAAATTAACCAAAGAGGCCCTTAATCGTAAAAAGGCTGAACTGTCTTACCAGCGGCGCCCGAGTGAAGAGCACCCGCTGAGTAGCAAGATGCGTCTTGATGGCGCAGAGCTCGCGCGCAGCCGGCCCCCAGCGCGAGAACATCTTGCCGAGGTACTGGTTGGTGGCTGTGAACCGGACCGTTTCGTCTAAATGACACTCGGGCTTGAAGCCTGGAGGCGGCACAATCTTGCACAGCCCGTAGGAGGACGCTATGCCCGTGATCTTCTCGAGGTAGGCAATCGGGTTCTGGGAAACAGTGATTTGTTAGTTTGATGTGACATCGGGGAAACATCGTTGAGTTCTTGTCTGTTATGTGGCAATCTTTTTAAGAATAAACACCAACTAGGCTCTCGAAACACGTCAACGAATTGGCGGCCGAACTCGAAGGCACGGGAAGTGTAGAATTCACGCGATTGAGGAGGGACAGTATCCCCAACCTGAAGATTAGATTCGACAGCAGTATATGAGAGAGGCTCACTGGATGCATTTTATCTAGCGAAAGGCATTGAACCGACAACGAAATGGCCCATTGTTGTAAACAGATATTTTAATTTAGTTTATTAAGTTCCGTTTAAACGTTGAAGGAAGTGGCGTGCCTTGCGGGAGGCATATGTCCAGTGGACTAGTGGGCTGGACTGTGCCTGTGCAGTGGACTAACACGGGCTGATTGATTGGTTGAAGCTATAAGTAAAAGATATTGCATTTTGAAGGTATTATTTACATTCTCATTTACAAGATCGACGATAATGTTGCTCTCATCAGTTTGCTTCACATGCAATTTGTGTACCTAATTAATTTTTAATTAATTTAATTGAGGCAGTTACAAACGGGGTACAGAGATTGGTGTTTTTTGTGGTATATTAAAGTGAGTGCTTACCTCAAACTCGGCCTCCGTGGGATGGAACGTAGGCGCCTCGGCCGTTTTCGCAGGTTTGACATCCGGTTTCGACGGCCCAGCTGGAGTATCAGTAGCCTCCGTCGCTTTCACGTAACTACTCAATGGCTTGGTGTCGGATTTCTCATCAGAGCTATCGGTTTCTTCATTGTTTGAACTGTTATTGCTCTGACTGCTCTTGGAACTTGCTGGGATCATATTCGCACATGGTCTCTCACCGTTCTTCTTTGGTGCTAAGGGTTCCTTTTCGTTCGCCTCTTGCTGGCTAACTTCCGTCTTGGGCACGAGACGCGCCCTCATTATCGGTTTGACCTGGTTGGGCATTTTCACTTCCACGAGTTTGACGATGTGCGCGCTGTTTTGCGGAAGATCCAAATACATATTTGTGCTGTCTTTGGTTTTAAGCCGCTTTGGATTGTACCCCAGGAGCTGTTCGTTCGGTGGCTCGCTGTCGTCGAACGCGTAAACGTCGCTGGGCTCCTGGTTTCTTGTGACCACTCTCTTCTCAGGCTTCAAATTGACGAACATAGAGAGTTTCCTGCACGTGATACACTTCTTGCAGAAGCTGTCCAAGTCACTTTTGGTTGCAGTGTGTATGTTTTTGGCTGCGTAAAACTTTTCTGAGGGGCATGGCGATGGTTTTTGTTGTTTTCTATTCTGCGTTACGTCGAGCACAGGCTGTGGTTTTGGTGCTGCTCTGGGCTCGGGGGGCTTCACTTTTGGTCTTTTAGTGAGAGGTTGCGGCACTTTGAAGTGGTGAGGCTCAGGAGCTGATGGTGTGACGGGCGTGATTGGCGTGATTGGTGTGGTTGGTGTGGGTGGTGTGGTGGGTGTGGTGGGCGTGGTGGGCGTGGTTGGCGCGGCGGGCGTCGTCGGTGCGGCTGGCGATCGCATCACTTCAGGATCTGGAGGACTGGCGGTCGAGTCTACGATCCACCTCTCTATCCTGTTTCTTCCATAATAAGATCCACTGCGGTCAGGCTTTGTGCTGACTGTGCTATCTGGATCTGAGGATTGGTCTTTGGATTCCAAGGATTTGTTCTGTGGAGACACATTTACGTCAGTTTTAGTTTCTTTCTTTTCTTCAGGATTATCCGTTGGCGTGGTCGCTGCTAGCGCGTCTTCCGCTGAAATATAAAAATACTCATCCATAAATATGTAACTTGTTAGGTTGAATAAGTAAGCAAAGCAAAGCATTTGTTTGAAGAAAAAGAGGAGCGTATATCCTTAGGCAACGTTACCTGCAGACCGATTCGCGGCAGATCTGAGCGTACAAAACTGTTTTTTGCCAGCGTCATCTTTGGTTGTACTTTCCTTATCTTTGTCAGTATCTTTCAATTTGCTGTTGGTCTTATTTTTATAAGTCATCTTACTGAGCGGCAGGTCGTCTTTCTCGTCCTTCTCCAATTCTCTAGTAATCTTATTCAAAGGCATGTCGTCGTCATCGGAGAAGCCTGGTGATTTGTTTCTGACGCATTTCTTTTTCGGGGTAACTTCCTTTGGAGCTACCTTGGCGGGAGTTTGGGGTCGTTTTCTAACGCAAACTTTCCTGGTGTCGTTGTGCGTCGTTTTCATTATTCGACGCTTTGACGAACGCGATCGTAGTAGCATTATCTCCCTGAAATACGGAAAAACGTTAGTTCGAATGTGGAATCATTAGTATGCTTTAGTGAACAACAAATTTTCTTATCACGGGACAAACAATATTGTATTGTGATGGCTATACTTTTGTAAGTACATTTGTCTTTTGTCCTCCTTCTTTTTATGTTAGAAATGTAATAAATACCTACCTGTGATTTTTCAAAGTGCTTTTCACTTTCTTAGGGCTCTTTGGAGACTTGGAAGTGCACTCCTTTTCCTTGGGCTCCTTCACTCCGTTGACAGCTGGCTTGGCAGGCTTTGCCGAGGGCTCATTGGTCTTTGGCTTTTCCACACTATTCACAGGGGTCCCTGGCATCCGTTCAACTAGGACTATCGGCTGGCCATGCTGGTGAAGATCTGCAGAAGGATACATGAGTTAGAAGAGCCAGCCAAGTGTGAGTTGCACTTGCGCACCACGTCCCTCAATAAAATATGTAATATTTCGTATTTAGCTAAAATGAGATTTATTTCATTCAGCTTTGGAGCCTTGGCTGAAGCCAGCTTTACACTTAACTGGTTTTTGTTACCAAGTTTGTTGATACCCTAAGCCCATGGGGCCTTAAAAAGCTGCTGTCAGAAAAGTATTTTCTAAGGTTAACACGAACACTAGACATAATAAAAACTAAATACTTGCAATGTTTATTTTTTCATTTTAAAATTTTTCGACGATTTGGTTCTTTTGCAAGTGACGTGGTCTCTGTATACTGAGGTGACAGGCGTCTTTTTGAAAGCATTAACTGTTAGTTTACTACCCTCGGCAAAAATTACAAAAAAATATTAAGTTACGTTCCAAAAATATTTTCAGAACAGTCAAGTCTGTCAGAACAGTTAAGGCTGTACTGTGTAGACATGTTTGCAGTTCACAGGGGACTTTTGAGGGGTTGAGGGGAGCGACGCAATTGATTGGTGCGATTTTCGCGTTTCTATTTGACATCTAATAATTCCTATATTAAACTTGGGTATGGCCAATTGAAGAGCTGCATGAGAGTAGCCGAGTACCGAGCTCATTGGCGTGCAATAGGAGAAGCCTATGTCCAGCAGTGGACAAGCGTAGGCCTTCCGACGAGTATGGCTAGTCCATCCATAATTCTTTTCTTAGTGGCCCCTAAACCACATTTAATTATGTTCTCTTTTGTTCTTTTAATTTCTTCCCATTCTTTTAGGACCAATAAAAATTTTATAATGTGCAAATAAGAGGCATGCCACATGGAAGCACAGTTTAAATGTATGCCTTATTATTTTCCTGATTGAATAGGCTAATTGACTCATATCAAATTATTAAAAACAAAATAATTTCCTGTAGTTTCTGGCCTAACAATCTCAAAAGTGGGAGATGATTTAATATAATGTTTTAAATCTTGCAATATACTGAAACGTCGAAAATGCTATTCTCTGTGATTAATCACTAAGATCACTAAGATTGTAAAAAACCGATTTACCATGGATTCGCCCTAGTTTGCAGACTAAGAGACGTTTTGGCAGAGGTAATCTTAAGACATCATGACATAACAGCGTTTTTATGTGTTTAAAAAAAAAAGTTTAATTTAAAATTCAAGTTTTTTGAGCCTCAAGAAACTAAATAAAAAATTAAGGTTCTATTTTCCTAAGCTGCAAAAAATTCAATATTTTTTTTGTTTAATATAAACAACTTAAATAAAGGGTTCTGTTAGAGTATTGTTTTGGGCTGGGCCGTGAGCATACTCACTGTGCATAGAGACGACGTCCAGCAAGTTCCTAGCGGATACCTTGTTGACGATGATGTTTTTAGCCAACCGCTTGTCCTCGGCATCTTTGACTGGGGTGGTGTCGGCACGGCGCTCTGCGCTCGGCGGAATGTACGCGCCTTGGGCGAACTTGCGTTGCGCGTGGACTTTTCTGGGGAAGACGGACGTAGTTTATGCGTGGGATTTCCACACGATGCCATATAGGTGGGTCATACGGGTCGTAAAGGCTGTAAGACTACGAGTACTAAGTGTACAAAACGTTTAATTATCGCCGAATTTCGGAAATTTAACCCTAAGCGATGCTTCATCCTATAGCATAACAACGCAAACTCACAGGGTTCGCAAATGATCAAGTATTTGAAGCAGGGAAAAGTAGAAATTCTTGACTATCCTCCTTGAAGTCTTGACCTAAGCCCTTATTAACATTTAATGATGCCGTACGGTAGTGTTTTGAACATTTGATTTTTTGCATTTTATGATAATATGTATCGGCAAAAGGTATAAGGGTTGTATGCTAATTGATTCATATGAAAAGGGATTAAACATTATTATTTTCACCCTACACCATCTTTTTTTTTCAACTCTTAGCTGAAGAAAGAACTGAGACAGATGTTTCCAAGTAAGAGACAGCTACAAAATGTGAGATCTCTATCCAATTGGCTCAGGAATTCTGCAGTGAAGTGTACTTGGACCAGTTCTCTTTATCATTTTTACGTCAGACCTCCCAACAACAGAACTCAGATACAGGATATTTGCGGATGATTACGGCTTTTATGTCTGGCCATAGCAGTATATGTCACAGAAAATTGGTGCAATGGCGAATAAAGGCGAATGAATCCAAATGGGTATGTGTCACCTTCACACTAAGGAAGGCCACTTGTCCATCTATCTACCTAAATGGGAAGCCAATTCCACAAGCAGAATTAGCTAAGTACTTAGGAATACACACAAATCAACAGCTCACTGAAACACATCTAGACATGAAGGTCCACTCAACTGGCTCTTAAGAAGCAAGTCACACCTTTCTATTCCAAAATTATAATCTAAAAAGTTAGATTGCACAGCGGTGAAATCTAACATACATCTTAAAACACTTCCAAACCAAAACAATCAGACCTGCACAACTAGCTACAGACAGAGCCCAGGGTTACCTCCAGCTGCAGAATAAATACACTGGATCAACTTAAAGAAGGAGAATGGAGGTTGTTGAATCTCACTCTGCTGTTTTTTTTCTAAATATAAAGTTCAAATTATTAATTACATACTTATTGTAGTCATAACTGCTGATTGTAATGGAGCAGACAAAACAAATAGGTATATTGATTGATTGAACTAATGAGAGAATAAAATCCTATAGTAATTGGTCTAACAAACCAAAATAATGCGTAAACAAAGAAAATGGCTCATCTTTACCATAAACAGACATAGTGGTCAAGTAAAAAGTTGGCTTTTTAAATGGACCAATTTATTTTTAGTTGAGTAAGGCACCTTGTACTCTCTCCCTGAGAGAAGGCCTGTGCCCTACAGTAGGATGTATATAGGCTGTTTATGATGAATTTTGACCAATCCAATGATACCACTATGGAGTAGGCGAGAAAAAATTGCAGCCCTAATTTGCGTGTAGGTGAGTACACAATTTTTTTTTTTTATATTTTATTCTACCACTTTGTCAGCATAATAAATATGCATATCTATGCCAAATTTCAGCTCTCTAGTACTTATAGTCTCTGTGCTAAGCCGCGTACAGACAGACAGACAGACAGACGGACAGACATGACAAAACTTGCTTTTTGACAACGGAACCCTAAAAATGGTCCAATAGCAAACTGATAATATGCAGTATCTATGTCCACAAAACCCCAAACAATATAGTTCGATGTGTTTTACATTCTTTAGGGTTGAATGTCACTCTAATCTTTTTCTAAGCCACATTATTTCTTGAGCCAGTGTGAAATCAATGTAGAACTTTTACTGTGCTTCCAACAAAACTGCTAAGTACATTACTATACTAATAACAAATCAATCAATTCTTGATATGCGGTTTTAGCTTACGTAGATCTTTGGGAGGAGTCTGAGATGAGAAACGAAAATTAAATATTTACAAAAACACAACACAAATTGAAAAATGGCGTCGGCTGGCGACGCATTTTGAAATAGGATCTAGAGCGGCGCCGGAGTTTCCATAATCGTTTCTGAAGACTGAATAGGAATAGAACATACATGTATTACTATTTCTAGGTAATTAAGTGATAGAAAAGCTTCAAGACTCGTATCGCAGACGAACTAAACTGGTTGAACACCTGTTCGTTTAGACTATTAGAATGACAAAATTATGTCTGGTTAAAAAAATGCATGTTTTATGGAAACTTCACAACAACAATTCCGTACTTTATAAGTTAGAAGATATTTAGGCTAATAATATCGCAAAATTACTCACTTTTTCATCTTTGCGATTTCGGTTACTCCAATCCGGCGTGCATCAGTTGTTGTTGTCTATCTATTTATCTAATTTGTCCAGTGCTGCCAGCACGTATACTCAATTTAGGACGACTGTTAACACAAATCATATCCCAGAACGTTGTCAGCAAGAGGCTAAGTACCTATGGGATCAAAAACCGGCCAAGTGCGTATCGGCAGTGTAGGGTTCCATAGAATGAGGGGTATTTGATTGAAAACACTTCATCAAGGTAATTTTCTATGGAATTTGTACAAAATTTTTCTTTTATAAGTTGGTGGAATATTACTCAATAACTTGCAAAACCTTCTTAGCTATGATAGATTCCCTTTTAACTTTTTTCGTCTATAGAGTAAAGCGGGTGATCGTGCTCTTCCACTATAAAGGGAAATTTCCCGCCAGGCAGATCGTATGCCTGGGGACGGCCGGTCCGACTGATGTTCGTTGGACGTTATATTTATGGTATGTCATGTGAAACATTTTGCTTGCGCGATGCAGGAATATCGGAGTTTATAGTGCGCGCGCAGAGTTGACATATGTGCTCACCACACGTCTCTACAAATAAATTACTCTGCTCCTAAAAAAAAAAAATGCATTTTTAATCTTAATTTTTCGCGAACGTATACCTACCTACGATATTTTTAAACGAACAATCCTACCCACTCAACACTAGAGGAGAAAAATCATCCCTAATTCAGGTGTAAGGGAATTCTTAAAACTAAAGGGTGGTAATAAAACACATTTTGTTTATTTTTAAATAGTGATTTTCACGTATAATATTTGTAGTAAATTTCAGTTTTCTAATACAATTAGTTTTTGAGCTAATCTATGGGCAGACAGATAGACGGAAGGACATGGTGAAAACATAAAGGTTCCTTGTATACTACGGAAACAAAATGGAAAAATACTAAAAAAAAGGGGCATTTTTATGTTTTGATGTGAACACTACTTTGTTAACAGCGAACGAAACGCGGAACTGTCATTTTCCAATGATCCAGTTGCTGATGCTGAATCTAAAAAGCTGGCGAAGTGCGAGTCGGACTCGCGCACGAAGGGTTCCGTACCATTATCTATACACCATTAGACCAATCTAGAATTTGACAACAGCGCCATCTACAGACACCAACAAGAAGCGTCTAAAACTGACATTTAACGACATGACATCAGCGCCATCAAGGTTACATAGATGGCGAGCGCTGTCTTTAGAAAACGTAAATTGTATGGGAGCCCCCGTTAAATATTTATTTTATTCTGTTTTTAATTATTTTCTTGTTATAGCGGTTACAGAAATCATCTGTGAAAATTTCAACTGTCTAACTATCACAGTTCATGAGATACAGCCTGGTGACAGACAGTCAGACAGACAGACGGACAGTGGAACGGAACCTTTGGGTACGGAACCCTAAAAAGGTATACATATTAGTAAGTTCATAATTTGTATTTTAATGACGAAATTTTAATGACGAAATGTAGGTACTTTCTTATCAAGCCATAAAGCTCAAATCACCCAACCACTCCGTAAAACAACAATGGTTGCACTTTCCATAACACTTCACTACAGTTTGTATCGACTACGTTTGGCAATGTAGGGCTCTGAGATGGACAAGCTCGAAGTTAAATTATTAAGCCATTTTATCGAATCCACAATTTTGCAAAACATATTTTTGTATTGTGTGTGTACGTACTTGAGTGAATGAAAACAGAAAAAGTGCCTGAGGTAGACAATTTATCTGGGGTAGTTTTCCACTATGCAGTGGAGTTATATCCATGCGGATATAATGCTTGTTCACCAAGGTGTTCAGTGTTAATTGTTCTTATCTTATGCTTTCTACCTTGATCGTATTTTTTACCGCTTAACCTTGACACTAGCAGCATTTTTTCCGTATATAAATAACTGTTTTTCTACGTCAAGAAAAGGAGCCGTGTGTGGTCTATTTAGTCTATTTTTGGGCAACTTTTCAACTAAAATGTAACAATTGCTGTGCCGTTGACTGTACTTAGCCGCAATGGTAATCGTGCTCGAAATTTCGTACTCCGAGATAGCCCAAATTATGATAAATCGCATAATCTGGCAGCACCCGCTGTCAACACTAAGAACCATAGACAAGATAGTACAGTCGACAGCACAAGCACATTACCTTCAAACGCGTGCACCCTGCCCGTATACGTTACGGGTGACTTTGTAACAAAATTGTAAAGGCTGCTGTCGACTCTAGATACCTACCTAGTGTTTTCTCTAGTCTATGCCATTAGCTACGTTCAGACGTTGATGATTATTAGCCGCGCCGCATGTACGTTCCATTGCATACAAGCCTTGACTGGTTCGTGCTACGTAATGTACGAATGTACTAAACTCTATCCAGAAATTGAAGTCTTATTAAGTAAACAATAATGGCGGAATGGGTAACCATAGACTACTATAGTGCTGTATGTATGTAGATAGAATGTCGATGTCGGTAAAACTATGGTGCATTTCTGCTGGTGCTAAACTACATAAAACATTAAAATGTGTTTATTACAAACAGCATTTATTTATGTAACACGTAGCAAAGTAGAGTTATTAGACTTCGTGATTTTTGTATGTGGAATGATATGATTATGATGATGTGTTGAATGATCATGGAAGTTGACGATATTACAAAAGTGAATTATTCCGTATAGAGAAAGAAATGGCTAATGAAAGAAAGAAATAGGAAACACTGCAATATTTTGTTATTTGTCCAGAGCGTTTCAAATCCGATTTCCGAATGCACTTTTCGGTATTTGAAGTTACTGTGTTTTGACCATTTTTACTCTCTGTTATGACAGGTGTGCTGCCTTTTCATACATCGCCATTTCGTTAGTATTGAAATTAATGTATAATAAAAACATTTTCTACATAGAAACTAATGAAAGTACGAGGAAATTGTTGCCAAAAAGTTGTTGAGCAATATTTAAAGTCTATCGGTCTTAATAATAAAACACCGTTTTAGTTAAAGCCCGTTACAAGCCTGCTATCAAGTGACAGTTCCATACAGAGCTGTCATCCTAAAGTGGGTTTCAATGACGTTTTAAGGAATTGTGTTTTTATTAATAAGACCATAACGATCTTATTAATAAAACTCGATTCCTTAAAATGCTGTTTAAGTACATTTTAACGCCGTTTTAACCTTGGAAGGACCAAGTTATAGCGCGTTTGAAGGCCGTTTTAGAGTATCGTGTTTTTATTAATAATACTGTATTTGTATTAGGTGCACATTGCCTTAGCCGGGGCTCCATACTATCTTGACCCTACTTCTTTAAAAAGTATTTGCAATTTGATTACAAAGAAACACAAAGTATTTTCAATGAGATTTTAAATCAAAAGTTACGATAGATAAACAATATCCAACCCCGAACACAGCAGACGCTTTATTAACAAACAATGTTGTTGACGCACCGGACTCGCCTTAATAATAGTTGTTAATCACAGTACCTCGACCAGTAATATTAAGAGTTTAAGACTCATCCTTGACCTCAATTTTTTATCGATATTGATGAACGCCCAGCACTAACCAACAAAGACAGCACAGAGTAATGGTAAATGTTAGTTGTAAGTTTGAGGTTACAGCGAATTCAGTTTAGTGCAAAAAAATCTTAGTTCTACGATGAAATGGACCTATTGTTACAAAAATAATGGTATTGCATGTGATTACCCAGATGCTACAATAATTATCTACTAGCTATTGTGTGTGATTACACAGGGAATGCGTATTTTTCTTCCGGTAAGTGGTTTGTTTACATAATAAGACTTTAATTTCTGGATAGAGTTTAAACGCGGGGTGCTACTCATGCTACATACATACTCGCCAGTGGACGACAAATGCGCGACCGCGCGACGCGCTTAAAGTGTTGAGAAGCGTGTGTATTGTGGGCTGGGCTTAATAATTGTATTTTACGAGCAAAGGTTCGTAGCAAAGAATCGCAGCAGAAAACCATGAGAAGGGAAAGAAAGTATAAAGTAGTATGAAAACAAAAACCAACATTTCGGCGAGCACAAAAGTTTTTTTTTTATTGTAATGAAGGTAGTTAATTTGACAGGCTGAAAGAGACGCGTTATCCAAATACAGGGTCACAAAAATCATAAAAGAAAAAAAAAAGATTAAAATGGTTGTGTGAGTGAGCAAAGTAATGTGGTAAAGGGTGTGTTTTGTAGTTATTTTTGTGATTGTTGAGTTGCAGGTGAGTTTAATATTATTTATTATTAAACCCTCTGATTAGTAGAATAAAATTTCATATATGAGAGCATGTCCAAGTTACATTTACACTGCCTAATTGTTTTCTCAAATAATGGTCACTACTTAGCTCGATGGATCTCTATCTGCACTAACAATTCTAATCGGTAATGTTTTATTTATCTAAGCTCCCTAGACAGTAATTTTATCAATCTTAGCTTTCAGTAGTTGCGTTGTTGTGAATGATTCACCAGCACGTAAATATTTTTTACTTCTAAATATACTTTTCCGTCACTGTAACACTTTTCGCGTTTCGTTGATATTTTCGAGTGCTCCGAATTGTGCCCTATATCTCATATTACTCGAGTGTTAATTAAATACTTAAATAATTAAATACTGCCGTTATAGTGTGCTGACTTTTTGTTTACGAGATAAGAAGATTAATTATTCTAGTTGTAACTGTACCATCGATAAATTGTGAGTGCATGTTATGATACAAACATATCTCCATTTTACGCTATACAGGTTCATCCTAGAACTAGGCTCCTTCGTACCTGTTTCTTGCATGTTTCTGCTTCCTTTCTATTTCATGAGTGAGAAATTAATGTAATTTTGGCAAGATTGAAGCGACATCAAATAGCTAAGGGAGTGTAGCCATTATTAACTGGACTCTAAATCAAACAAAAGGTAAAAAGAATTAAATATAAGTTTTGAAATGTATTAAACAAATATGAATCTTGTTGTTCCAGGCAAATAAATAATTAAATTAAAACATTGTCTAACAAGAAAACGAAATAGAAACTTTGGTCATAGGTGTAGGACAGTGTAATATAGGACAATAAAGAGTTTTGTATCTAACAATCTACATTGTGTAGACATGTAATAGATGAGAGGATACTTTGGTCTTATTATTAAACATTAGTATTTACTTTGTTATGTAGCTATTTATATAAGTAGAATTGGGGTTAGCAAGACCCTTTATTTTACTTTGAAAACATAAATCTATTGGAATGTCGGGGAAGAAGCTTATAACTTGTGAAACTTTTAGACTTGCTTGTCTTTTTTTTTACTGTTATATTATGAGCAAGTATGACCGCTCGTAGCCCCCCCCCCGTCCCTAGTGCGAAGTTGCATATTTTGCAATTATTAAATTAAAACAGGGTGTTACCAATTACCCAAAGGGTGCCAAACGGGACCCTATTACTAAGAATTCATGATTCGTCTGTCTGTCACCAGGCTGTATCTCATGAACCGTGATAGATAGGCAGTTGAAATTTTCAATGATGATGTATTTCTGTTGCCGCTATAACAACAAATAGTAAAAACAGAATAATATAAATATTTACGGGGGCTCCCATACAACAAATGTAATTTATTTGCCTTTTTTGCTCGAAATTAACTATGGCAACAGGTAGACACTTGAAATGTTTCCAGAATATTTAGATCTGTATTTGCTTCAAAAATAAATAATGAAATTAAAATAATGTAAATATTTAAGGGGGGTTCCCATACAACAAACGTGATTTCGAAAAAATAATCAGTTTAGATTTGACAGAGTAACAGGAACATAGTAAAAATAAACTTTAGAGTAAATCCTCCTTTAGAAGTTAAAGGAACTTATTTGACATCCTGTGATAGTCCTTTGATATCCATACCGTATGGTGTCTCTGGTTACCTCTTTGAGTGTAGGAGTGTTACTGACTGTCCCAGTTAGCAGCCACCGGTTGAACCCTGGCATCGCGCCCGCCGCTCGGCATTTCGCCTGTAGGTAACTGTGTCAGACAGTGACACTGGCACTTTGCTCAATAGTTGTAGGCCGCCGGGTTGCGGACTCCTCATGATGTTTTTCCTCAGCGTTGCTCTGGTGTCACGTGCCTGGAACCTAGAACCGAGATTACGACACTGCCGGCCTGGAATTTTATTCCATTCCGAATTCTTCTAGTTTAGGCTATTCTTCTTTTTCTCCAAAGGCACTCAAGTGAAAGCGGAGGGGTCCCAAGCTACTACTTTAGTAGGAGTAGTCTTAGCAAACACCTATACCTAACTCTAAGCTTGGTCCGGTTACAGAGACAGCAACGGCAATTTATCTGGGGTTATTGTATTTGCGGATCTTCGTAACTCAAGTCTATTTAAAGTCTGGGTTTACTAACCCCGAGTATTTTCTCAATCTTTATAGCTAGCGTTCGTAAATAAAGCTTCATGCTATAGCGATAATACATAGTTTATCATCAGCCGAGCTGGTTAGTCAGACTTGATAGAACGCAGACATTCTCAGGCATGCGAGCGGTCTAGGTGATCGGCGGGCGCGGGTGGGCAGACTTTTAGATTAGCTTAACACAGACGTCATTTCGGTCTAGTTTCACTGGGTATCGATCAGTCGAAATATGTACAAATGGTTCATGAAGTCGATGCTCGAGATGCCTAGCATCTAAAATATAAAAATCTCTTCACACTGAAGTGTTTGTTATCGAACGCCTCCGAAACGGTATCACCAATTTTTATGATTTTTCTGTGTATATTTGGTAGGTCTGAGAATAAGTTGTAGGCTAATTAATATGGCAAAACAAGGTTTGCCTACCCAGCTAGCTATAATATATTATCGTAAGTGGTCGGCAGAAAATACAAAATTAATCCAAATTGTTGTATCTGGCAGGTAACGTATTGTCTTCTGTCCAAGTAAGTAGCCAAGGGTTGAATCAGAAATATTTAAAAGGTTCGATTTCCTTGACGTCAGAAGCATTCAACGCCGTCCTCGCATGAACAGCACAAAGATAGTTATCGCCTGCCGGCGGATTCCACGCTCACGTAACGGCCTTAGAATAATTATTAAACTATGCTACTGCACTTCCTCACTCAAGGATAATCATTGCATATTGAAGCATATTGCACATTTTTTCCGTACGGGCTGCAAGTCAATTAAGCCTTTGTCCACTGAGATACTAGGTTTGTAATTGCGCCTGTAGTTGGGTAGTGTGTGGGCAGACTTTGTTCTCGGTGAGTCTGCGTCAGTGGTAGAGCAATCTTGGAACATTGCTCTCATTCGCCGCTGGTAGGCGTCTGCGAGATGATTTTAGTTGCCCACTTTAATCTCAATTTGCATTTTGTGGGAGGGCACAGTCTGGACCAGGATGGAATAACTCGCCAAACTTTGTTGTCTTATCTTTGTCTTTGAGAGGTGATTCAGCAAGCGAAAGCACACCTAAAGTTACCGTTTGAATTTACAATTTGATGATTCACGGTCTTATAACACTTCAAAAACGCTGATTAAAATAGTCTGTGGTGGAGATTTTACAGGGAAAAGATGTAGCCACAGATTAACACTAGTTTTAGATTGGTTTCAAAGGAATCGTGTTTTTATAAATAAGGCCGTCAATGTTTTTTCATTAAAACGAGGACCATACATTCCTTACTCTACAATGTTGATGCTATTAGTGCGTTCAAGGAAAAACGATGATATCTGGACTAGTGATAAACGCTAGTAACATAGTACATTGGAAGCCAAGCTTAGGACCCAATTGACATTCAGCAAGCAGATTGTAAATTCTTTACGTTGAAATAAATTATTGATTTCTGATTGAAGGTAGGCTTGTTAGTTGCTACGGTCTCACTGGTAGAAATTTATGTACGAGTTTCCAAAACATAGACGATCACTTGATCCGTGTCGGTCGACAAATCAGGAATTCTCTATTGTTAGAGAAAGGAAGTGGTCTAGAGGCCAAGTCTAGTCCAAATAAAGAATCTAGACCATGCATGAAGCCCACAGTCGATCTAAGGCTCCATTCGCGGCAACTCGCTCTGTCTGTCCCCATCCCAATCTCGTCCATTACCTCATTATCGCACCTCTTACGCGTATCAAACCTAAATCGATAATTTTATGCGTATATTGCGGGAACATTTGACTTGTCTACACAGGCGGTTTAGGTTAGAGGCAGTGGCGTATCTATACCATCTGAGGCCCGTGGCAAATATTTATAGGGATGGGGCCCTCCCAGTAACAATAAAATAAATATATAAATGTCTTTAGTTGTAGTATACATGGTCCAACTTTAATTGATTTGAAGTAGTCATATATAAACGTTATAATTGATACAAATTTTTGTTAAAAATGTTCTGAGCTCGCGGCCTCATAGTTCGTGGCATTTTGCCAGCCTTGCCACCCTATAGTTACCGCCACTGGTTAGAGGGAATACCGACTTTTCTACGATAACATCGCCTTAACGTCTCCAGCGTCGTACAAAGAGACCAATTTTGCTGTCCGATTCTATTGACTGTCTTCCCTCACCGTAAACGTACCTATTGATTTTGTGTTCAATTCAAGCTCTAATTGCAAACGGCGTAGAGTTAAAAATGGCCGCGTTATTTGCATACACCTCTCCGATTATTATAATTAGATCTCACTTCGTTTGCGTCCGATACATAGTGATTCGCGATGAATATGTAGGTGAGGCAGGCGTAACACTGGAGAATATTTATAGAATTCGTCCATTTCTACGGCTGTTAGTTATTTCCTCAACATAAATAACAGCAGAAGCGCTGACGGGTCGTATCTCGCTGTTTGCAGTGTACACAAACGAGGTGGTCTAAATCGGCCTATATTTTACAACAGCCGATTAACGTTTGCCTACTTTTCATTTGTAAGGTCAGCATAGCTGGGCACCGATAATCAAATAGTTACTTCGTTAATCGCTAATCTGTTACTAAAAAATTTAACTCCGTAAAACGTTAAAGCGTTACATTTTGGAAGATTTAACGCAAGTTAACGTTAATCGTTAACAAGTGACAAGAATTGAAATTGAACATACACAGACAGACGGACAGTGGAGTCTTAGTTATAGGGTCCCTTACCCTTTGGGTATGGAACCCTAAAAATAGTTCAACTTCCAACAAACTTATCTTGCTAACTAACCTATATGAATAAACATAAAGTTCTATGGCACTTTTAGGCCACAATATGTGGGTGTGCCACAGAAGCTCAAAAGGCCGTATCTCAGCATTATAAATATCTACTTCTGTAGAATTCTAAAGAACCACATCGGGCCACCATAATAATGGTTTCTTTAATTGTTATTTTCATCTAACACCTTAAATACGCAGATATTTTACTGATTTTTACCTATAGCTAAAGAGTGTGAGAACGGCAATGATAGATATTATAGCAAATCATTAAAATGCTTAAAATAAAAATTAAAAATATGTTCATATTGAACCATAACATATAACCAGAAAAAACGCTCTGTACATTAAATATATTAGAATTTCATTATTATTCATCATACACATCACACGCACCGGCAAGACGTACACAGTACAGGCGGCAGGAGGTTCTTGTTGTAAAATCATCCGTAACGTGACTGAGTAGAGTGCTCGCGTGGAAAGTTTGATGTGCTGTCGACTGTACCTACCTAGTTTCGTTTCACTTGAGCTTGTGGTACGCGCCGCGCCGCACCGACCCGAACTTAAGTAGAATAAGAAGAAGAAAGACATTTATTGCGACAAATTAATACATCACAAGAAATAAACTTACTTGTCAGAACGTGTTTTTCACGACGCGGCGCAATGCGTACGGTAACTTTTTGGTGAATAGTAGATATTGTATTAACGATTAACGGACTTAGAGAAATTTAACGGAAGTTAACGAGTCCGTTAACATTTTTTAAAGTTAACTTATAAGTTAATCCGTTAATCGAAGCGTTAACTTCGTTAATTAACGATTAACGGATTAAAGAGTTAATGCCCAGCTATGAAGGTCAGTCAGTGACTGCCGGATTACCAGATACAGCTAGGTAGAATAACTACAAATTATGTTAACTTTTAGAAAATAAACTACCAAAACGAGGTGAATAAACAACAGGTTTGTATGTACGTAATAATATTTACACTGCATATTTACTACTCCAGAACTAGATTAACATGTTATGATATAGTTGTCATTTTATTTATCTCTACTCTGGCAAGTACTATTCATCATCATCATCATTCAGCCACAAGAAGTCCACTGCTGGACTATTATTATAAGGATACCGCAAAGACAGATTGAGGTTGATTGATAAATCAAACAAATTGACCTACGAAAGAGGGCCCTTGACCTATGTTTTGGCAGACAAGCGAGGCAACAATAGTGTCCAAGCCTCAGAACACAAAAAGAAGGAGAAGTGCCATATGGGCGTGGCACTGACGCTCAACGTTAGCCCGGTTGGGCTAGTTAGTTAGTTAGTTAGACCTGAGATTTCCGCACTTAGCCTCATGGTTGGGCCATTGTACGTAGCATAGCTGTGAGCTCACTCCAGCCAGCCTATCTCTTTCCAGAAGGCCAGCAGTGCTCTGATGTCACTACAGGCCTCCTGAAGGGATCCCAGCTTCCCAATGATGGCGGTCCGTTGCTCCTCCACGCCTTCACAGTGAATGGTCACGTGGGCGGGTGTTTCCTCTTCTTTGAGGCATCCCCGGCGAAGCGGGCTGTCGGTTAGTCCCATGTTGTGAAAATGTCTATTTAGTGAACAGTGCCCTGTTATGATTGCCACAGCTTTGCGCAGATTATCCCTTCTCAGACGCAGCAGGCTACGTGAAAGACGTTTGGAAATCGTCGGTAGGGCCTCCTTGGCTTGTCTGCATTTGGTTTCCGTTCTCCAAAGTTCAGCATGCTGGCTTTCTGTTCGTGACCTCAGCCATTTCCTAAGCTGGTTGTATGGGAGTGGGATCAGGGGTTCGGGTCCTTCCACTGTAGTTTCCGAGCCTCTTCTAGCGAGTTCATCCGCAGCATCATTGCCCAAGGAGCCGCTATGGCCCTTTATCCACTGTAAGGTGACTCGGTTGTTTATTGACAGTTTTTCCAACTCATGGTGACACTCTAGTATCAGGCTGTTGTTAGTGAGATTGCTGTTAAGTGCTTGTAGGACTGAGGCACTGTCCGAGACTATACGTATTGCATAGTCTTGCACATTTCTTGTATTCAACAGTGCGACTGCTCTTGTTATACCTATGCATTCTGCCTGAAAAATTTTGTTCAGGGTGCCAAGGGTTGTAGACATTTTTAGGTTTAGTTCATTGGAGAAAGCTCCTGCGCCCGTTCCTGTTTCGGTTTTAGAGCCGTCCGTATACACTCTGACTTCGTGTATACCCGAGTAGTCGGCTGGCTCCTGTTGTAGTTGTACCCTGTATTTCTTGTCGAAGATATAGGTGTGAGGTATCCTGTCGCACGCCGCCTCCATCATGGGCTGGTCCGAAACAGCAGCTGACAAGATTTGTGTGTGTGCAAAAATTGGGCTAAATTCCTTCGTTGGGCTAACCTCGGCGAAACTTTTAAATATGGCCGTCAATCGCCTCGCGCCCGCTATCGCCGTATGTTAAAAATGCCTGATTACCTACAGAAATCGAAGTGATACATGCTATTCAAAAAACAGTGCAATGTGTTTTCACCGGTAAGCCTATTTTACTCACTATATCCATCTTTAAACTACGAAAAATCATAATCATTATAACACTTCTCCTTATTTTTGTGTTCTGAGGTCCAAGCCCACTAGGCGTAGAACACACTGGAGAAGGAGGTCTATTGCACGCGGTAACTGGAACGTTGATGAAACGAAGTAATTAAATCTCGTTAGACCCGTATAAATGTATAACTTCTACGCTGTGTTGCTCTACGAAGTTAGAAATAGTGAGACAGAACCTACATTGTCCTCTTGCAACTGTGCCTCTTGTTCATAACATCGCGAACGCATAAAGCAGTACATATTTTTCAACAGTATAGGAAGTTTTGTAAGTCGCAAGCCGAGTCGGACCGTCTAATTGTTTTACGGCGCTGCGTGCGCGCAGGCGCGATACATTGGGCAACGGGGCCCCGTATAGCACGGTTAATTAAAGAAAGGAACTAGATAACCAATTGAATCTCGCTCACACACTTAGACAGCGATATTGTATGAGAGAGAGGCAAATAATAGTCCAGTCCCTTTCTTTGATAAACAGTTTTATTCTCATGCTGCTTCGCATTTTGCTCTTTTAGACACTTTGTATTTTCCCAACCCAGGTTAGGTTACTTTCTAGTTCTTAGGTATTCCATGCCGTTACTCCTTCGCGATGTCTGGGGTAGTTATTAGGGTTTGCCACGTCGAAGCTGTCAATCAGTTCTATCAAGACACTACGTCCTTTTTGGGGCAGTTCCTATGCAGTGCTGCATGTGGTCTATATCAGGTATTTCTCGATTGTCTCGACGAGGAAGGACTTCTTTCTTGTCTACGTAGATCTTGCGAGTCGAGTTTCACTCTCGGATCTTCGAAAAAAAAAACTTTAATATCACTGGCTAACCCCTGACCGTTTTAAAAAAGCGGTACGCATGCCACACACCCTGGGATAGGTGAGTTTGACTGTTGTCACTTTTAGGTGTAAAGATTTGAGCTGTAAACCAATTTGTTACCATAGAGGCTATAATTATTATCTTGTAATTTTACCACTGTTTTCCTTATTAATTTCCATCAAATCTCCAGAACTGGACAGAAATCACCTTGTTTTGTAAACTACTACACGAAGTTCCATTAATATAAGTCGGTGAACTGTCAAAAGGTTTGCCCTAGTACCAGCAGATTAAGTCCACACGCCCAGGTGGATATTATGGGTGGGTCGAACTACGAAGGTCACTCGTATTTCGTTACAAAATGTACTGTTGAGAGAAAAAGTTATTCGTGAGTTTCGTCATAGTAGAAATATCAGTAACACAAAATGAAATAAAATTAGAAATCAATAATTTTGGTTTCTTTCTGATATGCCGGTAGAAAATTTAGCTGTTTCCATTCCGAGTTAGACATGATCTTGTTTTGAAGCATTTATTCTGCTTCTTATTCTCAAAGCAAATGGACATCTTTTTCTCAAAGCAAAGTCCTGTAAGCTACAATATCAAGAATTGTAATGAATTGACTGTAACAAAGCGGAACACTTTTGGATGCGACTGTACCACTATTTTCACAAAGTTGACGTAAAAATGGCGACACCTATATTTTTGTGTGCAGTTACATGTGTATTAGACGGGTGGCTCGTGGTTGTATTAATTACAAACTGTGGTATAACAATGGCCGTTCCATACTGTTAATTAAGGTAATTAACAATTAGGGTAGGGTGACCTGGGTTTTACTTTTCGTTAAAGTTACTGGGACTCTTCAGTGTATTTTGATTGGAATTGTAGGAGAGCAAAGAAAAATGTAAAATTTCAAAATATGTAGTCTTTTTAGACTTATTAAATTAACCGCCAAGTTGGTTTTAAAGACACATATCGAGTACAAGCCGGTAATCGACGGATGCAGGGCTCTTGTCACTAGACCGACAATCTAAAGTGGCGTGCCGGTGGCGGGTCATAAGGATAGCTGAGGATGAAATGACGTGGAGTGCATTGGCAAAGAACTACATCCGTAACAATGGCAAAACGATACAGTCTACAAACAAGAAGAGTATAATGTTTCCATGATTTGTTTTTTTTTTAAATTTATCATGATCAGTTTTTTAATTCACCATAAATTCTTGAACCGATTTAGAAGTCTGTGGTGGTGTTACCATCCTTATATCATCCTGGCTAACATAATATCTAAAGTAAGTCTCCATTACGATCTATTATTTGGTCAGTGAGTATCCAGTTGCCCGTTTTTGTAATAATCCGTTCCTTTTGCTCAAAATTTAGCGACAGCCTGCGTTATCACTTTTAGTCATAAGGCCTACATTGATCGAGTGTGGGCCGAAGCGTTGTTGGCCACTTCCGCGGAACCGCACGATCGCGTGGTTACCGCAATTTTGTTACACTGCATCTAACATGTTACGTATCTCGTTGTATGCTTTCAAAATTGCTCGCCGGTCCGCAGGCCACCAATTTACTCCACTATATTTCGTTTTATTATCACGTTCTGCACTTCTCAAAATGAGAAAACACGCTAATAGTCGGCACCTAATAAGCATAGAGAAGTGCCTTTGTTCAGCCACCGTCTACAACGCGTCGTAGGCTGCAATTCTGGTGTTCGGGAACACTGTGCCGTTTCTACGCTTTCTTTAGCTACCGAAATAGGTGTAATGGTGTCGCTGTCCATGGCGAATTCGTGTCGGGGACCTAAAATTGGTATTCGTTCAGTTTTTGCATATTTTAAAACCCGGCCTGAACAGGACTGGATAAGACACAGCAAAATAAACAATTTCGGATAAACAAAAACATATAGCAACGTATAAATTTCTGTGGCACAAATCGTTACGAAAGTTTAAAGATTTGGACTCGTTTTCAGCGAGCGTGAAGTGCAGTTACTTTATTATCTCTCATATTTCACAATGGATAAGATCTTTGTCATATTATCTGATTCAGTTAGTAAGCCGGGAGCAGTCAGTCAGACGGTCGTAATTTGGTTTCCGACTTTAACTTAAAAGTTTTTGCCCAGTTTGTTTATAATTCAGTGCAGGAAAATGGAAGAGTCATCGATGGTATGTTACAAATGTAATAGATAGATAGAGAACATTTATAGGTAAAGTTTGCTCTCCAATCTAGATTAAATACAAGTAATCAAAACAATTTTGATGAAATACTATTATTAGTATCATCATCATCATCAGCCCCTTGACGTCCACTGCAGGACACAGGCCTCCCTCATGGTTTTCATAACCTATAACATGTTATTAGTATACGAGTATGTATTTAAAGTTTAGAACAATATTTTATCAACATGTTTTGATTACTTGTCTTTAATCTAGATTTGAGATTAATTTATTAAGTTTATTCATAGAAATAGAAATTACATTATGTATAGCTGTATTATTTATGTTTATGATAGTATGAAACTTTTCTTACCGAACATTTTAATAAAATCTGTAAGTGAAGTATGTAATTGCTTCAAAAGTTAGATTTGATCTCATAAGAAAGTATACTCCCTATACTCCGTTCCACGAGTCGAAATCCTAGGTAACAATGTACTTGCATCTCTTTGGTCAATGCGCGGGGCTAGAGATGGAAGACGGTCCGCTTCATAGGGTAGGTTTACATGCATTGAAGGTCACGCGCATTAAACAATGGGCGCACATGGATGATTTTGTTTGGGAGCTCGTTTCGTGGAATGGAGTATAGTTTTGTATTAGGTGACCACCTTTTGTGCTTGCGGCTTCCATAGGATGTAAACAGTTTGTGCACGCGAATGTTTATAACTGTATCTCCAGAAACAAGAAGTGTTGTTAAGTGGATCTTCGATAACATATTGTTGTGTTATAACGCGGTAAATGAAAGAAAAGTATTGAACATAGCGGCAATCCTTTTTGCTTCACGCTTACACAAAATTGCTGTAGAGCTAGATGCAAGTAGGCCGCCATGTTCAATAACTTTCTTTCATACATAAACTCACGCCTGTATCTCAGAGGGGTAGGCAGAGACCAGGGACTGCCACTTGCCACGATCCTGACAGATCACTTCCGCTTCCTCAACATTCATTAGTCTTTGCAAGCACGCACGCCTGTTTCACATACTTTTTATCTTGCCCTTTGCTAATACATCCCCTATTTGGTCGAAGTATGTCCGCCTGGGACGTCGCTTACCGGCCCTTCCACTCACATTCGCTCAATATTTTTAGCGGCATGGTTTAACGTTACCTTACCCACAATATTGACTCACTTGCGTCAAATCAATAAAATAAAAAAATACGAAAAATGGGTGCCTCATAATCACTCGAATTTTCGCAGTATCCATCTTTCTTGTCTAAATTGAATAACAAAAACAATTGAAAGTCGATATTCAAATGTTTCACATTTTTTAAAAAAAAGAACATCATAGAAACCATTTGAAAAAAGTTTTATTCGAAAACCTCAAACCATGAAGATTCTATGTCAATTCAAAGAACCTATTGCAATAAAACGGCAATTTCATACTTTAACCCCTATTATTTAAGGGGGGCTCCCATACCACAAACGTGATTTTTTGATCGGTATTAATAACGGCAAAAGATAGGCGCTTGAAATATTCAAATGTTGTATAAACAAAGGTTCGGCACCCTTCTTGCGCGAGTCCAACTCGCACGTGGCCGGTTTTGTTGTGTTATTGTTCTCGTGAATAAACTTCCGTTTACGCCGCCGACAGCTCGCGATGTCGCGCGGCGCACGCGCCGAGCCGGCGCCGCCGGAGTGCGCGCTCGCGGCCGAAATGTTCGACCACCTCTGCAGCGCAGGGACGATGAAGCAGACCCTCGCGCTGCACCGCGAAATCTGCGCCGCGCTCAACCTGCGCCCCAACAGGCTGCC
Source organism: Yponomeuta evonymella (assembly GCA_963969515.1). NCBI lineage: Eukaryota > Metazoa > Arthropoda > Insecta > Lepidoptera > Yponomeutidae > Yponomeuta > Yponomeuta evonymella. The sequence continues at coordinate 21,966,475 of OZ018344.1, forward strand.
TGACTTCTACCCCAAGCTCAAGGTTAGTACTTTACCCCGAGATCAAGGTTAGTACTTTACCCCGAGATCAAGGTTAGTACTTTACCCCGAGATCAAGGTTAGTACTTTACCCCTGAGATCAAGGTTAGTAGCTCATGTTTAACTGGAGCAGGGATGATGAACAAAACCCTCGCCCTGCACCGCGTAATCTGCGTCGAGCTCAACCTGCGCCCCAACAGGCTGCCCGACTTCTACCCCAAGCTCAAGTGTGTGTAGTTTACGCCGAGATCAAGGTTAGTAGCCCGTGTTTGTCCAACGCTGTATTGTGTTTTCGTGTGCAATAAAGTATATAATAATCTAATGTAAGCAGTACTTTACCTCTAGATTAAGGGTAGTAGATTATGTTTGACCAGCGCAGGGATGATGAAGAAGAGAATTGCGTCGCGTTCAAATTAACCGGCTTACCCCAAGCTCAAGGTCAGTATTTTAATCTAAGGTCGGGACCAGCCCACGTACAAGTTAAATAGTTCGCCCCATCTAGTTCTAGTTCGACTGACAATTTCTGCACTTAGCCTCATAGTTGGGCCATTGTACGTAGCAGGTGCTGAGGTACGTAAATACCTCAGTCACTAGGGTTTCCTCACGATGTTTTCCTTCGCCGTCAGCGAGTGGTATAGCTATTATGACTTCACAAATTTACGTAACTTAGAAAACAAAGTCATTGGTACATGCCGGGATTCGAACTCACGACCTCCCGAATGGGAAGCCGGCTTAGGTTCATTTATTATTTTGAACCAAGTTCAAGGTTAGTACTTCACCCCAAGTTCAACGTCGGTAAGGTTCGACCGCTTTTACAAGGTACCCACCACAAATATATCCCTAACTTGCGCCCAAACAGTCTTCCTTCATTTTCGGTTTTGGTTTTTATGTAAATTTTTTTCGTGTTGAGGAACTGTAATATACAAGACTTTGTATTCCGGAAGCGACGTTTGTTTCTTCTCACAAATTGGGCAGCACGAAGATTACGTTGATAGTTAGCGCATAACTTTTGACGGAGTTCTGAACGTAGACTTCCGTGCGTCGATTCTGGCCTGTATAATAGAACACCCTGTATAATATTTAAAAACTTATTTAGAGGCTAAAAATTCCACCCAAGCAATTTACATCACTTGCTTCTGCCAGATGTCGCTGCCTGTACGTAATACAGAGAAGTTTGTAAAGAGGTTCGACGTTTGGCCGATGCCTGCACTTAGTTTGCCCATTAGCTCAGTTGGGAGAGCGATGGCACGGTTAGCCAGGGGTCGCGGGTTCCAGTCCCGACATGGTTGGAATTTTTAGCCTCTACATAGGTTTTTAAAAATTGTCCTCAGCACGGGTTAGTGCAACAAAGAAAGAATATAACTCTGTATAATAGTGTAAAACAAAGCATATCGATTCAGCCTTGCTACTTACTTCGGCTTTTGCATCTACGTAATGAGATGATTTACACAGCGTCCAGTGGCACCTTCATTGACCTAGGAAATCAGTTACCAGGAGATGGGTAGCAGCGTCTTCCTGAGATTCCAACCGCATACTGCGATCGCCAACCCGCCTGCCAAGCGTGGCGATTATGGCTAAACCACGAAGGAGGCCTATGTCGTGCAGTAGGCGTCGAATGGCTGATGATGATGATGTTGATGATGATGCATACCATTTTGCGGCTAAAACGCAACAAAAATCGCCAAGGCGATGGGCCCAAGGCCACTCTCCTGTGATTGGACTCTACTAAAATTGGATCTACCTATTTCCGGCGCTCCATCCTAGCTGTTACATACATACATACATTAAGCAGCCTATATACGTTCCACTGTAGGTTACAGGCTTTCTCTCAGAGAGAGAGACCTTAGCTATTCTATGTACCAAAAAGCTTTTATAACTGCGCCGTTTGTAACAGGGCATAAATTTTTCCTAAGAGAATTTATCACCTGTCTTAGGTCATTACTCACTGATAAGTACAGCCAGTGCCGTATCGCATCATCACCCCGAAACACCGTATCGGGGTGAAGTTTTTTTTTATTACAGGACAAGTCTTATTTTGACTTATTTTTGAAACGTGGGCGTTAGAATCTTTGGCCAATGCTCGAGCTCTGCAGCCACGATCGCAGTGTTTATTCAGAAGGTGTGACGAACTACAACGCTACTGGAGAGTCAGCTTAGTCGGGTGTTGGACGTGCGCCAAGCCAATATTTCAGACGTTTTTGTTCAGGATTCCGAAGCTTTGCACATGGACGCCTTATGTAATAAAGTCAGCGCTCGTAGTGTTGCTCGCAAAATTCCAGTAGACTTTTTGTGCAACGTAGTACAGCATACGCCGCCTATGTATGTGCCATTACAGGCTACAAGTCTTCGCTTCAGTAGAGAGTATTATGAGCTTAACTAAGTGGTGATACAAATAAATAAAAAATAAATAAATAAAATAACTGCCACTCGTGCTGGTCGTGGACTCATGCGCAGTATTATTTACGTTCAATAGTTGAAACTCAGTTGCTGACAAAACAAAAGAATTACCTACGCAGTTCTAAGCATGGAAATTAGTAAAATGGTTGGGTTAGCGGTTTCAAGAGCTGATCTATGTGATGATCATCTCAGACACTCAGGTTTCTTTACGAAGTTTTCGCTTACAATGGGCTCGGTTGGTTTGCTCGTGTCAGTAGACATTTTGTATTGTCTGTACTCGGTATTGCGTACTGCGCTATAAGTGGTAGAATACATTTTTTAATACAGTTGCTCAAAAAGTGGCGTATTGCAGGGACGTATAGCGTTCGGGATGTGGGCTATTACACACTCGTGCTTTTTTTTTTTACCTTTCCCGCACTCGTGCGTTCTCTTTCCCAACTGTCAAAATAATGTCTGTTAAAAAGAATAACCAACCATGAAGTTTTTACTAAAAAAAATCATAGAAGTTTTTATGATTCATGCAAATACGTATATTTCTAAAAAGAAGCTACTAATTTGTTTCAATATCAGATTTAATTATTTGATTGAATGAGTTTGGTTAGGTTTCATTTAATTTATTCATCTCATTAAATTTCATTTTCATTTCATATCAATAAAAAACTTCTACTGAAGACTTGGCTGTATGGGCATAGTTCCCTTTGCCTACCCGAATGGGTGAAGAAAAAAAAAAACTCTGCTTATATTCTACGGTTGGCGCCATTTTTCAGAAATTTTCTTTGCGAGTTTAGTTGTTTGTTGCACAAGATGAGTAATTTCGACCCTAGTTTTTTTGAATTAACACCACCGGAACTCAGTATAATTGCACAAAATGCTTCGGAGAACATTTTACCGGAAAAGTCAAAAAGTCGCTACATATCTACATACGACGAATTTATTGCATGGAGAGAAGAGAAAAAAGCAAATAGTTTTTCATTTTTTCGCAACTGTATTAAAAATAGTCGTTCAGTACACGTGCGGAACCGTCATTGCAACTTGTTCCGACTGTCAACCCTCGCCTTCGGCTGCGCCTCGGCTCGGGTAGACATTTGTCGGAACTCTTTGCAATGACAGCCTTTCCACACTTGTAATGAAATATACTATTTCATGACTTATGTTTTCGCAAAGAAACGATTGGGAGTTGAATAAAATTCTTAAAAAATGGGACAAGCTAGAGATGTGTTACACAGATTGGACCCCAGTCACAGAATTCAAACTGTGCGCTGCTTTGTTTATACCTTTGTGAGCAGCAAATAAACAAAACGTATATGTTGCACACACATTCGACGGTTATCTTTGTGAAGAGACCAGTATATACCCCGATCCTTTTTACAACTATTGACAGATATAGTTACTTTCCCAAATCCGGGTTGATCTCCGGCAATCAATGAATGGCTTTTGCAATAATTTTTGCCTGCAATGTATGGTGTAAATTATAAGTCGTTCCTTGCAAAATTCCTAAGAGGGATTGTCTCTCTCTCTCTCTATCTCCCTCTCTCTCTCTCTCTCTCTCTCTCTGTCTATGAGAAGTCCTGACACTTTCACAGTAGAATTATCTCAGTGGAGAGTGCGATAGTGTATATTTGAACTGCAGGGCACTTCCACTCCGCCACCTCGTTATTGTGGACGCATTCGGCGATAGCCTTTCGGAGAAAGGTCATTTCGAGAACTACAGACCAATAATTTGTTATTTATATGTCTGTCACCAATGTCGTTTATTTGCACTCTTCAATGTATTTCTTTTCATTGACAGACCCTTCGGCTGATTTTATTTTTCACTAGCTGCTGCCCGCGACTTCGTTCGCGTGGTGATACGTATTTTTCCGGGATAAAGAGTAGCCTATCTGCTATTCTATTCGTGCAGATCGGCATGAAATTTAGCACAGAGATGATTATACATCTGTACTAAATTTCATGCAGATCCGTGGAGCCGTTCTGACATGATTGTTTTACAAACATCCAACCATATAAACTTTCGCTTTTTAAAATAGTAGTAAGATATCTGGATTTGAAGCTTTGCGACTCCTCAAGTGCTCTGGTGGTGGTACATTTTAAGAGCATTTGCTCTTGGTGGTTTTATTTTGGAATCAGCCGTGACGTGATCCCTCCCTTAAGTTGAATTAACTCAGCTGCAGCCTAACAATCCTGGGCGTAGATTCTGCTAATGCGCTGCAGTACAATGACAACTGCATGAACGCGCCGATTTGATTTCATTGCCGCTTCAAGCCCATGCGCGGACACGTATCAAACCTTCTAGGCGCCAGTGGTATGAAAAAACACGACACGTGACCCGACCATGTATCTGTCACGAGAATAGAATTTGAAGCTTCGCGACTTTCTCCAGGGTCAAGAAACCACTGGTTCAATAAAATTATTATGGTATCGTAAATCGAACTCTATCAAACTGGTGGTCGGAGAAAACTTACGCTTTGTTGCGATTGAAGTATAAAATGAAGTACCGCTATGATTCAAGGGTGAAAATCGAACAGAAATAAATCAATAATCTTGACGTTCGGCTGTCGCAACTGTATAGTTGGCCGTTGAATTAACTGCCTAGGACATTCATTACTCGGCGGCATCCAATTAAAGGGCTAAAGATCATTCAGCCTTATGATTGAACGCAACGTTCTATAATCTGGCTAGCCAAGTGGTTAGTACTAGACGGCGTCTGCTTTGGTAGGGTGACCAATATACATATATAACTTGCTGCTTCAGTTTACTCGTGACCACGACAACTGCACCAGGTTTACCCAATAAATAATCAGATAAGTCTCTTTAAATGTATAACTATGCAAAAAATTTTAAACTGAACTGTAAGGGAACAAAATCACCTATGGTAAACCAACTTTATTAAATAAAAGTTGCTTAAACTTTACAAAATAACTGACAACATGTCAGAAGGTAATCTGAATAATCTAAACTCCAGCAAAATTTACTAAATTTTTATTTAATAAATAAATTAATTAGTCACTTATCAAGGACAATTTCTGTGGCCGACCAGTTTTTTTTTAAAATAGGATACTACAACATAAATAAACAAAAAGAAGAGAATGCCTTTTAATATCTACTTTCAGTTCAGTATCAACCAAATATATTGGTCACCCTACCGAAGCTAATTAGGTGAAACAAATCAGCTGTTGCGTTGACACCATCTTGGAAAATGTCAATTCAATCTAGATGCCTTCTCTTCATTCGGCCTTTTAATAAAAAGGCTAGTTTTCGATCAGCCAAGTAGTCAAAAGTGTTAGACAGTGCCTTATTACAATTAAAAGGCTAGCCAGTTAATTTAATGCCGCCGTCTAATAATAAACTTCCTAGGCGTTAAATTGGACGGCTTATTTGATCAGTTGGCGGTGATATATATATATTATATTATATACTTTATTGCGTACCAAGAAAGAAATTAACCATTACCATTACTGTAGCATTAATTATGAATGATTATTGGTCTTGTCGCCTTAATTAGGTATAATGCTCTCGCGATTTTATTGACTCTGTGATAAAACTGTTGTAAATCAATGACCAAAATGCCTTTCCGTTTACTGAGTTCTGGGCCCAAGAAATTCAGATACAATAGAGCGAAATTTAATATTTTCTTTCAGACGACCGCGGGAGCTAAAGCTCGTCAATTTACGTGGTTGCCACCATACACAAACGAGTCCTCGAGTTTTGTCACAGTGCTTTCCGGTTTCCCATACATGTTTGCTTCTGCGAATGTCATTCTTATTAGCCAATAACTCGGAACTCGCGTTCTCAAACAAAACTTGTTTGCCACAGATTCATAGTAAAAAAAAATTATTGTTTTTAGTTTAAGTTGTTATAATAATAACTGAACAGAGCGCCACCTCACATTTAATTTTGTACTTGAAAATGTTTAATTTCATGTTCCTGGTTTACCACAACACAGACTTCTAGTCTAGCGTGGAATCCGCTGTTATTTTTTACCATGTTTGAATATATATCATTATGTGACCATAGATTTAAGTTTTGCAACGTGTGAACACAATTTTTTTTTTTCTCTTGCGTGGTATTTAAATATATACTTTTTTGCTTTTTACTTTTTTTTACTTATTTTCTGAGATACAGGGAAAGGGTTTCCCTGGGTTCGGCGCCATAAGTAGCTAGACATTTTGACCTAAAGGCTGTGCTCTACATTTTAAAAATATACTAAAAGTATTTAACTAATTAAATTAATAAAATCTAGTTAGGACGCTTGCCTCAGATTAGGGAGGTCGGGGGTTTAATTCTGGCATGTACCAATGACTGTTTTATGCGTGACGTGCATTTGCGAATTCGTAAATACAATACCACACTAACGGTGATTGAAAAAATCGTGAGGAATGTAGAGTGTATGTGGTATTAACATACCCCAGCGCTTGAAATAGCAAATCGGCGGTGATCTTAAGTGGTTATGTAGCCCATTGGATACTCTCTCGAGAGAAGGACTGTACCCTGCAGTGAGATGTATTATTATCCTGGCACTCACTTGAAGGCCCAACAAACACCTTTAGAAGCGTACCGACTATCACGTTCCAGACTTGAATTTGACGTTTTAAAAGCTCGTAAAAAGCCTAAATCCGGCTAAATCCGGACGCCTGGTAACACTGTTAACGATGACAATGGGCATCGTCCGAAATATTGACAATAGTCACGAATGATACTTCATTGTGAAGGTATAAGCTCAGTAAATATAATGGTAATATTGTAAATCAATAATATTCACTGATTTATTTTATTTTTGTGAATAAGTCTGTGATTAATTCGACCTTCGTTTCACACGTGAATGAAAACTTTCAAACATGGTTTGAACAAACAACGCCAAGATATGGACATCTCGGTTTAAAAAATATCCTCTTTCAAGTTTGCGCAGATTAGGAGTCTTTTTAGTTTTGTTTATTCATAGAGTTCGAGTCTCAGAACTCTGAGGTTCGAGTCATGGTATCACTAGAAACTGACAGCTCGTAGGATCTGACTTGATGACGTACCTCCGTGCATGACGTACTTCCGATTCGCGAACTCGGGTACATTTTTTTGGTTTAAAAATTAATTAAAGCAGCCCAAATAGAATTATTAGGCCCAGGCTTTGAAAAACAACTATTTTCTCGAAAAAAAAACTAATAATTTCTTAGGACAATGCCCATTCCCCATTTTCGGATAGATAAGGGTATGTAGGCCATACTCTCTCAGTCTTTCTGAGAGAAGGGCTGTGCTCTGCAGTGGGACAAGTAAATGCTGCATTATAATAATAGGGGTTAAAGTATGAAATTGCCGTTTTATTGCAATAGGTTCTTTGAATTGACTCTTCATGGTTTGAGGTTTTCGAATGAAATCTTCATGGTTTGAGGTTTTCGAATGAAACTTTTTTCAAATGGTTTCTATGATGTTCTTTTTAAAAAATTGTGAAACATTTGAATATCGACTTTCAATTGTTTTTGTTATTCAATTTAGACAAGAAAGATGGATACTGCGTAAATTCGAGTGATTTTTGAATACGAGTTCCGACGCGGAACTAACGCGGCAGAAACAGCCCGCAATATCAATGCTGCGTTTGGAGAGGGGTCTACTAATGAACGCACCGTGCGATTTTGGTTTAAACGCTTTCGTGATGGAAATTTCGACTTAAAGAACGAGCCACGAGGAAGACCGCCCACACAGGTGAATAACGATGAATTAAGAGAGATAGTGGAAGCCGACCCTAGTCAAACTACCCAGGAATTAGCGGCATGGTTTAACGTTACCTTACCCACAATATTGACTCACTTGCGTCAAATCAATAAAATAAAAAAATACGAAAAATGGGTGCCTCATGATTCGAGTGATTTTTCGCAGTATCCATCTTTCTTGTCTAAATTGAATAACAAAAACAATTGAAAGTCGATAATAATATTCAAATGTTTCACATTTTTTAAAAAAAGAACATCATAGAAACCATTTGAAAAAAGTTTCATTCGAAAACCTCAAACCATGAAGATTCTATGTCAATTCAAAGAACCTATTGCAATAAAACGGCAATTTCATACTTTAACCCCTAATATAAATGGGTACATGAATGGATATGATATTTTCTTACACCTAGTACGATTTCGTCAATTTTGTGCTAACAGCTGTAAGATAGCTATAAGTAGGTGATATTGAGTTTCTAGTTTTTTCTTATGTTCCTATCGAGACTGTGTCAAATCAACAGTTAACATTAAAGTAAGTTTGCTGTTACAGCCGTAATTGCAATCGACATTGTGTGTGGTTATTAGTGAATTGATTGCTTTGCGTGTTTCAGCGAAATTTCTGCTTTATTTGTTCGTATGTTCAGAAGAAGATTTAAGGGGATATAAATATTGGACGGAGAAAGCGTTCGCTGTTTTATGGATTGTTGGAAGAAGAAAGCTGGCCAGCTACCTGTAATGGTCTTTAGTTTTATCGTTTGTGACACGACGGTGGAGGAAAATGTCACGATGTTTTTGTGGTGCTGACCTCAGCGCTCGAAATCGCGGAACCACGGTGGGCACGCTTGTTGATTAAGCCCATACTTTCTCCCCTCTCTCTCTTTGAGAGAAAGCCTTGCCCTGCAGTGGGACATGTATAGGCGAAAAGAACCCCGCCAAAACTTCGTAATTTTTTTTAGGAATTTACAACATCAAAGGTTTTCCGACACAACCACATAATGAATAAAATGCGTAAGGCATAAAACAAAAATTCAAAAGCGTTTTAGCTCGAACTTTTTATAAATCATAAAAAGTTAAAACGCCCACTAAACTTAAATAGTGTCTTACTTAAAGAGACTCTAAGAGGGGCATTACATACTTTTTATAAAGAAGACCGGAAGTCTTCATAGAACATTTAGTTCTACAGTCACAAAATTGCATAGCAATGCGAAACACAAAGAAATTTGAAAAGGCAAAGCGAAATAATTTCGTGTATACTAAACTGTCATTGTCAGCTTATCGCGAATCCTTAGTTTCCTCGTGGTCCTTTAGTGTGCCATCGGTGAACCGCGTTCCCTGTCCTGTGTTTCGTAGCGCCATTGTTCTCCTATTAATTGGACCACAATGGAAACCTATATATAGGTATTTGGCGAAGGCAGAACAGCCAAAGAAAAGGCTGGTCGATAATTGACTACCTCGTTTGACTAGCGGTATCACGTCTGACCATTCCGGAGGTCGTGGGTTCCATTCCTACTGTGGGCTGCCGTACATTTGTGCTTCAGTATAGCAGTTGAAATGGCGTCATCGTCAACCCATAGCAGTCCACTGCAGGACATGGGTCTCTCCCTGTATGGGAGGTTTTGCCGTAATCTCCACGCTTGGCAGGCGGATTGGAGATCGCAGTGTTTGGTGGTCTGGTATCACAGGTCAACGCTGCTGTCCGTTCCCTGACTTCCGTTTTTTTTTAGTCGCCTCTTACGATACCCACGGGAAGTAATGGGGTGGCTCATTCTAGGCCGGAGTCACACGGCGCAATGGCTTCAGTTTGGGTGTATTCCCATGTTTGTGATGTCGTCCTTGCCTGGTTACCATGTGTTACCATGGCACAGGGGGGCATCCTAGTTTGGGACCAGGATTAGTGGTTATGTTGTGTGGAAGTTATTATAATTATAACCTTAATTATAATAACTTCCGATGTAGTTAATTTCGCTAACATGTTACATGCAAAACTATAGCACAAGACTTAAACTAATGCTAAGTTATTTAATATAGATTTAGTACCATCAGAGTTAACGTTTATGGTCAAATAATAATGTATCCCATACATGAGTAAATACGAATCCTGGGATACATATAATAAAATTTATTTACTTACCAGGTGACACTGGTATGTATTGAACACGAAAAACGACATAAATTTAATAGTGCTTACATGCAAAAAGTATATTTTTATTTAAATCTACATATTTTTGTACTTCAGCAACTTTAGATAGATAGAGAACACTTTACTGCACAACCAGATGAAAGATATTACAAATAGTTTCTTATATCTAAGTAGTCGTATACAATTGGCGGTCTTATAGCTTAGAGCGATCTCTTCCAGACAACCTTTGGATTGTAGCAAGAATATTGTCGGTAGATGGATACAAAAAAAAGTAATAGAGGTTAAAGTATGAAATTGCCGTTTTATTGCAATAGGTTCTTTGAATTGACATAGAATCTTCATGGTTTGAGGTTTTCGAATGAAACTTTTTTCAAACGGTTTCTATGATGTTCTTTTTTTAAAAAATGTGAAACATTTGAATATCGACTTTCAATTGTTTTTGTTATTCAATTTAGACAAGAAAGATGGATACTGCGAAAATTCGAGTAATTTTTGAATACGAGTTCCGACGCGGAACTAACGCGGCAGAAACAGCCCGCAATATCAATGCTGCGTTTGGAGAGGGGTCTACTAATGAACGCACCGTGCGATTTTGGTTTAAACGCTTTCGTGATGGAAATTTCGACTTAAAGAACGAGCCACGAGGAAGACCGCCCACACAGGTGAATAACGATGAATTAAGAGAGATAGTGGAAGCCGACCCTAGTCAAACTACCCAGGAATTAGCGGCATGTTTTAACGTTACCTTACCCACAATATTGACTCACTTGCGTCAAATCAATAAAATAAAAAAATACGAAAAATGGGTGCCTCATAATCACTCGAATTTTCGCAGTATCCATCTTTCTTGTCTAAATTGAATAACAAAAACAATTGAAAGTCGATATTCAAATGTTTCACATTTTTAAAAAAAAAGAACATCATAGAAACCATTTGAAAAAAGTTTTATTCGAAAACCTCAAACCATGAAGATTCTATGTCAATTCAAAGAACCTATTGCAATAAAACGGCAATTTCATACTTTAACCCCTTATATCACCAGTTTGGTTTCTTTTTTGTCTTGTATATTGCAAACATTCATTAATCATTAACCAAATGAGTAATTGATCACTCAGATAACTCTTTCGATAAGATAGGAACCGATGATAGCAGTCCTCATGATATATTGAGGGCGCCGGTATGATAACAACAATAATTATCAAAATCGCATCACAACAATGCGTCATCCGTGCAATTGGCACCCGCATTGACATTTACGTGCGTGCACTCTACACCGTGATTTTTAAATTGTTAGCAATATTTGATGTTAATGATTTATAATGGCATAGCATATTTGTAAATACTCGTGATTTCTGACATTTGGCTCGAACTTCTGAATCTAAGCAAAGTCTTAGGAAGTACCATAACGTCGAAAAATATTCTCTAATATGTTAAAGGTTTAAAAAGAGTCTGTCCTCCGATATGCGTAAACAATTGAAAGAACTGAGTTGGCCGGCGCCGACCATAAGACGCTCGAACCATAGTTTTTTTTAGATCTATATTAGTATTATTTAGTCCTGATATTGTTTATTCATGGTGACGTAAAGTAATTTCAAAAAGGTTACATAGTAAAATTTTTAACGCATCATTTTTTTCACAACTATCATTTTCCGTAATGTCTCCTTAAAAAACGGTGAGCGAATATAAATGTTTTTTTATACTGCGACATTTTTCCTTTTTACTGTGGTCTAGCCTGAATTGTTGCCAACGGTATAGACGAATTTGAAACACGTACAACCTATGTATTTAAATTAATTTATTCGACTGTACCAAGGGACACTAACACCTTAATAAAATTCTCGTTAATATACTCCAAACTCCATGCAGTACGAGAAACCGGGGGCAAGTCATTCGTTATACCATATATGTAATTCATTTCTTAGACTTAAAAACTCTACACAAATTAAATAGTAAATTATTAAGAAGTATTAATATTTTTCCGTCGTTTCGCCTGAAGATAAAGATAAGATAAAGAAGTATTTATTGTCTTATCAACATAGAACTAACGTTCGAACGTCTGTCTGTTAGACGAGATACATTCTCTGTGTAACAGACTGGAACGGAAACGGGGGAGGGGGGGGGGGGGGGGGGGGTTAGCTCTACTTGTCAATACGAAAAACTTTTACTGTGCGGCCAATGTTGGAATTGGGAAAAAATCTGCATTTTTATGCCGCCTACATGAATAATTGGGGAAAAAGTAAGCATTTTTGAAATTAGAGAAATTGAAATTAATCCTATAAATAGAATTTTGTCGACCGACATCACTAACACATTCAGTGAGAGTCATTGTGGTATATTTTAGGCCCCTCGCCCACGGCGACTTTTTGTAGTGATGCTGTCGCGCGTTTCGTAAACGCGCAACGGCATCGCTACGAACGCGTTTTAGTCGCATTTGCAACGCGCTACAGAAGCGATGCCAACGCGCTACTAACGGGCTACAGCATCCCGACTGTATAGATGCAAACGCGCGACCGTGTCGGACGACATCGGGGAGGAGAAGGGAGGAAGGGTGGCGCGTGAGTAGTGCAACACAGACAGATTGAGAGTGCTGCTGTCTATCGGTCCAACGGAGTCCATCTTGCAACTGTACCGATCGCAGGCATTTTTGTGCCGTTCCTGAACCGCATTTGCATCGCGACGGTATCGCGTTTGCATCGCGACTGAATTCTGTTTACGGTTGGCAAGGGCACACATCTAGCGATCGCATCGCGACTGTATCGATGCGAACGCGCGACAGCATCGCTACAATAAGTCGCCGTGGGCGAGGGCCCTTATTATCCAAACCAAAACTCAGTACAGCTCAAATGAAACCATATCTAATTATAATTTAGACTTATGTTCGCGATCTTTTTTGATGCTCTAATGTTTAAAAAATCATAAATATAACGACCGACGGCCCTAGATATGACATTGAAAAGTATTGTAATTTTTTTTTTCATATTTTAAATACTAACCATTAGAGATTAGACAACGGCGGTGGTAGCCTAGTGGGTAGAAACTCGGACTCGGAGAACGGCGGTGGTAGTCTAGTGGGTAGAAACTCGGACTCGGAGAACGGCGGTGGTAGCCTAGTAGGTAGAACCTCGGACTCGGAGAACGTCAGTGGTAGCCTAGTGGGTAGAAACTCGGACTCGGAAGTGGGAGACCCAGGTTCGATCCCCGGTGCGGGCATGTACCTATGACTTGGTTTTCTAAGTTATATACATTTGTGAAGTTATAGTAGCAATCCACTCGCTAACTGTGAAGGAAAACATCGTGAGGAAACCTGAGTCTCTGGGCTATTCGGTTACCTCAGCGCTTGAAATCGCCAATCCGCGGTGGGCACGCGTGGTGATTAAGCCCATACTCTCTCCCTGAGAGAAGGCCTGTGCCATACAGTGGACGTATATAGGCTGCTTATGTATGTATTAGAATGAATTTTAAAACACCTGATGTTGGGGTAATGTCGGAGAAGCTAGCCTTAAACAGATCATAACTTTTTCGATATTTCAAAGTTTTCCCTATAGCCAAAGTATACACTAGTGGGCACCCCATTTTCTGGTGGGTATGGGGGTTTTGTTACACCGTGTATTCATTTTATTTATCTAGTCTGTAGAAGTTCCCAATACCTGTATATTACTGAATTTCCAGTAGGTGCAGTAAAGTGATTCTTGTTAATACTGTTTCCAACAAATGGTGTCTATCTTAACCATTCTTTTTAATTTGTCGAATCAGGTAACATTTGATTGAAATCATCAAGACATGTCTTAAAAGACATTAAAGACACGTTTATTGGTTCGCTGATAGAAAGCTTTACTGAAGACATTGGAAATAACTACTATTTTCTAAAATCGTACACAGCTTAGTCGTTAGATATTAGCGATATTATGAGTGTTACCTACTTGAAATAAAATAATAATAATAATTATTATTATTTGGAATTTGAAAAAAATTGGAAGTTTCCCAAAAACTTCGGCGCGAACGCTTCTTTCAACTTGTTTAGGTGTGCAAAAACTCTTCAATATTGTGAATCCTGCCCGTCCTCAGCTATGGCTCAGAGACTTGGTGTATGATGGAATAACAGAAGCCCAAACGCCAAGTAGTGCAGTTTGGACTTCTGTTCAATGTGTGTTTAGGCGACAAAGATGTCTGGAATTAAAGCCAGTTCAATGCACGAACGCCCGTTCAATGTTCTAGGTTCTAGAAAAAAAATTAAACTCTTTTTATTAACAAGGACCTACATTGAAGACTAAGTTTGGAGATTTTTCTCCAAAACGAGCGATATTTTGAAATGGACACCTTTGTTTAAATTGTCAAGTTCATTACGCCACAGTTTCTGTTCTGATTTGAATAAAACGTTTCGACTTGGACTTGTTTAACGTTCAAGTGGTAAACGGCTCTTTTGTACCACAGATAAACGCAGTAAAAGATATTTCTTTTTTCAAAACTGAGAAATACCCCCATTGGTTGCTAGTGGGTTCCAGTAACCAATAGTGGAAATATCTCGGTTTTGAAAAAAATGTCCCTTACTGTGTTTCTTATTGGAACAGCCGGGCTTCACTTGCAATTTGGACGGTGCATTATTTTTTACAAGGGAAGAGAGCGCGGGGGCGGCGCCGCCCAATCATGCCGAGGCGGAGTCCACCTCTACGCTTCTGCCTCACTGAGGCATTTGTCCACCCACGGACGAGCGGCTGAGATAATTACGCCTGATGACTGATAATTCTGATGGTTAGATGACACGGTCCCGAATTAGTCGCGGGCTATATTGGTACACTCTGTGTGTACTACTGTACATAAACTTACGCCTCTGTCCCTTGGGGGGCAGAGAACCAAGTTTGTCGCTTCCCACGTTTCTGAGAGAACTCTTTCGCTTGGGGCACTTTTTATCTTGCTCTCTGTGTCACCTCTACCCAAGAAAATACATCACTGCCTCTACCTTATAGATTTCTCGTACATTAACAATATGTCAATCTGCTGTTGACAATATGTTCTGTCATTTGGCCAAAGTGAACATGAAACTAAAGCACTTGACAGCTGTTAGCAGTAGATTAACGTACTCGTGGCGTACGAGAAACCAGGGTTTAGTGTGCAGTAGTAAGGCATCAAAATGTATTGAATGTTTTTTTTTAGATTTAAATAAATACGTATAAAAATACGGAAATATGTACGCATGCAGTGTTATCGCAGTAAATATTGCAACTGCGTTTAGGAGTGTTTTCGGGAATCGTGTTTTTTTTACAAATAAAACACACACACATCGAGAGTGATAAAGTGAGAGTGAATTAGAAACACAACGCACATTATTACCTGTAATGATGTCTATATGGTTGTATTAAAGGTTTTTAGTGTACAATCGTCTATATTATCTATCATTGACCCCCCGTAGAGTTCTATTTAGAGATAGCGCGCACGTGTGGGTTTAGCACGCTGGGATTAAAGGTTAAAGATTTTAGTTAGTAATCTATTTGGGCTTAAAATGTTAAAACGTAAATCATTTTATTTTTACTAACACCGATCAGTGAAGTTTTGTTTTCGCTTCCTTTTTCTCAACTCTACCCGAATTCAGCGGCTAACGTTGTACATAGACATTTAACTAGAAAGCAGATATCATATTATTTCATCAACATTATCAGCCATTTCACGCCCACTGCAGCACTTCCCGGTCTTGTCCAGCATCCAGCGGCTCCCCGCCACCGTAATCAGGTCGTCAGACCATCTGGTGGGGGGCCTGCTGCCCACGCTGCGTCGTTATTTTCATTTTATTCTTTACGTTGATATAAATGTTTGATATATGATTACTGATTATGGGACAGTTCCTGTCGACCTACTCCCTACTCGATTGGCCCCACCAGGGTGTATTTGATTGCATACAGTGAAAACTTTTCGCTGTGAATCCCAAATTACGTATAATCGGAGATTGTCGTTTTCATACACCAGCTATTTATCTCTTGTTTTCAGTCCGTTGCTTCTCCACGCCCTCGATGAATGGCAAATTAGGCTTAAGACAGACATGTCGCGAAACGTGTCGACTGGAAAAGCAGTGAGTGTAACAGTATAACTGTTATAGAAAGAAAGGAAAACCTGTGGCCTATTGCAAGCTTGACGTTAGAAGGGCACGGAAACTCAGAGTATTTTTCTGAATGCATCAAAATGTAAGCGCTAATATTCACTATAGTGGCAAAGATAGGCCCATTTTGAATAGAATATACTACGTATCGGGAACAATTTTTATGTAGTCTACATGACACTAAGCAGCAGATTAGGACAGTCTTAAGGTGTCATTGTAAAAACGCTAATCTTCCGAGTAACTGTAACCCATCGGTAGGATTAGAATGTAATGTAGCTTTTTTGCTCACATACCTTACGAAAAAATTCTGTCAGCTGTGTCTACAAGCTTGCAATAGGCCCACAGCTAGTTCGGCTTGTTTTCACAAACTTTTACTCGCGCGAAGGGAAATTGGGCGTGACTAATTGGCTCGTGCCTCGAACCGCAGACAGTCTATTGCCTAATGCCGTGCATACATCTAGATTACTGTTGTGCGCCTACACGTGGACAAATCGGCTTACGTTTATATCGAAGTAATACCGTTTGCACATGTGCGAATTGGCATAAAATGTGGTGGTCGTTGTGGGCAAATGATTTATGCACATTCTCTTGCGCATCGCCTGCAGGCGGCGATAAGGGAGCCCGTCGCAGTCATTTTTGCCAGCCTGGAAAATATTGAGAAAAGTGCGTTCTATGCTTGAAATCCACTGAAACGGGGTTTTTATATTCCTATGGAAACAAAGATGAATGTAGATTCGATTTAATAAAGCATTAAATCAATTAAACGAGTACTTCAGTCACAATCAGTCACAAAAATAGCGAACGAGGCCTTAAATGTCTTTACGACCAAGCTACAAATAATCCATCTTATAGTTTCTGTCGTAGTACCAAACCAATAGAAAATAAAACCGGCTAAGTGCGCGTCGGGCCGCGCGCTGGGTAGGGTTCCGTAGAAAGAGGGGTTTTGTATCTGCTCTACAGAACTAACAAGTTCATCAATGGATTTTGAACGACGTTTTCCTTTCATAAGTTGGTCGCTGGTCGCCTATTACTCGTTAACTTATAAAGCCTACTTAGACGTGATAGTTTTCCTTTTAAGTTCATTATATGTGCTACTACCCTAAATTTTTCCATGTTTCTACAATGAACCTTTTAGCCAGGAGAGGGCGGAGGACGCCCTACTCGGACAAAAAATTGAGCTTTAAAGCTTAATATTTCGCAAACGGAGTCTTAAATGAAAAAAATGGTCTTGCCACACCCAGAAATAGAATAGAAATAGAAAATGTTTATTTGTCTTCAATATAGTAAGGCACAATAATCACTTATACTATAAAGCAATGATGACAGTTTAGTGAGTAATTTATTTAAAAGCATTTTAATTAGGTATGAAGACAAAAAGGTCTGTACCTCGGCTAGTAACTAATGTGCACCAGTGTGCAATTAGTTGCCGATTTTCAGGCAAGGCCTTTCCTTAAACTAAGTTATACCTACCTGGGTATCCACTATATTTTTAAACAACCAATCCAACGATACCCGACACTATAGTGTCGAGAAAGAAAAATTGCATCCCTAATTTTGGTGTAGGGATGACCTCATCATTATCAGCCATTCGACGCCCACTGCAGGACACAGGCGTCCCTCATGGTTTTTCAAACCATGAAGGGGTTTGCCATAATCGCCACGCTTGGCAGGCGGGTTGGCGATCGCAGTATGCGGTTGGAATCTCAGGAAGACGCTGCTGCCCGTCTCCTGGTAATTAATTTCCTTAGTCGCCTTCTACGACATCCACGGAAGGAAATGGAGTGATGCTATTCTTAATCCGGCGCCGCACGGAATGTGGTAGGGTACCTCCCGGTTTTTGGCATTTTATTCTATCGTTTAGTCGGCGTAATAGATATGTATATCTATGCCAAATTTCAGCTCTCTAGTATTTATTGTCTCTGTGCTAGGCCGCGGACGGAAAGAGACAGACGGACGGACGTGGCGAAACTGTAAGGGTTCCTTGTTGACTACGAAACTTTAAAAAGACTAGGATTCCCCCTATCGTTATGTTATCAACGCGTTATCAAGAATCTACTACAGATTAGATCAGTTTTGAAGGCCTACGTCCTAAGGCCAAAGGTGTGTTTCTACATAGTAGAATAGTCACATAGTGCGAGTCACCCTGACTACACCAACATGAATCTCGAAGGCTTTGAAGGCCGGTATTGCAGAACAATATACACAAAAAGTATCCGAAACTGCTGGGCGTGCCGTTGGTAGTATCAAATATCCCAGCCCCGTAAGCTAACTTGGGTAATTCAGATATTCTTTATTTACGAGTACATTGTGAAATCGGCCTTCCGCCCGTATCATTCAATTTTTTTTTCAATAAATAAGCGTTGATCGATACACATCGTTTTCTTTCCTGCGCCCATTTCCAATACGTGCATCAAGGATGTTTTTCTCGGCGCGTATGCTTAGACTAAGGAATGTTGAAGCTAGAGAGGTGTGTCAGGGTCGTCGCAAATGGCAGACCCTGGTCTCTGCCTACCTGCCCCCTCCGGTATACAGGCGTGAGTTTATGTAATGTATGTAACAATAAATATAATGACTGCCTCGTTGGTCTAGCCGTTAAGGCGCTTAGCTACCAAAACGGAGGTTGTGGCTTCGATATCCACTAGGGGCCTTGTACAAATGGCCTCAGTCTGGGTGTATTTTCATGTTTGTGACTTCTTTGCCTGGTTACCAAAGCACAGGGTATCCTAGTTTATCCTAGTTTGACTGGTTACCATAGCATAGCATATTCTAGTTTGGGATTAGGGCAAGTGATCTTGATGTGTGGAAGTTATAATAAAATTATTATTTAGCACAGAGATAGATTTTAGTCAGCGCATTTCCTATAGAGAACAGACCATTTTGGCAAGATTGAAGATGTGTTGTAAAGGTACTAGACGCAGAATCTCGGTCAGAGAAGCAACGAGTACTAACTACGACCAGGTTATAGTTGTAAGGAAAGACAGGATGCGAATAGCCCAATACCGACGCGAATGGCGTGCATTGTTAAGGACCTACACTCAGCATTTGGTGGCTCTTGCTTGAAGAATAAGATGTTTGCCTATTTGGTCCACATTGCGACAGCTAAGCAAATGGTCTAAGCTATGTTCCACTCCAATAAAACTTAACCCTTCTCCTGCAGGCCAAACTGGTGGGGTCCTGGAAGGCGCAAGCCCTGTTCAAGAAGTTCGACGCGCGCTCCAACCACAAAGTGTACGCGAAGGGCCGCGCCTGCACCTCCACGCGGGTCCTCATCATCGGCGCGGGCCCGTGCGGCCTCAGGGCGGCCATCGAGTGCCAGCTACTGGGGGCCAAAGTGGTGAGTTGTGCTTTCTATAAAATTCTCAAGTGTCTGAAATGGAATTGAGCGGGACACCTGTCGAGGCGCGAACACGGCAGGTGGACCAGGGCAATCACAGAGTGGCGACCTAGAAGAGGACAGACCAGCAGTCCGAAGGTCGGATGGTGTCGGCGGAAGGTCCGTGGATGCGGAGGGCGAGAGACCGTGGGAGATGGCATTTGGGGGGAAAAGCTATACCTACTCGTAGCAAACAGCGGTGGGCCGATGATGATGAAATTTTGAAACCACATAGCGGCGCAATATTGTTCAAAAGTGCCGTTGATCTGAGCTGGAGAATGAAATGGCGATGACGAAAATTAGTTTGAGCCCTAGGGCCCTTCGAGCCTTTTGAGGCAGGTTAGTGCTCGTATAAGTTAATCGACGCACCTCCGCACGTTTCCTCATGATCAGGGCGGGCCCCTGCGCCCTCAGGGCCACCTATTGGGGTGAAAGTGGTCAGATATTCTTTCTTTCTTCTTAGGTGGGTACTCTTACCAACTAATGTAATTATTAATATCATCTGAGAAAAGATGGTCAGGGTGGAGCTTTTTCTGCTGCCTTTTTTCCAGTGGCAGCAGCAGCTTACATTGTGCACTCATCATCATCATCGTCATCAGCCATTTGACGCGCACTGCAGGACATAGGCCTCCTCCGTGGTTTTCATAACCATGAGAGGTTTTGCTATAATCGCCACGCTTGGCAGGCGGGTTGGCGATCGCAATATGTGGTTCGAATCTCAGGAAGACGCTGCTGCCCGTCTCCTGGTAATTGATTTCCTTAGTCGCCTTCTACGACATCCACGGAAGGAAATGGAGTGCCGCTACTCTTAATCCGGCGCCAGCCGGCGGCACTCATTGTGCACTCAACAGAATGCAAATTCTTTACGTTGAAATAGTTTTTTCATTTCTGATTTGTATTATGTTTTGAAGCGCGCTAATCTGAATTTTTCGCCGCATCTCCACGCGCCCTTAGAATGCCAGTAATTATTAACTATAATTTGCCATGTAATCTATCCCAGGTGGTGGTCGAGAAGCGCGACCGCATGTCTCGCAACAACGTGCTGCACCTGTGGCCCTTCGTCATCCAGGACCTGAAGGCTTTGGGGGCGAAGAAGTTCTTCGGGAAATTCTGCGCCGGCTCCATAGACCACATCAGTATTAGGCAGCTGCAGTGCATACTGCTCAAGGTGAGGAGTCTATAAGATTGGGATGTCGTGTCGTTCACATGAGATGTCTGTACCGTCCCTCTAGCTCGTTCTTATGTAAGTGTTTATGTTAATTTAATTTGGTAGGTTTTTGGGTGTCTCTAACATAGCTTTAACATTAAATCAAATTTTACTAACAACATATGAAATAACTGGCTGACTCAGCAAACGTTGTTTTGCCATATTAATTAGCCTACCACCTATTCTCAGACCTACCAAATATACGAAAAAATATTTCATAAAAATCGGTGAAGCCGTTTTGGAGGAGTTCGATAACAAACACTGTGACATGAGATTTTTATATAATATATTATATTTAAAAAAAATGTGTTTACTTAATGAACGTCAAAGCTGTTGGTTTCAGAATTTATAGATTATGTGGAGCAGAAACTAACAAAGAAACAAATTATTTATTATTTTATCCGAAATAAAATGTTACCGTATAATACTATCGTAGTGTGTGGGCATGGTCACGTCGCGTGCCCACCGCGGATTGGCAATTTCAAGCGCTGAGATATGTGAACACCTTTGACGCAGTGAGAGAGTGATATTCCTATACAAATTCATAAAATGTATAACGTAACAACATAGAAAAACAACGTCATAGATATATAAGATAAGATGTAATAGCATTAAGCTTTTTCTTGGGTGTGTTTGTTTGTTGAAATACCATTGAAGTCAAGATATTGTATTGACAATAGGGGCGGAATTTACCTTGAACTTACGAGATGCATGAATAATATAATACTAACGAACAACACTCTAAATAAACAGCTTTCAGTTTATTTTACAATTCCTATCAACGGTCTGTTTCGCCTGAGCTGAAGGTGGATAAAAATGAAATACACACCTTACGAATCTGCTTACGAAGCAATTGGTGTATTCGAGAGGTTTAACGAATACGTACATTAAGAAACCAATAATAGTGGTATGTTAATGTGTGTATTGGAGTTTATGTCCATTTGAATAAGAAGAAGATAAACATTTATAATAACAACAAGATACATCACAGAAACCAAATAAGCAGATAAGTAACATAATATGCACAACAACAGAAAGGAAACCAAATACACCATACATTTGGAGTGTTCCTGTCGATTTTTTCTCTAAAATGATCTAGTATTTGAAAGTACGAGTAGTACCTAGTTAACAACTAGTTGACATCTTATTTATAACGTTCATTAATTCTCAGTTTCGGTGCTACTCTGTATAAAAACATTTTGATTTTTATTGATGATTAAATAAAATGAATGAATATTATGTTCACAGGTGGCGTTGTTTCTCGGAGTCGAGTTCCACGAGGGAGTCAGCTTCGAGGAGCTACTAGAGCCCACGGTCACAGAAAATAGCGAAAGTAAGTGACGCACACGTTACCCCCTTACACGGAGAGAGTATGGGCTTAATCACCACGCGTGCTCACCGCGGATTGGCGATTTCAAGCGCTGAGGTATGTTAATAGCTCAGACACTCAGGTTTCCTTTACAGTTAGCGAGTGGCAATCGTCCTCAGCACGGATTAGAAAAGCTATTCTAAAAGCTATTCTGGGAGTGTCTACACTAAAAAAGGGATTCACTTTCGCCGAATATCAAAGGTTCTCTGGTGACCACAAACTGGAAAACGCCTCGTAGGTCGTCCGCTCCCTGGACCGAAGATCTGAGGCAGATTGCTCTCAGCGGCCGGTGAGGATGGCTGAGGACAGAAGGAAGTGGCGTGACTTGGACGAGGATTGTGTCCCAATCAAGCTAATTAAAAATGTAGTACCTGGATGATCTTGTTTGTTGGAAATTATGTTTAGATACGATGAAAAAAAGGAAAAAAACAATCGGACTGGAGACAGGCTCGAACCGGCGTCTTCTGGTTCCGGGACCGCCCGAATTCCCACCTGAGCTATTACAACCTTGTAGATGGTGGCGAAATTTACCTTTGTATTGTAATGATATTTTAGCCGTTTTTAGTTGCCTAAAACACGGATGAAACGACGTTTTCTAAAAATGAGACCTAGCTAGATCGGTTTATCGCCCCCGAAACCCTCTGCATACCAAATTTGATGAAAGGCGTTGAAGGCGTCTCCGCGATTCAGATTACATATTTTTAGCAAATTCGAGCAAAAATGACTAAAAAAAAATGGAATCAATAATCACAAAATAGTTTTTAATTTAATACGAACAAAAATTATTTCACTTAAAAAAAATCATTACTAAATCACAAAAATTATTCACATAGAAATCTACTAATAATCTGTAATACAAAATGA
Organism: Yponomeuta evonymella; assembly: GCA_963969515.1. Taxonomy (NCBI): domain Eukaryota; kingdom Metazoa; phylum Arthropoda; class Insecta; order Lepidoptera; family Yponomeutidae; genus Yponomeuta; species Yponomeuta evonymella. The sequence continues at coordinate 21,989,630 of OZ018344.1, forward strand.
CAATATCTGATGGGTCTTACACCAACGGCGGTTCGGAGCGGAATAAGGGGCGGGCACCAGTGCGCGCTGCCTTTTATACCGTCCGACCACGTGCAGGTCTAATCCCCACTCGTAAAGACAAATTTTCTCCTATACGGCCTTTCCTGACAAGAGTCCGTCCTCGGGCTCCCATTTAGCTATGCAGGTCAGGTTCCAGCAATGGCGTGGAGAGTTCAGACTCGGGCTCATCTTCAGGCAGAACGTGGTTGGTTCGCCGCTCGTCAGTTTCTTGCGTTTCATCAGCGCTGGCCAGTGTCTCGGCAGGTCGCAGCATCTCTAAGTTCGATGATGGTCCCGCTGTCTCTAGCAGTGGCTCAGTGTTCACCAGAGTAGACTCCTCGTTGTCTGCGTCTGCGGGTCATAGAAGGCGATACATGGAAAAATAGTTTACAACATAAGCACATCATTAAGTTATAGGCACTACGTTGGCATAACTTAACATCAGCAGAATAGCTACCCTCCGGTGGCATCTACGACTAGAAACATTTGGACATAGGCACGACGTTGGCATATCCGACCAGAACCATTTGGACATAGGCACGACGTTGGCATATCCGACCAGAACCATTTGGACATAGGCACGACGTTGGCATATCCGACCAGAACCATTTGGACATAGGCACGACGTTGGCATATCCGACCAGAACCATTTGGACATAGGCACGACGTTGGCATATCCGACCAGAATCATCAGGTCCTAGGCACGACGTTAGCGTGACCATAATGATTCCACAACCAGAAAGTAAGCACGACGTTAGCTACTTCTGGAGACACATCTGAGAGACAGTTCGCAACATGTCTACAGATGGCCAGCACATCAGGAGTCCACTCTCCGTGCCACGGGACCATAAACTCCGCCGCTGCCTGGGTGGCCTTTCCGTACGAGCCGGCCAGAAGTTGCAGAGCGTAACGCCCATGTGGCAGGACCTTCACCACGCGGTACGGGCCACGCATACCGGAGTCCAGCTTTCCGGTTGACTGGGCCTGCTTCCTGACAAAAACTAAAGAGTTTAATTCGTAACCGCGGGGCGGTTTCCTCCCTTGGTTCACATAAGCGTCTTGGCTTCGCTGGTTCTGCCTGAGCCGCTCAGCCGTCCTTTGTCTGCTCATCTCGCGCAATGCTTCGCGATTTGGACTGGAATTCTCCAAGGCTACGTCTCGCACCAGACTTCGTATCAAAGGTGTCGCTGCATCGATACCGACCAACAGATTGAGAGCTGAGTATTGGGTGGTCCTGTGCTTAGTAATGTTGAGGACCAGTTGCAGTTTCCACATGACGCTGGGCCACCGCGGCTGTCGGTGATTGGACTCAATGCGAACCATGTTTAGGACCGTCCGGCAGTAGCGCTCAACTTGCCCGTTGGATTGGTGCATCTCTGGTGTAATCAAATGTGCATCGCAACCCATTGATTTAACCCAGTCGAGGAAGTCGGCACTTTGGAACATGCGGCCTCTATCAGCGACAATTAGCTTGGGAGCTCCGAACAACGAAATGGTGTTAGTGAAATGCCGTTTCAATTCGTTAGCATCCAGACGATACATTGGGTAAAGGAGGCAATATTTCGAGAAGGCATCGATAATGATGAGAAAATAACGGTAGCCATCAGCCTCCGGAAGGGGTCCCAACACATCCATGTGGATTGTCTCAAAGGGTACATCGGGCTTTTCACACGAATTAATAGGCTGTAACGGGGCTCGCGGCACCTTTTTGTGGGAAATACACACTATGCAGTGCGCGACATATTTTTGGACAAAACCCCTTAACCCCGGAAACCAAAAGTGTTTCGTAATTAAGTCTACGGTCTTTTCTACCCCTGGATGGTCATGCTCGTCGTGAAATACACGGAGTAAGCTGAGTCTATGCCCCTTTGGGATAAAGCAAAGAAAACGAGATGGTTCCCCAGTGGGCGAATACTTTGCGTAAAGGAGGTCATTTTTTAGTACGTAACGACTCGCATCTAATTGTCCGTCACTCAGTTTCTGTATAAGGGACCGCGTCTCCTCATCGGCAGCCTGTGCGATCTGTGCCCAGTTCTGTGGCTTTTGAACTGTGCACACATTGACAGGGTTTCGACTTCTTCCCTCGTCAGCGTCTGGGAATCACGCGTACGTACATAGCGAACACCCTTTCTATTTAGGACGTCCGTACCCACAATAACTGGGGTGTTCATGAACTCGGAAGCCACGATGAATAGATCAACTTCTAGAGTGATACCATCGAATTCAATTGGCAACGTTACGTAAGAGGTGCTTTCGAGTTCCTGACTCCCCAGTCCCTTCAATATGCGGAACGTTGGCTTGTGAGCGCAATTGAAGTGTTTCAACACGGAAGATGAAACTAGTGATATCGTTGACCCACTATCAATCAAAACATCAACCGGTACCCCTTGGATGACAGCTACAACAATATCATTATTGCGGGTAGTTTGATTTTCACGACAAAAGTTCACCTCATTTTTGTTTCGCGACTCCGATTTTTGTTTGGCAAAACACGTGTCAACCCGGTGGCCTACCTTTTTGCAAAAAGCGCATTGTTCAGGTTTTGTCGGGACAAAAGCAGGTTTTGAGCTTGAGGCGTTTGTATTTGAGGTAGAGGGAGCTTGCTCCGTTCTAATTCTCTTGCTACAATTTTTCTGTTTGTGGCCCGACTGACCGCAAATAAAACATTTTCCTTCCTCAAACCGTCGCTTTCGAGAGCCAAATTGTGGATAAGTCTTATCTTTTCCGGAGGAAACACTATGCGACATAGTACGGGCAGTATTTTTTGGCACGTTAGACTTCACGTATATTGCGAAAAACTCGACTAAATCGTTAGGCGATAGTTTAGCGTTAGTGGCTGACGCTCGAATCTGTGGATCGGTGATGCCGCGAATTACGATTGCCGATATCAATTCATCGCTGAGACCCCGGACTATTCGTAGGCGAAGTAGCGAGCGACGAGCGTAATCGGCATACGTGGGATAGTTGTCCGAATTGGTGCTCATCACCTCGTACAAAATATTAGCAACATCGGGGGTCCTTGGGCACAAGGGCTTAAATTCCTTCTTGAAACTACTCCAGGTCCGATCGCTTGTCACCCACTCGTTCAGCCATGTACGAGAGTCGCCCTTCAAACAGTTACCGATGCGTGAAAGGCACTCGTGGTCAGTCCAGTTATTTAGATTTTTTGCGCGATCTACTTCCGCACACCAGTCTTCGATATTATGTAAATTAGGGTCAAAGTTCGAGATATAAAAATGACTTGACCGTACTACCGTGTTTATTGAACGAATAGCGTCTACAATCCGATCAGTTACTGTCGACGGCGCGTTTGCTTCGCTAGCAGTACGTTCAGAAACATCCCCCGTTTCGTTCGTATGCGACTCGCCCAGCGCAGGCGTTGGCAACTCTGGTGTCCCAGAGTGGCCGACGCCGCGCACTCGTGACGCAGGACGACTCGCAGACGATGAGGTTGTTCGCCGATCAACCGGTGCTGACGTCTGGCGCCGAGATGGCGGCGATGAAGCGCGTTCGGGCGACTTGGTGTTTCGTGAATTATTTGGTTGATCTTCTAACGCCCTGAGACGAGCCATCATCGCATCCATCTCGCGCCTTAGGCTACCTTGTGGAGTACGATCGCGGTATCTACTACGGCGACGATCTCGTTCCCGATCGCGAGAATTATAACGGCTATGACGGCGTTCGCGATCCGACATTTTTTCCTCTTTTTTTTTCAGTACCCTCGCTTCGAATTCTAGCCAAAGACAGAATAGCCGATAGGATAGAACTACGTTGATTCCATCCCACTTCTGATTTTAGCAAATTCGAGCAAAAATGACTAAAAAAAAATGGAATCAATAATCACAAAATAGTTTTTAATTTAATACGAACAAAAATTATTTCACTTAAAAAAAATCATTACTAAATCACAAAAATTATTCACATAGAAATCTACTAATAATCTGTAATACAAAATGACAATATCTGATGGGTCTTACACCAACGGCGGTTCGGAGCGGAATAAGGGGCGGGCACCAGTGCGCGCTGCCTTTTATACCGTCCGACCACGTGCAGGTCTAATCCCCACTCGTAAAGACAAATTTTCTCCTATAATATTATATAATTGACTAATGAATGTTGAGGAAGCGAAAGCGATCGGCGAGGATCGTGGCAAGTGGCAGTCCCTGGTCTCATACCCCTCTGGGATACAGGCGTGAGTTTATGTATGTATATATACAAGAATTGCTCCTTTAAGGGTATTAGGTAGATTTGGTGTTTAACTTTAGTTCGTACTTTCCCGGCAGCGCTGGGCTGGCGAGCGCGCGTCCAGCCTCCCGACCACCCAGTGTCACTGTACGAGTTCGACACATTACTGGGCGCTGATGGCCGCCGCAACACGCTGCCGGGCTTCAAGCGCAAGGAGTTCCGCGGGAAATTGGCCATGGCAATCACTGCCAACTTCATCAATCGCCACACAGAGCAAGAGGCATCGGTGAGCCTCGGACACTAGCGTTTATTTTCATAGTGATATGCTGCTGAGCACACTCCTTCTCTCAGAGAGAGAGTATGGGCTCAATCACCGCGCGTGCCCACCGCGGATTGGCTATTTCAAGCGCTGAGGTATGTGAATAGCTCAGACACCCAGGTTTCCTCACGATGTTTTCCTTCACCGTCAGCGAGTGGTATTACTACTATAACTTCATAAAGTACATAACTCTCTCTCTCTCTGAGAGAAGGCCTGTGCCCTACAGTGGGACGTATATAGGCTGCTTAAGGTGCTGCCGCGCTTCAAGCAAAGGGAGTTCAGAAATAGGTCGTGGCAATCACTGCCAACTTCGTCAATCGCCACACAGAGCATGAGGCATCTGTGAGTCTCAGACACTAGCGATTATTTTCATAGTATGCTGCCGAGCTTCAAGCGAAGGGAGTTCAGCGGGAGACAGAGCAAGAGTCATTGCCACTTGGGAATAAATCGTCGGCTTATTGCAAGAAGTCATTAACTGCAAAAGCTCACTAACCGCTTTTTTTTAAAGGTATGGACATAGAGATGTATTGAACAATGATACAATAGTGGTGTTTTAGTATCAGGCATTATTTTAACGATGTTATAGGTAATAAGGAGGAGGAAATACAACCATTAACTAACACGAACTAAAAAGTCCTTTTTCTCCCAATAGTGAATATGTCGGTTAATGAGTTCTTGCAATAAGCCGACGAAATTGTAGTAATATGGTGATCAGCTGGCTATTATTATTACTGGCAATTCCATTAATCTTTTAATCTCATTTTTAATTAGACCTAATAGAGCGGCATGGTCTCTGTTTAATTGTGTACCAAGCGCTTTAGATAAAGATAAAAAAAACATTAATCGGCACAGACTTCTACATACACCTCTACCGGTATTTTAGTTAGATGCCATAAATATGGCAACCCTGGCGAAACTTTGCTCGCGCCATCTAGGAACTTGAATTGCCCATACTGACTGATGCTCCCGATTACCCAAATAATTTTGTTTAGTTATATATTAAACGGGCCTAATCGAGATTATTTATTGGGTAAACGTTATTCTATTAATTTAATTCATAACGTTTCGGCAGCGTTGCAGCTGCCGTGGTCATGGGTTAACAGACTTACCCCCAGTTTCTCGTACACTAACACGCTGTTAATCTACTGTTAACAGCTGTCAATTGACCAAAGTGCATACAAAGAAAACCACTCACAGCTGTTAGTGTACGAGAAACCGGGGGTGAGTCTACTCTTGACCGCTGAGGCTACATAAAAAAAAATAGCTGACTCGGCAGACGTTGTTTTGCGATATTAATAATTAGCCTACGACCAATTCTCAGACCTACCAAATGTACACAAAAAAATTCAAAAAATCCGTCAAGTCGTTTCGGAAGAGTCTGATAACAATAACTGTGACACGAGATTTTTATATATTAGATTTTGTTTTCCAGGTGCCGGAAATAAGCGGGGTGGCGTTCATATTCAACCAGAAGTTCTTCAAGGACCTGTATGAGGAGACGGGCATAGATTTGGAGAATATTGTGTACTACAAAGACGACACTCACTACTTCGTGATGACGGCGAAGAAACACAGTCTGCTGGATAAAGGGGTCTTATTGAACGTAAGGGTATTTTTACCTTGTGTTATGGAACCTGTAGTAAGTCAAACTGGCATTAAATTGTTGTTCTATACAACATCATTACATAAAACTGCAGTTTGCTTAATTTTTGTAAAAAAAATGTATGTTCATTTCGTTGATTTGAACGCATGCAACCAAACATTATTTGTGCTTTTTACGTATGCTGTAGGTATAGTGATCTGATTCGGTCTGTATTGACCCAACCCTTATAAGTATAATCATAAACATTATCTATGTTTCGGCACAACTATTTTTATCGACATACCCCCAACATTGCAATGTATCCGAGACCCGATGAGAGGCGTCGAAAGCCATGATACAGGCTCGCCTAGTATGGTTTTCGATGTGAAAACAGCCTACCTACTAAGCTCAATGTATCCAAGACATGTATTTTTTTTTGTACAGACGTTCGTAGCACAATAAATTTCTTATTGATTCGTGACAGCTCTCCGTTAGTGAAATAAAGTTAATAAAAATGTTATAGAGTAATTTTATAAAAGGTTTTTCTTACTGCCTCAAAACTTTGTGTTTTGGACTTATGCGCTTTAGTTTGCCAACTCTAGAATTAGCAGTTTAAAATACTCAGCAGTTTAAATAAAATACGAGAACGCTTTTGTTGGTAATACACTGAAAAGTAGAAAATGGTTTTATGTTCAGTGGCTAAATAATAAAGCGTTAGGCGCTTTGTCTAAAGTTAGTTAAAATAATAGAATTTGTTGTTAAGGCGACCAATTTTATTACTATTTTCAATAGATGTGTCTGCGTGTATTTATATGTTTGTTATATCCTTGCCCAGTTACCATAGCACAGGGTGTTTTAATTTGAGACCGGGACAAGTGATTGTTTTGTGTGGAAGTTATATTATTATTTTTACTACAGACATAACTATTTTTTACAGTCCGAAGTATCACCATTGGTGTTAAGTTATTTCCGTTAGTGATAAAGTACTTTTAAAATGGTCTTTTTCCCCATCAGGACTACAACGAAGTCTCCCGACTTCTTCACGTGGAGAATGTGGACCGGGCAGCTCTGATGCGGTACGCGCAAGAAGCGGCGCGATTCTCCACCGGCGCGCGCCTTCCACTGCGGGACTTCGCCCTCAACCACTACGGGGAGCCCGACGTCGCGCTGTTTGACTTCACTTCAATGTACGCCGCGGAAAATGCTAGCATGGTAGGTTCGTCAATGAAAACTACTCCGTCCCGGAGTTGGAAGAACAGACAGCGCATTGTATTCGGGTTGCGGGTATCGCGAGATTTGAGTTTGTGGCGATACGATGGCGTTCTTCCGCTTAGAGAGACAGAGATTGTTTCGCCTTCAACCACTGCGGATGCGAAGAAATACAGACTGTAAACGTTGCGCGCCTTCCACTGCGGGACTTCGCCCTCAAGTCGGACGTCAAGTTGTTTGGCTTTACGTCAATGTACACCGCAGAGAATGCTAGGTTTTTATAGGCTAAGTAAAATGCTGTGGTAAGCTTTTGTTAATAAAAGTACCCATCACGCTGTGGGAGGATTCACCGAGCATTGCAATCGAGTTGCGGTCTGATTATGTGGCGAACAATAGTAGTGTCATAGCTTTAATTTCGGTGAGGGCTGAAAATCAGCGCCGTTAGAGGGTGTGAAAGCCACGCCGTTCTGACGGCACACGCTGAGCACTATACCTTTTGCTGCCAACTACACATTGTAGTAACTGTTTTTATAAAGGTACTTGTAGAAAGTGCCAATGAGACTATAAATTGTTACCTCGCTAAGATTAGCTTGCAAAAATGTATGTTAATTTACTTTATCATTCAACCGCTTTATTGTTGGTGGCAATAAATATTTTTTTACTTTTATTTACTTTTATATAGCTCAAAATTTTTTAGCGATAGTGTGAGATTTCGCGTGGAGGTAAATAATAAGATCTGTTGTGTTTTAGTTAACCAATCACAAACAATTAAAATAATCTACAAAATGTACATCTATGGAAATCAGAGAAATTTGCATCAGAAATTCATTAATGTAATGAATTGCTGATGCAATTTCCCAGCGAAGAGCGTTTTAGCGTTCCGTGCCCGAAGTCTGCCAAACGGGACCCTATTACTCTCTCCGCTCCGTCCGTCCGACCGACCGACCGACCGACCTTTAAAGGGCTCTTTGAAACCGTAATAGGCAGCCAGTTGAAATTTTCGCAGAATATGTGTAATAAAATTTTACAACTAATAAAAAAAGGGGTGGTCTCCATACTTCGCCGTTTTTTTGTTTATGCTCTATCGTAAAAACGGTAATACATACAGACATGAAACTTGGCGTGATTGCGGGACTTATATATTCTAACGACAAATAATAAAATAATAAAAAAAAACGATCAAGCGCGAGTCGGACTCACAAAATAACTGCACTATCGATTTAAACGAATATTAGTTCTACCACCGGACGCGAGATGGCGTTACTTGGAATTAAAAACGGTACGAAACTAAAATTGGCTGGGTTTTACTTTACCTCCGCTTTCCAAGTGTTACGCATGAAAAAGCCGAAGGGACTGACCTCAGCCGCTATCGGCAGGTGTACGAGCGCCTCGGCCGCCGGCTGCTCTGCCAGCTGGTGGGCGACAGTCTGCTGGAGCCGTTCTGGCCGACGGGCTCGGGCTGCGCGCGCGGTTTCCTCTCGGCGCTGGACGCCGCGTGGGCCGTGCGCGCCTGGGGGCAGGGCCCGCCGCCGCACCCGCTGCACGTCGTCGCCGAGCGGGAGTCCGTCTACCGGCTGCTGGGTGAGTCCGCTGTTGCTAGGTGGCGCTACGACAGTTAGTGCACGTCGCTGCTGGATGAGTCCACTGTTGCTAGGTGGCGCTACGACAGTGAGGGCACGTCGTGGCGGAGAGGGAGTCCGTCTACCGGCTGCTGGGTGAGTCCGCTGTTGTAGCGCCACCTGCTACGACAGTGAGTGCACGTCGTGGCGGAGAGGGAGTCAATCTATAAGTTGAGACGCCGCTACGTCGTGACATTAAATAAATGACTGGACGTTGTAGCGGAGGTGTCCATCTATAGGCCGCTGTGTAGATAGTAGATGTAATGTTGGACCTGTTGGAAAAAGTGACATTAATTGGATCAATAAAGTATTTTTTCGCTTGGATTCTAATGTGAAAGGGTACTCATAAAACATTATTCTACGAGATATCAAAATAAATAAAATAGCCTTTTATTCACAGAACTATAGCGATAGATAGATAGATATCGTTTACGTAAATAAAGTCGCATGCTCTAAAAAAATATATATTTATTATTTGTGGTTAATATGTGTTCATTATTAATTACATTTTATACCACAATTTATAAATTATAAATTAATATGCTTTTTTTTTTACAAAATGTCCCTAATTTAGTTATGTCTGTCGACAAAGGCCTCCTCCAGCTCCTTCCATTGTTTGCGGTCCAGTGCCACTCGTCTCCAATATGATCCTGCCGTGTGCTCAATTTCGTCCTCCCATCTTCTATTCTGGCCACCTGTGCTTCTTTTGCCATGTCTTGGATACCAGTGGGTGACGATTTGGCTCCATTTTCCTTGGCTGTCTCTGAACATGTGTCCGGTCTATCTCCACTTTTGCGAGTCTTTTACTTTGGTCTTGTTTCGAGATCTTCGTTTCTAACCCGGTCACTCTTTCTTATGCCAATCATGCTTCTGTCCATTGCTCTTTGAGTCGTAGCTAGCTTTTTTCTATGTGCAACTGTTGCTCGCATCCGTATGTGAGGCAAGGGAGAACGCACATATCAAACACTTTCCTTTTAGCTGCCATTCCAAAATCTTTACTCTTCATTATTTCTTTTAGCGACCAGTACTTTCGCCATCCATCCGCTATCTCTACCAGATAGCTCAAAAATTAATAAATTCCTCTAACATTATATTACGTCATTAGCGGCTTGTTATGTCACAGTTTACCTTTGAATAGTACGGTGTGTTGTTATACCCCATGACGAGAATTAATTTTCAATAAGTTATATTATGAAAAATATTAATTGTTGAGAAAAACCTTGTCACTTTTGTTTATCTTTTAACTAATTTTGTTGTCATCGTAAAATGGTTGTCTTCTTTCACCGTATTATTATTATTTTATTTACTTTTACTAGAAGTCCAGCAATACAGTACAGAAGACCTAAATATAACGGTTCACTTTCTCTTTCAAACTATTGTATAATGTAGAGAGAGAGTTTGGGCTACCCACCTCGGAATGGCAATTTTAAGCGCTAAGGTATGAGAACACCTCGTACTGCTGCTATAAATCCACAAATGTACGTAACTTAGAAAAGAAATTCAATTGATACATACCGCTTTTCCAACCCACTACCGCGTTCTACCGACCGCGCAGCCACCGCTGAATCAATCTATTTATTTCAATCAATCTAATATAATATATATGTGACAGAATCCGTGAAGTTCGAGCGCAGTCTCTGCGATCACATTTTATTGTTGTCAGCGTGCACACCGGCGCGGACGACGGACCAACACAATGGCGGGAAATCGTGCTACTGTCTTGACATTCACACAGTATAGGCACAACTGTCAGCTGTCGCCACAGATTAGCACTGGTCAGGCTAGGTCACTCATGATAGTATGCAGCATATCATGTCAGTAGTGGCATATCTTCTAATAAATAAAAATCTCCTGTCACACTGTTTGTCATCGAACTCCTCCGATACGGCTTCACCGATTTTTATGAAATTTTCGTGTATATTTGGTAAGCCTGAGAACACAATAGGCCGTAGGCTAATTAATATGGCAAAACAACGTTTGCCGAGTCGGCTAGCATTTTATAAAAGGCGCACGTCTCTTCGATCAGATCTAGACCAATATTTTAAACTACCGTGAATACACCGAGTACCCGACGCCCGCAGCCCAAACGACGCCGGAGAACCTGAACCGCGACTTCGGCGGCTACACGCTGGACCCCGGCACGCGGTACCCGAACCTGAACCGCGCCGCTGTCAGCCCGCACCGCGTCACCGGCTTCTACGACTCCGACGACCCGCTGCCCTTGGACGCCGGCGCTAGGAAACGACGCCGTGGTGAGTCATCTGACCGGTCCAAACATCTAGGTACAGTCTAACAATAAAGAATAACGGTGTCACTTATAAAAAAACACGATTCCTCCTTAAATAATCCTGTCCCTTTACCGCAGACAATTGAAACTGCATCTGAGAAGTGGCAAGGAACCGTGTTTTTTTTTTCATATTTTTTATTAGCATTAAGTGTGAAAATTGCTAAATTTCGCCAAAATCTCACAAGCACCATGCGGTTAACTAATGCACCGCCCTGCCTCCCACTTTTTCAAGCAGAAGCAAGACACAAACACGCCACCACCGACACCAACACTTGTGTCACTTGTCAGTCGACCACCGGAGCCTGAGGATGCCCCGTGTTAGAGGCGAAACGCGTCGCAACGCATTTTTTCACACAAGTGTTGGTGTCGGTGGTGGTGTGTTTGTGTCTCGCTTCTGCTTGAAAAAGTGGGAGGGAGGGCGGTGCATTAACTAACCGCATGGTGCTTGTGGGAGTTTGGCGGAATTTAGCAAAGTAATTTTCACATTTTAATGCTAATATGGATTTCCGCAAAGTAACGCATGATTCCATACAATATTTTTTTATTATTAATCAATTAAATTACAATTACAAACTAAAATTAACAAGAGTTTTAAAAAGAGCGGGTAGATGTGAAACTGACATCCCCACACTAGGTAAGCCTGTATCGCGGGGACCGGATAATAAGGTGTTTATAAGATAATACCTGTAATGTTTTCTTCATAACTTAGGTTAGCTGGTAGATAATGCTAGGTAGCATTAAGCTCGCCTATGTGCAAAACTGTGTGTTTAAATGCAATAGAGGATTTTAATAATAATAATATTTTATAAATAAGTCTGTTAAACCTTAAAAGTATTGTTTACTCTCCAGTGCACTACGTGTCCTTATACCTCCATGAAAATGAAATAAACAACAACTTACTTCCTAAAAATTCACGCCCAAAAACGGTACTCAAAATCACAAATCTCGGATCTAATTAACCAACTAACTGGTTCCTCCTGTGCAGAATATTTCTACAACTTTTGCGTGTATCGGTGAATTATTGTTTGTGCACCGTTTCATTGCACTTTTTGCAATTTTCAAAATATTTTTCGATGACGTCAAAGCATTAAGTCCAGTCAAATTGCAATATTCTAACTGAGCGCTAGCAATTCAACACCTAGCATTCTTTTACTTACGCTTCCAGTCCCACTCAAAAACTAATTTATCCATCCATCCGAACTTTAAAACTCCCCAGAGTGTGATGTATGAAACAACCACGCTTCTGCTACTTGACTTATGCTCGTGTTACACCCTCCGTCACGCGTACCATCCCCGTGCCAACTCAAACGCAGAATTGTGGAGACTGACGAAACAGAAGCCCATTAATGCAGAAATCCTGGCTAGAAAGTAGGCAGAGCCTCTTCCGGGAAGGAGAAAGATCGGGCGTTCAAAGAAAGAACCTGGCGCCGATCAGTTACGTCAGAGGCAAAAACACTTGTGTTGGGATGGGAAGACCCTGAAAGTCGCCGCTCGAGACCGCAGCAGGCGGAGATCTTTTATAAAGGCCCTATGTCCCTGATGAGGGACAATAGCATATAAGTAGTAAGTAACGCCCTTGCCGGATTAAGAATAGCGTCACTCCATTTCCCTCCGTGGATGTCGTGGAAGGCGACTAAGGAAATCAATTACCAGGAGACGGGCAGCAGCGTCTTCCTGAGATTCGAAACCCATACTGCGATCGCCAACCCGCCTGCCAAGCGTGGCGATTATGGCAAAATCCCTCATGGTTATAAAAACCACGAAGGAGGCCTATGTCCTGCAGTGGACGTCAAATGGCTGATGATGATGATGATGAAGTAACGCCCGCTCCCCCCCCCTCCACACAGAAGCGGAAGTCCCGGAGGAAGTCCTCCTGTCGTGGCTGGGCGTGCAAGTGGGCGGGTTGCGGGACGCGGCGGCGGCGCCCGCGCTAGCCGCCCTGCTGCGCCGGTACCGGCCCGACCTGCTCACCGACGCCCCCGACTCCGTTTACAGCGTACTGCAGCACGAGTTTGGTGAGTAATCAATCCTTTTTCCAATCCAATCAAAGACTATATTTTTATGATTTAATTAAAAATGTATAGTTTTCAGATTTTTCTCTGTACTTGTAGTATAAGACGATATTACTTGCCCAATTTCGTAGTTCTTAGTCAACGGAATATACTATATATTTTGATTCCCTCGAGTGTCGAAATGTACGTTTTTTGCTTAAACGGCCGTAACTTTTTTTATGTTGACTTAGAAGTTTGTTTTTTTCACAGCTTCAAGGGACTGTAGACCTGAGTACATGGTTTTAATTTCAACTCTATATCTCCACGCGTTCTCGAGATAAAGGGTCTTGACAGACAGACAGACAGACGGACGGACGGATGGACGGATGGACAAAGTGATCCTATAAGGGTTCCGTTTTTTCCTTTTGCGTTACGGAACCCTAAAAACTAAACCGGGCAACCCTCCCGCAGGTATCCCAGTCCTGTCGACCGGAAACCTTCGCGAGGTGCCCGAGGCGAAGTTGCGCGTGTATCTGACGCGCGTCTACAGCGCGTTCAAGGGGGAAGTGCCCCACGTGCACCACCAGTCCGACGTCTTCTTGCAGGTAAGCTTAGTGGACTGGTCACGACCAATCCCCTGTATTCTCAGATCTGACTGGACCGGTCAGGTCCCGCCCCATGTCTTCCGGCGAGAAAGCTGGACTGGTGATGGCCAGTCCCACGTCTTGCAGGGGTAGGGAGGTGGTTTTTAGTTCGATGTATTTGAGGTGCATTGTATTTTTGAACGGAGAGTGATTGGTCATTTCTATAGGCGGGTTTGATCCACTGAGTCAGATATATTCGGTGTGACGGCTGAAAGATTAAGTATATATTTATAGACTTTCAATAACGTCCTACCAATTAATGTTTGCAAGTCCGACGTCTCCAGTTTTACAGGTATTTTTTTAAGGACATAATACTTCTACACATTAAAACTGTACATAACTAACAATACAGTAAAGTAGAATATTAATGAAATTTTTGTTTGCAACATAGATCACATAGTAACTTTACGATTTTAATTACAATAATTTTAGTAAGTCGCTAAGAGATTTCAAGGAGTTCCGGTGTCTTTTATAAAAATACGTTTCCCCTAAAACACACTTGAAATGCAGTTTAAATGGTCTATGGTGAGGTCTTTCCTTTTACCACAAACTATTTAAAAATTTGAGTGTTTTAAGGAATCATCTTTTTATGTATAAGACTATTAGACTACTCTACAATATGAATGTAAAAAGTAGTTTCTATTGCTGTCTAGCGTAAAGCCTAAAGTAGCACTTATAATACTAATAGATTTAAATTGACTCGTCTGTTTGAAATGTTGTAGATCAAGCAAAGTCAGCAAAAAGAGAAGCAAGCCCGGAATACGGCTGACCACTCATTGGCTATGTATTCAAGTGAGTATTGTTTTAAACTGTACTTATTTACTGCACTCTCCTTATAAACCGCACTATATTGCTTTACATTACATATTAAGGCTTGGGATTACATACAGGCGGTGAAAGTGAATTCGACGTTCACAGCTTACATGCCATAAGTGATCCATTCACCACATGTCGTTAATCAATCGCACATTATTGTCACGTTAGCACAAGCACACATAAACGGCTGGACAGATGTCGATGACGACTAAAAAATGGCATACTAATACCTGGAATAATATTCATATCATTTAACAACTTCAGTGGGGAATGAAATACAGATAATTTACCAATTTCAGTGGTCGTTCCGAGTTCAATTCCGCGTGAAATAAAAGGATCGACTAGTGTTACAACATAAAAACAAAGCATCATTATACCACTGACTAATCCCTCGATCGCACCCATTCTGATCAAGCTGAATTTTCAATTGAGATTCGCGAAATTAAACGTCGTTTAATGCCCGCAGATGCGGTCGACACGGACAAATCCCACTCGAGCTACCGAAAGAAACGGCGCGCCGTGCGCACCCCCCAAGTAAGTATCGACGATGACTACATCCGCCGCAAGATCGGCAAACTAGACCTTAACGACATCACCCACCTAGCCCGCCTCATCGAGGGTCACGACCTTGCCGCCAGAGATAACACTGACAAGCAACAGGCGCTGCAGGAAGAAATACTAGCCCTACTGGACCCCGAGGAGGCCCCAGACCCGATAATGTTAAGGGAATCCCTAGCCCAACTCCTACAAGGCACCACGACCAAACCTAAGCACGAACACAAGCCCAGAGTCAAGAGAAGTGTACCCGTGGAGGCAGCACCAAATTTAGATAGCTTCTTCCAAGATACGCAAGCGAAGCCCGTGAGACCGCCCCGTAGGCTGAAAGGCCTGGACTTGAACTCGATGAAGTACCCGGATTTGACGCAGATATTGGGAGACGAGGCCAATGATACTGACGCCACGCTCGTTCAGGCTGAGCTGCCGAAGAAGAAAGTATTCACGAGGACGAGCTCGACTGAGGCTCCACCGCAGTTAAAGGAGCGACGGCCCAGTGAGATCATAGACGCACAGAAGCGGCGCTCGCAGAGCCCGCTGCCCAAACTGCCGTACGGGCGATCCCACTCGATAGGGTCACCGGAGGCCGCCCACAGCACGAGGCGGATCGCCGAAATGTTCGAGTCACAAAAGCGTAGACACACGCCTAGCCCGGACGCTCGCGTTGGCTCGGCGAGTACCTCAGAGCGGGCGCTGCGTTGGCAACGGATGACGGAGCTCATAGAAGGCAAGCCTGCACCCTTCGTCAACACAGATAAAGCGATAGAGTCCATAGGCAACCCTGAAATGGCCTTCAGGCGGCAGCGGGTCTCCGAACTTATACAGGGTCCGAAGCCTGAGCGCGGCCTCAGTTCCGACCCCGCCCCCAAGCGCAAGAACGCCGAAGACATGTCTTTCCGCATGCAAAGGGCCTCCGATCAAGTACAGCGGGGCAAAAGCTGTGACACGAAGAAGAGAACGGGCGGCAGGCGCAAGGCAGCGCGCGAGATTATGAGACAACGCTTCGAGAAAAGTCTCCAGATGTTGGCAGCCGAGCCGCAGATGACCCTGTCCTCGTCGGCAGACCTGGAGCACGACGTCGGTCTCCAGCAGTACCGCGCCAACGCGCCCCAGTTCGGCGACCGGGTGAAGAAGTTGGAGAAACAACTGCAGCACTATGTGAGCCTATTTCGCTGGCGTGTGTGCATGGACCGTCGATTAACCGTGTCGGTGTTGCCGTGTGCTCTAGGTGTTGCCTTCTATATCTGTTGCCTTTTTTTTTTGTTGGGACTGACGTTAATGTGGTCGTTTGATGACCGGTGTTCAGAGAGTTTTTGTGCAATATCAGTAATAACACCAAACAAAAAGTAAATGTATCCAGCTGCTAAATATTTCAATGAATGCCAGTCAGTAGGAATACCACATTAACTTTAATTTCAGGGTTTCACTCACTCGCTCCTGTAGCGAGTCACAAGGACGATACACTCGTGAAAAAAAATAACGAATTCGGTGTGAGCATGACTATAACAAAACACTTTGAAGTTGTAGCATCACGTGTGTCTTACTAACAGCCGAATTAAAAATATATATGGCCACCAAATGTATCTAACGGATAGACCCAACAGAGCCACCATAATTTTGTTTAGTTTAAAGAGTTTTTGTATGGCTTTAGAATTGACAAATAATTGTAAAAGGATCGGAGTTCTTGTCACGATTTTAAATGTGAAAATCGTGCCAAGAATCCCGTTTCTTTAGACAATACGCTATAAGGGGGATGTACACACTCGGCTACTCCACATGAATGAAAACAGGTGCATTCGTGTAAATGCCAATGAACCACCGTCTTGTAATAAATTATTACAGTGGTACTGAACTGGATCAACCTAACCTGGGCCGCTTTCATAGAACTACAATGGGGAACTTGCGTCAAACTTAGATTGAAGTGGCATTGCTTTTATACCATCACAGAAGACATAGAAAATCTCAAGACGTCTAAACGTTTTCTAAAAATGGTGTAGGTAAACGCTCCATACATTACGTTCGAGTTGTGACGTCAGAGTCCGATTTGTATGGCGCGTTTTTGGGCCACGTGACTAGAAATAATTTTCGACAGGTCATATTATGACGTATTTGCATGTGTTTATCTTTTAACATGGTCTCTCCGATTATATTAAAACATTTTTTGTGCAATTTCTCCATTCATGGTTTACTATGACCATTTAACGTAGGAAGACGCGGCATCGAATTGTCCTAATAAACTATGAATTGTAATTTTATGGAATGCGGCCCAGGTGTCAAAACATGAAAACGTAAGCAAAGGCTGGGAACGATTAATTTGATTGGTCATCATTCTCCGCACACCCTTTACTTAAAATCTGGAAAGAAATCCGGACCGTCGATTGCGTGCATCCCTCAGCCCGCCAAGCGAGGAACTAACAGGTCCCCCGCCAACAGGAGGAGGGGCGCGTGGTGACCGGCGGGGGGCGCGCGGGCGGGGGCGCGCGGGTGGCCCGCCTGGCCGCGGAGCTGGCGGGGAGCGCCGCCCCCGCCGCCCCCCGCGCCTCCAAGCCCAAGGACCTCATGCGCTCCGTGGGCAAGATAGAGCGCGACGACTGGAACGTGAAGGAGATCGAGAAGAAGATCATGCAGAACCGGCTGGGCCGGCCCGAGCCGAAGACCGCTGAGAAGGTGCCCAAGTGGGACCGCGAGCAGGTTTGTTTTTAGGGTTCCGTAGTCGACAATTAACCCCTATAGTTTCGCCATGTCCGTCCGTCTGTCTGTCCGTCCGTCTGTCTGTCCGTCTGTCCGTATGTCTGTCCGCGACCTAGCTCAGTGACGATTAGTACGTGAAAGCTGAAATTTGGCATGGACATCACGCCGTCAAAACGGTAGAATAAAATCTTTAAAAAAAAATGTTGCTACACCTAAATTAGGGATGCAATCACGAATGGGCTGACGAACAAATGAATGAATTAATTAGTTAAGGGGCGAATGAATGAAACGAGCAATCAACCAGAAGGCTGATGTGAATAAAAGATTTAGTGAGTGACTTAATGAATGAATGTACGAACTAATGAATGAGCGAACGGACTGCACGAGCGAGTCATCGAATGAACGAAAGCGCGAATGAATGAAAACAAGCCAGAAGGAGTTAGTGAGTGACTGACTGAATCAACGAACAGATAAAGAAATTATTGAGCAAACGAACGAAGAAACGAATTAATGAATATATCAATTTTCTTAGCACTCAGTTTGCCGTCCATTGATTAATTATATGCTGTGAATCATCTTGTCAGAGACAACATGACGCTCTCTCCCCAGTTCCTGGGCAGGCAGCGGCGGCTTAAGGAGGGCGAGAACGAGGAGAAGTGGGGCGTCATCGACGAGACGCTTCACAAGCTGGACCAGAAGTTACGAGACTCCGGCCGTCCCGACCACGGCACTAAAAAGGTCTTCTAGAGCGAAGTTAAATTTAGTACATTGACTTAGTTCTTGCATCCTGTAGGAAATCTATATAAATAGAAGGTACCCTAGGTAGACGACGACTCTTCTGCCTAGACTCGCAGTCGCTGCGTCTGGTTATCTTTTGGGTGACCTAGAAGACAATCAGAAGTCGCGAAACTCAGGCCGCCCTGACTACGGCATTAAGAAGGTGACCTTTTAAAGCGGAGCTTGCACTGAGCACTGAGCTTGCAATCTACAGGAAAAAACTACAGCATTAAGAATTGCCCTATCTATACCATCACGACTTCCTCCGCCCATAAGATAAACATAAACATAAACATTTACATACGTGTGATGACCAATATTTCTACTATAGCTACTTTGTTTTTTCAGGTTGCCAACTTAGCCAATAAGTTCGTGAAGAAACAAACCGAACCGGAAAAAGCTGTTGTCGCACCAAAGGAAGATGTAAGTGGAATTCTGTTGTACGCTATTGGACCCTGCTTTTAAATATGTCTTAAGTTGTTTACTTGTTCTGTGAAACCGTAAGAAAAATATCTAATAAAACTATACTACAATTTCAATTCTAAATTTTAACTTTTCATGAACAGACGAAAACTCCGTGGGCCATATATTTTTTTACGTGTTGGCAACACTCGAATGTTGATAACCTTGGGTTTGAGGTTTGACACATTCATGAAGATTTAATTTATTTTGAAACATTCCGTTTTTTTCTTGGTTATGCGAATGTTGTTTCCCGTGTTCCCTTGTGATTTCAACAATTTTGTCTAGTTTTTCGATTCCACATGAGTAGATGCAACATGTGAAAGCGATTTCTATGGTATAAATAAAATATCTTTTTGCTTTTCTTTTGATAACCGCCTTTTTTACTGGCATAGATTTAACTGGAACCTTACATTTATGGCCTTCACAGATGACGCCGTTAATATATGCGATATTTTTTCTACACAAAATCCTTTATAAAACATAGAGTACATCAACGAATGTAATGAGTTGCAATGGTTTACGACTCCGGCATATGTCAAAGTGACAGTATTTTTTTTGCATCGAATTAAAAAACAGACTAGTAAAGTGTTTGTGTACCTTCGTGTTTGCTTTGTGTTTCTGTGACAATAGAAATAAAACGTCTTCTTCTTATGCATATGTTTATTACCTATTCGCTTTTCGCGGTCAGTTGTAGACGTCATGGCTGACTCGTCGTTTGTCGCTAAACTGAGCGGTTATGTTATCCGTTTGTTCGGCAGAAGAAGAGCTGGCGGGGCCCGTCGACGGCCGGCATGCAGTGCGCCGCTTGCGGCACGCGCGTGTTTGCAGCGGAAAGTGTTACGGCGGACGGCCTGCACCTGCACCGCGCCTGCTTCCGCTGCACGGTCTGCAAGGCAGTACTGCGCCCGGGGTACGTGGCATTGCTATAGCGATAGAAATAATATACATTATGGTACAAGTGTGTAATGTTGATGATTACTGCTGAGGCGCCATTGCGACTCAAGCCGTTAGGTGAGGGTCTTAAGAGAGCCGAGGACGGTAATCATCAATACACACGTGTATCATACGAGGTTTTTCAACACACTTGTGAAGAAAATAATACTAAAAATAACTATAATTTCAACAGTGAAAACGAGTTGTGATTTTTTTTTCGCAATGGCGGGAAAAATTAATCAGTTTTTCTATGTGAGCGCATTTAACAATGGCGATCGGCCATAGACTAAAAGAGTGAGGTTTCTTTTTTTTGGCTTTTCGGGGATAGCGTTTTAGCCACGTACAAAATGGGGAAGTCAAAGTTTTCTTTATTACAGAGAAAACAATAACTATTGTTTATATTTGAGTGAAAGTTTTATTGATTAAAGACGTACAAGTTGACATTATCTATTTAAATATGAAGTTGCACGAAATGAGCAAGCAATAAGTACATTAATTTATTTGTACTATTGAACACGATCTTTTTTGTGTCGAAACTTTTTTAAGAACAAAGCAACTCAACCAATGAAATATTAAAACCCTATAACTCACTTGTGAATATTAGCAATGAAAAAGTCACAGTTTGATTACAGGTATCATTAAGTGCCTAATTTTATGAGCAAGTGTGTTGAAATATTTCATTACGAGTGCGGAAAGTCCGTCATTGCAAAGAGTTCCGACAAATGTCTACCCGAGCCGAGGCGCAGCCGAAGGTGAGGGTTGACAGTCGGAACAAGTTGCAATGACGGTCCGCACGTGTACTGAACAACTATTTTTAATACAGTTGCGAAAAACTGAAGCAATTTAATAAAGAAAAATGGCGCTAACCGTAAAAGAATATAAGCAGAGATTTTTTTTTCTTCACCCATTCTGGGTAGGCAAAGGGAACTATGCCCATACAGCCAAGTCTTCAGTAGAATTTTTTTATTGATATGAAATGTCAATGAAATTTAATGAGATGAAATGAAATGAAACCTAACTTAGCCTAACTCATTGAATAAAATCATTAAATCTGATATTGAAACAAATTAGTAGCTTCTTTTTAGAAATATTTGCATGAATCATAAAAACTCCTATGGATTTTTTTAGTAAAAACTTCGTGGTTGGTTTTTTTCTTTTTAATAGACATTACTTTAACAGTTGGGAAAGAGAACGCACGAGTTCGGAAAAGGTAAAGAAAAAGCTCGAGTATGTAATAACTCACATCTCGAACGCTATACGTCCCTGCAATACACCACTTTTTAAGCAACTGTATTAAAAACTATATTTACGAAGTCAGACACGCAAACACGCTTGCGTTTGTGCATTATAAACAAAAAGCAATAGAACGGATTAAAAATACAAAAAATACAAATAGTTTATTTGGTGGATGGAGTTCTAATTTAGCATAATTCCAAACGTTGGCAATCGACTACTAAAATCCTCATTTTCATGTAAAAAAAACTAATTACAAACAAAAAAAAACAGAAAACCTAGATACATAATATGTAGATAGAAGGTATTTAGAAGGTGCGCACGACGTACAGCATACCAGACGTAACAGCAGCGTTCCCCAACCCCGCAGCAACTACACGATGGAGCGCTACGGTAGCCGCCTGGTCTGCCTGCGCCACTCCGGCGTCTCGGTCCCCGACGCGGCGGCGCTGGCGGCCCTCGGCGGGGCGCCCACGCCCGAGCGGATCAGCCTCGAAGCCTCCGACAGCGGCGCCCGGGAGATCGACGAAGACGAGTGGACGGACAGAAACTTCCTCGCCAGCGAGACCTCCGGCGCCGGCGGACTGAGGTACGTCGGCCTGGTGGCGCCGATACTGGTGCTCACCGCGGTGTTGGGCTCGCTGTGTCTGCTCTATTTAGTTTTCTCTCGGCTGAGGTCGACGGATTTGCCTGTCATGCGGAGCTGACTTTAAATTGAAATCTCTATCGGCAAAATTGTAAGAAGATAATTTCGCGCCGAGCCTTGATCGCACGTGGCACGTCAACGTCTTACATGTGAAATTGTCGAAATTGTGACTCATTTTCTGCGACTGGAAAGGTACAGTTGGTCCGAAGTTTACTTTGTAGATCAGTTGAAAGTAAATTAGATATGCTTTAAAATTGGTAAAATAAATAGGTGTATAGAAATAAGATAAATAGAAACGAGATTAATTAATTAAGGATATATATTTCTTGAATCAATGAGCTGAATGAGTGGAGGTAAAAAATTAAAAACTACTTACTTATTAAGCAATTTGTTTACAACTATTATTTGCCACTTAACTTAATTTTGTCTATTTACTATGACTTTGTTTTTTATACATACTTATTTCAAATTATTTTGTGATGAGACATGTGTTTTTTCGGCGGATATAAAGCTGTTTTTACTCTTGCCCATGTTTGTGCCGATTTAGGCAGTCACAGGTGCGACTGATGAGTTTGAGTCAGGTTGAAAGGGTCACTTGTGTCGTCCGTCGCTAATCTTGTTAGGCGAACGGTCGTACCAAAATATAATTGTGTCTATCTAAATACATCTGTCACCTCAGACGCGGCTTACAAAAGGCTATTCTTAGCGTTAATACCACAATTTAGTTTTAAGTACAAGTACTTATGTATTTTTCTTGCCAAATAAATATAATGTTTTAGTCTATCTATTTATTTATTTATCTACTTACATTTCTATCCTTCCATCTTATTCTCAATATAATAATTTTTATCATAAATATTTACTTGTCTTTGCTATGGTTTTATGGTATTTTCAGATTATTCGTCTCACTAAGGTGCCCAAATCAACTCTCGCAAGGAAAATGTGTTATATTTTAATATACACTTTGATTGGGTAGAAAATTTTTATTCTCATCTAACCAAGTATCTACTTCATAAATGTGGTTTTTTATTTTTCTTTATCTGAAGCCGCGTTTACACGGTCATGTCAGCTTGGAAAAAGTAGCTTTGATCAATGTTCACTTGGATATCTATCCAAGTCCTTCACTTTATAACGAGATATCATAGTTTTTGCATGCAATTGGTTTTTGCTTACTCATACAAGTGATCCAAGTAAAGAGTTGAGCGTGGTCCAAGTTCACTCTGATTGGATGCATTCGTCCAAGTGCACCCTTATTGGTGATGCCACGATCAAAATGTCGTCCAAGTAGTCGTCAAAGTTACTTTGCCCAAGTATACTTGGATGTGTAAACTCGGCTTAACACTTCGGCGTAATGTTGAAAATCGGAGTGGTCGGACGTGCATGTTTATCTCAGCTACACCAATGTTTTCTTGTATTGTTGGATTTTATTGCAATAAAGCTCATTTTCTCGAAGACTTACCAGTCAAGGGTTTGTCTGGTTTTGATATTGATTTGTACAAATGGCCTCAGTTTCTGTGTTTTTTTGCTTGTTTCTGTGTTTTTTTGCTAGGCAAGGACAGCCTGGTTTCCTAATTTGGGACCAGTAATTGTTTTTTTGTTGTGCGGATACTATTAAAGAAAATTTCTTGTTGGAAAACAATTAACCAAAGCTGGTTTCTAACTCACTGAACCAGGGTATTTCAAAGTTGATCGGAGCGTTCCACTGTGCCTGGCATTACAAAGTTGACCTAAAATTATAATAATCATGATTTTAAGGACAATCCCATTTTGTTCGACTAAGCTGAGAGCATGGTAGAAGTTCTGGGTAAGCATACTACAATCCATCAAAAAATATGTCCCACGCACTATTGTGCATTTTTTGAGACTTGCGAAAGCTCGAAAAGAAATGCTTTTATTTTTTATGTTTCCGAGTTTTTATGTGTTCGTTACTCCGATCAAAGTTCGACGCGCTTGACACGTGTACCCGATTGTCCGTCCAGCTCGGAGGAGGAGTCGAGCTCGGAGGAGTTAACGGACGCGGAGGGGAGCGCCGAGGAGCCGGTCGCGCCGCCGGCGGCCGAAGCCGGCGCACGGCCGCGGACGCACCTCTACCTCTCCGACGACTCCTTCGGATACGACGACTATTCGGACGACGGTATGTGCTGCTTCCTTGCTTAGATAGATCAATTATTTAATTGCACTTAGTTAGACGTGGGATTTCCGTACTTAGCCTCATGGTTGGGCCATTGTACGTAGCGAAGCTGTGAGCTCACTCCAGCCAGCCTATGTCACTACAGGCCTTCTGAAGGGATCCCAGCTTCACGTCAATATTACCACCACCGAAGCAGAACGCTCCACGACTGAACAGCCCTTTGGTCCCCAGGCGGCGAATCGTCCGGCAACGAGTCGTGCTCCCGAATGCGCGAGGCCCGCGAGGCTCGCCGGCGCGAGGTGCCCGCCGACGCGCGACCGCCCACCGACAGCAGTGAGGTACCGCGCTGCGCCGTCGCCTAGGCCTCCTCGCCTAGGGGCGGGAGGGGTGGGGAGGAGGGGCGGAGGGGGAGGGGCCGGGAGGGAGAGGTGCGCGAAGCACCGCCCGCCGCCGCCGCCGACAGTAGCGTCCTCTCGCGGCCTGCCACGCGTTGCTATAGTTCGCTGATTCACCTCCGTTTATCTACAATTTATAGTCGATGTGACAATTCGTTATACATTTTGAGATGTTCGCTCGTGTAACCCTCTCTTTGTTGAACTATTTTAGGAGCCCGCGATACTGGTTTTGCCTAAAAATGTTTCTGTGGCAATAAATATGTTGTATTTGTATTGCGAACAAATACAAAATATGTACATCGGATTGTGACCTTCCCAATGCCCAATGTACATCGGATTGTTATAGTAAACCATGAATTGTGGTTCTATGAAATAGGCTACGAGCTAGCTTTATATGAATAATCCTTCGTTATGTACGGATGAATGAATGTCAGACGATGGTTTTGGCAATCTGTGGCATATACGTTGATAGCTGTACTCCGGTCTCCGAGCTCTGTGACCATCTACGCCAGGCGTAAGCACTATGACTCTAGGGATATACGGTGAAATAAATTGCGCTCGAACTAAATCTTCAGAATCTGCCACATAAAACATTTAGGTTTTATCTAGATGTAAACTAGCCGTTTATCTATTAAGTAATTTGCCCATCCTAGGTTTATTAGTCTCTTTTAATCCAAGAATGATGGAACCCTTCTGAAAATTTCGCAAATAAAAACATTTTTATTTATATTTTACGAATACGCTACCTGTTATCGAGGAGACAAATGGATTATGTTCCGCCGTGCTTTAAGCCTAAGCTGGCAATTTGACACCATGACAGGTTATCAGCAAACTATAGTGACGTTGTGAACAAACAGCCTTACATTTCAACGCATCTCATCCATTTTTATTTGGCATAGGTTTCGAGATGCCTACGTAGTTCAGGAAGGCAGAATATTCAAGTTCTTACGCTAGGTTGTCAATGTTGTCATAGAGTAATAAATTAGTAACGTTAAAAGAGGAAGGGACTGTTTGCAGAATATGTTTCCTCGTAGATTCAAAGAACTTCACGCCCCGCAAAAGCTATTGGGTTGTGACCTACAATATCATAAAGTTACTTATTATTTTTTTGAGCCGTAGGATTAGACTTTCTCAAACACTTCCCAAAGTTTAGGATTTTTCTGTTGGTAAATACCAAATATTAAAATAAATCTTTCACGGCGCGAGAAATCAAAGTGTAACATATTTCGCATTGCCAAAAAAAATCTTGAGCAGTCTTGTTTTGAGTTGAGAAATGTTGTTTAAAAAATGTGCCGAGTATTAGTACCGCCTCTCCGTCTGAAAGGACACTTTTGACATCTGTCACAAAACCCTTATCAGAAAGAATGGATCCACTGAGAAAAAAAACTGACTGGCTCCATGATGGATCTAGTCAATGGATCTGCTGGGTCAAATTTGGTAACCCTGTGATTATTGACCATTCCGGACAAATTTCGCTGTCATTTACAGGCATGACCAAACCGGACTAATTAGGCTTGACGAAGTCGGAATAAATCTAAAAGAACAATGACCCGCGGCCCCGCGGCGCGCACGCACCGCTCTGGCTGACTACTAATGGTTCTAATAGATTCGAGTCTGTGTCGAGATATTTATGAAAAGTGCGTTTTTAAAAAAAACATACTAGCATGGTCGATAGCTATTGTCAAGCACGTTCATTTTGCTCTTTCAAACCACTTAAAATTATTGCAGTATTTTTAGAAAGTGATAAAAATAGCTGTCGTGTAATGTAATGCCATCAGTGGTTTTTGCACAAGAGACAACAGAAATAATTCTATAGGTGTGTTTGAGAAGTCTATTTTTTGTGTGTCGATATCGCTTTATTTTTCCAACGACACTCGTCAATACCATTAACTTTTAGATACTAGTGCGGCAACTTGAAATTGCAAAATAATGGCAGCTGTTACATACTGAACCGCAGTGTCTAAGACCACGAGCGTGTATGCAAGTTGTCGACATCTTAAAGTGCTCGTGTTGACCAGTGAAGTCCCACTTTTCGTTGCGGGAAAATAACGAGGAACATACGAACAAAAATGATCTTTTCAACGACAGTTTTTGTCGACTTTAATAAGCCTGCCTTCATTCCACGAACGGGTTTCCGCTGTATTTTGATCTTGTGAGTGCAGCAACAATGAAAAATCCAAAATTTATTTCAACGTTAAGAATTTACCTGCATTCTGTTTGTTGAATATCAATGTACAGTGTTAGCCGCTTCCTTCGGGCCTGAGCCGTAGTGGAGAAAAAGGCAGTAACAGGCAATAACATCCAACATATCCTATAACAGCGTGGCATAGATCGTTCATCCATGGCATGCGTCGACGTCATACTTCAGCCTAACAGGCGCGGCCGGCGGGCGGTAGAGTGTTAGTTTGGCCGCACTAACGACCGTCCGAATAGCGCTCGCTGTCCCATTGGGGTATGAGTCCCTTGTACCGCACATTTTAGAAGTTCCAAACCTGTTAAGGCTGTTCTTACGTGAAGCACGCTATCTCGCTCGCACAATTTAACATTTTTAAATATCGCAATAAAATTTGTAATCTTTAGACAAACATGGACAGTGGGTTTGATGCGCAGTTAAATAACGGACATTCTAGAAGCATTGTTCTTATCTATATAGGAAAGTTTTTAATAAAGAAAAGTGGTTTCCATAATTTTTATTTTGGAATCAAATTTTCTCAATCAAAGGCATACATCTTTGTATTTGTTATGATAAGAAATCTATGCTTTGACTAACCGCAATTGCCATCCATCGAACCCTCAGACCACATTCATCAAAAGTGTACTCGTTTTGTTACAATACCTAAAGATGTTAAATTGTGCGAGCGATACAGCATAAACAACATAAACATAAACATTCACATACCGGCACATACATCGCTTCGGGCCCCACACTAGGATACCCTGTGTCGTGGGAACCAGAAACAGCGTCATCACATCACAAACATGTAAACGTCCGAGACCTGGGTTTTTTTTTGTGTCCCCAGCCGGGATTCGAACCCGGGACCTCTCGCATGGTAGGCAGATGCGCTACCGTTGCGCCACAGAGGTCGGCAAAGAAGAAGAAGAAGAAGAACATTTATTTCAACAACAGAAACACACATATACATCAACAAGTTACAACATAAAATATTTAATTACAATATAAAGGGTAGAAAAAGAAAGAAAACAATAAAACACTTTATATTAACGTAAGTTGCGGTGTGTCCCTGTTGCTGGAAAAGGCAGCTGGCTCAGCATTGTGCTGAGGGTGTTCGCCTGTCCGTCTCGCAAATATAATGGGCAGTGCATAACAATAATAACATAGTTAAATAAATGAATGAGTAGATGATTAAATAAATAAGAAAATGAAATGAAATAGAAACAAAGATGGTCTGGTCCACGTAAGAATAGCCTTAACAATTAGGATTCTTGCACGCGGCGATATTTCGTAGTTTCGTAGACGCGGGATAGAAGCGGTCACAAGCTATCGACACAACACAATCACTTGTCCAGGACCTTTACCAATAAACGCATCGTTGTTCCATGCAGTGATATTATCACGACAATCGCTGTTATTTGACTGAGCGATAGCATTACAATGTCATTCCTTAGATATAACCCGCGCAAATTAAATAGGCATCTCTCGCGAAGGAGATCAAACCGCGCGAGGCGCCGAGTTAAGTTGTAGCGATTGGTTAGTTGACTACGAAAAGTGTCGGTGAGAAAACCATTATCGTACTAATATCACAAGCAGCCTATATACGTCCCACTCTAGGGCACAGGCCTTCTCTCAGAGAGAAAGTATGGGCTTAATCACCACGCGTGCCCACCGCGGATTGGCGATTTCAAGCGCTGAGGTATGCGAATAGCTCAGACACTCAGGTTTCCTCACGATGCTTTCCTTCACAGTTAGCGAGTGGTATTGCTACTATAACTTCACAAAATGTACATAACATAGAAAACAAAGTCATATGTACATGCCCGCACCGGGAATCGGACCTGGTTCTCTCGCTTCCGAGTCCAATGTTCTACCCACTAGGCTACCACCGCATAATATAATTACTACTAATATAATATAATTCTATTGAACAACAATGCAATTAAGAGGCTCGCCCCCGCGGGCTTAGACCCTGGACCAGTGACTGTAAATGTCATTTAGTTTGAACCGTTATTATAAACCAGGTAAAACGAGAGAGTCCTCTGATTCTATGTTTGGTGTTTTCTAAAAAGTGTACGCAGCAGCTACGCAGTTGCATCATGTCGACTGACGCGGAAAGTACTTTTCAATGAGACAGCGAGAAGAAGAAAAAGTAAAAGTTTTTGATGGCGCTTTTGATTGTGTTTTTATTTATTTAAAACAATAATTACCATATTAATTTGTGTTTTGTATGCTTATAAATAATCATTTACCAAATTTGTATCATATCGTGCGCACTGGATTTTTGTATAATATGTATTATACATTTATGTATGTTTTTAAATGTAATTATTGTACCTATATTTTTTGTTGGAACGTTGTGAGTTGTTTTTGTCATGTATTATGTATTTATCTACCCCACACATATATATGTAAGCCAAAGGTGCCATCTACAAATACATAGCCAGATGGTAAGTTAGTGTGGAATTCAGACCATTTGCGCACCTTCTAGGACTTGCTTGGCTCCATACGTCGTAATTTATATATGTTTATAACGCTGGCTTTATCCGATTTGAGTTTCAGCTTTTAGAATCAAAACTATCCATACATGTTTTCATAGAAAGACTATACTTGCACGTATTGTCAAATCTATGGAGCACAGCGAAGTCTCTCTAAGGCACTCTTTACTCTGCACTCTGATGCAACTCGGTACCGTCAGCTTCGCAGTTGCTTGCAGTCAGACCTTGCGCCGGATCCGCTAAGCAACCGCCGCTAACCGTACGAGGGCTGCCTTACTAACGAAGTTTCCGATATAGGTGGAGTCAGAAGATGAGAGTGAGGAGAGCGAAGAGTCGGAGCCCTCGTCCGGGACTGAGGTGTCGACGGACAGCGAGTTCGCTCGCGAGGAGCCCGTGGCGCCGCCCGCCATCTTGGTAACGGAGGCCCCACCGCCCCTGCCCCCGCCGCCGCCCCCACCCGTGCCCCTCGCCCGCGCGCGCTCCGCAGGCGGCCTCGCCACCAAACGCGCCCTAGAACTCAAACGCAAATACCTCCTCGGCGAGCCCTCGCCCCCGGCCGTCCGCAAGTCAGACTCCACTTCCCAACTCGACACTAAACTTCAGGCCTTCCGGACGAACATAACTGAGTTCCAGAAGATGCTGCACCTCGCTCCGACCCCGCCGACGCCCACCGTCACCGCGTTCCAGGTCACGACGGCGGTGGCCAAGAAACCGATGCCTGATATCATAAAGAACCTCTGCGATGACGCCCCAGTGGACCTGCTAAAATTGGACTGCAAGAAGGAATGGCGGGAGGAGACGATAGCCGAAGAGAAGTCGCAAGCGCCCGATACGGACTCGCTATCGGAGTCCTCGCACACAGAGACGGGGCCGGAGCAGCCGGTGCCGCGACTGGAGGTCCACGACGAAGGTGGCGAGCTGATTCAGCTCGATAGCCTCATGATCATCCCGGAGCCTGAAGAAGATCATAAAGAAGCGCCGCCCGTAGAGACCCCGGCGCCCGCACCGCTAGAGTCGGAGTCTTCCGACTCCTGTCGAGATGCCACCACGTTGGCCCTAACGGAAACGGAACTCTCAGACTGGGCAGCGGAAAGTGCCGTATTAGATGACTTCGACGACAACAAGGACGATCGCAAGCGCGGCAAAAACCCGCGGTCGCTCAGCGGTCCTAAAACCGTCCACGACGCGAAGAATCTGTCAACTATCTCGTCCCACGTCTGCGGCAAGACTAGTCCCCCTCAGAGCATCATGTACTCGAACGCATTAGAGCATTTCGAGTTCGCAGATGAAGGCGACCAAGATCCGTCTATAGGCAGCCCGGTCACACCAAAAAACCAAGGCTACATGGAGCTGGTCGATGAAGATTACGACGTCTACTCACCAGTCAACGATCGCTCGATGAACTTCATTGAACGCAGCTTCTCTGAGACCCTCTTCAGACCGAGCTTAGATACAGAACCCAGCTCGATCACGCCTGTCCCCCCAGCCGCCACAAAATCTTCGAATCTCGACGATCTGACCAGAAGTACCGACAGCGAGTCGACAATCACGAGACTAGAAAGACCTATAGTCCCGGAGCTCAAATCGCCACAGTTACTCGTGACTATAGAGAGTTCGGAGAGCGACAGGTCAATCTCGAAACCGACCAGCCCGATTGCCGAGAAGTGCCCCACGACGAGCACAATCGGCAGCCCGATCACCACGCTCAGCAGTACCAAGAGCACTTTCAGCAGTCTAAAAAGTCCAACCAGTAGTTCTAAAAGCGCCACGAGCAGTTCAACTGACACGAAGGAACAGCTGAGTCTGAACTCGCCATCGTTGATCAAGGAAGTCGACACGAAGGTGAAGGTCGAGCCACCGCTCTCTATAACAATCCGAAAGGACTTCGCCAGCGTGATATCGCCGCCGCTAGCCGACACGCCAGTGCGTACCACCTTCGCCGCCGTGACGCCCTTCAAAATGTACTCGCCGGCGATTTGCCGCTCCGCGTCGGCGAGTTTCTCGCGCCCGCTGTCGCCCGAAGCGACGACAGTCGACAAGGTGCAGGAGTTGAAGCGTGAGCGAGAGGAGCAGACGGACATAGTGCGGAAGTTGGTGTTGGAGAGGCTGGGGAGGGCGCCGCGTCGGTCGGCGCGTCGATGCCGGGCGTCGCCGGTGGCGAGCGCGCCCCCGCCGATCCCGCCGCCGCCGGCCGAGCTGCCGCCGCCGACCGAGCTGCCGCCGGCGCCAGCGCTGCCGCCGCCGGCCGAGCTGCCGCCGCCGCCGCGCCCCGCGCCCCCGCTGCCCGTCACGCCGTCCCTCTCGGACCCGGAGCTGGCGCGCGACCGCCGCAGCAAAAGCATCATCAGGAGCCTCTCCAGCTACTTCAACCGCCGGCTCGGGCCCCGGACCAAGGTATGTGCTGGGGTCGGTTGCGAATGTTGGTGACTGCATCGCTGTTGTTAACCCACTGGAGTGGTTGTCATGGTGGTGACAACATTGGCCACCACATCACCACATGGTTTTTAATAGGTTCAAAATAATTCCTCATGAAAATAACTCGTAACATCCCGTGATCGTCACAGATCATAATTATTTGTTGTAATTTTATTTAAACTAGAAAGTTTTGGCAAATACCTACTTCCTATTTGATTCGATTTTGTTCACATACCATGTATTTCTTAAAAATTACTTTGCACGATAATAAATTAATAAAATCGATTCTAGATTCCAGACACTTCAGTAGGTAAATACCTACAAATCCAAAGCACTCGTAAACGCACATAGTTACGTCATCATCAAAGTGTGCAAATCCCTATACAACTACACTAATTTAACCCATAAATCATTATCTTAAGATATTAACCACAACATAGATTTAAGATGTATATAATAGTAGATACTGATATGAAAATACTTTAGATTTTAAATCAACACTTAATTTGGAGATGGATATTAAAATTGTACAAATGTAGTTGGGGTGTCCATAAATTGATAATTTGAAGGATAACCAAGGGCGATGGTAATAATGTACGCTCCTGCATACAGGGCGCTGTGATCACGACCAAAGTATTCGTATTTGCGGGGATTTTAAAAAGTTCTGTAAATTCATTATGACACCAGACGTACAGTTTCAAATCACTGATTAAAATCACTTAAAGGCAATCGGTACACTTATCAATTAGTTAGGTGCTGCTGTATTTTGGCAAGTAGTGCTCAATCTACAATTATAGATTAATAAGATGGCCTGCAAATGTCTGTTTACCAGTTTGGTCGTGTTCGTAACTCTGGGAGCCCGAAATTCCCGTAGTGCGGACACCCTACGTAGCACTAACACTAGGTTCACGTTTCAGTGGGTTTCCGAGCCGGACCTGTCGCCGCACGTAAGCCCTTTCAACGTTTAACTGATGTTGTACGCATGTTCCGCTCGCTCGCTCGCACTGGTGCACTCGCTCGTGTTGTCTTGCTCACACTCCAGGTCACGAAGTGGAACTTGGCCGACAGAACCTGTTAAAAAAGATAGCTTTATCCTACTCTACAATCAGCAATTTAGGTAGCTTGGAGTTCGAACGACCTTACTGTAATGTTTTGTTACAGTACCAAACTTGTGATCCAGCGATAAGTTTGTTGTCTATAATAGGGTTGCGTGGGTTCGATTGCCGCAGTGTTTATGCGAAACACCGCATTATGGATAATGTAACATACTTATCCTGAGGCCCTACCGCGTTCGAAACATGCGCTGCGCTCAAAACACGATGTCCAGACTGC
Source organism: Yponomeuta evonymella (assembly GCA_963969515.1). Taxonomy (NCBI): domain Eukaryota; kingdom Metazoa; phylum Arthropoda; class Insecta; order Lepidoptera; family Yponomeutidae; genus Yponomeuta; species Yponomeuta evonymella. Next base: position 22,022,562 of record OZ018344.1, read on the forward strand.
GACTGTGAAGTGTAGCTGGGCAGGCTACGCCAGCTTTATGCATCCGGATAAAGTTCTGATGCGTCCTGTCGCCGACGCCGTAGATCAAGATGGCGGTGGCGTGACTATCTCGACCGTTACATGCCGGAGTGGTCTAAGGTAGCCCAAGGCAGAAAAATCTGGTCCGAGTTGGGGCAGGCCTTTGCCCAGCTGTGGGATACAAAAGAGGCTGCGTAAAAAAAGAGTGCCCTTCAGTGCAAAAGTAACGTACAATGACGGATTCGCAGTTGGGTCACGTGATATGTTTTTTAATTCCGTAGACCTCTACGTTCTTGTTACGGGTGCGCGCGTAGACATGAATTTGCAACGAGATCGAAGCGTTCACGCAACGGTCATTATACTACGGACCATTAACAAAATCTAGGCCCGGATGACTATTGTTAACACTTCAATCAACATTATTCGACCTCCAGGCTACCGGAATAAATTTTTTCGCTGCGTAGTGACAAAAGTCACAGAATATTCCAAGTCCAATTTCCACTTCGAGCCATTTGTCTTGGTTTCTGTCAGCGACGTCACTTCTTCATGGTGAACCTGAGTGGTCATTGTACATGGTGTCATCAATCTGGCACTTGGCGATGTACAGGATGGATCGGTGCATGTATCTTTTGATGTTGGAGACCATTTAGACGGAGGTTTTTGACGTGAAACATCTTTCAGTTCGGTAGTAGGGGGTCACTTGCTAAAACCGCATGCAAAGAAAACATGTCGCCTCGGCGAGGGCTGTAACTCTGTAACTACATGTCGTGTGCAATTCATTTATATATCGTCGAGTAGAGCAAAGTAGCCATTACTCAGATCCTCTGACTCGTGCCGCTAGATGGCGACAGTGCCGCGTATGACATTGCGCAGTTTGAGCTAAAATTAACGCCTACTTTTAGACGTTTCACATTAAAGCAACGGCTGTGTAACTCGACACAGCCCCACCCGCTTTTTTAACCGACTACAAAAAAAGGAGGAGGTTATCAATTCGACGCGTTTGTTTTTTTTTTTGCTGTTTTCTCGCATAACTCCGTCAAATCTTAAGCGATGTCGTCAATTATTTTCTTTTTCGAATATATATATATAACATCCCATTGGTCCCATTTTAATTTGGTGAAGATCTGATGAAGACTTTCAGAGATGGAAAACGGAACTCTTCAATGGACAGCAGTAAATAAGGTCTAATGGGGGGCCCCATCTTATAGTAATAGTAATAAGTAGTCCCAAGGTAATTTAGTGATGTTCTGGTGAAGACTTTCGGAGATGATTGACAACTTCACATTTTAAGGCAACGAATTAAGAGGGTATTATGGTTATAAGGGACTTGTTTATTTTTTCCCCGCTACCCCACAAAAAATTGAAAAATATATTTTTTAATAAAAACTAAAAACGGACTTCAAAACACTACAGCACTAAAAAGTTAACTATACATACATGTAGGTATTGTAGAAGTATAATTTGTAATCGGTGGCCAGTTTCATGACCAGCACATATATTTGCTGCTGTAACAACATTATTAACAGGTAGTTACTTTACGAAAAACGGGGGGTTACCCGCACTGGATAGACGAAGGGACATTTTTTTTATATCGCGTTTGCTCGTTCATCACCAAGCTGCAGCCGGGGCGAAGCAGCTTTGTTCGTTAGTTTTTGAGAGGTTTTTTTTTTATTGGAAATAACCGGTTATATCTACATGTTCAGTGTATGTTTAGCAAAATACCACGTGTGAATGGTCCTCTACGTATTAAATGTATAAATTGCGATGGGAGTGTAAAATGTAAGTTCTGCCTTGTAGTAGTTTTGTTTATTTTTCCCCCTGTTCAAGCCTCATTCGGTAAATATCGGTGTTTGAGTTTTAGTTCTTAAACATTTTCATAATGGCTGATCGTTTTCTAAGCTTCTTGTGTACCTACACGTGTATGAAAGTAACAAGATGTTTTTTACTCGAGACTGACCACATTTTTTTTATATAAGTGCTATTTTAAAAACAGACTTCTCCCACTGGATAAATAAACTTAAATCACTTAAATATGATATATATTGTGGTTAATCTTGGGCCGGATTGTACTTGCTTTATTTTTTCGATAATCTTTCTGTCAGCTCTATCATTGTCCTAGAAGCTGATGTGAAACTCTTTGTGCATTATAATAACAGTCGCAAATTCGGGATGTACCTAAGTTGTTAGGTGATTATAATACGAAGCTGGCTAGACACATCTGTGTCACTGAACATTGTTCGGGCATCGGTAACTTTGAATGATTTGCGATTCCCACAACTGTCGAAAAAATAGAAGAAGAAGAAGATAAACATTTATAATACCAACAAGATAGGTACATCACAGAAACTAAATAAGCAGATAAGTAACATAATATGCACAACAACAGAAAGAAAACTAAATACAAAACGGACAAAACGAATAAATAATCTAGGCACCTCGAACACTTTGCAGGACAGGTTAAGATTTGAACCCAGTTACGCCTGATGGCAAACGCAGACGAGGTCTAAGCTGTTACGTGCTTGCCTGTTAACTGCCGGATAGCCCTAGATTTAAAGACACCTAGTGTCTCTGTGGAAACAGACAGCGGTAACGCGTTTCACATCTAGTATTTGTATATTTAATGAGTCTAATCGCGGAAATAAATAAATGTGGAACAAGGTATGTATGCAATGCGATTCGGTTAGTTACCTATGTCCAAAGAACAATATTCACATGCACGTTAGACAAACCCACACATGTATCAGAGACCGCATCTGTAGCCCGAGACCAGGGCTTACAATGTTTACTTATATGAGCAAAGGATGAATTAAAAAGTACCCGAAATCGGCGTGCGTGCGTGCAACGACTAATTAATGCCGATGAAGCGAAAGATCGCTGCAAGTGGTAAATCCTGGTCTCTACCTCTGCGGGATACAGACGTGAGTTGCCAAAGAGCTAGGTTTACATCCCGCGACGCTGTCCTCAACCGAGTCCCAACCAGCTCCCCGAGTCCCAACCGTGCTGTGCCCATCAGGAGGCCCCGCGGCTGTCCAAGGGCGCGCACAAGTCGACGGGGGCCCTGGAGCTGCCGCCGCCCGTGCCGCCGCCGCCCGCGCGCTACCGCCCGCCGGACGCGCCGCCGCCGCCGTCGACTGGTGAGTCGTTAGCGTCACCAGGGTTTATACTACTTTGACCTTTGCATCTACGTAACGAGATGATTTATGCAGCCTCCAGTGGCACCTTCACTCACACTAGATGGGTGAAGGGACCACTCAGAGACATTGTTTTTTAGATGGAGTAGGCTTGCGCAGCACTTATACCAACCTGACTGTGGCCTAGCCCACAGTAAAGACAAGTCAATACGAGCGAAGCCAACCAAGCTGTGAGTTTTCCTTCACGGTTAGCATGTAGTATAGCTACTACAAATTTGCAGATGTACGTAACTTTGAAAATAAACAAAGTCATAGGTACTCCTAACCGGTGACCCTCACATCGTTACCAGTAAAGTCAGTATTTTTTGATATTGAACGTTACATTTTAAACAGCGATGTCCATTTAAAGTAAGGTAGTCCCATATAAATTAGACCAAATTTCTGTTGACGGAATCTATGAGAATATCATTAAACTCTTTAATTTACAAAAATATCATCACGGCGTTACGGACACAACCAAACTGCAGTAAGGGTGTTCCACCACCGCCACCTAGTGTTAAAATTAGAAACTATAGTTTTGTGTAGTGCGTATTTCGAAGGCGTTTTTTTGCGGTTTTATCGATTTGCTATTACTTTGTACGTTAGCTCCAGGTGGCGCTAATGACGCGGACGAGCGGGACGCGATGCAGCTGTGGTTCGAAGCGCGGTGGGCGCGGCTCGTGGCGGCCAGGCGGGCGCGGGACGAAGCGCCGCGCTCCGAGCCGGCCGCCCGCCGCTTGGCGCGCCTGGAGCGCCGGCTAGCGCGCCCGCTCTCAGGTAACACACGCCCCGTGCTCTGCAGCTGGGCTTTTCAGCGTGGCTTTTGGGGGCTGGACGGCTGGACGACTAGGCGGCCGCCTGGAGCGCCGGCTAGTGCGCCCGCTCTCAGGTAAGCAGGCTCCGTGCCCTGCAGCTGGGCTTTTGAGCGTGGCTTTTGGGAGCTGGACGGCTAGCCGGCCGCCTGGCTCGCCGGCTAGCGCGCCCGTTCTCAGGTAACACACGCTCCGTGCTCCGCAGCTGGGCTTTTCAGGGCGGCACTACAGCGTGGCTCTTGGGAGCTGGACGTCTAGCAGGCCGCATGAAGCGCCGGTTCTCAGGAAAGCAGGCTCTGTGGTCTGCAGCAAGGCTCTTGGGCGTTAGACGACGAGCCCGCCGCCTGGTGCAACTGGTGCGCCGGCTAGGGCGCCCGCTCTCAGGTATGACGCGCTTCGTGGGTGGCGCGATAAAGCTTAGAAGATATTGGGATTCAAATCTCAATATCTCCTAAGCCGTTGATTATTAATCACCCGGCTCCTTCCTTATCTATATTTAATTTCATTCAGCTTTGGTCTGGATGTAAACAAACGTGCTCAGGAAGAATGGAATAGATAGTAGGTTGACATTGTTGTGCTAGAAGGTGTTCTCGCGTGTTACAGCGGAGCAGCAGGCGGCGGCGGTGGCCGAGCTGGTGCAGGTGTCGGCCGCGCGCGGCGCGCATCAGGCGCTCCTCGCCGCCGACAAGTGAGTCACCGGCGCCGGCACCCAGCCTCCACAATGTCTTATATTTTTTTACTTTAAGACTAAATACTTCTGCCGTAGATGATTTATGTATGCACCACCACCACCACCACCACCGCGTTGGTTTGTCATCCTTGACAGTTCATCACTGTCACATTAAAGCAACACGCAAAGAAAAGTTTTCATAAATAGCCATCATTTGAGCAATGGGCCTAAAAAATTAAGTTCTGTTTTTTTTTTCGAGAAAACAGGTAGTCCTGACACATTGGGCTGAGTATTTCAATTTTTCGCTGCTATAATTATTTTTTAAAACGAAAAAAAAATCCAGTCTGAAACCGGAAGTACGTCATCAACTGAAATCCTACGATACACTATCGATAATGTGCGATTGCTCGATACAATCAGTGAATATTATTAATAAAATTTATAATTTTAGCATTGTATTCACTGACCTTTTGCAACTATTATCAATATTTACAACAACGCCCATTGGCGCAGGCGAAAGAAAAACGACACGAAACTAAATCCGAAAATAAAAGAAGTGGGCACACCGTGGTGACGAGTTACATCGTCATACAGCCGACGAGTCACATAAACGGTTTTTATAATCGGTTCCGCGGAAAAGGCAGCATGGTTCCGCGGTGCATTTTTTAAATGTTGATGTCTCCATTTCAAGCACAGATACGGTACTATCTGAAACGGAAAAAGATTGAGTTTCCGTACGGTTGTAAAAGATAAACATTTTTAATTATGAGTATATTTTTAAAAATTTTATCTGAGTCGTTAATAGAAATATGTTTTTGTCATCCTATTCTTAGTTTATATTCCCTGATGATTCTTTAGCACTGATTTTGTAAAATACGAATAGCCACGTGAAGGGATAGCATATGATTTGACTTTTTCCTTATTTACAAAACCTTCTTGTTTTTATCTTCATTGTGTAAATCTCCCATTTCCTCACCAGCAGGAGACGCAGCACAGCAAGCGGCAGCTGCGACTGAACCATCACGCCGCGGCGCGCGCGGAGTACACAGGCTAACGATATTGAACCCCGGATTTCGTACACACTTCACTTGGGAGCCCCGATCTCCGTATGTACTCACCTCAGGCAACTAGGCTAACGAGATTATTCCACTGTGAACCCGACAGATCGTTTAGTACCTGTTGCCACTTAGTTTTCGATAGCGCATAGGCTAAAGAGATGAGACATGTGATGACTTAGTCTGTCAGGCGACGTTAATATTCAAATTTACCATTCGTGCGCTTTCGTCATCTATATTATATTTGTGAATTTCGAAAAGCTAGTCGAGCAGTTCTTTCCGAAAATAAACCATCTTTGTAGCCATATATATATGTCTCGATGTCCATATCGCAATGCCAGCGGAAGTTAACCTCACTGCGAATTCAATTACCACGAATGATTTTCCTCATCCACTTACGTTTCCGACTTTATGTGATTTATTTCCCTGAATAAATACAATAATATAGTCTCTGCACTCGGATTTAACATACGCAGTGATTTAGTTTAGTTAACTCCGTAAATGCGAGCTCGATACGATACTCTGTGTTTAAATACACATACCATCTTGCTCTGCATTTCACTGTGAGAGTAAGATATGGCGACTTGTGTTGTACACGAAGTACTATGTCGTGCAAGAAAATATCACTCATCTTTTTACACCACTTTTGTCCCGAGACCGTAGCTGTCACTTACTAGTGAAAAAAATGGCAGCTGGAATCACAAACGCTTAGGAATAGATTTTCTCAACCCCAGGCGCAACCCCAATATCCAGGATCCAGTGCTCATGCGCACGTTCTTAAACGACAGCCGTAAGAGCCAACTGGTAAAGTGGCAGAATATTAATAAAATTCCTCTGTAATTGTGTGCTTCATCCATCCACAGTGAGTGAATTAATTATTCACAAAATCTATGTATGTGTCCGTACGGTCTTCATAAAGCGCAGTATGTTTTTACGACGTCCTTGTCAAACGAATTCTACCTGTTAGTGTTCACAGGTCACAAAATAGAAATCCTTATGTACGTTATATAGGACGCCTTTAGCCTATAATATGAATGCAGTCAGGAATGCTAGTCTCCCTTTGGAATATAGCCCCTAAAGCTTCCTACATAAAAAGTATCGTGATAGTGATACAGTATGATGTCAGACTCAAGCCCCATGTTCCATGGGTGGCAAACCCCGGCCTCTGCCCACCCTTCCGAGATACAAACTAAATTAAATTGCATCTTGGGGCACAGTGATCCATTCAGGGTGAACTTAAATATAATAAATTTACTTTCTGAGAGAATGCCTGTGCCCTGCATTGGGACGAATATGCTGGCTGCTTATGCTATAATATTTCTGCAGGAAACTTAAGCCGAGGCCTGTTTTGGTACTAAGCTACAGTGTCGTTTAATAAAGTCTAGGCATGTGCGGATACAGCGGGTGACCAAAACGGCCGAACCACTATTTAAACTTTCAATACTATGAAATCGTTATTAGGATATCATTCGCTGTTTGGCTAAGTGCGCCTTTATCCGCGCCTATGTGTAGTTTAGGCTCTGGTGATCGCCGCTGAGTGATCTGCCGCGCTGTTCGTGTGTTTAGTGTTAAAATACGACTCTGTAAGATGGTAGGTTGTAAAAAATCACAAAGATATGTATATTTTTGACAGCTGTCACAAACCCCCTCTGCCCCGCCGTACGGGGCTGAAACGGTGTGCTAGTTATGCCAAATGATCTAACATAATTATATTAATTAAATAATTATAGTTAATAGCGATATAAAACTATTTTCGCGTTTAAATTTTTTCAGTCCCGCTTGCGCCAAACGTAGACTTAACTGTGTTATCCTAGTTTGAAGTTGTTTAACCCCGTTTTGTGCAAGTGGGCAAAATCGCTGTCTAATAGGGTAATAGTAGAGTGTATCAACTTACGTTGTACATTTTCATGTGAATAATAAATTAGTGTAAAATTTTTAATTCTATCAGTTGACAGTTCGCGACAGACGCAAAATTCTCTTTAACTCCGTGGTTGATGGGGTCGTTTCCTACTTCGTACGTTGATAGTCGGCTGCAATGAAAATTGAGCCTTATCCCTTGCTTAATATATGATCGAATTAAAAATAAGTTTGTAGATGCCTAAGTTCTCTCGCAACCCCACACAAATAGTTAATTTTTTTAAACCATCGCATGTGTCACATTATAATGAAATCAAAATTAGGTTAGGTTATAGTAAATAAGCAAATTTAGTGAAAAGTGCGAGTTACTTATATATTTTTATATGCGGAAAGGAGTATTTCTTGTAGAATATTTGGACTGATTATGATGGAGTTGACAAAACGTAATGGTATGCCTGTTATATACTTGTGGGAGGCTCGGAGAGGAGTGACGTGTTGACGGAAGGTACCTAATCTAATGCGCCGCCATCTTGTTTACTGAAACTACTGTGTATTTTAGTGCTAGTATATTTAGTTTGTTACAGTAGCTCAATTACCATTATTCATAAGTAAGTTGCCTCTACAATAATATTAACGAAAATTATCAATATAAATCAAAGACCTAGCTTGTTTGACTCAAAGACTCCTTGACCCAAAGACTGACGGTACCCAGGTACATAGACCGCGATTTTTAGTTACATTCTCTCAGTGATTGGACATGTTTTGTGCCAGTAATCATTTATAATGTGCTTTTATCTGAATACAGTACGAAATGCCGAGCACTGTTTTACTGATAAATTACATAAATGTAACACTGTTAGATAACAGTGTTATAGATATAACCTTTAGCATCTAGTCAATAATTATGTTTCAGGAGATCGATTGGGCTACTGTTAACAAATTAAATAAGCACAGCAATAAAAGTAATATTGCCTAATAATCGATTCCAGGTCGCCGTCACAGCATTGCTCCTCTACAAGAATCTAATATAGAAATATTACTACGTGTATAAATATTTTATTCTTATGCTTTCATTATACAGGGTGTTACAAAATCACCAAGTCAATCAATCCGAAAATGGGGGTTTCCACACGTCACCATGAACGACTCTTACTAATTCTTTACTGGAGTAATTACAAAAGTGAGAAGCATTCTCTTCTAGCAAACCTTGGTTTTTACTATGGGTAAAATTTCTAAATCGCGGAAAAACATTAGAGACATTAAAATATATGGAACAATAGTTGAAATTTTAAAGATTTCCCTATAGCCCATAGTAATAGTTGGTGGTAATGACGAGTACAACCTTCCATTTTTGGATGAAATCTATATAATCCACCGCTGGGCTCACCCACGAAGCATGCGGCGACGCCAAAGTTCGAAAAGTACTTTTAATAATGTGGAAACTTAAATCCCTCTTATATCTAGTGGCAGCTATTTTGTTTTATTTATACATTTCTGTTTATAAAGTATTTTTCTCGTTGAGAAAAGGCGGATGCCTTTTCAGGGTTTCATAAAAAAACTATGAGTCGTTTAGTCGGTTTTTCGACTTGAGTTGAATTCCAAATAAAATAATCGAATTAGTGGGTACGTTTGCCCGAAACCTTATGCAAATTATCCTGCGCAAGTTCGTTTGTCAGATACAGTGACAAAATGTGCGTTAAAAAGAAATTGTTAGGTATTATTTTTATACTCTTCTATTTTGCTCCAGTGTGGTCCTTGCACCTAAAAATACGTTTATCTACACTAATGTTGTAACATTCTACTTATGTTTTCAATACTTGACTTATAATTAGTACTGTTATAGCGCAGACAACAAAACACTCAATTTAAGCAATTTCACATGATGGTATAATATTCACATCGATATCGTAAAATCTCATTGTAACATCAATAAAACGCGACCAACTTGATTGCAGGGCCAATCAGGTTGGTCACGTTTTATTGAAGCGCGCAGCTGCGCTCTCATTGGTTAAATTTTAATGGCGGCAAAATCACTGTGATTATACACGTACCCGTGAATTTAATTTTTAATTGCATTAGTGAAGATAAAGTAGTGTATGCAACTGCATATAACACGGGTATTAAAACACTCGTTACTATTATGAAACTCGCTGCGCTCGTTTCATAAACTCACACTCGTGTTTTAATACCCTTCATTATATGACAGTTGCATAAACTACTATTATACCACACCCATTCACAAAGTGTCTCATTGCTCGTTCATAAACGGGTTGCAAAGTTCATCATTTCTCCCTTATAAATGTGCGGCGGGAAATGTTACATGGAATTTAATTCCTGCCCTCCGTAGCAGGGAAAAATGTTGTATGAAAATCCATTCCTGCCCGGCTAGCGTTCTTTCGTTTTTTAGCAGTGAACATTAAAAAAATGTGAACGTCAAATCTCAAAAAGGTTTTATGCCAACAAATTAGAAAAAAAGGTGGGATATTTTTTGTACTCGATTTTCAATGAATGGCAACCTTTTTATGCAAATTAGAAAAAAGAGGTGGGAATTTTTTTTCGTACTCCATTTGTGCACTATGAAAAAAAATACAAGCGCGGCAATTTATTTTGTTTTATTTTGTTTCTACTAAATGGATAATTTAACAGTACGCTTTTAATTATTCTAAATAATTTTATTTTCCTCGTAGGTGTAGTATAAAACACTGTCTCACTCGGGAGAAAGATCTATGTCTGTTCTCGAGTTTCCTTTAAGCCTTCCGCCGCCGCGCGTCGGGCTTAAACATGCTCTCGAACAGAAACAGCTCGTTTTCGTTGCGTTTCCTTAAAACAATGTACTATTGTTTTAAGGAAACGCACCGGACTGTCTTACGTAGTTTGCTTAAATACTCAATTAATGTTTAAAACCCTAGATTATTTCCACTACACCTTATTCGAATAGAAAAATAACAAATTTAACCAAATGAGAATTATTTTGCTCATAAAGTACATTGGATTGTTTTTTACACCTTTTAACACGAATGCCCAAGCAAAAAAGACTATTATGCTTTCAGGGTCATGTTTGTATGTACCTATACTTGTTCGTTTCTTTATACCATAGAATACTTACCTATGATTATAGGTACCGTGACTGTCTGACAGCAACGCACAGCCTAAAGCTTTGAAATTTGGAGAGAATATTCCTCGAGTACCCTAAGGGTCTGAGGGTGCACTAAGAAGCTATTTTTCCAAATTCCACCCCTAAGGGGGTAAAATGGGTGTTAAAGTTTGTGTGACGAAACCCTCATCCTCACTTACGGGGTTACGGGCTAGTAACTTGAAAATGCTTAAACCGTTTCAAAATGTGTGGTGTTGTTGCAATTGTTGTGTCATCCCTAGTAACGTAGTACTCACAACAGTTTGTAGCACGGTTCATTAAATAAAGAGACCGAATAACTATTTGCCTTTCACTCACACAGTATAGCGAGAGGGAAATAGTTGCCCGATCCCTTTCTTTATTAGAGTGTTATTAAAATGAACTTAATTCGGTTAGGCGTAGTGGGGCTGCCAACGATAGTGAACACCAGCCAGTGTGAAACTCTCTAATATGTTTGATTGGCTGTCACATGTAGCCGTAAAAGAATACGCTATTTGCTGCCAGCTTATTACCGTCTGCTGAAGCAACTATGGGTTTTGTTCTGCACTAACTAACCTGACTTAGGGCCAATTTTTCAATAGTCAGATAAAACTTAACTGGAGAATCGACAAGACAGTGACAACATCAGTTTTAATCTCCAGTTAAGTTTTATCTGACTATTGAGAAATCCGGTCTAAATCTAGCGTGGAGTTTTGGTGGTTAGGCGAAAATGGCTGACGATTGTTTATCTATTATTACGGACAATTAATAATAAACACTATTACTATTGTGACAATTGTAAGGCTATTGTAGCTTTATGAAACAGAGCCGTGTGAAACAAAACTCGTAGGAGGCTTGGATGTTAACATACGCTGGCACATGCTATCCTTACTGACTGGACCTACTGTTCATTAACTGTTCTTTAAATAAATTTTTAAAATGGTGTTAAAAAACCTAACTGCAAAGTGGGTACTTGGGGCTGCAAGTGATGTAAATTACTTCAGCCAGATGTAGCTGGTTCAAGTCCCGGCAAGTTCAAGCCTCTAGATAGGTTTTTAAAATTTAACTTTTAGAAAGGTCTGGACAAGTACATTAATTGACCACATCTATCTAATTCGCTTTGATCTATGAATAACAAAAAGCAATGGGCAATGTGGACGTTATTTAGAGAGCTTTAAGTTACAGTTTAAGTGCACTACTAAAACAATAACTTTAAAATTACTTATGTTGTTAAGTCGTTGCGACTACGTGTAATGTATAATTATTTACTTGTATTATTTTTGTATAATTTTAAGTGAAATAAATTAATGCTTCGAGATTAAACCCAATGCAATGTTCTACACAAAGCTATGTACCTCCTTTTGTACGTATTTTAGTTAGTATGAAAATCTAATAAAAAATAATATATAATATACTTATGAATTTTCTTTTTGTCAAAGTACCCACAGTTTAGGAAACACGATTCCTTAAAACACTCCTCATGTGCAGTTCCAATAGTATGAGGCAAAAGAAAAGACTAGACTGCATTTGACGAGTGTTTTAGAGGCGTCGTGTTTTTATAATGTATTAAATACTAAAATATTCCAATCGGTTCAAGGCTTACAAATAAATGAAAAGACCCGCTCTTGTTTATTATCACAAAATGTATTTGATACAGCTATAATAAAATTCGAAGGTGATACATATAAACAGCTCTTGGCTGAGTTTGAATTGTACTTTCTATAAAAACAATATATAGTGTGTACCTCTTATTCAGAATCTCAGTGACGATATTAATGTAAGTATTCGTTGTTTTTATTTACATAAACTAATACGACTCTAAAAATAATAAATACAGTCAGTTGGGTGAGACCGAGGCTAGCAGCAGCACCCCCCACGTCGGCCCACGGGGTAACACGTGACCCCGCGGCGTGATACGTGACCCCAAGGGGTGGCCAGAGGCGCAGCACATTCCAACACGCCTCTAGCGTCGGTCTTACCCACTGGCGAGACACAAATAGCTGCGAATTTCCCTACGTTTTATATATGCTTGCCTCTTGAATGGCACATTTTATAAATTCTGTTACATTATTTTTTCTTCGTTCAAATTAAGTAAGCACAAAACCTTATGCTTACTTCCCATACTTCATAATTATACTTTGTACCATACAACTTTATTTTAGAATTATTTATTAAACGAAATAAACCATTAGATTGGGTGATTAATGAGGTACTTAATAACTACTATACCAGAAAAATCTTAAAATTAGATGAAATACCTACGTGAAAAAGCTTAACTCATACTGGGTGTCAAGAAATGTTATTAAGAGTAAAAGAGTAGAAACTCTGAAATGCATAATACTTGGAAACAATGATTAACTTCAATCTAATCTTTTGTAAGTATAATAAAAAGGGATGAAATATTCTACTATATACATAATTATGTCACTAATGCCTAAAGCGTAATGCCTAAATATACTTAACTCGTATATCTTCAACTGGGAAATTGGAATAAAATATAAATTATCATATATTTTCTCTAAAGAAAAGATCAAGGTAATCATAGTTTTAAAGCAAGAGGTGAAATCAAGTTTGGAGTAAGTGGAAGAAGTTAGACGCTAGATTAGACTCCAGAAAATAATAAAATAAGATACCTTGTATATACTTTTAACAAATAAATAACAAAATTCTAGTGAATTCAACTATTTGGTTCAGGTATATCGTCCTCAATACACGTAGGTACCTACTTACCTACCATCAAAGGCTAAACTATAACTTTAACTGTAACACTTACATGCTTTCACTTTTAACTTAGGAAACGTACCCATACTACGTGACCCGTTTCGGGGGGGAGGGGGTCTTCAAAATACCACGCTGCAGGGACGGGGGCGGCTTATCTCTTCGTCACGTAGTCTATATCCTCTTCAATGACTTCAATGATTTGTAATTCAAAGAAAAGTAAATAGTAATGAAATACAAACAAGTTCAGTATAACACACTTATAAAATAAAATGGTACCCTGGCCCCTGAACTAGGTTTAGGTCCTCTAGGGAAATCTCGTGGTTTTTCGAGATATATTCAAATTACGAGTACTTTCAGCGCTTTTTACTCACACGCGGCACAGCACCACCACGTATGCCGCTACACCAGCTGATTTAAAACTGACAGTTTTTTTTTGAAACTTCTTGTTTGCAAAAAAAATATTAAAACCATATTTATGAATGAAAACTAGAGGGGAGGAGGGTCTTGGCATATACTACGGGTGGTCACCGAGGGGGAGGGAGGCCAAAAAATTGTAAAAAAAATGGGTCATGTAGTATGGGTACGTTCCCTTATCTTTCCTTTGCTCATGCATTCACCGAATGCTGTAAAAATCCCGCTCCGTACTTTAGTCTATAGTACAGGATTTGAACAGTTATTCATCGGCAGTCTTATTGAGTTTAAAATGTCTTTACCGGTGGTTCCACAATACACTATCAAAACATCTAGCAATACATACGTTCATGTGCAACCCGCCCGTACAAATATTATAACATTTAAAATAGAACGGCTAAATATAACGACAGTCGGCCGGCTAACTATCGTGATGGTCTGGTTCTACCCACATCTTGATTGAAAATAAAAAAATGGAACCACTCCAGTCCAAACTTGAGAAAGAACTGCGCTGCGGGTTTGCCGACGACGTAATGTTCGAGTGGCCGAGTAAAATGACAAGCCGGCCTCTAGTACCTGGGCTTGTGGTTGTGATGCGGCCTGTGCCAGTCGGGGTGTCGAGGCTCGCGGTGGTGGTGATGGTGGTGGTGCCGCCGCTTGTCCCTTTGGTTGGCGGGGTAGGCTTCGGAGACCACGAGCTCGGAGCCGTCCTTGGGCGCCTCCCGATCATGGCGGCGGTGGCCCGGCCGCGCGCCCGCTGCCTCGTGCAACTCCTCCCACGCTTGCCGGTAGTACCGGTTGAGCCCGCTGCGGGACTCCGAGGATGACGAGTCCAGCGACGCCACCGTGTTGCAGTCGGGCGACACGTGGTGCCGGTAGCGCTTGCCGTCGTGCTGCTTCCTAGAAGGGACGGTTGGGCTTTAGAGAGGGTCGGAACAGAGCTTGATCGGCGGCAATTTGTAATTGGTGTAGGAATAAAATGGCTTTCACTGCAGGAAGAGCTGGCAATTCTGTATGTTGAAGACGAAATGAACCGTAACTGGAGTTTATGTAGTAACCATTTCACCTTATGGCGGGTGGGTAGAAAACCAAGAGCATATTGTTTGTACAGTAACAGCGTAGTGACAAGATATTTCGTGTGCGGTGCTCGCATTTTGCGTGTGGTACCAGTGGTTTTGTTATGTACAGTAAACCAAAAGCTGAACCCTGGATTGCGTGTCGAGAAACAGTGTAGATAATTGGCTAGGTTTTTGACTGTTTGAAGTTTTTGTAGCGCTTTGTGGGTAAAACACTGTGATACGTGTAGTAAATCCCGAATTACGTTAATAATTTGTAGTGCTTACGAAAGTTCTAGTTCAAAAATATGTGTATTCTGGCTGAAATTTCAAAATGGCGGGTGTTTTCAAGATGGCGGCGGGTGGACGCGTGCGCTAACCGTGCTCTGGCTGGACGACACAGTGGCTGTTACAAATTCTACTTATTAATTATAAAATTACTAATTATCACAAGTAAGTAAATTACAACTGCTACAAAAAGCCCAGTATTAAAAACTACCTATTAAACTATGAGTTAATTACTACACTACTTTCAGCAAAACTAAAGTTAGAAACATCTGGTAAGTGCGTTACTGGTTACAATAGTAAGTACAATATTTTAAACACTGCCTTACAGTTACATCAACTCCTGTTTTACAAAAAAATTATGCGGGTATCAAAACTTACAACACAAAACTGTACCGACTAACTTAACCTAGAAACGGAGCGGTACAAACCCAGGCCTAGCGAGTCAGCCACCGTGCCAGCCAGTCGTAAAACAAACTGGTACCTTAAAATATAAACGCGTTGGCTAGAGGGGATTGGAGAAGTGTCCCGCTCGGTGGGTGTGGCGGTGGGCGCGCGCAAACTCGCGGCGCCCCACCTGCTGGTCGGGGAACGGCAGCGCCAGCAGGGTGTACCAGCGAGAGGGGAGCTCCCGGACTGGCGGGGGCGCCTTCCGCCCGCCGCTGGAGGCCCGAATGTTGCCTGTTAGTTCTACGGTGGAGTTCCGGTTCCACATCTACCGGACGGAGTCTTGGGGAGTGTGTTCGGGTTGTCTGGGGGTTTTGTTGCAGTTCTACCTTTGAAAAATGGCATGAGAAATATTCGCAGTGGAAGGTCGTGCGTAGGTGTTTTTGTCAGTTAGATTGTCGTAGTTTAACTTCGATTTATAGTCAAATTTCCGTCGGCGGGTTAGGGTCGTCTAGGTAAATACAGATATAAAACCAAAGTATATATGGGAGCAGCGTTCAGTTATATTTTAGGAGGGGTATTGAATTAAACTTTTGAAGCGTTGCTGCCGGCTTGGTGAATCATCGTCGCGGTTCTACTTTGAAAAAATTTACACGAGAGATATATACCAAAATTATTATTAGTTCACCTATTTTATGACTTAAATTTGTAAGAACAGGTGGTCGTTAGTTAGTTCTTAGTCTACCCTCAAGGCATTTATATTTTAAGGCACATATTGGGGGCTGACCTGTAGGCACCACTAGGTACGCATCCATTATGTAGTTTCGATGACTTCGAGTTGGCATCAGAGACTGTTTGCGCGATCTTCGTGCTCATTAAAGTCTGGCGTCGGCAGTGACCTCAGAACATGTAATTTACGTGTACGGTGGTAGTAACGATAAATCTACCCAGATAACTTTTAAAATTTATGCGAAACTAATAACCAGTTCGGTGCAGGTCACTTGGTAAACGAAGTAGTCTTTCCGTGAACTTTTGCGACTGATGTCCCTATCGTTTCCCACAAAAGAGCTCTCTTTACCAAGCACTTGTTTGACAAGCATCAGGCCAGTTTTGTCACCAAACGTAATATTCCAGCAAGGCCACGTTTGGTCGTCTGAACACACTTGGATTCCCACAAGAAAATCTTTACCAAGCCTTTTTTCTCATGACAAGCATCATGCCAGTTTAATGGCAGGAAAGTTGCAAATCGCAAGGCCACGTTTCGCTGTCGCGACTTCTGAAACAATCCCTCCCCATCTCCCCATCTTCGTCCAATACTGACCTCCGCACGAGCACGACGATGGTCGTTAAGATGGCCGAGAGGAAGACGAGCGCGCCAAACGCCCCGAGCGCCACGACGGCGCCGACGCTGAGCCGCGCGCCGGCCGCAGCCACCTCGCGCCGGCTGTCGCCGTCCACAGACAGCGGCACGTTCACGCGGGGCGTCTGCTCCGCGCGGATGTTATTGCCGCTGCCCAGGATCTGGTGGTGGGGGCGTGAGGGCTCAGTGGCTTTCAAGATGAACGGGTTTCGTATGATCTCTAGGGTCATGATTGAAGCCCTGCCGTCTCTTGTGGATAGCATGAAGCAGATATAGGTCCCACAGGGGCACTGTCCTTCTGTTAGGAAGCTTGCCCTTTATAGTAAGTAGGTTGTTTTAAAATGTTTTTGTGGGTTTGATATTTATAGTTTGTTTTGGAAATAGGTCCGTTAATCGAGAATGCTTGAGAATTTGGGTTCAGTCATGGTATTATCTATTGATGTATAAAGATTTTGGTCTAGAAGAAAGTCTTTAAAAAATCTTGAAATGAACACCTATGTTTAATTTGTACCGTTCGCAGTTTCTATACGAGGTAGTTTCAAAAAAACTTTTTGACTTCAACAGTGGTATTCCAAAATAGACAGATACTCGAAAGCTGGTCTTCTTTTTCAAACCCTTAGGCTGATTAGCACTAAAACCAGTCTCCAAATTAAAGGGGCTAATCCACAGAAAAAACAATGCCTTTACGCTCAAAAGCAAATAATTCTTGTTTTTCGACTCTTACCTGGTTCTCTCTCGGGTGCGACGCCACAATAATATGCGGCACGTGGCTCGTCGGCGATTCCTGTGCGTCGGTCGCCTTCCTTTCCGGCGTCCGATCATACACTCTGGTGGACGTCGCTGGCCGTTCGGTCGTCGGCGGCTTCGTGGGGCGCGGGCGGCGCGGTGTCTCGGGCGGCAGGAATGGCGTGGGCGGTGGCCGGGGCGAAACGCGCGGCCGCGTCGGGAGTACGAGGCGCGGCGTGGTGGCAGGCGGTGGCGGCGTGGTGGCCGGCAGTGGCGTTGACGTCGTCGTCGTCGTGGTGGTGGTCGTGGTTGTGGTGCTGCTTGACCGCTCTTCCGCTGCGGGGAGGAGAAGTGTTAACATGCGGTTGCCCAGTAAGTTGACCGAATCAAAGAACAATAACTTCCACACCACATACCTAATCACTTGTCCTGGTCCCAAACTAGGACACTCTGTGCTATGGTAACCAGGCAACGACAAAAATGCAATTCACCTGCTCCTGCGGCTTAAACTACTCATAACTTCCACAGTCAAACCACTTGACCAAGGGGGCGAGTCTCTCAAATGCACAGTTGTGCATTTGTCAACCCTCGCGCAATTGTCAAATGCGCACTTGTTCAATAGAGTCATGTTAGTAGGTACGGCAATGGTTGTTTCATTGATACTATTGGTAGTCTACTAACAAATCGCATCCGAATAGTATAATCCGTGTAACTTAACTCGGCGCCTCGCGCAATTCGATCTTCTTCGCAAGAGATGCCTATTTAATTTGCGCGGGTGATACCATCGGAATAACACTGTACTGCTATTGCTATGTCGACTACCAAATGGAGGCAAATAACTACTATTGTCGTGCTTGTACCATTCTATTGAAAAACTATATGAGTATTAGGCTCTAGGGCCTGGTCTCAAACTCAGATGCCAGGCGGTTTCTAGAAGATAGGTGCCCTCTTATCGAACTTTTCACCAAAAAAACATTCAACTTTTGTTAGGGAGAAGAAAATTACGTAAGGACGAATGCTGTGAGAGTGCTGAAACAGAGGTAGCAGTAAGCTTAAGCATGCAGGCTACCCGCCGCATGTCTGCCAGCCAGCAACTCCCGAGCGCATTCGAATTTCTTTACTGAGCTGAACACTCCAGGACGAGGCGGAGACAGCAGGACACTCACGCAAGCACTTGGGCGCCGGCTTGTCCCAGTGTCCGCTGGCGAGGCAGGCGGCTCGTCGCGCGCCCACCAGCCGGTATCCCCGAGCGCAGGCGAACTCCGCCACTGAGCCGAACACGCTTGCGTTGTGGCTTAGCGTCACGTGGCCGTTGGCGAGCTGCGCGGGCTCCTCGCACTGAATTACTGGGGATAAGAAGGGACTATGTAATGTTTACGGGGCTGGCTCAATAATAGAGTAGGAGGTAATGAGAGATGAAATAGACTGAAAATAAGTACCTAAGCCTTTGTATGTCATCAAGGTACAAATTAATGAGAGAGTCCACTGGTAGCGTAGATACGCTAGCTCGTCGATCGACAGAACTTTGCATAGGTACACGCGTGCCTCATGTACATTATGTTACCTCAGGTGTTGAGTGTACGTCCCGAATCCTATTAAAAGGGATAGAGCGATGATGAGCGTCTTACACCTCGACCTCGCTTAGCATCAACTTTGCAATACCTCGCTCTATTTCTGTTGCAAAAATTACAGTGGCTCTTCTGGTACCGCTTTTCAGGTGGCAGGTGTTTCCGCCGACCTCTGGTCGTGGTAACGATCTCGCGTGCGACCGTGCCCGAGAAAGCCGACCCGGGATGCGCCAGCGGCGACATGCGAGCGATGCGTATCGCGCATTGTGCTCTCCGTCAGACACGCCAGCCACTTGCCTCTAATTGCCCCCGCCGGCGCTCGTCGTGATGGCTATCGCTAATTGGCGATGGGGCCGGTCACGGACTAGACTTACCGGTGGCGATAGATTATTTTGTAACTCGAAATAAATATATAACATCCACACAAACAAATCACCTGTATCCCAAACTACTTAGTACTTTGTCGCTACCACAGGGAAAAAACCAAACCTGAGGCTATTTATACAAGTCTAAGTAAGGTGATTCGCTGTGGGAATCGAAACACGGTCTTGAATTCTTGATAATCAAACGCTGCCTTCTTTGGCTGCGAGTCTCGAGAATAAGACATCGGAGGACTACGTATGCTAGCTTCATGATGTATTCAAAGCTAAAATTCCGAAGACTAAAGACCAAGAGTTGGTTGAAAGCTGCACGCTGTGATAAGGTGCGCAGTCGCAGCTTTTCTATTGATAATACGGAAGGGGGGTTTTACCAAAGACCCTACATGGAGAAAAAAAAAATTGCGCAGATAGAATTTAATAGTAAAAGTTCGCTTTCCTATCGACTAGTTTGTGGTAGGCCCGCGCCATGGTGGGTGTCTTTTTATTACAGGCATTTTGATTCCTCGGACCCAACTATTAGTTTGCCCGTTTTGTCCGCTAACAAGGGGTGGAGTGATGTAAACTCTTTTCTGCACCTAGGTACCAACGTACTCAGAATGTATTCGAATGAACATAACGTTGCTGACATTTAGAGCTTTCCTATTAGAAATTGTATGCTCGTTTGAGCAGCGGATTGTATCCGGGATTGCCCTGGACACTCTTTGGCAGATGAGAGATATTTCAGACGTCTTTAATGCGCGTTTCCGAACGCTTGTAACCTAGCGTCCACTAACCTTTCCTAAGGACGAAGATAATTTCGTTATACTGCATGTTATAATTGGTAAACGAACTAAAGCGGGATTTGAATCCCTAGCTCACCGTGATAGCGTTCAACTACAAATCCCTAGCTCACCGTGATAGCGTTCAACTACAAATCCCTAGCTCACCGTGATAGCGTTCAACTACAAACCACTTTAATCATCAATTCGAACTTGCCCCGTGTGTGCCTTTCCAAGCAACGCGACTTGCATCAGATGAGCAGCCTATATACCTACGTGCTACTGCAGTGCACAGACCTTTACAGACAGAAAGAGTCTTTGCCATCCTTGATTTCATTTGAAAACTCTTTATTGCACAAGAAATCAATCTGCACAAAGGCCTAAGTAATTAAATGAATATCTACTAAAAAGCAAGATTCTCGGTAAGTAATGTATAATTTATGTGAAGTTTGTTTTTGACGTAGGTATGACTGCAAACAACGGATAACAGATTATGATGGGCAAGGTGGAAAGAAAGAGAAGATACCATGGTTGTGCAAGAACAAGGACTGGACTGGACCATGGTTGTACTGAAAAGAGAACGTTGCAAAGAGCTGACTGCCAACCAACGGAAAGTCACTTTAAGAAGAAGAAGATGACTCTTGGCACTAATATTGTGAGTATGTGGTTCTGGTGGGTACTTACTCTCACACCGCGGCGGAGGCCCGTTCCAGAGCTCGTCGATGTCACACAGGAGGTGCGCGCGGCCTGCCATCTCGAAGCCTGCGGAGCACGAGTACTGGACGTGCGAAAGGTACGAAACCGACCCGTTTACCAGCTGGTACGAGCCGTGCGCTATCTCGGCCGGGTAACCGCAGTCGATTCCTGGAAATCAGCGGTAATATTGTAGAGGAATGATAATGTTGTAGAGGAATGACGAAGGTAGTGTCGGATTGAGCATACAATGAGGAGATCCGATAACCACCCATCTAAAATTGCTCTGGAATTGTGCCCTACCGTAAAGACAAAGGGAGGACGTCCTAAAACCATTTGGAGACGCACAGTCCAGCAGGAAGCAACCAGTATCGGGGCAATAATGGACGACTTGGTGGAGAATTGGTGATCTGTTATGAGAGCCTCATGTCCCTATTGAGGAATATCAGGAATTGATGATTATGTAGAGGAATGGCTGGAAGGAAGTCTCGAATCTCTCTAGATTTTACTTTGCGCCTCAAGTATGTCAGGTTGTTGGCTATGTCAGTCAGCTTGTACACAAATGTATGATCAGCACTATATTATATTACTATGACCTGCCTTCAAATCCGTAAACGAAATTGAGACGAACAACAATTCTTTAAAAAAATTGATTATTGAGGAAATTCGAAAATACATCGATTGCCTTTTAGTTACGTAATAAATACGAGTAGCTTTGTTGAGTCAACAATGTGGAGTATGCTCATTAGGTACATTTCACGTCAGTCACTCCAGTCAATACACGTTTGCAATACCGTTACTGTGTCCATGTATGTCAAGTCGAAATGTTACACATACGATGTGACACAAACTCCAGTTTTCCGTAGTTTCCTTTTGAAATTGAAATTATAACGTGGTATAATTATCGCAAAACGGTACAAAATTTAGATGACATTTCTTAAAATAAAGTGAATGTACGCTATGCGATAGAAAGGATATGCTCAGCTTGATGCTGCATGTCAGAACATAAGGGCCGGGTTTCGTAAAACTACGTAGTTTATTACGACAATTCGATGTACACTGCGTATCCGAGTTTTCCAACTTATTGATTAATCGACTTTCTAATGTACATCGAATTGTTATAATAAACCTTGAATTGTAGTTTTACGAAATAGGACCCAGCATAGCGCTGAGTTTCAGCATATCCTATACGCTAGCACTTAATAGATACATTTCACAAAAAAGTTGTATGAAACCTATTGAGGTAGGTACGAAACGAATGAATAGAAATGAATGGCGACTCACGCTTGCAGACCGGCGGGAACTCATCGTAGAAGCCCGTGTCGAGGCAGGTGCGGACGGTGGGCCCGACCAGTAGGTGCCCGCGGTCGCACGCGTACTCCACGCTGGTGCCCACCTCGAAGCTCTCGGCGGTCATCGTCGAGTTGGGCGGCTGCTCCGGCCGCCCGCACGCCTTCGGCTCTGAGGACCAAGGGGCAGCGTACAGACTCGTGCTCATACAATCGTCCTACAGCGCACTGGTCTCTCGTGAAAGTTCTTTTGCAGCTGGGCGAGCGATCGGTCATTAAGGTAGCCTTCCAAGGTAGATCTTGGCATTCGGATCGCAACTTCCAAAGGATAAGAGTACGTTTAGGAGAGTTACAGCTAATTAACACGCAGGCTGGTCGCAAGGACTGTCAAACCAGCAATTTAGATCACTTTGTGGTTTGATTTTTAACTTGGAGAGAGCCTTCCAGGGTTCCTTTTGTCATTGATGAGAAGGTTTTTTCGATTTTTTTTATTAAGTTTTAGATGCGAGTGGAAGGCGCATTAACGGAGTTGTTGAGGTAAGTTCCCGAGGACACTACAGCCTGGTGCTGTTACTTAGGTGGCGCTTTTTCCATATGGACTCGTATTTCTAGCAAGTTATTAATTTCTCTTCTAAGATACTTCTAACATACTCCTTGCTAGTAATGTGACCCAGTTATGTACGAAGAACAAGGGTCCATATTGGGGGCACTTCACTCTGGGTAGTACAGACGAAAAGATGTGACGATGTCCACACTCGTCGAAGTGAGTTGGACGCAGCGTTACAGTTACAAATTGCAACACCTAACGGCTCACTGTGATTACCTTAGCTTAGCAAGGCTGGGAACCGTCGTACACCTTCTTACAGTATATCTTATAAAGCAGTCCAGTAGGTGGATGACGTCGCATAATTACCAGATACTATCGAGTCTGATACACCCAAGGCCCTGTTTCATAAAGCTTACTGTATTAATAAACTTACCACTGCCAGTCCTTTCCGCTCAATACAGCCTCTCATGTGGCAGATCGGATGAAAATGACTGACAATTATAAATTTATAAGATTGCAGCTTTATGAAACGCAACCCAGTTCTAGCTAAAACCCACGGCGCGACGACAATCACTAATCTTACTTCAGACACAGAAAAAACACAAGCGCGCAAGTCAGCCAACAAACAAAATATGACAGTCGCTTGATGCAGCAATTCGCGGGGGCAGTCGCGCGTTCGATAATGAACTTACGGTGCTGGCAGATGTAGTTGAGCTTCGCCTGGCAGTCGGTGTCGGCCCAGAGCCAGCCCTTGCTGCCGTCGAAGCGGGCGCAGCCCTCGCCGCCGCCCGGCGCGTTCCAGAACGACACCGTGACGTCATTCCCGCTCACCCACTTCCAGTTGGCCGGGTCCTGCGGATCCCGGACCGCGCCCATCCAGTACTGGCTGCTACTGTCGCTTCTGCAAACGAGAGATCATGGAGCTAGGAACTTGTTAGGCTGCTTGAGAAGGTTGACGCCACCAACAGGGGAGGTAGAATATGCTTTTGTCTACACTTGCTCCAGAGTTACAATTTTATGTTCCCTCAATTCAAGCCTAAAATTTCATGTAGTCTATAGCACCGTAAATAGACTGTAAATAACGGAAAACAGACCATGTTGTAAATTATTGAAATTGAATGGCTTTCCATCTTTCTAATTTACCTGGACTAGGGTGAAGCGTTGCGATTTTTGGTTTAGGCCATGTTTAGGATTTTTCATTAAACATCTTTAAGTAGCCCGATGTAACTTCAAACAAATCCAAATGCGCAGTAACACTCTTGTTCGGGTTTTTTTCAAACATTACACAAACCAATGTGTTTTTAATGCATTGCGTTTATTATGCTTTCCCAAGCAAAGCAACGAAAATGTTATGTTTCATGTAGGTAATGTTTTAGCAGGAGGGAAGGCCTTTAGAATTAGGTACCTATATTGTATCAAAATACACAAAACTAAATTTTATCTAAAGGGTAGGTAAGTAGGTTTAGTATCATCGGTGGTAAGTATAAAATTGTTCAAACGATATCGTTACACAATAATGCCTAGAGAAGTTGAATTCGCAATGCTTGCAGTAACATGAAATCGCAGTTTTGTAGGTATTGTAGGTAGGCGGCTGGCTACGAAAGATTTATTTATTTTGTTTTAAGCTTACGGAAAACTTACAGCTAAACAGTCTTTCTCCTAGTTTTCTATCGACAAACCCAACGTACTGTTAGTCGACAGAACATCAAAATCGTGGTTTTAGTTGCAAAGTCACCAGTAACGTACCGCGTACAGAGTAGCTCATGCTTGTAAAGGCTGGTTTGCTGTCGACTGTACGAAGAAGCCTTTCCCACCGTGGTCCATCGGCATCAGACCGCGTTTCTCGCTTGGATGAAGGGACGGCGCTAGGAGCGTTGTTACCAAACACGGTCGTTTTTAGCAGCAATCAATTTAGGATCGTCTTTATTGGCCCTAATTCTAGGCTGTATCTAATATATGAAAAACTCGAGTCACAGTGTTTGTTATCGAACTCCTTCGAAACGGCTTCACCGATTTTTACGATTTTGGTGTGTATATTTGGCAGGTATGAGAATAGGTCGTAGGCTAACTAGGTAATATGGTAAAACAATGTTTGCCAGGTCAGCTAGTATTCTATAAATTGGTAATATTTGCTGTGTTGGTCACTTTATTTAAAAACGGATTATAAAACAGGATACGTATATGTTTTTTTTTGTTTTTTTAGTTTGTATACCTATTTTAGGAAGTCACTTAAGATTATGAGTTATATTACCCAGTTAAAAGACATCAGGTTCGGTTGGTGAAAACCAAGGACGTATAAACATTGTGAGTCTATTTTATTTCATTTATTTTTGACAACAAACAACTACATATTAAAATATTACTAAAAATAAACAGGTTGAAAGATTAATAAACACGTAGTCCACTACGTTATCCACAGTTTACTATAAGCAAGTTGTGAACTAAATGTAACTCATTAAAAGAGCATATTTAAGTATATAATCGATGCTTAAATAATTTATAAAACAACATAACGAGTCGTTATGTGTATTATTAAAATTCTCTATTCCATTTAAACACATAGTTTTCCACGTAGCTGAGGAAAAATATGCCATTAAAACCAATTAAGTTATTCCTTCATCATCATCATCATTCAGCCACAAGAAGTCCACTGCTGGACATAGGCCTCCTCCATGGATTTCCAAAAAGACCGGTTGGAAGCGGCCTGCATCCAGCGTCTTCCTGCCACTTGAATGACGTCATCCGTCCATCTTGTGGCTGGTCGTCCCACGCTGCGCTTGCCGATATGTGGTCTCCATTCGAGAACTTTTCGGCCCCATCGGCCATCAGTTCTGCGTGCTATGTGCCCCGCCCATAGCTTATTCCTTGCTATTGATTAATTGATTGAATATACTTTAGTGCAGAATTTAAAAAAAAAACATTTAACCAGCTAACCTTTGGTGATGGGGATAATGGATGGGGAAGTGACGGTGCTAAGCTATGTGCCAATCTATACAATGCATTTTGCAATTCGCCGTGATTGGGCACGTCACTCAAACCATCATGCATTCGATGCAGTTGTGATTGACTGTCCCTATTCTGTAGCTTTCGATATCGATGATAATAGAAATCATCTAATAATTAATAGTTGCCACACCACACGATAACTTCCTGCTCCCAATATAGGATACCCTGTGTTGTGGTAACCAGGCACGGACGTCACAAACTTTGAAATACACCCATATATAAATCAAGCACTACGCCTTCCAGTTGGAATCGAACCCAGGAAACTTGTTTTCTGTCAAGCGTGTTTTTTGACCTCTAGACCACCGAGGCACTCGATGTGTTTAGATCGATAGGCTTTTTTTTATGTCATATAGATGCAGACCTTATGATCTAGTTTAGGCTTCACTGATTCCATAACTCGTACATTTTGTACCAAATAAAAAATCAAGTCGAATCTAATATCGTTCGTTCCAGAATAGCGTCCATTACGCGTGCAATCAGCGTATACCGTTCAGGCGACATCTGCTACAGGCGACTAACGGCAACGCATACGTGGTGTTAAAGTTAAGCCAATAACCATGAGGCGAGTTATGCTCTGGCTAGCTAGATATTGCGGGAATTGAAAGTAATAAAATCGAATTAAAGCAAATTATTGAATCCACACGGCGTGGGACAGCTAGTTGGATCGGCGACCAGGGGCCTAGTTCTAGTCTAGTTCTAGTTCAACTGGAGATTTCCTCCTAGTTGGGCCATTGCACGTAGCAAGTGCTGAGGTATGTAAATACCTCAGAGTTTCCTCACGATGTTTTCCTTCACCGTTAGCGAGTGGTATTGCTACTATAACTTCACAAATGTACGTAACTTAGAAAACAAAGTCATTGGTACATGCCGGGATTCGAACCCACGACCTCCCGAATGAGAAGCCGGTGTTCTACCGCTCCGCTACCACAGCTCCAGGGGCCTCTTGATGTGCACCAAACCCTGTCGGAATCCTGACGTTTGCAAGAGCAATTAGTATGAGATTTGACAGCTGGACGTTAGGATTTGCGCATTATAAGAGAGGTGGTAGCCTAGTGGACAGAACATTGGAATCGGAAGCGAGAGAACCAGGTTCGATTCCCAGTGCGGGCATGTACCTATGAAAACAAAGGTTTTCTAAGTTATGTACATTTGTGAAGTTATAGTAGCAATACCACTCGCTAACGGTCAAGGAAAACGTCGTGAGGAAACCTGAGTGTCTGAGCTATTCACATACCTCAGCGCTTGAAATCGCGAATCCGCGGTGGGCACACGTGCTGATTAAGCCCATACTCTCTCTCTCTGAGAGAAGGCCTGCGCCCTACAGTGGGACGTATATAGGCTGCTTATGTATAAGGCCTCTGAGGATGGTTGCTGGTAGCGGCTGAACGACGATGGACCAAGTCGGAAAAAAGTGCTCTTGGGGAGTTCTAACCCCCGGTTTCTCGTACACTATCAAGCTGTTAATCTACTGTTAACAGCAGTCAGTGGTTTTTTTTACAATGTCCTTAGACAATAAACGAACGAGCAGTCATCAGCAAAGTGAATAATTTTAGGCTCGGTTCATCGATCCGTCTTTGAATAGACCACTCTGTTTTTGCCTTGAAGTAAAAAATCTCGTGTCACAGCGTTTGTTATCGAACTCCTTAGAAACGGCTTAACCGATTTTTATGAAATTTATTGTGTATATTTGGTAGGTCCGAGATAGGTTGTCGGCTAATTAATATGGCCAAACAACGTTTGCCAGGTCAGCTAGTTATTAATAAATGTGTAAAATAACCGGCCAAGTGCGAGTTGGATTCGCGCAAGAAGGGAACCCTTATCTATACAATATTAGACAAAGATCGAATTTGAGAACAGCGCCATCTATAGAAACCAACAAGAAGCGTTTAACATTGACATTAACCGACATGACATCGGCGCTTTGACGGTTACATAGATGACCGCTAGATGGCCTGTTTTTAGACAACGTTTGTTAAATGGGAGTCACCCATAAATATTTATTTTATTCTGTTTTTAGTATTTGATGTTATAGCGGTCACAAACATACATAATCTGTGAAAATTTCAAAATGCCTAGCTATCACGATTCATGAGATACAGCCTGGTGACAGACAGACAGACAGACGGACGGACAGACAGACGGGTACGGAACCCTAAAAAGTACAAATAAATATCTATCTATCTAGGCACAGACAGCGTGGGACGCGCGTCAGCAAGTACGTAGCAAGCACTGAGTTCTCACCTCGGATACTAGGGTTTCCTCACGATTTTTTCCTTCACCGTTAGCGAATGGTATTGCTGCTACAACTTCACAAATATACGTAGCTTAGAAAATACAGTCATTGGTACATGCCCGTTATGGGGTCCGTGCCGCAGGTCTTTTTAAAAAAAAAACTCTTTATTACACACACACAGGTTTATTGGTAAAAGACAAGTTTACAGTACCGCGGCTATGGGCTGACTGACTCACATGGCTTGGAAATACTATATAAATGGAATTGAAAATGCTAGCGTTAGCTAAATCTAAGTAATAAAGTAGTTTATAACAGCTCCCCCAACAAGACGAAGGTTATCGTTAAGATAAACGAAGGGTAGAACTGAAAACAGTATACAATACAAAGTAAGGGGTGGTTATGTGGTAAGTGTTACCGTGTAAGTATACAAAAATAAGAAAACTTAGTACTTATAATAAAACCCAAAAACCCAAAACTTAAAAATTACTAAGATTTCTAGAGGATGACCTCTGAAACGCTATTTTCTTATCACTAGCAGATAGAACCTCTGGAAGGCTCTTGACAGACTTCTTGTCGCATTCCTCATCATCAGTAAAGTCAGTTAATTCAATTGAATTATTAATTTTATTTTGATCCTTTTTCATTTTTTTATTATAACACTGGTTAAAGATCTGAATGCAACAGGAAGAATTACCATTAGTAGTAGTAAAACATTTTTTATAAGCCTTATAAGTGGCATACCCGAAAATAACAGCGAGAATAATATAAGTAGCGGTTGAGTAGTAAGATCCATATTTAACAAGATGAGATTGGCTTTGTGCCTGGTTTATTTGATTTTCCAAGTAATCTAATTTATGGGATACCACATTTAATGACTCTAAATTAACATGAGATAAGTGTATAGGAACTAGCTTATCAATAGTGTTATTAATGATTTTTCGGTTACAGCATTCATCTTCAGTTATATCAAAATCAATAGACAGTTGTTCAGGAAGGGTTGACGTATAAACATGGGTGCCTGAAAGCTGCAAGGTCTGAAAATATGCTATACATTCCTTTTCAAGAGATAATATTCCTGTACCTGATAGTGTATAATCATACATCTTGTTTTGACATTTAACAGTAAGTTTACTAGGTTTTGACTGAACATAAATCCATTTTCCATCATGAAGCTTTTGCCACAAGTTAATACTACCATATAGTAACTTAGAGTTGCATATTTCAGGAAGTGACAAAGTGACTTCAGTTAACAGTTTAGTCTCGCAGGATGGATTATTAATAGTCGATAAAACAGATACAGAGGGACATATTAGATAATCAAAATTAACAGTTTTACATTCATTAACATTATCAAGTAGGGAGTAACTCAATCTGTCATCCGATACGGCAAGGTATGGTTTGGTAGGGTAAATAAGAGCATAGGTCCGAAAGCTTGTATCGTGAGGGGTAGGTAGAGCTACCATTTTATAGACATTAAATTTCAAAAGTTTAATTAAAGGTATTTGCAGGACAAAAATCAGCTTCATATTATAGTAATAAGATGTCAACTTGGAAAGATCAATAATATTGTGAATGTTATCTTGAGTCAAGGGGGTTGGAAAATCTACATTTTTCCTTATCGATTTGCTGTTACTGGATAGTTCTCTGAATAACCTAGTGGGGGTGAGAACATAAGGGTGTAAAATATTTGCCTTAGAGAATAAGATAGCATTCAAAATTGTATCTAAGATATTAGAAATAGCTAGCAACGAGCTTTCCATAACATTAACTAACCCATTAATTTTAGCAACATTTATAAAATTATTACTGACCTGATTGTTTTCGGTCAAGACTGAGTAAAGTTTATCTATCTGTTTATTAATTCTATTTTCATTATCGTTAAGTTTACGAATAGAACTATTAAAATTATTAATCGTCGATTGGACAACGTGGATGTTGTCCTTCATCAAAGAAAACATTTCATTTTCATTCTGTTGGCAAGCTGAAATAGCAGCTTCGTACTTGCGGGCATCATCTGCATCTAGGGTTCCGAAAAAGAATTTCAAAATTTCACCGCCGAACTCTAGGGATCTTTTAAAACGAGTCGGGGGCTCTAAAGAGATGATATGGAGTAGAGAATCAGATTTCAATATGTTGGCATTGAGCAGAATTTCTAAAGGACTAAAAGTATCCTTACAATCAACGTTATAGGCTAAATTTTGAGCTTGATTACATAGAGAGGAAATCGTAGTCATAGATGCTTGAATTTTATCCAGATAAGGCTTGATTTGTGAGACCTCGACGTGAGTAACTACATTCCAGTAGTCATCGTAAAAGTATGCTACGGAAGTCGGGTCAAAATAGATTCCAGGACTATGAGCTATGTCTTGGACTACGGGTTCTGATGTAGAACCTTGAAAATGGAGGAACCTGAAACAAATGACAAATGAAACTTTCAAGCAGGTTTCAATTCATTAACGTGATATTTCACGTGTTTGCGATTTACGCAAATGGTGACATTTTTCTTGTCGTGGACCTTTACAATTTTATAGGGTCCCTTCCAGATGGGAGACAAGGCTTTCCGAAGCCTGTGATGCTGTTTGAGATATACTAAATCGCCAGTTTTATATGTAATATCCTTAGTAGAACTGTCATAATAATTTTTAGAAGATTCTTTACTTCTCTGAATGTTTTCGAGGGCCCGTTGTCTACTGTATTTCATTCTATGCTGTAGAGCCCTAATGTACTCGTGATAAGTAGTACCGTTATCGGAGTCATAGACACTACTGGGGATAGATGGTTGATAACCGTAAAGTAACTCGAAAGGAGTAAACTGCGTTGTGCAGTGAGGAGTAGTGTTGTAGGATAATATAGCTGTAGCTAAATAGCAATGCCAGTCATCGTGATTTTCGTTAACAAACGATTTAAGGTACTCCTTAAGAGTAGCGTGGCTGCGTTCTAGCGCGCCATTGGTTTGGGGATGATACGGAGTCGAATAAAGGGACTTGATCTTTAGAATTTGTGTAAGTTGCTTAAACAACTCAGAAGTAAAACATGTACCTTGATCGGACAGGATCATTTTGGCAAAGCCAAAGAGGGAGAAAAAGTGGATGAGATTACGCGCAACTTCATCTGTAGTAGACCCAATCATAGGGTAAGCGCTTGAGAATTTTGTCAGATCATCTTGAAGTGTCAAGATGAAACGGAACTTTTGCAGTCCAGCCTCAGGTAAAGGACCAACAATATCCAAGGCTAATCGTTCAAAAGGCTTGGTGCTAGAAGATGTAATAACCATGGGAGCCTTGTTACATTTTCGTAAAGGTTTATTAATTTTACAGAGGCTGCAGTCTTTTACAAATTGCTCAATGTCGGAGCGCATGCCTTTCCAATAGTAAGTGGCCCTAATTCTGTTAAACATCCTCTGAATGCCTGGGTGACCAGCAATAGTGGTACCGTGATTTTCTTTCAAAATGCGTGGAACCTCGGCAGGTGAGGGGTAAATAATCTGATTTTTGTAAATATGAATTTTGATATTTGTGCCATGAAACACGAAAGAGATGATGTTGTAGACCTTCGTATAATTCAATTTTGTAAACGGTTCTGAAAAGTCTGAAATTGCTAAGTCGCTCTGATCTTCAGCAATAACAACATCACGTAATTTCATTAAAAGGTCGTAAATGACACTATATGAGGTTTCATCATAGTGATGTACTTTAGTAAATAAAAAGTAGATCTTTTTATTAGCAGAATGAGCGGCCAGTACAGTCTCGGGCTCGCGTTCGGCTGATAGCAAGTCAGCAGAATTGTCTACTGTGGACAATATTTGTTCGCAACTTGGCATAGAGTTATCAAAGTCTAGAGAAGTCGGGCAAGCGACTAATTTATGTTTGGTCAAATGTAAAGGTTCAAGGTGTTCTTCAATTTGAGTGTCATTGGACACGGACTTGGTGAACTGTTTTTTGAAGTACAGTTTATAAGAGCATTTATTCAATTTTGAATGTGTGATGGCGTTGACAGGGTTACGGGAAAGAGCATCTGCGTTAGCATTTACTCTGCCAGGTTTATAGACGATTTCGTAATCGTATTCTTCTAATTTTAAACGCCAACGAAGAAGACGGCCTCCAGGATCTTTAGCATTAAATAGCCAGACTAAGGGACGGTGGTCAGTTACAATTTTGAACCTATATCCATAGAGATAAGGTCGGAAGGTGTTAACTCCGAAAAGAATAGCTAGAAGTTCTTTCTCTGTAGTAGAGTAGTTTCCTTCGGCTTTGTTCAAAGTTCTAGACGCATAGGCGATGGGCTTATCGTTGCCGATTTCGCCTTGAGAAAGGATTGCGCCTACAGCGTAATTTGAGCTATCAGTTGTGACCACGAAAGTTTGGGAAAAGTCGGGGTATTGTAGTAAAGGAGCCGTAATCAATTTTTCTTTAAGAGAATTGAACGCAATTTCTTGTTCCTTGGACCATACGAAAGGAATATCCCTTTTTAATAGGCTTGTTAATGGCTTTGTGATTTTAGAGAAGTTCTCTATAAAACGTCGGTAGTAGCCAGTTAAACCAAGAAAAGACTTTATGTCTTTGGGATTTTTAGGAACAGGGAATTCTGAAATGGCCTTGATTTTGTCGGGGTTAGGTGATACGCCCTTGTCGGTAATTATGTGGCCTAGGTATGAGACTTCGCGTCTGAGGAACTCACATTTATCGGGTTGCATTTTTAAGTTAAACTCCCGAAATTTGTCGAAAACGAGTTTCAGTTTTTTGATGTGAGAATCAAGGTCGTGGGAATAGACGATACAGTCGTCTAGGTAGACATAACAATGTAGACCCTGTAAACCGGATAGAACGGTGTTCATTAACCTTTGAAAGGTAGAAGGAGCATTCTTTAGACCGAATGGCATCCTAACAAATTCGTAGTGGCCTGAAGTGCCATTTGAGTTAGTGACAGTAAATCCTGTTTTTGCTGAATCAGCTGGGTTGAGACAAATTTGATGGAAACCTGACACAAGGTCAAGGGTAGAAAAGTATTTGGAATGTCCCAACTGGTCGAGAATGTCTGTAATTAAAGGGATGGGGTAAACCTCATTAACTGTAACGTCATTAAGACGACGATAGTCAATAACAACGCGCCACTTTTGTTTGCCAGAGGCGTCCATTTTTTTGGGAACCACCCAAACGGGTGCACTCCAAGGTGAAATTGAGGGCCTAATGATGTTTTGACTAAGCATTTTCTGCATCTGGTTT
Organism: Yponomeuta evonymella; assembly: GCA_963969515.1. Lineage (NCBI taxonomy): Eukaryota > Metazoa > Arthropoda > Insecta > Lepidoptera > Yponomeutidae > Yponomeuta > Yponomeuta evonymella. Next base: position 22,055,897 of record OZ018344.1, read on the forward strand.
TCGACCTCTTGCTTATGAACCTCGGGAAAACGGTAGGATTTCACGTGTATCGGAGGGGCGTCACCTGTATTGATGGAATGCTGAATTGCATTTGTACACGTTAGTGGATCGCCTTCTAGGTAGAAAATGTCTGTGTACTGAGTACAACAGTCCAGAAGAACCTTTCTTTCTTCGGGATTTAAATGATCGTGACGAATAAGGTCTAGAACGCGTCGTTTTCTATCTGAGGTAGCTTCATGGGAAGCAGAGAAGACATTCTGAGATGAACTCTGAGGAGATTCGTCGACAGAGAGATCCATAGGGGTAAGTCGAACTGAAAAATCTTTCACTTCAATTGGTTTTTCCAATGTGTTCAAAATAGAGACATTAACTCTATAGTTCGGCTTAACTTTTACGATACAGTTCGCTAGGTATACACCTTCGCAGAATGTATGGTCAAGAATCAGCGCTTCGCGCAACGATTCCAGTTCCGAAATGTCATTAGATACAAGACATTCAATAATAGCTTCAGATCTAGCAGGTATGAGAAAGCTAGGATTGCTCAGCGAAAATGGAATGGAAGAGTTTTGCATCTGCAATGTTTTAGTGGAGTATTTAATATCCATTTTAAAGTAGTCTAGAAAATCACTACCGATAATGCCGTCAAATGGCAAGCGCACAGAGTCGCTAATCGCGTGGACATTGAAGTTCAGCGGTACTAGATTTTGTTTGGAAAGTCGGTAGGATAGGTCAAGGTTAAGGGACCCGAGAGACTCTACATGAGAATCATCTTCATTAAGACCTTTGATTTTAATAGTTTGAGGTCCCAGTTCGGGATGTTTTTGTAAACTTGAGAATTTCACAATTGAAATTGAAGCACCCGAATCAATTAAAAAACACAGAGGCTTTTGTGAACAGCTTGTCTGTAAAAACACGTGAGGAAGCGAAACCCTAGGGTTGAGATTAAGAACAGTGTAAACTGTGCTTTCTTCACATGTAGAATCTCTAGGGGGGAGGCCCGAAAAACTCAAGTTACCTTGAGGGGAGAGATTCGTTGACTCATTAAGAGTGTTGGAACTAGCCTTGGAAAGAAACTCATTTTTGAGTAAAGGCGTAGTAGTAGAGCTAGTCTTAGGAAGAAACTCCTTAGCAAGTAAAGACTTAGCGTTAGATTTTTTTGAGCTAGCCCTGGGAATAAATTCCTTTTTGGGTGAAGGGTTAGCGAAACTGGCCTTGGGCAGAAACTCGGGGAGTAAAGGCGCAGATGTATTAGAATACGTGTCTTTTACAATAGGGGGTGAGGGTCCCGGCAGACACGGAACCGGAACCGATTTTAGTTTAAATCGGTTTCCTCTGAGTGTGGTGTAACAGTGTGAACACTGGCTTTAGGAGACGGCGATGATTCAGTCTCCTGACCGTTTTTACGTTTTAATTTAAAACACTCAGTGATGAGGTGCCCAACCTTTTTGCAATAGGCACAACTTTTATTTTTGTCAAATTTTGAGGCAGAGGGCCTATTTTGAGATGGAGGGGAGTTAATCGCATGAACGCGATGACCTTCGTTAGATTGCTTTTTCTTTTTAAAACAGTCGGAAACGGCGTGTCCGTTTTGATGGCAAAAAGAGCACTGTAAAGATGCTCGTTGAGACATCCGGGAAAGATTGAAGATCTTTTCTTCTTCAATTGCATGTGTGATAGCTTCAGACAGAGTTTTGGGGTTACGGCATCTCACTATATGCGCGAATTTGTTATTCATCCCTAACATAAACGTGTTAAGGGCCAAATCTTCCATCGCGGCAAGCCTACCCACAAGCTCTTTTTGTTCAACACAGCTATAATGGATGTCAGATTGGAGTCTCGTTAAACACGACTCTATTCGCAAAGAATATTGCGTCACACTCTCGTCGGCTTTTTGGCGGCAATTTTGTAAATCTACTAATAGATGCGTGGAGTGCTTTTTTTCACCGAAAGTGGTTTTCAAAAAAGCTTTCAGATCGCTCCAGCTTTCGAATTGTTTCAAACAACATGCAAGTTGCGCCTTGCCTTCAAGCTGTGATACAATATATTTTATGAGTACATCCTGTTGTTCGGGAGTGGCGAGATTAATTGCGTTCTCGCAATTGGTTAAAAAGGCGGGGAGGCTTTCACGATCCCCACTGTAAGGTCGGATGAACTTTGTTAAAACTGAAAGCGTAATAGTGGCCATTTTTTCCTTAGGGACCTTCGCTTTTGATTGTGAAGAAGAGTTATCTGAGGTCTCGACGTCGGAGGTTGCCTCTACGGATTCCTCCTCCTTTTTACTTTTAGGCTTAACCATGAATAAAGTTTTAAAAACTCAGAGCAACAGGATATACGACAAACACAATAAAAAAGTAAAATCAATTTGTAAAAGTATATAAAAACGTGTAAAATTAATATTTGTATAAGGTAAGTATCAATATAAAATGTTCGCCGTAAAATATCAAAATAGCACGTAAAATTCCGGACAAACACGGTAAGTTCACAAAACTTGTAGGACAAGTAAAGTTGAAAGTAAAACGAAACAACTCACAGGAGAACAGCAACCAGGAACATCTCAGAAAATCCAGGATGTGGAAAGTGACCCGAAGTACCAATAATGCAGCGTGCAGTCACGTTGCAGCGATGACGCAATTGCAGGTACAGTAGGTGGCGTCGAGTATCCGGCGACACAGGAGCGTCGTATTTCTACGGAAAAAACCTCGCGAAGTCACGTAGCGCAGTTTGCGAAACTGGTGCTGATGAGTTTATAGAAGAGTTGTATGAAGAATAGGAAGGTGAGTCAACTCGATGAACCGGTGGTAGGTAATGGTGTCTTGTCTTTTCTTCTGATGCGGGCTCGCGTAAAACACGGAGACTGACCGTCGACCAGGATGCTGTGATGTTAGCGCAGGCTCACGCTCGAGAGCAGAGACTTATTGTCGACCAACTGGACCGATGATGCTGCGGGCTACGCGCAAGGGCGGAGACTTAACGTCGGGCAACACGGTACTGAATTTTCACTTTAAACAAGACCCTTCTTGATGCGACAGGGACCGCGAGTTCTTTTAGATGCCAGATCTCACGCGAAGCAAGATTGTCCTTCTGGCATCCCACTTCTGACACCACTTGTTATGGGGTCCGTGCCGCAGGTCTTTTTAAAAAAAAAACTCTTTATTACACACACACAGGTTTATTGGTAAAAGACAAGTTTACAGTACCGCGGCTATGGGCTGACTGACTCACATGGCTTGGAAATACTATATAAATGGAATTGAAAATGCTAGCGTTAGCTAAATCTAAGTAATAAAGTAGTTTATAACAGAACCCACGACCTCCAGAATGTGAGGCCGGCGTTCTACCGGTGCAACACCACCCCTTGGCCTCTTGTGCTAATTCTCGATCGGTCATCGAATATTACACATACCTGAGCGAATATACCGTATTTGTGCGCGCGTCAGAAACATCTAGTATACGCCTAGCTTGATTATTAGTTCCGCATAAACAAGAGTTCTACTGACCGGCGCCCGTTAGAGGCACACATATTATAATACCCACTGACGCAGTAATCAGTTCGCTTTCACACGCGATTCGCTCTCCGATAGGTCTCTTGACGAGCTGTGAGTTTTGCGGGCAGATTCTTGACGACGTGGCGTGGGCGAGAGTCGAGACTCACCGCTGAATGAGCGTCGTGAGATGGGCATAGACGTAAACTTTTACACGCGTGCACTGTAGTCGATTACGTTACGGGCGACTTCGCTACAGAAATTGAAATTGAACCTGCTGTCGTCTGCACTCCTGGCCGAGAGAACGCCAAAGATATACCTATATACCTCTGAGCCAAGGATAGAAAATTTGAGACCGAAATCCGCAACCTCCACTGCCATTAACAAGTGAGAGTTTACATCTCGGAAAAGCACCTGTAATAGAGATTTTGCGAAAACACAAGACATTCGCCGTTTGTAAAAATTTTGAACAATCGCATGAGCAAATCACTTAGTTCCTAACACGATATTTGTGGAGTAAAAAGTGTTGTGGCGATTGATATATTATGTGCAGTGGTCGGAGTAGGTATATTGATTTTAGATACTTGCGTCATGATATCATAACATGGACATGCATTTCTTCCGGAATGTACCGGAGTTTCCAAAAATTTGGTAAATAGAGTAATAAAATAAAAAACCATATGTAAGCAAACAAAATTGTTTATTGTTAATACAAATAATCATTATTACAGTTTTATTAAAAATAATTATTTTTAATCCTCATCGGTTACAAGTTCTACATTTTGATTTTCTGTCTCTATACAATTAAAATAAATAACTATAATTTTTTCAATATTTTCTAATTTTAAGCTATTTCTTTTAACATCTAAGATCCATTTGTAAGTGGAAAATGATCGTTCAACATCTGTAGATGTCAATGGAGCGAATTTGAAATAAAGTTTCTGATTATTTGCTACGCTTTTTTCAATACTCTCGCTGTATTCTCTAATTGTATCTAAATCTGGATTTCGTTCCATAACTGATTCTATTTTATTTTTTATATTCTCATTATTGCACTCGTTAAGCGTAGCCCTTACTTGATCAAATACTAAAAGTGAATCAGCTAGAGATAAATTTGGTTTTTGTAACTCTTTTAGGGCTAGTAGTATAATAGAGTAATTTTCTTCAATATATTTTAAATCATTTTCTAAATTTTGTTTTTCCAAAATGTTTTTTGCTTTTCGTATGGCTATAGCATACTAGTTTCATGTAATAATTTCGATGTTTCGGTATTTTTATCATAATAATCCGGAAACTCGGAGGCGTATCCATATTAACATATACGTTTGATGTCAGTGACCTTAATTCAATATACCTACTCCGACTACTGATTATGTGTGTGATACTTTATTACTATTGTTGTCTGCACTATTAGCCAGTACCCAGACAAATTACCTAGGTCATGGAGTATAGTCAGCAGGCGATGAATTACTCAAAGCCCATAAACTTAGGTAGTTACGTTGCTCGCATACAACGTACAGTCGACAATACATGACGCATGTTGATGTATTGTCGACTGTACTTATGTATAAATATGACGTCAGTAATTAATAGCATGGAGCCGGGATGAGAGTCTGCTACTATTTAGACCCACTTCAGTACCTAAGGAATAAAAAAATTAGGCGCAGCAATCTTCGAAAAAACCTGAATAAAAAGGTACCCGTCCTTTGCTGTTTCGGAGGTAAATATTAGGGCAAAAAGCGATTACGATCACTCATAAACAAAACTGCCAAGGCTTAATTTCATTTCATATCCGAGGCCGCTTCAAAAGAAAATCCTCTCACCTGTGCCTCCTCCACAGCTCCCACGAGATGAAGCCCTGGAGCGCCGGGTTGCTCTCGTCTACCAGCGTCCCGCCCCGCGACCGGCAGAAGGCCAGCGCGTCCCGGAAGTCCGCCGGCTGCCGGTCGTAGAATATGTAGCATTTGCCGTTGTACGTCGCCGTGCTGCCGGGCGGCTGGTCCCGAAACTGCGGACACCGCTCGATGGGCAGCGCCTGGTCTGTGTAGACAAAGGCCTCGCAGATCGAGAGCTGGCTAGGGGTCGAGGCTTCTAGGTGGACGCTGACGAAGGCGCCGGGCATCGGCGGGTTGCAGGGCAGGAAGAGGGGCTGCCCCTCCTCGAGGAAGCCGGTGAAGCGGTTGCAGATGGGGTTGGTGCCTAGGTCAGGCCGGTTGTTGCCCACTCGCACCACCACCACAGCTGGCTTGTTGGTACCTGCGGAGGGAGGACCGTGAGAAAGGATTCCCGAAGTGACAACTCAGTCCAGATGAATGTAAAGGAGGAAAATGACTTGTACATCACATACATCACACGGTGAACGTTTGTTAAAGACCATGTTTTGAGGTAATAAATGGTTCGCTACAGATTTTTGTGTTCCTACCTATCGTTAACCGATTATGACCGACTAAGCCGCATCTTCGCGATCTTACGAGTAGTACGCTAGGACAGGGTGACCTATTTTAGCTCCTCGGAAGCTACTCGTACCGTGTACACCCGCGATCTTAGTACAAAAATTGTATTTATCTACACTCATATCATAATCTTCAAATTAAGAATTCAAAGGTAAACACATATTGACAGGCTTTAAACAATACACAACTTTAATAGTAGTTTATGCAACTGTCATATAATGAAGGGTATTAAAACACGAGTGTGAGTTTATGAAACGAGCGCAGCGAGTTTCATAATAGTAACGAGTGTTTTAATACCCGTGTTATATGCAGTTGCATACACTACTTTATCTTCACTAATGCAATTAAAAATTAAATTCACGCGTACGTGTATAATCACAGTGATTTTGCCGCCATTAAAATTTAACCAATGAGAGCGCAGCTGCGCGCTTCAATAAAACGCGACCAACCTGATTGGCCCTGCAATCAAGTTGGTCGCGTTTTATTGATGTTATAATGAGATTTTACGATATCGATGTGAATATTATACCATCATGTGAAATTGCTTAAATTGAGTGTTTTGTTGTCTGCGCTATAACAGTAGTAATTATAAGTCAAGTATTGAAAACATAAGTAGAATGTTACAACATTAGTGTAGATAAAGAAAATAAAAAAAAAAGTGTAATATAAAGTTACATTAAAGGTCAGATTTTTCACTTTATGTTACAGTTATTTTTTTTAAAGTGTTGCTGTGATCACGGAACAAAACTTAAGTTTTTTTTTAATGTCAAAAGTTGACTCTATAAAAAACCTAATTTCATTTTCGTGGTAGCAAAAGTGCAACTAAAAATAACCGTAGATTTATGTATAGTACAAAGCTTTTCAAATGTGTTTTCCTTTGATTCCTTACTTTGAAGATTAAGACATGAGTGTAGATAAAGTAGTGTATGAGACTGCACATAACTTGGTATTAAAACACTCGCCAATGCTATTAAAAAAATCGCCAAGGCTCGTTTTTTAAAATCTCGCTCGTGTTTTAATAACCCTCATTATGTGACAGTCACATAAACTACTATTTTTCATCACAGTGTATTAAGATCACCGGTAAACACGATATGCGTAGCATTCGGGTGGCCATTTTAGCTCACTCGGTCCGAGTGCATTTTTTTAATACATTGTTTATGAAGCCTATGTACGTCCCACTGCTGCGCCAGGCCTTCTCTCAGAAAGAGAGTATTGTCTTAATTACCACGCGTGCCCAACACGCATTGGCAATTTCAATCGCTGATCGGCTTCATTTAGGTCGTGAAACAATGACACTTAACTCTCGTCGTCCATGATCGTAGGACAAAGTACGATAAGAACTTTATTGTACTTTGATAAGAACTGCACTTCTATTGTGTCTATCTTTCCGGATGCAGCTACTAGCGATAAGATAACCGTGCAACGACCCCCGTGCCGAATTCACTTACGCAAGCATAATATAACGTCTCCTAGAGAGCTGAGTGGCATACAAAGGGGTCTATTATGCACAACAAAAGCGGCAGACATAACAAATGAGATCTTTTAATTTAATAAAGCCGCGGCATCGAGAACTTTCTTGGAGGCTTTGTGTGTCGCGCGGGGACAAGATGACACTTTCACTGGCATTTGTGCTTGCTGAGGCGTGCTGGATAATTTAGCGTAATAAACGGCAGTAATAATTTGCATTACCGCAGGGCTGGCGGCGCACCGACTCTCTCTTCGATGAGCTATCGGCCTCAGCCCAATGTTTAGAAACTGGCGGTTAGGAGCCGCGGAGTTTGATGACTTCGTTTGCGCGGAAATGTCTTTTGTTCTGGCACGATTTACTATTCTATTCGAACAAAAAATGAATTGTCAAAATCGGCTAAGATTTCACGGAGTTATGGAGGAACGTACCTACCAAAAAAAATTTACATAAAAAAGAACATACGCGTCGAATTCATAACCTCTTCCCTTTTTGAAGTCGGTTAAAAATAGTCCTACAACGACAACAACTATCTTTTATACTAAACCATTGTAAAGTAGTTTTCATTGACGAGCAGAACTCTCCATTAGAACCTCTCCAGAAGAGGTATAACGATTTTGTTACGGAACCCCTGTTGTCCGTCAGTCAGTGTAAAAATTCGATTAAGTTTTACTAATATTATATGATAGATAGATAGATAGATAAAACATTTATTTGCATCTGCGTACACACACATATACAACAATTTAAATACAAGAAATAGTTGCACAAGAGAAAACAGAGCACAATTCTACAACATTGAGACAAACAGAGAGCACAAAAATGCAAGCACAGGCAAAACAACAGAATACGAGAAAACGATTTGTGGGTGTGGCAAATGCAAAGGGGCTCTGACTCAGCATATGCTGAAGAGGCAGACCACTCCAGCGCTGGTCTTCCGTCAGTACCCAGTAAAGCGCTGACGTGCAGCACTCGGAAACGAAACTAGGTTAATAAATAAATAAATGAATCGGCAGCAATTGGATATTCAAATGTCAAAGTATAAATTATTAATGATAGCATTAACGGTATATTAAATTAAATAAGTACATATTGAATAAATGTCATTGTGATAGTAATATGTCGAATTGTGATATAGTATTCAATATAATTTTTTTTAAGTGCATGCTTCGTGACGAAGTAATGCCCAACAATTGTGTATGTCCCTTTATAATAATAATTAATTAATTAGACACATGTCAAAAATATAAATAGGATTACATTATAATTTAATTGAGAAAATAAATAAATAATAAACTCGTGGAATGAAAAGCGAATCCGTCATTTCCTACCGGTTAAGTTACTAACTAAGTGTGGTGTGCAACACCGTTTTTAAAGTTCCGTAGTCAACAAAGAACCCTAGTTTCGTCATGTCTGTCTGTCTGTTTCTGAGTATCTCCCCAACACTTAAATTAGGGAAGATTTTTTTTCTCGTTTACCTACCCCAAAGTGTTGGGTATCGTTGGATAAGTCAAAGTGGTCAAACGGTTGTTTCAAAATATTGTAGGTGTAGGAATACCATCTTTTGATTCAGGAATCGATTTGCGAAATATTAAGCTTTAAAGAGTAATTTTTGTTAGAGTACTGCGTCAGTCCCCCTCTCCCGGCTAAACTGTTGATTTTCATGAAGTTAGTAGGAAAACTATCATGGCTAATTAGGTTTTACACGAGTAATAGTCGACCAGCTTATAAAAGGAAAACTTCGTACAAAATCCATCGATGAAGTTTTTACTAAAAAATAAAACCTAATATCACTGAAGCTCTCATATTTTAATGGCCAATTACGGAATCCTACAATGCACGTGCCCGACACGCGCTTGGCCGGGTTTTCCATCAAAAAGAGGCCTTTTCGTTTAATAAATCACGAGGACGTCACTGGCGCCTCCTACACAGTTTTTAATTAACCTCAACTGCAAACGAGCTCGACCGGTCAGCGAGGTTAGAGTGCGGGTTTTTTCAGCGGCAAAGCACGACGTGACATAAATTCTTAGCGCATACATTAGATTAGCGGCCCGCTGCACGCGATCGCCAATTAGATATTACTTAGGAACAAAAAAGCCACTTGGACGCTGCCGTGTTACGCCACCGCTACGCCCGAGTGGGCTGACTGCAGCACGATTCTTGGCAGGTCCGGACTTGATACTCTCGGGGAGGTATGGTAGGTGCCAGAGACCAAAAACTGGCCAAGTACTAGTCGTACTCGCCCACTAAAGGGTTTAGAGTTACCATAAATAAAATACTACTAGCTAGCTATCGCTCGTGACTTCGCGTCGAAAGTTTGATGTTTATTTTTCCGGGGTGAAAATAGCCTTGGTGCTATTCCAGACTACAATAATCTATCTCTGTGCCTTCCATCCAGTTTCGTCCAACCGTTCTGGCGTAATAAAAATCCGTGTACACTTTCACATATGTTTATAAGTGTGGTTTATAAAATATTTATAAGATGACGCGTGTTTGTAACTGCGAATATTTGACATATGTTAAGACTACCTATAAGTATTGACATTATCTCATCAATGTTGTTGCACACCTGTTATTGGGTGTTAGGCTGGACTAAACTCCATTTACATAAGTATTATATGCTTAACGGCTGTTGGTTAACGTGTCAATAAAATAAAAATAAAAATAAGTAAATAAAGATTTAGGCCGCCTTGCAACACTTCGTAAATGTCACTTAAGTCGACTGTCTTAAGTCGAAGTCAACTCGGCTTTGGTGTGAAAATTTTTAAGTTAAATGCTGTTTAAGCCACATTTAAGAAAGTGGTGCAAGTCGGCCTTAGTTTCATACATTTACAGGGGCATTGGCCAGCCGTTATTCTCCATTGTGACACTGTTCATTTCTATTTTTATATATCATCGTTTGCCGACCTATGTTTGTATTTATCATATTTATTACCCCCGATACCTTGTACGTTAACTGTCCGTTGAGAAGTTGATTGGCATAAAAACAACCGTCAAAAATCTATTAGCAGATGTTAACGTATGACAATTGTGATCGGCCAACTTCGCGTCTAGTGGGTTTTTACATAAATAATTGAAGTCTTGCCTGTATCCCGAACTTTTACCAATTGCCACGATTCTGACAACCCTCTTTCGTTAAATCAACATTCATTCGTCGCTGGCACAGTGCACGCTCACTGGTCACGGGCAGTGGGTTTTTGGGTAAGCATAAGTGACGTTATCTCACCGCAGCAAGGCTTCCCGAAGTCCAGCCGGACCAGCTGCACCATGTAGGGCTCCAGCAGGTTGACGTACCACCAGGGCACTCGCTCGGCCTTCGTCAGGGTGCAGGTGTCGGCGCTGAAGACGGCGGAGGTGCTGCCGTCCAGTGCTCGCTGCGGCACGCCGCCGCCCTCCGTCGAAGCCTGCATCGGCGCCTTCCCGGCTGCTACGTTCAGCACTGGAGGAGGTAATAGCACGGTTAGTTTATTCAATCGTTCTGCTTGACTCAACGAACTATACAGCTACAGAAGTTGATATTGTTTAAGAAACATCTGCTAATTTTCTTAACCAAAAATTGTTATTGTAATGTTATACAATACCTACGACGGTACTATGTGGTTCAATTGATAATGTTTTTTAAAAATGTGTAAGTAAACAAATATTGTTGACTGATAACATGGGTATAATAATCCCATATTTTTACTGGCATGATAGCTTTAATTTAAATAGATTGCTTGTTAACCTTTTGAACGCCTTCGTGCAAAACATAGATTAGAGTAAATAATAAGTAAGATCTGTAAATTTCGGAACACGTCCAATGTGTTAGTTTTATAAATTGTTCTATAAAATTGATTATGATATCAATTATTATTAATGTGTATATTTATATTGTTTTTTGGCGACAGCTGAAAATCACCGTCATGGTCTTCACAGATCATGGCAAAATGCTGAGCGGCGGCCATTTTGGGTGCCATTTTATACTTTTTATGGTAGTAAGTAAGCATAATTATGTATAACCTAATTTACACGCTAAACCATAATTGTTTTTAGTTTGATTGTGCTGGTACCAAATAAACGTTTTTCTATTCTATTCTATTAAATATACCTACGTTTCACAAATAAACTATTTTTGATTCTGACCCAAAGTGGATCAGTAGTGATCGGCTTTCGCAGGTTTCTGAATACACAAAAAAATGTTTTAATATAATCGGGGAGGCCATGTTAAAAGATAAATATAAACGTGGTTATTGTTTTTCTCTACGACTAACACTTTTCATAATGTGACTTGTCGAAAAGTCATTCTAGTCACGTGGTACAAAAACGCGCCATACAAATTGAACTCAAACTATGACGTCACAACTTACACGTAACACCCAATAAATAAGAAGCGTTTATCAATATTCGAAATGTCTCGAAAGAAAAATAATGTTTAATTAGAAAACGTTTAGAATTCAATGAAAAAACGAAATCTAATATGTTTTTATTATTGGAATAACTTGATTTTTCGCATTTTTTGGGAATATTTAAAAAAAATCCTTATACCTACTCTGAGGTATAAAAGCAAAGCGCCTTCAATCCTACGTTTGACGCAAGTTCCCTATTGAAAATTTCGCTAAATAACTACTTGGAGTATCGTTTTGTCTCTTCAGATTTCTCACAAAAGATCGAGACAGAACGATGTTTATGTATTTACGTGAAACCCGTTTTCTCACTTTTTCACTTGACGCTCATAAGATCGTATGCTGAGAACGAACGATAACTGTAGAATAGGTAAAAAACATGAAAATTAAATACGTCTTTTATTAGCATACTCAATCAGTGAAGGAAAATCGACCAAAAGCAGGAATAACACAATCGTTGAATTCCTCATTTCTTTCACAGGCACTTCCCCGACCACAACCACTACTAAGTATACCTACTAAAGTGGCATGCAGATTTGTTCCGACACTATTAAAGATACGACAAGATTTGTGTGGGGTAAAATAACTTTGCCCCACAAAAATCTTGTCGTCGCCGCAGAGAAAGTACGTACCACGAAAATTTCATAATTGATAGTAAGCACGTCGATCATAGGATACCTTTGCACTTTATAGGAAAGTCACCCATAAAATAACTCAACAGAGTCTGTGCTTGTAAAGCTTAATGCGCCGATAAATGTAGGTACTCATTGTTAGCCGCTATTTATGGATAATGCCTTCTTACACACTCATTCGGTGTGCCCATTCTGTACAACACTACATTCCTGAAAGTAATAAGCAATAGTCTTGTCTCCAACTAATATTTACACTAATGCTAGGTCTAACTGTGTCACTGGATAGAAGGCCTAGAGTGTTGGTGTGCTAAAATAGGGTGATTTCTTTCTGGTAATGGAATAAAATAAAACGAGGAATCAAGTAACAAAAAAACTTCGATGACATCATCATGGATCTTATCAACAGAACTCCTCTTTTCCAACAAAAAAAGAATGAATGAAATCAGACAACGTAGTAAAGAGGTATCGCTAAACATACGTACAAAATATGTGAAGTAATTGACAACATCCTCCTTGTTTCGAAGCCGGTTAAAAAAGTAAACCAAGGATGATACTAAGTTCATGCTGAATCCGGAATGGATCAGATGCGCTCACGGCCCAATCGCATCATAATTAAAACTACCAATGTTAAAGACGCCTTAGACATTGAGACCATCTTCGTCCTGCAGAAGAGAGCGATCAGATTCATATATAAGCTAGGCAATAGAGATTCGTTAAGAGATTTCTTTAAAGAAACTAACATCCTAACAGTTGCTAGTCAGTATATCTATGAAAATATTATGTACGTTAGGAAAAATATCAGTGACTTTAAAACTGTAGGTAGCCAACACAATGTAAATACTAGAAATAGACATAAACTTTCGTTCCCAAAATTTAGGCTGGCAAAGGTTAATACATCCTTTATGGGGCATTGTATACGTTTCTACAATAAGATCCCCGAGGATATAATAAGCTTGCCAGAAGCGCGGTTCAAAAAATGTGTGAAGCACACTTTGTGCCAAAAAAGCTACTATAACATTAAAGATTATTTAGATGACAATGATGTCTGGAATTAAAGCCAGTTCAATGAATGAGTTTTAGAACATTTATATAAATCCTGTAAATTAAGGACTTGAAAAGACTAAGTTTGGAGTTTTTTTGTCCATTTTTTCTCCAAAATGATCTAGATTTGAAATGGACACCTAGTTTAACTTGTAACGTTCATTAAGTCGCAGTTTCTGTGCTACTTTGAATAAAAAAATTTTGATTTTGAAATTAATTTTTTTGATTTAGCTAGTAACATCACTGAAACGCCGTTGTTAAGTGTCAGACTATGAAGAGACTACCACGCATTAATGTACATGGGCTCTTCTAGGTTTCCAGCTAGCCCAGATTTGCCTGGCTGGCTCTGATTGTTGACATTGAAATAATGTTTTCTCATAATAATACGATACCCTGCAGTAACTGTACTAGTGTGTGGATGGATTGGCAGCTATTCGTTACGCCAGTACTTTTGTTACAGCGGGACTGTTTGTATAGGCCTGAGACACACAGAAATGACGTGGGGTGAGGGAACGTAAAACATGCGACGCGTTGTACAGAGTTCGCGCCGCCTCGGCCCGTCTCTTCTGTGTGGGCTTCATCCCGTCCTTTCAGCACATTTTGTATGAAAGTGAATCGGAAAGACGACGCGTCTTTTCCGCGCCCTCGCCCCACGTCCTTTTTGTGTGTCTCAGGCCTTAAGCAAGGAACTGGCGTGCCTTGGGGAGGCTACACGTAGATTGATTGATTCATAGGCAAGTTTGACGGCCAGACAACTCTGGACACCAAACTTGAGTCGATGAGAAGTAAGCTGATAAAAAAAATAAAACAAACGGCTGGTTTGATTAGTATTAGGTTGGGCTCGCTATTGATTATTATTTATATTTATTCGTAATGCTCACGATGTTTTCCTTCACGGTTAGCGAGTGGTATTTCCACTATAACTTCACAAATATACTTAACTTAGAAAACAAAGTCATAGGTACATGCCCGCATTGGGCATCGAACCTGGGTCTCTCGCTTCTGAGTCCAATGTTCTACCCATTAGGCTACCACCGCGTTCTCTCTCTCTTTCTTACCAACTCAATTCCGCTTTTCCTGGTGTACAATAAAGAATTGTATTCTACATTTTTCTATTACAAGCCATTTCTTTCCGTTGCATTCCATTCTATTCCATTATAATGTTCTATTCTCATTCATACCATCAAAATTATCTTCACCCGTACCGTACTCAGCGCTGTTATTACCAAAGTCTCATTAAGGCAGTGGGCCTAAGCTTCTATGTCCGTTCCTCGGTTGCTATTTAGCTAGTAGAATGCCACTCCATCTTTTGTCCTTTTTACGATATACACTTATTGACGTTTATGTTGCTGACTCATTAATCTCAAAGATTATTATTATTTTATTTACTATTATTACTAAATTGTTCATTGTACCAGAAAAACTGTACAATTGGCGGGACATATTTGCGAGACTATCTAAGCTAATTACCTACAGACGTAGACGTTACATACATATTCGATCTTTAAATACCCTCTACAGGGTTTCCCTAAGAGAAAGTAAAGACTTTAATAACCACGCGTGCCTACTGATTGACAATAAAGCTAATTCTTTGAGTCCTAGTGCTTGTCTTAGAACTTACACAAGAAATAAGAAGTTGATAAGCTACGTCATTAAGAAAAATCCAAATGTTTTCATTCTTGTGGCTGTCCCACGTCTCGCGCAAGAACCGGACAACAGAAAGCTCCCAAAATAAAAAGGTAAAAACCTAACGAAACCGAAAGTCAGCAAATAGCTCCATCCGTGACGAAACAATGTAGGTGAGGTACGTCCACCGCGTGTGCAGTTAATACAATAGTTTCGGAGCACGTGAAGCTAACGGAATCAGGCCAACGGCTTAATTGGGGCTATAAGCTATTGTTTCGCATGGTTTGTACGTACAAAGCGTAGTTTAACGGCCTTCAGATTTTTGATAGTGGAAAGTTCGGAAGTGTTATGTTATTGACACCTGCATTGATCTGTCTACGACGAAGTCAATCCCGTTGCGTGCGTTATCGTTGTTTTTTGTTACATAAATTATGTAATTAGATATTTTCTTATTATTTATTGTCATATATTTTAAGCTATATATTGCTTAAATTTTATTACGTATATTACAAATTTTTGTTATTACTTAATTTAATAATGCCTTCCGGCAGGCTGGCCTGGCATTGTCACCATCTAAGGAGGCTATTTGTTGCGTGGTATTCAATGACATGAGAGGCATCCGCGATGATGTCGTATATCACTATACTCACTATAAAAAAATAACACGGTCACCCTTTGGAGGCTCTCATGGGGACTGCAGGGAGATTGCGAATGGCCTGCAGTGCTCACAAGCCGCCTGCGTTCCTGGAGGAGCTGATGTGGCATCAATAGATTTGCAGACACTATTATTTTTGTTCCGTGTGGTGCCGGATTAAGAATAGCGTCACTCCATTTCCTTCCGTAGATGTCGTAGAAGACGACTAAAGAAAATCAATTACCAGGAAAGGGGCAGCAGCGTTTTAATGAGATTCCAAAGCGTAACAAACAAACAAACAAACAAACAAACAAACAAACGAACGAACGAACGAACGAACGAACGAACGAACGAACGAACGAACGAACGAACGAACGAACGAACGAAAGAACGAACGAACGAACGAACGAACGAACGAACGAACGAACGTACGAACGAACGAACGAACGTACGAACGAACGAACGAACGAAAGAACGAACGAACGAAGAAACAAACAAACAAACAAACAAACAAACAAACAAACAAACAAACAAACAAACAAACAAACAAACAAACAAACAAACAAACAAGTTGCGGAAACCCAAATCGCCACCAATAGGTGCTCTATTGCTCAATCGTTGCTGTAATAATAACAGCATAATTATTGGTTCCTTTACGATTAAGACCCTGCTGTATGAATAAACGGCATCGTAGTCAGATACCAAATACAATGTAGGTACAGCGAACCAAGTTTTTATCCACTAGATGCCTACCTACTTAGTGAATTCACCGAACAGAGCAGGTAGGTAAGTAGGTATTGCCTGGGATATATTAATTTTAACTCCGTCTTTATGTCGGTAAACTTGATGGACCATTATACAGAGTTATGGAAGATGACTGGCTATCGTGTGTAAGCTAGACACATCTTATCTAATTCTAATTTGTATCGATAGACATGATAGGCAAAATGTTTGCTATTTTAACAACAACAATCTGACTGACAAAGACATATTAAAGAGGGGCCCAAGTATGGGTACGCTTAAGCCAACATGCCAACTTCCAGCGACGGTGGCTAGCATGCGCCAACGCCATGCCATGCCAGGTCAATGGAAGGTTTCACATTGTATGATAACTGTAATGACACCACATCTCATAGTTTCATGCCGTTGTATGAAAAAACCGGCCAAGTGCGATTAAGATTAAGGTAGATTAGGTACACTAAGAACAGCGCCATCTATAGAAACCAACAAGAAGCGTTTAAGATTGACATTTAACGACATGACATAGGCGCTGCCAAGGTTGCAATCCGCTAGATAGCGAGCGCTATCTTTAGACAACGATTGTTGTATGGGAGCCCCCTTAAATATTAATTTTATTCTATTTTTAGTATTTTTTGTTATAGGGGAAACAGAAATACATCATCTGTGAAAATTTCAACTGTCCAGCTATCATGGTTCATGCATGAGATACAGCTTGGTGACAGACAGCCAGAGAGACAGACGGACAGTGGAGTCTTGGTAATAGGGTCCCTTACCCCTTTGGGTACGGAACCCTGAAAAATGTCATTAGAAATCCGTCCACTGGCCTAGCATAGCGTGGGTTCGCTAATCGGAGTTGGTCAATCGAATTTGGCCGTGTGCATATAGTACAAAGGGGGCTTGGAATGCCCATCATTCCTAATTGTTGCTATGTGCTTCTTAATTGTATTAGCTAGACGAGCTATCCCTGTTTATAATGCTTCTCTAGTAGCAGATTAAAATAATGAAAACTTATCAAGACAAAAAAATGATTAAAAAAAATGGGTCGAGTGTAAAAGTACCCGAAACCGGCGTGCGTATGCGACGACTAATGAATGTTGAGGAAGCGAAAGTGATCTGTCAGGATCGTAGCAAGTGGCACTCCCTGGTCTCTGCCTACCCCTCTGGGATACAGGCGTGAGTTTATGTTATGTTATGTTATGTTATGGGTCGAGTGTCTTATGGTCGGCGTCGAACAACTCAATTAGGAATATTCCCAACCTCCCCATTTGCAGGAAATACACGATAGTGTCTACTCCTAAACAGTTTGCACCGTCCGATCAATGAAAAGGGCGCAGCATATTCGGAATTGCGGTGTCCTATCGATGCGAAGGCCGTAGCATGACTCGGAATTGCGCATCATTGCGAATGACTGCCAACCTTCGCTTCGGAAAAGTACAATAACGAGAAGAAGATCAATGCGAAGGCCGTAGCATGACTCGGAAGCGTCTCTAAGTGGGTCGCAGCTATAACTGTTCCACGCGTACCTCACTGAATACCAAATGATACGCGTACCAGAAGAACACCTTCTAGGGTTATTGATAAAGGTTAATAAAAATATATACGACTTCCACAAAACTGTGTTTACTTTACTGTATCGAAACTACGATGAATACAGAATAAAAAGCAGGAACCAAAACATAAATCACAAGTCGATAGTTGTCCGTCAAAAGGTGTTTGCATTGAAGTAGTAATGCAAATCCGAAAAAAATCTAGAATGGATGACGTAATTTTAATTTTCAAGATGATAGACAGAATGAAAGAAAATTACAGAAATGGTGTAAAGGATAAAACACACCAACGCGGTGGCAGTGGCGGTCCATACTAAATACTACTGCCGTAAATGATGTGTGCCACTACCACCGCCACCGCCACCGCCACCGCCACCGCCACCGCCATCGTGATGGTGTATGTTATCCTTAAGAAGGTTTGCACCGTTCCAACCTTACTGGGACACTGCCTGGTAATTACGCCTTAATTTTCTTTGTTAATGCTAAAGTTTGATCCGTTTATGTGCACGGGCTTCTAGCATAAATGGAATACAAATACAGTATAGCGTCCCGCTGCATGGCACAAGCCTTCTCTCAGAGACAGAGAGAGTATGGGCGCGCCCACCGCGGATTGGCGATTTCAAACACTCTGGTTCCCTTCCTTTCCGTTGTCCAAAGTGCATACAAAAAGTTGTATTTTACTTTTACAGTATACTGTACAGTACTATATACTGTACAGTATACTGTAATCTATAGATTAACAGATTTTTATCGAGATTTTTATCAATTATCGAGAGCCCAGTAGTTAGAGAGAACTCTCGAATGAGGCTTTTATTGTCAAAACATTTATTTTTTGTTAGTTATATGTATCTGCCCATTGCTGGGCAAATCAAAGCAAAGCCATTTATTTGATTCCCCACTCCACACAGTCCAGCTTCACTTCATTTTAACCAGTCTAGCTTAACTTTCTTGTTGGAAAGTCACCCGTAACGCGGGATAGCGCAGTGGATCGGTGACTCAATACAACCCCCAATTCGGTCTATATATGTTTCTTTCGTAATTCTTTCTTTTACTGTGCTTTGTTAACAAGCAAACGAAATATTTCCTTCCATTTTTTCATCGAGTCAATTCGTTGCAAAGTTTGGGAGCTTCTTCTGTCTAATTATTTTGTGCCGACCATACAATGCGTCAATTATCTTGTAGGAGCCTGTGAATAAGTAATATCACCTGTCAGTTACATACCAGTTTAGAGCCGGTTCTAATCGCATTTTACAGGTGTTTTGTTTGAATGTATTATTGAACTTTTTGTGAGTGTGTTCGTGCGGCTTTTTGTCTCGATTGATTGGAATGAATCAGAAGCGGAACGCACTGTCCAAGCGGGATACCATGGTAAGGTTTTACAATTCACAGCGGCTTAGATGGGCGGGTCACCTGGGGAGAATACCAAACCATAGAGCGGCCAAGAATCAAGACTATGACCAGGCGAACACCGTAACAAAAGAGCCAAGTTCAGAAAACGTTGGAGTGACTGTATGGAAGAACATCTCAGAAAGATGGGCGAATACGCGAACTAAGACAGTCCAGGGCCCGAGACACGTGCTGCTTGACATTAGAGAACTCTTACATACGAATCCCAGCATGTACCAATGACTTTTAATCTTATTCATAAAAACACGATTCCTTAAAACATTTCTCAAAGGCAGTTTAAATTTTCTGTGGTAAAGTCTATCACTTTTCTTTCAAAAAATGTTGTTGAAGAGTGTTTTAGAGGAAAGGTGTTTTTATAAATAAGTCTGTTTGGTTCATAAGTTATATTCAAATTCATGATGACGATGATGAAGAACTTGTTTATTAAACATGTCTATCTTTTCATAACTCTCCGATGCGTACTATTTTCTAAGCTTAGCTTTGAGTTGTCAGGCTATTGTTTTCTAGTGAATTGAGCAAACTCTCGTTTTCACGCAGCAGAAATGGCCTCTACATTTCCGCTCCACTCAAAATCGCATTTGCGGTAATCGTTCGTCTCGTTTTAACTCGGCTGGTTCCGTGGAACATGCTGCTGGCTCTTAAATTGCACTTAAATCTCTGATTATTGCTGATTTCTATGGAAAGGAGTGTCTTTGTAAATTCTGTAGAAATTCTCCTATTTTCTTTTTATATTTTTGCCAAGGGGCCATAGACTCAGTACAGAAGTTTCCAATGAAAATCTCTTTCAAAATAAAAAATGCAATGGCCCTGTTTCATAAAGTTATGATTAGTAATAAACTTACAACAGCTTTTTGTTACACTTTGTACAAGATCAATGAGATTCTTAAGTCATACATACTTGAAGTATTTTTGTCCATTTTTTTTCTACAACGATTTAGTTCTTAATATGGACATGTATGAGTAACTTGTGACGTTAATTATTTCTCAGTTCTTGCGCAACTTTGAATAAAAACATTTTGACTTTGACATATTTTGGACGCAAGTTAGCAGTGACGCCGAGAGTATAACGGCTGGCATACAAATAAATAGTGCAGTAACCATTCAAGGAATGTTTTGGTCATTTAGTCAATAACCAAGGGGAATTTGTCAAATTTTAAAACCTGAAATGAAAGTTGTAATTGCACATTTCTCAGTAAGCAAATTCCAAGCAAATAAGACCTCGCGGCCTCAGGCTCAATAAAGCCGATAACCTTCCCACGCGTTTCCGAAGAAAAATTCCAGCGTATCAAGAGAGCACGATTGAGGGATGGACCTCTTCCGGAGGCTTGACCCGAGTCCGACCGGTTCGGGCCCGGCTTACTGACACAATTTGCGCACCGATGGCACCTGACTCACGATTAACATTCGCCTCGCGTGGCACGCACTTTACGACGCGAGTCTGACTTGGGAACGGGGATAGAAGGCACGGTACAGCTCTAACTTTAGTTGCGAAGAGATACCTTTATAACAATACTATTTAATTAATTTTCTAATTTATGATTTGCAATAAAGAATATTGCTGAATGTCAGAATGGCAGAATTAAGTAATGCATATTACAAAATTCTGCCATTCTGTTATCCGTATCTTTTTTTACGTTAAGTTAGCATTTAAGTTAACATTTAGTTAAGTTAACATTTCTAAGTTAACGTAAAAAAAAATACGGCCGTTTATGCCGCAAAAAAATTATATTTCGACACTCAAGGAAATCAAAATTTATAGTTCTAGGTCAAGGTTTCTTTTCGTTAACTATAAAATTTGGCAAGCAATAATGTCTTATACTACAAGCACAGGGAAAATCTGAAAACTATACATTTGTAATTAAATCATTAAAAAAGATGTCACGGATAAGCTCGGAAAAAACTGAGTTACTCGATGCCTGAACTATTTAAAATATGCAGGGAACTACAAATTTGTACGAAACCCTCAGTAGGCGAGTCCGACGAGCACTTGTCTGGTTTTTTTAAGTCATATTTTATGCATTTCATTCATTCTTTTCTTGTCTGTGGTTGTGTCAGAAACGCTTTGTTGTTTTAAACTCCTACAATAGATGGACGAAGTTTTGCGAAGTTTTTATTGAAACTCGAAGTTGAATTGAAGAAAGTTAAAAAACGTTGGAAAATATCGAAAATGTACGTCTTAGGACGAAGACAAGTAGGTCCAATTGCAATTGTTGGCCGCCAATTAACATTCCAAGATAGATCGCCTCATCTGGCAACACTGACAAAACAGCTTTTTGTGTTTGACATTCATTCACTCATGCGGTGTGCAGTGCACACCACAGATTAAAAACACTGCTTAAAGTAGTTTTAAGGGATATTTAACGTGAGTTTAGTTGCGGAGAGTTTAAAGCTTAACCAAAATGGAGATTTGACTTTATAAATCGTAATTTAGTTAAGATCTGTCTTAAGACCGACATACGTCTCACTGAGGGTGGTTTTAGTGGAATCGTTTTTAGGGTTCTGTACCTACAGGTAAGGGAACCTATTACTAATACTCCACTGTCCGTCTGTCTGTCAGCAGGCTGTATCTCATGAACCGTGATAGCCAGACAGTTGAAATTCTTAGAAATGATGTATGTCTGTTTACTAATTTTTAAATAATTTTGTTATTATCATTTGGGTCACTTTTTGGGAAATCAGAAGAATTCCAGGTACCTTAATTCGTCAATTCATGGAGCCCAATTTGTTTCAACTAAACTGTAACATCACCCCTTTCGCCAGGAGCGCAATGGACGAGACTGGCAGGCGACTACTAAGGTTGGCGTGAAGGTAAGTGGGCTTCTTTCATGGGCTGTATAGACAGACAGATCACCCCTTTGAAGGAACGGTCGAATTTCTCACACCTGTGTACCCAGATATAGATATACACCAGAGGACAAACAGGCATTTTGTTTTTGGCAGTTTGTGACTGCACCGTGTGGACTGTGGACTCGTTGTCCTAGAATTCACAATCTACTTACGTGAGAACTCCAGGCTGCCTAATACATTATTGACGCTTTGAGATGCGGGTAAATAATTGAATTTGGTAGTTCAGTGTCTGACTTGTACACGTATCTAAGCGCTTGAAAATCGTCAGTCGGCGGTGAGCGCCCGTGGTGATTAAGCCCATACTCTCTCTATTTATGTGAAAAGACCTGTTCCCTGCAGTAGTGGGACGGACGTGTAAAACCTGGTTACAAAGTAATTGGAATTATCTATTCTAAACTTACCTGGCAGAACCCTATCATACATAGGTACAGTACGGATGTGTATAAAACGGTTATTTTAGTCTATGTATTTCTAGAAGTGTGACTGTAGATTTAATTTTAATTTCAATAACTAATAATCAGTATTTTTGAGTGTCAATTTCAATTTAAAAATTTGCTAAAATATTTTTGGAACGTAACTTAATAATTTCTGCCGGAGGTAGTAAACTAACGGTTAATACTTTTAAAAAGACGCCTGTCACCTCAGTCTACCGAGACCACGGCACTTTTGTAAAAGTACCGAAACGTCGGAAAATTGTAAAATGGAAAAGTAAACGAGTAAATCGTCGGCTTATTGCAAGAACTCATTAACCGACATATTCACTATTGGGAGAAAAACGACTTTTTAGTTCGTGTTAGTTAATGGTTGTATTTCCTCTTCCTTATTCCCTATATTAAATATTGCCTGATATTAAAACACCACTATTGTATCATTGTTCAATACCTCTATATGTCCATACCTTTAAAAATAAGCGGTTAGTGAGTTTTTGCAGTAAATGACTTCTTGCAGTCAGCCGACAAAATATCCGTTAAAATTCAATTTTATTATGTCTAGTGCTCGTGTTAACCTCAGAAAACACTATTTATTTCTTTTGTACATCCACTTACAAAATAATATTCAGATTAACCCGTTTTTACACCTCCACTTCAATTCCTCTCCTCTGTCTCTCTCTCTCGCTATTTGTCTATGCCGTTACGCTGACCTAACAATGGCTTATTTACAGTATACGATGAGGTTTCGATTTCCTGCCAAATCTTTAATAACACCCTTTGTAACGTCGCAACACAAACGCCGCCTCTTCACTTTTTGCCCGACAATTTCACTCCGCATTGACAAAGATATCTAGTCCACGAGTGATTGCCACCAGCTCGTAATAATAACGATAATTGGCAGAGTTATGAATAGAACAAGCACCTGCGCGGAGTAGCGCGGCCGGCCGACCATGTCCGCTATGATCGCTCACGCATATTCAGCGCAGCTTGTTGAATTCTTCAACAGCCAAGAGACGAGGGAACTATTCGAGTGATCAGCAAAATATACCTATATCTGATAAGCAGCGAAAAATCTGCAAAAATATTATTCGTTCAGAAAATTATTAATTTGGTAAGCTACAATAATATTAACTGCTTCTTTTTAGCCTATAATTAAATATAACTAAACATAGAGAACTGTGCCCAGATCGCTGCCTGTGGGAAGGGTCTCATTACGTTCGTTGCCTCATTGGATGGCAAGACTTATCCTCTGCCCGAGGTATTCGCCACCCCTTGGGTCCCTGGTCGTGTCAATAAGACGCGACGATAGTTCTTTGAAGAACAGTCGCGCCTCGGGCCCTCATGGTCCGAGTGCCTCGACACCAAACGGCACAATCCGTGACTCTGTCCTGTACTTGCGCCGTTTGATGCCTTCTTCACTTGATGCCGCAGCGGCGGCTCTTGTGGAGGTGGCCTGGATATTGGACGGCGCTAAAGTGTCCGCGAATGTTGCGACGTTGATTGTGGCAAGAGCCCTCCGGATGATGTCGTTGACCGACGCATGGCGCGGATCTGGCATGACAGATCGTCTTGACCCAGATGGTCGACTTTTTCTGCGCAGAGGCAGCGATGTGGCACAGGTAGCGTCATACTCATGTCGTCTAGCATATGTCTATGTCTAGCATAGTCCCATCGCTAGGCGATGGCAATGCATGCAGCCAAAGTCCGGATTTGCATCACTGCCGGATTCGGCTCACTCACTGCTATGGCCTCGTAGCACGTGCTCACCTGAGCACGGTCTACAGGGCTTTCTGCATTATCTAGCAGATTGTTTTTGCAGAGCGGCTTGTCCCACAGCCGTTGTGAGTGAAGCACGGTTGGTAGATCTTCCCCCGGACAGGCCTGTACCCAGGCGGTCATGCCCTCGGTCAGCCGCTCGACCTCCACGTTACCGAGTGATCGGTTAGTGATCTAAACAAAGAGGTCTTGCATGCTGTGAGCCGAGGACAGGAATGCCGGTGCCGGCCACACTGGAATTTTTTCTTATGCCGAGTCCACCGTGACGGATCGGCAGCGACGCCTGCTCACAACTCTTTTCGTCTAACTGACAATTTAGAATTTCGATGTGGGACTGATTTATAATTTTGTCAAAGGGCTCCGGAAGCTTTTTTGTGTTTCTGACATCGGTTTTTCCAAAGGTGTTTAAGTCTGAGAGAACTGTGTCTCCTTCACCTCCAATGGTACCGTCGTCTGAATACCAAACGTTGAATTTTTAATTTAACTTATTGATGGTCGGATGTATTGCCAACTCAGAACACATTTTGTTTTCTGTGATTGCCAAACTCAAAATCGCTGGGCCGAGGAGGTCGCCCTGCTGGCAACCGACTGCTGAATGGAAGAGGGTTTTTAATGGATTTAAAAATCAATTTGGAGGGGTTTCTGTAGCTTTACCATAAGTATTTATATATTTCAGGTGTATTTTGTTGTATTTGGCTCAGCAAGGCGCCTCTGTCTATCGAGTTAAAAGCGTTTTTAACATTGACTTCAAGCATCATCTCTCCGCCGCAGCCCCGAAGGTATGTGCGGGCTGCGTGTACAGCAGTCTCACTCTAGCCTTTGCAGCAAAAACCGCGCTGCGTCGGCTGGAAAATTTTCGTTACATTTGGCAGAAAACACCTGCAGTATACCTTCGAGGCTATGCGTCTTATGGTGCTACAGACTGCGATAGGTCTTATTCCACCGTCCTTTTTCTTAAGGCCAATAATATTGGCACCGTATAGTATGTC
This sequence comes from Yponomeuta evonymella, assembly GCA_963969515.1. Taxonomy (NCBI): domain Eukaryota; kingdom Metazoa; phylum Arthropoda; class Insecta; order Lepidoptera; family Yponomeutidae; genus Yponomeuta; species Yponomeuta evonymella. The sequence continues at coordinate 22,081,353 of OZ018344.1, forward strand.
TCTCATGTACTCCCTGACGCTTCCCGACAGCATGAGATTTATCAGCCGCATCAGGTCTTCCAAGAGGGCCCGGCCAGAATCACCGGTGACGACGCATGTTACATCTTTAAGATGTAGCGTCAGACTGTCGAGTTCACCGCCGGACCCGTTCTTGAAGGACATGACCGCATTCTGTACATCGTCAGCTGTGACAGTAACCGCGGGGTCTGACGAGGACGGTCGATCTGGAAATTGACAGAGAGGTGAAGCTGCAAGATGTTTTACACCAACGCCTGTACTATCTCAGTGGTGTCGGGGCGACCGCGTCGTTAGAGAAAAGGACCTGAGCGTCTTCCTTGACATCTCCGTCGTTAATTTTCATTTCTATTATTGATTTTAAGGGTTTTGAACGGTTGATTCTGTCTGTCTCTATATCCGGGCTAATGTCTTCCGGGATCCAACCATCTCTGTCCGCGATGGTTGGAAGAGTTTGGTGGCAGATTTCTTTAATTTTTTTTTGGTGTAAAGGAGCCACTGTCTCTTCTCAAACGCATGTGCAGTGTCTTGAAGAAGATGAAGGCTCCTCCCAGCTCGCTTCGTCGTTTTTGTCTAACACGTTTTTCGGGGCTTTGGTCATAGAGGTAACCAACGATATTGTGTCTCCTCGTGGAATTCTCTTCACAAGGGGTGTCAAGGGGTTTCGTTGTCCCAGGGCCAGAACTTCTTGCTGACACTCGGGCTGGACCTCTTGTGATTTTGGTCGCTTTTGTGGCTCTTGCCCTCGTGGATGCGAAGCCCTCTCTGCCCTTTAAAAAAGCGAGGTTGAAAGCAAACAGACACTGCACGAGTCCCGAAGACGTGCAGGCGTTGTCTTGGCTGCAGGCATTGGAGGACTTACAATCGCTATCACTCATAGTTTTTCCTGAGTTTTGTGCTATTTTCATGCGGAATTTGTAAATTTTGTAAAACATGGTCATGAAGTACAGACTACTATCAACTATGGTTATAACACCTATTTTAACTAGATACTTAGTCGAAATGGCCTTAAAACAAGCATAAGCCTAAAAACTATTGGTAACCCGATTTATGAGCCATAAGCACCATGAGCGTCTACGAGCGTTTTGACAGCAGAGAAGAGACGGATCGTTGAGCTTAAAAAATCGTCATTCGTCACAGAAATATGGGATAAATACTCGTCTCTTTACGACATTTCCCATCACGCCATGGCCAGCAGTAACCATGACTAATTGCAACTGGCGACGCTCAACATCCCACACGGGACGCCCGCCGTCGCTGCACGTACTAGAACCGTGCAGAAACGGGTTGCGCGCGTGTCCGACATTACAACTACAGTCCCGTTATCAGCTGATAACTTGTCGAGTGGCTCTCGGCCGATGGCGACTGAAAGGCGATACTCGGGTGAGATCTCTTGTAGAAGTATAAAGTGAACCCCGGGCCCTTTTTGTTGATTACTAGATCTTATGACGCGTGCGATTTGAACTGCCGGGTGGTGCAAGATAGATACGAGTAGATAGAATATTCTTTATTGTACACAGAAATTGCATTAACATAAATTTTATTTCGCATGCCTCGTGGCTGACGTTATTATTTTTTATATGTTTGCACTTTATTCCGTTGCGTTAGGCCGCTTTTTGACGATATTAGTACGCTCGGACAGAGTGACCTATTTTAGCTACTCGTATCGTGTACACCGGCGATCTTGGTACAAAAATTGCCTGTTTTCATCAGAGTGTACTAACACCGACGTTGTACACGATAGGGATAGCATTCGAGTAGCCATTTTGGCTCACTCGATCCGAGTGCACTAAGATGTAAAGGGTAATATGCTGTTGAGTTTACCCGCTGATCGAAGAAACCATTGTCCAGTGGTACATTCTCCATGGTTTCCAAACTAAACTAGCAGATAATACGGCGAGGTTCCAAGGCCAGATGCAGCAGCGGGGCGCAATTAAAACATAATCGCTGAACAATGGCACCGGCGCCGGCGCACGCGGCGCGGCAAAGGGCGGTCCCGCGACTTTCATATGAGAGAGCTATGGGAACCTCCGACAAAGGCTCTTCCGCTTTTTCGCATTCATTCAGCCGCATGTGAAGTGATTTCTCGAGTGAAGAAAGTAAAAGTGGGTCACGAGATGACGAGAGGCGCGCGCTGCGCGGCGGCTTCCCGTCCGACGCAGGCGCTGGGTACCTATCTCTACGTCTGCTGTCGCCTGGGCGTCCTATGAAACCAAAAGGGTTTTTGGGAAAAAAATATTTTCGACACTCAGTACAAAAGTTTACAGTCGCTTATCGTAGATATCCAAAAGTACAGTGTAGCCTAATTTGATCCTAAACGACTCATTTTCAGCCTCTTTTGAGGTGCCTCACTTTGCTACACAATACCCTGTGCAGTCTGTTGCCGACTCGATAAGTACATTAAATATTTTCAAGTTCACCAGTTTATCTTATTTCGTCACTTTTTTATAATTTGTCGTACAAGTACCTAACAAATAAACTTAAGTAAGTACTGCAATGTGTTGAAATAGTCGAGAACCTAAAACCGTTTCGTCAGAATCGATAGTGATTTTTATTTATTTATTAATACGTTTAATGCATATAAATAAAAAATACAATGGCAATGTGGTGTACTTAATACTATAAGCATTTTCTACCAGTTAACTACACGATTAATCAACTTCCAATGCTGAACTGTAGCCAATTCTCAATACACTTTTTTAAATTTTTATACAATCTTGAAATTCGACGCTTTCGACGAAATTTGAGATTTTCAAACTTTAGCTTTTTGGAAGTGGTTGAATTACCGACACTGAAGAAATTATTTTAAGGCTTTGCGTTACATATTTCAATAGTAAGTTTTAGATACTTAGAACATGATATGAACATCAGTCACGAACAGCCCACGTAGCAGCCACTCAATGCCACGGCCGCGTATTTATAAAAAAAGCAAACGTAAATTTAAGCACATTTCCAACCAACCGGTTCGATTATGCCACTGCCTCAGTGCTGGGGACCCGGCGCTGCCGGCTACGGGCGCAGGGTCATGGACCACCGGCCGAGGCGACCAGTAAGTACTTGTTGCAGGATGTCTGATGACCGCATAAGTAAGCTTGGACGATCGGGAGCATCAAGCCTTAAGCGGTAGCGCAAGCGATCAGCGACAATGCTTGTTTGTTCGACTTTTAGACAATGTTTTTTGTACTGCCTCCTTGGTCTAGCGGTTAACACGCTTAACCTCCAAAACAGAGCTTCTGGGCTCGATTCCCACTTGATTTGTACCTATGGCCTCAGTCTGAGTGTATTTCCATGTTTTTGATGTCCTTGCCTGGTTACCGTAGTACAGGGTATCCCAGTCTGAGACCAGGACAAGTGATTGCATTGTGTGGAAGTTATGACTAACTCCTACTACATAGGCTGGAGTACAAGGATTTGGGGTGTCGCTCTATATCCAGTCATGTCAGTTACTTATTAGCGTCTTTATAACTAAAAGTGTTAATCAACTGTGAAGAAGCTAATCGGATGAAATATGTTATCTATTATTCCATCGACGGATAGAACTTAACGCGTTTCTAGTTGAAGTTGTGTAAACGCAAATGAGAGTTCAAAATGAGCGATTCCGCATCGCTTGCCGCTCTTCCCGCTAGCAAACGGTACGAGTCGCATCTAGGTAAACCGGCGCTGAACCAGTCTCAATGGAAATCTAATGAGGCAGTGATTTGTGCGCAGTCATGGTACTAGGTACTCTCGGAGCTAGCCTGAGCCCACTCAGGTCGTCGGAAGAATCTTGTTCTTGGAGAAATTTACATACATTCTTATCTATAAAATTTACTAAGCTTGCTTCTTTGACTGACATTGATAAACGGGCTGTTTGAACAGGTCTGTCCAGTTTATAGCCTAGTCTCAATAACAAATGCTTAGTGGAAAGTTTCCCAATTGTTTATAGGTTGGATTGTTAGAGTACCAATCGAATAGTCTGAGCAGTAGCTTCTCTTTCCTTATCATCTTTGACCTCGTACAACAATCAACAACTTTGGCGTATATAGGATTATTTTTAATGAAGAGCAGTGGTTAACTTACATAATATATCCGGAATTAAGTTAATAATATGTGCTTACGAAAGTTTTAGTACAAAAATAACAGAATGTAAATATTTTCTAATTCCGATTTCATCTCTGTGTGTTTTCAAGTGCCTGGAATAATAACTGTAGCTCAGCTGGATGCTACCTGGAGCGGTCTTCAGAAGGCGCTAGTTTTCAGCCACCCCCATGTGACTGAATGGTGTTTAGCTATCGAAGAAACAGTACATTAGTGATATGGTTATGCAACTCACCGCAGAAAGGTATCCCGTCGGGCACCCAGTGCCCCTCGGAGCAGACGCGGCGCGAGGGCCCCAGCAGCTCGAAGCCCCTCTCGCAGGAGTAGGTCGCCACCGTGCCCTCGGTCATCCCCTCGTCGGAAAAGGTGACGCGCGAGTGCGCCGGCGCACCGGGGAAACGGCACCTGGCGTGGGCGCTGCCTGCGGATGGAATACCCATGTTAGGAGGTGGGAATCATCATCATCATCATCGCGTTTTTATCCTTTGGATACGGAACCCCAAAAACTTACTGAACGTGAGTATGACCTTGACGAATAAAAAGTATGGTATATGGGTGTATCTAAGAATTTGGGTTATTGGTCTACTGCCACCCGCGTATGTAGATTGGGATATCAAGAGTAGCGGCGTGCAAATTATAACTCAGACCATTATTATCTAAGAGATAACTGCACCTATCACTTATCACACATTATTTCTTAAGAAGTACCTATGTAGAGAAACTGTAACCTCCCATTTTTTAAACAAGAGGATTTCCATAACAAACACTGACACGAGATTTTTATATATCGGACAAGATTGGTGACGGATGTCAGCTGTTTTGTTTTACTTTGGATTGACAACTATCACAGTCTGTTAACAGGTTGTTATAGGACTTAAAATAAATAAATAAATAATTGTTTATTCTGTAAAAGGTGCATACATTTCTAAATAGTCTCATTTCCGCCAAACTAAATAATAGTTTGTTGGCAGATTTACTCTCAATTTAGTTTACATAGAAAAGTAAAGAAGATACTTAACTTAAATTAGGATAAATTTATGGTACTGGTTACAAACGGGTTCATTAATTCAGAAGCTACACACTTTTTATAAAGCATTTTACTAGCATATTGTGATGATCTTACTTCCACTGACATTTCATTTAGTATAGTATACTTGGAATCGGGGGTAAGTAGGTAATTTTTATTGGACATCTACTCGTCCGTTCTACACGCAGTTACGCAGCGGGTGACATTGCAAAAGTGTTTAATGGAAAGCTGTCAAATATACAATCTTACATCTAATAGAATAAAAACCTGACAAGTGCGAGTTGGACTCGCCCGCCGAGTGTTCCGTACGAATTTGTAGGTACTTACATAGTTCAGAAATCGAGTCTCGCAGATTTTTTCAGAGTTTTTCCCGAACTTAATTTTTAATGATTTAATTACAAATGTATAGCAAAGTCTTCAGATTTTTCCCTGTACTTGTAGTATAAGACAATCCCAAGTAACACACCAACGCCGTATAACGGTCTGTATATGGCATTGCTATATGCTTTAAACATTGTAAGTTAGCCCTATGGTGGTTTTACAAACCGCTAAATAGCTACTATAATGCTAATTTGGGCACAAGTTATACGGCTTCTGGTTTTTGAAACGATCACACAAAGCTGTTTAATGGCATTATTACACCATGATATTGGCATTATTATGTCAATAAAAATGCCAATAGCATTACAGTAGCATTACAATAGCATGAAAGTGATGTTAAAGGTGACAAGGCTGTTTAATGACATTACTGCAGCATTATGCTAGCATTAGTATAGCAAATTATAACGTCAATAGCAATACAAGCATTACACTGCCATGAAAGTGAAGAAAAGTAAATACTGTATCATTCAAATAACATCCTTAAACACAACGGGACTAATGGTATAATAAAACGAAACAAAATACTTCTGCTCATTCTTACGATCATGTCGCGATTTGTTATTTTAATGGAAGCTACAGGCAGAAAAGTTTAAGTGTATCCTGGGTAAGTTGTTTTCTTTTCCTATGTATTGCTTGTAATTGGGAAATTAAATTTGATGTCAATATATATTTAATTAAAAAATCCACGCGCCTTATAATAACAAAGGTTTTTAGAGAAAATATTATAAAATATAAATATTATTAAGGTTAAAAAAAATATATTTTTGTTTAGAAGGATATTTTGCATGGTAAATGTAATAGCCGTTGTTTCGCGCTGTTACTGCTAAATGTGTAACCCATGTCTAAGCTCACAATAAATATTCTTGATTCTTGATTCTTGATTCTAATTAAGTTATTTATTCGTAATATGTCTTAAATAATTTGGAATCTTAATATTTTTAGGTTAAGAATATGTTTTCAAAATGGTGTCAGTATAATACAGCTTGGTGAACCATTAGAAGTGCTAATTAGTGCTATCAGTAGTACTAACACTCACACGTGAACAATTACTCAGCTAGAGGCCAGACGGAAGACTTTTGATAAGTCACTGTAGTGCAAGAGGCTGTAAAAAAGTTTAATATGTGTTTAGATAAAGGCTAAAAGATTTATCACGGACTAAATTAGTGTCATTATAAACAAAACCAAGATTAGGGATCCTTGAAGAAAACCATAAAATCCATTTCATGTGATCAGATTTTTGTCGAGCTTGATGCCTTTCAAACTTATTGTTACCTACCTATTTTTTATGGCAATTAGTGCAGAGTAAATTGTTCTGGATTAAACGGCATATCTCGCTAAGTTGTATTAGGAAAATCAAACAAGTATTGATTTTGAAACACATTCGCGCTGGGATTCCCCGTCTAAGAGTTTCAGTGTTACCATACATTTTTGCATCTTCATCTACCGATATATTATATTATTTACGTGCTCGCACAGGATATCCCATTATAAATACTACAAATGGCATATTAGTGTAAAATAATTACTCTGAGGTGTGAAACTAACAAAATATTATATTTCCTTGCTTGACTTATCCTTGTTTTAAGAGCCCTCTTCGTACCTGCGTTTTTACACATACGGAGAAAAGTGTTTGTGACGACTACATCCATCCAAATAATTGCGGATTTGTTTGCACAATTCTCAAACCATATGCCAGGCATTGCTATGTAATGGTTACTTAATTAACCCTTTCTAGGTTTAAGAGTTTTAACTATAGACACTGTATAATTAATTTAGTACACATGTAATACCTATATTATTTTTACAAAGTGTATTTCTAGGGTGGGATGAATTTCGTTTTCCGACAAATTTATAACATTTTCATTGATAAAACTACTCAGATGCTATAAAAAAACAAAATTTGTATGGTTCTTGAAATATACAACGAGAAGAATTTTTAATTTAATAAACAAATCGACTAAGGTCGTCAAAAAGAGTTTTCTGCGTTTGTGTGGAACCGCAACCGTGAAGGCTGCTTTAATTCCGGTCTTGGTAAATTGTGTTTATTTTTATTAACCAGATTTTTCTTCTTTTCAGCAATTTAGGTCAACAGAACACAAACAGTTTAAAATGAGATATAAAATAGTGCAAACTATACAAAGAGGCAAAAAAACACTAGTTATTGTGCCCTCCTTGTGGGAAGACCAAGGAAACTTGTGGTAAAAAGTTTAAATATAAATTAATTCCGACATACCCGCTTGCTGATGATGAATTATCTTTAATGGAAGAAAATTCAGATATAGAAGGTCCAGAAAATAACACAAGTATTGAGGTGCAACCCCGAGAATCGTTTATGATGCCAACAGAAGAAGAAATAAATTTAAAAAAAACCGACCATAGTAAAAGTTACTGATTTAGAATTGAGTAGAAACAACATCTTAAGGACCCTATCTTGTTCTTTGTTCCTACGATAAGTATGTTTATCTGATGCGTTTTCAATTCACCATTATAATCATCATTACTATAAGAAAGTACCTACTGGTCCACAAGACCTGTCTTGTCTCATCAACATCATCATCAGGCAGTATCAGCCCACTGCTGGACAGTGGCCTCACTAAGGGCACGCCACAAACTTCTATCCTCGGCCATCCTCATGCAGTCTCCTGTCTTTGTTGAAAGTAAATTTTATTGATGACCACAATTTCTATCAGATATGATTCTTATTTTTCAAAGTTTATTTCTACTACTTCTTTTTTGTGTGTACAATAGTTTTCTATGTATCTACTATTAGATAATTGATTCATGAATAAAATCTCCTTTCTCTAGGGTACCAATTTGAAAGCGACAAAAAATCACCTGTTCCATTAAAAAAAAAGATCAAACTGAACAAGTGAAAGATTTAAGAAAAAATCTCGATTTCAATATTGGTTTACTTGCTGAATAATTTTGTTTAAATCTTATTTGTGTTAATATAAAGCAGCATTTAATTTCTTTAAAGGTAAAATTAAGATGTTAACAAAATTCGTTATCAAAAATTTAAATAAATAATAAGAAAAACTTTAAATACAGACTTTTATTTGAAAGTATGTAACAATGGTATGAAATATAAGTAATTATTATGATCCATACACGTAAATTTACAATAGATATCTCTAGGATCTAAAACAATATTATCACCTCTTCGGTCAACATGGATTTTTACTTTGTAAATGTGTAACCGTGACGATTTTATTGGATACACAAAAACATCCTCTTTATTATTTATTTTCAGGCCATTAATATAAATCCAATATTCACCACCATCAATTATTTTTATGTTGACACTTCTGGGTGTTTTCAAAATAGTCCTTGGGTCTTTTAGTAATATTTCCGGAATCAACTCATTCATAATTTTTGCGAGATCTTTTAAGGCTATTTGATTAACATTTCTTTCAATAGCCCAACATCTCACTTTTTCACGAAATGAAGATATTTTTACAATATCAATATCACTATCATTTTCACTCTCTTCAGAGCTCTCTGGTCTCACATTTTCCGAATCCGGTTTAACATTATAAAAGTGATCGCGATATAGGCTAGACTCTGTTAAATTAGCATGACACTGGCCATCGTGTTTATTATCTAAGTCTATAGGATTTACTTGATTTTGGTAAGAATCTTCAAAATTTACGGAACCCTCTCTATCAACACTAAAACTCACTTTGCACGAATGGTTATATTGTGAGTCATTCTCGTCATTTGATGTATTCAGTATTCTTGTATATTCCTTTGATATTTTTCTCCTCATTCCTCCGGTTCTTGCTCTTGATTTAAATGTTTTTTTCATCATTTTGTTGCTTGTGCTTATGCAATCACATTTTTTTTACATACCGAGTAATTTAAGTTAAAATGTTTATACAGTACCTAGTACACAAAAGCACAGTTGAATATAAAATATCACTAGCTGTAAAAATTACCGTTATTATTTTCTGAGATAACTTAACAAATACCTACACAATCCGATAATGGCGGAAAATATGTAGTTTGAAGAACATATTAAAGTGAATGAATATACAGCTTCGCGCATTACAACAAACTTAAAATATTTTATTATGCAACGTTAGGTTTTAAAAAAGCATTCTGTTGATCTTTAAAAATGTTAGCATTATAATAGTCAAAGTGTATACTATTGAATAGTTTCAGGCCTTTAAATAGCACAAAATAATGTAAATATAAGTCTAATGGTACCAAAAACAGCTTATAGCTGTATAGTGAGCTTACTGTGAATCCTAGATTCACATTTGTGCTATTATGCAGCATTTGGCATTACCGTAGCACTTAAAAATGCTTATATAAATCTCAGGACTCCAATAACAGCTATAAGCTGTAAAGCTGATTTAAGGTGCATTATAATGGTTCAAGTGTTTGCTATTAAACAGCCTTAAGCATTAACATGATACCTAAAGATGCTACTGTAAATCGAAATGCATTATAAACATCTAAAACCTGTAAAGCGTCGTTTCGGTGAACTGTTACAAAACTTAAGGCATTATAAAAGCAATTAGCTAAATTTATATACAACCTTTAAAAAGTCATAAGCATTAAAGTATCTTTGACATGCTTAAATACGGCTTCAGAATGTTGTGTAATGCTTTATAAGACCTTATACGGACCTTAAGTTCTACATAAGTTCAGGATTAGTTAGTTAAAGTGCTTCTTGTGTTACTTGGGATGTTACTTGCCAAACTTCATAGTTCTACGTCAACGGAAAGTGCCCTAAAAATTTTGGTTCCCTTGAGCGTCGAAATATACGTTTTTTGTAGCATAAACGGTCGTATCTGTTTTTACGTCAACTTAGAAGTATACTTGAGTATATGGTTTTAATTTCAACCCGATACCTCTACACAGTCCCGAGATAAAGGGTCTTGACAGACAGACGGACAACCAAGTGATCCTATAAGGGTTCCGTTTTTTTACTTTTGAGGCACGGAATCCTAAAAATGAGTAGAGACGCAGTCTCTGCTAGGAGTAGTTATACAGTGAATAATTAGCAGAAGATACCAAAATTATTACTCGAGTAATAATTTTTACCGTTTTTTTTTTTCAAATATTATTGTGATTAGTTGCCTACGCTAGGACGACCCTGTACTGTAGACAACACATGATTCTGACGTCGTTGCCTAGTTACCAAAGCATAGGGTATCCTAGTTTGGGACTAGGACAAGTGATGGTGTTGTGTGGAAGTTAGCTATTTCGAAATTCGTCTGGCCGTGACTAGTCTAGTCGTGAGCTGACACTTTGTGAAGGATGCATAACCCTCAACATCTCAATCCACCGCACAGATGAAACGGGCCCAAAAGCGTAAAATCGTGCTTTGAAAAAACTCGTGACCAATTGTTAAACGCTTGGTCCGTGTCCGACAGAATGTAGAGTTGTCGAAAGATTTACCATACATTCATAGATACATACATAAGAAGCCTATATACGTCCCAATGTCGGGCACAGGCCTTCTCTCAGGGAGAGAGTACCATCATGCCTGACAAATAACTTGAACTAATGACTATGACATCGCATGGGCGTATTTGTGGGCTCATTAGCCCCCACGCCATAGGTGACTTTCGTAGGTGACATTCTTTGGACTTTAGCTTAGTTAAATTAACAAATAAATCACTAAAAGCCTTACTTATAAAAACACGATTCCTTAAAATGCCGATTAAAATAGTCAGTGGTCGCGATTTTACAAGGAAAAGTCGTAACCGCAGATTAAATGAAATGGCTTTGAGGAGTGCTGATGCTGTAGAGAAATCGATTTTTTATGAATAAGCCGTAAATGTTTTGCTCTTACGCGTCCATCGCAAACTTATACCGACTGCGCGGATTTCTGTTCAAGTTATCTGTCGGGCGTTATACCTTAGGTTTAAGAGAGTTATTTATTACACACTACAAAACATATTCATTTTACCTTTCGTTATCGTCCTGGCTCTTTTACATAAAGCAATTATTTTGCTGGCTGTGAAACAGTACCAAAGAAACAGTTTTGTACCGTAAACCACAGATTAAAAAGAAAAAAAGAGAAGTCGTAAAGATTCTCTAATGGCGTTTTTCTCTTCTTTCTCTGTCAAATCTTAAGTTCAAGGTTCACTGCCGAATATAGATTTGTAAGTTTCATCATAGAATAATGGAACCTTAGATCGGAATATTATAAAAATACTCATTGAGTAGTAATCCCAACTATTAAAGTAACATCTAAAGATTAAGCAACATTGTTATTATTTTGAAGCCGACTTAATCATTCGATGTATGGCTTATAAAATAAATAAGATAAAAAAAAAGTCGTAAACCAACTTGAACTAGAACTGTTTGACAGGTCTGTTAAATATGGAAAACATGTCAGGCGCAATTACGTTAGGTGATTTGATTAAGCGCAATATAGTGGCATACCAAGTGCATATCCAATCGACGTCAAATCGACTATTTCAATGTAACGACATAATGTAAAACCTGAAAACCGAAACGGTTTTCAGTATCGATCGAAACGGTTTCTACTAAAAGTCTAAAACAATATCTTTTTTTTACTTTTGTTTTGTTTTTTTCATAAAATTTTGCGCTTGGTCGGAGTTTGTTTTTTTTTAATGGTTTTCAGACAGGTAGCGTTATTTCATTAACCGGTTGCATACATACACTCAAGTCAGTTTTGTTACTGGCTACTTTGCAACAAACATGTCAAGCTTGGTGACGGCGACGCGACCACGAAGGATATTATACCTAATCCTCTGTTGTAACTTGTAAATAACTCTTTGAAAGTAAACAATAAAAAAATGAGTATCGAAATGAGAGGGAGCGACGTCGAACCTTTTTCAACTGTTCCCCTCACCCGCAGCGTCACCCCCTGGACTTCAGGGGTGCGACCACATAAGTCCTCCACTGTACGGAGTTGTCTAATTTAACCTACTCCGAATTGTCATATATATACATATTTTGACACTTTCAAGTCCTCTAAATGCTTAACCCGATGGAGTGAAAAGTTACGTGATACAAGAGCTGGTGGGTGAGATGGGCAGGTAAATTTTTTTGGTGAAAATTCTCTTTCGTTGAACGGTTCTCCTATTCCGCAATTTCCGAAGTGTCAAAATATGTACACATATGGCAATTTGGAGGAGGTTAAATCGGACGAGATATACAGTGGAGAAGTTATATAGTAGCGCCTCTGGTAGCTCTTTTTTTTACCCAAAACTCTCCAAAAATCTCCATTTTACTTTCTTTTTGGCACCCTGCACCCACTACAATTGGCAAGCCGTCGACTTTTGGTCCATAAAAAATATTCTCCGTCGAAATTTCGACAGCTCCTCAGGCTAGCCGGTCAGAGCGTCTCGGCAGCGATAACGACCGTAAAGAGAAACATTCCAAATCTGTGGCGGCTCGCTTTAGCGGGAAAGCGTGCACGGCCCCAGCCGCCCGCGGACCGGCGCCGGCGCCGGCGCCGCGCGGTCAGCAACAGTGAAATTGCAAATTATTACTTTGTACCGTCAAATCACTGCTATTAGCCGCGGAGAGACTGTGCTCTGTCATTGTCTGTTGACACGATCTTAGCACACCTCTTTCGCTTCGTACACATTACATCGCCCTTTACATACTGTTCAACCACCTGCCATTCAAATTGGAATAAATGCGTGAAAGCATAATTTAACGCCTCTCATCCCACAAAGGATCTGTGGCATCTCCGAGCACTCACAGTACGGACTCTCCATCAACATACTGTGTAATTTAACCTTAAAGTTGCCGTGACCGGTGAGGAACTGCGATACGTGGTGGTCAATTTCAATCCAGCATATCAGTCATTATCGACAACTCTTATTATGAGTCAGGTACCCCAAAAATTAGTTCAGCTGTTTAATACATGCGGTATATCAATTGGAGAAACGCAAACGTGGGCCTGGCTTGTACAGAAAAAAACCATTGCTAAAATTATTTTTTATTATTTTTATAAAAAGCACAAAAAAAATAAAAGCCAAATGCTTTTTATAGACAGGTGACAATCAATCAGTATCTGATGTACAATCGATTTCGTTCACTAGGTGTAAACAAACTCTTTTTCAAAAATGAATAAGTATAAAAGTCGATAAAAGGATAAGATTTTTTTCTTTAAGTTTCACTGGTTTTCTTAAGCAACCTGTATAATTTTCAACTGTATAATTTCCAGATCAAGCCACTTTCTACAAGACAACTACGCGGTTAGTTCTCCATAAAGCACGTAGCACACTCAATGTCTAACAATTACAGCTGCCTGCGCGCTTCATGCCAGGAACCTGGGCGCTTTCACTGCTGACCCCGTCCTGACCCCAAGGTCTTTAGTCCACCTGGCACTTTCCTCAGTAGGGGAGGCTTTATTCGTTGGCTTTATGAGATAGGCCCAGTTTGCCGGGTTAACTGATTCAGATTAAAGTTGTGAGGGGGTGCGCAGTGACTAAGGCGGCACCTTGATTGAGAAAAATTGGGCTTACTGAGCCAGCAATGGGCATTCGCATATGACGATTGTAAAGACAAGGTTTCAAGAGTCACTTCAATTTTATTGTATTTTTTGGGCGTTTCAACCGTTGAAGGTTGAAATCGTATTCTTTGTATTGTATTCCCGAGAACACTTAAAAATTGTACTTCACTTGGCTCGTAAATTAAATGGCATCTTTATTGTATTTGATTTTGGGCTCACTTATATAGGTGTAAACACATTTTTTTCACTGTACAGCCAAAGCTATCAAATTTCCAGCCATCTTAAAAGTATTAGGGGTTAAAGTATGAAATTGCCGTTTTATTGCAATAGGTTCTTTGAATTGACATAGAATCTTCATGGTTTGAGGTTTTCGAATGAAACTTTTTCAAATGGTTTCTATGATGTTCTTTTTTTAAAAAATGTGAAACATTTGAATATCGACTTTCAATTGTTTTTGTTATTCAATTTAGACAAGAAAGATGGATACTGTGAAAATTCTATTATCATAGCATTATGGAATAAAGCCAATATCTTAAACTACTTCAATCGCAAAAATGTAAATACTCTTTTTAAGTAATATTTGACTGCTCCTTGTAAAAATAATTTAATTTTTCAATATCTTCAGTAGGTTTGCGTAAGGGGTGAATAAGGTCTATTCATGGGCTGGATAGATAGACTAATGACCAGTTTTCGAATTGGGAATTTCGCTAAGTAAATCGTTAACTGTAGTGCTGTAACGTTAATTAAGTATTTACTTAGTGAAATTCTCAATTCAGAAACCGGCCCAAAGTTCCGTAATTTTTTGACATTATATCCCAGCCCAACACGTGACGAACTCCATGGTTGTAAACTTTATGATCAGAAACGGAGACCGTAAATGGCAAATTGAAAGACAAAGAGCTGGGCCGGCTTAATAGCCAGCCAAGAGGCGATTAGCCGAGCCAAGAAAGCGTGGTGACCCGCCAGGCTGCGCCTGCGCCTATGTCGAGCCGGCAGCGCTCACCAGACAGCTGCTATATATAAGATTCTATTCTATTGGCTGTAAAGCGTAATAATAATTTATTACGCTTACTTTACAGCTAAAAAGTTTAAAAGTTTCAGAAAAAAGTTTGCCCACACTCACAATATTTTTAAACGACCAATTCAATGATACCTTACACTATACAGGGAGTCTATACAGACGAAAACAAAAATCATCCCTAATTGAGGTGTTGTTAGTGTGGGTTCCTTGTTGACTACGGCACCCTAAAGTAGTTAAAATTATGGAAAATATAATGCAAACGAATATCCACCAACGAACAATTTTTTTTTACATAGCCTCTATTCGTCCCACTGCAAGGCACAGCCCTTCTCTCAGTGAGAGAGTATGGGCTTAATTACCACGCGCGCCCACCGTGGATTGGACATTTCAACCGCTGAGGCATGCGAACACCAGCGACACGCTCAGGTTTCCTCACGAAGTTTTCCTTCACCGTTAGCGAGTAGTATTGCCACTATAACTTCACAAATGTAACTTAGAAAACAAAGTCATTGTACATGCCGGCATTCGAACCCACGACCTCCCGAACGAGAAGCCGGCGTTCTAACTAACTAATCACCGCTCTAACCGCGAACCAACTAAAAACTAAAATAAATAAATAAACATAAACATTTACATACAGGCACATACATTGCTTTTGGCCCCACACTAGGATACTCTGTGTCGTGGGAACCAGAAACAACGACATCACAAACATGTAAGTAGGTAGTTAGTTATTCCTTTGGTCTGAGGACATGCGGTGAACGCATCATTGTTTCAAAAAATACTTAACCCTTTTTCTATATCTGACATAGTTGATTTGCATCTGAGAAATGTTAACTGGTTCCGAGTATAGATTATTTATAGGCCGGTTTCTAGGTTAAGGGTTTCGTCTCGGTGCTGCTATGCAAATGGACAATAAGGATATCCAATGGCTCTATAAATAGCTGGTCGTTGGCTGCGCGGTCTCTAGGTCGAGGTCACGCGTTGCCCACAGACCGGATGCAAGGTCAGCCGGGGGCGTTAAACTGCTCAGATCACTAGCTGGACCGCAACTTCGCTTTTACCATTCAGTTTATCGTCTTTTTTTAGTGGTAATTTCATGAGAAACGTCTTTCTGTTCGGTGGTAGGGGATCACTTGCTAAAACCGCATGCAACGAAACTATGTAAATACGTGTGGTGTACAAGAAAAGTAATTTTCGTACGGCATCTTTTTGCTACCTGTCATGTGCCAGGTGATAGCAAAATACCAGTCCAGTAATCTCATCATCAGCCACTCGACGCCCACTGCAGGACATAGGCCTCCTTCATGGTATTCCTAACCCTGAAGGGTTTTGCCATAATCGAGACGCTTGGCAGGCGGGTTGGCGATCGCAGCATGCGGTTGGAATCTCGGGAAGACTGCTGCCCGTCTCCTGGTAATGTTGTGTTTTTCCTTAGTCGCCTTCTACGACATCCACGGAAGGAGATTGAGTAGCGCTATTCTTAATCCGGCGCCACACGCGTCCAGTAATCTAAAAGTAAGTAATTGAAATTTCTTGCCTTTTATTAGTGAGCTGCAGATGGTCTACATAAGCAGCCTGTGTACGTCCCACTATGCCCTACAGGGCACAGGCCTTCTCTCAGTGAGAGAGCATGAGCTTAATCACCACGCGTGCCCACCGCGGATTAGTAATTTCAAGCGCTTAGGCATGTGAACTCAGACACTCTGGTTTCCACACGATGTTTTCCTTAACGGTTAGCGAGTACATGCCCGCACTGGGAATCGAACCTGGGTCTGTCGCTTCCGAGTCCAATGTTCTACCCACTAGGCAGCTGCAGATGGTCTATTGGATTTTAATATATTCCATCATCTCAGATTTTCCGCGCACATTTCTCAGGTAGGCTGGCTTGAGAGACGCCCGAGGGTTGACCCAAGTGGTGGTGTGTCGCGGGATCGTTCGCCTGTGACCGTGCATCATAGAGACAGGGTGCTTGATGCCATTCAGATTGTGTATGTAATAGGTTGTTCCGTACTAAGTTGCTATCCTATCCTACCAATATTATAAATGCGAAAGCTTGGATGCATGGATGTTTCTTTCTCGATCACGACAGAATGGCTGAAAGGATCTGGATTACATTTTGCACAGAGATACGAGTAGATTATAGTCAAGAATAGCGCACGGGCTACTTTTTTCACATCAACATTTTCAAGCGAATAAAGTCGCGAGAAGCAGCTAGGAACTAATAAAATAGTTAAATAAAAGTGTGAAAAAATTATATGGCAGACATCTACGGTCCAGAGGCTACTCCAAGATGCGGCTCATGATCTAAATAAGAAGTATCAGCACCAGACAGGAAGGGGAACCTCTGGGCACAGCCGACAGTGCCAGCTCGATGACTCGGCAGCAAATGTGAAAGCCTTGCTTTTCTTGCGTCTCATTGACGCGTGCGACCACGAACAAACAACCAAATTGGCTCTTAGCACTTCACTGTAAGACCTAAACTCCCATAACGTTATGAGATCATAATTTCTCGACTCTCTACAATGAACTACTCATCTGGTGACCTGCTTGCTGGTAATAAATAGCAAAAAGCGGAGTTTGCTAGAAGAAATATATGAAGACGGGAGTTTCTTGTCGATTGTCCGTCTCTAGCTTATATGGTGACCTGTGGACTTGTGATGATAGTTGGTGGTGGGAAGTCGCCGTGTGGTGAGACGCTAGGAGGGCGTTTCTGTGTCACCACCGGGCGTCATACGTCATCTAGGCTGCCAGGTGCTCGCGCAGATAACATCAGGTAGTGTATGATGATTGTTTTTCATATAAGTGATACCGGTACGGGCTTGCCGTCTGTATTTTCAGAATATAATTAGGATAAGTAGACGTAAATTCCTGGCCACGATCAGTTCCTACGCACGTAGGAAATTATCATGACGCTAGCAATTGTGTATTTACAGTCTACAGTTACCTTTAGTCAGTTAGTCACTCACGTCCAACCACCAAGGGTGACTAAAAAAAAAGCTGTAACATATATGCATCTTCTGTTGGGTTAATTACCGATAAAACTTCGAGGAAGTAAAAAAGTCAAAGTCGAAATATTTATATTCAAAGCGGCACAGAAACTGTGATTTAATAAACTTTACGTTTACTTAGTAAAGTCATGACAACGAGTTCTTTTATGAAAACCGCCCGAATAGAAACGGCGTTGAATGGATTTAATACTGACCTAATAAGCTAACCCGCGCCGCGCAGAACCGCGGGTCCCCTCACGCGGCGTTCCTTCAGCCCGCAAGCGGGTGGCGGGCGGCGGGCGCGCGGGCCGCATTCCGCGGCACGCGACCGTTACCTCGCGCCGATGCGCAGTTACCCGCGCTAAGTAATTACCCGATATCGGACGGCTCTAGGGCAACCGAGCCATCCAGGGCCTAGTTTCATAAAACTGCAATTCGTAGTTTATTATGAGTCGAGCCGAGTCTTACTACGTGTTAATCTGTAAGTTAATCGACTTTACAATATACATCGTAAACTATTAATTGTACCTACCCAGGGGTCCGCTATAGCAGCAATAAACTACAATGGGGAACTTGCGTCTACCTTAGATTGGAGTGACATTGCTTTTATACCATAGAAATCATGTAAAAACCTTGGAAAAATAAAAAATAAAAAAAAAATTTTCGGGGTTTTAGGGATCACAAAATATGCGAAAAATAAAGTTATACTCTAACAACATAAAACTTATTAGATTTCGTTTTGTCATTGAATTCTGAACGTTTTCTTATAAGGGTGTACTGTACATGCATAAAAACATTATTTTACAAGGTAACTCAAATATTGATAAACGCTTCATACATATAAGCCGTTACGTTAGGGAGTGACGTCATAGTCTAAGGTCGATTTTTACGGCGCGTTTTAGTACCACGTGACTATATTGACTTTTCGACTGGTTGTATTACAAAAAGTATTAGTCGCAGAGAAAAAAAGATACCACTTTTATTTATCTTTTAAAGTGTCCTCTCCTACACTATTAAAACATTTGTAAGTGCAAGTTCTCCATTGTCAGCAATTTTTGACCAATCGTGAGGCTAGGTTGGGGGATATTGGCTAGCATTTAGGAAGGCGAGGTTTTGAGAGCCCACCTGACTGAAATTTGATGGAACAGGACATTTTCTTTTTAACTGACTTCAAAAAAGGAGGTTAAGAAAGGGAAAAAAAAGAAAAGGAGGTTCTCAATTCGACGTGTATATATTTTTTTGCTATGTTCCTTCATAACTTTGTCAAATCTTAACCGATTTCGACAATTTTTTTTTGTTCGATTAGATATAACGCATTGGTCCCAGTTTAATTGGGTGAGAATCTAATGAAGACTTTCACAGATGGAGAACGGAACTCTTCAATGGACAGCAGTAAATAAGGCCTGATGGGCTCCTTTAGTAACATGCTTATGTTTCATATAATAGCGTAAAAGTAGTCCTAGGGTAATTTGGTGATGTTCTGGTGAAGACTTTTAAACTTAATTTTTTAAAGCAATTAATTAAGTAGGGTCATAATTATGGTTATAGGGATAAATTATGGTTACAAAAAATAAAAAAATAAAAAAATTGTAATAAGAAATAAAAACCGACTTCAAAACACAAATGAAATAATTCAAAAGAGTACTATTAAAGTAGAAGTACACATAATTTATAGTCAGTGCCCAGTTTCATGACCAGCACAACGCAACACAAATTATATTCTACATTACCTACATGTAAGTACGTGCTTCTAATTTAATGGTATGCTTTTTTTTAATGAATGAATGAATGATTTATTGCCACAACAAACATGCTTACATACAATAATTAAAAAATAAAGGAGTGTGCGTGTGACAATGATACTATTTCAGCGTTTGCTGTTTCTCATTGAAACAGCGCTGGTTTTCAAATAGCACCTCCACGCCAAATGAAGAAAACGTGTCATGCAGGTAGGCCTTACCGCTAAAAAAAAAAACTTAAAACCACTAAATTATTTCTAACTGTTTAGTACTGTAATGTTTCGAAATCGGTTTTAATTTTTTTCCCTATTCGTGTAAGCAGCGTATATAAGTTCCAGTGCACATGGCTGAGCGTATCAGATGGAGAGTATGGGCTCAATGAGGGATTTTCTTTTTATTTTTTTTAATTTCTTCCCTATTTGCTGGATAGATGGCGCTGCACTTGGTATGTTACTGCAAGGAAGGGAACGTCACATTATTTTTCGATTAATTCACTTGGATGTAGTTTGAGATCATAAAACGAAACGTACTGACAGCATTACTTCCTCTCTTTTGTTCATATCGAAGATTCGTATGTGAAATTAGCAAGAACCTACGACTTTAATGTCTTCCTCATTGAAGTCGTATAATTTAAACGTTTTCTATTAATTAATCTGAGTATGTAAGCGATCTGCAGTGCGTTCAGGTTTGCTTACGGTCGCAAATTGGAACGTTCGGCTGGTAACGTAGTCAGTTCAGCGCCATCTACAGAGTCCTTGGGAACTACTTTTTTTTGGATTGGCGACTTCAAGTGATCGGGTTTCCTCACGATGTTTTCCTTTACAGTTAGTGAGTGGTGATGCTATTATGAAATAATAAACGTCACAGTATTTGCGGTGATTGGACACATTTTTAATGTTGTAGAATGACATTAGGCACTTTTCACAATCAAACGAAAGTTGCAAAAATGTTAATTGCGTCACGGATGATTTTGTTAATTAGAAACAAAACCATTCTTGTTTAATTAAACTTTATTGCAAACAATAAATATCCGTAGCTTTCACAAGTCTGTCGCTCTTTACATTCAATAACAAAATTGTCTTAGTTTTGACTTTCTTTACATTATCGGCTCCGATGTTCCGCCTCGCCGCTTCCGCAAGGACCGCTAATAATTTAATTCAGGTTCTTTAAAACGTTATCGGTTTTACTCTCTATTCTCTAGATTTTTGTAAACGGTCCAAGTATATAGGTTTATATTTTTCTCTACATAGTTAACTCTTAATGCGTGCTGCATAGGAGTGGGTATCGATTAAGAATTGATGGTACAGTCGAGAGCAGATAAACCTTTACATCATCATCATCATCCATTTGACGCCCACTGCAAGACATAGGCCTCCCTCATGGTTTTCCAAGCTTCCCGGTCTTGTGCTGCCCGGATCCAGTGACTCCCCGCCACCGTAACCAGGTCGTTGGACCATCTGGTGGGGGGCCTGCCCACGCTGCGTCGTCCGGTCCGCGGTTACCAGGTCAGAACTTTTTCGCCCCAACGGCCATCAGTTCTCCGAGCTATGTGCCCCGCCCACTGCCACTTAAACTGAGCAATTCTTCGAGCTATGTCCGTAACTCGGGTTCTTCTGCGGATCTCCTCATTCCTGATTCGATCACGCAGTGAAACTCCTAACATAGCTCTCTCCATTGCTCGTCGGGCGACTTTGAGCCTTCTTATGAGGCTCATAGTCAGCGACCAGGTCTCACATCCATAAGTCATCATTGGCAACACACCTTGGTTATACACCTTTGTCTTGAGACACTGAGGTATTTTGGACGCGAAAATGTGTTTTAGTTTCCCGAACGCTGCCCGTCCGAGTTGGATTCGACGAGTGACCTCTTTCTCGAAGTTTTGTTTTGTTTTGGAGATGTTACATCAGCTCCCTGTCGCACTCCACGCTGCAAATGAACAGGATTCGTATTCTGATCCTGCAGCCGGACTGACATTGTGGCGTTTTTGTACCTTTACATATTTGTTGCATAGTCATCCTTAACGTAACACGCATTTAAAGCTTGATGTGCTGCCGACTGTACTGCAGAGATACCTTCATGTTCTAGATGCACGGGAAGGGCAGGCACAGTCTTTTTGCACTATGTATGCTTTCAAAATATCACACAACTTTATTAAATTTACTTTGTATCAACATCGCAGCCTTTGAAAAAACCATAAAACATAAAAGCAGAAAGCCATAAAAACACATTAAAAAAACTAAAAAAAAAAAAACACAAAGTCGTAGAACAAAAGTTGTAAAGTAAAAAAGTTTATTAGCTATGAATGTGTACTACAGCTGCGGACAGAACGCATGCTTATCTTTGAAACCTAAAAATGTACATAAATCGGAGACTAAATAACATTTACGTGTTTCAGTAATTGCGCATGTGGAAGTAGCCCTATACAGTGTACAGACAATATCATCATCATCATCATTCAGCCACAAGAAGTCCACTGCTGGACATAGGCCTCCTCCATGGATTTCCAAAAAGACCGGTTGGAAGCGGCCTGCATCCAGCGTCTTCCTGCCACTTGAATGAGGTCATCTGTCCATCTTGTGGCTGGCCGTCCTACGCTGCGCTTGCCGATATGTGGTCTCCATTCGAGAACTTTTCGGCCCCATCGGCCATCAGTGCGTGCTATGTGCCCCGCCCACTGCCACTTCAACTTACTAATCCGCTGGGCTATGTCGACGACTTTCGTTCGTCTACGGATCTCATCATTTCTGATTCGATCTCGTAGAGAAATTCCGAGCATAGCCCTTTCCATAGCTCGTTGCGTGACCTTGAGCCTTCTTATGAGGCCTACAGTGAGAGACCACGTTTCAGTGCCATAAGTCATCACTGGTAACACACACTGGTTGTATAATTTTGTCTTGAGCGATTGAGATATATTAGACGAAAAGACTTTTCTAAGTTTCCCGAATGCTGCCCAGCCTAGTTGGATTCGACGATTGACCTCTTTCACGAAGTTGGACCGGCCTAGTTGGACTGTTTG
Source organism: Yponomeuta evonymella (assembly GCA_963969515.1). Lineage (NCBI taxonomy): Eukaryota > Metazoa > Arthropoda > Insecta > Lepidoptera > Yponomeutidae > Yponomeuta > Yponomeuta evonymella. The sequence continues at coordinate 22,104,065 of OZ018344.1, forward strand.
TCGTAAGTAGACGTATTCGTCTACAACTTCGAGAGTCGTGTTCCCCAATGTTATTGGGGTGGGCACAACACGGGCGTTCGACATGACCTTCGTTTTGTCCATGTTCATTTTAAGGCCCACACGTTGGGAAACTCGACTGAGGTCGTCGAGCATTATGCTGAGGTCTTCCATCGTTTCTGCCATGACTACTATATCGTCGGCAAATCGAAGGTGCGTGATGTACTCGCCATTGATATTGATGCCGCGTCCCTGCCATTCCAGAAGCTTGAAGGCATCTTCCAGTGCGTTCGTGAACAGTTTCGGAGAGATAACGTCTTCCTGTCTCACGCCTCTTCTCAATGGAATTGCCTCCGAATTCTGCTCCTGTACTCGGACCGACATGGTGGCGCTGTTGTACAAGCACTTCAGCACCTCGATATACCGATAGTCAATACGGCAACGCTGGAGAGACTCGAGCACTGCCCATGTCTCGATCGAATCGAAGGCTTTCTCATAGTCCACAAACGCTAAGCAGAATGGCAAATTATACTCCTCAGTCTTCTGTATAATTTGCCGCAGCGTGTGGATGTGGTCTATGGTACTAAAGCCCTTTCGGGAACCGGCTTGTTAGGGAGGCTGGAAGTCATCAAACCTGCGTTCGAGACGATTCGTGAGGACCCTCGAAAACATCTTATAAACATGGCTCAGAAGCGAGATGGGTCGGTAGTTCTTCAATAGAGAGTTATCCCCTTTCTTGAAGAACAGCGTCACCACGCTTCTGTTCCATGCTTCTGGCGTTTTTCCTTCGAGCACGACGGAATTGAAGAGCTTCTGAAGGACTTTAAGTACTGGTGTTCCACCCGCTTTCAGGAGCTCTGATGTGATTCCGTCCTCTCCTGGTGCCTTGTTATTCTTGAGATGTTTCAGGGCCATCCTAATCTCGTACAGGCTGATGTCCGGGATGTCTTCGGTATAATGTCGGGTCAGTTTGGCTCTCGGATCTTTGTTCAAACTGCTAACAGGTTTTGCGACTGAGGTGTATACTTCTTTTTGTGTTCTGAGGGTGTATAGCTGTCCGTGGAAACTCTCAATCTCCCTCAGCACCTCTGATTTGGTCGACGCTATACTGCCGTCCTCTCTCTTCAGCTTCGTCAGCTGGCTTTGCCCAATAGACAAGTCTTTTGCGAACACTTTGGAGCCCTTGTTCCGCTCTATAGTCTCTTTAATACGTTCGGTATTAAAGGTCCGAATATCGTACCGCATAGACTTTGAGATATGTCTATTGAGCTGCCTATATGACTTAGCATCCTCGGAGGACTGCAGTTGCAACGCGCGACGTTTAGCCATGAGGTCGAGAGTAGGTATAGTTTGAGAGCTTTTGTGGTCTACTCGTACGGTTGGGTCTATAGAACCTCGAGCCCACTGTACGGACAGTGTCTACAAACCTGTTATTGATCTCGTCCACCGATGCGGCGCTCTCCAGGTACTCAAAGCGATTTGACAATTCGAGTTGAAAGTTCTCGGGGTTCTGGATATGGGCACGAGTAGGTCGGAGCGTGGACTTCATGAGACGAGACCTCTTCAATGTGCCTCTTACTATTCGGTGATCGCTTCCGGTTTTCACCATGTTGATCACAGAGACGTCATTGAATATTTGTCTCTTGGAGGTCAGGATGAAGTCTATCTCGTTTCTCGTGGAACCATCGGGACTCAACCAGGTCCATTTCCTGTGAGGTGGCTTCTGAAAGAAAGAGTTCATCATAAAGAGTCCCTCTTTCTCCAGGAAGTCTGCCAACCTTTGTCCTCTCGGGTTCCGTTGCCCATAACCAAATTGCCCCACTCTCATCTCACCCTCGCTTCTTGTGCCCAGCTCCGCATTGAAGTCCCCCATAACCACATTAAAATAGGCCTCCGAGGTATGTATGGCCCTACTAATGTCCTCATACATCGCCTCTACCTCCTCATCTATTTACTCCTACAATACGAACGGACCAACTTCTTTCCAAAGGCCCGCGCGACGACGGCGCAGGCGTTGCCGATACCGTACGATGGCGTCACGTGTTATATAAGTAACAGTCGCAACACTGGTCGACTAACCGGTAAACGTATTTTTTTCGACCAGTACTCGTAGCATGACGACGTGTGACTTCGTTTGTCACGCGTTTTAATACGATATAGTGGCTGAGGGCAACTCAGCCTATCACGCATTTTGTCAGATTCGCGCGATGCAACGCGTGAGAAAAGGAGTCGCTCGTTGATTATATGCTCGCTTGCCAAGTTTATTTATTTTTAGGTTATACGAAGACTAACAGCTACTGCAAGGTTATGCTACGAGCACAGGAAGCGACCACTTAAGCTGTCGACCAAATGGTGGACAGACGTTTACAGTATAAATGTGCTGTAAACGGCTCAAGCATGCATTCACATGCTCGTGCATATGCACATGCAGACTGTGCCCCCAAATGCATGTCATCATGATAATTCTTTCCGGACGGGTTCGGACACGGCGACTGTTACGGCTGGGGAGAGCGTGTGTCATGTGCTCTCGTATTGCTGATGTACCCTATCTTGGTTATAAAGGCATATATTGGCTACATTAAAGGTGTCTACAACGTGTGTACGGACGTTGCCACTCTGATGCCCAACATGTGGATTCGAGCCTGGGGGGAATGTGCTAGAGTCGCTAAACGAAACAGTACCGCTAGCGCACCCCGCTTAGTTGGCTCTTGTTGACATATGTCCAGTTGGCGACAAATTGTAGCACGATTTGTCAAAGTACTGTTGACCCCTGACACAGTTCTAATCAAGGTTGCCGTGGATGCTACCGTGTGCGATTGACTAAAAAGAAGTAATAAGGGAAATTGACTTACTTGCAAAAAGAAAAGTACAATGACACGAAATTTCTTAAGAACTAAATTTGGCATTAGGCCTCGAGCTCAGCCGTCATGTCGTCAGGCTCCACTGCCGACGCTTATTTTCGGCATAAGCCTCTGACCGCAAAAGACAGATCGTTTACACTTCGAATACATTTCGTAAATTGTTTTTATAGTCATAGATTGTCCTTAGATGTTTGGTGCAGAGATATTTCATAGATCTTTGGAATTTTCTTTGGAACTTCTTCCAAAAATGTTTCATAAGTTTTAGAATGGACTTGAATTCGATCAACGTTATGCACATTCTCGATCTAAGGCTGAAATTTCATGAGACATAAGACACACGCGGCACATAGATGATTGAGCCTTACATAAATAGGTTTTTAGGAAAATCTACGATTAACATCGTAGTAAAACAAATTATATCTGAGAATATTTCCCGATACCCCGATAAAAAAAGTTACCCCGTGAAATAACCTCACAGCAATAATTTATCTAAATTTATATAATAATGGCTGCGGCTTGTACGTCAGCCTCTTAACAGTTAATATTGACACTACTCTGAAACAAAAACTGTGTCACTAAAGGTCGTTTTCCTACTCATCAACACAAACCACTTTTAAAACGGGCTCATCACCCGTTTTTGAATAAGTTGCTAACGGTCTTCGCTGATGTCACGAGTAAAATATTTGGTGCTCTGTGCCGTGCGCGGTATGATTCTAACAGTTTTATTTATAAAAAGGTTCCTTTAAACATTTAATTTTCCCAATGCAGTTTAAATAGTCTGGAAAAGGCTTTATACAAACTATGTACACTACATTCGAGGAGTGTTCTAGGGGAATCGTGATTTTAAATATAACACCGTGAGGCTAGCAGCAAAACATCCCGACAGTTCATAATTTGTCTCTATGCGTAATAACATACAATCATTTTATTATGTTAGAATAAAAAAAACGGCTACGTGCGTGTCTCGCCACGCGTAGCATAGGATTCCGTAGAAGGAATAAACTCATTACCTGCTTTACAGAACTAACAACTTCATCAAAGTAATGTTTAATAGAATTTGTACGAAGTTTTAGTTTTTACAAGTTGGTCGCCTATTACTTATTAACTTGTAAAGCCTGCTTCTCCGTGATAGTGTTCCTTTTAAGTTCATTATATGTGCTACTGCCTCGAAATTTTTACGTTTCCACAATGACCCGTTTAGCCGGGAGCTCTATTTGATGTTTAACTCATCGCCCAAATAATTGATTTCCCAGAAAATGTTATGTTCATTTACTTGTAGCTTTCGGGTTTATGAGTACCTACTTAATCTTCTTTAAAATATTGCATAGCTCTTATGTTATACACGATAGAATTGATATTCAAATCTAGCTTAGTTGAAATATTCGGCAGTGGTGTATTAATATTCTAATACTAAGTAGGTATCAGAGTGAAGTAAATAATGCCATAAACTTTATCCACTCTCACTTCATTTGCGGTGGACGTTTTGCTTTGAGTGAACGTGCAAAAACATCATGTAAGGCAGTAGCTTCACGATAGACATCGATCGAGATGTTTCGAACATAACCAACCAGTAATAAATAGTTACCAATAGTAGGAGGAACAAAGCCGATTTGTCCTAAATCGCAAGTTCTATTTGATTGAAGAGTGAAGTGAAAAGATAGGCATTTATTTTTGTTTTATTTATTAGGCACACAAAACAGACATTAGCCAGTAGATTTAAAAGATAACATTAATTAGTAGGGTGGAGCGAAAACGACGAATTTTTCTTTTTCAAAATTTCGGTTTTCCCGGGTGCCTATTTTTTGATACTATAGTAGCATATTATCTATGCAAAAAATCAAAAGCTTGGGACTTCATCTTCAGGTGGCGCACTGAGGGTTATGTAAAAAGTACGTAATACGATAATTTTTCATCTTACGTCTACCTGCATTCTGAGTACTACGACTAGTACTCCAAGCGCGTCTACTTCTGCTTCAGTCGTACCACATAGTGAAGATAGTTCCTCATCCGAATCACTAGACGCTGACCTGCATGAGCGTTGCATTTCAAAACCCCACGATCTCAAACAACAAAAACAGACGCAACAAATGAGAAATAAGTTGGAAAATCTAGCTACAGCTTGTGATAGGACCGGAGTTTCAGATCGAACGGCAACAATCATAGTCAACGCAACAATGCTGGATTTGAATGTGATCAGTAGTGAGAATTCATCCAAAGTCATAGACCGAAGTAAATTACATCGACAACGTCAAAAAGTACGTCAAGATTTGCAGCGTGTTTGTTTTTTTGTATTTTGACGGACGTAAAGATAAAACTATTGTCATAACAAAGACTGGAAATATGTCACGTCGGAAAACTACATCTAAAGAACATATATCACTAATATCCGAGCCAGATTCTGAATATATCGGCCACCTGTCAATTGATTCAGGAAAAGCAATTACAATCAAAAAGAGTATCGTGGAATTTCTACAAAATAACTTTGTATTCCACAATTCTTTGGTAGCAATTGGATGCGATAAATACAGGACATCAAAATGGTGTCATTGTATTATTGGAAAAACACCTTAACCGACCTTTGCAATGGTTCGTGTGCCTACTGCATGCAAATGAATCACCATTTCGCCATTTGTTCGCCAGTCTCAATGGTATGACAACGGGTCCTCAAACTTATTCAGGCAGCATTGGAAAAAAGCTTGAGAAGTGCCTGGATTATAAAGTGATGGCTTTTGAAGCTATAAACACAGGTTTGCCACATGTAAATGCTGACGAATTAAGCACTGATCAAAAATATTTGTTTCAAATGTGCTCAGCTACGAGTATTTCTCCAGGCACTATCTCACATGAGTTAGCAAACAAAGATCCAAGAAAGCTAGCCCATTCCCGATGGTTAACTGGTGCAAACAGGGTTCTTCGTTTATATGTGGGTACAGCAACACCATCAGACAAACTGAAAGAACTAGTCATTTCCATCATGAAAGTTTACGCACCAACTTGGTTTGAGATCAAGACCAAGTCTTCATGCAAATATGGTCCCATTCATGTTTTTAACATGATTAAAAGATCTCTATACATGCAAGATGATCTGAAAACCCGTGTATTGAAAACAATTCAACGAAATAAATTTTTTGCCCACCCTGAAAATTTGTTGCTAGCTATGTTACAGGATGATGAATCTCACATCAGGGAACTAGCTCTCAGAAGAATACTGAAAGCAAGAAAAGAGAACAAAAGTAAAAAAGTACGCGAGTTTCAACTTCCTTAACTACAACCGGATGCTTCAAATTATTACGATTTAATTGATTGGTCTCAGGAAAAAGTTACAGAGCCCCCCATGACAATGGAATACAGCGATGCAGAAATAACGAAGATGATTTCTTCAGGCGACCATTTTCATCATTTCCTGAAATTTTCCTGCCACACCCAGGCAGTAGAACGGTGTGTAAAGCTTGTGACAGAAGCTGCTTTATCAGTCTGTGGGCCAGAAACAAGAGATGGGTATATAAGATCCAAGATAAAAGGCAGACGAGATTTGCCATTTTAAGACAAAATCTCAATACTTTAGCCAAAAAGATGGTCATGATACGACTGATCTAGATAGTAAGACATTGTTATTAATGCATGAAACATCGTATTTGTTCATTAATTTCATAAGTTTAATAAAAGTATTTGTATTAAAGTTTTTACTTTTTATTTTAACACCAATTAGATGAGACTAAATTTTTCTTTTATTTTCCAAATTTCAAGTCAAATGTGCCACCTGAAGATATTGACCTATCAGGCTGAAATTTTGGGTTTGTACACCTTAAGGTCAACAATTAATTAACCGGGAGTCACGAAATAAAAAAAAAAATTTTTCGCTCCACCCTATTAATTAGTATGTAAAACCTAGACTAATCACCAAAACAAAATTACTGTCAGCGTCTCGTAATTTAGCAAAATGGTAACGAGGGCTTTTTTGTCTTATATATCTACAGTAAAGCCACTGTAAATTTAATAATAATAAATCCTTATTTCAGGCGTACAACACGATTTAAGACTATAAATCTGTCAAACGATACCAAAATAAATGGCTTACAAGAAAAAATACACTTTAACAGAATTAACTACCAACATATTAGGTCGTATGCCGTGCGCCGTGTGGCGCCGGATTAAGAATAGCGTCACTCCATTTCCTCCCGTGGATGTCGTAGAAGGCGACTAAGGAAGTACATTGCCAGCAGACGGGCAGCAGCGTCTTCCTGAGACCCTAACCACATACTGCGATCGCCAACCCGCCTGCCAAGCGTGGCGATTATAGCAAAACCCCTCATGGTTATGAAAACCACGAGGGAGGCCTATGTCCTGCAGTGGGCGTCAAATGGCTGATGATGATGATATTAGAACTTTAAGAAAACCAAACGTATAGCTGAATAGATAGAATGCCTGAGACAGTGATTTTAGCCCGAGGATATGCCTACTGCCTCACATTCGTGACATTTTGAGTTCGAATCCCACCATAAGCATACTAACAACTTCGTTTCTTATTTGTGCATTTGTAGAAGCAATACCACTCTCTCACGGTATTGAAACGGTGAAGGAAACCATGAAGCATGAGGAAAATGGGTGTTAGAGTTAGAATACCTACGCACATCAGTGAATAGCATAGTGAAAGCCGGGTTTTCACGATCGTAGTGCCACCGGACCGAGTGAGCTAACATGGTCGAATGCTACTAAACTCTGATGAAAACAGCCGGTGTACACGATACGAGAAGCTTTCGAGTAGCTAATATAGTTTACTCTGTCCGAGCGCACAAAGATCGCAAAAATGCTTATTCTGAGCTTTAGCGTAAATACTTGACAGACATTTTCAGAACCCTGAATTATGGAAAGTGCCGCACCTCTTCCAGCACAACTCACTGCGTAGGACTCTGATTCGGCGTCGTGACGTTTCGAGTGACGTCACCAAGTCTAGACCACCCTGACGCTAAATATTCCCTCCGCTATTACAAAACTCGTATAACAGCGGTAATGAGACGCGTGCGCATTAGCATCACTTTCACCGGCGGCTGCGCGTTACTCTGAGGATTCAGCTCGAAATACAAAACTTTTACTTCTCACGGCCGTAGCCAATGGGCGTGTGCGTAACATAGATTCAGAAGTCATAGAGTCATCTTGATAAAATGCGGGCCGTATTTTTTGGTGAGTGCCGAAAAGCTGACTCTGTGTGTAGGAGAGATGAAGACGTTTTGATTTAATATGTCGTTAATAATTTAAAAGTTCTGCGAACACGACTTGGGACTAACGGGTAACGAGAGGTACCTACTTTTAATTGGGATCCTGACAGAAATGGTTCTAAGAAGACCTACAAAATCTAAACGCCAAGAAAACCTCCCAGTAATTGATAAACAGCGCCTTTTTTACCGTCATTAGCATCAGAGCTTTACTACCCATCACAGTGTCCCCATAAATTGAGAAATGGACGTGTGTTTTTTTTTTTTTATACCACGTAATTGGTCAGATGCGACTTCCCACGTAATTTTTCAGTAAGACAATTAAAAACTAAATGAAGTAAGTATCTATAATTTAGTAGAGACTTAGTTGGACCCCTCCCCGCATTTTGACCACCACGATCAATGGACGTTCTCAAAGCCAACCAAGCCACGCGTTTCACCTCAGCAGTGGTGGTGCGAGGTTGCTTGTGCTCGCCGGCATTGGTTGGGCCATTTTCTACGGGATATTGCCCCACGCGGTCGATGCACACAACAATTATAGTTAACCTTATCGTGCCCCAATTTTTAAATCTGATCAACATTACTGTTTGCTTAATTGACTTTGTGTTTGTTTGGGTTGAGTGAAACTTTACGTCAATTTGCATCATTCCCCAATCATATACAAAGCGATTCCCATACAAATGTAGTTTGGGTTTTATTTACAAATTGCAATGAAACTTTGCCCTTACCTCACTTTGTTTAGAGGTCATAAGTCAAGGTTTGATCGTACTTAGACTTGGAAACGGTTGTAAGCACGAGCCAACCTTATATTAAGAAGAAAGATATTTATTACACCAACAAGATACATCACAGAAACAAAATAAGCAGGTAGGTAACATAATATGCACAGCAACAGAAAGAAAACTAAATGCATAACAGACAATGCGAATAAATAAAACAGGACCACAGATGTGCTGAGGAAGTGATCCCTTAACGTTGTTTAAACGGTTCCAGGGAGTAACACTAGCGCCAACAAAAATCATATCGAATTTGCAAAAAGTATCTGTACAGGAAGGCGCTGGATGCAGGCCCTCTTTTTGGAAATCTATGGAGGAGGCCTATGTCCAGCAGTGAACTTCTTGTGGCTGAATGATGATGATCTGTACAATCTCTCGATCATGTTAATAGTGATTGTTGATTTTTGAATAGGGCCAATGGCCGTGAACTCAAAGCAAAACACCTAGGACTCGATAGCGTTTTTGTCATAAATGCTATCTAGTCCCAGATTCGTGATCCTAGGTTCTTTTCTGTGAGTCCTAAAAATCACTGTTAACATGATTGAGAGATGGTACTGACACTTTTTTACGATCTGTAAAAGAAGATATTTCTTTTTACATTGACGGCGCTAGCTAGCCCATTGCGATACGGAATGTCGTTTGTGAATTAAAACCAAAATCTTCCATCAGAATGTGAAACCGCCTTTAGGTGTGGCGTAAAATCTTGTTGTAAAATTGTTTAGAATAATGGCAAGAATACAGTTTACCGCCGTGAAAGCTATAAAGAAACACAATTATGGACAGTTTTGCTTTTTTCTGTTCAGTTCAGTTCTGTTTTTTTTGTCCTTGAAAAACCAACCTAAGTATTTTATTATTTTCGGAGAATCCTCATCTACGAATAAAAAACCAATCACTGATCCCCATAATTAAAAGCACATGAAATCCATGCGTCACTTGTCCAGACCTCCTATTCCATAGCTGCCCATCGTGTTAGTTTATCCACTCTGCGTTTCCGAAGTTACAAAATAGTTTGTATTTTACAGGTTGAATCAGACGAGCTTCGAGCGGGAATTGAACCCAATACCTCTGGCATTGTAGTTAAACTGGTCATCACTAGACCAATGAGGCAGTCATATCTAAGAACACATGCGATGAATGCTACCACTTTGTACTATAGGCAATCCGAATTCAAAAACTATCCTCGAATACAATGTGCAACGTCGAACGGATTACCCGAGCGCGCTGGCTTCAGGTAGACGCAACACGCATTCCTTCGAACGCATTAACTTTTTGTGCCCATCAGTGAGATAGGCAGGAAGATGTATCGTCATAATCACAAATAAAAAAAGTAATACATTCCTTTCATACCGATGAAGTAATCCCCTCAGCTTTCTTGTCCTACCTACGAGATAGGAAGGGCACAAACACAAACTCAACTGATCAACTCCCATTGGCTTAGAAACAAAGAGAAAAAGGGAGAGATAGAAATAAACTATTTTAGGTGTTGGTATAGTTTGGCTTTCATATGGCACTTCCTCTTCAGACTGCCTCGTTGGTCTAATGATATCGATAACGATTAGTTTAATTACCATTCAAGGGGAGGCTGTGATCGAAACGCCGACCACTTCACAATACGAGTACTTCAAGGGCCTATCAATCCTATTGGAAGCGCAAGCTATTTATGATCAGCTCGGGCATGCTATTTGATGGCTCGTTACACCATGACAGAGGTCGAGGGTTCGATTCTCATTGGGGGCCTACGGACATTTGTACAAATGGTTCGAGTCTGGGTGTTTGTCGTGTTTGTGATGGTAAGGCCTGGTTAACATGTCACATGTTATCCCAGTTTGGGACCAGGACTGGTGACTGGATTGTGTAGATGTTACGATACTTCTGTGAATAACCTGTCACAAAACTGTTTCCGAGTTCGACTCCGATTGGAATAAAAAAAAACACTCTAATAGGTTTTTGTAAAAACCTGTTGAACCCCGAAAAAAATATTTTTACTGTTTTATTTTTTTCTACTACCTAAGTTCCACATTGGATGAAAATGTTCGGAAGCAGCGCACTCTGAGATACGATTTTTTTTTTATTTTCTTCAAGAGCTTTCAGCCTTAAAACTTGGCGTTTCGAGGTCCTCACAGAAACTGTGGTCAGGGACAAGGTTTGTGACTGTTAATCGAATAGTAATTTAATAAGGGGAGCCACCTGTTCCCCTTGCCAAGCTAAAACGGAAGTGGCTCTGGTCATCACTTCCCCATTCGCCCCATTTCATGGAAGTGCGACAACCAAGTGTTATAAACGTCGCGGCCGGACGTCCGGCGCTGTCGGCACCCTACTTAAAAAATAACGGTTTTAATTACTATACATACAGATATACAGTAATATTGCCAATATGCCCGGTAAGTAAAGCAAAACAAAAACCGGGCAAGTGCGAGTTAGATCTGTATCACTTTAAATCTATACAATACTATCTGACCGGGCAAACGTTGTTTTGCTATATTTATTACTTAGCCTACGACTTATTCTCAGACCTACCAAAATACACAAACAATTTGAAAAAATCAGTGAAACCGTTTCGAAGGAGTGCAGTAACTAAGACACGAGATTTTTATATATTACATAACGTATTTGTATGGTACAAATGGTACTGTGATTGATAAGATAAGATAAGAATATTCTTCATTACTAACATCGTTATAAGATTTTGCTAACACGACTTGATTTATGATTTGATAGTAATATTTATTACTGAACTATATAGGGTCAATCCGCCATATCGCGTGGTCACACTGACACACACACACACACACATAGTCTGTGAAAAACAACTCTAAAGAAAAAGTCTTAGGTACATAAGCAGCCTATATACGTCCCACTGTAGGGCACAGGCTTTCTCTCAGGGAGAGAGTATGGGCTTAATCACCACGCGTGCCCACCGCGGATTGGCGATTTTAACCGCTGAGGTATGTGAATAGCTCAGACACTCAGGTTTCCTCACGATGTTTTCCTTCACCGTTAGCGAGTGGTATTGCTACTATAACTTCACAAATTAATTGCACTAAGTACATATGACACACCAGGCGGGCATAATGCTGATTAGTATTTTATTCTAGCCAGCCAATGGGTTGCGTGAGAAGGTAGGGGTTATGCCAAACCGAAGAATGAAAGAAATACTGACTTATGAATACAAAAAATACTACTTAAATAATAGCATATCTATCATGTAAAGATTTATGCTGTGTACTGTACACACAACACTTATAAATTATGCTAAATGAATAAACATGCATTTAAAGAGAGAGTTATTTATTATCCATTTTGAAGAAGAAGATGATGCTCTTGAAAACTTCAGCTGATGTAAGTACATAACTTAGACTTTGTCTTTACGCCTACTAACCAAACTGTGTGTATATTGCTTACTAATCAAATGGATCAATGTTATCTGAAATAAATAAATTATTATTATTATTAAAACCAAGTCATAGGTACATGCCCGCACCGGGGATCGAACCTGGGTCTCCCAGGCTACCACCGCTGTTTTGTCTTGAAAATGTCTTATGCGGATTCTTTCTTAAATGCGCAATTCAGTTTCAAAATTTTTCCCAATAATATTGATACAGATTTCTTTTATTAATTTGTTTATTAATTTGGATTACTTTTTTTTTATTTTAATTTCACCAGTTTTCCTTATTTACTCGACCATTTTGGGTGATTGGGGGTGTTAGGATTGAAACAAAAGATAAAAGAAAGAAAGCTGGAACAATGTAGTTGGGACGTGGGATATACGTACATGGGCTTTTGAAGAATAAATTTGGAAAAACATTATCGCTATATCTTTTGTACAAATTTTGAAATTCTCAGCAAGCTTGGCTAGCCGGTCCTGGCCTAGCCCTGGCTACGGACCTGGTCTTAACTCTAGAGATACTTACTTATATTGGCAAAACTAGAAAGTAGGTAACACTAGATTTTTCCCGACCGACCCTGAGACCCTTTCACAAATAGGTGCTGTGCCATGTTTTCTTTGCTGGATCTTTGGATCTGTCTATATGGTCAATTGTAGTTTATCATACAGTTTTCAACGGCAAATCAAATATAGTACTGCGTCACGAAAAATTTCTTCGTATTGAGGGAACGGTTTTCTGGTTTGCGTTAGTTCAATACCACGTTGAATACGTTGAACACAGGTCTTCTCTCAGAGCATAAATAACGAAAGTATGTCACACGGCACGTATATTAGTCGTAAATATAAAAAAATACCGCGAAATATGTAAAAGGTTCATCCTATTAAAACATCCCATCCATTCACCAATCTATGTGAGATATTATTAATAATAAAGCAGAATTGAAACCGCCAATACCGTTGTGAAAACGATCGCTTTGAGAGGCCTCGATTGACCGCAATATGCCTCGGCTACACTCATCAAGAGAGAATGCGAGTGCGAGAGGGTAATCGGCGTCTTCGCATTTGACTCTTTTCTGAAAGATCAAATGTAGTTTTTTTTTGTCAGTTACTCCTCTGTTATGGCCGTTTCTTTTATAGGTTTGTATCGACCACGAATTGACGTGGTTAGAGTTCTGCTAGTCAAAGTTTGACAGTAGGTAGTTTCATACAAGTTACGCCAAATATTAACAGTTGGTAGGCTTCCACAACGGCCTCTCCGAGAGTGTAGAGTCGGGACTCGGGGCACCTTACGGCGCGAAGGCATCGCTCTCGATTTGGGAAACGAGCCATCGCGTGTCCCCGCCCCGCTCCCTCCGCGTCATGGGTAGGTATTAGACATGGTGTGAAATACCGTACTACTAGCACTGGTCACTACTAGCTTTTGCGCGCGACTTCGTCCACATGGAATGAGTAATTTTCGGGATTAGAAGAATCCTATCTCGTTCCCCGAGACTGCAATGATCTCCATACCAAATTTCATCAAAATGTGTTCAGCCGTTATTGCTTGATTCGGTAGTCGGTTTCACATTTTATAACATGATATAATATATATATATAACGGTTGTCTGGAACAAATTACTTTTAGTAACGCCGCCAGTTGTACTGTACTACTATATTTTGGTTTAATTCTCATATGTAATTCCTGGTGTATATATATATATATATATATATATATATATATATATATATATATATATATATATATATATATATGTGTTTGTCTATATATGATGTTTATCCGAAAATGGCGGTTCTATTTGTCAAGATGAACAACTTTTAGTAGAAACTTTGAAATCAGTTAGCTGGTCTATAAATTATAGTGCCGTAATATATATAGTAACTTTAGTATATAAAAGTTGTTGCTTTTGCTATTTTGATAGCAAATATTTGCTTTGGTGACACTATAGCAAATATTATTTGTTTTGACAAGACATGGGGATTTTTTACCTGCATAAGGTATTGGTAACTTGATTTATTGCTGACAATACTATCCCGTTCGACCTTATTACGTATACCGAGAATTACCGCGAGCAAAATGTGTACTTAGTTGATGGTCCAATAGCACGCTTAATAGAATATTGAACGTTTAGATTTTAGGTCAGCTACCTATATTACGCGCCCCAAATCCTGAGCGATTCCAATCGTCTAACTGTCAAATTAGTATGGAATTTGACAGTAAGACGATCGGAATCGCTCGGCATTTGGGGCGCGTAATTAGGCCCCCAGATCTGAGTTATGTAAAGACACTGGTTAACTTTAGTGCCATCTATCTTATTCTTTAAGAATTATCATGGAACTGCACCATCTTCCCTACAATACCTAACATTCAGTCTCTTTTCCATGCATGTGGTTGTCGAACCACGTGGCCGCAGGGTGTTCTTTCAATGACTTTGTTGAACACCGACTCGTAACAGTTTGTTTGACGGCAAAAGAGCGAACGTTCTAAGATATTGATTTAGAGAAGGAAGACCGAATCTTGATTGCGCCTTTTTAGCTATTAGGTCGGTTTATTTTTAACAATTGCCACCTCTTTAATGACAGATTAGGAATTGGGTCAATTTCCTGTCAAAAATTAATTAATTTCCTTCATAAATTTATTCCACGATAAGTACCTTTATTACTAAAAGTGATCGTCGCCTAACCGACGTACTAATAGATCAGTCTTTACATGATTTTTTGAGTGATAAGTCGTTATTTACCCCAAGAAGACTCTTCAAATGTGGCCCAAAATCGACAAGCCCCGGCGCAATAAATAGTGACTATGTTTTTCATTATAATGTGCCAAATATAAATATGTTTTTTTTTAATTTCTATGTCTATCATGGAAAATTTAAACAAAAAGTGCGAAAAGACGGTCCTTCATATTCATATTAATTTCATTACATTTTTGATTATGATGGCAACGCCTCTCGTTTCTCGAATGAGTTTGATTGATCTCAATCAACCAGAAACTTAGGTTGCCATCCCCAGGCCTGTAAGATTACGTTGGTCAGCCATGTTTTGTGTCCGAAAAAAAATCCAGACAAAACTCAGTACTGAAAAAAGAGACCTTTATCTTTAAGGATGGTAACCGCATGCAACATATCTCCCGGTGGATTGTTCTGCGGAAAGCTGGATGCCCCGATAAGGTTGTAAGCCTAATCGCCTAGCTCCGCAACAATATGGTTGCCAAAAATTTAGAACAATATAGATGCCAAATATTAATATTAGAAGTTCTAGATGCAGATGACGTTTGCATGATAGCAGGTGGTGTGGAGTTACTTGAAAACTACATGGAACATCTAGGTATTTGACTGCCTCGTTGGACTAGCCGCTAAGGCGCTTCACCACCAAAACAGACGTCGTGGGTTCGATTCTGGGCGCCGCCGCACATTTGTACCATAGCACAGGGTATCCTAGTTTGGGGTCAGGTGTAGTGATTGTGTTGTGCGGAAGTTATTTATTTGTTAATTTACATGAATCCTGCTGTAAATTCAGCCTAGTTATAAATATAAGCAAAACTCGAGTGCTAAAACAACCGCCTAGAGGTTAAAACGCCGACATTGTTGCATCCAACGGTTGCATCCAAGTGTGCAGAAACGCACTGGAAACAGTGACAAACTTTAAATATCTGGGTAATCAAATTAGACGTCACAACTGTCTACAAGGCATTAGTTCACTCACTGTCTACAAGGCATTAGTTCACTCACTGTCTACAAGGCATTAGTTCACTCACTATCTACAAGGCATTAGTTCTATCTACACTTTTTGCGCTGCAGAATTGTGGTGCTTATACGAGCCAGACATCAGAAAAATGGAATCATTCCACATTAGTTTCATGAGATGTCTGCACTTTATTCTCCGTATCAAGTGGCAAGATCATGACCTCAGGACCGGGGTCTTTCGGGGCTGCAATAGTACAGACCCAGCTGAGATGGTGTGGCGACGAAGACTAGACTGCCAAAAGCCGTGTTCTACTCACGGAAAATGGAACCGAGGTGGGCGGTACCTGCGTTTGCTGACTAACAAGCTGGAAAATCAGCGTTACTCTAATGTAAAAGATTACTTCTCAATTAGATCCCACTTTTTGTAAATTAAATCCCACTATGGTAAATTACTTTAATAAAAATTCTCAACAGTACAATGTTCTTTGTTGAATTGTTCATATACAGACTGAAGATAGTATTGGTCCTTAAAATTAATTAATAAATTGTAACAAAGACTTAATCCTAAATATACCGACAGTTGGTTGAAATAGTTGGTTTTTCTTTTCAAGAAAGACCGACCTAATTCACAAAGTACTTTTAAAAATATATATATTATAAATATACAGAAATCGTTTACAAAAAAATTAAGTACACAGACTTAATGATTGCGTTTTAGGTTATTTTAATACATTTATTAGCATTTAATTCTGTGATAAATATGTTTTTTATTAACCGATAACCAGGATATAATATCCTGACTGCAAGATGCTTTTTTGCGAATTCCCAAAAATCTACTTTTTTGAGTGAAGCCAGTATTGTATCAAGCGTGCGCTAGATGCACTAGATGAGACCATTCATCGGACACTGTACCTATACTTAGTTATTTGCTGATAACTACAAATATCCTCTCAGCCGTTATAGCACGAGCTACCGACTTGCCTGGCCCAGAAACCGAAGAGAAATACAGAAAGAAAGCCCAGCAAAACACAAAAAGGAAACCAAACAAGCCAGCTCTGCCGCCCGGTGTCCTACTGGCACCCACCTGCTGCGAGAAGGATCAGGGACACCAGCAGCATCTTCGCATCCAGTCTCGGACAGTCCATGGTCAGTTTACACTCACTGTGCTCGGTAGCCGAGGGGCTATCATGGCTCATGCCTCGGTCGCGGCGCGTGAGAGACTGCCGACCGGAGAGACAGGTGCGCCCGCGCAGGTAGCGAGCGGCCCCCGCCCTCCCCGGCCCCCCTTTCACCGGCCCCCTCGGGGCTCAGTGCTTTCGCGCACCGAATAAGCAATTTCTCGGAGGGACGCGCAGGCCTATTATAGAGTGCGGTTTTTTGAGGTTCGCGTCATGGGTCTCAAACTCCGAAGAAACAAGTAGGAAATAATCCATGTATAAAGACATCTATCTGTAGATAATAAGGATGTAAAATTGTTTTTTGGTAAAATAAATCTATTTGTATTTGTATTTGTATTTGTATTTGATTTGTATTTGTATTTGTATTTGTATTTGTATTTGTATTTGTATTTGTATTTGTATTTGTATCCAATCACGAAGTATTGTAATGACCTTTGGTTTCAATATAAAGAACATCCGTTTAATTTAGTAGTATTATAAAAGCGTAGATCTGAATAGAGAAAACAGATGGCGTTGGGGAAGCAACAGAATGTTACTGGATAGTGTAGTACAGACAATGATCACAGATGTCGCTAAATAGCTGAAGTTATTTAATCTCTGGGTTGCCAACCGAAAAAGATTATGCGTCGTACAATAAACGTGCGAAAAACATAACTTTTTTTTATTACACATAATGTGATGAGTTTTAAATAAGCAGCTTATATACGTCCCACTGTGGGGCACAGGCCTTCTCTCAGAAAGGGTTTTATCACCACGCGTGCCCACCGCGGATTGGCGATTTCAAGCGCTGAGGTACGTGAATAGCTCAGACACTCCTGAGACTTCCTCACGATGTTTTCGCACAGTTAGCGAGTGGTATCGCTACTATAACTTCACAAATGTACATAACTTAGAAAACTAAGTCATAGGTACATGCCCGCACTGAGAATCGAACCTGGGTCTCTCGCTTCCGAGTCCAATGTTCCACCCACTAAGCTACCACCGCGCATCTCTCGTAGTCAAATTAAAAAATAAGTACTTTCGGCGCAGTGATCTGAACAGAGAATGAAACTGAACCGTCACACTCGGGTCAGTTACACTGAACCGGATATACCCACTCGGTTCTAATCTTTGCTTCACAGGTGAATGAAAGATTTACGAAAGGTAAATTTGAAAGGTGTACAATTTTTGTATAAAAAACCCCAGAATCTTGATATCTTAGTATTCTGTAAAACGATAACAAAATTAGAAGTTATGTTTTTTTTACGGAATGTTTGCGCAGATTGGATTCTTATTAGTTTTGTTTGTTTTGATTATGTATCGTACGTGCATGGCGCACTTCCGGTTTCGCACACTGTTTTTTTTTTCAAAATCAATAAAAGCAGCCAAAATTAAAATATTTAGCCCAGGCTCATATTTTTGCCAAAAATAGAAGTAGATTTTTTTTTGTAGGACATTAGTATTTTTATATTTTAACTAATAAATAATCGCGATTATACATCTATAACATAACTATGTTTCTAGGACAGTGCCCAGTCACAAGACGGTCAGCCTTTAAGCCGGACAACCGATTCCTATTGATTCCTTTTGAAATGAAAAACCCAAAAAAGAAGAAATCGTTAGTATTTTTATCGGAAAAGGGATGTTTTAAGCATTAGATAATCTTTTCATTTCATCTGCCGATCTGTAAGTGAGTTCATCCAAAACCAGTAACTCGTTATACCGGTGTCCGGCACCGGATTTTGCCCGCCTATTGAACAGTACCGAGTGTATTCATTTATCTTTATTGAAATTTTAGACCAGATAGTGCGTACTTAGGGCCACTTTTGAAACCCTATGGGGAAAAAGATCAGATTGTGGTAACACTAATAGTTTGACAGCAAACCTCGTAGCAAAACAAACGAAAATGGCTGTTTGCGGCGTATGCGCATTTTGGCGTTCGGTGTTTTCGGATATTGGGGGTTTTGTATTGTGTTATTGTGTTGAGTTCAGCCATTGCTCCTCCGGCTGATTTACCGATCCATGGTAGCAGAACCGCAATAACACTGAGAAAAGACAATTCATTTTGTGTTGTGTGTGTTATATTTGCTTCAGAAAAGAAAAAAATATATATTTTTGTCAGTAGTCTAGATGTTTTATTTGTCATTCCCAAAAGAAAAAAATAACAAGAAAATCCGGTACTGTGGTGCTATACTCCAAATAGAGAAAACAGATGGCGCTCTTTTAAACTTCCCATTTTAAAGTCGAAGATTGGTCTCTATTTCAGTATACAGTAAAGTACTCTGTGGTTCGCGTCTTTCTGCTTTCGCTGTCAACTGGTTGGTGTCTGCAGATTGTTGAATTTTGCATTCTTAACATAAAATAACATCACTAGGAATAATAGTTTCATATTATAGTAACACGATTTTCGATGTGTTTGACATACTCAAAACGTCTCTCTTTCACTTCCGCTGTATTTTTCTTCAACCTTTACATGTTAAAGCTAAAGCCTCCTTCTTAATCTTACACGTAATCATCATCATCATCATCAGCCCATTATGTCCCCACCGAGGGGCACGGGTCTCTTCCCTGAGGAAGGTATAGGCCATACTCCACCACGGGGGCCAAGTCCGGATTGGTGGATAATATCAGTACCAATAATTGCTAAGGAATTAAAGGGCATATTGGATAAAGCCACTCCTTGACCTGCAATAAACTTTTTAATCAATTCAAATGTAAAAAAAAAAATATTCTTACTTTATTTTTCACTTCCAAAACTAATAACTTATTCATCATGGGTTACCTGATAGTAATGACAGTTTGGTTTACAAAATCACTCGTAATTCAATCACAAATATTATCGCCCAGAATAAAATGAAATCGCACGCACTCGTTAATAGGCCTCCGATTGCGTGTGATAATGATAAGCTATTTGTTTGGACAAGTGCCTTGCAATTCAGGTTACCATCATAACTCTTGCCACATTTACTTCTTAGCGCTCTAACAATAGAGGCGGTTTTTCCTTAAACAGACCCAGAGGAGGAAGGCACTTTTATGAGCGCAGAAGTGAAATTTACAATTTGTCACAGATCGGTTGGTGTGATTCAGTTGCCGTATTGCACAATGTACTTAAGTACTCGTGTGTCATACTTTACTAGGTCTGCATTCCGAGAAGGCTTCTTCTTCCGGAATCCGGATAGAACTTACCGCAAAACACAAAAATCTAGGAGAACCCACAGAATAGCGCGCGCGCGTTGATGTCTTTTGTACGAGCGTTTCTGCAGTTCAATAATGTTTATTGCTTTGTGACTTTTGGTCTCGCGTATGAAATAGTATATTGTATTGCGTGTATTGGAGGAATAGAAAACCAATCCTCAGGTTGTTCGTACTAAGTTGGTAATTTTGAGCCGTTAGGAATTACTCAGACATTTAATTTTTAAAATATATCAATGGAGTTACGTCGTAAATACTTCTAAGTGAGATTTATTTCTAGAGAACTTGAATTTTCTTAAGCAATTGTTTATTAACTTAAGTTTTTTTTTTATTTAATATTCCTGGATGAAATGTGGTAATCATCATCATTATCATCAGCCATTTGACGCCCACTGCAGGACATAGGCCTCCTTCGTGGTTTTCATAACCATGAGGGGTTTTGCCATAATTGCCACGCTTGGCAGGCGGGTTGGCGATCGCAGTATGCGGTTGGAATCTCAGGAAGACGCTGCTGCCTGTCTCTTGGTAATTGATTTACTTAGTCGCCTTCTACGGTAACGTTCGGTCACACTGTTTTCTAAGAAATTCCAAGAAACAGCACTACAGTTAACCATTTACTTAGCGAAATTCTCAATTCAGAAACTGGCCTAAAAGGTAGCGTCTGGCTCACAGACGTAAAAACTAGACATCTGTGATCTGGCTTATCATAACTGGCCTATAGATAAATTAACTACAGATAACCATATGAGGTTGTACCTTAGATGCAATACTTTGGTTCGATATCAGAATTGTAGATTCTTACGCATGCTTTTCCTAAGTTAGGTATAGTATATTAGCGAAGGAAGGCGTTTTGTTAAAACTGGGTGTTTGAGATACTTATATGGAGTCTATTTATATCCTCTAAAGTGGTTTGTATGGGGAAGTCGAACCTCCCTCCTTTTTTAATATATATGAGGATTTTATTACACCTTGTATGTACTACTCACCCGTTAGAATTGTCAATCCATCGTGGCCTAGCTCTCTTTCTCATTTCTCTCTCTGAGCGTGCGACATAATCTAATATGTATATAAAAATCTCGTGTCACGGTGTTTTTTATCGAACTCCTCCGAAACAGCTTCATCGATTTTTATGATTTTTTCTGTGTATATTTGGTAGGTCTGAGAGAGTAGGTCGTAGGCTAATTAATATAGCAAAACAACGTTTGCTAAGTCAATTATTATTAATATCAATTATTATTATTGCTAGTATCAATTATTATTAATATCAATTATTATTATTGGGAAGAGACCGGGTCAGTATTCAAATGAAAAAATCGTGAGGAAGCCTGGTGTTTTTGAGGTCTTCGCATACCAACCATGGACTGTCCTAAGCCCAAACTCTTTCTGAAACAAGGTCTGTGCACTGTAGTGCCACGTATTTAGAGGTTGGCTGCTTGTGCTCTGATCATGCAAACATTAATGGCTCTCATTTAATTTGTTCTATTTAAAGCAGCTGCTGCAATAATAAAAAAGCAGGTAATGCGATTTCGTAGAAAAATCTCGCGCTTTCTCGATTTAAAATCGATTTGTGCCGAACGGTGTGATGGGGCCGCGTTACGTAGCTGAGACATCTGGCGGGATACCTTCTTAACATTGGGACTTAGCGGAAACTATCGCTTATACGGCTACTCCAATAAGAAAGACATGCTCAATGAAATCTCTTCATCATCATCATCAGCCATTTGACGCCCACTGCCAAAACCCCTCATGGTTTTGAAAACCACGAAGGAGGCCTATGTCCTGAAATCTCTTATTAAATAGTAATGAAGAAGGACTTCTTACTCACTTACTTAGGTATCTCAGCGCTTTAAATTGCCAATCCGCGGTAGGCACGCGGGGTAATAAAGTCCATACTCTCTCTCTAAGAGAAGGCAGTGCAGTGAGAAACATAGGCTAAGTAAATGAAAATAATAATAATAGTAATAATTTCCACGCAACACATTCAGTTAACTTGTCCTGGGGCGCGACTACGTAAGTCCTCCACTGTATGAAGTTGTCCGATTTACTAACTCCGAACTGTCAAATATATTCGAGTAGATAATATTATTCATTAATTAATAAAGTCTAAGAACATTATATTTGTATTTTTACAATTATATTTTATTTTACACACCAGAAAACAAAATACATTAAACACTACAAGAATAAAAGCCAAAGGAAACATAAATATTATCAAAATGTCAACCTATTAAAATCAAATTAAATTCATTCGCAAAAAGCTTCGTCAAATACAAAAATGTGAAATATAAACAACTGAAAACACAAAATCATTACGAGAATAAGCCGCCCCGGGACACATCCGACCCAAATGTTCCCAATACCTTCTCACCTACCTCCTACCTCACGTTCTCCATCTCCTCAAAGCAACGTCACTTTTAGAAAACCTATCCAACCTCAATCGGAAGAAAGCACACCAATCAACATGGAGCCTGCTGGAGAAAAATCAATACCAAGTGATGACCCGCAGTCCCTGCCTACGTGGTATCACAAACTCGAATCGTCTCTGCGGTCTATGATTGTAGATAATAAAGAGGAAATTCTCAACAGCTTGAACTTCCTTAGCAATCAATACGACGACATGCAGGCACTTATAATGTCGTACAAAAAAGACATCTCGGACTTAAAAAGAGAAAACTCGGAACTAAAAACTACTGTTGCCGACTTGTCATCGCGAGTATCCTTGCTCGAAAATCACACCAGAGAGTGTAATGTGGAAGTTACCTGTATCCCAGAGACACGCAACGAATGCATCACTTCGACAATAATTCAGTTGAGTAACGCAGTGTCGTATTCCTTACAAGAAAATTATATTGTTACCTGTAAAAGAGTGGCAAAAATCAATCCGTCTGACCAGCGACCTAGAGCAGTTATAGTCAAACTTCGCACAACTGACCAGCGTGATAATTTGCTGGCTGCCGTTACGTCGTTCAACAAGACAAATCCTCAGAACAAATTCAGCACGAAACACATCGGAGTCTCTGGTTGTCCATCGCCCATCTACATCTCAGAACACATGTCGCCTGCAATGAAACATCTGCACGCCCAAACTAGACGCGTTGCCAAGGACAAATCATACAAGTTTGTATGGGTTCGCAACGGACGCATAAGGGTCCGAAAAGATGAAAATTCGAGGCCTATTCTAATACTCAGAGCAATTGATCTCGAAAAGCTGTAATTTTAATTTTAGTTTAATTTATGTCTAAGACCTTTATTGTCTACCATAAAGTTCACAGTCTATTATCAAAACATGAGAGGCATCAAAACTAAACTCAAAGACCTGAAATTAGCATCAACCCTAATGGAGTACGACATAATAGTAGTAACAGAATCGTGGCTACAAAACGGCATTTTAGATGCAGAGATTCTAGACTCTAATTATTCCATATACAGACGTGATCGCTGCACGACTGCTTCTTTAAAAAAGGCAGGTGGTGGGTGTTTCATAGCCGTCTCCAAAGAAATATCGTCTACGAGGCTTTCTCAATGGGAGAGTCAACAAGAAGATATTTGGGTTACTATCACTCTATCATCTAAAGAAAAGTATCACCTTGGCGCTGTGTATATCCCACCTCAGTCCAAAGTGGCTACCTATAATCACTACTTTGATAACATTAGCGACAGAATTAACCTTTGCAATAACAAAGTTATGATTTTCGGAGACTTTAACCTTAACGATATAAAATGGAACATCGATCCTTCGGGACTCTGGACAAATCCAACACATTGTGACTCAAATCCATCCATATCTCTATTTGATTTCATGTCCCTTACGAACATGTACCAGCTGAACAATGTCGAAAACACCAACCATCGTACGCTTGATCTTGTCTTGAGTAGTTTTCTGGGCCCAAATCTAAAGGAGAGTATTTCTACCTTAAGTAAAATTGATGTGCATCATCCCCCGCTGGAGATCAAAGTAATGTTATGTACAGATAGTCAGGAAGCCTCGAAGCCAAAACAATTTATTCACTATAGCTACAAAAAAGCTGATTATCAAGTAATCAATCAAGAACTAAAAAAAATTAATTTTTAGTAATGTGATAGGCGTAGACGACATGGTTGCTACATTTTATGAACAAATTCGTGCTGTAATAGAGACCTTAGTTCCAAAAGCTAAACCAAGAAAAAGGAACTACCCGCTTTGGTACACCAATACACTTATCAAGATGATTCAGGAGAAGGATAAAAAGAGATCACTATTCCGCAAAACGCAAAATCCTCGAGATAAACTTGAGTTTTCATTACTTCGGTCTAGGGTCCACGCTAAAATTAAATTAGACTATGACTTGTATGTGAAATCCATTGAAAGTAAACTCAAAACTTGCCCAAAAGCATTCTGGTCCTTTGTCAAGGAAAACCGGAGTGTTAAGTCAACCTATCCTTCTCGCATGCAGCTTAATACAGATAAAGCAACAAACGACGTTGAAATTTGTCAACTTTTTGCCAAACAATTCTCTTCCACTTTCACACAACCTGATCTTAATATAAATCACAATCTGAGTAAAGCTATATTGAACATCAATAATTCCAACTTATCTAGTATACACGTAACAGAAAGTTCGGTCACATATGCAATAAAGAAATTAGATATCAGTAAAGGTGCGGGCCCGGATGGTATTCCTCCCGTTTTTATAAAAAGATGTAGTAAGAATTTAGCACTCCCGTTAACGTTATTATTTAATAGGTCCCTCCAGTTATCATTATTTCCATCATACTGGAAAGAGGCTAATGTGGTTCCCGTTTTCAAAAAAGGCGACAATATACAAATTAATAATTATAGGCCTATATCTCTTCTACCAATAATTGCCAAATTGTTCGAATGTGTTGTGTACCCGGTCTTGTTTTCCCATGTTAAGGAGCAAATCACACCTTTGCAACACGGGTTTGTCCCTGAGAAGTCAACGACCACGGCTCTTATGCACTACATTGTAGATATCTCTCACAGTATCGATGCGGGGCATCAAGTAGATGCAATATATACGGATTTACAAGGGGCATTTGACAAAGTTGATCACCAATTACTACTATATAAATTAGAAAACTTCTGCGGAGTGTCAGGGAAATTACTAAAATGGTTGGAATCGTATTTAATAGGACGCACACAAAGAGTTGTCAAGGACGGACACTTTTCTGTGGCCTACGAAGTATTATCTGGCGTCCCACAGAGATCACACCTAGGCCCGCTCTTATTCAATATCTTTATAAACGACATAGTTACAGTAATAAAAAATTCAAATTGTTTATTGTTTGCCGATGATTTAAAGTTATATAAAGAAATTTTAAATGACTTAGATTCAATGTTGCTTCAAGAAGATTTAACATGCGTTAATGAGTGGTGTAGAGCAAATAGAATGATATTAAACGTAAAAAAATGTAGTCACATAAAATTCAAGAAAAAAAAATGTCCTAAACCTACACAATATACTCTAAACCAGGAAATATTGCAAGAAGTAGATACAGTGAGAGACTTGGGTGTGATCCTTGATGGTAAATTGAGCTTCAATGCTCATGT
The DNA here is from genome assembly GCA_963969515.1 of Yponomeuta evonymella. Lineage (NCBI taxonomy): Eukaryota > Metazoa > Arthropoda > Insecta > Lepidoptera > Yponomeutidae > Yponomeuta > Yponomeuta evonymella. The sequence goes on from OZ018344.1 coordinate 22,129,880, forward strand.
GAGCCACTTAGCGGAGGTATGTAACAAGATGTTGGGTTTCATAAAGCGAATGGGGAAGCACTTTAAGCAAATAGACAGACAGCCTAAAAACTGTATACAACTCACTGGTCCGGTCACAACTCGAATATTGTAGCCAGGTGTGGAACCCCTCATATAAGATTCACAGTGAAAGGCTAGAGAAAATCCAACGATCATTTACAAGGTACCTGGCGTTTAAGAATTGCTTCCGTGGTGAGGGTAGGCGCGCGAGCTACGAAGAGAGACTAGAACACTTTAATATACACTCACTAAAGCATCGCCGGGATTATCTTGATCTCACATTTCTTCACAAGCTGCTTAATAACTCAATCAACGAGCCACATCTTCTGGCAAAATTAAACTTTTCTCTGTACGCACAAATCTAGGTAAATCGGCACCTCTTCATAGACTTCAAACTCTTTACAATTCTCTCGAGAGGCCAATGGAACTGGATATATTTGCTGATCGCATTGGTCAGTGGAAAACAAAAATGCTGCAACCAAGTCCCGCCAATAATAAATAAAATTTATAATATAAGTAAAATAATAATTGTAACTGTTCACTTTAATGTAATTTGTCTAATAATCTGCTCTGTCAATTATTTACAATAAGTTATAATTCAAAAATGTATTGAATGCTGTTGCACGCCTGTTATTGGGTATTAGGCTAGACAAGAACCACATAGCATAAGAACTCTGTATTTTTGTGCTTAATACCTGTTGGCTGTGTAAATAAAATATATAAATAAATAAATACCCTGGCAGCGGTACCTCGCTGCACTGCAAGGGATTCGCTAGATTTGAGTGAATTGTCGGGCTCAAGCGCGACGTTGACATATCCTTCCGAATATATCGCTTCTTCATAATAAGGGCCCTGTCTTTATGGTTGATGACAGGGTCATTATTACGAAGAAGCGATCCTGATGGATACCCTGTGCTTAGGTAACCAAACTAAGTCGTTAAAAAATGGACAACGCCCAGACGTGGTACATCAGCCACACCCCTTCATTAGTTCAAAATGTCGAATGAAACGTAATCTGCAGTCGGATTGTTTGTACTACAGTGACTTAGAACTCGTTTGGTAGAATAAAGAGAGATCTCTTTATAAGTAGATAAGTACGTAAGTATTTTGTCAATAGTGATGTCATCATAATTACAACATTTCTCTTTTTCAAATGAATAAGCCGTGCGTCGTCGGGGGAATTTCACATATGCGTTTCACTGACTCATAAGAAGCATTTAAATAGCCCACTGCGGGACACCGGCCTTTTCTGAGAGAGAGAGAGAGAGAGAGAGAGAGAGAATGTGGGCTCAACCCGTGCCCACGGTGGCCTGACAATTTCAAGCGTTTCGAACATGGTCCCAATTTTGCGCACCAAATCTTGTCGGCATTCTGACGTTTGCGATTTGTATGGAATTTGACAGTTAGACGATTGGAATCACTCAGGATTTGGTGCGCGTAATATAGGGGCAGCACAGGATTAATCAGCCCACCCCTGGCCACTACTTTTGGATATCCATAAACAAAGTAGATATCTGCCTCGTCGCCCTAGTGGTATTACGCCTGATTCCTATGCTGGAGGACATGGGTTCGATTCCCACTGGGGGTCGGCGCGCAATTGTGCAAATGGCCCCAGTCTAGGAGTATTTCCAAGTCTGTGATTTCCTTACCTGGTTACCATAACACAGGGTATTCTAGTTGGGGACCAAGACAAGTGATTTTGCCATGTGGAAGTTATTTTCATCATTGACTAACTAGAAAATATTGTAGAAAACCAATTCTTGTACTGTGAAACCCTTCTGCAACCGCTAAAGCCCGCAGGCGGTGCCTTATGGATCATAAAGGAAAACGCTAACTCACTAAGATAAGATAAGAATACTATTTACACTAAAAACAATCACAGAGACAGCAGTTAAAAAAAAAGGGACATTGGCAGCCTTATTGCTAATAACAATTTCCTCTAGGCAACCGCACAGGCTTAGCGCGCTATGCAGCACTTATGCAACCACTGAAGCCCTGAGGGGCGGGCGCCTTGTGGACCCACAACATGAATTTATATTCTTTTTGTTGCACTAATCCGTGCTGAGGACAATCTTAAAAACGTATTTAGAGGCTAAAAATTCCCCCCATGCCGGGACCCGAACCTGCGATCTCTGGCACGGTTAGGGAGAGGTCACGGGTTCTAGTCCCGGCATGGGTGGAATTTTTAGCCTCTAAATAGGTTTTTAAAATGAATCTAGCTATTCAGTACAATTTGTAGTGCGAATTTTTAGATACTAACTGTGGTCCTACTATGACTACTATGGTCCTAATAACTTTGACGTTCATTAAGTAAACATTTTGTTTTTATCCAATATATAAACATCTCGAGTCACAGTGCTTGTTATCGAATCGAACTCCTCCAAAACGGTTTCACCGATTTTCATGAAATGTGTGTTAGGTCTGAGAATAGGTCGTAGGCTAATTAATATGACAAAACAACGTTTGCCCGGTCAGCTAGTAATGAAAAAAATATTTTAATTTGACTGAAAGTGCAAAAAAATGTGTCATTTTCTTTGGGCCCAAGAACTGTTGTTGTGGTTATTACAGTTTATCACTGCGCAATGAGGCATTAAAATGTTTCCGACTGCGATAACGTTGACTGAAAGTAGCGGCCGCATAGGTACTACTTACTTACTTACCCCCAGTTTCTCATACACTAACACGTTGTTAATCTACTGTTAACAGCTGTCAATTGACCGAAGTGCATACAAAACACTGACAGCTGCTAACAGTAGATTAACAGCTTGTTAGTGTACGAGAAACCGGGGGTTATTCCGTATGGCGCCGGATTAAGAATAGCGTCAGTCCATTTCCTCCCGTGGATGTCGTAGAAGGCGACTAAGGAAATAAGTTACCAGGAGATGGACAGCAGCGTCTTCCTGAGATTCCAACCGCATACTGCGATCGCCAACCCGCCTGCCAAGCGTGGCGATTATGGCAAAACCCGTCATGGTTATGAAAACCATCAGTGAGGCTTATGTCCTGCAGTGAGCGTCAAATGGCTAATTATGATGATGATGATGACTTATCCGGTTGTCCTTCATCAGAGACTTAGAGCTCTTATAAAAAATATCCACTTGTTGCGGTCTTGAGCGGCGACTTTGGGGTCTTCCCATTCTAACCCAAGTGTTTTCGCCCTTAACGTAACTGATCGGTGCCAGTTGGTCTTCGGACGCACCCTCTTTGTCCTTCCCGTAGGTTGCCACAAGAAGCTCTGCCTGGTTGGATGTTGGTCAAGCCACCCTCACTTTCTAGCCAGGATTTCTTCATTGAGGGGCCTCTGCTTCGTCAATCTCCACAAGGTTGCGTTTGAGAGCAATGTACCAACAAACTGTATTCACAGTTTAGTACTATTAAATATTAAAGATTTTGTTTTTATAACGTGTGAATGAATAAACTCAAAAAAACGATGGTACGGGGCCAGAAAAGTTGAATACGTCTGAGGTGTTTATTTATAAACACGCCAGCTTACTAGCGAGATCTTTTCGGACGAACCAAGTTTCGCATTCGTACAGCAAGACTGACTTGACATTGAACTCGAATATACGCAGCTGAGTACGACGGGTGATGGCCGCATAGGTGCCCGGCCCCTATGTCACAGCGACATAGCTAAGCTCGCGAAATAGGGGTGATTCCGCTGTCTAGTTACAATCATGTCTACTTATGGACCCTTGTGCTAGTTGGGAAGGCCTTTCCCCGTCACGCCGTCAACAATAAGCCTACCCATAAGCGGCAGGGGCGTACGCCAACTCTGTCCATCACTGTGGCCACTTACCCCAGTTACGCCGCAAACGGGCACTTGATTCTGCTAATGCAAAGGTGCAACAGACAGACCGTTGTTAAACTATTACATCTGGCCTGTGAATTAAATCAATCAGCCCAGTGATAGTTAAATAGCTCACTCTGTACGAGCGTACAGATTTAACAGTATTTATTAAAGAAAAGGATTGGAGGACGATTTTCCTCTCGCTCAGACAATATTGCCGTCTATGTTGCGTGAGCGAGAGGCAAATACTTATCCAGTCCCTTTTTTTAATTAACCTTGCTATACTAAGATTGCTAAAACGCGGCTTTTAGTAGGTAGATAGATAAATTATTTACTTGCACACAAACACTGACCTTTGTAGTTAATAAGTTACCTCAGTTAGAATGTTGATAAAGAGATCTGTCAGGATTGTGGCAAGTTTTTTTTACCTCCATGTACGGGTACATAGGTACACTTTTGTCTAGGAATTGCCTCCCAGAACTTCAGCAGTCACGTCACGTAGGCTGTTGCCATAACAGCGGCGGCAGCGGCGGAGTGGCCTGATTACATCCTCTTGGCGGGATTCCAAGACGATCTGGCACACTAACGGCCGGTTTCCGAATTGAAAATTTCACTGAGTCATTACTTAAATACCTCTAAGTATGTCCTATTCTTTTTTCAGACATCTGAGGAGACGCGATAAACGATTATATTAAGTACTATTCTTAGTTAAATCTTAATTCAGAAACCGGCGGTAAGTTGTCTTTTCGTTAGTTGCTTTGCTTACTTTAGAGACAAGAAGTTTACTGCAAGTGCACCAAAATGTGTTTATTCTGAACCTTAAAATGCGAAGATACGGATAAGCCGTTTATTAAAAGGTGTAGAAGAAATTTAAAAATCCGAAAACAATCTCTCTGATGACCGACAAATTTTAATAATGTGAAGCACGGAATTATTTCGGGACTCATTGGCGCGAATGTGCGATTTGTCTTTTCTTCGGATGTTAGTTTAGTTTTATCACAGAGGAGTCTTTGAACAAAAATTATAAAAACCGGCCAAGTGCGAGTCGGACTCGCATACGAAGGGTTTCGTACCATTATCTTTACAATATTTGAATGTCTCAAGCGTCTATCTGTTGCCGTTACTAAAATCGAGCATAAAACGGCAAAAAATCTCTTTTGTCCTATGGGAGCCCCACTTAAATATTTATTATATTCTGTTTTTAGTATTTGTTGTTACCTATAGCGGCAACAGAAATACACCATCTGTAAAAATTTCAACTGTCTAACTTCCACGGTTCATGAGATACAGCCTGGTGACAGACGGACGGGACGGACGGATAGCGGAGTCTTAGTAATAGGCTCCCTTGCCCTTTGGGTACGGAACCCAAAAAAACTGTTATGTTGTGTCCGTCGCTAACTCATCCTGACTGCGCGAATTTTTGTTCACGTTATCTGCCGGTCATTATACCTAAGTATTGTTCAAATTGACAGACATTACTTAGGTAGGTAGTGTATCATAACAATACTTGGCGCGCACTAAAGCGCACTTCCCGGCATTCCTTCACGTCACTTTAAAAACTTGGACTTGGCACGATCCATCATTCACGCCCTTTTGGGACCTAATCTTTTACGGTGGCACTTACAGCCATCCTGTGTTAATGAGCCACTCTTCCTACCTCGGAATAAGGACCAAAATCTACTGACTTAAATCTATTTTGTAGTGATAGCATACGAGCGTCACAGTGATAGTTGGCCACTGTGACAAGTTTATAGGGCGTTGGAATGTGGAATGCACTCTCCTGGTGCTTTTAAGGCGTATTTAGTTACCTCGATATGGTCTTAGAGCGATTAGGCTCTGTTTTTGGGCTAGGGAAAGTTTAACTTTCGGCTTCTTTTGGTGTACATACTTAGGTGGTTACATATAGTAGGTACGAGTAAGTACATGTTTAGTTTTAAAATGCGCTATTCCTTCAGGAAATACAAACAAAACTGTTCTATTCATTTGCGCCGGTTACTATTTTTAGAAATACCTTTATGAAATTCGCGCTTATCTATAACAATATCCGCGTAAATCTTTTTGGCGGTAGAGTGAAGACAGTAAAGTTCATCAATTAGTTCCTTCGTCACTAGGGATGTACCTACCACTGCTGAAAAATTCTTATCACGCGTCACAGTCTTTAAGAGGTTCGAGAGATAGATCGTTGAAAGGAATTTGGAAAGGAAAGGAATAGAATTTATTCAGCTGTACCCTCTACTGCTTTGAAAGCCGTAGCACCTCTACCACCCCCTGTATTTAAATTAGTTTTACTATATTACATAAAGTAAGTACTGTATGGTTCTTATCTACTACTAAATATCATGGCGATAAGTAACACAAAGATTTCAAATTAATACCTAATGATTTTAAGGCGACTGTGAAATGAAGCTTTCTTTTCAAATTCAGTTCAAGTTTGGATGAGAACGTGCACTTCTTGCTACACGTTCTCATTCATTTGTAGGGAAACCTTCTGGTTTCCCCAGGACCTCCTCACACACCCCTTTTATTCTCCACCACGAGCTAGGCACATTCAACGCTTATTTCATATTCATGAACAACAAAATTCTGTGCCATTTCATTATTTAATTATTCAGTAAGCCTTGTTTCACTTCTCCTTACACATTATGTTCAATAGGTACAGTCAAAGAGTTATTAGTTCTGAAAACTCACCGATTTTCCGGCTACAGCCACATATTCTATCCGTCGTTCCCGCCACCGCCCGGAATATCTGTACCTACGAAGAGGTTTTGATGTCTTCATGATGATTTGCGACATTGACTGTATTTTGTTTTTAATGTGTAAATCCACAAATGTAGTAATACGAAACTTTCATGATTAGGGAAGGTCTCCTGACAAAGCTTTTTTCTAACCATAACGATATAGGTAATTTCCATTAAGGCAGGGTTCTTCAAGCACACGGTTTTTTATGGTACTTATTGCGCTGTGCGAGCGAATAGTTGAGGAAAAAGTATGTAGGCATTTTTGAAATTACAGAAATACAAATCCTTTAAATAGACTTTTGACGACCGACGTCACTAACATAGGTATTCTGTGATAGTCATTTTGGTATATTTTCTATTATCCAAAACTCAGTGCAGGTGAAATGAAACCATATCTAGTGATAATTTGGACTCAGGTTCGCGATTTTTTTTATGCTATTAAGTTTATAAAGTCATAAAATCAATGACCGACAGCCGTTGAAAAGGTAATACTATATGTTAGAGAGTAAAACGTATTTTAAAACACCTGATTTAGGGGTAATGTCGGAGAACCCAGCCTTAATTTGCCTCTAAATATGCCGCTTAAAATGATTAACCCGTATAACATGGTCGCCCTGTATATTTTCAACATTTTTTTATTTTTCCCTAGGTCTCCTTTGTCTAATGAAGGGCTAATATTAAACATAAAAAACATAAAATAATTTAAATTTAAATAAATTGAGTATTCTATATTATTTACTTTAAGTCAATGTTTCCAAGCATGTTTGAAAAAATTACTTTCATGGAATTATTACTTCTGTAAGCCAGATAGTTAAAAAATTACACTCTTTCGACGCAACCCTACACTGCACGTGGCCCGATACGCACTTGGGCAGTTTTAGATAAATAATTTGGTTTGTTTTATGCAACGGGTGTTTTCTTCGTTTTTAGAACGCGGCAAAATTTTCAATAATTTCAGAACGCACCGGTTTAATAACCTACATTTCGGAATTGTGTCAAATCAATATAATCCGACCAAATTAAGATGATATACTTTGATACAAGTACCATTGAATAACTGTCACCTCTTCAAATTAGCAAAGTAATACTTCATCACTTTTCTGCTGTGTTTGACAGCAGTGGAACAATGCTGTTTTTCTTACATTTTCACCGTTTTCCGTGTTTTTCCGTAATTACTTCTATGATAATTTAATAACGGGCCCTATTTCTAGCTAAGCAAACAATAAGTGTTACTTTTATGAACTTCTCCTGCAAGAATCGGCAAAATGAACAGTCTAAAGTTGCCCGAAGATTGCTCGAAGCAATGGGAGATCTTGCTCCTTTTATTATCCTCAGAAGAAAAGAAGATTGATAGAACGGGGGATAATGAAGTCGAAGTCATGAATTACTTTTATAAGAACGAAGGAGTCAGGTAAGTTACATACATACACATTACACCAATATTTTTTCAAATGTAAAACATTGGCATCCTAGAGCTGCTTCTAAGTTAACACCTTTGCCGGATTAAGCCAACGCGGGGCCTGTAGCAAATTATGTCAGGGGCTCTTGGTTTGCTTTAGGTCATGAAGTTTATGGCATTAAAAAAATAAAACAAATAGTTAAACTTTAATTTGAGCAAATTTATACATACCTAATATCGATTTTTTTAAGTAAATCATATTCAGTATTCATCAAAGTGATGATATTATTGGCCCATCGTGTTCCTTAACAAATTTTTGACATGTTTTAATGTTATTAATGAGCATTGACCACTGCAGTTGGTGATCATGAGATACAAATAAATGCACGAAGCAAATTGATATATTTTTGGCGGTCAGAAACCGTTGGTGCGCAGGGCCCGTAGCATTAGCTACTCTTGCTATGTGGCTAATCCCCCACTGGTTAACACTGTAGTGGTTTCTGGGTGGGTTCTGTGGAAAAGTCACTGGGGTTCAGTGAATCACAATTGTCACTAAATCATTGGATTATTTTGACTGTTTTGACCTATTCTTAACTACAAATATTAATTTGGATTAATATAACGGGACAGTGGCGGTACCTTCAGAAACCAAAAGCTTATAGTGAAGTAGAAGAATAAATGAGGTTTGTTAGTGTTTCCTAGCCTTAAAAGATTTATATCAGCTTTCCTTTAACTTCAAATTAAGCTAAGAAATATAAATGTCTCAGATGGGCACATTTCTTAACCTTTCAGGAAGATTCTACAGCAATGGCTGCTCCAAATGCACTCCACATATGCAAAGACGAGCTCCAATGTGGACACAGCAACCAAGAGCGATGACATCTCCCTGTACTGGCGGCAAAAGGGCAATGAATGCTTTCGTAACAATGCCATTGATGACAGCTACACCTGCTATACCAAGAGTGTGCTGTTTGCTGTACCTTCCGGCGAGATGTACCCACTGGCACTGGCGAACAGATCAGCGGCGTTGCTACGATTGAAACGCTTTGAGGTATTAGCATCAAAAAAATATTTTTGTTTATTCAAAGTAGCACAGAATCTGCGACTTAATTAACGTTACGTTAACTAGTTTAACACTAGGTGTCCATTTCAAAATCTAGATCATTTTGGAGAAAATATGGACAAAAAAGCTCCAAAGCGTAGTCTTCTCAAGTCCTTAATTTAAATAAATATTCTAAAACCTCGAACTTATGCATTAATTCCTTGAATTCCGGACATCATTGTCTTCTAAATAATCTTTAATGTTATAGTAGCTTGTTTTGCACAAAGTGTGCTTTACACATTATTTGAACCGCATTACTGGCAAGCTTATTATATCCTCAGGGATCTTATTGTAGAAATGTATACAATGCCACATAAAGGATGTATTAACCTTTGCCTGCCTAAATTTTGGGAACGAAAGTTTATGTTTATTTCTAGTATTTACATTGTGTTAGCTACCTACAGTTTTGAAGTTACTGATATTTTTCCTAATGTACATAATATTTTCACAGTTATACTGACTAGCAACCGTTAGGATGTTAGTTTCTTTAAAGAAATCTCTTAACAAATCTCTACATCATCATCAATTCAATACAACAATCCTTTAATCATAATAAAGCTATTATAGAGATTAGCTGGGGACTGAGAGCCCATGACAGTCATGGCATGACTAGAAGCCAGCAGCGGCTCTATTCATGGGCTGGTTAGATAGATAAATTAAATTAAATTGCTAAATTGTACAATATGTAGTGTTTAAACAATAAGTCAGTGACTGCTATTGAACTAGATGAGTGGTCCGTTTTAGTTTCAGTTCCAATTTGTCTAAAGAAGTCACATACAATATTGAAAAGATGTTACAATAATAATAAATAAATAAAATAATAAATAAAAATAGCCTTTATTTCACTGACATTAAAACATTGAATTAAATTGAATTAAATACCTAATAACTGAAAAATAAATAAATAGGTAGACTAGGTATTTTGTTGTAATTAATTACATTTAACATGAATTTTGATGGTTCTTCCTTATTTATTAATTTTATACTTTGTGCCGACATCAGCAACCACTACAATGATAGGTTGTCTTCTGACAAGCTAAGGGATTCCACTTCTCCCTATCTCACTTTGACTATCACTCCCCATCCTCTGGGTAAATCGTCCATCTCTTTGGCGGTCTTCCTTTCTTAGGGTTCCGTACCTGAAAGGTGCCAAATGAGACCCTATTACTAAGACTTCACTGTCTGTCTGTCACCAGGCTGTATCTCATGAACTGTGATAGCTAGGCAGTGGGAATTTTCACAGATTATGTATTTTTGTTGCTGCTAATTACAAATACTAAAAACAGAATAAAATATGTATTAAAGGGGGGCTCCCATACAACAAACGTTGTGTAAAGACAACGCTCGCCATCTAGTGGACAACTATGTAACCTTCACAACGCCAATGTCATGACGTTAAATGTCAATGTTAAACGCTTCTTGTTGGTTTTTATAGATGGCGCTGTTCTCAAATTCTATCTTTGTCTAATGTTGTATAGATAATGGTACGGAACCCTTCGTGCGCGTGTCCGACTCGTACTTGGTCGGTTTTTTCTGTTCTCTTGGGTAAAACAATAATAGGTTTTTAAAAATAAGAGCCTAAAATATAATCATAAAAAAGCTGCTTTTGGTCATAGGACACATAGAGTCAAAAAAAAAATAGAACAAAAAGACATTTATTTTAAAAATAAGAACAATCAAATGTTAATTTATGTATTAGACTTGACGTTATAACTGTAAACTCATCAGCTTTTCCCTTCATTTGAATGCAAATTTTGTGCAATTATTGGTTTCCATCTACAATATCAACTGACCACATGACTAATAAGTATAATAAGTAGACCTAACACCACATGACAGAGATGAGATCGCTAAATAATCCACAGGACTGCCTGTCAGACATAGAGCTGGCTCTGAAGCATGGATACCCAGACAGCCAATGGCATAAGCTGTACCTTCGACAAGCAGACTGCCACACGGAGCTGCGGCAGGCCAGTGAGGCCGCCGCCGCACTGGACCAAGCCAGGCACCATGCCGAGGGGCTAAAACTGCCTGCCAATCATGCCAGTGAGTAACTTTCACACATCATTCTCAGCCTGTTATCCAGTCCCCTGTTGGACAAGGGCCACTCATTTCTACTCTATGCAGGTCTTCTCCAGGTCTTTTCTTCTGACTTTACCATGTCATTGTGCAAATTGACTGGTGGCATTCATACACTGTATTTCTAGTAGCTTTGGATAGATAGATTGTGTTCTCCTTACAGGCATTTTCTATAATGAATCCATCAATAGATTAGGTACATAGAACACACACACACACACACACACACACACTGTTCAGGCCCAAGTGCCTGTGATGATGTCATACGCAAGAAGTTTCTGTTCCGCAGTGTTGCTTTAATTTTATTCTTTTGTATAGCTGTATAGGAATCTACCTACAAAACCACTTTTCGATCGACCACCGCCGAAGGCGCCTTAATTTTGTTAAATAAGTAATAAAAGACCGAATTAAAGTCTTATATCTAAATTTTCTTGGGTTTCAATAACTCCATTATGTCGTGCTAAGACATAAATTGGTGGCCCATGAGGGGAATCTACGAAATCTACGAAATTACGAAGAAATTACAAAATCGAGACACGCGGTTCGTCGTGCTATTTTGCGTCGCAATTCAAGTCGGACGACGAGCTGAATCTGGACCGATCTTCGAAGAACATCGACCTTCCACGTAGCCAGGGAGCAGCCAAAGCTTCACGTCGTAAATTACGAAGGCCATCGAACAACCACGTAGCCAGGAAGTAACCAAAGCTTCACCTCGGGGACTTCGAAGACCAGCGACCTCCACGTAGCCAGGGAGCACAGCTAAAGCTTCACATCGTGTGGTGTCGTCCAACCAGAGCTAAGTGTCCTTTTCTGTCCTATCCAAATTCCACGGTCCAAAGTCCAAAGACAGCGCCACCCGGCAAAAAAGGTTTCTAAATATCGTCAAGTCATTCATGTACTGCCTAAATAGTACCTATTAAACAATCCTTAAAGATTCAAAACCATTCTAGGCGTTCACGCCAGCTAAATCCATGTATTAACTAAATAGTACCTATTTACTTCATAGAATCCCTAAAGATTCATCTATAGTCATGTATTAGTCCTTGTACAACCTAAATTGTACCTTAATATATAGCAGAGATCCACAAAAACCCTAAATAACTCTAAATAACCTAAAATACAAAGCAATTCATTCACGGAGCTACCCACGCGTCAGATAAATAAATTCTATACAATAATTTTCTTTTGTTTCACGCTCACTTCGCTTGTGCGATCCTAAAGAGGTAGACAGAGGCACTTTTTGTCCTATATAGTTACCTATTGTTCTACAAAATAGTGTCTTCCTCAGATAGGTAATTAAGCTAGTCTTTACGCGTTTATCTCAACGCGGGTTTTGCCGACCATTTTCAGGGTCATCGGACCGCGCTGCTAGCCACCTTATCTATCTGCATACCTACATCTGCGTGTGGCTGTGCAGGTGCAACCGCCTTCCCATCGGCAAGTGACACCAAGATCGAGGAGCGTGAGATATTCATTTTAGAACTACACTAAAGTAAATTCATTTATACCCACTAAATTCAATTAATTTTTACAAATAGATAAATTGAAGTAACAATGGCTCAACCTCCACCCAATCCAACTACAAGTTATCAACCAGCTATAGATCAAACTGAATTAAAAAAATTGCGAGAATTAACTACAAAACGCAGCTCAATCAAAGGTCAAATTACAAAATTTAAAAACTACTTAAACATTCTTAATAAAAAATCTTGCTTGTCTGCAGCGGAACTGGCTGAATTAACATTAAAACTTGGCAAGTTTGAGGCTTTGTCTCTTCGATTTGATGAGCTGCAGGATGGGATTGAGGTCATAAACTCGGCAAATTTATCTTCAGAAATTGACGAGCGGGAGAACATTGAGCAGGACTTCATTACACACATAGTTATTGCAAAGGGTGTAATTGAAAATCAAAACAAGATTGATAATGGGGAAAGACGTGTGTCTATGAGTCCTGATGCTGCTCGATGTCATCTTGATCATCAAGATCTAGGTATCAAATTGCCTCAGATACAAATTTCTAAATTTGATGGGGCATACTTCCGCTGGTTGGAGTTTCGTGACACTTTTGAAGGGTTAATTCACAAAAATACAAAACTCACAGAAATTCACAAGTTTCACTACCTAATATCATATTTAGAAGGAGATGCAGCTAGAATTATATCCAATCTCGAAGTGTCATCTGCAAATTATCTAGAAGCCTGGAAGTTGCTGTGTGACAGATATAATAACAAGCGGTTGCTCATTAATCATCATCTCAATTCATTGTTCAATATTCAACAATTCACCCGTGAATCCGAGAAATCATTGCGGTTTTTGGTAGATCACGTAACAAAAAACCTGCGTGCTTTAGCCAGCTTAGGCCAGCCAACGGACAAATGGGATATGTTGATTATTTTTATGCTGTCTTCGAAGTTAGATAGCCGTACATTAATAAAGTGGGAGGAGTTTCGTAACTCACTTGATGATGTTCCAACCCTTGACCAGTTCAATAAACTTTTAACTGATCGCGCTGACGTTCTCGAATCACTAAATCGGAATATATATGATTCTAACATTTCTAAAAATCAAACCTTTTCGTCACGCAACCCACCAGCACAAAATTACAATAATAATTATAACAAACAAGAAAGATTTAATCACACAAAATCATTTGCTGCCACAAACCAAGAGAAACCCGTTTATTTATGCGTCATTTGTAACGAAAGCCATAGAATCTATGACTGCCCTGTTTTTAAGGCCAAGAGTCTCAAGGAACGCCATGCTGATGTATCTAAATACAAATTATGTGCAAATTGTCTCCGACAAGGTCACCCCGTGAGTGATTGTCGCATGGGTCCTTGCCGCGATTGTAATAAGCGACACAATAGCTTGCTGCATAACACCGCGTCAGCAGTCACCGCTAACACCGCGATAGGCGAGACAGAGCACGAAACAGGTGCATTCTTTTCAAAACAAGATTGCAATCAAACACTTTTATCCACAGCTTTGATTGAAGTGTGCAATCCGCTTACTAACAAGGCTATAAAGGTGCGCGCGCTATTGGATTGTGGCAGCCAATCTTCATTTATTACAAAACAGTTGAGGGAGAAATTATCTCTTAATTCAATTCCAATTGACACGCTAAAGGTCATTGGAATAGGTAACAGTTGTTCCAATAAAATTGACGAAAGTTGCACGGCCAAAATCAAATCACTAAATACAGAATTTCAAGTTACTCTGTCATGCTTTGTGCTAAAGGAGCTCACGAGTCTACTTCCTAAAGCCCCAATAGATATTAGTAAACTAAAGTTGCCTAAAAATATAAAATTGGCCGATCCAAATTTCAACCAACCAGCTTCAATCGATGTCCTGATTGGAGCCGATATTTTCTGGGACATTCTTGGGAATGAGCAGCGTTCTCTAGGCCTTAATAATCCAAAATTGAGAAGTTCCAAGTTGGGTTGGTTGATATCCGGTACCATATCTTCGACAAATACACAAGGAAACATTCATTGCAATCATGCACTAACTACAAATAATTCACGAAATAACCTAGAAGAAATGCTAACAAAATTCTGGGACGTAGAAAGCGTTCCCCAAAAACCCAAATTTACAGAAAAGGAAGAAAAATGTGAAAAACATTTTGTTACTAACACAAGACGTTTAGACACCGGTAGGTTCTGCGTAAAACTACCCTTAATTGATACTCCTGATTGTCTAGGAGGTACTTATAATGTTGCAAAAAAAAGACTTTTAAATTTGGAAAGGCGATTGAAGAGAAATCCCAAATTAAAAATTGAATATTCACAATTCCTTAAAGAATATGCTGACTTAGGTCACTTATCTGAATCAAATGCGCCTGGATTAAGTGATCCATCATACTATTTTTGTCATCACGCTGTTCTAAAAGAAAATAGTGAATCCACCAAGCTCCGCGTGGTCTTTGATGGTTCCGCTCCTTCCTCGTCTGGTTATTCCTTAAATGACATTTTGATGGTGGGTCCGAATGTGCAGGACTCTCTTTTCGCCATTTTAGTCAGAGCGCGACACTATAAATTCATTCTAACCGGCGATATAGAAAAAATGTACCGACAGGTACAAGTGGCTGAAAGTGACCGGAATTTACAGCTCATGCTATGGCGAGAAGATGAGTCTAAACCCATTAAAACTTTAACATTAAATACTCTCACTTACGGCACAGCAAGTGCGAGCTATTTGAGCACACGTTGCCTCTGGCAGCTGGGGGAGGACCAGCAGGATGAATTAATTAAAACTATAATACAACACGACTTCTACGTCGATGACCTCATTACGGGGTGCGATGATGAAGAACAATTGCGATACATTCAAAAATCAATATCAAAGGCGCTCTTGTCAGGTTGCTTCAATTTACGAAAGTACAAAAGTAATTTACCTACTCTATTTCAAAATTGTGACATAAACGTTCAAGAAACTTTAACTATAAGTGAGTCATCGAGCACGCTCGGACTTGGCTGGAATCCCTCTAAAGATTGTTTACAGTTTCCAATGAAAGACTTTTCCACAAATACTGATAAAATTACCAAAAGATTCATACTTTCAAATTCTTTCAAAATATTTGATCCGTTAGGGCTAATAAGTCCATATATAATTCAACCTAAAATGATTTTACAAAGACTGTGGCAGCAGAAGGTTGATTGGGATCAAACCGTGCCACAAGATGTCAATGATGATTGGCAGAAGTTTTGTAGTGGCTTGCCAGCACTCCAAAATCTAGAAGTACCTAGATTGGTACTTGGTAAATCGCCTGAGCAAATCGAAATGCATTCTTTCAGCGATGCGTCACAGTCGGCGTATGGCGCCTGCATTTACATGAGAACTGTCGATTGTAATGGTGACGTCACTGTCACATTGCTATGTTCCAAGTCAAAGGTAACACCAATAAGGCCAATGACGATGCCACGGCTAGAGCTGTGCGCCGCTTTACTTGCAGCTAGGCTGTCTAACTCGGTACTTGAGTCACTGAGGTTCAAACCGGTGCGCATCGTTCATTGGTGCGACTCGAGTATTGTCCTTAGTTGGATAAATAGCGATCTCAGTAAACTAAAATCCTTTGCTGCCAATAGAGTTTTTGAAATTAAGGAAACTACTCAGCCATCAGCTTGGCGATATGTCCCAACAGCCAGTAATCCAGCTGATCTCATATCCAGGGGTGTAAATGCCAATGAATTAATTTCAATGAAATTATGGTGGTCGGGACCGAGTTTCTTAACTGCTAAGGAATCTGAGTGGCCTGTTTTACAACTGGGCTCGAGTGAAAACTTACCCGAAATAAAATCTAATGTTGCTGTTCCAAGTGAGCCAAAAATCGAATTCCAAAATTACTCAAAGCTTTACACTCTGCAAAGGG
Organism: Yponomeuta evonymella; assembly: GCA_963969515.1. Taxonomy (NCBI): domain Eukaryota; kingdom Metazoa; phylum Arthropoda; class Insecta; order Lepidoptera; family Yponomeutidae; genus Yponomeuta; species Yponomeuta evonymella. The sequence continues at coordinate 22,146,392 of OZ018344.1, forward strand.
TATTTGCTTACGTCAAAAGATTCATTTTTAATTTAAAAAATCCAAAAACAAAATTCTCTGGCCGTTTATCTTTAACTGAACTTAATGATTCCTTTAATTCACTATGTGCTATTGCACAAGAGCAATCGTTTCCGCTAGAGTATAATTTGTTGCTAAACGGCAAGTCATTAAGTTCTAAGGCAAAAATTTTATCGTTATCTCCATTTGTCGATGAAAATGGAGTCATAAGAGTCGGTGGACGACTAGATGCTTCGATTTACTCATATGATAAAAGGCATCCTATTCTTCTCCACTCGTCACATTACTTAACTAAGCTAGTTTTTGAAAGAGAGCATTTACGTAGCTTACACGCCGGCCCACAGTTGCTATTAGCTAGGGTGCGAGAGACTGTTTGGCCAGTCAACGGTAGGCACCTTGCTAGACGCACCGTTAATAATTGCGTTCAATATAGACGCCTCAGAGGCAAGACACTTTGTCCAAAAATGGGTGTTCTTCCACCGCAGCGAATAACGCCTGACTTGCCCTTTTTGTCCGTTGGCTTGGACTTTGCCGGTCCTTTTTATATAGTAAATCGTAAGGGGCGCGGCTGCAGATTAGTGAAATGTTATTTATGTTTGTTTGTATGTTTGCGCTATAAGTGCGTACATCTTGAAGGTGTTACTGACCTAACTAAAGATGCTTTTATAATGACACTTCGACGATTCATTGGCCGCAGAGGAAAACCAGCGGAGGTGTTCTGCGATAATGGACGAAATTTTGTAGCTGCGGCAAAAGAAATCGCAAGTTTTCTAAAGTCAAATTCTGAACCTCTCTCTGATTTTGCGGATCAAGAAGGAATAAAATTTATATTTACACCAACTTACGCTCCTCACTTCGGTGGCATATGGGAAGCCGGGGTAAAATCCGCTAAATATCATTTGAAGCGCGTGATAGGGAATAGCCATCTAACTTTTGAAGAAATTTCAACTTTATTTGTCCAAGTGGAGGCTGTCTTAAACAGCAGACCTTTGTGTCCGCTATCCTCTTCCCCCAATGACCTATTACCCCTCTCACCGGGGCACTTTCTCGTTGGACGACCACTGACCGCGCTGCCGTCGCGTGACCTTCAAAACTGCAACGAGAATCACCTCCGACGCTACGCCCGCATAGAAAAAATGCTACAGCATTTCTGGCAAAGATGGCAGAAAGAATACATAGCTGAGCTTCAGCAACGAACAAAATGGAAGTCAAACTATGCGAACTTGAGTGTGGGCGACCTCGTGTTACTTCAAGAGGATCATGCATCTCCGCTATGCTGGCGACTTGGCAGAATAGAACGACTCTTTCCAGGACGAGATGGCATTGCTAGAGTCGCTGATGTTAACACAATCAGAGGATGCGTGCGAAGACCTCTCGTACGATTTTGTCCACTACCATCAGCCCAGGACTTGGAGAGTTGAAAGACGCCTTTCAACTGGGCGGGAAGATGTTCAGGCCCAAGTGTCTGTGATGATGTCATACGCAAGAAGTTTCTGTTCCGCAGTGTTGCTTTAATTTTATTCTTTTGTATAGCTGTATAGGAATCTACCTACAAAACCACTTTTCGATCGACCACCGCCGAAGGCGCCTTAATTTTGTTAAATAAGTAATAAAAGACCGAATTAAAGTCTTATATCTAAATTTTCTTGGGTTTCAATAACTCCATTATGTCGTGCTAAGACACACACACACACACACACACACACACACACACACACACACACGCACTCATTTTGCATATAATTTTATAATTTTTGTTAATTTTTATGTAAAATAGTAACCTACTTTAATTTGATGTTAATTTGTAACTTTCTTCCGAAGAAAGTATACATAAGATATATTATAATTGCCTTATTGATTGATTGTTTTTATGTGTCCTTCTTCACAGAATAGCATTGTATCGTACCTTTCGGGACAGCACTGGCTCCTGAGATACAGCTCCCCGCCTAGTTCGGGAGTCAGGGCACAATGATATTGTAAACAAATTTAACTATTTGTGTTCAAATAAACAATTATCTTATCTTATTTTATATTCTTTACAGCTATTTTCTACACTGCTCAATGTAGAAAAAAAAGTTCTTAGTTTTTTCATTGTAACTGCCCACCAAATATTAAAGTGACATTGTTCATGAAAATAAAAAACGAAAGAACGCAGCGTTTTTCTTAGTGCAGCAGTTTTTAATACGGTGGCCTATGTACACCTAAAAACAAAGTGAAGTCATTAAATTTCCTAATTTTTAATTACGTACAGTAAAGTTCTCTCATTTCATGTGGCCTTTCAAGTCTTCTGAGTGTTGTTATTGATTGATTGAAGGTTTAGAAGGTAATGACCTTCAGACCCGCCAGATCTGACTGAAATCCAAGTATGCCGACCTGTGATTCTGCTTCAAGAAGTATAAAGTAGAGACTAGAGATGGGATTTCTATTCAGTCCTTAGGTATCTCCTTGTGAATAAATTCTCAATCAATAACAGCACATTCAATAGCATCATTTTGTTTTTGGGTATACATAGACTCTTCGGCGCCATATTGAGAACTACTGACAAAAACGCTGATGTTCTTATGCTTTTCACTTTCGTAAAGGATGCCATTTTTATATTTAGTCGCCAGTTCTAAATAAAAACCTAAGCAAAAAGTTTTACTCCACTTTTAAATCTTATTCCCCTAATTGTAATGAGCATATGATGAATCCATCAATGGATACTTACTATTGAGATAATTAAATATGCTTGAAAGCGGTAGCAGCACATTGGTAGAATAATGCTTGCCTTATGTCCATGAAATTATGGGTTAGACTCTGCAAGTGCTAAAGACATTGTTATCGAGTAACATGTACGATTGTAAAATGTGAAGGAAAACATTGTGATGAAACCTGAGTATCTGAGTTGCCCACGCCTCATCACTTGGAATCGCAAAGCTGCGGTTGACACGCGTGGTTACAAAGCTCACGTCTTCAAAACTTAGATTACCTAGGTAGATAATTCAACCTAGGTATCAATCAATTAAGAATTTTAATAAAAATAATACTAGCATTTCGAGTGAATTATTTAACTTTCTTTAGTCCCACTACTAGTTTGAGACCTCACATTAAGTAAAAGTGATAATATTGCCTCAATTACCAGCAGTGGTTCCCCACAATGTTGCAGTCCCTAATTTCTTAGCCATGATTAGGGCTTGTAATATTCGCTCAGTTTTACTATTCGATTGAATGGTACTTCGAAATATTCTAACGCAATTGAAGTCCAAAATATTCGAATAGTAAAACAGGCGACCTTGCCATGATGCGACCGTGATACATGTCATCTCTTAGAACCTTCCTAAGAAATTTCAAACGCTTATATTTCGTTGTCGTTGTCTGAGAAGGTTGTACTCTATTTCATTTAATGATATCTTTATCATCCGTGCAATCCTTGTGACTATTAGCGAAGTAATTTTGCCGAGCGACATAAACTATATTATTAAATTAATAATTGTATTATCTCTCTAAGCTTATGATATGCCTGAGAATTTCACCGAAATGCTTTACTATATGCTTTGCTGTAAATATTTAGAAAAACACGTTAAGACAGGAAATTTCTTGTGTTGCCGCTGTAGCGAAAATAATGTAGCAAAAATTTAGTTTTTTGAGCCCCAGCGTTTTTCTCCTCATTTAAAAACTCTGATACTGAAAGATCAGTAAAAACATTGCAATTCTGAAAGAGACATTTGTGAAATTATATATGGAATTATATTATGTGCAAAGACTTTTAAAACATGGTACGCAAAACTGGGAACTGTGTAGTGACCCGTCGAACGTTCCAGACGACTTCGACCGCTACCTAAAACTGATCAAGCGCAAGTTGGAGGCGCTGGGCGGGGCGGAGCGCCCGCCGGAGCCCGAGCCCGTGCTGCTGTGTCACCGCGCCGAGAGCAAAGACTTCGTAAACGCTTCGGAGGTGATAGAGCTGCGGTAAGTGTGTTAGAAGCGCTAGCGCTGCGGTAAGTGTTTTAGATGGACGCGCTAGGTGAGGCGAAAGGCCCGCCGGAGACCCAGCCGGTGCTGCCGTGCCACTGAGCCGAGAGCAAAGGAAAAATCTAATCCAAGTCCACGAAATTGGAAGTACGTAAGGCATGAAAGTACGTCATCGAAACAAACAAAACAAAAAAGATTCCTATTCCATGCAGACGTAGATATTTTGTTATCTTGTTCAAAAATATGAAACCTTTTGTTTAACGTGTGAAACGAACGCGAGAAGGTCGTATGAACGTCATACATTTATTTACAAAAGTTCAAGAAATCACTGAATTTTATCTATCTATCTAATACCTTTAAACGAGCAATTCTTGTATATAATATAATCTGAATCTCGGAAACGGCTCCAACGATTTTCATGAAATTTATTATGCAGAGGGTTTCGGGGGCGATAATAATAATAATAAATAAATCGATCTTGCTAGGTTTCATTTTTAGAAAACGTCATAGTATCTGTGTTTTTAGGCAATGAAAAACTGCTGTCGCGGCGAAATGCCATGAGATGTAATAGCTCAGGTCTGAAACCAGATGACGCCGATTCGAGCCTGTCTCCAGTCCCATTGTTTTTTTCCTTTTTTTTCATCGTATCTTAATATAATTTTCAAAGAACACGATTACCCATACAAAAAAAAATACCGAATCTCGGTCATCCAGATTCTTCGTTTATGATTGCAGCATTATATTTACTGACCTGACACCTTTAAAATGCCAAGGTATCATCTGTAACTATGTAGGACAACGCCCCTTACCTTTGTTACCAACGTTACATCGGTCAGGGCAGAGTTCTAAGAATGTGTCTGCCGCAGCCGCAGCGAGGCGGCGGGGCGGCACGTGGTGACTCGCGAGGCCACGCGCCGCGGCGACGTGATGTTCTCGGAGGAACCGTACGCGTTCGTGGCGCTGCCCGTGGACGGAGACCTGCCCGTCGTCTGCGAGGCCTGCTGCCGCGGCGACCTCAACTCTGTGCCGTAAGTCGAGACGTCGCTTCTTATCCGACTTATGTTACCAAGCGCCCTTCGATGTGCAGGGGCGCGAGACACCGGGTTACTCGGCTTTGGCAGAAATAACAGAGAAACCGCCGCAGGATAGGCCACAGAACTTTATTGTTTGCCTCTGACTTCTTCAAACACAAACGGCTGCTTTTAAATGAAATTACTCTCTACACTACGAATAAAAAAATGTATTTCTTCCTACAAAATTCACACTCAAAAACGGCCCCAGTCCTCTCGATTACCCTTTACCGATGAAATGAGCGCAAGATGTGCTGCACAGTAAATGACTCTGATTGGTTCATTCTGTGCGCTATGCGTAACGTGGACGTTGATTGGGTGATAGTAAGTGACAGCGTAAATGATGGTTGGTTCTATACAAAAACATCTAACCAATGACTTCATTCGAAATAATAATCGAAATAATTAGGTACCTCGCAAAATAGCGAACTGACGGTGGCAGGTGCATAGATATTTTGCCGGGTAATACGGAACCCACTCCGATTGGTAACACTCTTGACAAGCCCCACCCGCCTGGAAACCACGAGGGAGGCCTATGTCCTGCAGTGGGCGGCAAATGGCTGATGATGGAGAGACTGATCAACTTATACACTTTATTACATGAAACATTCTTACGCTTCACAAACACTGCAAAAGCACCGAGAAAAAGCCCCCGCGCGAACCCTGCCAAATCCTGCGATGCCGCGACCCCTACCGCCATCTTAGTTTAATTTAGGTACTAAAAATATCGACCTGATAGCGGGTCGCGGTTCGCTCGTTTACTGAATCATACCACTAGGTGACGCTCAGAACAGCAGCCTGTTGGTAAAAACTTATTTATTTGTAAGGGACACCAACTGTATAATAAAATCGTGTGCATGTTCCCAGTTGCGACACTTGCTCGCGCGCCGTGTACTGTGGCGAGGCGTGCCGCGCGCGCGCTTGGAGCGCGCACCACCGCTGGGAATGCGTGGGGGCGCAATCGCGCCTCTTTCCCACTATTGGAGTGGCGCATCTTGCTTTGAGGTGAGCTTGCTCTACCTAACAGTTGCGTCGCGTGCTCGCACTTAGAGCGCACATTATCGTCGGGAGTGCGCTGGGGCACAGGTGCGCCTCTTTCCCTCTTTTGCAGTAGCGCATCTTGCTTTGAGGTGAGTTTGCTCTATCGGTCAGTTGCAGAATAAGCTACTGCTTGGAGAGTGTGGGAGGGGGGGGGCGAAGATTTGCCTCCTTCCCGCCATTGGAGTGGCGCATTTGACTTTGAGATGAGGTTCTTCGGACAACGATGAAAACAATTGTGAACTTTATGCTCAACTAACAAGTTGTCACTAAACTGTAACGAAAGTGAATGCTTAGTCATAGTAAAGTTATAATGTATTGTGTACAATAAAGTATAAAAAAAAAAAAAAAAAAGTTACACCTTAGTCAGCCTTATGCTCAGAAAAGGCAACGTCAACACAAACGGTTTCCTCACAATGTATTTTTTTTCACTAGTTATTTTCAAAAATTATTTATTCAAAGTAGCACAAAAACTGCGCCTTAATGAACGTTTAACGTAAAAGTTAAACTAGATGTCCAAAGCTACTTTTTGTCTTTTTTAAAATAACAATAAGTTATAAAAGTACAACAATTTAGTTCCTGAGAGCGAACATTATTTCTATCTTCAAGGTCATTTTCTTGTCTCTTAATTAAAAAAATAAGTGACGTAATAACTGCAAAGAATACTATCTCTAACATGTTTGAGACCATGAACAGCAAATCGTGACGGCCCCAAAATCGATCTCTGTGGCACTCCCATTTTAACCTCTGACCCTGAGGATTTTGTCCTATTTATGTCAGCTTTTTGAACCCTCCCTTCTGAACATGATCTCATAAGTTTTAAGTTTTTCCTATGTATTCCGTATTTTAAAGGAAGTGTTTCATGGTCTACTACGCAGTCAAATGCCTTCGACATGTCACAGAAAACGCCTGTAGCATCCTACCGATTCTCCCATGCATTAAATATATGTTTAACTAACGTGACACCGGCGTCCGTCGTAGACCGCCCTTGCGTGAAGCCGAATTGCTGACTATGGAGAAATTGATAATTAGTTCTAGTTCGACTGGAGATTTCCGCACTTAGCCTCATAGTTGGGCCATTGTACGTAGCAAGTGCTGAGGTAAGTAAATATCTCAGACACTATGGTTTCCTCACGATGTTTTCCTTCACCGTTAGCGAGTGGTATTGCTACTATAACTTCACAAATGTACGTAACTTAGAAAACAAAGTCATTGGTACATTCGAACCCACGACCTCCCGAATGAGAAGCCGGCGTTCTACCGCTTCGCTACCACAGCTCTTGCGTGAAGCCGAATTGCTGACTATGGAGAAATTGATAATTATTGAAGTGTGACAACTGGGACAACTTTCTCGAATATTTTACTCAAAACGGGTAGAACCGAGACTGGTCTGAAATTTGTGGGATCTGGCCTGTCGCCACTTTTAAATAAAGGAACGAGCCTACCATATTTCATTAGGTCAGGGAATGTACCCTCATCTAAACAATTGATAAGTTTGAATTTTGGATTTTATATGCTAGCATTTAGTTTTGTAGCAGACGGCCCTAAATAATAAAATTGTGAAAATATGTCTTTTTCTCATATAGTGAATAAAGTGTGTCTGAACTGTCCCTTCTTTTCCGGATGCTGACAGTGGCGCGTTCACTAAATCCTACTTTATTTCCTTTTGATGATAACTTTTTCTATTTAAAAACTTTTTCAAAACTATCAGAAACAACCTTAAATAAATCTCCATAATGGGCATTGAGGGCCTTTTTTTTTGGGTAGGCAAACTACAAAGTAGTCAGCTTTTTTTTTTGTTTTCATGGGCCTGTAAAGTATAATATCTTACTCTGACGTTTTTAAATCTGCTTCAAAGTGTACAATTTGAACACTGTCCGTAAACACACGTAGTTTTTTAAAATTGTCCTCAGCACGGGTTAGTGCCACAAAAAGAATATATAAACACGTAACTTACAATGTCACGCAAGCAACGTACCGAAAATAATATAAGAGCTCTTAAAAGACCAAAGGCCAAATAGCTTCGCGCAGTGACCGGGTGCCCTGCCCGCAGAGTCCTGCTGGTGGCCGCGAGCGAAGGCCTGCCGCCGCTGCCGGCGCCGGCGCCCGCACCCGCGCACGTGCCCGACGCGGCCGCCGTCATGGCGGCGTACGCGCAGCTCGACCCCGTCAAGGTGACCTTATCACACGAGTACCCAAGGCTGCTGATACGTCTGTCATGCTATCGCGCTCGCATAGGCTACATTTTTGGTGATAGTGAAAAAATGGTATACTTTTGGTAAATGTGGTCTGATAGATTATAAAATTACGGACATTTTAGATATATTTTCTCATGGATCCACGATTGAACTTTACAAGATAACGAGTAATGGTCGACCGATTTATAAAACTTTGTTCTGATTTTATTGATAATTCAAAAAAAAAAAATCAAATCAAATAACATTTATTATCGTAAAGAATAATACACAGAGGCAAATAAATGTTACTTACACAATGCTTAGACTGTAAACGATTTAACATGTGTAAATATCTCTAATGAAGTAGTTATTTCATATAAGTAAAACAAAATCCTAGTTAACCCCTCCATTTAAGTCCGACTCGGATGATCGCGCACACAATGACGCAAATTGTACTACTACTGACATTACATACTCAGGAACAGCTGTCTGAGCCACAGATAGGCACTCGTCAGGCTCGTTTGCACACAAAGGATTGCTCACTCATGATCGTTCCCGAACACGAAAGATGTGCATTTCAATTCCAGGTGTACGCGGCCGGCACGCCGCCTTTCCAGCGCATGTTCCACCTCGTCACCAACTTCGACAAGATGAACAACGTTGACTACATTCAGTATGCGCTGGTGAGCGAGTGACACTGATAAGAAACTATATTTTCATAATTCTAACTATATTATTAATTATATTTTTACGGCGATGGTAGCCCCGAACCTAAAGCAGAAATAAGCCTGACACTGGCCGTCTTGATACATCACTGACGTTTCCTTCGTTTATAATCCTAACGAAGAAATTGTTTTTGTCTATGATTAGGTCTGGGTGATTCATATTCTTAAGCAGCCTATATACCTCCCACTGTAGGGCACAGGCCTTCTCTCAGGGACAGAGTATGGGCTTAATCACCACGCCTGCCCACCACGGATTGGCGATTCTAAGCGCTGAGGTATGTGAATAGCTCGGACAGTCAGGTTTCCTCACGATGTTTTCCTTCACAGTTAGCGAGTGGTATTGCTACTATAACTTTACAAATGTACATAACTTAGAAAACAAAGTCATAGGTACATGCCCGCACTGGGAATCGAACCTGGGTCTCTTGCTTTCGAATCCAGTGTTCTACCCGTGGTGGTTCATATTAATGGACAGAAATATGGAGTTTAATTTAAAATTTTTAATTCTGATAATTTCTCTGACATTTTCCTATTATTTCACAATAAAATTTAATTGTTATCATTATTATAATTTCTTTTATTTACTAATGATTTTATTTATTTATTTTATGACAATGAAATAGTTCTTACTCTAATGCAAATTACTAAAATTATTTATTCATTACTTCGTTAGCTCGAATTATGACATTTTATGCATTTATAATTACCAAAAATTTAAAATTAGGTAGGTACTTCTTTTTCTATATCTACATTTTTTGAAACGATGCCACCTACATTTCTCCGGGCCCTGCACGCTGTCTTACCATCGGGTACTGACATAATAACAGCGCTGAGGTGGTCGCCCACTCCAGCACATGCTGAGTCAGAACCTTTTCACATTTGCCACACCCACAATAATTCTCTGTTGTTGTTGTCGTGTACATTACGTGTTTCGTGTGTATACTGTCTTTTCTTTTTGTGGATTGTTTTACTGTATTTTTCCTTTGTTTGCTGTATGTATACGGTGCTTCTTTTTGTACTGTTCCTGTTCATGTGTGTGTGTGCAAATGTGAATAAATATTTTATCTATCTATCTATCTAATTTGTCCGAAAATCGGCGCTACAAGTGGCTCCTCACGAACCACTACTTCCTTTAATACTGGAATCGGATTTAATTTATATTTAATTTAAATAGCGAAATGGGCGCCACCTGGGGAGCCAAGGAAGCTGCATGGTTCCTTGAAAGTTTTCCTCAGCATTTAGTTGGGTTGCTGCTGCGTAGACTTTTATCTTACTAAATTCTAGGTATTCATTGCTTGCCGTAAGGAACTGATAGCCAGGAAAGCATTCTTTAGCACAGATTGAGTATTTCCATCAAGCAAGTTTAAAATTTTCGATTATTTTTTTACATATGGTACGAATAATTTATGTTAAGTCAAGATGAAATGAAAAATAAGTAAGAAATGTTGAAAATTTTAAAACTCTTTCTTGTCGGAAGTAGTTTAAGCATCGATACTGAAGATACAGTTTTCAGGTGATCCATTCTTTGCACCAAAAAATACACTGAATACAGAAAAACAGCATATTGAGACTGGCAATTTCAAAAACCACGTAAGCACGTGGCCATTCAAAAATAGCATAATGGGGCACTGACTGAAAATCAGCGCTAATGGATTACTTCCTCAGCACAACGCTGAGTCAGCTGCCTTTTGTGGCAACTTAGATACACCACAGGCTACATCTATGGTCCTGTTTTATTTATTCGTTTTGTCTGTTGTGTGTTTAGTTTTTTTTCTGTTGTTGTGCATATTATGTTATTTATCTGCTTATTTTGTTGCTGTGATGTATCTTTTGGTATAATAAATGTCTTTCTTGTTCTTCTTCATTTAATTTAATATTTTATCATAAGGATTTTATTCTTTCGAATAGATTTTTTTGGATTAAGTAAATTAAAATATATGCATTGTCTAATATGTAACATATAAAATCTCGTGTCACAGTGTTTGCTATCGAACTCCTCCGAAACAGCTTCACCGATTTTTATGAAGTTTCTTGTGGGTCTGAGAATTGGTCGTAGGCGAATTAATATGGCAGAACAACAACGTTTGCCGGGTCAGCATTTTTTCTTGCAATATCTCCAGACGGCCACAATGCTGACGCTGTACCTGGAAACGTTCACGTCGTTCTTCTCGTACTTCCCGTCGCGGCTGCCGTGCGCGCTGCCGGAGCCGCAGGTGAGGCTGCTCGCCGCGGCGCTCGTGCTGCGGGCGATGGGGCAGCTCGTCTGCAACGGACACGCCGCGCTCAGCTTGGCTGAATCGCCTGGTAACTTCATCATCATCATCAGCCCTTTGACGCCCACTGCAGGCCATACAGGCCTACCTCATGGTTCTCATAACCAAGAGGGGTTTTGCCATAATCGCCACCCTTGGCAGGCTGGTTGGCGATCGCAGTATGCGGTTGGAATCTCAGAAAGACGCTGCTGCCTGTCTCCTGGTAATTTTTTTCCTTAGTCGCCTTTTATGACATCCACGGGAGGAAATGGAGTAACGCTATTCTTAACCCGGCGCCACACGGAGTAACTGGTAACTTACTTACTTATATTCTTTTTGTTGCACTAACCCATGCTGAGGACAATTTTTTAAAACCTATTTAGAGGCTAAAAATTCCACCCATGCCGGGACTTGAACCCGCGAACTACGGAAAGAATTTGGGTAAGAGAAATGGTGCTCTACTCACAGACGATGATGAAGCTGGTCTCTAGGTCCCAGGACACAATCCACACAAGATTTCACAGGATTATTTCAGTATTTAGCACACGCCGGCCGGCAGTTATGAAAAGGGTGGATCCAACGAACTTTTTGACGTGCACCCCAAGCGAAAATAGTGAAAAGAGTGAGTGAATGAAGTGTACGAATCTATGTCGCTCATTCAGAAGCGCGCCAAATTTGAATTGGCGCGGGGAACGCAGAGCATTTAGTCTCGAACCCAAATAAGTAATTTAGATATTGTACATAAACCCCCCACCGGGAATTCACCCTTGATTCCCCAGTTCACAAACCAGGGATGGTATAGCTGTGTAAAACAATGGATTGTATAGTGACGTGAATAAATTAATTTAATAGGCACCACTTGGAAGTTGGACGCGACAGTGCCTGGGACATTGTTTTTTTAAATGGAGTAGGCTTGCTCAGCACCTACACCATCCTAACAGCTTAGTCCACCTAGCCCACAGGAAAGACAAGTCAACACGTGCGGAGCCAACAAAGCCGCGGGTATCCTCACGATGTGTTCCTGGTAACACGATCAGCATTATAAATATAATGTATTGTGCATGGGTTCAAGTGTATTTTGCATGGGATTAAGATTAAGGATTAAGTGTGCGACCCAGTACACGGCGCGTGAGCAAGTGTCGCAACTGGTAACACGCGCACAATTTCATTATACAGTTGGTGTCCCTTATAAATAAATAAGTTGTCGCCAACAGGCTGCTGCTCTGAGCGGCACCTAGTGACATGATTCAGTAAACGAGCGAACGGGCAGACTGAAATGGCGAGTACAAGTTATTATTACAATGAGAGTTTAGTGTGAGATACGTCTTACATAAGGTAACTGTACCATCGCGAGGTAACGAGTATCCTAACACTCATGATATATGCACATCACGTTAACGGCCAAGAACTGCTGGTAAAATCGGCCACAAATGACAGAAAACCCTGGACCGCGTATGACAATTCGATGTATATAGCATAGCCTAGTCTTCCTACTTCTTAATCTGTGGGTAAAGCGACTTAGCAATAGTAAACTACGATTTGAAATTCTATAAAATAGGGCCCTGAAGAAACTGTGATAAACGTAAAGAATTTAAAGGGTATTTGGATTCACCCTGCCCGTTGTCCACAAGGTACGTCCCGGACGGTGACGGAGCGCGAAGTGCGGCACGCTACCGCCATCTACCCGTCCGCCGCCATGATGAACCACTCCTGCGATCCCAATATCATCAATACGTGAGTCGACCTGGTAGTCTTAAAGCTAAGTTTTCACGATCTCGGAGTACTCTTACCGAGTCAGCTAAAATGGCTACTTGAATGCTGCCCGATGAAAACAGCCAATTTTCTTACTAAAATAAGTCGCTCTGTCCGAGCGTATTAAGATCGTCAGAACGCAGCTAAGGCCTCGCGTTCAGTTATTGCACAAAGTTATAAGCATTCTACTCAAATAAATGTTAAATGTAATTTTATTACGAAAATTTATCAGTTCCAGTCTAGCCAGTTCAACGTAACGTTTCTTATCAAAAACAAAGCAACTTGAGCAGCAAGTAGACAAAAAATATACGGCTACGACACACACCCGTCTAACGGGCAGTCTGTCCGCAGTTTCTACCGCCACCGGCTAATAATCCGCTGCGGTCGCGAGCTGCCGGCCGGCTCCGAGGTCCTCAACTGCTACGGGCCGCACCGGGCGCGCGAGCCCACCAGCGAGAGAAGGGCGCAGTTGCGCGCCCAATACCACTTCACCTGCTCCTGCGACGCCTGCTCCACTACTGGGCCCAGAGACAACCTCGTGAGTCAAGTCAGACACTGTAGCGCCGATGGAGTTGACTGCTGCGAGCCATGCACGCGATCCTACCGGCAGGAAAAGGGCGGAGCAGCGCGCTCTGCGTCAGTGACAAATACTTCGCACCTGGGTCCAGAGATAGCCTCGTGAGTGAACTTGTTGTTCGGAATAAAAGTGAAACCGGGCCCAGCAACCCTGATTTGTATGGGCGGACCTTTAATCTGTGGCAGATGTCCCTTGTTTCTTGTTTGTTTAATTTGTGACACGGAGGTTTTGTCTGTGTATCAAACATACTTTTGGTAGCAGAGCGTGGTTTATTATTATTATTATTATTATTAATACGTTTATTGCACATAAGTAAAAAATACAATGGCGGACTTAATGCTATAAGCTTTTTCTACCAGTCAACCACAGGTGGTGCATGGTATTCTTGTATGAAACACTTGGTACCAACTAAGACAGTTTGCTCTCCAGCAATAAAGGGGCGAGGCTGCACGCCCAATACCACTTCGCCTGCTCCTGCGTCGCTTAGGACTACTGGGCCACGTGACAACCTTATGAGGATTAACTTCCGTTCGAATTGCTACTACTGGTTAAATAACTTTTTCAACACACCTGCTCGTAAAGTAGGTCTTATTACAGCGTATTTACACTGATAATGCAGAATATTACCCATGCCGTGCCTTTTACATTACATTATCGCACTAGTGCCTTTTCATTACATATATTTTTAAATATTAGCAAGAAGTATTAATGTTTCGAAAACAGCTAAGTAGTTATTTGCGTAAATATAAAATTAAATTCAAAATGTGATAAATAATTAAAGAATTTCATGAAACTGCTTGTTAGCTTGTTGGTATTTATATTTTGACGGTGTATTTTTACCTATAAATACCCAATTTCAAAATTTATAAATATGTGGCTGATTAGCTACTTTGCCGGTGCCCTTATCTCAGACTTGCGCGCGCATGCAGCGCTGAGCGCGTGAAAAAATAAAATTACGGCCGCCATCTTTTAAATGGGTTTCTGTTTGTTAAGTTTATTCACAGTATTGCATTTCGTTAGTGTTGTTTTTTTATTTACTTTTCCTCGCAAGTGTGTTGAAAAACGTCGTATGAAACACGTGAGCATTGGTCATTACACTTCTCGTCTCCATTAAGCCTTCGCCTTCGGCTCAGGCTTAAAAACCGACTCGAGTGTAATGACCAACATACCACACTTGTATCATAATGTACTATTATGTATGTTTTCGTAATTGTTTATGAAAGCATTGAATAGTAATAATTTGTTACTTATTTTCATTCATAGAATTCAACATATTTACAGTTAAGTTAATAAGGCTGGCATATAACAAGTGTTGCCTAAACTAAGTTACTTTAATGTATGTATGAAGATATTATTTTTGAACTAGAAATTTCGTAAGCACTACACATTATTAACTTAATTCCAGAATCACTTTAATACATTTAATAAACTTCTTGCACCACCTGTGGTTGACTGGTAGAAAATGCTTATAGCATTAAGTCCGCCACATTGCCATTGTATTTTTTTACTTATGTGCAATAAACGTATTAATAATAATAAATAAAAGAATATTCATGTGTAGTCTCTACTGCTTTCCATCTGTTTTTGCAGCTGTAATACAATACAAAAACTTTATTTAGGCAAAAACATATTGATCCTTAAAGGGGTCCAGAGGGTAACACTAGCGCCACCGAGGACAAAAAGTCATATCTCTTTTTACAGATCAAATTTGCAAAAAGTGTCAGTACAATCGTGTTAATAGTGATTTTTCACTTCTCATGCTCTAAAAGTTCGTCTTTATGTCGTGCGTAGGCGACATAGTCGCTTTTTATGCTCTAGAGCATAAAGTAAAATCTTCGTCGAAGACCAAGGCAATCGCTGCAACAGCCACACGAACATCTTTAACTTCATACAACAACCTCTTTATTTTATTTCGTTTCGTTCGTATTCTAAGACCAAGGCAAAGATACCAACAACCAAAGTACACAATAAAACTTCATGAAATAAACTTATAATTTGTATTTCGTCTCATTTATTATTTTTTATATTTGTTTATTTTTCAATTTAGTAGATCAGTATAGTATTTAAGCCATAACAACAACTTATCATAGTTATAAAAAGAAAATGTTTTTATAACTGAGCAGTATGTAACGACCTTAAGTCAGGTGTCACGTCCCTACAGAAAAAAAAAAGAAAAAAAAGTTAATTGGCGGGAACCATAATTATTTTTTCATTGTAATATTTGTGTTACAACTTAAAATTGTTTTTTGATTAACGATAAATAATGTCGTCAATCGAAGTGAAAAGTAGAGTGTACAACTCGTCCATAAAACCCATTTTACACTCGACTTTATATCTATCCTCGCTCGCAAGCTCGCTCGGATGGATAAACGTCTCGAGTAAAATGGTGCGTTTTATGCACTTGTTGTACAATCTACTATTTAGGACCCACGGCCCTGAACCTAATAGGACTAGTCAGAATTAACGCCAAAAACGGCTGTTTTTGGCATAAATGCTATCTAATCCTAGGATCTTTGCCGTGGGTCCTAAAAATCACTGTTAACATGATTGAGCGATTGTACTGACACTTTTTGCAAATTTGATTTGTAAAAACAAAGATATGATTTGTTCTTGGTGGCGCTAGTGTTATCCCCTGGACCCCTTTACTAGAACTAAGACTACAAGTAACAATTATTATTATAGGTAATGTTGACTCACTTAATTAAGGATCGCGAGACCGATTGCGGTCCCCGCACTAGGTGAAGCCTGTGTCGCTGGACTTGGATAGTTTATCAGGCGAGGTTCAGGTAGAACAGACAGGTCGATACGTGCATCTACTTGTCGCCCAGATGGTGTTCAACGCGTACGCTTGCCAGTCGTGCAAAGGGCCAGTGTGGTGGGGCGGGCGGCGCGCGCTCTGTCAGCAGTGCCATCGCGAGCTGGCACCCGAACGGCTCACCTCGCTGCTACAGACCGCGGATACTTTGGACGCGCAGGGTAAGTGCCAGTGTGTGTAAGTAATTAAATTAAATTAAAAAAAAAAACCTATTGAAAGGCAAAAAATTCCACCCATGGACTTGCACACGCGACCTCTGGCTAACCGTGCAAGCGCTTTCCCAACTGCAGGCGTCGGCGAAATTTCGAACCTCTTTGCAAACTTCTCTGTATTACGTACAGGCAGCGACATCTGGCTGAAGTAATTTACATCACTTGCCGCCCCGAGTACCCACTTTGCAGTTAGGACATCAGAATGATATCGCTGTACTAACATGATTATGAATGAATGAATGAATGAATGATTTATTGCCACAAACAAACATGCATAAGGAGTATGCGTGTGACAATGATACTATTTCAGCGTTTGCTGTTTCTATTTGAAACAGCGCTGGTTTTCAAATAGCACCTCCACGCCAAATGAAGGAAAACGTGTCATGCAGGTAGGGCTTACTGTTAAAAAAAAATTTATATACATAGAAAAATAGAAATATAAATAACGTTTATGTCAATTTGTAGGTAAAAAAGTTTAAATTTTAATTGAATTTAATTTAACTAAGTTTTAATTATAATGCGAGATAGTCAATAATGTCATTCATGAATAAAAAATCTAATACTTATAAAAAATTATGACAGGCTTACTTAATATTATTCTGTTGTTTTTGTATAAGAATGCGGCGAAATTTGTGCTTAAAAGAGATTGGAGTCATTAATTGGCGCAGAGGTGGCGGCAAATCGTTCCATATTTTTGTGGCCGCGTATTTAAAGCCACCCCTACAGCCTGTCGTTATGTGCCTTGGTACTATTAACTTATCCCCAAATCGACTGCGTGTATTATAAGCAGTGGTCGGAGTAGGTATATTGGTTTTTCGTACTTGCATCATGATATCGTAACATGGACATGCCATTTTTCTCAATGTCTTAAACGTCATCGCCATTGTCATCATTACCATCTGTTTTTTTGTAAATGGTAATGATGAAATGTAAACGATAATTATGTAATGTGTGTTTTATGAGCAATAAGCGTATATCTAAAACTATGATATATCTACAATTATTGCAATTTTTTTATTATATTATTATCGTCGACTACCACGAGTTGAACAAAATTTCACTAAATGAAAATATCAGATTTAGACAGAATTTATATAAGTAAAACACACATCTCATCATTACCATTTGCTGCAAAAGTTGTAAAACACAAACTCTAAATAAATAGATAACTCTATGGTACACCAGTAATTTACAGAGATAGGGATAGATACGATCGGCGTTCTTATCGCTTGAAGCGATCTTTTTCAGACAACCTTTGGATGGACGGGACTGAAAGATGATGAGAGTTTGTAGGTGTACATTTGGCTTGATTTGATTTGATTCAATTTAATTTGATTTATTTTGATTTTCTTTAATTGGATTTGATTTGATGTGATTTAATCCGACTTAATTTAGTTTGATTTGATTTGATTTAATTTAGTTGAATTGATATGATTTGGTTTGAATCGATTCGATTCAAATCAAGCCAAATGTACACCTACAAACTCTCATCATCTTTCAGTCCCGTCCATCCAAAGGTTGTCTGAAAAAGATCGCTTCAAGCGATAAGAACGCCGATCGTATCTATCCCTATCTCTGTAAATTACTGGTGTACCATAGAGTTATCTATTTATTTAGAGTTTGTGTTTTACAACTTTTGCAGCAAATGGTAATGATGAGATGTGTGTTTTACTTATATAAATTCTGTCTAAATCTGATATTTTCATTTAGTGAAATTTTGTTCAACTCGTGGTAGTCGACGATAATAATATAATAAAAAAATTGCAATAATTGTAGGTATATCATAGTTTTAGATATACGCTTATTGCTCATAAAACACACATTACATAATTATCGTTTACATTTCATCATTACCATTTACAAAAAAACAGATGGTAATGATGACAATGGCGATGACGTTTAAGACATTGAGAAAAATGGCATGTCCATGTTACGATATCATGATGCAAGTACGAAAAACCAATATACCTACTCCGACCACTGATTATAAGTGTAGTACGTTTTGGCCCACGTGAACTTGTCGAATAGATACGCTGGTCTCTGTCGGTGTACTACCTTATGGACTAGGCAGGCTAGGTGTAAGTTACGACGTGCCTTCATGTTTAAAATTTGTTTCTCGATCAGAAACGGCGTAATGTGCGCCCGCTTTGGCACATCAAAACAAAAACGAATGCACGCATTTTGGACACGCTGTATAGCACGTTCAGTTTTAGCAAATATACGCGGTCCATAGATGACGTCTCCGAAGTTGAAAAGGGAAAGCACTAGACTCTCCACTAAAATAATTCGAATCTTCTCCGTAAGAAAGTTTCGAATACTGTATAGAGTCTTCAATCTGTAAAATGCATCCCTTATCTTTAGGCCCACATGACCTTCGAAACGCAACTCATTATCCATCAAAAGTCCCAGGTTTCGTGCACTATCTACCATTTCAACAGGCTGGTCATCAATTTTTACACAAGGGTTCCTATAGTTTAATTAATGTAAATCTTGCATGGCAATAAATGATTATTCTATTCTATTCTATTCTATTCTTTCTTTAATCGATAAACGCTGGTTTTTTGTACCTAAAATCAGATATTTTAGGTACAAAAGTTAGTGGATTCAGTACTAGTGAGTTTTTTACGGCCCAGTCATGGATTAAGTTTAAATCTTTATTTATACGTTCAGTTGCTATAGATGTATCGTTCGATTTGAAAGAATGGTATACCTGTGTATCGTCAGCGTATAGATGTGCTTTGCAGTGCTGAAGGTTATGAACTAGATCTGATGTATACAGAACAAAAAGCAATGGACTTAGTATCGATCCTTGAGGGCAGCCGCGAGGTATCACCCGAACATCTGATTCTTTTAAGTTACCCTGTTTATCTTCCACCACCACAAACTGTTTCCGATCAGTTAAATAGGATTTAAACCACTCACAAGCTCCTCGAGATATACCATAATAATAGAGTTTTTCCAGTAGAAGTTCCGTATTCAGGCAATCAAATGCTCGGGAGAAATCTAAAAGTACGAGAATACTGCCTTCCCCAGCATCGGACGATGTTATTACATCATCAGTTACTTGCGTTAGCGCGGTCTCAGTGCCGTGTCCACTTCGGAATCCTGACTGCATTTTAGGAATGACCTTTTCTGTTTCTAGATATTTTGTTAATTGTGTACACACAATTTTTTCCACGATTTTAGACAAAACAGGGAGGATACTGATGGGTCTTAGGTCTTTGTATGCCTCTATGTTATTATTCTTGGGCAGTGGTTTGACCTTTGCCAATTTCCATGCGTCTGGAAATATGTTGCTTGCAATGGATTCATTCACAATATCCGTAATTATAGGTAGGGTTACTGAAAGTGTCATCCGAATCATCTCTATTGAGATACTGTCGTACCCCGCAGCATTAGTACCAATACCATTTATTATTTTAGCTACTTGTTCTTGTGTGCAGCATTCAATAATAAAATCTTTGTCGTTAAATCTTGATGTTCTTATTCTATCTAATGTCTCCTTATTTACGTCCGGATTTCCTGGAATATCCAGGAAAAATTCATTGATTTTATTTGGGTCGTTTAGATGATCCGGTATAGATATTATATTCTTGTTTCCAGCCGCTGCCACCTGTTTCAGATGTGTCCACAATTTTTTCGGCGCCTGTACATTATTATTGACAAAGTGTGTGAAATAACATTTTTTTTCTCGCTTTAGTGAACTAGTGACTAAATTGCGAAGATCTTGGTAATATCTACGTTGCGACTCTGTTTTAGACAATATAGCTCTTTTACAAGCATCGTCTCTTAGAGACATCATAGTCCGTAATACATCCGTGACCCATGGACATGGCCTTTCCTTAATTTGTATGCGTTTCAGGGGCGCATGTTTGTTGAATAATAAACTGATTAGCTCGTTGAAACGGTCCACCCTTTTATTTATATCTAGAGCCTGCAAAACTTCATACCACGGTAGATTTTTTAGGTCCGTTATAAACGATTGCTCATCAATATTTTTTAGTGAACGCGTCCATACGAACTGAGGAGCTTGTTTTGGTTTTTCAATTAATAACTCTGCAAGTATCATGGCATGATCACTTAGCGCAGCATTGTGGTGAACCGTAATACTTTTAAATAAATGAGGAGAGTCTGTAATTATGATATCCAGCAAGGTAGATGTATTACCTTGGATTCTAGTGGGTTCTTTCACCAATTGTGTTAAATTTTGATTTATAAAGTAGGAGAGAAGCTCCGGTGCTGGTGACTTTTCAGGCTTCAGAAGGTCAACATTAAAGTCAGTTAGAACACAAATATGATTGCAATCCCCAAATGCGCTTATAGATTCACTCAGCGCATCGATAGCTTTGTCAGTAGGTACTCTGGTCTTAGATGATGAATCAGGCCTATAGGCGGTACCAATTGCGGGGCGCCCCGCGCCTGGCAGTTTTAGCTCTAGCCACATTTGCTCAAGTGGTGAGGGCGGGTGTGCGCGGATGCGGACTCGCAGGCCGCGACGGATATAAAACCCAACGCCACCCCCTCTCACGTCATTTGGTCGTGGTGCTAATTTAAGAAAGTAGCCGGGAATTTTTGGTGCACATATATCGCCTTGACCTTCCTTCATCCAAGTTTCATTTAATGCCAAAATATCTGGCTTATAATTTTGCATAGATACTAATAACTCATCCCGCCCGGTCATCATTGACCTTATATTTAATAAACCTAATTTCAAACGGTTTGCTTTACTCTTAGCCATGAGTAAGTAGCAAAGTTTGGGTTATGCACTTCCTTTCAACCACATGATAATCTCGTTGGATTATAATAAATGACATTAATGACCTCACAAAACCATACAATAAATATGAAATACAGTGTAGTATGGATAACAATGTAAAAACTCTTTTAATAAAATAAACATTATGTAATCTAATGGCTTCGCATCTTACTAAACTATTTACTATCGTTTTCCACATTGAACACATTGATTGATTATATTCTTTGTTGCACTAATCCGTTCTAAAGACAATTTTAAAAACCTATTTAGTGGCTAAAAATTACACCCATGCACTTGCCCATTAGTTCAGTTGGGAGAGGTCGCGGATTCAAGTCCCGGCATCGGTGGAAATTTTTGCCTCTAAATAGGTTTTTAGAATTGTCCTTAGCACGGATTAGAGCAACCAAGAATATACCTAATATTTTGATTATTAAAAACTTAACACTACAAAATTACCCGCGGTCCTTACACTAAGGCTTAGCCTGTGTCGCGAGGAACCACATAGAAGTTTAACAACATAATTTCTTATAGTAAACAGTAAGTATAAAATATTTAATATTAGGCTAAACATAACCTTATCGAAAACATTTCTATGGGATATAAAACGTGAACTAAAATTAACCCAATATTATCTCTTCATTATAAGTACAAGATATTTTCTGTGCTTGTGTAATCTAGGCTTAAGAGTAATTTTGTTACAGTGGCTTTTGCTTCTACTACTTAGTTTGATTTAATGTCGCATAACGACAGTGACAATATAATTGTACATGTGGGAACTTGACGCGTCTACTCCGCCGTCACTCGTTGGAGTTTAGTGTGGCTTTCGTTTTGGCATGTGTGTGCGTCGGCTGTGCCACTGACAATCAAGCGGCTCATTTGGCTGTTACAGACCATTATCTGTTGGCAACCACGCGGCAGCCTCTGTGTGTGTGTGTGTCCCAGCTGTGTTACTGAGTTGTCAACCGAGCGGCAGCCCCTGTGTGTGTGTCCCAGCTGTGTTACTGAGTTGGGAATCAAGCGGCAGTCCCAGTGTGTGTCCCAGCTGTGTTACTGAGTTGGCAACCGAGCGGCTGCCCCTGTATGTGTTTCCCAGCTGTGTTACTGAGTTGGCAACCAAGCGGCAGTCCCAGTGTAGGCACACTGTACACACGTGGGACGCATGTCCCAGCTGTGTTACTGAGTTGGCAACCGAGCGGAAGCCCCTGTGTGTGTTTCCCAGCTGTGTTACTGAGTTGGCAACGTTGAGTGCATGTGTCTGTGTCAGCTGTCTCCATTGGCATAATGGTTGGCCATTGGTAGATGTGTGTTATCAATCTGTACGGTATTACAGCTAAAAACGAATTTCAGCAAATGACTGCCTCGTTAGTGTAGCGATTAACACCTTCGACTATCAAAACAATGGTCATGGGTTCGAATCCCACTGGAAGATGCCGTGACACAGGGTTGATAAACATTTTACAAGTGCACGGAAGTGATACACACGCATCAGCTTAAAGGTGTTTGTGTATTATAATTGAAATGGCCTCACTGCGGGTGTATTTCACGTTTTATTTTCATTTCACATTTCCTTGCCTGGTTATGTCGCTAAACGACTGTAAGACTTCCTAAAACACAAATAAAATTTGGCCAGGGTTTCAAATGTAACCTGTATAAAATTTAATTAATTACATATTTAGGCTCGAGCGTAACGGTAAAAAAAGGAGCGTGCTCGCCCAACTTTTCCCAAAACGGACGAAATCTCATGAACTCAGAAAAAATACGACGCCTTCTCAATAGAATCAATGGCTTTAATAATTACGTGTCGTTTGCGATAATGTTGTTGACGAGAAGGAAAACAAAAGACGAATTACACCCGTGAGTTTATGTATTATCCGGTTCAAATGCTGTTAGGATACGACCTTTTGGAGTTACGTTACGCGACAGTGATGATTTGTAGAGTCAGAAAAACAGGCAGATGATTAATATTAATTAATGTTCCCAGTTGATCGAGTACGAATAGTACATTACTTCAGAGGGAAGAAAGTGTCAGTTCCATACCGAGATTATGGCATTTGCGCCACGAGCTTGCGAGGGGCGCAAACCATTTGAGGTATGGAACTGTACTTTATCCTGAGGTATGTATAGTGCTTTTTATTACACCTACGAGGAAAATTATAGACATAAATGCATATAAATGTTTACAAAAAACACAAAGATAAATGCTAAATCAATCGAAGTTTTTGCGAAAATGCGCGGGCTTTTCCTTTTTTTATTCGCCCGTTTCTGGAGTAGGCTAAGATCATAAGGTCATGCAGCCACTTCTTCCGTGATTCCGCGCGTTTTATATACAAAAATAATTTCGTTTTTAATTTTCTGTATGCGCCAAGGAGGTTGGTAACTGGTAAAAAAAAACTGTATGTGGCCAGTAACAATTTACTTGAAATTTAATTAGTAGACAGTTAAAGTCTCTTTGCAGTATGACTGCTGACAAATTAAAAAAAAAAACCGGGTATGTAATGGAATTTCATACATACTTCCCACCCTTGGGTCGGAAGGATTTTCATACAAACTTCCATACCTTGGGATGAAAGGATTTGAAGGGCGAGATAAAGGCGTTTCTTCCCTCTAATTGGTATAATTAGTATGTATTTTCAGAGCAGGTGTGATAAAAATAATATAACTCTACTTGACCAGTCTAGAAACATCGGGAAGTACCTAGAAACACGTCGAAGGTACTAGAAAACTGTAGAACATTCCATAATATCTTCTGGAAGTACCCAGAATCACATTGAAGCTACAAGAATTAAGTTCTAGAAAACTATCTGTGCTTGCCAAGCACCGTGCGTCACTGGGTGTGCTGACTTTGTATTTTCCAGCATATTGCTACCGCCGCCAGTCGGCAAGACACCTACCACTTTAAGTAAAACAATATAATTCTGAACCAATAACTGTGAACAGACAGCCATGAAAAGATAAATTACTTCTTCTTGCACCACCGTCCAACGTACAACACCTGCTGTGTAGCAGGCAGAGGCTCTTCTCTGCTCGTACATTATGGTCCTTCGAGCCGGATGCTCGCGAACACCTTTGGGCGTTCGAAATGTCTCTGTCTAACAGATAGCTATGTCCGTTTCTAGCACATAGATTACTCTGGAAGGTTCTCTTCTCTCTACATACATAAGTACCTATCACGTTATCTATCTGCACCTAGCATCTAGATTATTCTACACAGTTCGACTACACTCTCGCCGGCCGTAACAAATATAATTTAAAAAGAAATACTTCCGATGAAGTTGTATTCGTCACTCACGTGTCACGCGCTTTCCCGACAGAGCGTCGCTAACGGTACTGACAGGCGACAGTTGACGTCACATGCCGCTCCATTCCAAAAGGTCGTATCCTAACAGCATTTGAACCGGGTAATAACGTGAAACAAAATTTAACCAGCAAGAAGGTTAAAATACTTTTTTGGGGGCGCAAACTGCGGCGCTGAGTGAGGGAACATGTTCCGCAGCGGAGGCGGCGTCGTCGCTGGACGAGCGCTGCGACAAGGCCACGCAGGCGTACAAGCTGCGGCAGCAGGCGCTGCACCGGCACAACGCGCGGCTGCGCGCTGCCGCCGACCGCCTCGCCCGGCTGCACGCCGAGATGGGTGAGCAGCCGTACCCAAGCTAAAACGCCGTTGCCTCCAAAAATCTACTTTCGGGTTACGCGCAATAATCCGTGGAAATTCTTATAAATGTGGAAGATTGTGAAGATGTTTGGATGTTTGTTACTCAATCACGCAATAACGGCTGAACGGATTTACATGAAACTTGGCGTACAGATAGACAAAGACCTGAATTGAGACATAGCATACTTGAAATCCCGGTAATGCGTTTCCGTGCGAGAATATTTATTTGTGCGTGCACGTTGTGTTTTGAAAATAGATGGCTTTTGCAAGAATCTTGAAAACGGGTTCTGTGGCGGTACGAAGTTCGCCGGGACAGCTAGTAATAAAGATATATGCTACTTGATTACTATACATAATTTGACTTCACTTGAGATATCAAAAGATAGATCTTTTCGAGTATCATAAAAATTTTTGGCGTTATTAAACACAACAGCATTTTTCAGTTCCTTATCTCTAGATGTATAAAAACTAGAGAAAAGTGGGTTGGATTGCAAAATCGACTGGATGGTCGATAACGGCATTTTAGCTGGTGGACGGCAGTGAGACTAACCGCCACTCGAACCGCACTTTCACTGCGGGAAAATCATCATCATCAGGCATTTTACCACTTCAGAACATAGGCCTCCCTCATAGTTTTCCACGCTTCCCGGTCTTGTGCCGCCCGCATCCAGCGACTCCCTGTCACCGAACCAGGTCGTCAAACCATCTGGTGGGGGGCCACATAGCTCGAAGAACTGATGGCCGTTGGGGCGAAAAAGTTCTGACCTGGCGATCGCGGACCGGCCGACGCAGCGTGGGCAGGGAACTTTACATTCGATAAAATATCATCCTCCGGTCTCTATTATTAACTTCTTTATTACACCAAAAAAATGCATAAATTGCCTGCTACGCTACGGTCGTCTGTTCTTTTGTATAACTGGTTGAATTATTTTCCTTCGAACTTTGGCTAGCTCAGATTGTTCTTGTGTAATTTCCCAGATGACTACAGTAAAAGCGTGGAGTTGATAAAGCAAAACATACAGAGTCTGGAGTACCAGTTCGGATCGTTTAGCTTCGAAGTAAGTACCTACACTTGAATACCTACATTTAGAAACAGTTATTTTAGTTTAATTACTTCAGTGTTTATCAATATTTTTCTATATTGAGTTCAGAATAATAGAGGACTCACAAAAAATATTGTTTAAAGATAAATAATTGTTAAAAACGTTTTATACCACACCCATTCAGAAAGTGTCACTTTGCTCGTTCATTAACGGGTAACAAAGTTCGTCATTTCTCTCTTATAAATGTGCGGCGGGAAAAGTTATAAGGAATTTCATTCCTGCCCTCCGTAGCAAGGCAGGAATGTTATATGTAAATACATTCTTGCCCTGCTAACGTTCTTTTGTTTTTTCGCAGCGAACATAAAAAATATATAAACGTCATGTCTCAAAAAGGTTTTATATCAAATAATTAAAAAATAAGAGGTGGGATTTTTTTTTAACCCGATTTTCGACGTAACCTTTTTCTGCACTACGAAAAAAAAACAAGCGTGCCAATTTGTTTTGTTTTGTTAAATTCACTTTTTTACTAAATTGATAATTTAACAGTACGCTTTTAATGATTCTAAATAATTCTCGTAGGTGAAGTGGAAAGCACAAAGTTCTATTTCTGTTCTGTCTGCCCGACACGCAGCGAGCTATACTCTCGAATATAAATAAATCGTTTTCTCCCCTCGGTGTACAATGTACTAGTCTCTAAAGCTTTATAAAGTAGATTCCGCCTCTAAATAGCAATATTCGTAGCAAAAGTTGTTCGTTCTAGTAGAAATCCCCATTTTAGAAGAAAAAGAAGAAGAAATACATTATACCAATTGAGACACATCACAGAATCAAAATAAACAGATAAGTAACAGTATTTTCGGATGTAATGTTTATCCTTTCTGCGCAGGTGGCTCATGAGCTCTGCAAATTAGCCGACGTGATGCTCGAGAGAATGTTCCATGCACCGCAACATCCAGACTACAGGTTGGTATCAGCTGACCACGACTTTATACGATTTTCTGAGTAATAAAGTTAAGGTTACGAGCTTCTATCAGCTGTCCATTCTATAATTAACAAGCCATTATACACTTCGGCTCTCTAGAAGAAGTATAAGTTACTAGTTGGTCCCAGTAACCAATAGTAGTAATGTCTCGGTTTTGAAAAAAAAAATCCCTCCCTGTGTTTATTTTTGGGACAGCTGACTTATGTAATTGTGAACTTTAATGTCATTCCCGCAGGGATTGGTGTCTAGAGGCGCACAAGATCATAAAGAAGGCCCACCAGCTCATGGAACTCAACTACGGGCCGTGGGAGAAGCAGGTTCGGCGCCTGAAGACTCAGGAGGAGGCCGCCGCGGCGCTCCTGGCCGTCAGCAAAGCGCAGGGGCCCTCGGACTACGTACACCACAACCTGCACTATAATCTCAAGATTTAGCTCAAGATAACCCCAAGCTTGTCTAGGAAAGAGCGGACAGGACCGAGATTCTGTTAACGTATTGTACAATGACGATCGATCTCATTTTGTTGCCGCTTAAAGTCAAACCTTCGAAGCGTCATCTGTGGAATGAAATTACTTGGCCCTGATTGTGCGAACCAAATCCTGTCGGAAACCTGACGTTTGCGATAGCAATTAGTATTTGGGATTTTGTGCGCATGATATATGATGCTGGTCACGGAACCGTGAATCTGTCATTGTACAGTACACTAACGTCATCGAGCTCCAGGCCTAAGAATGATGTGTGTAATATCATCTGAAAAACTGTGTGACGATTTAGTTCAATAATCTGCCTGTCATAAGAGCTAGAGTAGTTCTCAAGCCAGTTTCATTGACTTTCTGAATTTAGACAAGAGTGCAGCTGCCCCCTTTACGCTATAAATTACTGTAGGAGGAACTTGATTCAAGTTGTTAAATAGTTGTCAACTTGCGTTTTTTTTTAAATTTTATAAGTTGGCTAAAATCTGCCTGCTGTAATTGTTGCTTTACTATAAGTACTTGTAAGTTTTTTACAGATGACGTTCGATGGTCGTCCTAGTAAAAGTATAATGTAATGGGGGCCTTTCGTGTCACGTACAACTATATACATTTACCAAATACATAGATATATTTATATACCCATGCACCATTAATTTTGGGTGGTTTGAGAGCCGCAGCAAAATGAACGTGCCTTAACAATACCTGTCGAATACGCCAGTTTGGTCCTCTTTAATAGGTGCTTTCCTAAAATATCTGCACAAACTCGAATCTGTCAGAACCATTAGTAGCCAGCCAGAACGGTGCGTGCGAGCCGTGGCTTGTTCTGATGGACGGAAACGTGGTACTAATTGTTACTCGAAACAAGATTTCTGAACTCTTTTTTTTATTTTACGTCTATACATAAAAGTAATATGTAGTCTAACTAAATAAATGACATTTTTAATTACTAATTACATAACCGCGTCTTTCAAACCGCCCATATTTCAGCATAGTAAGCTTTGATACGAACTCGTTGCCAACGACGGTACAAGTGTCCTTATGACGCGCCGGCGCCGGTGGTAAATTCACTTGCACAGATTCGTCTCAAATGTATCGAACGGTCTAAGTACACCGTATAATTACGTCATTGTAGAATAAAATTTCTTACCACGCATTTATGCGTCAGCTTGTACCATCCAGTTGATTTAGGAAAAACCAGGACTCCATTTGGTTATGT
This sequence comes from Yponomeuta evonymella, assembly GCA_963969515.1. Lineage (NCBI taxonomy): Eukaryota > Metazoa > Arthropoda > Insecta > Lepidoptera > Yponomeutidae > Yponomeuta > Yponomeuta evonymella. Next base: position 22,175,098 of record OZ018344.1, read on the forward strand.
ATTACAACGATCGATATTGTGATTTTGGGGATGAAGTCTGCTAAAATCGATGACGTAATATGTGGACATCTCCCAGGGGAATTTAAGCGACTTTTCCATAGGTAGATTTACTAGTAATTCTGTACTGGGAATCACAGACCTTTCCGTTGTAATGCCGATAAGCTTGCATGTAGTTAATTAATATTAATTACGTTGAAGTTGATATGTTTTATGAACCGTTTTGATAACTGGATATACGGATATTTTTAAACTAAATATATAGATATTTTTAGAGTAAGGTACGTACTCGTAGAAAGAACACACCGCCGGTATGTGATTTGAGAACTTCACTAAATTATCATCGCAGTATCGGTCTATATCTTCGTATTTCTCGAGACATCGATACTTTAGTATTTAGTTACTTGGTCAATATCTATTATAAGCTATTAGTGGTCATTTGTATCTCTTTCTCTCTTTGTACAGATACTTATTGTATTTAGCTTTTTAAGGGTTCCGTACCCCAAAAGGAAAAAACGACCCTTTTAACGGATCACTGTTGTCCGTCCGTCTACCGTATCAATATGAAATTAAAACCATAATATAGTCAGGTCTACGGTCCCTTGAAGCTGTGAAAAAAATCAATCCGTGTATGACGCAAAAAACGTATATGTCGACACTCACGGGAATCAAAATTTTTAGGGCATTTTTGTTGACCTAAAACTATGAAATTTGGCAAGTAATATCATTGAATTTTAATGTCTACTTAAAATTGAATGGTATTATCGACTTATACTACAAGTACAACAAACGTTGTCTAAAGACAGCTCTCGCCATTTAGCGGCCTTTTATGTAACCTTCACAGCGCCGATGTCATGGCATTAAATGTCAATGTTAAACGCTGCTTAAGGTTTCTATAGATAGCGCTGTTCTCGAATTAGATCTTGTCTAATGTTGTATAGATAATGGTACGGAACCCTTCCTGCGCGAGTCCGACTCGCACTTGGCCGGTTTTTTTAATTTTTTTTATTTATTTGAATTTGACAGTATATTTCTTTTGTTTACACCCAGACCCAAAGCTTGAAATGAAACGAAATAGGTATGTAAAGTATAACAAGTCACGATTAACGCCCGTCCAGCAACTGTACATATCCCATTGTCGCTCGGTTGAAATCATTCAGACTGGGCTACAAGCGCTTCTGAAGGAACAATTATAAAATAAATCTTGTACAGTCGGCAGCACACCAACCTTTACATTTTAGTTGCAAAGTCGCCCGTAATGCAACGTAGTAGAGTCATTGATGTAAAGGTCGACTGTACATCACTATCAGCGGCAATAAAAGCTTGATCAATAAAGTTCTACAAAAATTAAATTAAAAAAAAGCGTTCATTTGGGAATAGATCCTGGATCCTCCGTGACGTGACTGAATCTGATCGCAGGATCCGGTTACGCTGCTGTTACACCGGTGAAATTCATCAATACATTCTAACTACGTTTACCGATCTGAATTTCATATTATGGTTCGAGGAAACAAATTTTTCTAATAATAGAATGTACAACCGGCGAAATCACCATTATTGGTGTAGAGAATCCTGAGAGGGTGTCGGGAAACCCATTAAGTTCCTTTTTCTTTTTGGTGAGTTGTAATGTGGAACCGAGTGATAATGGTGGAATTTTATGAAGGCACCTTGAATTCCAACATTTAAGATAAGATAACGTTTATTGAATAAAAAAAAAGTGTGGACATGTAAACAAAACAAAATTTGGCTTATAAAATATAGTAGTACTAAAAATTAGACTTACATAATAACATGTCTTCTATAGCATCTGCTGCTAATCTGGTTTATAGCCCGTATTTCAGCATACAGCACCTTTCTCTCTTGTTACTATTTATAACAACATAATCTTCAAGACCTCGCCGTCGCCGATGATTTACCATTATCGGAGAATCACGCAGTGTTTTGTCAACAAGATAGCGCTCCACCACACAACAGCCACTGCGGCTTACTTTAAACCGAATAGTTTGGTGATCAATGGATAGGAACACAATTGGAACACTAATTCGTCGCCAGCGCGTAGTCCAGATCTGACGCCTCTAGATTTCTATTTGTGGGGCTAGGTACCTACTTAAAAACAAGTTGCAGTCGTCTTGACCCAATACTGTCAGTTTATGGTCGCCTTATGGGTCCCGACTGCCATATTTTATATGAAGTTTTAAATGTAACTGTAACAGTTTGCTAAAGAAACAATGCTTTAAACTTATATTATTTGCTCATTCGAGTGAAGCAGGACAATCTCTTCTGCGTCGAAGTTGTCATTTTAAAATATCTTGTTTCTACATTATTAGTTTACTTACCACTGCAGTCGGGTTTTTTTTTAATAATGCTTTCTTCGATTGTATTTTCTGTATGTATAGTTCTTAGAGGCTAGAGATCGCTCAGGATTTGGTGCGCATAATTAGGACCATGATGGCTGGCTATAGAATATTTCGGGTACAGTTGTGATTTCCGTGTAGAAAAATCCGTGCAGGATTTTTCTATACGGAAATCACAACTGAGATTTTCTAAATGTTACTGACAGTCCCGGTCTCGAATGTACGCACACTTTGATAACTAATGTGTACTTAGAGATTTAAATATAAGTAGAACTAACAGATAAGAAGTATATTTAAACTAAATATAAGCAGTTTGAACACTCACTATAGTGTGCATTTTAAATAAAACTTTATATTTTGAATTGAATTCATTTATTTCTTTCTTTGTACGCGTTGAGACGGACAGTTTGGTCTCCCGGCAACGAATAATAAGGATCATAATAATTAATACATATTTTGAGTTCACACTAACTATCTACAGTGATAAAACGAAATGCGTTTAAATATAAAATAAATTAGTCCGTCACACAGCGTCTCAGGTTCACACTTCCCAAATTGCAATAATCAAGTACTGCGGGTTGACTACGTGGACTAATGGGGAACTTGCCTCAAACTTTGGAGTTCGATTTTATACTATAGATGACATGGAAAACTCAGGAAAAAAAATTAAAAATATTTTTTTTATTACATTTCAATTCTTCCTGAACACTAAAGTTTTTTAATAATTTTATGAAAACTCATTTAGACTCATTAAAAACATGATTTCATCTCAACACTAGTCATGTCAATTCAAATAACTCACTAGAACGAAATAGATTAAGAATTCTGTATTTTCCAATATCCCATATAGTACGAAACATCATAAATAGGCCATTTATAATAAGAATGAATGAAGTATATACGCGCACGTGTGAACCTGAGCTAAGCTGCAGGGCAATGCTGTGTAAGTTACTCCTGACCGAAATAGTGCTATTTGTTCATACAAATCTGTTGGTCCTTTAAAAGACATTTGATGGCAACATAAAAATTAATAAAACAATCTATTTGACTTTGCATTGCACTATTGATTCGGGAAAAGAGCGACTGGTTTTAAATGAAATCAAAGATTCCTAACTCATGTAGAAATACGTATAGTTGAAAATGTGATGCTCCTACAAAAATTGTATAGAAGTAAAGGATGTATATCATATGTATATCAACATTATTTATTTAAAACAACATAGGTACTGCTCTCACAAATAAAACAATTTGTTACGTCTAATTGAGACAAAAATACATCGAGTTTGTACATATCGTTTCATCAGTTTTGGTCTGGGTGTAAACAATCCTTTTTTTATTGTTTTGATATTTGTTGACATGAAATTCTTGTTTCCTGTATTCTTCAACGCTTTGCTTACGTGTAGACCAATGCTGAATGAAATTAAATATACTTGTGACCTTCATTTTGGAGATTATCCATGGTTATTACCAGCGATCGGCATGAGGGAATCATTTTCCGGACACGCCACATGTTGGCATAACTAGCACGGTATAGAGACGCGGCACGGCATATAGCTTGACCTCATTTGCCCTAAAACGCGTCCCTTGTTCTGACCACAGGTAATTACGTACAGATGCACTTTCAACAGACACCTTAGTTACATGAACCAACATCACTCCGTGTAAAACTTTTGATTGAAAGCGAAACACCCCTTAATTTCTAAGTAATTACGTACAATGAATGCCATTTCCACTGTTTCAACTGGAATGGAAATATAAATTATGATTTTATAGCGTAAGACAGTTAATAAAATGTCACAGGTCAGCCTTGCTAGATGAAAGGGGCCCTTTTCTCAGAGCAACGAGTGTCCAAGACTCCCTTTATTCCAATGCGAAGCAGTGAAAAAAGGACCTGGTAAGATCAAGAATTGGTTGCATGCTCAGGCTAGGAAACACTAGAAAAACTGACCAACAGATATTAGAAACACTTAATGGATCACTAAATCAATGTACTCAGTAATCTATATACATATCAATGTCAATTACTATACTAATAGTACAAACTAAAACTATTTATACAAAAAGACTAAAACAAAATTATCAAACATTATAACAAACGGCCACATGTCACTCAATGGCATAAAATAGAAAATAATAGATTCACAATCTAATTTTTTTGGAGGTTGACCTGCAACTAATAATCCTCGATGAAATGTACTTTACACAATTTTTTCAGCATGATGACGTCACTTATATGGTACAAGAAAAGCACTCATGGTGCAAATGCCCATTTTTACATCATAATTACTACAAAAACTTCCGTTACCTACAGTTCTTCGTACCGTTTGCTTCTATGATGCGCTTATTGCATCATTTAACCTAAACGCGATTTGAACCAAACTGAGTTTGAACCAATGACGCGTGCGGGTCTGTTAAAGGACTGCGGTCGTATCTGCTTTCATATCGACGCCTTCGGGAGAGATAAAGCAAGTCGGTTTACAGTGGACCGGACTGCGTCATCGTTCGGATACCCTAATGCTTGATTTAAGAACATTAACTAACACCAAGTTATCCCGTGAGTAATTTTAAACCATAATTTACAGTGATTGAAGCGTGGCCCCACTACTAAACGCCGCGAACTACCCCACGGTAGGTCTTATCTCGCACTACATAAGAGCGGGATTCGAACTATATGGTGTAGCTGATGGATAAGTCCTCTGTACCAGAGGTGTACCTTCGCAGAGCGTGTATACTGTTCATCGTGCCACCGGACAAGTCCAAATTACAATCATATTACTATTATTTACAAGACTTAGGGCTAAGGATTATAGTTAAACAACGACTAACCGCGACCGTAAGCCGTCACCGACCCGGTCATCTACTAAAGATAACTCAAGTAAACAAACAGAGACGCTAGCAGACGCCTCACCTTACAGAGTTAACAACCCATCTGTAAACTATTATTTTAATACATAATGTGATCATTAAAATATTATTTTAACTGCGTAAACAATCGTTAATTTATTTCTACAGATGGGTTGGCACCAATTTAAGTTATTACTAGGCGTACAAAATGAGAATAGAATTTATACATAATTTACCACATTTAAGTAACGAGTGGAGTTGTTTTAATCTTACTATCACTCGGAACGCGCAGCAGGTACACTATGTCCCCGATGAAAGTCCCAGAGAAATAAACAAATTTTCAATGACAATGCAATAATGATAAAAACAAAATAACTTCAGCCCCTCTACTCTCGCCGTTGTGTTCGAACGATTAAATTCAATAAGTCAGAAACTACGATAAACATTTTGTAACAAATAACATTTAAGTTATTGGAACTTCAAAGCGCATCGGAAACTGAAAGCATATTTTGGCCAAACTATTAAATACGTGTACTCAATTGTAACGCCAGAAAGAAATACCAATAATTTGAAACTACAAAGAATTATTTTGTCATTAAATTAAATGGAAAAAGCTAATATTTTTCTGATAGTTTAAATACACACGATGAAAACAACTTTGTAATAAGATAATAAAGAATAATTCCGTATCAGTATGATTTTAGGTTTGTAACTTTCATCGGGTACCTAGTATAAGGATCCCTGGATGCATGTCAAGGTCAGTTCTTTGCCCCTCTGACCCAGGCCCATTAGTAATTTGCCATGAGAGCTAAACTGGCAGTTTACTAACATAACTAAACTAACCAATTGGCTGTAGAACCGCATGACCGAGCACACTAGGTGTATCAAAACCCCCATTCGCCACAAAAGAGGATTGTTTTTTCCTGTCAAGACTTTCCTATTTCTGCAATGGACGAGTCAATCAAGCCTTTGTCAATGTCGCTGGTGAGGTGTTTACATGCCTTAGTGCCAATCATTTTCTTTCAGAGAGAGGCTGTGTTGACAGTGGGATGGGACAACAGCCTGCTTATGCAATCTCATGCCACATTCTTAACATTTGCAATTACTGTACAAAATGTATACAGACAGCGCCTGTACGGGCCAAGCGCCGTGCATCGCATCGTATGCTGACATGGCACACTAAAATAATTTAGATAAAAGTAAAAACCGGCCAAGTGCGAGTCGGACTCGCGCACGAAGGGTTCCGTACCATTATCTATAAAACATTAGACAAAGATCGAATTTGAAAACAGCGCCATCAATAAAAACCAACAAGAGTTTCACATTGACATTTAACGACATGACATCGGCGCTGTGAAGGTTACATAGATGGCCGCTAGATGGCGAGCGCTGTCTTTAGACAACGTTTGTTGTATGGGAGCCCCCCTCAACTATTTATTTTATTCTGTTTTTAGTATTTGTTAAAGAGGCAACAGAAAAACATCATCTGTGAAACTTTCAACTGCCTAGCTATCACGGTTCATGAGATACAGCGTGGTGACAGACAGACGGACAGATGGACAGTGAAGTCTTAGTAATAACGGGTACGGAACCATAAACAGCCGCTCGTAGCCCCGGCTGCCTGAGTGATCTTAAACGATCATGGATGGGTCGCCGTCTATGCCTAACGCTAGTGGCATTTTTCCGAGCGGTTCCGTGCTTCGCAAGGCATGTTAAGCTGTTGGTGCCGGCTGCCGTCGATAGATGGCAGTCGTTAAGCCAAGTCAGAGGCCTTAGGGCGGCTCGACAACTTCTGACAGTAGACGAGCCACTAGTCTACAAGCCTCCACCAATCCGGACTTGGCCCCCGTGGTGGAGTATGGCCTATACCTTCCTCAGGGAAGAGACCCGTGCCCCTCGGTGGGGACATAATGGGTTGATGATGATGAACCATTAACAGTAAAACTTCAAAATACATGTGTAAGGAAATGTGTTCAAACGACTTTGCAGATATATTTCAATTCCCATATTACATTACTTATTAACACTTAAAACTCCGTATTATTAAGATTGATCTTAGTTGTAAGTGTTGAAGATTGCGAAGAAAGAACCCTTTCTGGGAAGACTAGGGGATACACCCTGCACCGTTTAAGCATGCGCGTGCTCGGCGCGACTCGCGGATCCTCTTTGCTGGTTCACCTAAATCGGCTCCGGGCTGCTCTGGGGGCCCAGCCAGACCTGCATAAATGAGTTATACTCCCATACAACTTCAGAGCGGAGTAACGCGACTCGTGACATCGCTATATCGATCATCTATGCCAAGCTCCGTAGGGTCGGTATTACAGAAGTATACTTGCTATAATATCATTCCTGTTCTCTTAGTAATGTGAACAGAGATCGACACTAGATTGATGGGCGATTTTCCAATGCTCTCCACAGACTCGATCAAAACCCCTTTTAACTGACAATCCGAATAACAATCGACTGCAATTTTGCGCTACACTAATAGCTGTTCAATTGCTTGCGAAAGCACACAGGCAACTGATCGTGCGTTGTGCGCCGAAAACACGCACGGGATTGAACTACCGCATACGCAAGCCCCACGCAGATGCTAGTAGATTCCGCGCCACGTGCATTGCAACGCAGCGTCGTTCTCATGAACAGAACAAAAGGCGAACATTCGCCGCGCAAGGTAAAATATGACCAATCAAACGCAGAGTTCGCGTTGGGGCCCGCTTGACGCACTGTCGATTTTTATTCGATTATTATCGACTAAGCGCAGTATTCGAATAATTTGACTGTTTTTAGTAATTGTCGCCCATCGCTATTCGTAAGTGAACTTTTGTAATACCCACCTGGGCTTCAGTTCTACTGTAGAGTTATTTTTCAATCGTTAAATCGCCAGTTTCTATAGATTAATTTTAAAAAATGTAGTTTGTTTAATAATAAAATATCTAGCAGCTATTCTGCGATTGAAAAATCTGGTCGAAGTTACGAGTAAATAGTACGTCAATGACGATTTTGATTCGATTTTTCGATTGTCGTTTTTTTTTTACTTTTCGTGAGTCGATTCTAACGTAAATGTTATACATAACAAAGTGATCTTTATCCGCTCTATGCGAATGTTAATTTATGATTAAGTTACATTGTACTATAACAATGCAGACAAGTCGACGACAAGTACTTATTAAACTACTATAGACATTCGATCGAAAAATACATTGAGATACTGCTGACTAAGTTAGGGTTTCCCAATAAAGTGTCGCCGCCAAATTTCGAACGTAAAATGTACAGCGGTGATGAATGAATGATGTCACAAATATCGCGGTCAAAAATTACTTACAAAAGCAAAAATAAAAAAAATTATATTTGTGGCGAGCACATGTCAACTCTGCGCGCGCACTATAAACTCCAACATTCCTGCATCGCGCAAGCAAAATGTTTCACATGACATACCATAAATATAACGTCTGACGAACATCAGTTGGACCGGCCGTCCCCAGGCATACGATCTGCCTGGCGGGAAATTTCCCTTTATAGTGGAAGAGCACAATCACCCGCTCTTCCCTATAGTGGTGACCCTCGACAGACCAATGTCAACCTTCCTTCGCTCTCGCAGCACCCCACATACAATCAGTCTCAAAGCAAGGCCAGCATCCTCTTCCCTCTCACCTCATCAGATCCACTACAGTCAACGCACCGACTACTGGTACTGATGGTGATCTCCCCCAACCCTTCGGCACGGCAGCCACACAGCAACTGCGCACGTTGCCAGTGGTACAGCAGCCTTCACCGGTTCCTACCACATGCGCAGTCCCCATGGTACTGTCGCCGGTGAAGTGACTGTTAGCCGCCGAACACCCTCAACCGCTAGTCGACTCACTGACTCAGCGCCTCCTGGCACTTGCAGGCTTTAGAGCACAGACTTCGATTCCTATCAGACCTAGCTATGCGTAGCTACGGTCTTGAAGGGGAGTGATGTGGCGAGCACATGTCAACTCTGCGCGCGCACTATAAACTCCAACATTCCTGCATCGCGCAAGCAAAATGTTTCACATGACATACCATAAATATAACGTCTGACGAACATCAGTTGGACCGGCCGTCCCCAGGCATACGATCTGCCTGGCGGGAAATTTCCCTTTATAGTGGAAGAGCACGATCACCCGCTTTTCCCTATATATTCTTTGTTGCACTAATCCGTGCTAGAGACAATTTTAAAACTATTTAGAGGCTAAAAATTCCACCCATGCCGGGACTTGAACCCGCGACCTCCGGCTAACCGTGACAGCGCTCTCCCAACTGAGCTAATGGGCAAGTGCAGGCATCGACGAAATTTCGAACCTCTACCAAACTCTCTGTATTACTTACAGGCAGCGACATCTGGCTGAAATAATTTACATCACTTGCAGCCCCGAAAAGATGTCATTCGACGCTAAAACGGCCGATATGAGTCTGCAACGATTTTCTCCTATTTTATTCGGCTACAAGTGATGATTTCATGTAAGCAAACGAGCTACTAACAACGAGCGAAGCCAAAAGAACGCATGTACTCTCCGTCCTTTTCTCTCGAACGCAATTTTTTGTTCACTGATATATCGTAACTCGTTCGATGTCAATATATTATGCTCGCGATATTCCATTATATGCTTGCGATGCTCCTACATAGTTATACACACGTAACGGGTCTAATCGCGTCTGTTACTTCGCTTAATTAGCATTACCTAATAAAAAATGGGACCCCTTTAAAAATAATGGAAATCACCATACAAATAATAGCTCCAACATAAATAATGCAATGTGAAAAAATAGTCACACTGCAATCAAAGAAATCCCCTATAAATAAACATATCCGACTACAAAATAATAAAAGTATATAATAAAGCTCTTATGTCTAATCGCGCTTTGTAAACTTTAACAAGAGAAAGTTTCTTTAATATCCGCAAAATTATGGAGAAAACCATTTATTTTAAAGATAATAAGTTTTCGCTCCAAATCTACTTTGAAGTGCATCCATAAACAATGGCGATCAGACCCGTCAAACGTACAACTAGACCAATAACAAGGAACCACTGTTTAAGTCGAATTAGACTTAGGAAACGGTCGCTTCAGCAGAACTAAGAGTCCGAGAGCAGCTAAAGGACCTATTTATTATACCACGCAGTATGAAGAGTCTTATTAAGACTGTCTTAAAGTGCAATTAGACAAGCTCGCTATTACACCGCCCTGGATACCGCATGCTCGCTCTCATTTGCAAGGCATATGTAGCCGGTGACGGTTGTCGCGGTGTCATCAGTCATGGGAAGACTTTCGAGGCACCAGAAAATCGCCATAGCTCTTGTCGCGACTATTAGTTTGAATACAATAAAGATAAGAAAAATATGGGTGAAGGAGTATTTAATTTTACGGGACAAATTATCAAATATGCAAATACCGAGTGTTTTTGAACCCTCTGACTTGACGGTCTGAGCGTGCTAAGTCTTATTACACTATGCTAAATCTTAGCAAGACTGTCTTGATACTGTGTAGTGTAATAGGTGCTTAACCTCGCCGGAACGCCGTGCCACCCGACAGGACCGGCTCGCTGTTGCATGGAGCGTTTAGACGAGGCGCAGCACTACCTTTTCGTTGTAGCCCAGCTGTACCTCGTCGTTATCGTCTTCTTCGGTGTCCTGTGGAGCATGTGTAACAAGCGCAGTTAGATAGAGCACTCTTGTTGTGTGTACACGGGGAGCTTACATTTATAAACCTAAAGTACCATGGAGAACTTGGACAAAAAATGTATGTTAAATAAACGTGGTAATTTCTTTTCCTTACGTCTAATACTTTTCATGATATGACCCGTCGAAAACTCATTCTAGTCACGCGGTACAAAAACGCGAACCACAAAACGGGCTCAAACTAAGACGTCACACCTTGCACTTAACGCCTTAAGAATGTATGTAGCGTACATACACATACATACATAAACTCACGCCAGTATCCCACAGGGGTAGGCAGAGACCAGGGACTGCCACTTGCTACAATCCCGACAGATCACTTTCGCTTCCTCAACATTCATTACTCGTTGCATGCACACACGCCGGTTTCGGGTACTTTTTATCTTGCCCTTTGCTAATACATCCCCCATTTGGTTGAAGTATGTCCGTCTGGATCGTCCCTTACCGGACCTTCCACCCACATTCGCTCGATATATTTGTTTCGTCAAGCTTTCTTCCTTCATCCTCTCCACATGTCCAAACCACCGCAACATTCCTTTCTTAATTCTAGTCACTACATCCTCTTTCAGTCCACAACGTTCTCTAATCAAACTATTGCGTATCCTGTCATTAATATAAATATAAATATTTACATACAGGCACATACATTGCTTTCGCCATCGCTAACCCGCTTGCCAAGCGTGGCGATTATGGCAAAACCCCTCATGGTTATGAAAACGACGAAGGAGGCCTATGCCCTGCAGTGCGCGTCAAATGGCTGATGATGATGATGATGACATACATTGCTTTGAAAGTAACAGCAGACATACTTCTCAAGGACCTCATTTCTACTGCATTAATCCTACTTTCTTGCTTCTTTTGCCATACCCAAGTCTCGCTAGCATACATAAGTGTTGGGACCAGTACTCCATTATGGATAGCCAATCTTTTTGGAGATGTTTTGGCGACTCGTTTACACAATTTCCCGCATTTACTCTTCTCTTCTTTCTTTATCACCTTCACACTTTCACACGGCTCCCCAAATAGACAAATTCTTTCACTTGTTCCACCCTTTCATCTCTAATCCTTATCTTGCACTCAGTCATTTCATCATCTTTTTCGAACACCATTACTTTTGTCTTACTCACATAAATTTTCATTCCTTTCCTTTTAAACGCCTCATCCATTACTGTTACTTAGTGTTCATCAATATTTCAGTTACCTCGTAAAATTATATTTTCATGCATGTACAATTGTACACCCTTATAAGAAAACGTTCTGAATTCAATAACTTTATTTTTGGCATATTTTGTGTCCCTGAAAACCACAAAAAAAAAATATTTTATTATTTTATTTTTAAGTTTTTCGTAGGTTTTTATATGATTTCTATGGTATAAAAGCAAAGTCACTCCAATCTAAGTTAGACGCAAGTTCCCCATTTACATACTTAAAATAAATAAAATCGACCTATTTACAAAACTCGGAGAGCGGTAGTAGCCTAGTGGGTAGAACATTGGACTTGGAAGCAAGAGACCCAGGTTCTATTCCCAGTGCAGGCATGTACCTATGTTTTGTTTTCCAAGCTATGTACATTTGTGAAGTTGTAGTAGCAATACCACTCTCTAACGGTGGAGGAAAACATCGTGAGGAAACCTGAGTGTCTGAGCAATTCACATACCTCAGGGCTTGAACGGTGGGCACGCGTGGTGATTAAGCCCATACTCTCTCTCTGAGAGAAGGCCTGTACCCTACAGTGGGACGCATATAGGCTGCTTATGATGATGACAAAACTCGTTTACCAGAATTCTTTTATTCTATTGAATAGGGATTGACTGATCCAGGAGGTGTCTATAAGAGTTGTTATCTAATCAAAGTGGCAGGAAGGCGCTGGATGCCGGCCGCTTCCAACTGGTCTTTTTGGAAATCTATGGAGGAGGCCTATTTCCAGCAGTGGACTTCTTGTTGAATGATGATCTAATCGAACATATTAATAGCACGAGCAATAGATGGATAATAAATAGGTGTTGTAGGGTACTCACGTCGAAGCCGAAGCAGGTGTCGACTTCCTTCTCAAGTTTGATGCTTTGCGCAGCGTGGGCGTTCCGCACGCGCGCTTCCGTCTCGATAGGGTCATTCGCGTCGTCACCTTCTTCAACTGCAACAAGATAATGTGCTGTTTATTGGCCAAAATTTTTTTATGACTTCATTTCTTTATTTTCGTTATTAATTTACTATCATTATTATATATTTATTTCAGATGAAACATCTATAAATAATTTGTCAATGACTTAGAGTATGTTAGTGATAGTAACCTCCATTGAAAACCATTGTTATTTTCAAGGTCAGGACTGAGGAGGTTAAGAGAACAATTCCGGACTATTTTACATGCATGTTTATGTGATGCTTCCAAAAGGGGCTATCAACCCTTGTGCTTTGAGGATACTATTTGGACTGCCGCAAGCTCTACTCAGCATGGAAGCCACCCGTATCCGTAAGATGTCGACAAATCCGTCAACACGGATTTATGGAGTTTCAATTCAATCTCAGAACCAACCAATGACCACATACAAGTAATAAATAAGATCTCAATCGATTCGATGCGCGACTGTCATAGACTATTATTTTTATTATGAAATCAGTATAAACTGATACATAAAAAGGAACACTAAAAGGACAAAAAAATATCAGCAACCTGACTGCTGACTATCAACTACTAAGCAGGCGGGACCCAAATTCAACAACGTAACTCATCGCGAGGTACCTAGGTTGGTCCCACCTGCTTAATAGTTAATGATCAGCAGTCTGGTTGTTTGTTATTCTTTATTTAAGTTTTTTTTTTATTTGTTTAAAGTAACATACAATCTGCGACTTAAGAACGGTACATTTCAAAATCTAGATCACTGGAGAAAATAATTGACACAAAACTCCGTACTTACAGTATTTAAAAAAAAATACTATTCTTTAATTAAAACACTTTTCGGTAGTTTAAATAGTCTGCGGTAAAGGCAGAGACGTAACCACTGACCGATACTGAGATTGATGGTCTTATTTATAAAAACATGATTCCTTAAAATTCTCCATACCACTCCACAGTCAGTAAAATATTCACCACAGACTATTATTACTGGCGTTTATCGAGTGTTTCAAGGAATCGTGTTTTTATAAATAAGAGCGTAAGTCTTTTGATTGGCAAATTAATTAAATTTTTATTGGTAAAACAAATTATAAATTTATTGATGTTTTTATTACGCTACAATGTTCTTGAACATATATAAAGGCTGCGAAGGGTCTTCATCAGACATTTTTCGATCAAACACAGGTTTTATTATCAGAAATAACAAAAATAAATCAGATGAACTGCGATTCGCCGGCTGATAGCGCAATCGGTCCTCACAGATTAACGCGGATATGAATTTCACTATTCTGTTCCTGCCACAGATGTCTTAATCCGCGCACTGTGTTCCGTCTACACGCACGAGCGTTCCGCAAGAGCTTCAACTCTTTCATCTGCTAAGAGACACCCGCGACAATGCGCCGTCATATACATATATAAGATAAATAGTGTCATTAAAAAGCCTTACCTACAATTTTAGTATTAAGTTTTTAGTAATAAGCTTGTAGGCATCCGCTGAAAATCAGCGCCGTAGCTCTGCTACGTCATTAAGCTGAGCGCAAACCTTTTTGGTACTTTTATATTAATTTTGTTAACCTAGTGTGACCTAGTGGTGTTTATGGTATTTTTGTTAACCAAGTGTATTTTAACTGTATAAGTATCAAATAAAGATTTTCTATTTCGTTACAAATTAGTCCCTCAATAGCTCACCGACGCTATCCATGGGGAAGTCATCACCGGGCGCGACGACGGCCACATGCTGCTCGCTGCCATCGTCCAGCTGTATGACCTCGAGCACGACGTACTGCTCGCCGGAGCCGTCGCCCACCGTCACCAGCTCGCCGCGACGCAGCTCCCCCTCGCCCGCCTTCAGCTTCAGCATCGAGTCCTCGCCCTCCGACTCCGAGCCGCTCTCCTCCGACTCCTCGGACGACTGCGCTTGCCTCTGCTGCGACGGATGGGTGGATTGAGTGTTTATTTGCACTATACATCGGGATGGGTCTTGAAATATAATAGGTTCTATTAGTATTGTTCAGTCGCAATAAGTTCAATGATATAAATGGACTGTATTAATAATGAAGATAGAAAATTTACCAATACACAATTAAATTCAATGCACTGCACTGATTGTCCAGTACTTCACCAATGTCACGTGTTCAAAATTAAAAAAGCAAGATAATATATAAATAGTACAATCTCATTCTTCCA
Organism: Yponomeuta evonymella; assembly: GCA_963969515.1. Classification (NCBI taxonomy): domain Eukaryota; kingdom Metazoa; phylum Arthropoda; class Insecta; order Lepidoptera; family Yponomeutidae; genus Yponomeuta; species Yponomeuta evonymella. Next base: position 22,190,292 of record OZ018344.1, read on the forward strand.
GGTTGTAAAAAATCGATCCTGTCCGAATAAAATAATAAATACATTCATCCTAGTCCCAGATGAACACGCGGTGAAAATATTTTAACAAAACACAGCTACTTGACATGAAAAGAAAATTAACCTTTTTATTATGTGCCATGCACCTTCTTGTTGTACTGTTTATTGATGTAAAAGGAAGCATAGTATACAATTTCGTCTTGGCTAGTAAATGTAACATGTTCGCTGCGCGCACGCAAGCTGGTTTCGATTTAGCCCGCAAATTTACGTAAAACTTTATTTACTGGTGCAGTTATTATGCGTTATAAAAGTACGACTGCTTTTTAAGAAAATTCTTAATTATAAATATTTTCGCAGTTTGCAACGCAATAGCAGTGTGCAGTACAGGTAGCTTGACGTTTGTGGCGCTAAAATGGCAAAACTTGACATCGTAATTTTTGATTGGGAGCGCTACCACAATCAAAATTTCAAGCTACCATTTCATAAACTGTGAACATTCGCACAACACAAAAATCTGATTCGCCATACTTGAGTCGACCCGACTTCCGGGACCATTTCTAATTGCCACTTTCAGTTATGATGATTTGTGAAAAATAAGAATATTAAACAACAACCTAACTAGGATCCCCTGTGCTACGGTAACCAGGTCAGGTCATCACGAAAGTGCGGTACCATCGTTTATATTATGTGGAAAATGGAGACCCTCACTCTTTGGAATCGCTCAGAGGACAACGCAAAAGCCGGGTATAAGTAACAAAGCAAGATTTACATACATAATATAAACTCACGCCTCTTTTTTACATACAAAGGGTGGCCAGAGCCCAGGGTTTGATCCTGAGAAGCCTCTTTCATTTCATCAACATTTATTAGTCACCGGTTTCGAGCAAGTTATACGCTTCGTTTAAACCTTTAGTAACGATCTGAATAATAAATATCGCCGAAGCACTGCAAATAACACGCAATAGCTTGAAATTCGGGAAGCTACATACAGATAAAATATGTAATAAAATTTAAGAAGCTGATCCACTTCACATTAAAGAAGCCAAATGTAATGAAACAATTCAGCTGAACTCGATTAAAACATTAGACCAGAATAATTACGAACGATTACGCAAAGCATTGTAAGCATGATAATAGACTACAGTAGTTATCTACAAAAAAGATGACACGTCCAGCATGCAGTTGAGTCTTTCTTCCTCACACTCTTTCCGTCTACATCCTTCATTTCTTTGGCCGCTGAGCTAGCGAGAATTTACGTAACATTACGTAATGGCAGTAAGCAGTTATTACTTTATTTCGCTCGAAATACAGCACAAAATAAAAGCGGTAAATGTATACCGCCTCAGAACCGATAAAAAATTCCGTGATTTATTTAATTTATTTCTTTGCCCCTCAATACATACTTATTTTAATAGGAAGTATTATATGTAGGCTGCAAAATCATGATTTTCGGCCCTGTTTCCCCAATGAGGGACAAAAAGCCGAAAATCTAATATATGTATAAAAATCTCGTGTTTTGTTATCAAACGGCTTCACCGATTTTTACGATTTTTATTGTGCGTAGTCGGACTAGGTCGTAGACCAATTAATATGGCAAAACAGCGTTTGCCAAGTCAGCTTCAATGGTGTATTTTCATGTTTGTGACGTCCTCGCCTGTTTACCACAGCACAGGGTATCCCAGTTTGGGGACCAGGTCAAGTGACTGTATCATGTGGAAGTCGCTGTTGGAGTATAATGAATCGAGACGTGCACTCACGATGGCCGGATCCGCCGCGTCGACATACTTGATCTTCTTCTGGCGGCCCAGCTTGAGGGCGAGCGCGCGCTCGCGGTGGCCCGAGTCGGGGTCGTGCACGGCGAGGTGGCGGATCAGGTTGCCCTTGTGCGCGAACTGGCGGTCGCACTCGCGGCACACGTGCGTCTTCTCCTTCGGCGGCTTCGGCTTGTACTCCGGGTTGTGGTACAGGTTCTGGTGGCGGCGCAGCAGCTGCTTCTGCCTGCGGAGCGGACGGATCGGCTAAGCGGTGCGGTCGCACTGTACCAACGTAGGCCAAGAGTAACGTCATGTATAATAAAAGAAATAAAATAAAATAGCCCTTTATTCGTTTAATTAGAGGACATTTCTAGGGTTAATTACATTTCAAATGCTTAAGTCTAAATTTGCACTGCTATGTAGTCTCAGAACACAAAAAGTAGTCATGTATAGTCCGCACAAATCTTTTTGGCGGTAAAGTGAACATAGTCACAGATCGTCTGCACATCGCTTACTGTCTTTGCAGTGTATGTGTGAGTAATGGAGAACTTGCACTAAAAATGTCTTAATAGAATAGGAGAGAATTAAAAGATAAATAAACGTGTTTTTTTTTTCTCGGCGACTAATACTTTTGATAAAACCAGTCGAAAAGTCAATATAGTCACGTGGTACTAAAACGCCCCATAAAAATCGACCTTAGACTATGACGTCACTCCCTAACGTAACGCCTTATAATATGTATGAAGCGTTTATCAATATTTGAGTTATCTCTTAAAATAATGTTTTTATGCATGTACAGTACACCCTTATAAGAAAACGTTCAAATTCAATGACAAAACGAAATCCAATAAGTTTTATGTTATTAGAGTATAACTTTATTGTTCGCTTATTTTGTGACCCCGAAATCCTGGAAAAATATATTTTTATTGTTTTATTTTTCCTAGGTTTTTATATGATTTCAATGGTATAAAAGCAATGTCACTCCAATCTAAGTCAGACGCAAGTTTCCCATTGACATAGTGATGCGTAAGGATATGCAAAGTAGGAAATATTTAATCGATTAGTAAATTCCAATTACATGCAAGAATGATAATTATTATAGAAAGATTTTAATTATAATGTTTACACAATTTCGTTTTGTTTATTGAACATCTGAAAAATAGTCATGATCTGGTACTCGTATTGTGGTTTTTAAATCGGGAAATAAGACTTATTACTACATATGTAGAGGACCTCACAGATTGATGGAGTGCGATAGTAGTATCTACCTATGTGATATAGTCAAACTAATTTAAATACAAGGGATGGCAGAGGTTCTACAACTTCCACACATGTAGAGGGTTCTACTGAATAAATATCTTTCGCTTCCATTTTATCTTAGTAGGAACTTTCGTTCCTTTCAACGATCAATCTCCCCAAGCACCTGATGAAGTGTGATAAAAATTATTTTTTTCAGTAGTACATCCCCGTTGAGTCCTCGCGCAGAGCTCCCTTTCGACACCTAAAATTGGTCATGGTGCAGGAATTGGCGAACTTCATTATATATTACTACAGACCGTATATGTTGCGGCTGCAGGATGAGAATAGATGACAGTTAATTTAATAAAAAATCAAAATAAAAGAGAAAATATATATACGCGTTAATCTATTCAATGTGAAAAAAATGTGGCTTGATTTTTTGGAGTACAAATTAGGATAGGATAGGATACACGTTAATATGTTTGAAGTGCAAATAGTGACCACGTTTTCGGAGTACTGATGTGACACTTGCAGCTTGAAATAAATACAGCTAATGACATGATGGTAAAGATGACATACCGGAAGGATTGGTCGCACTGGTCGCACATAAACGGCTTCTCGTCGGTATGCTTCAGCAGGTGCGACTTGAGATGGCGCAGCGTGGTGGACGCGTACGGGCAGTAGTCGCACTTGTAGCACTTCTCGCCCTCGTGTGTCTGTCGACATTTATTAACCATCAGTTGCTGGATTCGGCGGACGCTCGCGGAGACCTAATCTGGGTATTCTCTTTATACAGTGAAGTAATTTTGTGTATAGCCATGACTAGTGGATGAAGGCCATCCAGAGTCGCGTTTCATAACAGTACATCTGTGTGTTAATCGGCTAGGCAACGTACATTGAGTTGTCATAATAAACTATGATTGTAGTTCCATGAAATGGGGCCTAAGCCATTCTGAAGTGTGTCATTGAATTAAGGACATCACACTCGCAACGTGGCATGGTTAGAAAAGGGGAGGAATCTAGTAAAAATTGTCAGCCTACTCGAGGAGAGGAGATAAGTTGTTGCAGTTTCTGCACACAGATGCTTAGTCTGCAGTAAGCCAGCCACATACCTTGTTGTGTATCTTGCAGGAGTAGCGGTCGGGGAAGGTCTTCCCGCAACGCTTGCATCGCACGGGCTGGTCGCTGGTGTGCAGTTTCTGCACGTGGATGCGGAGGTCGGTCTTGCGACCGCACTTGGTCGGGCACAGCTCGCACGCGTACACAGGCTTGGCCGAGACTGCGGGCGAAAAGGTCGCAAGGTATATCCATGAGCTATGTCAGGAAACATTTGGATACATCAACGAAGCGCAAGAAAACAGGAGCCGTTGCTGTAGGATTCAGAATGCTGTTCTGTCTGGCATGATGAAAAAAGAAACATTGATAACTCGAGTAGGCTTTGTTAGGTACTAAAATTACGGATACTTTAAGCACATTTTTTGTTTTCCTATAGGTATAGATTGTTCAATTCATCTTTGCGCGCGGCTCTATGTGTGGGTAAACGGTATATACACAGTGACTTTGTGTGCTCTGCTCGGACGACGGCGTCAACTGCCTTACAAACTAAAGCTATATAATTAATTAATTAATTACAAAGGCACGGACACAGAGCCGCGCGCAAAGATGAGTTGCAAGGAGTGTACTTAGTTTTCGATAAAGATTAGTTGTTTCAAAAATTATTAATTTTAGTATCCAAATTCCACAATCTAAAACGAGGTGTAGCATAACAAAAACGACCGTAATTCGGTATTTGACACGATCAACAATAAATTATTTGATATGCTCGATTAAAATAAAAATTACAAAATATCTCGGAAAATGTATCTCTTTTAGTCAATTACTAGTTATTACAATTTTTAAATAGATTAAACATAAAAGGAGTGTTCTGAAAGGTGACGTCTTAATCCAGTATTTTCATACAAAATTCCGTTTTAAAAGTAAGCCATTTGATATTTTGTCAAATACCCAATTTTATTATCAAACAAACCCTCCAACCATAATCATCAAAAGTATATTCATGTTTTTACAATAGTTTCAGTACTCACTGTTGTGTATGAGTTTGTGCGCCTTGAGGGAGTTGCTCTGTGTGAAGCACATGGAGCAGTGTTCGCACTTGTACGGCTTCTCGCCGGTGTGCGTGCGGAGGTGGCGCTTCAGCTTGAACGTGTCGGGGGACGCGTACGTGCAGTGCGGGCACTGGGGTACACACAGACGGTTAACGAGCCGCACGAATAACATCACAGATCACAATTAATCGCGATACAATGAGCGGTTGGCTGGAAAAAAATACTTATAAGTTAGTTCTAGTTAGACCTGAGATTTTTGCAGCTAGCCTCATGATTGCAAGGTAGCAAGGGCTAAGTTATGTAAATACGTCAGACACTAGGGTTTCCTCGCGACGTTTTCCTTCACAGTTAGTGAGTGGTATTGCTACTACAACTTCACAAATATAATTAATTATTACATAATTTAGAAATAAAGTCATCGGTACAATAATAATAATAATATACAATACATACCAAATAGCATGTACAAAGGGGCGCTTTGTAATATCTTTCATCTGGTTGTGCAATAAAGTGTTCTCTATCTATCTATCTCTTATCCCGTTATATGCCGGGATTCGAACCCACGACCTCTCGAATGTGAAGCCAGCATTGTACCCATCATGAGCTACCACGCTCTGTGGTGCTATAATAATGAAAACTTCCACACAACACAATCACTTGTCCTGGTCTCAAACTAAGATGCCCTAAGCTATAGTGACCAAGCAGGAACATCATAAAAATGAGAAGAGATCGTTTGTATAAAATGGCGGCATTCGACGGCCCCCAGTACTAGGAATCGAACCCATGATCTCTATCATGGTAATGTGAATTTCTCGTAGCAATAACACTCGTTGACTGTCAAGGAAAACATCGTGGGGAACCCTTACTGTCTGTGGTGTTCACATACGTCAGCGCTTTGAATTGCCAATCCGCCGTGGGCACGAGCGGCGATTAAATCCATACTCTCTTTCTGAGAGAAGGTCTGTGCCTTACAGTGGGCTGGAGTGATCTCACAGCCCTGCTGCGTACAGCCCAAATTCGAGGCTAAGTGTGGAAACCACATGACACATTAACTAACTATAGGCTGCATTATAAGTAAAGTAAGATAATATTTATTCATAAAATCATAGGTATCCAGGGTGAATTTTTGAGACAGGTCATTATAGTTTAAGGTACCTGCCCTTACTGTCCCATCCCAAAAATTCACCCCGTAAAGTGTATTTACATACTGTATTTTAGGCTGTGTATGTAATGGCTTAAATTATTAAACATAAACATTTACATACAGGCACATGAAAAAATGGCATGAAACAATAGAATCAGGCGTCAATCTTTGCAGGAATGTTTGCGGTGTAAGGCGCGAGACACACAGATGGGACGTGGGGCGAGGGCGCAGTAAGATGAATAGAGGCACAGACCACAGTCCTTGCTCTGCGGTCGCTCTTGGTCTGTGACTCCATACATCTTACCGCGCCCTCGCCCCACGTCCCATCTGTGTGTCTCGCGCCTAAGGAATAAGCGGCGGTACCTGGTAGGGCCGCTCGCCGGTGTGGCAGCGCACGTGCCGCCGCAACTTGGACAGCTCGACGGAGGCGTAGTCGCACTCGGTGCACTTGTGCGGCTTCTCGTGAGTATGCTTGTAGCGGACGTGGCGCACCAGCTCGCCTGCGGGACCGACCACCGACGTTACGCTCCGCTATACTTCAAACTTATAACACCCCTCCTTTGCGTTGCGTCGGGGGTTAAAAAGAGAAAAGAAAAGAACCTTGGCGATTGAATCTTCTTGGTTAGTGTTGTCATACTATAACTTTTTCGATTAGTGTGGTTCTTTCGAAAAAATCGAGAACTTGAAGACGTATTAAAACTTCTGGACTTGGAAGGATCTGGCATCAACATAAATGGCAAGTAGGTACATCACTCACCTTCGATTCGCCGATGACATAGTGATTATGGCTGAGACTCTGGAAGATTTGAGTTCAATACTCCATGACTTGAACAGAGCTTCTAACAGAGGTCTTAAAATGAACATGAACAAGACTAAGATAATGTCGAACTCCCATGTAGCACCCACTCCTATCAACGTTGGCGGCTAGGACCTCGAAGTTGTCGACCACTACGTATACCTGGGACAAACAGTCCAGTTAGATAAGTCCAACTTCGAGAAAGAGGTCACTCGTCGAATCCAACTCGGATGGGCAGCGTCCGGAAAACTAAAACACATTTTCGCGTCCAAAATACCTCAGTGGCTCACGACAAAGGTTATAACCAATGTGTGTTGCCAGTGATGACTTATGGATGACCAATCGTGATAGACCTCAGGGAGATCTATTTTGAGGGATCACTTTTTCTTCTCGTAGTGCCATTTCCCATCAGATGTTGGCTATCAATTATACCACTATGAACCACGATGCGGTGGCTCGGAACAAACCGATGGTACCTATCAAAACCATTCAGCCAGCTTTTGTAGCCAGAAAGTGTTTCTACTGCAAAATCAGTTGGAGAAGATCACATTTGGAAGGCCTAGGGGTCTCTACTCACCCGAGGTGGTGAAGGGCGAGGTGCAATATTTGCAGATGTGCGGCTTCACCCCGTTGTGCATGTTGACGTGATTTTGCAGCGAGGCCAGCGTCTTGAAGCCACGCTCGCACACCGCGCACTTGTGCGGCCGATCTTCCGAGTGGGACTTCATGTGGCGTAGCAGCAGGTAACTGTTGGCGTAAAAGAAAATGTGCACTGTGTTGCAAGCTCTATGGGTTATAATTTGACGTTCAACAAAGGGGTTTGTTGAACGTCAAATTATGATCTGAATGCTTCCAACTAAAAGTAAAGTAACTTCTAGTTAGTGACCAGGCATTATCTATGTACACCACTATGACAATAACGTTTTTTTTTTCATTTGTATTTGTAAACCAGTTCGTCGGGCGACTTCCACAGTAATTAGTGGGGCGCTTTGCTACTGTAAACATAACAGTATGCAAGTTAGATAACACTAAAGGTAAGCTAAAAAGCACCCGTCATAGGGGCCACGATCCTCAGCATTGAGGGACCGACTGATTGTATTAGACAGGTGGATGATTCCAGCTCTATGTTTGTAATATTATAAAAGTGCAGATGGTGCATGTGAAGTAAGGGCTGCTTTACATTTGCTATTTTTTAATACGTTTTTAGCATGCTATTTCAAAGCATAATAAAAAGCACGCATTTAGCAAATGCGAATGTGCTATGCTTTTTAGCACGCTAATAAATCTTACTAAAGAGTATCTAATAAAAATGGCATCGCAAGTGAAGTGGACACTTTGATATTTATATTTTATTGTATACGAAAAACATGCGTGCTTATGGGACTCGTTCAGCGAAACTTATAAAAACAATATTTTATAAAAGCCAATAACTGTGATAAAATTTGAACCGCTTGGAAACTAATTAGAGATTCCATATTTTCCACTTGCGATGCGTGTGCTTTCTTCGCTTTTGGAGACAACTTATGTGCTAGTTTCAACTAGCATAGTAAATGTATATATCGGCGTCTTTAATTGGCACTCTTTTAGTTTAGCATGCTAAAAAAACAGTGCTAAGTAGCACGGAATTTATAGCAAATGTAAACCAGCCCTTAGGGCGACTCCTTTCTTTCTTTTCGGCGGAATTGTGGTGCTGCAGCTTCTTAATAGAGTATCCTAGTTCTAGGATGGTGGTATTGCTCACCGGCGCGGGCTGGTGTAGGAACAGAAAGAGCACGTGAAGTGCGGCCGGCTCCCCTTGTTCTTCTTAGGGCCCTTGCGCCGCATCAGGTGCTCATCACCATCATCATCATCATCGTCGTCGTCGTCGTCTGACTCTTCCTCTCCGCCCTCCACGTCATCCTCAAAGTTGTACACGTCCTCGGTTTCGGCCTTTTCGGCGTCGATCTGAGGAGTTAACAACAATACAGTACTTTCCCAAAAAAAAATCTCATTGGAGAGTCCCTGTTAAAAGATGCATGGTCATAGAATTTCCATATATCTAATTTTTTTTATGTAGCCTATATACGTCCCACTGCAGGGCACAGGCCTTCTCGCAGAGAGAGAGTATGGTTTAATCACCACGCGTGCCTACCGCGGATTGGCAATTTCAAGCGCTGAGGTAGGTGAACACCTCAGACACTCAGGTTTCCCCATGACGTTTTCCTTCACAGTTAGCGAGTGACATCGCCACTAAAAATTTACAAACATACGTTTGAAGTCGTTGTACTTGGAAAACAAAGACATTGGTGGTACATGCCGGGTTTCGAACCCACGACCTCCTGAATGAGAAGTCGGTTTTCTACCGCTCCGCGACCACCGCAATACCTTTACTGAACAATAATACTTCTACAATATACATGTACTAGTCTTGTTCTAGTCACGCAGTACACTACGCGCCACATAATTTGAGCTCAAACTATGTCGTCACAATTTGCAGTTAACGCCTTATAATCTAAAATATATGAAGCGTTTATCAATAGTCGATTTATCTCGTAATCTAATATTTTCATGCGTTTCCACACCTTTATTCGAAAACGTGTAGAATTCAATGAAAAAACTAAATCTAAAAAGTTTTTAATGTTACACTAACTTGATTTTTAGGATTTTTGGTAACCTGTAAAATCTCGACCAAAATTGTTATAATAAAACTGAATTTTAACTGATATTTACTCGTTTACTTTTCCATTTTACAATTTTCCGACGTTTCGGTACTTTTGCAAGTGCCGTGGTCTCGGTAGACTGAGGTGACAGCGTTTTTTTTGAAAGCATTAACTGTTAGTTTACTACCGTCGGCAAAAATTATTAAGTTCCAAAAATATTTTGGCAAATTTTCGCCCAAAAATCGCGACAGCCCAAATTGCCCGAATTTTCGGCGTTGTAGCCCGAAATTGCCTAGATTAAATGACTTTTTTTAAATTGTGTTACTTGTAGTTTTGTACGAAGTTGTTTTCTAAAATTCTCTCAGTTAATCCTAAAAATGGGACCTTTTTTAATCTCGACTTTTAATATTCATTGAACTCGTACAACGACACGAAAAATCAATAAACAAAGACACAATTACGCAAAAAATACACATAATTTGTTAGGGCCGAAAAAAAAAATTGAGAAAAATTGAGCCCAGTTGTCGCCTGGTCACCGATTGCAATTTTTGGTCGCCAATTCACCTTCCGAGATAGCCCAAATGGCGGTAAATCGCCTCATCTGGCAACACTGTTATGGATCTCTAAACCATCGAACGTCCATTCCTTCATTCCTTATACCGTCCATCTGCTTTCACAACATTAAATAATTCTAATTGATTCCCATCTGGTGTTTGGTTTTTATAGAAGCTGCATGAATCTGCTTTTTAGTTTATTTCTCTCCTTGTTGTTGTTTAATTAAGGTCGTGAATGTGCTTTTTGTTGTTCAATTAAGGTCGTGAATCTGATTATAACTTATTTAGCTTATGGTTGTTGTTCATTTAAGGTCAAGAATGTGCTTGTAACTAATTTTGCTTTTTGTTTTTGTTCAATTAAGGTCACGAACCTGCTTAAAAAACTAATTTAGAAAAAGCGCCTCACGCTTTTTGACATAGCCAATTTGCAATATACCGATAGCTAAATTATTTTTTACTTTTAATGAACTACAGACAGAATTGGTTTAAACTATAATTATTTTTAAGTTATAGTAAGAATAAAATAAATGATACGTTACTGTTTTTCGATTTTACTTATATAGTAAATAATAATAAAAAACATCGAGAAAACATGAATTTTACGAATCAACTCTTCGCATTTATATCGCAAGGCTGTTAAAATTGTGATAGAAATCAGAAATCAATAATTTATTTCAACGTAAAGAATTTACATTCTGTTTGCTGAATGTCAATGTACTATGTTACTATGTTAGCCGCTGCCTTCGGGCCGTATTTGTAGTGGAGAAAAAGGCAGCGGGAAAAAAAACTCCACTCTGACCATCCTTTTTCAAATCATCTTAAACTTATACATCAAAGCCTATATGATATGATTCCGTGATACCCACCAATAACTTTAAAAGCCAAAATAACACTTCTTACAAAAGTAGGAAAAACATGAATGCTGCGGCCAGACACACGAACAGCACCCGTTCACGAGCATAACGCAGGGGTCAGCCATCACCAGTCTCAACCATTTTAGAGGGAGATAGGTGACCCGGCCACCACGCCACCATTCGAATGACCTTTAGCAAACCTGCAGATTGAGTTCTTGTCAGCTATAAAATGTGTACTATAGTTATTAATGTGCAATCACGTCGTCAGTACACGTTTTTAAAACTAAATAAACTATAATATTAATAATTAAATAACAATGAAATCGCAGTGGAATTGGCTTACTACCAAGGGCTTATATCGTTCATATACTCGTCTATTCTATAATAGGCTTTTTTACATAGCGATTTTTTTATGAATGATAAAATTGAAAACTATAGAAACTGAAGAAGTCATACCTGATCCACCTTGATAATAGGTTTGTTGTCTTCCTGCACGACCAGGACATAGCTCACTTCTCCGTTGGGGGCCTCGGAGGGCACCAGTGTCACCGTCTGGAACCCTTCATTGGCTTCCATCAGAATCTGACCCTCCTCTTCTTCCATAGCCTGGTTATGAAAAATTGTCTTCATGATTTAAACCCAACCGTGAAATGGCTTCAAACATATTGTTGAAATAGAGTAGGCTCGACGGTAAGATTAGTACTATTTTTCGTATACAAATCTAGATGAATAGATTTCGAGGGTCGAATCTACTTGCGTCCACAGGTTCTTGGTTCACCCTTGTTACCTCCTCTTCTTCTTAAAGTGCCTCTTGTGATGAGCAGGGTGGAAGAAGAAGGATCTCAAGGTTGTGAAGCATCATAAAAACGCGGGAAAGGTGTTCAGAGTTGCACTAAACAGAGAATGTTGTAAAAAGCTGACTGCCAACCTCCCCGTCACTGGAGGTCCCGGCAGAAGTTTGTTGTTTTATTAATAATTAAATTAACAAAAATTATGTTGCGTTTTTTAAATAAAAACAGACTCCAAAATTTAAACAAAAAACCAGCCAATTGCGTGTAGGGTTCCGTAGAAAGAGGGGGTTTTGTAACTAACAACTTCATCAAAGTAATTTTCAAAGGATTTTGTAAAATGTGTTCTGTTTATAATGTATCTATTTACTCGTTAACTTGTAAAGCCTATTTAGCCGTGATAGGTTTCCTTTTAAGTTAATTATATGTGCTACTGCCCTGAATTTTTTCACGTTTCTACGATTAACCGTTTAGCCAGGAGGGAGGTGGGACGGCGGGGACTCGGCCCTACTCGGACAAAAATTTGCTTTTTATTAACCCTGCCACCAAATGATGCCAAACGGGCAGCCTTACTGTTGCAAGACCCAGGCCGCAACTAGTAACTGCCCAGTGCCCAGTTGGCCTTTCCGACGTGATGTCTGTTGTGACTATACCATCGCACGATCTTTGGCTTCCTTCTCATTTACAAATCCTCAAACTCCCGTTGGCGGGTTGATCGTGATTGTATATAGTGCAAATACACATTGTATTGTATTGCTCCAAAGCGCTTCAAATTGCCTATCCACGGAGGGCCCGCGTGGTGATTGAACCCATACTCACTCTCTCTCTGAGACAGTGGGACGTTTAAAGGTTGCATTATTATTATTGATCGAAAATAAAGGCGCGGATGTGGCTCGCGAAGCCCAGCTTTTTTATGTTAGTTTTGTAGTTATTGTGGCCCTTCTTAGTAATGTGGATAGATGTGCAGATAGAGAACACTACACCTTAACAGCAATTCTTAGGGTGCCGCACCTCAAAAAGAAAAAGGGAAGCCCTTAAGGATCACTTATTTGTCCGTTCGTCCGTCTGTCTGTCAAGACCCTTTATCTCGGGAACGCGTGGAGGTATCGAGTTTATCGAGCTTCCAAGTTAACGTAAAAAAAGATACGGGCGTTTATGCCGCAAAAAAACGTATATTTTAACACTCAAGGGAATCAAAATTTATAGGGTAGGCACTTTCCGTTAACATAGAACTATGATATATGTCAAGTACTATCGTCTTATACTACACAAAGCCAAGTCAGCTGCCTTTTGTGGCAACTTGGACACACTACAGGCTACATCTATGGTTGTGTATTTAATTTTCTTTCTGTTGTGCATATTAAGTTACTTATCTGTTTATTTTGTTTCTGTGTTGTCTTGTTGGTACAATAAATGTCTTTCTTTCTCTCTTTCTTTCTTTCTTAAATACCTACAGGGAAAAATCTGAAACTATACATTTGTAATAAAATAATTTAAAAAAATTGTCTTTGAAGTTCGGGAAAAGCTCTGAAAAAGCTGCGAGACAACTAGCTGTCCCGGCGAACTTCTTACCGCCACGGAATTCTTGTACAACGCCATCTATTTTTAAAACACAACATTCGCTCGCACAACGCAATCCCAACTTAAAATAAATAGTATCCCACGGGAACGCATTACCGGGATATCAAGTACGCTGTCTCAATTCAGGTCTTTGTCTATATGTACGCCAAGTTTCATGTAAATCCGTTCAGACGTGACTATCGTGACGCAAACTTTCACATTTATAATATTAGTAGGATATGTAAGTACCCACCTACAAATTTGTACGGAACCCTCGGTGCGCGAGTCCGCCTAGCACTTGGCCGGTTTTTTTTTTATAGAAACGTACCTCGCTTTCATTGTTGACGGTGGTGGGCAGAGACACGATGTTCTGAGAGTCGCCGGCTGGCTGGTAGTAGTAACGACCCTCTTCATCCACGAAATAGGTCACGCCCGAGTCCGCATCTTCCTCGCCGTTTACTATAACCAGTTGAAATTTAATAATAATAAAGTCCACACAACACAATCACTGTACCTGGTCCCAAACTAGGATACCCTCTACTATAGTAACCAGGCAAGGATGTCACAAACATGAAAATACATCCAGACTGCGGCCATTTTTACAAATATACGGCGGCCCCCAGTGGGAATCGAAACCACGACCTCTGTTTTGGTAGCTAAGCGCCTTAACGGCTAGACCAACGAGGCAGTCAGTCAGTTAGGAAAGAGAACTATAATACTATAAAATAATTTGATACGAATATCAGGAAAAAGGAAATTATCTTCATCAGCAGAATAGATAAATGAGCAGAGACAAGTGGCTTATTCCACGGTGACGGGTGAACTTAAATTCTTAATAAATTCGAAAATGTCCTACAATTTTACACCAATATCATAGATTTTGATTGTATTTATTAAAATATAAAGCAAATATTTTTTTTTTTTAATTTGTCACCAGTCTTAATCTCTGTGACAGGTGTGATGCGTAAGGAAACATAATTAGTTACCTAGTACTATAATGATTGATTACCTATGTATTACAGTATTTCTGCTAATTATGATATACTTATTTATTGGAATAATTCGACAGTTAGTGAACGAAAGTCGCCTACATCACTATAATTCTTTTTAACATATATTTGATATTATAGATTTTACATAAAAAATTCAACAGTGACAGGTGTGACCAGACATAGTGATGGGTGTGACAAGTCCTGGACTTGTCTGTACTTGAACATTAAATAAATTTCAATTGCAGGCATACCTAAATATGTTTATTTTTCAAGAATATCCACTGAATTTATAAAAATCCTATCGCTTTTCATAACTAACAAAGGTTTAAGCAAGAGATGAGAAGTTGATGTCATCGTATAGATTTCTTTTTTAAATTATAAAATGTTGGTCATTATTATAGATAATAGAATGTATTCACTTTACATACTTAGTATTTATAATATAATAAAATTTTACTAATTACCATGTAATGGACCAATGTGTCAGCAAAAAAACCAAATAAGTTAAGCAAATAAATTCATTTTAATCAAGAAAGAAGTGATTGATTTCCTAAACCATTAATTGGTCAGATTGAGATTGACAAATGAAAACTAAAGACAGACAACAAAGAAGAAAGATATGACATCCTAGCTGTCCCGGCAAACTATGTACTGCCACAGAATCCATCTCAATCTATGATTCTTGCACAATGCCACCTATTTTGAAAACACAACATTGGCTCGCAAAACGCCATCTATTTTAAACTTAAAATAAATATTATCCCATGGGAACTAGGATATCAAGTATGCTACTATCTGTTCGCCAAGTTTCATGTAAATCCATTCAGCCGTTATTGTGTGATTCAGTATCAAACATCCAATCTTCTTCACTAACTTTCACATAATATAATATTAGTAGGATTTAATTGTAATATACAATTGGTTCATTATATCTAAAAGTTTGGCTCCATCTTGTTTTCCATGCACACAACTTTTTTGTTGCTAGGGGAACCAAAATAAATATAATGGTTTTGCATATAGAAAATGGATTGTTTTGTGCAATATTTCATGAAAAACATAAGCAGAGACATGGTGTAAGGCAGTCAAAATATTACATCATTTTACTTCACAATGCATACCTGCAATGACAGTAGTTGTCTCTTCTTCATTGTGTTGATTGTTCAGGCTCTCCAGGTACGTCTGGAGGAGAGCCTTACTGTCCGCCTCCATCTTCACCTCCTTTTTAGGAGGTGCCATGACGGCTGCACAGAAAATATGGAAGTTATCAAGTTATGTTCAACTAGATTTTTAATGTAAATTAAATAGTATATATATACTATTTCATATAAAAAGAATATAAAGGTATAACAATGTACATTGAGCTTAATTCTAACATTGGTAAAAATTACATTTTAGGGCTTGAACTAGGTTAAAAAAATAACTAATAAAAGATCCAAATGTATTAACTTGAACAATTAGTTCTATAGAATATAAGTATGAACTGGATGTGACAACAACATAATATGTAATAATGTTCGTCTGTCGACAGTGCCAAATAGTATTCACTGAGCTCCATCCACAGTACCTAGTCCAATATTTGGTAAGGCTGCTGTTACACCTGGCAACCGTCATGCTCTCACACTTAAAATTTTTAATGATTAAAATAGCACTTTTGATAAATGTAATCTGAATTTTGGATTATTAACTAAAATTAATAAGATGGATGCCAGACATACCAGCAGCTTTAACCCCCAGTTTCCCATACAGTAACAATCTGTTATTCTACTGTCAACAGAGCAGCTGTCAGTTGGCCAAAGTGCATACAAAAAGACGACTCTGACAGCTGTAGATTAACAGATTTTTGTTACGAAAAACCGGGGGTAAGTCATGCAAAAAGAACAAAAACAGACCTATGAATCTTGGGAACAGAAATTTAATCCTTGATCAAAAAAGATCGAGGTTTCACTCATGTTCTACCAACCGATCTTGATTCACAAACCGCAACTTCAGATAAAAATGTAAACAGGACATAGGTACAGAAACTTCGAATGTAGGCCCTAAAGATACATACCTACTTACCCGTCTAACTCATCTTGGGCGGCTGACTCCTACGGGCGTCGAAAATGAAGTAAGGAGAAATCAATACCACAAGATGAACACGGGCGATTTCCAAGAATTCCAACGTATCGATTACTTAGTGGAAAATTGTCAATGATGAAAACCCGCGGAGAAGGTACGGGTCAGCTATAGCTACGCGTTATACGCGTTAAGTCCGCAGCCGCCATCTTAGAGACGCATAATCGAGGATTTTCATTCCACGCGAAATATCAAGCTAACCCATTGAGAAATCCAATGCCTATGCAGTTTTCACGTGAAATACGGAAGGTGAAATTACCGCCACCGAGGGAAACCAAGAACACAGACGGCGCTGTAGTCAATCCTACCCTCGATCAATCAAATCGAACACAAAGCATCGCATGGAAAATCAGAAAATACGCACGTTTTGCAATGCAGATTATCAGTTTGTAAAAATAAACATTATTATGTTAGCACAAATCTAAAATATCACTCGAGAATATCAAAAATTACCTGATTTCACCACGGCAAGCTTCTAATTTTTCCCAGTGAGGGCGTTTCAATCTACTTTGCGGGCCATTTGCGATGCGATGGTGACGCCGTCTGCCGAGTGTTCAACGCACGTTCAACGAAATGGCGGCGGACAAGGGGGGCGAGCAAGCGAGAAATCGGGTCACATCGACGAGATTTTGAAAGCGGCATGCGCGCTGCGCGGCGCCCCGTCAGTGTTGCCAACTTGTTTTATACGACCATTACTCGACTGGCCCAGAAAAATGTTGTTTAAATATTTATATATTTGTAGACCTGTATAGTACACAAAAATCGTTTATAGGTACTATAAAATAAAACATTATATAGCTATAGTAAAAACGAAGTAACTCTGCCACCGGCACCGGCTTTAATAATGGGAACCGACGCCGGATAAGCTGATAGTGGAAGACAGAAACGATGACTTCCGCGGATGTACTATTCTATAAGGGAATAAAAAGATTAATATTTATTTGCTAAAGCATGGTAATTTCAAAATTTATAATGGGGATCCACACTGCCAATTTATCCCTGTAGAGGGCGCATCAATCAATCAATCAATTCTTAATTATGGCTAGCCTAAGGATTCTGCCAATGTCGAGATTGATACGGCCAGGCTGAACTGTCATTCTCATACAATTGTAGCACTTTTTTACGATCTTTTCTAAATTTTCGTTAGATTTCTTTCGATGTGACCCTTTTTTTGGGCTACCAGGTTGTAATAAAAATGGTGTTATGGTTTCCACTGACTTAACCGAACTTTTCAGAAGGTCAGCTTTCTTTCCAG
Organism: Yponomeuta evonymella; assembly: GCA_963969515.1. Classification (NCBI taxonomy): domain Eukaryota; kingdom Metazoa; phylum Arthropoda; class Insecta; order Lepidoptera; family Yponomeutidae; genus Yponomeuta; species Yponomeuta evonymella. Next base: position 22,208,084 of record OZ018344.1, read on the forward strand.
TTACTTTTGCTCCTCGTTTATTAAGTTCTTCTTTTAGTTCTGTTAACTTCTATGTTGCTTACATGTTGAATAACAAGATATTGGACCCACAAAAAACTTTATGAAAAACAACAAATCATAACAACGAACATAATTTTTAAAGCTAAAAAATTAACCAGTCTACGAAACCGGAAGTACGTCATGCACGGAAGTACAACATCAACTGAGATCCTACGAGCTGTCAGTTTCAAGTGAAACCATGACTCGATACAAGAACTCTTTAAATAAATAAACAAAACTAAAAGACTCCTAATTTGTGCAAACGTAACATATTCATGTTATATTTGTTTCTTTACTTAATACTGGGATGTGAATATCTTGGCCTTTTTTATTCAAAAATATTAAACATGCTTTCATTCACGTGTGAAACGAATTAGTCACACACTTAATCATAAAAATACAAGAAATCAGTGAATTTTATTAATTTATAATTGTAGCATTATATTTACTGACCTCTAGCTTTAAAATTAAGTATCATTTATTTGTTACTATTGTTATAATTTAGGACAATCCCCATTACATGATTAATGAAATTACTATATATTTTTACTTAAAGCTGTTCTTACGTGCAGCATGCTGTCTCGCTCGCACAATTTAATAATTTTAGTGATTACAATGTGAATAAACTTTTGATAAATGTTGTCTGAGGGTTTAATGCATAATTAAATTACGAAAATTTTAAATATGTATTTGTTTATTTTTAATAAAGAAAGGTTGTTTCCAAAATTGTTAATTTTAGAATAAATTTTTTTCAATAAGAAACTTAGTATACAGGATAAGAAACATACGCCTTGAATGTTCGCAATTTTATTGCTCAGACCACATTTATTAAAAGCATATTCATTTTATTACAATCACTAAAAGAACCACATAAGAACAGCCTTAAGTGTATCTTATCTTTATTTTTAACAGTAATGCAAATATTTTAAAAATAAATACCTGTCATTTTTTGTAAGTAAATTTTAGTGTACGTCCGTCATAGGCGACTTAGCTACAAAAATCTAAAGTTTGAATTGCTGTCGACTGTACAAGTAATTTCTAAAAAAATATTTGAGCTTGCCGTGGCTTTGGGTTGCCAGATCAAAAATAGGTATTGTTTTACATTTTGAAAGGTTTGTTCAGTCTTTCCGTGGTCCAGTCTTTCCGTGGTTCAGTCCTATCCACAGAACAAAGAAGAATCTGGGGAAAACATATGGTCAGTGTTGCCAGAGGGAGAATTCCCTCCAAATTCAGTTTTTTTTTGTTTAGGGGGAAATTTTGGAGGCAGAAGTTGAATTGAATTCTGATTTGTGGACTCACTGTACTGATTCATCATCAATCCATTATGTCCCCACCGAGGGGCACGGGTCTCTTCCCTGAGGAAGGTATAGGCCATACTCCACCACGGGGGCCAAGTCCGGATTCTGATTATCCAGTACAATTTCGCCAATGTCACGTGCTTGGGACGAAATTGCCAATTATAAGAACGTTTATCCAAATTCCAAATATCAAAAATTAAAATCTATTAAATTAGTATTTTTACAAAATGTCCGAAGTCAAAGAAAAAATCTGAGGCAGAAGTTCTTTGGGGGGAAAAAATTGAGTTACACACGGCAGTAATAATGTAAAGATGTATATTATAAGCACATTACAGCTCATTACATCTTTCCACAGAAATCGGCAGGAGTCCACACATGACGGCAGCGTATCATAAGATACAGAGCCATATGAAAATATAGATTAATAGCCTTAGCAGCTGGAAAGTGAGACGTATATCAATGGAATAAAGGGAAAGATACATTATATTGCCTGTTGTGTGTGTGATACTTGAATATAATTTAAAGCTATAGGTACATCCCAGGATATAATGTGCATTAATATACATTATAGCTGCCGTGTGTGAAGTCCTACTTTTATGTTTACTTCAGAAAAAAATTATGAAATTAAAATCAACTCGCTTGAAAATGTGTTAAAGCTATTGCGAAAATATTTTTTTTTTCTTAAATTTTGTATTTTATTTCAATTAAACGATTAAAATCATTTAACGATTCGGCTTTTCTCGGATATCATCGCCCAAATCCCGAGACGGAAATGACACGAAATATATTACCGCGATTTCTTTTAGGTAGCATTCAATTTGAACTATCATAAACGCAATGTATACCACCTGCCAAGATGACATTACTAACCGGTAGACCTAAGAAATTTATAATGCAGAAGTCATCGCAACGTAGGATGCTCTTTAAATCTTTCATGAAAGTTATATATCATCAAAATCAAAATCATCCATTTTTAAACGATATTTTTTGCCGGGCACTTCTTTGGATTGTTGATCTTTAGGTGACTGATCTGAGAGCTTGTCGTTTTCCCTCAAAATTTTTAACACGCTGCTTTTCAAAACTCCGGTTGTTTCACAAACCCTGTCCAAAATTTTTTTATGATAATTACTTTCTTCTTTTTTAAATAAATTAGCTTCTTTTCTAAAATAGTTAGATACATTATTTACAATTTCACGAGATTAAGCAACAATTTTTTTACCACGCTTTAAATTTCTTGAAGCCATGATACTTTGTGGAGGTTTTCCTTTGAAAATGCCTGTTTTCGGAGAGATTTTTTTTTACCACGGGGGAAAATTCAAAGGGCCGTCTAGCAGCACTGAGCACTGAGTATGCCAAAAAGTAAACAAACAGCTGTCAAATCTGTCAAACCAGCCACAGAAAAAATAATCACTACGTTTTAAACCAGCAGAATTTTCGACAACTTTGTTACGACGAAATTCTTCATCTTTCAGCGCACGCAGATCAGTTTTAAACAATTTAGTTTAATTAACGAACGATTTGGAGAATTTGAACCCAAAGAATGTAAACTTTGGGTCACTGCCAGGTTTGTATCGTCACGATCCTAAATACCACCACTTCGTTTTAGGCTATGTTACGTTTCGTAACACCTGTAAGCCGTCGCCGCGCTGTCGCAAAACCTGCATAGCATGCATAGCTACGTAGATATGTATTTTTGTTGCTAATTCCAGGATGTTCGCCCCAGAGCACGCGTTGCGCGTCCGCCGTTTGTATAAGCTGATATTCCGTGTGCATCGTGCGCTACCCTCCGAGCTGAGAGTGTTGGGCGATAACTACGCCCGCGACGAATTCAAAAGACACAAGGGTTGCAATGTTCCAGAGGCCCAAGTTTTCCTGAATGAGTGGACTGTGAGTGCCTGCTTTGTTAGGGTTCCATACCCAATAGAGTCAATGTGTCTATGATGTCTGTCTGACTTATAAAGGGCTCTCTTGTACCCTGTTGAAATTTTCAATTTAGTAAAATTTTAGCAGAATATGTCTGTCTTTAGATGTTTGTCTCATCTTTAAGTTTGGGAAAATTCAACATTAAATTTGCATTCTGTGCAGAAATTTTATTCCCAGTGAAGAGTGCGGAATAGCAGATATAAATTAACGAAAAGTACAGTGAACTAACACATTTTGCCTCAACACATCTGCTGCCGACCACACATCATGGTATGCAATGGATACTGGAATGGTACTGAGATCTTTTTAACATAAGCAGCCTATATACGTCCCACTGTAGGGAACAGGCCTTCTCTCAGGGAGAGAGCGTATGGGCTTAATCACCACGCGTGCCCACCGCGGATTGGCGATTTCAAGCGCTGAGGTATGTGAATAGCTCAGACACTCAGGTTTCCTCACAATGTTTTCCTTCACCGTTAGCGAGTGGTATTGCTACTATAACTTCACAAATGTACATAACTTAGAAAACCAAGTCATAGGTACATGCCCACACCGGGGATCGAACCTGGGTCTCCCACTTCTGAGTCCGAGGTTCTACCCACTAGGCTACCACCGCTCGTACTAGGCTACCACCGCTCGTTCTAGGCTACCACCGCTCGTTCTAAGCTACCACCGCTCTGAGATCTTTTTAGCAGTGTTGTAATTTTTTGTCCATAACATATCAAGATGTGACTGGCAGAATTTGTCGACATTGCTTGGTTACCATTTCAAGAAAAAATGGAATTGAACCACACGAAAAGTCACTACAACTATTTTCAGCAGGAAATGTCTACATAGCTATGAGCAGTAACAACTATAACAAGTCAATGTCACTGGGCAAACCGAGTTCAATCTCAAAGCCTTGTCTATCCGTTGTATGAGGTTGTATTACAGGAATGTTTAAACTTCTGGAATTTTCAAATATGATGGTCAATATAATGGTTTTAATGGTCTTTCCCTTTACTCAGGACAATTTATAACTGCAGTGTAGGAGTCTTACAGAGAATGTGTAAATAACACTGTCCATATCATACTAAGACTGACTTGCACCACTTTCTTAATTGTGGCTGTGGCTTTTAACTGAGATTCTTCATACAAAATTCAATTTAAATGGTGACTTAAGTGACATTTAAGAAGTGGTGCAAGTCGGCCTGAGTCTCTTATTGAGGATCATCAAATCTTTTATGATTTCATGATAAGCTGAAAACCCAAGAAAAATCAGTAATATGAATGAAACATCCTGTTCACGCAGAACTCTTGACCGGTGTCTGGCAGGAGACCGCAAGGTTAGTACATGTGTTTACAAAAAAACTTATAACTCTTTCCAGGACTATGCAATAAACTTGGCAAAGCAGACCAAACCCATTAATCAGGCCAGAACGAAGCTTGTGGGGCGAGACTTAGACCCAAATCTGTTGGACCACATGACTGATGACCAGATTGTACAACTGTATGAGCTCCATAAAGCTGCTAAGGATGAACAGGAGAGCCACAATGAAGGGACAAAGTTGTGATAGATCACACATCATGTCAGAATGCTGAATGCCATAAGAGCATAAGTAGGTAAAAAGTTTTCGTAAATAATAGGTATTGTATATTTTTAACTATATATAATATAGTTAAAAAATATACACGAAACAACCTATTTCTGTCAGGATGGTATAGGTGCTGGGCAAGCCTACTCCATCTAAAACAATGTCCCAGGCACTGCAGCGACCGAGTGGACCCTTCAACCATCTTGTGTGAGTGAAGGTGCCACTGGACTCTGTATAAATCATCTCATTACGTAGAAGCAAAGGGCATATATTTATGTTAGCAAGCAAAAGTGTACTGGAAGGCTGTGCGTCATTTAGATAGAGGCCTTTGAAGTCAGTACAGCATAAAAATTATTTAAAAAGCATTGTAGTATTCTCAGGAAAAATGTCTGATTCTTTTTTCCTGAAGCAGTAAACGCCTTTGTGAATTTAAAATTAAGTCATAAGTCGAAAGCGTACAAGTGAATAGAATATATAGGGTTATTTAATACTACACGAAGTTTCTAGGGTAGGTGTTCGTAATAAATATCTTCGAAAAATTTCCTTTACGCATTTTCCTGCTGCATGCTGAGACCTTTCATTGAAAAGCTCTTAAGGGGATCCAGCGGGCTCTACTAGCGCCACCTATGAAAAACAATCATAGCTTCTGTTACAGATCGTATTTGCAAAAAGTGTCCGTACTATCTCCCAGTCATGCTAAAAATGGTGCTATGCCCACTGGTGCTGTTAGTATATTTATCGTATGTTACTGACGACAATTTTAATCACTTTCTGACCCCCTCATCCGAATGTAATAAAATCAGCGAGCTCCTGACGCTGATCGATGACGAACCTCATTTGCTATGATGGCGCACCTCTTTGCTGTTGTAGCAAAGTGAAAAATAGTAATAAAAGATTAAGGTAAAAAACTGGCCAAGTGCGAGTCGGACTCGTATCTATATAACATTAGGCACAAAGATCGAGAAAAAACGGCAAAAAATCACGTTTGTTGTATTGTACCCCTTAAATATTTATTTTATTTTAATTTCATTATTTATTTTTGAAGTGAATATAGAACTAAATATTCTGTGAATATTTTAAGCGTCTACCTGTAGCCGTTACAAGGATGTTTCTTGAGCCGTTATTAATATCGAGCAAAAAACGGCAAAAATATAACGCTTGTTGTATTAAATATTTATTTTATTCTGTTTTTAGTATTTCTTGTTATAGCGGCAACAGAAATACATCATCTGTGAAAATTTCAACTGCCTGGCCATCACGGTTCATGAGATACAGCCTGGTGACAGACAGACAGACAGACGGACAGTGAAGTCTTCGTACAGAACCCTAAAACCAGCAATGTGGGAATCAGGGTTACCCTACCACCCACAGAACTCTGTCGCGGAGTTTCGGTTTTAACGATGTCTTTCATTTCCTTAGTTTAATTGAAGTTCAACCAAAACAAGTTATAAATAACTTTGTTTGTTCGAATTTTCATGAATAAATCCTGAAATAAAATAAAAATGTCGGGAATTGTGCATTTTAAGAATAAAGTTGTATTTCTTCTATGAATAAAGGCGATATTACACGGTTCAATTACATTGAAGCAATGCTATTGAAATGCATTGAACATGGACAATGAACGACTATACCTATTTACATGGTTGAATTAAATATTGGAAAAGCATTGAACATTAAAAAATGCACATGAAAAATTCGAATTTAGACGTTTCAATGCCATTGAGGCAATTAATGAAAGCAATATATTGAACGGAAATTGAACCCTGTAAAGTAATATAGCTTGACGTCTCAATGTGATTGAAGCAATGAAATTGAAAGCAATTTTGCACCGATATTGAACCTTGTTATCGCCTTAAGATGAATTAGAATTTTGCTTTACTAAATATTGCGTGTGTTCGGCAGCTTGCCTGGCCATTTAAAATTGTATTAAAATTTTGGTGCGTTCGTACTAAATTACGTGCAACATGTCGTGTATAAAAGGCATCAACAAATCAAAAACATAATTTAAAATAATAAAAAATAATTTAATAAAAGCAACGAATACCTGTAAAAATACTTAAAACGGTTACATTAGATATTCTAATTAGCTAAGTCTAAAAAAAGACCGTTAATTATTTTTCATATATAGGCTGTTCTAGTCAAAATTATCAAAACTTTCTTCCATATTAATTGGCATAGACTTGCCAAACATACATACACAAAAAAAATCACAAAATCGGTGAAGGCGTTTCGGAGGAGCACGATTACAAAAACGAGATTATTAGTTAAAAATAGTAAGATTAGGTAGATACCTATAAACATTGAATAAAAAATCACATATAGGTAGTTAGGTACGTATTAGTTAATTTCAGTCAGCTTTTTTATGTGTAAACAAACCATTGATAGACATTGTTGGAAGCAGTGATAGTTACAAACATAGATGTCTAACTAGCGCTAAAAATGACCCCACGTTCAATTGTGGGGAGGCGGGCGGGGCTTGTCAAAATTGTGTTACCAATCGGAGCGAGTTCAGTATTACCCTGCCAAATATCTACGCATCAGCCATATTTCGACGGGTTGTTTAAAACCAATCATCTGTTACGCTGTTACTTACTATCGCCCAATGAACGGCCACGTCGTCACGCACGGCGCAGAGATTGAACCAATCACAGAGTGATTTACTCTTCAGCATAATATGTTGCGCTGATTTCATTGGTAAAGAGTAATTGAGAGACTGGGGCCGTTTTTGAGTGTCAATTTTCTAGGAAGGAATACGTCTATGATTTTTTTATTCCTAGGTTGGAAGTAATATCTGAGACCTACATCTCATGTAGGTATTCAAGAAATATCAAACACGTATTTATTACTAACTTCTTGACTTTTATGTTATTTAAATAAAAAAATCTTTGTTTATACAGCTATTATATCTAGCTGAATCGGATGAAAAATAGTAGAGGTAAGCCTTCATGAGGGAGGCCTATTTCCTGCAGTGGCCGTCAAATGGCTGATGATGATGATGAGGCCCCGTACTCTTAATATCAATTTGGGCCTATTGCGTTACAATTGAGAATATGCATTAAGTTTTCAATGCATTATTATACCTAGCTTAAATGTGGCCTCACAAAATTCTTGCCATACCTAAATCGATTTCAATAGCGACTAAAATGTCATTTCATTTCATAACTATATAACACGGTCATGTACGTGTGGGAGGACAAAGGACCAAATAAAATGATTAAAAAAAACAATAGTCCTACATGGCGCTGTCATCGAAAACGTAGATGTGCGGATTGGACTCGATGAAAGCTATGTCTCTCTCCAGCTGCCTCAGTTCCTGCTCCATTTTGGTCTTCCTGAGGATCTTGGGAACAGTGTCAGTCAGCATTGGAAGCTGCAGGAACGCCTTCTGCAGCAGAGCCCAATTCTCCTTCAGGTCCTGGGAGAAAAATTTACTCAATATCGTATTTCGCCAATATACCTACAGAGCGCAATGACGATGATGACTAACTAATCGATGCTGTACCTCTCAAGGGATACTGCGTGCTTTTACAAAGAGAGAAAGCACTGAAAGAACTGCAGAAAACCTCAAAGATGGGAACGCCAATACGGTATTTGACACGATGAACAATAAATTATTTCATATGCTCGATTAAAACAAAAATTACAAAATATCTCGGAAAATGTATCTCTTTTAGTGAATCTCTAGTTATTACAATTATTAAATAGATTAAACAGAAAAGAGTGCTCTGAAATGTGACGTCATAAGCCAGTATTTTCATACATAATTTCGTTTTAAAAGTAACTCATTTAATATTTTGTCAAATACCCAATTATGCGATCTGGATTTGGGTGTCTTTAAAATTTGTAAGAGACCAGCAAGCATTTTGGACCAACAACAGGTGAGATAGAGATAAAACATCCTTGGGTACAAAGCAGTGTTAATTGAAATTAAAAGCTACTCAAAGCCAGTCGAACTCATTTGGACTTGGACGACGCACTTGGGTGACGTCTACTTTGCCCAAAGCTACTTTGCACCCTAGATACGCCAGTGCTGTGCATGCCTATAAGTGGCAAATCCTGGCCGCGCCGTAATCTAGTCCTGTATTCTATAATATTATCTAGGATCGACGGCTATCCTGTGCGTGCCATTTCAAATAGATAAATAGTCGGGTCCACACAGACCGAGCAGCCTCTCGAGTCATTGGCGGAGTGAAGCAGTTCGGTCTGTGTCGACGAGCCTCGGTGAGCCTCGCCCGAGGCGCATGCGTACGTCTGTGGCAAGCCAGGCACGCCCACAAAGGTCGAGCTGCTTCGTGCGGAAACTGCAAAGAATCCAAGTCGCGCAAAGGGCTGGCCACGCTATTGATATTATTGATCGGTTGCGGTGCGAAATGTCGATAGTCGGCAAAAAGCTAAAGTTGAAGATGCACACGAGGCATTTTGTAGACGGGAAAACGGCCGGGGGACAAAGGGCCTTATCACACTAGCGATTTGGGAGTCAGAATCCATTTTGCTACTGTCTAAAACGGGGATCGAACTCGAGACGACCTCGCTTCGCAAACGCCTCGCTTTCAAATAGCTAGTAAAATCGTTAGTGTGCTAGTGCTCTAAGAACGCGTATACACGGGCGGCACGTGTGCACTGTTTCGACGCTTGTTGTCGACGAGTGTCGACGGCTGCAGTTGGCACACGTGCCGCTCTTGTATAAGCCCCCTAAGGTAGCCACTGAGTGGAGGCCAAGAACGGGTCGACGTTCGGTGGGCAGACCAGCAGCTCGGCGGGCCGACGACATTGTGAAAGCGGCTGGGAAACATTGGACGAGCAAAGGAACCGCTTATAGGCTAATTAGATAGTCTATGTGGACCAAGGATGTTTTATCCACTTCTTGGTGTGGACCCGCCTCTTGAACTTACATCGAGCAGTTTCTGTCGCTCCTCCTCCGCCACTTTCTGGCACAGGCTCTCGCGCTGCACTTCCGCCCGGCGCGCGCGCTCCAGCGTCCGGCGCGCGCGGCGGTTGCGCTGCACGAGGTAGGCCGGCACGCGCCCGAAGGTCGGCCGGAGGCAGTACTCGGGCACCTCGCCGGAGCCCTTAATCGTCTTAATGTGCCCATCGCGGGTGTCCACCAGCCTGGAACATACGCTTTCGGGGTGATTGATGGTGCGGCACGAGATAGTGCCGTTGCTCCACGGTATGATCGCTACGTAAGTACTACAGTATTATTTGCGCATAGTATTGTGTGCTAACCCCTGGATCGTGATGCCCTAAGCACTTGCCTTATTTGTGTATAGGCTAATCCAGGATTGCATGTGTTTTGTAGGGGGACGAATACGTGCAATAAAGCTGCTTATGGCGGCCCGTAAGTCGCCGAACGCCCCTGTCGCTGAGTCAGTCGACTCACTGACTCAGCGTCCCCTGGAACTTTCAGGCTTCAGAGCACAAACTTCGATTCCTATCAGACCTAGCTATGCGTTAGCTACGGTATTGAAGGGAAGTGATTTGGCGAGCACATGTCAACTATGTGCGCGCGCTCTACAAACTCAGTTATTCCCATCGCGTAAGAGCAGTGTTACATAATTACCATAAATATATTTATTACGTCTGACGTACAACAGTCGGATCGGCTGACCCCCCAGGCATACAACCCGTCTGGCGGGAAAGAGCACGATCACCAGCTCTTCCCTATCTACGAATAAAATTCCCTATAAACTGGTGCGCAGAGTGCGGGGGCGCCCGAACAGCGTCCTGAGTGTAATTGGAGAGAAAGTTGACTGCCACATTTTGAGGCACTGGATCTGCATGCATGTACGCGGATCCACTAAATATTTAAATTAAAGTACGCCTCTCCATTACCTAGGTTTAGTTTCTAACATAGACTAAGTCCTTCTGTTACCAATACTATCATATGGATTTATTCTGAAATAAACATATTTATTATAATTACATTAATTAAAAAGTTGATATTCCTGCGTCAACGAATTAACCAAATTTTGCCAATCTGAGAAGACCCTTTATACGCGCGTACTAAGTATATGTTAATAATACGATTTTGAATAAAATAAATTTGTATGAATCGCAATTTTTAGAACCTACAGCCTCTGTGAGTCTGAGGTCGCCCGAGATGATGTACAGTGTCTACACGCTCATTTCTGGGTAGTTTGAAAGCCGCGGTTATGTAATTAGCAATTAAAAATGGCATCTATTTAGACAATTACTTTTAAGTATAGACGTAAAAAATTGTTGAGATATCTTGTATTGAGTTGAGAAATCTTGTTTAAAAAAATGCGCCAACAATAATTGTTAGTACCTAATTATTACTACCGCCTCTATGTCTAACAGAACAATGACTCGCGGACCCGCGGCACGCACGCCCCGCTCTGAATGCCTACTAATGCTTCTAATAGATTCGAGTTTGAGTCGAGATATTTTTGTAATTGGCGTTTTTAAAAAAAAAAAAAGAAACAAGCGACATCATCATCGGCCTACGCTTGTCCACTGCTGGACATAGGCCTCTCCTCGGTTATTAGTTCTTCGGGTGATATGGCCGGCCCTCTGCCATTTCAGCATGCTAATTCGGTGGGCTATGTTGGTGACTTTGGTTCTCTGTCGGATCACCTCGTTTAGAATTCGATCTTTCAGAGAAACCCCGAGCATAGCCCTGCATACCACGCTGAGCGACTTTAAATTTGTGGACCAGCCCCACTGTGAGTCTTTATTTGTACTGTGCCGTGACTCCGTGAGTGTCCACGTTTCGGCACCGTATGTCAGTGTTCTGAGGTCATGACGGATAGGACGCACTGATTGAAGACTTTCGTCTTTAGACTCTGTGGGATTGGCGATGTGAAGACTCGACTCGTTTACTAACATTGCTAAAGTCGCAGCGGACGGAAAATGTTTTGAACAATGTTCAAGAACAATGTTTGTTCAAAACATTGCGCAGCAGACACGCCTTTAAACTTATGTAGGTACCTTATGCTGAGGCAACTGTCGCTAGACGGCGGCGTCGTCAGGACAGGCTGAAAAATCTGAGTAAGTTGAAAACGATTTTTTTCCACTTTAATATAAATCTGCAAATTCCGTATTGCATTAAATTTCGCATCTCCTCATACCTACATAGTACAAAAAATGTTGTATGAACATGTAGGTACGACAATAGATCTAAATATTTCTCTACAATTTTTTAAACTCTGCCTGCAACCTGCTAGTAAGTCCACACAGTTATAAATAGTAAGTACAGAAGGCCGCAAGAACATGCCGAGGAAACACGTCCAAAAAGCAACATGTGGGCAGTACCTGCGACCAATTGCGCTGCGCGCGCACGACTCGAGACCGACTGTTGAATGTCAGGATGTCTTCCTGATTCTGTCAACTGTACTCATCCCGAGTCCTTATTTACTAGCGAGATGCAACAGGTGTCGCTGGACCATTTCCTGAACGCGGTATGATTGTGTTTTTGCTGGGAGTATATAAGTCTCGGACAGAGCCGGGCCTGTTTATATATTCAGAAGCAGAATTTATGTAAGGGCTCTGAAACTAATCCTTTCTTCCCTTTGTAAATAAAAGTCTATGGCCACGTGCGTGGTAAACTGGTAAGTCGGTAACCCATGGAATTACATTATGCTACTTCAAATAGTATTACTGACTGAGTAGTTAATTAACTAGCACTAGGGATGTGATATTAGACATAAAAAAATCGATTTTTAATAATCGATTTATTCTGTTCTTATAAAAATAATCGATTTTTTTTGCAAAAAGTTGAATAGTCTAGGTTTTTAATTACCATGCATTGTACGCAGAGTAACCCAGGCATAGTTTGAATAGAAAATACCTTAGCTACTTGAAGACTATATCCAAGAATTACCTACGATGTCAGCTTTAAAAAATCATCTAATAGAACGTTATTTACCAAAACTTCTAATCATAGCACCATCATGAACCATGAAAACGAAACTAATTAATACCACCAGCTTCATATTGCAACCTACATGGAAAATTCAGCATGGAAAGCTACTATAATTATTTCGTTGAAACCATCAATGGTGCGTGACATTACTCTGATGCACCGGTCAAGTTTTCCTCGTAGACCAACTTTACTAGTATCACAATATTTATTTATTTATTTATTTATTTAATTAGGACCACCAACAAGATACACACCAATACATTCACAACAATATCTTGGAAACCTTGCCTGTTTCTGTAATTAGGTACGTATAGACCCCTTTCCCACAAGGTGGTGGGAAAGGGGTTTGGATAAAGGTGAGGTGGCTTTCATATATCAAATGCCTTCAACAGGAAAGATGAAGAGCTTAAAAGGCCTGTAATAAAGTGCGCACCAATGAACCATTAACTTGTTACATCGATGGTGTAAATTAAACTAAGTAGGTACATACCAAAATTATTGACGGTTGCCGTCATAAAGTGTTTTTTTTAAGATTAGAAATTTTTTACGCTTTGATTTTTCAAGACTTCCGTTCAGGCGTATTTTTCATCTTCCTTAATTTTGAATAGGGAGGTCGGATTTACATGTGGACCAATTTTTTTTAAATACGGAAACATTAGCAGCTGTTGCGTCACCTTGGTTTGACCGCGGCCCCCTTGTGCCTATGCAGCTTCTTCATGTTCAGGACCTTGAAATTGACCTTGGGTTTCTCTGGGCCCGATTCTGGCGAAGGCCTCTTCGGCACTGCTGGCAGCTTTCCTGCACACACCAAATATTTTATGTAAACTAACGGTCTTATTTAGGTACAAAAACACGATTCCTTAAAACACCCCTCAGAGGAAATTTATTTAATATGTGGTTACGTCTTTTCCTTGTAGAATCTCGAACGAAGACTATTTTAATCATCGTTTATCGAGTGTTTTAAGTAATCGTATTAATAAGACCACTAGTCTCTTAACTCATTGCTCCAGAGGTAATTCGTTTGATACGATATATAAATGAATTGCACACGCACGACACGTAGATACAGAGTTACAGCCCTCGCTGAGGCGACATGTTTTCGTTGCATGCGCTCTTAGCAAGGGAGGGTACGGAACGGAACTGAAAGACGTTGCACGTCGAAGCGCACCTGAGTGGAAACACTTGTGGTCTGTGGTCTTGCGCGGAGGCTGCGTGCCCTCGCCCTTCTTCAGGAAGCGGTCCGGCGGCGCCAACGGAGTCTCCGCGTAGCCGAGATCTCGCCGCAGTTGCGGTGGCCTCGTGGCCTTTAGTTGCTTCTCCAGCTGAGAGTAATACCTGCAGGGACGGATTTTCATGCACTCAATCAGTGCGGGTAACTAGCACATAAAAATGACCCCACGTAAGATTGTGGAATGGCGAGTGGGATTTGTCGATTATGTTACCAATCCGAGCAAGCCCAGTATTACCCGGTATCTGCCACCGTCAGACGGCCATGTTGCGAGGTAACCATGTAGATATTTCGTTTTTATATTCGTAGCACCCAATGAGGACGTATTATTATAATAATATAAAGATTGTTGCAGAAGGGACCTCCAGAACGTAAGGTACTCATCAATTGCTATAGAACCCAGCTTCCTGCAACACAGGTTATACGTATTAGTTACCTATTCGGTACTCTAACCCCCGGTTCCTCGTAGGTACACTAAAAATGTGTATTATCTACTGTTAAAAGTAAATAAAGGGACGGGGCAGCTAGTAGGTACTACGCGGCCTAGGGCAGCCAGTACTACTAGTCTGCCTTTGTACTTGTGTGGGACTTACACGTTAGCCAAGCAGATAGGTAAGAAGTTAGGCTGTATTTACCTATTAGAAAAAAAGTTCATTTTATTTGACTAGAGACCCACTACTCTCGACGTACCTAATTGTGTTCAAAATTGCGCGACTATTAAATGCATTAAGTCAGCAATATTGATTAAGTCAACATTTTAATTTTATTATAAGAAATTTTAGGGCTAAATTGAAACGCATGTTGGCCAAATTAGCGTCGAGAGTAGAGGCTCAGTTCGTTTTATGCCACGATAGATATCGATAGACGTGAGACCACCGTATTGTAAACTATGAATTGTAGTTTCATGAAACGCGGCCCAACGACCTACCTTGGAGTTTTCGGCGGGTCGGGCGGGGGCTTCCTCAAGATAGTGTAGATATTCTCATTGTGGTCAACAACCTCGACCAGCGACATGTAGCACTGATTCCTTAAAAAAAAACACTTCTAAATAAAATAATAAGAACGATTCCCGAAAACGTAGCTCTATCAAATTGTCGACAAGTTAGGCAAAAAGAGCAGTTGCCATAACAACTGTAATCAAAGAGTCCATTCTTAAAACGAACGTATACCTAATGAACCTCGACCTTTTTGAATAGTTCGTGTTCGTAGGTTATTGATTTTTGTAGGTGGTAGTCAATGGCTGTTGGTTAGCTATCAAGTAGAGCGGTTGTAGCGCAGCGGTAGAACGCTGGCCTCACAATCAGAGGCCATGGGTTCGAGTCCCGGCATGTACCAATGACCTTGTTTTCTAAGTTACGTACATTTGTGAAGATGTCGTAGCAATACCACTTGTTAACAGTGAAGGCAAACTTCGTGAGGAAACACTAGTCTCTGTCTGAGTTATTTACTCGTACGTACCTTGCTTGCTATGTAACTACAATGGCCTAGGTATGAGGCTGAGTGCGGAAATCTCAGGCTGTGTGTGTTAACAAAAAATAACTAATGCATGTTGGAGATTCTTGCCCTTACACAAAGTGCGATACTAGTGCGAAATCAAAGTTTTACTATCCGCAGTAGGTAATTCCATCGTTTGGGCTTACATGAATGGAACGAGTGCGAAAAAAAAATCGCAGTAGTTCCATCATGGATTTTGGCAGTGGGTACTACTGAGAATAAAGGAGTGGTCCCAACTCACCATCGGGTTATTGACGATGATCACTTACGGCCAGACCCGACACCCTGCGACCATATTGACATAAAGCCCCTTACCCATGGTCCACCTCCTGAGACCACCTGGGTGAACCGTGGGAATTTTTCTTCGGTAATATCTGCCCTGTGCTGAGTTTCATAAAACTAGTATTCTTATTTAATTATGGCAATTCGAGGTAGAGCGAGTCTACTTGTTATCGACTTTGCAATGTACATCGAATTGTCATAGTAAACCCATAAATTGTACTTCTATGAAACAGGCCCCTGATCTGTAAAGATGATAGCGGTGGTAGCGAAGAAGTAGAACGCTGGCCTCACATTCAGGAGGTCGTGGGCTCGAATCCCGGCATGTACCAAAAGTTACGTAGGTACCTTTTGTAAAGCTGTAGTAGGAGCAATACCACTCGCTAACCGAGAAGGAAAACATCGTGAGGAAACCCGAGTGTCTGAGGTGTTGAAATTGTTTCAATAGTTGAAAGTGTCTCAGCGCTTGAAATTGCTAATGGTACCTACCTACTCTCTCTCTCTCTCTGAGAGAAGGTCTGTGCCCTACAGTGAGACGCAAGTTGGACGCAAGGCTGCAGAAATTTTTCGTCGCAGAGATGACCCTGACGAAAGGTGTTACCATGTTACATAGGAATAGTAAAAAAAACCTTTATTTTATTTCCGCCATTCGAACTCTTTGGTTAACTATTTGAACAAAAGCACGTAGGTACCTACAATATAATAAAATAGTACATTGTACACCGAGGGGGAGAAAACGATCTATTTCTGTTCGAGACAGAAATAGAACTTTATCCGGAGTGATTATTTGGAATAATTAAAAGCGTAGGTACCTACCTTACCTACTGTTAAATTATCAATCTAGTAAAAACCAGCCTCCTTTCCGCTTCTTCCACTTTGTTAACCATGGTTTTGTAATTTCATTGAAAATCGATTACAAGAAAAAATCTCACCTCTTTTCTAATCTTCTAAATATATAAAAGAGGAAACTGACTGATTGGTGACTCGTTGACTGACTGACATATCAACGCAGAGCCCAAACTGCTGGGTCTAGAGACTCCAGGCCAAGAACGTTTCCTTGCTCCAGGCACATAGGTTGAAGGTCTCGATGAGCTCTATAATTTCCAGCTGACAACTGAAGCATAGGATCAATAGTTTCCAAGATATAATGGTTTTTTGGAACGGGCTCCTTTCTTGGGCCGGAGTTAGAGTTGGCCCGTCCAGAAAAAAATAGTAGACGAACCAAATAGTTGGGCCGTTAGGAATAAGAATAGTTGATCAGTTTAGTTGGTCGCTACGGAATAAGCGATAGGTTCCTTATGACGTCTAGGGGCGCACTAAAAATAATTTTTCAAAACTCACCCCTTTAGGGATCTATCAGAGCGGTCACGAGGTCAAGCGTTCTGCGTTCTCGTTCTGCGTTCAAGCGTGCATTCGCTCACGAACCCTGCTGTTGAACGGTCAACGCGGTACCACTAGTACCACTAGATTTTTGACGATAGTTCTTCATCGGAAGACGAATTTATTGGTTTCTGTTTCTGAACGAGTGGCAAAAAATACATGTTCCCGAAAACACAATTTTATGACTTACCATTTTCATTTCCCATTTCTCTGGCAATTTCCAACCATGCTTCGGCTACTTCCTCGGTTTTTGTAAGGATAACGATCCTCCGCATCGTATAAAAAACGCCTTTCACGTACTAACATAATTAGCTTTTCGGTCTCCATCTTTCACCGAAATTTGATCACCTAAACAGCAGTGAACGCGCTAACGCGTGCGTTCCATTTGACCGACGCGGTCAGAATGCCTCCTATGTGAGTATATCTATGTAACGTAATATAATACAAAGAACGCAAAACTGTCCGCTTGAACGCTTGACCGCGTGACCGCTCTGTCTGATAGATCCCTAAAGGGGTAAAACGGGGGTATGGAGGTTGAATGGAAAAAGATCTTTTTGCAATTTGACGTTTGTATTTTTTTATGTTCGTTGCTAAGAAACAAAAGAACACTAGCAGGGGAGGAATGGATATAACATAGGTACCTGGAGGCTTACCACAATCTCGAAGTTAGCAGGACAAAAGCAGGGCAGTTTATTTTCAATGTTCAAAATAAACTGCTGCTATAGTGTACCATGAGCCGAAGTAAGTAGGCCTGCAATAAACCTGCTAAAAAAAAAAGGTTGTCTCTGGCCTGTTTGCCTTAAATGTTGCGTGCGTTCGAAAACCAAATATGATAATTTGCCGGTAAATACCGTTTTTATTACGAAATAAAAATAAAACATTTTGATTGTGAAAAATGTAATAAAAAACATTTGTAGCAGCACTGCTCACTGTGCGGATAAAAGTTGAAAACAAGTTATGGAAAAATAAAATAAATGGCTGCGGAATAAAAATTTTGTCTTAAGTTCTACATTACTTAAAAATTACGTTTTTTAACGTGTCTCGAAAGTTGTTTTTGTTTACGTCAAAATATGTTTGAAGAAGTTTTTGAATTGATAAAAAAGGTTTTTGCTAAACTACGATTTTGAAGGAAATGAAGTGGTGTCGCGGTGTCGGTTCAGACTACTTTCAGCAATCATAAAGAGTTACGAGGTTATAAATTACCAGGAGACGGGCAGCAGCGTCTTCCTGAGATTCCAACCGCATACTGCGATCGCCAACCCGCCTGCTAAGCGTGGCGATTATGGCAAAACCCCTCATGGTTTTCATAACCATTAGGGAGGCCTATGTCTTGCAGTGGGCGTCAAAAGGCTGATGATGATGATGATGATGAAAGAGTTTTAAAACCCAAAACAAATATTTGAAATGCGACTAAAGTTCGAGCCAAAAATAAGTTTCTATGACTTGATATAGGATCATATACCCAGCAATGGGCAGAGTTGGGCTGACTGAATTATGATGAAATATAACTTATTTTTTATCATGAATAAGATAAGATAACATATTTGTTTATTTTCTGTTCACAAAATACATAGAGGAATAGAGCTCATCTTCGTCTCCACGGACAAATCTGTGGATTTCGTTGGCACCGGTAACAAAGCTCTAATGTCTTCGCACAGATTTTCCTCTAAAACCTTAGAAAGTCGATACCTCCGAAGATAATACAATTCGTTGTAAACTTCGAATGGATTAATCTGCAGTCGTATAATTTTACGCCACGCTTTTTCCTCCTTATTGCGAAAAACGTATCATCGTCCAAAACCATAAAATTTCTTCATCACTCATTTTAATACGTAAATTAAATAATAATTCGCTTAGCAGGGTTTTAAAAGCTGCTCAAGAGTAACATATAAATAACTGCTAAGAATGACAGTTCAGCAGCGCTGCGAGCGCGCAAAACTGAGCTTGTAGTACGTTAGCAGCGTTGATTAGACGGTGAACGTCTTATAGTTAACAGCGCTGCGATTGTATGGCTCATGGTACCATTAAGCAGGGCAGTTTTTTATAAGGCTTAAAAATAACTTCTAATAGTGCTTGTGGTAAGCCTCCAGCTCTGCTACGTAGGGCAGGAATGAAATTTTATAAGGCAGAAATTACGAACTTTGTAACCCGTTTATGAACGAGCAATGAGACACTCCCTCCACCAATCCGGACTTGGCCCCCGTGGTGGAGTATGGCCTATACCTTCCTCAGGGAAGAGACCCGTGCCCCTCGGTGGGGACATAATGGGTTGATGATGAATGAATGAGACACTTTTTGAGTGGGTGTGGTATAAATATAATTATTTTTAAGCTATTGTAGTAGGTATTTATTGAATAATTAGTTAAAACAAAAGTAAGCAAAAGCTATAATTAAGTCCTGAACCACTTTTAGGTCTCGATCTAAATAAATTTAAAATAATTAAATAACCTGTTACTATTTGATTTAAAGTAACGAATATAGTAGGTATAATATATCTACTTACTACATTTTATGTAAAAAAAACTGTCTTATTTATAAAAACAGGATTGCTTAAAACACTCCATAACGCTAATTAAAATGGTCTGTGGTGGAGATTTTACAAGAAAAAGACGTAAACACAGATTAAATAAACTGCCTCTGAAGAATGCTTTACAGGAATCGGGTTTTTAGTCCGACAAGGAACCCTTATAGTTTCGTCATGTACGCCTGTCGGTCTGTCTGTCTGTCTGTCTGTCCGTCCGCGGCCTAGCACAGACCGGTGGTACTAGAAAGCTGTAATTTGGTGTGTGTATTTATTATATTTATCACGCCGACAAAGTTAAACCATAAAATGTTGGTTTTTTTTTTTACTGTTAAAAGTGGGGATGATTATTTTTTCTCATCTACCCCATCATGGGGGGGTATCGTTGGATTGGTCGTTGAAAAATATTGTGGGTGTAGGAAGTCCATTTTGCGATTTAGGGTTCCGTTTGCGAAATATTAAGCTTTAAAGCGCAAATTTTTGTCCGAGTAGGGTGTCCTTTCCTGGCTAAATGGTTGATTGTAGAAACGTGAAAAAGCTCAGAGTATTAGCACATATAATGAACTTAAAAGGAAAAGTAACACGGTTAAGGAGGCTTTACTAGTTAACGAGTAATAGGCAACCAACTTATAAAAATAATATTTCGTACAAAATCCATTGAAAATGACTTCGACGAAGTTGTTAGTTCTGGAAAGTAGATAAAACACCCTCTTTCTACGGAACCCTACATTGTGCGTGGCCCGACACGCACTTGGCCGGTTTTTATAAAAATAAGGCCGTAAAATTTTATGTTCGCGGCCTATGGTTGGAGTTTAAAAAAAAACGATCAGCGCGGGCGTCACACACAAAGCTTAAGTGAACGAGAAATTAGTCTTGCTTGACCTTTGTTTATCATTGATACTGGATTTAAATTATTGGTCATCAAACAGTTTTTAGTGTTCTAATGAACAATTATTATTAAGGAAATATTCATTATTTATTTTTATTAATATCAGAATAAATAGTATTTACAAGTAAAAAGCTGGGAAGTAAGTACTAGTTTTTCCTCTGTGGTACTCGATCGGTATTAATTTAAGTCTAAAAAGAAGACCGAAAAGTATCCCCTCTGAATCAGAAGCATCAATAACTAATACAGTACCTACCTATAAGTCATAGTAAAGTTGTTAACATAAATTGAGCTTATTTCAATAATTAACTAAAACAGTGTGTTCCTATTAAGTTAACAGCTGAGTTCAAATAAAACAAAACTTTGTACACGACTCAAAGAAAAGCGACACACGTCCTACAACACTGGGAATTAAACTATTTGCTTCTCGCTCCTACGTGTGAGCGAGACGCAAATAAAATACTAACACTGCTATACGACGAGGTGCCAATATCACCTGCAGAGATCGCATCAGATCTATTCCATCTATCTATGCAGCCCATGAAAGACGCCCACAGCTGGGACTTCACCGTCAGTCCAACCTCCCCGGTCGCCTGCCAACCTCGTTCATTGCGTCCTGCCGCGTTCTCAATGCTACTACGCATATTTCATATGCATGTTTCATATACCACCATTGATTTAATATCACCAAATAAATTTCTATTTAGTATCATTTGCACCAACCATGTCATTCCGACTACAGGATCAGAATACAAATTCTATTAATTTGCAGCGCGGAGTGAGACAGGGAGATGTAATATCTCCGAAACTGTTTACAGCTGCACTTGAAGACGTATTCAAACTTCTGGCCTGAGAAGGGTCTGGCATCAACATAAATGGCGAGTACATCACTCACCTTCGATTCGCCGATGACATAGGTAGTGATTATAGCTGAGACCCTGGAAGACGTGAGTTCAATGCTCAATGACCTGAACAGAGCTTCTAACAGAGTGGGTCTTAAAATGAACATGGACAAGACTAAAATAAAGTTTAACTCCTTGTAGCACCCACTCCTATCAACGTTGGCGGCTCTGACCTCGATAATGTTGACCACCTTGTAGGTATACTTGGGACAAACAGTCCAGTTACATAAGTCCAACTTCGAGATAGAGGTCACTCGTCGAATCCAACTCGGATGGGCAGCGTTCAGGAAACTAAAACACATTTTTGCGTCCAAAACACCTGTCTCTTTGTCTTGACAAAGGTGTATAAACAATGTGTGTTGCCAATTATGACTTACGGATGTGAGAGCTGGGTCGTTGACTATAGGCCTCATAAGAAGGCTCAAGGTCGCCCAGCGAGCAATGGAGAGAGCTATGTTAGGAGTTTCACTGCGTGATCGAATCAGGAATGAGGAGATCCGCAGAAGAACCCGAGTTAGGTACTGATATAGCTTGAAGGATTGCTCAGTTGAAGTGGCAGTGGGCGGGGCACATAGCTCGGAGATCTGATGGCCGTTGGGGCGAAAAAGATCTAACCTGGCGACCGCGGACCGGACGACGCAGCGTGGCCAGGCCCCCCACCAGATGGTCTGACGACCTGGTTTCGGTGTCTGGGAGTCGCCGAATGCGGGCGGCACAAGACCGGGAAGTTTAGAAAACCATGATGGAGGCCTATGTCCTGCAGTGGGCGTCAAATGGCTGATGATGATGATGATGATGATGATGCACCATTGATTGAACAAACGATATCTACATAGGAGTATCATTTGGACCATTGATGGTGCTAGTTAATTAATGGTGCATTGAAACCGAAGGGATCCATCGAGCGGGCGGCTTCCTAGCGAACGACGGCGTTCTCGGCCACCAGTCTGTGCACATCTTTGTTCATCTTCCTCCCTTCGCATTAAATCCTTTACTTTCGACCTTTACTTAGCTTTACATTTCTCTTTACAAGACTTCTCGCCTTTAGCGTCATCGTAGATGTAGATGTAGGGGTTGGCCTCCAGAAATGCGATGTCTTTCTCCAGTTGGCCCAGCTGCCTCTCGATGTTAGCCTTCTTCTGTATCTTGGGCGCTGTGTCGATGAGGATGGGCAGGCAAATGTAACGGTTCTGAATCTTGCTCCATGTCTGTTTGAGTCCCTGCAGACATTTTTTTTAATTAGGTAACTTAAATACTTTCTCACACATAAATCGTTCACTTGTTCCAATGTTCCCAAGCTAGAATACCTTGTATTAGTAGGGTAACCAAGCAAGGGCATCACAAACATGAAAATACTCCTAGATTGAGGCCACGTATCAATTCCACTGATGAGAATATGACAGATTTTCTACGGAACGTTAAATATCAGATTTGACAGTGAAGTTCCTGTGACGGTTCTGAAGTCTCTCTATGAAGACTCCAGTGCTTGCGTTAGAATTAATAGGGCGTATACCTACTGACTGGTTTAGCATCCGCAGGGGTGTGAGACAAGGATGTGTCACCTCCCCGTGGTTGATCAACTTATTCATGGACAGTTGCCTGACTGATTTGAAAGAGAATGACTTTGGGATAAGGATGGGTGAGCTGCTGGTCAAATGCTTGTTACACGCCGATGATCAGGTTTTGTTCGCAGCGTCGGTTGAAGACCTGCAGACACAAGTAACAGTAATAGATGAGGCGTTTAAAAGGAGAGGAATGGACATTAATGTGTGTAGGACAAAAGTAATGGTGTTCGAAAAAGATAATGAAATGACTGAGTGCAAGATAAGGATTCGAGGTGAAAGGGTGGAACAAGTGAAAAAAAATTGTCTATTTGGGGAGCCTCTTTACCAGGGATGAAAAGTGAGAAGGTGTATAGAAAGAAGAGTAAAGGCGAGAAATTGTGTAAACGGTGCATTGCACTCCTTTGTGATTGGCCAAAACATCTTCAAAAGAGCTAGATTGGCTATCCATAATGGAGTGCTGGTCCCAACACTTATGTATGCTAGCGAGACTTGGGTATGGCAAAAGAAGCAAGAAAGTAGAATTAATGCAGTAGAAATAACGTCCTTGAGAAGTATGTCTGGTGTTACTTTGAGTGACGGGATACGAAATAGTGTGATTAGAGGACGTTGTGGGCTGAAAGAGGATGTAGTGACTAGAATTGAGAAAGGAATGTTGCGTTGGTTTGGACATGTGGAGAGGATGAAGGAAGAAAGATTGACGAAACAAATATATCGAGCGAATGTGGGTGGAAGGGCCGGTAAGGGACGACCCAGACGGACATACTTCGACAAAATAGGGGATGTATTAGCAAAGGGCAAGATAAAAAGGACCCGAAACCGGCGTGGGTGCATGCAACGACTAATGAATGTTGAGGAAGCGAAAGTGATCTGTTAGGATCGTAGCAAGTGGCAGTCCCTGGTCACTGCCTAGACATTTTAGTGCATAGGGTTATATTATTGCATATTTGTTACAGCCACTGAATACTCCTCAATACTTTAATCAATAATTTGCCTACTGCGGTCCAGGTACTCGTTTACAAGAACGTTTGCAAAGAGGTGATAAAGGCATAAACCCTTTGGACGACGCTTGTATGCTGCACGACATAGCTTATTCGAAGTATTCAAGTTTAGAAGATCGACATAAGGCTTAAGAGCTAATACATGTTCATAATATTTTTACTTTAGTATTGTTACGACGTTGGATAGGAGTTAAAACTTTGAACGCGTTTTTCCGTGCCTTGGAGGCGTTTTCAGCAGGCTGAAATACCGTTTCAGACCGTTTGAGGGTGCTCTGTCACATACTTACTAGTTTATCAAAATTTCACCCAAGTTACCATGGTTTTCAGGCGCCTGAAACATGTTTTCAGTCCGTTTCAGGCCACCCTCTATCCGATGACGCCATAACCTGAAAACCTGTTTTCAGGCAATTTCAGGACCGCTTATGGGCCCTTGAAGTACATTTCAGTATATGATGAAATTTTCAATAGGAGTGAAAGAGAAAGCACTGTTAGAGAGGGATAGCTATAGTCCGAACATTCCGGAAAGATGTGACAGATATCACGATCGAGCGAGACGGCATAACCTTCCACAACTTGATGGAGTTTTCGAGAACATCTCAAACGGTATATAAGCGGGGACGACGCGTGCCGCGAGTCAGTTTTATTTCGGAAGCGGAAGTGAAACGAAGTAGAAGTGAAGGAAGAAGTACTACGAGTATTATCGGATCAGTGCAGTGTGATTAAAAGTGTTTGTTTAGAGAAAAGTTTGAAAAGCAAAACTTTTGCCATTGATTTCGGTGGAACATACATTACTTCTACTATTCCAATATTATATCCGTTATGCCCATGTTGGACTTATATAAAATAAATAAAAGGTACTTCTATGAAGACAAATAGACGCCGCAAGCAGCAGACGTCATTTTATTGTCTTTTTACGCTCTCAATTTACAGAAGACATGGGGTCTTTATTAGTTGCGAGAAATATTCTTGTCCATTCCAAATGTATAAAGTAAAGTTAATTTACATGTTCTGCAGCACAGGACCTCTGGAATACAGGCGTGAGTTTATGTATGTATGTAGTTCCTATGGAAGAAGGCACTTGATCCTAGACTTTATAGAAGTCCCTGACATTCTAGAGAAATTCTGCTAGACAAACAAGACAGGTGTTTTGTCTACGCTCGTCGCGGAGATTTCATTCGTAATAGAAGGGCAACTTGAAGAGCGAGACTTTCAAGAGAAACCAAGATATGTAAGTCCTTACTTCTAGGAGCGCTTGCTTCTCCTCCGGCTCAATGAGCGTGCAGGGGTCCTCCCAGTCCGTGCCTTTCGCCTTAGCGCGGTCGCGCTCGCGCTGCATGCGTTCGTTGAACCTCAGCAGGTACGTGGGCATCTGGCCGTAGTCCGGTCGCCGGCAGAACTCGGGGATAGCGCCCGAGCCCGCCAGCTTCTTCCGGTCGCCCTTGTTGTTGATCACTAGGCTGCCGGGCGAGGGTTGCTAGTTGACAGATACATCCTCTGGGTAGGGGATCAACTCTTTTCAATGGGCCCAGCGAGTCTGTTACTAAGGCCGTATTAGTAATACAATCTCATAGGCTGAGACACACAAAATGACGTGGGGCGAGTACACGGAAAAGACGCGTAGATGCAGGGCGAGGGCGCGAATTCGTCCCTTCCGTGTGGCCAGGGCAAACATAATTATCTGTTTGGCCGTGACATGGTGTTAACCATGGGTTAACATGGTGTGACAAGGGTGGGAGGAGTCACGATTCATATAAGCTTCGTCTATGTCTAAATCGAGAGACTAAAACTAAATTTTACTCTAACAGGTTCATGTCATATTCTATCTTACACGCCCTCCCGCTGCGTTTTGCCCTTCGCGCCGTGGACGTTGCGGATGTTCTGGACTCTATAGTTGAGCGTGGGTCGGTGCGGCGGGGGCGTTATGCGCGGGGGCGCTATGCGCGGGAGCTTCCCCCTCTCCTCGCAGGGCTTGGGCACTCGCTCCAGCACCTTCACCGGCCGAGGGACGCCGCCCCCCTTCTTTAGGTAGTCCTCAGGTCGAGGAATGGGCGTCTCCGCGTAACCGAAGGTTCGACGCGTCTGCGGCCGCTTCTGAGCCCTTAGCTGTTTTTCCAGCTCGGATATGTACCTGGAATGTTGTAGGTAGGTAGTGGTAGTTATGCTGTATGTCTCTGTGGGGGTGAGTGCCACTGTCGGCATGCCACATATGAACTGGCAAAGAAGGGAGAAACGTGGGCCTGATTAAAATAGTTAGACAACTACTTTTGTGTGATGAGTAGGTACTCGGGTGACCAATGACAACAGCACCTAAACTTATAATGAAAACGGACAGTTCTATAAAACGAAGTTCGGATGTTCCAGCCACCTTAGAGCACACGCCAGGAAGCAGTGACGGTCGCTGTCGACGGACACGACGAGGAGGCCATCATCGTCATTTCATACAACTGTAATTAATTGAAACGTTTACTATGATAATTCGATGTACATTGCAAAGTCGATTACACCACTGGTACTTAATAATTTAAGTAGGAAGACTGCTACGCATTTTACATCGGATTGCTACTATTGCTGCAGGCCCCGCGGTTTCTTAATCCGGCACTGTCCCACAGGAAACATAAACTTGATAACCTGACGCAAACCAACGGTCCCTTGATAGAATGTGCTGCCGGCCCCGCACAGTAGGCCGAAAATCACGTTTCATAGACATTCAAACTGACATGTCATAAGTGACGCTTTTTTTGCTTGGATGTGATGGAGAATACTTGCTATATGCCTTACATAATGAACTTTCAGGTTTATAATCGTAAACAACGCGCTCAGAATTTTTTTCGAAAAAATTTGTATGGGGTCGACATAAAAAATTATGATATCTCCGTAATCGCACAATTGCGCCTAATATCCTCTGAGGTTATTAATATATACATTATTTAGGATTTTTTGGCATACTTGATGTTGCGGTCAACCATGCGTTTTTTTTTTCTTCGATTTTAAAAATTTCACTAAAGTTTTTTTCCATTTTTACAAATATTAAGTTTTACATGAATGCATATAGACTGGGCATTCATGAAAATTAATTGTGTGCTATATTAGAAGGTAAAATACATTAAAAAAGCTTAATATCTTGATTTTTTCAACATATTATATATTTACATCATAGGAACATTTACACATATCAAACTAAGTTTAATTAACAACTAAGTGTACTGATGATGAACTAACAAAATAATTGTGTTTCGACTCTCTAAAAATGCTAAAAAAATTGATTTAAAAATTATTACAATAAAATTATATGATAAAAATATAAATAAAACAATAAATATATTACTTTAAAATATTGCCTAATCTGAATCACTATCTTCAGAGTCAAACTCCGAGTCAGAGTTTATATCAGCAATATCCCTAAACTCGAATTCAGGCGTTTCAATGTTCAGCAGATCCAATGTTTCCGCAAACAAAGTTTTCTTTTTTTTGCATCCATCGTTGGTCGTATTGCTGAAATAAACGGATCGGAAGAGATAATAAGGAAATTAAATATATCTTCGTTTGAACTCAGTCTGCTCTTCTTACGTGAGTGATGTTCCCTGAATCTTCTGAAATCCTTATTTCGCGCTTCTGAAGCTTCTTCTGATAAACTCCCAATCGGTACTATTGCGTTAGCAGCAATAATTTCAGCTCCATGAAGCAGTATCGTGTGCACTGTTGATGACATGTAGTACCAGTTGTATAATTCTACATACTTTTCAGCAGTTGTGTAGGCATATTCTTTAAATTTTGAAACATTGATGGATTGACCTGAAGTTATGGCTTGCAAAATCACATTAAATCTTCGGATCAGATCTTCATCTAGTCCAGTGATACTTGCAGTCTTTTCAGGAAATTCAAAGAATCGTCGTGCAGTGTTGCCGTCATTAGTTGTGCCATAGCCTTGTTTTACGACATCAATCAATAGGTTGAGTTCCGTTTTGAACTTGGCTTGGATTGATTTTTTTCTTGCATCCACTGCAGCTTTCTCACTTTCTGTTCTAGCAGACCACTTCTTAATATCTAATTTATATGCGATATGCAAAAGACATTCCATAATGTTAATGCGCGCATGTAGTGATGAAAGTCCGAGATCCATCAAGTCATCTTCTGTACATTTCTTTCTAACTTCTTCTAACTTGTTCATCTCCGAAGGTTTCGCCAAACAAATATAGCAAGCTGCATTCGATCTTACGTAAGGAGAGAGGTAAGTTTTTATTTTGGCATCAACCATGGTGAGCATTAGCTTATGACTCACCATATTGCTATCACAATCAGATGGTTGGAGAGCTGATATCTCAGCTTTGACTCTTTCATTTTCTTTCTTCACCACTGTTTCACTTTCTTTAACAAAGATGAACTGCACTGGACGACAATACGCTGCGGAGCATGACTTTGGGTTCTCCCAAACTGTAACATCTTCACAAGTCATCTTCAGTGGTGACAACGAAGTCATGAAGATACTTGAGTCATCTTCTGTAGAATCCATTTTCTGTTTGTATCTGCTTTGGCTGGATGCTCCGTCAAAACCGTATTTTGATATTAAAACCAGTTCTTTATTTTGCATACTTTCTGGCAACGATTGAATTATTCTTTTTGCTGTCAGATCTAGCAAAACTTGCAGTGAAATTTTCGCTGAGGAATCTGTCACCGTAATTGCATTTTTTGGTTCAGGTGGAAAGCACACACTCTTCTCTTTTTGCACGCAGTAATTCGAAGGGTACAAGTGTTTAAGGCCTTCTCGAATTGCTGATTCTCGCAGAGTTATGTATTGCCACTTTGATAATTTCAGAGATATTAGTAAACCAAATGCTTTTTGAGGTGAAAACGTTTCTTTAGTGGTTGGTATGGGAGTTAAATCATGTAGATTTTTGATTGATTCTGGATGTTGTACCATGTATTCAATCACAGAACCCATGTTGTTCTGGCCTTCATCTTTTAACTTTGAAATCGTAGCAAATACGAGCTCACTGGAATCTTTGTCAGTCAGGTCTCCACTTCGCCTCTTTTTCTGTTTCGTTCCCAAGTCTTCAAAAGGTTTACGATTGGCGATTTTTCTTTTCGTCATTGTTCCAGTTGATGATGTAGATGGCTCACTAGATGAACCAGTAGCGCTTGATGATGACTCCAAAAGGGGCACTATAGGACTTCCTTCATGCTGAATAATCGATTGCATATTTTCTTTCAAGCAACTCGGCCAATCAACATCAGTTTCAAGCCAACTTTCGTAGTGAGTTCGGAATATCTCATATTTCCGATGTGTTGATTCATATCGTTTCTGTGCAGCCCTAGTGAATCTCCGGCAAAATTATTTTAAAGTCACACAATCTTCTTCAGATACACTGTTGTTTAAATGAGATAGCACTGTTTCGAACAAAAAATTATAGTCACTGAGTTTGTGTGCTTTTCTCAAAATAACGAACAAATCCAAATTAGTTACGATGCTTGCCATAATGTTTTTACTTTCAATGATTGAAGTATACTAAATTATTTTCTTCAAGTGTATTCCTATTTATTGCGATCGATTTTAGTGTATGTGCCCGAACAAGTAATTTACTAACTACCCTCTAATGTACTAACTTATGAGAAACTAATTATTCTATAGATAAAGGTATTCAACAAGTCGGCAGTTATTTAAAACATCATTTACAAACTATAATTTCCCTAATTTTATTGAAGATTTAGAGGATCATTAGACAATTGTCAGATATCAGCTAATGAGTAAGCTATTTTCGCTTTCTACTATTGTACATAATTATTTTGCATTAATGCCTAGTCTATATACGCCTATGTTAAGCTTAATATTAGGTAAAAATGAAAAAATAAACAAAAAAAATTGGTAAATTTTTAAAAATCGAAGAAAAAAAAAACGCATGGTTGACCGCAACATGAAGTATGCCAAAAAATCCTAAATAATGTATATATTAATAAACTCAGAGGATATTAGGCGCAATTGTGCGATTACGGAGATATCATAATTTTTTATGCCGACTCCATACAATTTTTTTCGAAAAAAAATCTGAGCGCATTGTTTACGATTATAAACCTAAAAGTTCATTATGTAAGGCATATAGCAAGTATTCTCCATCACATCCAAGCAAAAAAAGCGTCACTTATGACATGTCAGTTTGAATGTCTATGAAACGTGATTTTCGGCCTACTGTGCCCCGCGGTGTCTTGATTCGGCACTGACCCCCATAGTACCTATATAAATATGAAATAACCATGTGTCTGCTTTCCCTCGGTAATATCAAAGTTTGGAAAGCTTACCTCGGTGTTCTTGGAGTGACTTCTGGCGAAGGTACCATGTGAGAGTTAATGTTCTCTTCATGTTCAGTGATTAGAACGAGCGACATTTTATATTACTTGGCTAGTTTAGTTTTACTCAATACTGTCTTGTGATGTAAACAAGGGTGTTTTTTTTTTATCAACTACAACATCAAGATAACTTCGAATATTCCAATCCACTTTTCATCTTGGTTTCATTTCAATAGAACTTTGGAAGTGTGGATGTGGAAGTCACTTGGATATTTTCTTGACAGCGGTTTAAAATTACTGCCAGACACATTCTATTCAGAACCTTTTTGCTAAGTTGCAGCCTCACATGGAGGCTATTAATAATGGAGATCAGTTGGATGCTCGTAGGCTATATTCATGGAGTAACCCCCTGTTTCTCGTACAGTAAAAATCGGTTAGTTCCTGTCAGTTGGCCCAAAGTGCATAAAAAACTGACTGCTGTTAACAGCAGCTTAAGATTGTTAGTGTACGAGAATTGGTCGTACCCTGGTGTACGAATGTGGTTGTAGATGAGTGACCTAAGTATTAGGGCTTTGAAGAAAACCCAAAATCTAGTGACCCAGATACCCCGAAATCAGGGCAAGCCCAGGAATTCTATGAAGCGGATTGTGTTGGCACAAATCGATGACCTTCCAGGAATAACGCGGTTGAATACTGCAATTGCTACAGTAGTTGAGATGTTTCACTGCAAAATCTACTACTCACAACTTCAAAGTTTAATGGAATTTCTTATTAATCAGGAAAAATAATCGTCACTCCTAATGTTACAATACAGTCGACAACTGATCAACCTTTACATTTCAGTCGCCAAGTGATCCGTATCGTAACCGAATAGAGTGCAAGTGTGTGAAAGTTGATGTGCTGCCGATTGTAGGCCCCGGTTAGTCTTTTGGTTTGTTTAACATGGGTCCTATTAAGTTGTAAATTAAAATAACAATTGCTTCATGACTGTATTTATTAAATTTATTTACATAAAACGATCACAATGTGAGAAAAAAAAAAACATTTTGTCATCATCATTTTGGTAAAATCATATATTTACGAATAAATACGCTCAATGAAAACCATGATTAACTATCCAACAATTTAAGCAACCACGTTTAAATTGAAAATAACGCATAAGGCAATATGTATTTAACACCACGGCCGTGAAGAGGCTGCGATATCGCCTACAGCTACGTCCAATAAACAGAGTAGGTATCTATACCTGACGCCGACGGCGACGAAACGTCTGAGATCCGTTATTCGTACACTAGCCTGAACAGCGCGTTCGTGGAAAGGTCCGATGAAACTTAAGAGGGTACCTAAAGGAGCAATTCCCATAAAAACGTAGTTTGGTTTTTTAATTAGCAATATATTAAACGGGTTGTTTATTAGGTAGGTTGGGTAGTTTTTTTAATTCACAAACGAGTCTCGATGACACTTTACTTTATCATGTTTAGAGGACACACATCAGGGTTTGCTCGTGCTTACA
The DNA here is from genome assembly GCA_963969515.1 of Yponomeuta evonymella. Lineage (NCBI taxonomy): Eukaryota > Metazoa > Arthropoda > Insecta > Lepidoptera > Yponomeutidae > Yponomeuta > Yponomeuta evonymella. The sequence goes on from OZ018344.1 coordinate 22,239,845, forward strand.
ACTGATAATAACAGAATAAAAAAGAAATTTGAGCCTCATAAGACTTTTCAAACCAACTATGCCCAAGACAGAATTTCTTTTTGATAAGTTTATTTCCAATTCCAAGCACGATGAAACCTCGATTTGTGTCCTTAAAAGTATTGGTAGTGCTACTGAGACCCGGAATGTCGTTCGTGAATTAAAACCAAACTACGTTTGTACGGGAATCGCCTCATGAGGCGCCCTCTTAAGTGGGCTCCGGACCTTTCTGCAACGCCCTGTTTGTAGGATCCTAGGTGATATCCATTGCTGGTTTTAGATAGATAGATAATAATTTATTAAATTTCCAAAACACAAAGATCTAAAAGTGTGAGTAAACGCATGGATCTATGATTGTTCTGTGATAGCGTAATTGGGCCGGAGTAAAATATTATAGGTACATAGCACACTTTGCCGCTGCAATGGCCGGCCTCACACTAATCTGAATTCAGCAAGTAAATGAAACTACACACAACAAGAGCTATGAAAAGGATAAAATCATTCACTGGCGGTATTAAGTACACAGCTTGCATTTGGCATAAGAGCGAAAGTCGAAAAAACTGTGTTTCATTCTTTAACTAAATTAAAAAAAGGAATTCCAGTACTTACAGTAGTTACAGTACTCAAACGTAGTTTGTCGCCGTACATGCCAAAAGTATGATATTTCATAGAAGAATATAATCCTTAAACTACGAACTCGTAAAATGAAAACAGCTTTTTTACAGGTTACTCTGGCTCTAGAGTATATTTTCTCTAGAACGGGCTTAGCACAAAGCTCTATATCGCAATGCTTTCTCACTCTTTTGACCTAATTTAGAGCGAGACACATGGCCAAGTGTGACGATACCGAGTTTCACAGGCAACTGTGACTTCGCTAGATCCAGTTACGCTCACTGACCAAACTTGAACAAACACAAGCAAGAGTGTCAACTACAATTTAATTAATAACTGAACTATGATTGTCTTTATTCCTAAATGAACTCGGCAAACAAAATAAGCCTGGCAGATAGCACATCACTACGTCACATGACTAGACGCCACATACAAGGCTAACTACGGGGGAGACGAGCTATTATTGTCCACCGCGATGGTTCCAAACAAAAACAGCATTACGTCCCAGGCTCGCCTGAAACCTGAAACTAGCCCTTTTTGTTACAATGAGAACTTGCGTACGGTCTATTTTCGAGACACAAATCTCCATGGGAAGTTTCGTCAAAGCTTGGATAAAGTAACGACGGCAGGATTACTAGGTAACTAAGTAGATTTCAACACGAATAGAGTTCTTGTTTAAACAACATAAGTTTTACTTCGACAGTGCCGTTCTACCAAATCAATACAAATTTACTTTTGGTGGCAATGTACAGTCGAAACTGTCTGTCTCTACTCAGTTACGTTATGGGCGACTTTAGAATTAAAAATTAATTTTGCTATTACTGTACAAATTAGCTGAGCTAAAATTTGACGGACAACATTAAAGATTTGTGCCGAGAGAACAGACTAACTATGCTAGATTAGATTAAAATAGGTGTGATGTTCAATAAAATTATGCTAAGCTTATACCAACGCACCATAATTTACATCGCAAAATAATAATATTAAGTAAGTATAAAATCTATAAAATAAATTAACGAAATATAAAACATTTAAAAATTTAACTATTACGCAGTCGAGACTCTTAGCTAATTAAAATTATAAGAAATATATCTAAATAGCTCTTGTTTCAATTGAGAATTCATCAATCCGTCAATTAGTTAAAAAGAAAAGTTATAACTTTAAAAATATAACGTACGAATTACACACAATCGCATTAAATTATACTCTTAAATAATAATGCGCAGTAGCTTGCTCCAGTTCTACTACTGTAAATAAATTCTCATCACATGGTTTTGAGCTAAGCCGGGGATGGGTCTGGCCGGCAAAATATCATAAATTCTAATTAATTCAGAGAATACATTAAATTAACTATTTCCCCGATTTATCTCAACCAATAAATAAATAAATGTTACTTGGAAGGATAAGATTCCCTTCACATCTTACCAAGGGTAACCTCCAAAGAATAAACCCTTTGAAATAAGGCTCTCTAAGAGTTCATTCATATTCAAAGGGAAGCCCTTTGAACATACTTGCGCATTAGTATGCGCAAGCTACTGCGCATCGGCTGCGAAGGCGTCACAAGTATACACGTTGAATACAAGAATAATCAGAAAATATTTTTGTGATACACATAGAGATTATATTGCAACCACAGCCCGTATTGTATAATGCTCAGACAATTACAGTTAACACTACGGGGAATTGTCGCTTTATATTCAATAAGGGTGAAATTACACTGATTTTACCCTGATTGAACGCCAAGCTAATTTGGACAGTGGGGACGTGCGCGATATCGGCAGAACCTTTAGCCGCACTGACACGATCCTAGTCAGCTCGGACAAAGTAGATTTGATGTCTACTCGGACGATATTTCTATCGTGGCAACATCGATCAAATCTCAATAATGGCTGCGTCTAATCAAGGTGGACTCGCGCCAGGCCTAACTTTTCACACTCCACTTGTAAAAACACAGTGGCGTCAAGTGAAAAAACTATGAAATGTAATATGACAAAGTGAACAACTCTGATGTGTGTCAACCTCAGGTGTCAACCAACATCCAACGGAACTTTCAAAACTACCTACTTTGTCAAAATGTCTTCGCCCAAGTTCACTATGTCAGCGCGGCTTGAGATCTTGATACCATTGTGAGTAATTTGTTGTAAATGGCAAACATTGCCGCATGTGCACCAGATAATGTCCTGTTATTATAAACAGGGTTTTTAATCCGGATAATTTTGTTGACTACTGCCATAATATATTATAATAAATAATGTAGACGTATATACCAAAAACACGAGAAAAACCCCCACTGGCCCACAAATAACTATAAATAGGTCAATTACAGCTTATTATTAAAAATATCTCGAGGTATTCATAATTATTATGCTTTAATATTAAGTCAGTATGAATTATAAAAATCTCATTGTATTCACTTTCTAGTCTAACTACATTAGCTATAACTGAATATGGTATTTGGTGGTTAAATCTTGTACATGTACATTCAAATTAATGCCAAACCATTGGACATTATGACCGCATTTCAAGATGTCCAATCATCACTTATTTGCTGTGCTCTTTCGGTCCAGCACTTCTATCATCAACACTAGGTAATAAAATAAAATTTAGTCCTCTGGACGACATGTAGAGTTCCAGCATCAGTTTAATAAGTTGTATGATTATATCCTCTCTAGACGCAAGCATGTCTATATGAATACATAACCAGCCTTTGACAAAGCATAGCAATCCTATAAAATTATTGGAAACCTAAAAGTAAAAGATGATACAGCCTGTATAAACCCCATTGCTGGGCGCAAGCCTTCTCTCCGAGGTAGTACGTTCTAGTCTCCATTCGCGCCTAATATTCCCGAGTATTGAGCTTCATTTACATTTACACAAAATAAGTGGAGTCTTAATATCTCACTGCAAAGGCCTTCTCTCAAAGAGAGAGTACGGGCTTTATCATTACGCGTGCCCACCGCTTATTGGCAATTTCAAGCGGTACGGTATGTGAACACCTCAGACCTCAGGGTTCCTCACAAGGTTTTTCCTTTAGCGAGTGGTATTAGGACTGGAAATTCACAAATTCACGTTAAAACACAGAGTCACTGGTACATGCTGTTTAACTTTGCGGGTGATCTACAAATTTGTACAAACGCAAACAGATCCAGCTGCGTCCGAGTGGAGCGGCCAGATGTGAACTCAACCCGTCGCCAACCTTGTAGATAATAGATGAGCTACTTCTCAGTCGACCAAACACAAGCTTATCGATCGTGACCGTGATGCAGACTCATGTCTCGCCGGACGCGACCTAAAGTTACGATTCAAGCAGTTGGACGCGATCTTAAGCAGCGTTGAGACACAGACGGTTCAGTTTGTTCAACGCGGCGCGTGTCCGGCCCACCTTAAACCACTTGTATCTACGTAATCACCTTGCGCCTTTCGCTGCCAAAAGACTACGTACGCGCCGCCATACTAACATGTCACGGAGGACCGGACACGATACGTAAACGTAACTTTAGACTTATAATTTAACGTCCGACCGAGAACTATCGATAAGCGTCCAATATCGCCCGGCCGTTGATAGAAAATTTAAGCTTCGGCCACACTTACGCGACCATGTTGACGCGTGGAATGTACCGGTCTAGTTTGGGTCGCGCTGTAGCTTTACGCTAGCAGACGGGTATACTCGGGCCGGCGGCAGGCCGCGGCGGCCTCAGGACAGCTCAGGCCGCACGGTGGTGCAGACGTACACGTAGTCGTCGCTCTCGGAGACGGCGCGCACAGGCCGGGCCGAGCGTTAGGCCGTGGTGACCTGCCAGACGATGAGGTGCGACCGTGCAGCGCGCTCGGCCTGCCCTCCGTGCGAGTGCGGAGACCCATCCTCGGCCACCACCACGCTGTCTTCCATCTCGGAGTCCGCTGTGGAGGACGAGTTGCTAGTGAGATTCTACGTTTTCGTTTTATCTAGGTAAGAGGTATATTCTGGGAGAGGGGCGTAGGTGCATATTTCTGGAATGTAACTTTTAACTAAGAAAAAACTCAACAAAAGGCACACAATGAGCATTATACTATAAAAAAAACCGGCCAAGTGCGAGTCGTACTCGCGCACGAAGATTTCCGTACCATTATCTATACAACATTTGAATATTTCAAGCGTCTACCTGTTGCCGTTATTAATATCGTGTTTATTAAAAACAGCAAAAATACGTTTGTTGTATGGGAATATTTATTTTAATATTCCCTGAAGTATTTATTTTATTCTGTTTTAGTAGTATTTGTTCTTATAGCGGCAACAGAAATACATCATCTATGAAAATTTCAACTGTCTAGCATTCACGGTTCATGAGATACAACCTGGTGACAGACAGACAGACGGACAGTGGAGTCTTAGTAATAGGGTCCCTTACCCTTTGGGTCTGGGAACTTAAATTCTGTTTTATATAATTTTTTAGAGAAAATTATTAATTTTGAGAGCCGGAATATTTTGATGTGGGCTGCTTTAATAAATTTTTAAAGCGACAAAAAAGATTCTGACTACGAAACCGGAAGTAAGTCATCAAAACAAACAAAACTAAAACCAAACCGTTGTTAAAAAATGTGCAGCTGTTTGCTAAAAATAAGCTAAAAATGCTATTTATTTCAGAGAAGGCCTGTGCCCTGCCGTGGGATGTATATAGGACACATAAAAAAATGGCTGCCTCTAGGATCTCACGATTGCAGATTCATTGATTCAAGAAACATCTATCCTATATTCTCTTTCTTGACTCACTAAACGACGGGAACATCTAGGCATATTTATCTCAAGAGAAAGTCCCGCGTCGCACTTCACTTCTAAGCGTTTCCTAAAACTAAAAGTCATAGTTTATAAAAACAATTCGATGTACACTGCGTAGCTGATCAGTACAATTACTCTTCCTACGTTTTAACCTGTGGATAAATCCGCTATGCAATGTACATCGTAAACCATGAGTAGGAGTTCTAAAAAATGTTGCCCCGGTATCGCCCCATCACGGTCGAGACCAAGGGTGAATGAAGTGTAAACGCGAATTGAATAGAGCAATATTTGCAAGGCAACAGCTGTTATTTGACAACATTTGATAGTCCACTGAACAATTGCATTGCGACGCCGCTCCAATGGTACAACGCGTGAAAATGAAATAGGCGCCTCGCGTGAAGATAGCATCGCGAGAGGTGCCAAGATAAACCTTGAGATGAGTCTTATTTTCCCGATTATATTACGAACCCATGTTTAGTGAAACAATTACGCAAAAAGCGCACGGAAGAGAGAGATTTATAGCAGTGCAAATATGTGACTTAACGTGCAGAAGAGTGATAAAAAACGATGCGCAATAGAAAAGCAGAAAAGATGCGTGCCGGCCGGTGCTGTTAGTTTTGTCAACGCCCTGCAAGTTTATACGATGACGACACGAAAACCATGCTTCATTCTTCTCTCGTTTTAATTAGAAAGTTATGGAATCCAACATTCAATAATAATACTCAAATAAATGGTTTTATAGTAACAGTCAGTGGTGTGTTACATCTAAAGTTCAGTACGGTATATATTTTGAATAGGTACTGTGCTTTAAGCAGTACTTATTTTATATTATTTATTACCATAATAAGTAATCATACAATAAACCACACTCTACTTTTAAAAAGCCTGGCCAAAAGGCAGGTTACAGGAAAGTGTTACAAATACAAAAGTGTTTGTTTAATTCAAGTCAAGCATGGCGTAGCTAGGGTTATTTTCCATGGGAGCCTGACCACACCGAATCCCAATGCATTAATGCAGTAACCCAAATTCACGGGGTGACCGTAGACCAATCCGGGCTGTGCTAAGCCCACCCGGCTCCCTGCCTGCCTACGCCAATGCCGTCAAAAGCTGACCAACCTTCACATTTTGTTTCAAAGACGCCCGTAACGTAACCGAGTAGAGTGCACGCGTGAAAAGGTTGATATGCTCTCGACTTTTACAGAACATTCTATACATCTATGCTTGGTTTCGGTATCATCATAGCAGCATGAAGTTAGAGCGTCGGTGCTGCGGTGGGTCCTTCAGTTCTGCACATACCAGTATCGGCCTGGAAAGTCGGCACATTCTGGGTACCCTGGTAAGCCCGGCTCATTCCCGGCACGCTACACTACAAGCCAGAGCAACACGTGGGACCAGAGCTCGTCCGGCGAGCAGTCGCTGTCTAGAGACGGAAAATAAGACGGGTACAGCCAAACGAATGAGAAAGCTAGCCTCGTGCTGTTCTTCTGTTAAAATAATGTGATGAAGCTCTCTGTGAGAAGTAAAATCAAGGGTTTTTACACAAAACTGCTGATGGTGGTGCAACTTCAAACAATGTGGACAATGCGTTTTGTTTCCTCGATGGATATAATTGATGCAAGCGTAGCAAAATAAAACACTAAACAAACAGCAGTATGAAATAAAATGTGAATTAACCGCGATTGTATTTTACTCATCCTAGAAGGCTAACAAAACATATTTTTTACTCAAGCAAATTTAATAGAAAAACAACACAACAATTAAAAAATACTTATCACGTGGCGGACAAGCGTATGCGCATGGGTTCCGTAGAAATACTTTCATTCCATTACTTTAAAACAATAAGTTTATGGCAACTATAATTTTGTAGCAGGTACCCAACAACACAATACCCAACTAGCAACAAGCAATAGGTAAAAAACTATAACCAGACTGCGGTAAGGATTATTGTTATACGATATTTTTTTTAAACTCTTGTACCACTTTTTACTAATATAATATGGATACGTGTGCCTGAAATAAAATGAATTATTATTATTATTATTCATACAAATCGAAGGAGTAGTTTAGGCGTTACGGTGGTACATCCGTGAACACAACCATACATACAGACACTGCTAAATTCATAACTCTTCTTTTTGGCTCTGCTGTAAAAATAGATATCTGCAAGATTTTGCGGCTACACAAAGCCTGAATGTTCAATCGACCGAAAGTTAATGTTTTCTTCCATACAAAATAAATATAAAGTCAAAGTTAATTCATCATTAGATACATTTCTCGAATGACACCTGCGCTGAATTCGAATTCGAATGAGCGTTCCTCATTCTGTGTTCAGAAATTTCGTTCTTCTTTCATTCGGAGAAAATTAAATGGATCCGTTCATAATGATAATTTATTATGATATTTATGATAATGTGATATTTGTTAGGCGTTAAATTCCGAATGAAAGAGAGCGAACGAAAGACGGAAATGAACGAAAAGTGAACCGCCTCTGGAACTAACCCTTATAGCTTTCTGTGTTGTGCTAGTTGGAAGCAGAAAAACAATTGTAAAACAAAAGTATGGTAGCTTGGTAGCCGGTGTGCCTTTGGCAACACTTGTGCGTTTTCTTAGCGTAAGCAATAATCTCTTCTCAACTTGTGACAATGAAAAGATAAAGGATATCCAGATATATAGGCAGACGCAGTCTGCGGGAATGTATAAAGGCCTTTATTTAGCGAAAGAAGGAAATAAACGGTTTTGGTGTATGTTTCTTAGGTGTGGGGTCCCAATATTTAGGCTGGCAAAGGTTAATACATCCTTTACGGGGTATTGTATACGTTTCTACAATAAGATCCCTGAGGATATAATAAGCTTGCCAGAAACGCGGTTCAAAAAGTGTGTAAAGCACACAAAAAAAAGCTACTATAACATTAAAGATTATTTAGAAGACAATGATGTCTGGAATTAAAGCCAGTTCAATGCATGAGTTCGAGGTTTTAGAATATTTATTTCATCATCAGCCATTCGACGCGCACTGCAGGACATCGGCCTCCTTCGTGGTTTTCATAACCATGAGGGGTTTTGCCATAATCACCACGCTTGGCAGGCGGGTTGGCGATCGCAGTATGCTGTTGGAATCTCAGAAAGACTGCTGCCCGTCTCCTGGATATTGATTTCCTTAGTCGCCTTCTACGACATCCACGGAAGGAAATGCAGTGATGCTATTCTTAATCCGGTGCCACACGGAAATATTTATTTAAATTCTGTAAATTAAGGACTTGAAAAGACTAAGTTTGGAGTTTTTTTGTCCATTTTTTCTCCATAATGATCTAGATTTTGAAATGGACACCCTAGTTTACAAGACTTGTAACGTTCATTAAGTCGCAGTTTCTGTGCTACAAAGAACAAAAAAAAAAGATTTGAATAACAAACCAATTTTACAACCCCCTAAGGTTGTATATATTGAATAAAATTCGTTTAGTTTCCACCTTTTGGGAAGCAAAAATACAAACAGACTGTACTAATATTTCATAAAATATAGCTAGATACCTGACAGTGATTTTAGCGCATAAATCACAGTTTTTTTACAGTAAAATATAGCAAGACAATGCCATACTTTTTTGTGGTAGTAGGTAATAAGAAATATGTTAGGAATCTAGCTATATTTTAGGAATCTAGCTATATTTTAGGAATGTAGTTATATTTTAGGAATCTAGTTATATTTTAAGAACTAAGTTGTAGATCAAATTTTGTATGAATATTGTATAAAAATATTTTATCTTGACATTGCCAGTTAGGGAAATCTGGAATAGTATGCGTACAAATGATTCAATTTTTAATTAATAAAATCCATGACTACACAGATATAGGTAGTTTGATTTTTAGTTACCTTTCAGCGAAAATGTAGCGCCTGAAATTTGATTCTTTTTTAAAAGGGCTCTTATAAATCTAACGAATACTTTTCTCAGGACCACCAAACTGGCAGTCCTTTTTCAGTATAACGTCGAAACTGTTGGTCTTAAAATAGTTTAAAGACAGAGCGCGCCAAAATAAATATTGATGACGCAAGCGCACGAACACGAGAGTCGAATTAAATGGGGGGGCGGGGGATTCTATTTTTTAAACGTCAAAACTCTAGTTCTCAAAATATATCTTTGACCACTATGGCCTATTAATACAGTTAACTTACATAGTATGCATTGGAAAAACCGATAATTTTTTCCTAAGTTGTCCCTATGATGGTAAAAATAGTATAGTCGAGTATATTTGGAAAAATCCCTTTATGGGAAGGTGCGAGGATTTTTTCAAATATTTAGGTATGAATGTACAACTCTCCATTTTAGCGCTCGCTTCGCATTGATGTCTGTCAGTGACAGCGATTCGAACTGGACCTTGTCAATTGAGGCAGATTATGTGGATAAATAGAAACAATTTTTACGTTACCTAAATCCCAAATACGATATAGTATTTAGTAGATAGACGATTTTTTCTAAAGTAAAGCATTGTTCTTTTCTTTTATTATGTCTGTGGGCGTCTTAACAAAATAAATTCGTTAGTGAATTCTTTTAAAACTTATTACGTAGATAAAAATGTTTCTACGATACAAATTTTACTACTACACAATTAACTTTACTCGATTTAATTTCTTTTCCGAAAAAAACTAACTTTCTCTTCTCGTCACCTGCAGAAAAACCACCGAAAATTTAGGCGCTTTAGCAAGATAAACAGACAAACGAGGCTGAAGAGCCTGGCTAGTATCTCATACCCGTTCGGAAGTCAATGTATCCCTCGCCGCCGGACATGACGTAGACGGGGGCCGGCTCGTCAGCGGGCGCGGCGGGCGGCGCGCGCGCAGTCGCGGGCACCGCCACGAAGAAGCTGACCGCGTCGCGGTGCCCGTGGAAGCTCAACTGCGCGTGCGCCATCGAGCACCACGGGATCGACGACGGGACCGGGCTGGAGGAGCGCGCGCGCGACGACTGGCCTGGAAGTATAGTACATTGTACACCGAGGGGAGAAAATAATCCATTTCTCCTGGAGAGTATGTTTATGTAAGGAAACTCGAGAACAGAAATAGAACTTTCTCCCGAGTAATACATACCGCTTTATACTACACTTCCGAGGCAAATAAAATTATTTAGAATAATTACAAGCGTATTATAAAATTATCAATTTAGTAAAAAATCAATGTAATGCAATGTAACAAAACAAATTGCCGCGCTTTTTTTCGTAGTGCAGAAAAAAGGTCGCCAGCCTCCTTTCATTGATAAATTCATACAAAAAAATATCACACCGTTTTTTTCTAATTGTTTGACATAAAGCCTTTTTAAGATTTGACATTTGTATTTTTATTACGTTCGCTGCTAAAAAACCAAAAAACGCTAGCAGGGCAGGAAGGTATTTTATACAACTTTTTTTTATACTAGTTTTTTATACTACACCTGCTTGGAAAGTACCTTGATACTTTATCAAATTTACGGTAGAAAGTACGTCATTGCATATCGAACAAATATGCGGGGAGAAAACGCATCTGAGCGGGAGAGAAAAGTGTATGAAAATCCATTTCTTACGTGGTTTTTCTTTTTTAATTTTGGATAAGACTATGCGCCGGTAACCTAAATATCAAAAGCCAAAAAGTTTTTACAGTGAGTTTTTATCTCCAAGTTCGCAAAATGACACTGGCCACTAGCTGTGTGTTGGATGGTGTCGGGCTGGCAGTGCGACCCTGCGGCGGCAGGATAAACAATTTGAAAAAAGAACATGTGAAAATTGCAGACTCTCTCAAACTCTGACGTTGGCAGAATCCTTAGGAAAGCCATCACAAAAAAAAAAAAAAAAAAAAAAATTGCAGACGCCATTGGCGCCATTTCCAATTTGTGTGTTGTTTGAGGATTCAGTTTTCGTAGAAAGTAAAATAAAACTATCAAGCAGGTGTAGTATAAAGCACTATGTATCACTCGAGAGAAACTGCGATTCCCGATCTCGGGTGTTTTAAAGCCCTCGCCTACGGCTCGGGCTTCAAACGACACCCTCGACGGTAATCGGTCACTTTCTCCTCTCGGTGAACAATGTACTATTTATACAACATTCCATATAGCTTTTCCCGCCGCACATTTATAAGGGAGAAATGATGAACTTTGTAATCGGTTTATGAACGAGGAATGATAACACTTTCTGAGTGGGTGTGGTATAAACAATACTGTTTAGTGCACTTGCACACAAGAAACAATACAGAAATAACAGATACAATCGTATCGTTAATATCCATTTCGTGCAGACAAAAATAGGTTGAAATGTACTTACATTGTGTTTGTCAATGTACAATGCTAGCCGCTGTCTTCGGGTTGAGTTTGTAGAGGAGAAAAAGAAAGCAAAAAAGAGCTGTGTAATTAGATGTTTTACCTGGTGGCTCCTTGGGCGGGCAGTCGGTAAGCGGCACTGAGATCACCACTCCGTTACTGGTGCCGATCCACAGGCGGCCGGTGCTCGCGAGAAGCGCTGTGATTCTGTTAAGACAAATAAAGTTACGTCACAAACACACGTGTGGTTGAGAAAACAAGGACCTATCACCATCATCAGCAGCCACGCCCACTGCAGGACATAGGCCTCCTTCGTAGTTTTCACAACCATGAAGGGTTTTGCCATAATCGCCACGCTTGGCAGGCGGGTTGGCGATCGCAGTATGTGGTTGGAATCTCAGGAAGACGCTGCTGCCCGTCTCCTAGCAATTAATTTCCTTAGTCGCCTCCTACAACATCCAAGAAAGGTAATCATCATCATCATCATCAGCCATTTGACGCCCACTGCAGGACACAGACCTCCTTCGTGGTTTTAATAACCATGAGAGGTTTTGCCATAATCGCCACGCTTGGCAGGCGGGTTGGCGATCGCAGTATGCGGTTGGAATCTCAGGAAGACGCTGCTGCCCGTCTCCAAGTAATTGATTTCCTTAGTCGCCTTCTACGACATCCACGGAAGGTAATGGAGTGACGCTATTCTAAATCCGGCGCCACACGGACAAGGACTTATAGAGAATAATAATAATTTTAACTTCTACATAACACAATCACTTGTCCTGGTATCAAACTACGATACTCTGCTATGCTGACCAGACAAGCACATCAGAAACATAGGAGCACACTGAAACTTTGTACGGATCAAGTAAGGCGGAAATCGAAGCCACAACCTTTGTTTTGGAATCAAGTAAGTGCGGGATATGGATATGGGCATAAATGAATGGAACTGTTCGTTTATTTTGGTCTCAGTAGCCTTTCTAGTCTAGTAGTCAATACAGACAAAACAGTAATTGAAGTTTATGTCTCATCTGGTTCCCCGGCAGACCTTTTATCTATGATACAAGAAACTTGTGCGAAATAAGAAAGAAATAACTTATAAGAAACTTAACAAGTATTATGCGCAGCACGTACGAGTCTGCATCCCTTTGTTTGTTAGCAAATTTTCTAGATTTCAGATTTCTTTATTGCAATAATCATATGTCATTACAGTTCTTATATGTAATTCAAAAGGTACACGACACCTTGTAAGGGCACTACAATATAACTTAACTAATTCCTTAATTGCTAGCTTATAATTGTCTATTACTAGTATTCTTTAAATTATATATATATTTTTTTCTCTCTATATCGCACAATACAGAATGTATTGTGCGATCACTGTTGGCATCAATAAACGATTATATTATCTCTTATCGCTAACTTACTGAAGTTTACAGAGGAACCAGACTCTTTCTACTTCCTCTGCTTTCATCTTCATTTAGTTCCTATCTAAGCTTCGAGCCTCATTTAATTTATGCTAATGTACTTTAAACGAATTATAAAAGCATGTGATAATAATGAAAATAAAGAATTTATTATTTTCTTTGTCGCGAAGAAGATTAAGTACATACCTGACGAGCGAGAAGCCGAGTTTCCCCGTGCCCAGCATCTTGGAGACGTAGGGCTCGATGTCGACGTCAATGAGGTGCTGGTAGGTGTGCGCGTGGTAAAGCCGAAGCGTCGAGTCCATCTTTATAGAAACCTGCGAATCACGGACGATTTTAATGGTAGTTTCATTAATTATCTGAGTTTAAATGTAACCGTTGAATTTTATTATGTAACTATGGAGTCGAAGATTTGTTACGGAGTGCTGCAGTCAGCCCGGCTCGAAACTTTAACTGTTCAATATCTCTCACGAGTTAAACGGATTTAACACCTTACTCAGCTTATTATGTAACGGGCTACGCTCGGAGTCTCTCTGGAGGATATGATCTACATTAAGATTATTCGCCAAAGAACTAAGGTTAGTAAGTTGAAGTGGTGGCGGGCTGGACACATATGCCGAAGAACCGATACACGTCAATGGGGTGCAAAGGTTCACAAGCGTAATCCACAAACAGGCAAACGCAGCGTAGCGACATCAGCTCGCCGGAACGACGATCTGAAGCAGATTGCTGACAGCGGCTGGATTAGGGTGGTCGAGGACAGAAAGAAGTGGCGTGCCTTGTGGGAGGTCTAAGTCAGTGCAGTGGACGAATACAAGCTAATTGATTCGTCCTACACAGATATCGACCTTCACAAGCAGCCTTGAAAATTACCCGCCCATGGGTTTATGAGGGGATGTGTTTCCATCTCAACCGGCCTTTCATCGCGACCGGCGATGAGACATTCCGGACTATCCGGCCACGGTTCGACCGAAGAAGTATACGCTTGTTATTATAAGTGAACGGCTTACCCAGACGCCGTCGCCAGCGCAGGCCATCTGGCGCACCTGGCTCTCCTGACGCGGGTGCGCCTCGAGCGCGTGCTGCAGGCGGCCCGCGCGCGGCTCCAACACGTGTACCCGGTTCCGGAACCCGCACCACACCGTGTTACCCACCGCGCTCAGGCACCGGACTGTGGACGGGGACACGGTCACACTATCTACGAATGCTGAGTCGAGTCATCAATGCTAAAAACTTTAACACTCACGCGCACACGCACGCACGCACACACAATGAATCAATATATTGTAAAACTTTGTAGTTTCATATAATTGGAGTATACAGACACGGCAACACACCGTGTTGCTGAGTCGAGTCGAGGGGTGGATAGAAAGAATATTGTATGTTGGATAACAGGAAAAGATTACAGTACACGGATTTAATACTTACAGCTATATGTAAGTATTAAATCCGTGTACTCAGTACCCCAGCTCTCCGCAGTATCTTCGTGAGAGGTTCATACCGTTGCCTCCACGCGCCAGACCACAGAGAACGTGTGACAAGCGAACATTGCGAGTCCCAATCTGCAACACCGAGTTTTACTATAACTCATTCTCTGTGCGTGCGGCGCGCTTGTGGAACACTCTTCCGAAGACCATAAGAGATTGTCCATCTGTTGCACTCTTTAAGTTCAAGCTGAAAGAGCACCTTCTATCTCTTTGCTAATATTATAATCTATCTATAATATAGTAGTAGGATAAATTATTGTAGATATGTAGTTTATTCCTTATTTATATTAGTTGTAAGTAGTTTATGTAATGTTATATTATTTGATTTATTATTTGTTTTATTCTTTATATTATGGTATTTAACTTTTATGTGTATGTTTATATTATTATTATATTATTACATTTTTTTTAATTCGTTTAATGTGCACACGTTATTCCCCTACCTCTTTAAAATCATCGTCTCACAACTGATTTGGTTGGCTGGAAGAAATTTCTATAGAAATAAGCTCGCCTATGTACCCGTTCTTATTGCTTTGTTGTATGTGTAACATATTTCTTTCTTGTGTACAAAGTATAATATAGTAGATTGTACAACAAGTGCATAAAACGCACCATTTTACTCGAGACGTTTATCCATCCGAGCGAGCTTGCGAGCGAGGATAGATATAAAGTCGAGTGTAAAATGGGTTTTATGGACGAGTTGTACACTCTACTTTTCACTTCGATTGACGACATTATTTATCGTTAATCAAAAAACAATTTTAAGTTGTAACACAAATATTACAATGAAAAAATAATTATGGTTCCCGCCAATTAACTTTTTTTTCTTTTTTTTTTCTGTAGGGACGTGACACCTGACTTAAGGTCGTTACATACTGCTCAGTTATAAAAACATTTTCTTTTTATAACTATGATAAGTTGTTGTTATGGCTTAAATACTATACTGATCTACTAAATTGAAAAATAAACAAATATAAAAAATAATAAATGAGACGAAATACAAATTATAAGTTTATTTCATGAAGTTTTATTGTGTACTTTGGCTGTTGGTATCTTTGCCTTGGTCTTAGAATACGAACGAAACGAAATAAAATAAAGAGGTTGTTGTATGAAGTTAAAGATGTTCGTGTGGCTGTTGCAGCGATTGCCTTGGTCTTCGACGAAGATTTTACTTTATGCTCTAGAGCATAAAAAGCGACTTTATGTCGCCTACGCACGACATAAAGACGAACTTTTAGAGCATGAGAAGTGAAAATAATATTTTTAACTATTTTTAGATTTTTGGTCTCTAAGTCAAGAACCTCCTTGGTACTAGTACAAAGAAGGTCAGAAATCTATCAACACCGTATACATTTTTAGAAGTTAAAAATAATGACAACTAGTTCCACACATGGTAACCAGTCATCACAAACATGGGATCAGTGGGAACCGAACCCACATGAACAGACTGACGTCATTATGTACAAGACAAGCACGGCGGCCTTCAGTGGGAATAGAACCCACGACCGCGCTAACCCAACGAGGTAGTCATTAATGATTTCATGTGGATAATTTTATCTGAAAAAAAGATTTAAAAAGTTTCTGTAAATAAAAAGCTAGGTCAAACCTGAGTTGTCTTCTTTGTCTTTTATTAGTGAGTGGCGCATGCTTATAATATGCAGGCAGTGATAGTTAAAAACATAGATGTCTAACTAGCGCTAAGAAATGACCCGGGCGGGGCTTGTCAATTGTGTTAGGTACCAATCGGAGCGAGTTCAGTATTATCCGGCAAAATATCTATACACGTGCCACCGTCAGACCGCCATCTTGCGAGGTACCCAGATATTCCGACGGGTTATACATCATGAAGTCAATGGTTTGACGTTTTTGTATAGGACCAATCATAACTTACGCTGTCATTTACTATCGCCCAATCAACGTTCACGTCGTCACACATGGCGCACAGAATGACCCAATCACAGAGTGATTTACTCTACAGCACACCTTGCGCTCATTTCATTGGTACCGACTAATGGATAGGACAGGGGCCGTTTTTGGGAGTGAATTTTCTAGGAAGAAATACTTCTATAGTCTTTTTTATTCGTAGCATGCCGGCAATTTCGCTTAGTCACCTGAGCACTTGGAGTCGCCGAGCGTGACGAGCATGTGTCTACCGAAGCACCACTGGCCGTCCGCCTGCCGCGCGAATATGGCGACCGTCCCGTCTGCTAGCGCCACCACGCAGCGCGACGAACACGCTGTTATAGACAATATGGCGTCGCGGAGCTTCACGCTGGAATCATTGTCACTTGGGTACACTTTTTGAAACTTTCGTGGTTGTACATAGACACTATGTGACGTCAGGAAAAATATCAGCAGGTACATAATGAAACTATGGGAACCCACTGGGAACCGCTCTCTTCAAATCAGCACCAGAGAGTAATCCGTTTGCTGACAGGCTTCTAAGTGTAGCAGAAGAATGTTTGAAATATTGTAAACATGATGAATGAAAGGGTATACAAATTGTGAAGTAATTTGTCTTATGGTCCATATCAGATACTGCTACCTTGTTGACTGTCCTGACTTGTTAGCTGAGCTTAATCTCCTCGTTCCCGCTCGTTTCCAATCTCGCCGAAAATTGTCATTATTTGCTCCTTGGGCTCGCACTAACTTTAGACAGAATTATTACTTCATTAGAGCTATACGATCTTTCAACGACCTCTGTATTGAAAACGGAGACATTGATCTGTTTACCGATAGCATTTCCGTCATTCGCAAAGAAATAATTTCTTAAGTTTTGTGACTCTGTCTAAGCTTCATTACCGACAAAACCTATTACCACGGTGTGCCATTCTCCTTCTTTAATTTTTTGTCGATGTGGTTACTGATTCTGGTGTTTTGTGTGTTATCTCTCTTTCGCCTGTGCTAATTGCCCAAAATATTGCTATCAGTGAAAACTTTTTGTTGGATTTCCGTATCTATGTGTGTCAATTTAATGTGTTAGTGATAAGCTGTTACTTTTCCCAATAAGATAAAATAAATAGAAAATAGTCAAATACTGCTAGATTAGTTGATATTACTCCCACGCTATGACGCTGATTCCAGTTCACCGCCAAAGGTGATATTGCATATTGACTTCACTAGTTTCTTGGCGATTATTTATTTGATTTATTACCTACACAAACAGCAATACAAATACTAAATAATATACTTAAGTATTTGTTTTTCAATAGATAAAGATCGTGTTAATTGGTGTAACGATAAAGAGACCTATAGCGCGTTTATGGGCTTTGGATACAAATACATTAAATCGAAGGACCCACCTGACAATGCAGCGACTGTAGTTAGCGACGGCCGAGTGCACGTAGAGCGCCCCGCTCTTAGTCCCGAGCCACATGGTGGCCATCACGGAGCTCATGTCCCGCTCCAACGCCCTCTCCGGTCGGAGCAGTGTGCTCATGTGTTCTTCTTCCAACGCTGCGTCCACGCCCGCCTCGGGAAAGGCGCCACCTGGAGAGGGACAGTAATTACATAGTTAGACCTGAGATTTCCGCACTCCTCATAGTTTGGCTATTGTATGTAGCAAGCGCTAGCAAGGTGTGTGAACGCCTCACACACTCGGGTTTCCCAAGGGTGTTTTCCATCACCATTAGTAAGTGGTATTTCAAGTGGAGACGGGCAGCAGCGTCTTCCTGAGATTCCATCTGCATACTGCGATCGCCAACCCGCCTGCCAAGCTTGGCGATTATGGCAAAACACCTCATGGTTATGAAAACTATGAGGGAGGCCTATGTCCTGCAGTGGACGTCGAATGGCTGATGATGATGATGATGATGATTGCAACTAGGAATGCAAGGACTTAGAAAATAAAGTCATTGGTGCATGCGGCGGTAGGAAGAGTAGAGTAGAATACGGCAAAGGTGTTATAACCGATGGTCGAATGTCGAACTGGCAAACGCAGCGTAGGACGCCAGCTTACTGGAGCGACGATCTGAGGCAGATTGTTGGCAGCGGCTGGGTGATGATGGCCGGGGACAGAAAGAAGTGGCGTGCCTTGGGCAGTCCTATATCGGGCAGTTGACGGTTACGGGCTGATTAATTACCTTTTACAGGGGTGGAATCGAGGGGCGGACTGCCGACCGAGGGCTCCTGTAGTTCGTGCGGCTCTTCGCCAGGGGGCGCCCGCGGCGCCGTTGGCGTCGCCGGGGGCGTCATGAGCACTGACTTCTCCTGCGGACGTCAGGCAATCGTGAGCAAAGAGTATTAATCTTGAGTCAATCTTGTCTTGAGTCCAATATCGTCGTGAATTAATAAGTTAACGGATTAAATAGTCGCGATTAGACTCGTTAAATGGATTACTATGTATGAGCAAAGGAGCGGTCCTTAAATTACGTGAGGTGTTTTCTCAAGAATTTAGACAGTCCTCTTCCTTGTCTGGTTTAGAGAAGGATCTGTGCACCTAACGTAAGATTTCTCACATAATCTTTTGGTAACACAATGACAAGGATGATTAGGTACATATAACGAATTGCAATGTTGACATGAGATTTTCATTGACCTTATCACTGGCCTCTTTTTTTAAATGAGATTTTTCCGGACTCCAATTTTAGCTCACGTAATTAATGTTCACCCCCAAAGAGGTCACCTTCAAATGACAAAGTTGGAGGACCACACTGTACGGACAGGGAGGTATTCTTGCTCTGGCGCAAAACATCGCATCGCCGCGCATCGTGGCGATTGAAAGAAGGCTCTTGATTACACGGGGGTAACCAAATCCTGATCTACACCCGAAAATGGGGGGTTTTGCTCGTCCATATGAACATGTTTTACCATGGGGACAACTTCAAAATCACGAAACACATACTGAAGTTACCACCTCCGGCATTAAAATGCATAGAACATCGAAACTTACGACTACAACCCTCCTGTTACGTAACTGTCCAAATTGGGTTAACAGTTTTGACCATTCCAAAGTGTCAAAATATGTATGTATTTGACGGTTTGGAGCAGGTTAAACCGGACAACTGGAGTTGAGAATTTACGTGGACAAGTGGAGAACTTACGTAGTAGCGCCCCAGGTGTGTTCTGGTCTGTGGCAAATTCTTACAAAGGATACTACTGACGAGAGGTTGGCTCACCAATCTGATGGCTCCGATTGGGACTTCGTTGGCAGTACTGTTAGCATCTGTGGCGGTGGTACCGGTCTCGTCAGGCTTCGAGTTGGTCGGCGGTGCCTGAAGCTGAAACAAGAAGGAGGTCTCGTGAAAAGGTATTTTTTACTGTGAGTGAAGTAAAAATATCCCACTTCTGACATCGACATCAGAGGTGGGATCATTTCAGGCTCGGAAAAAAACTGTTTGGCCAAAAACTCATTCAGAAACTCCCGGAGTTACATGGCGGATCAGATTGATGTTCCTCCGCCACATTGTGCTCGAGGTCCTCGAAGGGCCTGAACCGATGCTGTTCATGCTTTTCGAGAAAGAGAGACTTAAACTTACCAATAGCTTTTCGCGCTCCTCTTCGGCTAACATTCTCTCTTCGTACTCGGCGTAGTCTTCGGCCTGCGCGCCAGGTACTGAGGCGATGCAGAGCACGTGCTTGTCGCTCACTGAAAACGACTCGATGATCTCGCCAGGGTTGTGGGCGTCGATGACCTGCGGAGCGGTTGGAAGGTTGAGCGCATGGTAGTCCGCTTTGTATAGTTTTGTGGGTGCACTAGATTCTCGAAGTAAACGATGTGATGGAATCTCGATGGCATCGCGCGGCATTAACATACAGGGTGTTGCACAAAGGACCAGTGAAACCTCAGAGCATTGAATAGTAAAACTCAAAATGATTATTCCCCTACTCAACAATACCAGATAAGGAATTTTATTTGTATAACATGAGTAAAGCATGGTAACAAGAATGGTGGTTCGTTAGGCTCACCATAATAACCGCCTTGTTGGGGCGCGCGGTGGCGATCCAGACGAGTGACGTCATCCCCTTCTCATTGACGGGGATGCTGGTCGATTGTAGTTGCCGGCTTAGCTGCTCCACCTCTGCCGAGTGCTCCGCTTGGGCCAGGCCCATCTCCTCCGCTGAAGGGAAAAAGGACGAGTTTTGAATGAAGAACACGACGTGATCATTGATAGGATTAGAGTAGTTTTTGAATGAAGAACATGACGTGATCAATGATCGGAATCAGAGTCGGTGTTGAACGCACTACATGCCAATCAGTGATCCCAATGAGAAAGTCGTTTTTGAATGAATTAAGAACATAGCGATCAGTGGTGGGCATGAGAAAGTAATTTTTTAATAAAGAACATGACGCTACCGCCAACCATGGAGCCCCTGTCCGCCTAACTACGCCAGTGAGACTCACCCAAGCTGACAGTGGTCTCGTACCTACGCCAGTGAGACTCACCCAAGCTGACAGTGGTCTCGTACCTACGCCAGTGAGACTCACCCAAGCTGACAGGTGTCACATACCTTCACCAGTGAGATTCATCCAAGCTAACAGTGGTCTCGCACCTACGCCAGTAAGGCTCATCCAAGCTGACAGGTGTCTCGTACCTTCACCAGTGAGATTCACTCAAGCTGACAGTGGTATCGTACCTACGCCAGTGTGACTCAGCCAAGCTAACAGTGGTCTCGTACCTACGCCAGTGAGACTCACCCAAGCTGAAAGTGGTCTCGTACCTACGCCAGTGAGACTCACCCAAGTTGACAGTGGTCTCGTACCTACGCCAGTGAGACTCACCCAAGCTGACAGTGGTCTCGTACCTACGCCAGTGAGACTCACCCAAGTTGACAGTGGTCTCGTACCTACGCCAGTGAGACTCACCCAAGCTGACAGTGGTCTCGTACCTACGCCAGTGAGACTCACCCAAGCTGACAGGTGTCACATACCTTCACCAGTGAGATTCATCCAAGCTAACAGTGGTCTCGCACCTACGCCAGTAAGGCTCATCCAAGCTGACAGGTGACTCGTACCTTCACCAGTGAGATTCACTCAAGCTGACAGTGGTATCGTACCTACGCCAGTGTGACTCAGCCAAGCTAACAGTGGTCTCGTACCTACGCCAGTGAGACTCACCCAAGCTGAAAGTGGTCTCGTACCTACGCCAGTGAGACTCACCCAAGCTTACAGTGGTCTCGTACCTACGCCAGTGAGACTCACCCAAGCTGACAGTGGTCTCGTACCTACGCCAGTGAGACTCACCCAAGCTGACAGGTGTCACATACCTTCACCAGTGAGATTCATCCAAGCTAACAGTGGTCTCGCACCTACGCCAGTAAGGCTCATCCAAGCTGACAGGTGTCTCGTACCTTCACCAGTGAGATTCACTCAAGCTGACAGTGGTATCGTACCTACGCCAGTGTGACTCAGCCAAGCTAACAGTGGTCTCGTACCTACGCCAGTGAGACTCACCCAAGCTGAAAGTGGTCTCGTACCTACGCCAGTGAGACTCACCCAAGATGACAGTGGTCTCGTACCTACGCCAGTGAGACTCACCCAAGCTGACAGTGGTCTCGTACCTACGCCAGTGAGACTCACCCAAGCTGACAGTGGTCTCGTACCTACGCCAGTGAGACTCACCCAAGCTGACAGTGGTCTCGTACCTACGCCAGTGAGACTCACCCAAGCTGACAGGTGTCACATACCTTCACCAGTGAGATTCATCCAAGCTAACAGTGGTCTCGCACCTACGCCAGTAAGGCTCATCCAAGCTGACAGGTGTCTCGTACCTTCACCAGTGAGATTCACTCAAGCTGACAGTGGTATCGTGCCTACGCCAGTGTGACTCAGCCAAGCTAACAGTGGTCTCGTACCTACGCCAGTGAGACTCACCCAAGCTGAAAGTGGTATCGCACCTACGCTAGTGAGACTCACCCAAGCTGACCGTGGTCTCGAACCTGCGCCAGTGACACTCACCCAGGCTAACAGTGGTCTCCGGCTCGTCCCGCGCGTAGAACACGCTTCCGCCGACCATGCAGCCGCCGTCCGCGGTGACGCCGCCGGCGTGGGAGACGCCTGCGGCGCACAGGAGCGTCATACGGGGCACGCTCTCCGCTACTGGCCTGCGAATCAACAGGGCACATCTCTAGAGTAAGTGATAACATCAATCAATCAATCAAGACGTGACGCCAAGTGCGATCTGGCCACTTGAATTTGTATGCTTAGAAACACACTTAGCCTGCGCTTATTATGCCAGCCAGTCAGGTACGATTACATCGTTGATGCACCAGTGTCAACTCATCGCTCTAGTTCGGCGATATGATACATCATATTAATTTACCGTAACATAAAACGCATTGAACATCGTAAACTACAGCCAGACTGAAACCATTTGTACAATTCAAGTTCGGAGGCCTCCAGCAGGTATGGTATCTACTACCTCTGGTTTTGGTAGTCAAGCGGGTTACCGCTAGACCAATGAGGCAGTCGGTGGATGGACAGCTGGATGAGGTCGGCCGTAAAGTAAAATCTCATTATGTATAACCACATTCACAGGAGAGAGGAGTCATTCAACGACTTTCAAATTGAAAATAACAGCAAGAAACAAGGTAACGCTCTTTACATCTCTTGCCTCTAAACATAAAATTTACAATATTATCGTTTTAAAAATCTAATCACGCACCAGCCCAGGGGTTTCCTTAGCTTTCCGGGACAGATCTGCAGCATGGCGTCATCGGTACGGTGACTTCGCTGGAAGCCGCCAACAGCCGTAGGCCTGCGCATGCCAGTCTTCACTGCGTCGATGAACTCCGAGACATTCAAAGGCTGAGGTTCCCTCGCAGTACAGACCTGCAGTATATCGGCACGGGGACGGGCACTCCGCTGGAAGACATGGAGGCCGAGGGGCTCGGCCCCTTGGCCTGATTGCGGCCGGGAAGCGACCAGCCGTACGCCTGTGTGCGTCCATCTTCCTTGCGGACGTGAGCTCGAACCTGGGTGGAAAACAGCAGCGTTATAGGTTTGCTAGGAGAAGGGTCGGGGTTTACTCCTTAGTTTTTGTGCCCCAAGATACACTTTAAGTCAACGTAAAATATTTTTATTTAATACTAGATGACCCCGTGAACTTCGTCGCTAGTCTAGTCGCTATTCAACAAATCAAATCAAAAAACACATCGCCAATCCCACAGAGTCTTAAGACGAAAGTTTTCAATCAGCGCGTCCTACCCGTCATGACATACGGTGCCGAAACGTGGACGCTCACGGTGGGGCTGGTCTACAAATTTAAAGTCGCTCAGCGTGCTATGGAATGGCCTATGCTCGGGGTTTCTCTGAAAGATCGAATTCGAAACGAGGTGATCCGACAGAGAACCAAAGTCACCGACATAGGCCACCGAATTAGCATGTGGCAGAAGAACTGATAACCGATGGGGTAGACGAGTTCTTGAGTGGAGACCGCGGATCGGTAAACGTAGTGTAGGACGTCCTCAGACTCGTATCATCTACAACAATCTCTTTTTTCTTCTCACCGTTTAAACCTTCCCTGTAACTCCACAAATATAAAAAAAAGAAAAATTAGCCAGATCGGGCCAGCCGTTCTCGGGATCGAATCCGAAACGAAGTAATTAGGCAGAGAATGGAAGTAATCAACATAGCTGAACGGATTAGTAAACTGAAGTGACAGTGGGCTGGTCATATCTGCCGCAGGACCGATAACCGTTGGGGTAGACTGGTTCTAGAGTGCCTGAATCGGCCAACGTAGCGTAGGACTCCCTGTGACCAGGTGGAGCGGCGACATTTGCAAAGCGGTGGGCAGTGACTGGATAAGAAGAGCCGAAGATCGGGCTCAGCGGCGTGTCTTGGGAGAGGCCTATGTCCAGCAGTGGACTGACAGCGGCTGATTATTTTTATTTTATTTATTAAGGCACACCAACAGCACAAACACATTAAAGGTTAACTAAAAGTAATTAACAGAGGGCTGGCGTTTGTGCCAATTATAGGTGCGCACAGCACTCACAGGTTCGCACTATTGGCTTATTCTAATAAACAACTTATATAATATTACTGTGATTATATTATTATGATGATGATGATGATGTTCTCGAGTTTTAGCGTGACAAACGAACAGCAATTGATTTTTTAAATATATAGATAGATTTTCAGATTAGATTTTAAAGTGCCGTTTTGGAAATCTAGATCGATTTAATTTTGTTTAAGATTCAGAGTTACTTTGAATATTGTAGAAGCGCGGTCAGTAGAACATATTCGAGAAGTCATGCATTCTAACCCCGACATGAACCAATGACACTGTTTTCTAAGTTACGTACACATTCTTAGAATAGAATATTAAATTATTTCAAGACACTGACATCACAAAAACACAAAACAATAACATAGACAGCTAACTTATTTGGTAGTACTCATTTTAGATTTTATCATCAGCCTATGCTTGTCCACTGCTGGACATAGGCCTCTCCTATTGCACGCCACTGAGCACGGTCCTCGGCTACTCTCATCCAGCTCCTGCCAGCCGCCCTGCGAAGATCATGGCTCCACCGAGTCTGAGGACGACCTACACTACGTTTACCGATCCGCGGTCTCCACTCAAGAACTCGTCTACCCCATCGGTTATCAGTTCTTCGGATGATATGGCCGGCCCACTGCGTTTTTTGATTTGATTTGTTGAATAGCGACTAGACTAGGCCATTAGTGTTTTGCTTTTTAGCAGGTGCGGGTAACGCCCGATCTGTCAAATCAAAAATTTTGGATGGGCTCTATCGTAAAGTCTAGCTAGATGGATCGTAATCAATTCTGTTAACAAAATAGCGATTATCGTTTTGTACAATTGTTACCTACCAGTTCACAACAATTACAAGATTTACGTGAAGAGTAAAATATAATTTAATTTGCCGACTATTATTGCGTTGACAAGTATATTTAAATGAGGAATCCTTACCGGAATGTCGCGTTCTTTCTGCGCCGCGCCTTCTTAGCCCTTCTAGTAACTGATTGTTAAATATAGGTACTTATTAACTCCATCCAAAGGTTGTCTACTTAGATATAAGAAACTATTTGTAATATCTTTCACCTGGTTGTGCAATAAAGTGTTCTCTATCAATCTATCTACATTAATTGGTTCCGGTGAAGTTAAACGCTGTGTCACCCGTACAAGACATGAAGGAGAATACTGTAGCGTGAAGAGGAAAGGATGATGTCGAGTCAAAAGTGGGTTAGTAGAAAGGATCATATAAAGAATCTGCCATAACCATAATCTGACATAGCCAGAATCTGCCATAGCCAGAATCTGTCCTTAAGGACGGTTAACCGAACGAAGGGTCACGTTATCTCACTGGTCTCCTAAATCTTGAATTAATACAGCCTATGAATGATTTCACCTAGCCCAGCGGTAGAACGCCGCCCTTACATTCGGGAGGTCGTGGGTTCGAATCCTGGCGTGCACTAATACCTTTGCTTTCTAAGACGTAACTTAGGATGCCAGGGTGCATGACATTTGTCAAGTTTCAGTAGCAATACCACTCGCTAACTGTGAAGGAAAACATCATGAGGAAACAGCGAGTGCGAAATTCAACTTTTGATGAACAGAGGAAAACGCTTCGGGCTTTTGCTCTAAGATTAGCTCTGCCATGACGTCACATAGTTCGCAAACAAACGCGTAAGGCTCGGGCGTAACCATGGCGATTCGAATTTTTACTAACTTACTGACGTCATGACCATGGCCAATAGCGTTTTCGATGTTTAAAATCAATACGGGATTTGTTAAATATTAAAAAAAAACAAAAAAAAAACTTGCTATCTCCAAAACTCGACATTGGCAGAATCCTTAGGGTAGCCATAATTAAGAATTGAATTGAAGATTTTTAAATTTAATTTTTACAATCATCTTCTATTTTTATGTTTTCAAATCTATACATTTTGGTTTGTTAAGACAAATACTATTAGGGAATGAACAATTTTTTTATCAGTTTTGATGTCAGTCAACTAACGATACATTCTAGTGCATAATAAATTTCTTGATTCCAATGCTTTTCCTATGCAGTTGCAGTAACCCAACATCCTCAGGTGGGATGAAACAATCCGGGGATGGGCCGAACTATCAATCATCTACTCCACCGCTCTTTTATTTCAAAGTGTCAAGGAAGAATCATTTTGAGAATATTTTGCACACTCTAAACTGAGTATTGCTTATAACTCAATCTATGTTACTAGAGGGGGGGTTAAATAGGACATTACAAAGAACACACACAAGAAATAAACATAAAATATACATTTAATAAAGTCATGCAAACTCATAGAGTTTATGTACAAACCAACACATAAATGGCAACACTAAAATTAAAAAAAAACATTTCATACCACATGGTGTTCTAGTGAACTATTTCGATTTCCGTTTTATACTAAAGTTGTAATTAGATTTCGATTAATATAATCGTCGTAATAAATCAATACAAAAATCTATATCGGCGGCTCCTGTGACACGAGAAATTGCACATTTAAAATAAATTTTCAACTCAGAAGTCTAATGTACTTCAATTAGCATAAGGAAATCTAACGAGTATTCTTATGAATTAGTTAACTGGTCTACACATTCAAATATCACATAGATTTTATCTTATATCTTAACTTCGAAGTATTATAAAACACATGGCGGACACACAACACAGAACACAGTGTACAAAGTCGGATTCACACAAAACAAGGTGTCTCTTCACTGTTTCCACTGAAACCAAAGAAACGGACAGGATTAGGTGAAAGGAAAGGATAAATTATATAAAACAGGAAGGAAAATAGACGAAAATCTTGGATAGGAAAGACAGGTTTCGAGTGTAGAGCCACAAATCGTCAGACGTGGCGTAGGTAGTAGGCGTGCGCATTTCTTCAGAAAAGAGTGATTTAGTTAATTTCTTTTAAATAATAATAACAATAAATAAGTAGCACTTTTTAGTACTTCATAGTTCACTGTCGGTCAGCAGTTCGTGCGATTGACGATGAATGAATGATTATTATTATAAATTAACTGTAGTTAACCATCATTTAACAACTGATTCATTCAGTCACGTTACGTTACGTTTCAGCTCTCGTATCTTTCGACTCGCATTAGTTCGCGAATGACAATGAATCAAGTATGAATTAAGAAGAAGGAGATACAATACGATACGTCGTGAATGAATGAGTTGTTTTACGAAGTGAAGTCCTTCACTTGAAGCATTCATTCGCGAACTACACACGTGGGTAGAGATGGGCAGTGGCAATATTGGCAATGTTGCCCTTATTTTCGGCAAAATGGCGATGTCTGTCAGATTTATCGCAGGTCTGCTCGTGGTTCGTCAGAATCGGATGAAATTCTCTTTTCAGAGCCTATTGCACCTCATCGCGCCACCGCGCTGTGGGCGGATTAAACGCAAAGACAATACAGGGCCATGTGCGATTCTGCAGTGCAACGGAGGTATTCGCCGAGGCACGATTAGATTGTGCAACCATTTTCGTGTCACCTCATACAGCCTATGCCTGCAGTCGTAAATTAATGAGTGAATGAATAAACGAACGAAAGAATGAATGAAAGAGCGTCGACTTATCGGTACTGACAACAAGTACAAGCGAGGTGTCTTAGCTATGCCACTTACCTACGTTTATCTCCCTCGTCTCGCCTGAGTCTGCAGGCTGCCTGAGTCGGGTCCGTTGTTATTTTTTTGGGCTAGGGCGAACGAATGAGCGTTTACCTGCCGGAACTGGTCGGCCCGCTCGTGCCGTCGCAGAGTGCTCTGGTCAGACAGCTGCGCCTCGAGGAAGTCGCCGGAAGTGCGCGAGTGGCGGAGCGCAGGGACGGGAGCGGCGACGGCGCGTAAATGGGGCGTCGAGAGCGGGCGCTGCGGGCTGTCGCCGGTGCTGCGGGCGAATGAGGCTTGGTTAGATTATGGGGGAGACGTCTTGTTAGGATTCGAAAATATCCAATATCTACAACCAGGTGGGCATTGATTTTCATTTATATATATCGGGGAACGATCATGAGTCAGCGACCCTTCGTTGTGTAAACGGCCCTGACAGGTGCTAATCTGTGGTGCTAAGCTGTAACCATACTCTGTGAATGTCAGTAGTACAGTTTTCTGCGTGGGTGACGGACCGCGTCGGGCGTGCGCACTAACAATAAGAAAATATAATCGCCTTCGCCTAATAAAGTATAAAATAAGACTGCGCCCGAACCAAAAATAAAAAAGTATAGGTTGAAATTCATGGATTTCGCGACATATAAACAAAATATGTACATTAACTAGTGGCGCCTATTTTGTTTTGACTAGTATATAAATAAAAACAATTGCCACATATATTTATGAAGGAGCATCACTTGAGAACAGGAGTCAGGACAGGGTATAAATTAGAGAAAACTTTAAATTGACAGGACAACAACTGTCCACTCAGTTTACCTCAAAAGGTTGCTAAAAACCTTCCGAATAGTTTACTGATGAGGTCGCTGACGAACTTCCAAATAGTTTACCTGAACAGGTTGCTGAAGAACTTCCGAATTGTTTACCTGAACAGGTTGCTGAAGAACTTCCAGATGCCTCGCTTCTTGTCGATGGTGGCATCGCCGCGGCTCGCTCGCACCATCTCGGTCCAGCGCACCGCGTCTTGCAGCTCGATCAGGCGCTCCTGCGACCGCCACACAGTTACAACCAACTCGGACCTCAGATTCGGCTACGTATATTAATTTAATTTCATTTAAAGGCCTCGCCTGATAGGCAACTGGTGGCATGCAGAGACATAGACCATGTTTGCCTCTACCCTTTACACGAAGACAAAAAGGTCTATGTCTACCTTTTTGTCTTCGTGTAAAGGGTAGAGGCAAACATTTTAAGCAGGAAGCTGAGCAAAGTCGAACAGAAAGTGCAGCGCGGGTGCACGGACCGACTGTCGTCTATCAATTATCATACGTATCCGTTTTTAATTAAAATAGGAATCTGAGGGCGCGGATGTGCCTCCGCCAAGTCGAGAAAAAAAGCGGCACGGCCGTACCATCCTTTTCTCGAAGCAGTTCAAGCCATTTCCGACCCCCTATAACTTCGTTGTGGATAAAACTAGAAGCCTGAATTTTCAGTAACCAAGCAGGCATTGTATAAACACGGAAAATTTTATTTCATTCAATTTGAACCAGTAGTTTAAGAATTCTAACTAGTCAAAACTCTAAGGCACTTATAGCAGACATAGAAGCTACAAATTTAGAATACAATAAGTGTTTAGTGTATAAATCAACGAATAACCATCTAATTTAATATAATATGTATTCCTTGTGAGAAACATTGTGTTTTCATGCGATGGCCAAGTCATTTAAAACATAAAAGATTTTTAACATTGATATGGTCACTATGAGATGTTAGGTTAGCTACGAGTAATTACGTAATAATTTAAGACAGAAGGGCCCTTAAGTAGGGACTGAAAACATTAACCGACTTGGTTTTTTGAAACTGAGTTGCGAGACTTGGTTTTTTTTACAAGTTATGTTTTTGATGGCTTATGTTCTTTGTATTATATTCTTTTTATTGCACTAACCCGTGCTGAGGACAATTTGAAAAACTTAAACTGAGGTTTCTTTATGTTCTTAGTATCAGAATAAATCTAAAATATTTACTTAGAGCAGGCTTCAAAGTTAGTTCAACGTGTTGCAATCAGCATTCTTTCAGTGATTCTAGTACAACGCACCTTGTGTGTGTGTCAAAACAGGTAAATATATTTAATTGTAATACCGCTTCATTGTGTTGTATATGTGTTATTTGCCTTCCTTGTTATATCGGCTCCATAAGCCGCAATTTTTTGTTGTGTGCGTGCAAGTAAATAATTCATCTATGTGTCTACATATCTACCTTGTACTGATTCCGCTCCATGAGCACCCGCGCCATCTCGACGCGCGTGAAGCGACGACGCTGCGCCATCGGCACGTCGGCGTCGTCCTCGTTTTCACCGCCCGCGTTATTGCTCATCGTCTCCTGCGGACAAACAAACTCCAGTTGACTTTAATCGCTTCAATAGAGGGAGGGGGTTGCCGTTCATCTGTATATCGACGACCTCTGTGGCGTCTGTCCATCTGCCTACCATGCGAGAGGTCTCGGGTTCGCATCCGGGCTGGGGAGAAAAAAAAACCCCAGGTCTTGGATGTTTACATGTTTATGATGTCGCTGTTTTTGGTTCCCACGACACAGGGTATCCTAGTGTGGGGCCAGAAGCAATGTAGATACTCGTATGTGCCTGTAAATGTTTATATAAAAGGCAACCGTTACTGCCTGACTGATCTATCAACTAAAACACAACTAAACCATTGGACGGATTGCGATGAAATTGGGCACGCCGATAGCCTATATTATGTGTATTACCTATATATATTTGTATGTATCTGCAGCGATAATTCCTCACCACGTCAGATTTCAGAGGTGATTTGTTGTCTAGATCCAGGGGAAAACATCAATTCTTTTTACAAATTCTTTTTGCGCCACCTAGTATTAAAGTTTGCGAACTATGGTTTCCGTTTAGAGCTTATTCTGAAGGCAGATTAATTGTATGATAATTTTATTCATAAACTCTTGTCTCTCATGTTCAAATCTTAACCGATTTTGACAATTCTTTTTTTGTTGGAATATATATAACGTGGACCAAAGGGCCCACTTTTTAGTTAGTAAAGATCTAATGAAGACTTTCAGAGACGGAGAAGTGAATTCTTCAATGGACAGCAGTAAATAAGGCCTCATGGAGCCCATCCTTTAGTAATATCCGTATGTTAAATTTTTATGAAATAGCGTAAAAGTAGTCCCAGGGTAATTTGGTGATGTTCTGGTGAAGACTTTCGGAGATGGAAATTGAGAACTTTAAAGCAAAGAATTAAGTAAGGTAAATTATGGTTATAAAGGACTTGTTTATTTTTCTCCCGCTCCCCCACTAAAAATTGAAAAATACAAAAAATTTAAAACCGACTTCAAATTATATTTCTACAATACCTATATATATTTAAAGGTATTCTAAATTATTTCTAACTTTTTAGTGCTGTAGTGTTTTGAGGTCAATTTTTATTTGTTATTTAAAAAAAATATATTTATTGTGGAATCCGTTCGTCTGTCCCTTTCTCTCACGAACTTATAAAGCTACCAAGTTTAAATCATGGTTCCTTGAAGGTGTAAAAAATTCAAAACAAGTAGCTAATACCAAGCGGCCGAGTGTGTATTCTACTCCCGCAAAATCCCGAACTGAATGACACATTACTAAATACGTAATATAACTCTCCTTACGTATTTAGTAATACCTCTCCCATCTATTCGTACCTCGTTTGCTAGACGTTTTCCTCCATTCTCTTTTATACATATTTATAACACACACACACGCACGCACACGCACACACGCACGCACGCACCTTGTAACCCGACACAGCCGGTTTTTCACAAGCACATGGCCTAATAATAGAAGAGACAAAGACGGACTATTATTAAGGTCAACACGGCCCGCGCCTAGGGCGCCCGTTATTGGGGCAGCCAATAGCGGAAAAAACACATTTAAGCATTCAAAATCCATATGAACAAAAAATAATAAGATTATTACACGGATGACATAACATAACCTAAACTCGCGCCTGTATCCCGGCGGGGTAGGCAGACGCCAGGGACTGCCACTTGCCACGATCCTGACAGATCTCTTTCGCGTCATCAACAATCACTAGTCATGCACGCACGCCGATTTCGGGTACTTTTTATCTTGCCATTTGTTAGCCTTCGCTCGACATATTTCTTTCGTCAATCTTTCTTCCGTCACCCTCTCCATATCCGGAAATTCCATTGAATATCTTAGATCGGTAAATAATGGGAGGGGAAGCTCGGCCTAGTGCGTCCAATACTACAAATCTGCTTCTGATTAAAGAGAGAACGTACCTTTAGCGACCTCAGCTCGTCCTCAAGACTGGCCACTCGCTCCCGAAGCTTGTCGCGCGTGGTGCTGAGGTTGGAGACTTCCTCACGGAGTATCTCCTGCTCGCCGGTGAGCTCGTCCACCTTCACGATCAGGTCGTCCTTTACCACGTTCAGGGCGTTCCTGGAAAGATGTGGACATGTGACTTTTGTGAGATCATTCACCCTTAGGTTTAAGTATATCGCGAAACTTGGGGTAGTAGACGAGTTCTTGAGTGGAGACCGCGGATCCGTAAACGTAGTGTAGGGCGTCCTCAGACTCGGTGGAGCGATGATCTTCGCAGGGCGGCTGGCAAGAGCTGGATGAGAGTAGCCGAGGACCGTGCTCAGTGGCGTGCACTAGGAGAGGCCTATTTCCAGCAGTGGACAAGCATAGGCTGATGACGATGATATCGCTAAAATTGCTGCTTACATTAATAATGGACAGATACTGTTAGTAATAAGATCGAAAATAAATCTATGGGTGGAGCGTCTTATGGTCGGCACCGACTAAATCAATTGTTCTTTCACGTGTTTACGCATATCGGACGACAGACTCTAAAACATTCAGCACAATAGAAAACGTTATTTCTATTATGAGAGCCTCACCCCTTCATCTAAACTCGGACAATTCAAAGTTTTAAATTACTCAGTTGATAAAAAAATCTTTAAATATAATTATGTTCACATACAAGTAAAGTTAGTTAGTCTAGTTATGGTAGTAGTCACATGAAATTAAGTTTTTGTTTTGTTTTTCTATAACACAAAAATGCAAGTCATTCTAAACATTGCTTTAAATAAATATTTTTTCATTCATTTTCATTTAATTTGATTTTAACTGATAAAAACGTTCTTAAGTGTCACTAATGTGGGACTATTCTTGTGGATTAATTAATTTCATATGATTATTAGCCCACGAGAGATAGAATAATAAACCAACGTTATTGTCATGAGTCATGAATCAATCTACATTCAATTAACAAAAAAATACATGTCTCAGATACATTGAACTTAGTCTAATTGTATTATTATGTTAAAATTAATTCATAATTCTCAAATTTTCGTATATCTTATCACTGCACTTGACTGTTTTTGGTTTTTATATGATTGCCCAGTCAGTTTTACAACAGTTCACTAAGTCAGCCCCAATGAAGAAGAAGAAGAAGAAAGACATTTATTACACCAACAAGAACATCACAGAAACAAAACAAGCAGATTGAGTTAGTCAGTTTGTCCGAGTTCCGATCTAGCAGTGCGCTATATTGCAAACAGTACCAGTAATGATGACTTACTTCGTGGCCAAGAGCTCGTTGTTTTCGAGTATTAAGTTTTCCACTTCCTTGCCCATACCTGTGCAACAGAAAGGATCGAATAAGTATCCTGCTTAACAGAGTGTTAGTGTGTATTGAGCTACAGCTGCCTTTAGATACAGTGATATGTCTATTAAGCACAAACGGCCATCACCAATTTTATGTAGCAGATGATGTATGATGTGAATACAAGATTTTCGGCGAGATTTCAGAGATCGATGCATAAAACGGGCCACGCGCAGTGTAGGGTTCCGTAGAAATAGGAGGTTTTATCTGCTTCACAGAACTGACAACTTCATCAATGTAATTTTTAATGGAATTTGTACCATTTTTTCCTTTCATAAGTTGGTCGCCTATTCCTCGTTAACTGTTGGAGCCCACTTAGCCGTGATAGATTTCCTTTTAAGTTCATATGTGCTATCACCCGGAATTTTTTTAAGTTTCGACAATCAACCGTTTCGCCAGGAGAGGGGGTGGGACGCCCTACACGGACAAAAATTGCTATTTGAAGCTTAATATTTCGCAAACGGAATCCTAAATAAAAAAAATATCTTTTTACACTTTCAATATTTTTAGATGACCAATCTAACGATACCTCAAAATATCGTGTAAGCGAAAAAAAAAATTGCATCCCTAATTTAGGTATAGGGGAGGTATCCAAAAAAAATTGTTTTTCTATGATTTTATTTTAGTGTATTTTGTCGGCGTGATTAATTTGTATGTCTAAGCCAAATTTCAGCTTACTCGTACTAATCGTAGACGAACGGACATAGCGAAACTATAAGGGTTCCTTTTCGACTACGGAACCCTAAAAACTACATGTAAAATGGTTTCCGTACCTCGGAAGCAAAATGGAGATTATTGTAAACACAGGTACATTATATATTTCTGGCTACGCATAGCCATAAATAGGCTTTGAGTTATAGTAAAGCGTTAAGTTATAGTGAATTTGTTCCTGCATTTATTTGCCCTGTGACATATCAACGTAAAGTTTCTTGTTGTAAGTCGAAGTTAGATTTAAACACAGAATGCCCATAAGCGACGCCATTTTTCGTAACAAAGATACCCTTGCCACTTTCTCTCCACTACAGATCCGACAGTGAAAGTGGCTTTGCATGTTTGGGCATGCCACTTAAGAACGTACGCCTCATAGGTTCTCTATATTGTATCTAATCAGCTTATTAACATAAAAAGACCGCCACTAACGATAAACCGATGTTTCCGAGAGTGGCTATTTGAGTTGTAAGAAAAGTGTTATATTATAAATGCCTATAATAGTCATGTAAAAAATGTAAATTAACATTTTTCATGTATCTTTTTAATGTATGGTGTGCAATAAAGAGTATTAATCTAATCTAATCTGTATCTAATCTAATACAGAATGCTAATGCAGTTTAGCGGCACAGTCAACTTACGACAAGAAACTTCATTTTTTACGTAAAAATGTTTGGAATTTTGAAAAAGACAAAGGTGCGTTAAAACGGGACTTAATTAAGTAAATAAAAAATGGTTACTCACCGAAATAGTTATCGTTAACTGTGACAGCGGCAATATTGGTTAGAGCGCGCATGGAAACGAAAACGTTAAATGTTATTAGCGGTACACAATACACGGAATATGGGATGCACAACGGCACACAGCACAATACAAAGTACAGCATCAGATATATGCCCCATTTCTGGGCATAGGCCTTATCCATTGACCATAGAGAGGGGAGGATATAAAGAGATATTGCACGGTTATAATCTTTATAAACATAATAAATAAATAGGTATGCATTATATTTATATTGAATAAAAAAACAACTGAAATTTAGTATGCATGACGTTAACCAAAGAGGACGGCTTGGATTAAATAAAGAAGGTAATCCTTGTACTGAATCAAAAAAAGATTTCAAAAAAATTTAAATAACATCTAACTTACTTTTAGTGTATAATTGAATAAAGAATATTCTATCTATCTATCTATCAAATGAGTTACTTTTAAAACGGAATTTTGTATGAAAATACTGGCTTATGACGTCACATTTCAGAGCACTCTTTTTATGTTTAATCTATTTAAAAATTGTAATAACTAGTAATTGACTAAAAGAGATACATTTTCCGAGATATTTTGTAATTTTTGTTTTAATCGAGCATATGCAATAATTTATTGTTGACCGTGTCAAATACCGTATTTTAGCGAGGGGGGCGAAACACATGGATGTATGTATTTACAATACGATAGAGAATTTAAATTTCGTAATAAATGGCAAGATAAAAATCCGTCAACTTACCCGAACTCGCATATTCGCCCGGATGGACCCAGTTGCCTGTCGAACGAAACAACGAAACTGTTATTAGTGTATGACAGTTTTTCGCCCTCGTTATCGTCTAAAAAACATATGGGGCGTTTGCTTATAACTTGGATTGGAGTGACATTGCTTTTATACAATAGAAGATATAGAAAACCCAACAAAAATCCCCATCAACAAACTGACTCTGGTGGATTGAAAACCAAGTACGTACTCAGCACGTTTATACGTTAGTTACATGCAAAAGTTGTAATAGTATTGTACTAATATTGTGACTGTTACGTATGTACACTGTGAACGTTTCTACTATGTTAATGTCCAACAAAATTGTAAACAAAAAATACTTTTCGAAATAAAACTATGGGTGAGCACTAGACATTGTTAAATTCATTACTTGATTTTTTGTTGGAAGAGAAACCAAGTCGGATTATTCCGACAAAATTTCAAGTAAGTAATCCCGGAATCAAGTTAATAAATAAACACTTGCCCGTGATCCCCTCTTCGTCGTCCGCGGCCGCCTCCGCTTCGGTGAATGACAGCTCCTGGTACAGGGTGTTTCCGCTCCGCTTCTCGCTCGTCGTCTGTGACTTGCCCAGGCTTGCGGCGAGCGGGGACGTCGCCTGTGGAGTACACTCTATTCTCATTATATTGTTGAAGTGAACACTTATTTAGGCGGCCTTTTTTTGAACGGTGAATGAAACTGTACGGTCGTTGCAGTTTATTAAGGAGCTGACCTACAACTTTTTTTGAACACAAAAAAAGAACACCACGTTTATGTCACATTTGACAAATGTCTTGATATCTGTGTTGTAAAAAAACAACAAAAACGTCAATTGCAGTGTGTCCGTAGAGCAAAATTTAATTGAGTCCAAGAATGAACTATTCAGAATCAACTAAACGCCGATATTGCGCGCTGCCCATCGCCGCCGCCGTCCTCATAGCGTACATCGCGCACGCGGCAGCGATAAAATGCTACCAATGCTCCACAACAGAACACTCGGGATGTTTCGGCTACCACCTTAACACCTCACATTTAAAGGAGTGTCCACAGCTACGCGACGGTAGCGAACCAGTCTGCCGGGTAATCTCACAACTCCAGCACTTCAGTCCCACAGGCGATGTGACCGTCATTCGAGAGTGTGCCTACAAGTACGGGCTGCGTGCTGGTCTGGGCTGTAACGTGTCCAAGTGGACGGAGATCCACTATTCCCAGGTCTGCGAGTGTGACCAAGATGGGTGTAACAGGTCGGGGAAGGCGGGTTGGGCCGTGTGGCCGGTTTTGACGTTTTGGTCGGTTTTTCTGGGGGCCAATCGGCTAGGCTTTGAAGCTTAGCGGATGTGGCCGCTTGCACCATATGTTCCAGACACTCCAAACTTTGCAGAGTGATCGTATCACCCAAATGTTAGTGTGATTACAAGAGATATTGTAAATTAAGGTAGTCTAGTGGTGAAGTAAGTGAATTTTTCATTTTGTAAAACTTAAATTTTTGTTTATTACAAAATTGAAGTAAAATTCAACAAATAATAAATCCTTTGTTGTTGTTTACATCATGACAGCCGCAAGTCGCATCTCCGGGTACATTCAGGTGAGATGGCGTTTCGTTAAGTTACCCAAAACAAATCAACATGTTCAGGCGAGCCAAACCCCAACCGTGCAGTCATCAAAACCAACGCACTATTCCCTTGCAACAAACGCCAACAATAAACCTAATCAGGCGTTTTACGATCCATCCATAAAGTCACAAGCGAGACGAAGCGATACCACTAATTAAACAATTAATCAGTTGTGCCTTTTCTAGCAGCAACATGAACCGTGCCTCATTTCCAGTGTCTGTCCTTCTTGTCATCTTCTTATTGGACCTAACTGAAGCTCAGTTGCGAATAGTCGGCGGATCGGACGCCAACATCGAAGATTGGCCGTTCATGGTATTCCTGGTTTTTTCCACAAAAAGCCAGGTCGGCCCAGCGTGCGGCGCCTCCCTGATCAGCTCCCAGACCATCTTGACCGCGGCACATTGCTTGGACGACGTGACCAATGATAAGAAGGGCTTCAAAGGTACGTAGATGTGCAACCCACATAGGGAATCCCCTACGGAGTTGTAAAGCTTTAAGAAAGACGCAAAATCCACAGAATCATTTTAGCTCTCGGCAGAAGGACCCGACCGGAAAGATAAAGGTGTAAATCGCTGCCAGCGGTCTGCCTCAGATCCTCGATCCAGCGAGCTGGTGGATGTACTAAGCTGCGCTTGCCAGTTCATAGCCTCCGCTTGAGAACCCTGCCGTGCGTTGGCTGGATGAGGATGCCCGGGGATAGAAAGAAGTGGCGTGTCTTGTAGGAGACCTATGTCCAGCAGTGGATGAATACGAAGCCGCCGTCTAATTTTTTTGGCCCTACATCAAGAGAAGAAGACGCATCTAACGCCACTTTCGCATCCAAATTCTGTCAGCAAATGTACTAATTCACAGACTACCTCGTGATGGCTTACATGGGGGACGCAACTATCTTCAAGAGACCGCTGAAGCGACGGGTCGTCGACTATACGACACACCCCGAGTACAGCCGCGGAGCCATAGGCCATGACATCGGGGTTGCATTCCTGGAGAAGCCCGTGGCCTTCTCCGCTAGGGTGAAGAAGGTCATACTGAGGTCGACGCCTCTGGACGGGGAGGATCGGACGCTCATGGCGGCTGGTTGGGGCGCATGGAAGGTAAAACGGTTTGTGGTGGTAACACCTGAGGTGTTAGATTCTGTCCCCCGTAAGTTTAGACAGTCTGTGGACAGTGACTTCTTTTACAGAGATTTGTATCACGACGTCGTCTATGCCCTACAGCAATATGATTGCCCTTGGACAACTGGAACATATATTTCGCATCTCATTTTTCACAAAAGCTCACAAAAATCGTGAAGATTTTGTTCACCGTACTTGTCTTTTTGGGGTACATGTTGGTAGGGTACATGTATGTATAATAATAGGGTGTTTTTGTAACGCATACCTCTTAAATTATTCCTTTTACGTCAAAACAACAGTAAGCTACAATTTTATGTAATTTGAACGATGGGAACCCGTGTCGACTTTAACCTCAACGTCCGTACTAATTTTTGTGGCAAGGAGGCACCAATTTTAAAGTATCAATGTTGATTAAAAAATGTTTTATTTGCAAGCAAGGGCCACATAGATCAGCGGCCCGTTGCTGGTTGGTTTTTCAGGACCCAGTGGATGAGAAGCAGCCCACCAGCCCCCGGCTGAAGTTCATTGAGCAGGAGCGGTTGCCGGACGCGGAATGCTTCGCGTCTTTCCCTTCTCTCAAATACGGCAACCTGTGCGCTGGTACGCGCGGCGCTAACACCTACGTATTTACGTACGCATGACAATTAATTATCTCATTTAATCAATCGATCAGTCCGTACTCGTCCACAACTGGACATAGGCGTCCACCAAGGCGCGCCACGTCTTTCTGTCTTCATCCAGCAGTCTGCCTCAAATCGTCGGCCCAGCGCGCCGGTGGGCGTCCTACGCTGCGTTTGCCACCTCTCCATATTCTTCCGTATTTCTTGCGGCGAAATAGATCTACGATGCTGGCTGCATCGTTCTATTACCCGAAGAACCACAATGTGCCTATTAGAAATAAACGATTTAAGTAATTAAATATATTGAAATCAACGCACTTTACAGCTTTTATGAAAGAAATATCAAAGAGAAAAAAAACAATGTTGCCACACGGCAATATAACAATATTGTCGTGTGGCAACATTGTTTTTTTCTCCAGCTTCTTGCAGGTGGCTCGGATCCAAGCTTCACAACCCTGCATTGCAAAAACTGTTTGTTTTCTACTGCTCCACAGCGGGGACTCCGGCGGGCCGCTAGTGACGCAAAATTACCAGCAAGTAGGACTGGTCTCGTACAAATTCCGAGAGGACAACGGCCGGATTGTCTACACGCACATCCCAGACTACATAGAGTGGCTCGCGCTGGCCTCCGAACAACTGTTCAGATACAATTGTAATGGAAAACCTCATAATGCAACTGTTGATAGCACTCTTAGTTATTTGTGACTTGAAACCGGCTTTTAAAGTTTCGTTGGTTTTAAGATTTTCGTTGTTGTTGATGTTCAAAAATAAAGATTTTTTCATTTTCTGGTTAAGACTAAGCTAGGCAAAGAAGAAAAGCTACCAAAAATATAATGTCACGTAATGTCGTGTTTTGACCATTTCTAAATTATTTCAATTAAATATCGCGGTACTGTACTGACGAGGTGTACCACGACCAACAAGGGTAATTTATCCATAATAAGTTACTAAAACTAATAATAATATCAGTGCGAGATATTTTAAATACTTGTCTTGCAATTGAAATTCCAAATTCGTTTGCTAAAAAAAAGCTTGAAAAGGTTGCTTTACTAAGGGTTCCTTCGGAAAAAATATTCGAAACACTTTAACTAGACGCATTACGGAAAATCATTAAAAAAAACCGAATATACACTAAAGCCTTTGATTACCCAGGCGTTGTGCGTTTCAATTTTCTTCGTAAGGTTACTTAGGATACCTATCTCCCTACTAGCGCTAGCGCCTCTGAGTTTACTCGGCGAGCACTGTAACTCGGTAACTACGTATCCTGTACAAATAATTTATATATATCGTTGAGTAGAACAAAGTAGCCACCACTCAGATCCTCTTGACTCGTGCCGCTAGATGGCACCAGTGCCGCTTAACACATTGCGCAGTTTGAGCTAAAAACTTACGCTTACTTATAGGCGTTAGACGTTAAACCAACGGCCGTGTAACCCGACACAGCTCCCCGCTGTTTTGCCCCAGCACTGGTAGCCTCTCTAACCTTTAAAGTATTAAACGTTTGGAACTCGGCGCCCGCACGTCGCCGGCTAGTTGAAATGTGGAGTCCTGGACGAGGTGGAGTATTCTTGGTATGACTTTAATATACAATAAAATACCAGTAAGCTTGACTGAGTTATGTTCAAAACCAAACTTAAGAGACTATTAATGGCAAAATGCTACTACAATGTCAATTAATTCCTGAATGATAAACTTAACTAATTCATTTTTATTGAATTATATTCCTCTGTGACCAGAATTTCATTATCCTTATGACATTAATTCGATTATCTCAAATACCACACAACTATTTGCATACCGGTAATGTCAGTAAATCATGCTGGCAAAACCTATGTTGATTTACGCCCATGAATGCATGATAATTATGTATTATAACTGACACATGTTTGAGCAAATAAACAATTGATTGATTGATTGATTGAAAATCGTCTCTCACCTGACTCTGCTGCCGCACGGGGTCGGTCTGGTGCGCGCGCTCCACCGTCTGCACGGCTGCCAGCTCCGAGTCGATGGTCGGTGGCGACGAGGAAGTGGACACCGGGCTGCCGGGCATGCTCTCCGACTGGTCCACCACGTGGACGGACGTCTCCAGCGATCGAAAGCCGAAGCTCACGGCGCCTGTATGAGGGACGGTTAATCAATCAGTCAGGCCGTATTCGTACTGCTGGACATAGGCCTCCTCCAAGCCACGCCACTATTTTCTATCCCCGGCCATCCTTATCCAGCCCTGTCGGCAATCTGCCTCAGATCGTCGGTCCACCGATCCGGTGGGCGCCCTACGCTGCGTTTGCCATGCCGTGGTCTCCACTCGATAATATAATCTTCGTGCCGCATCGACTGTTGGTTCTTCGACAGATGTGACCAGCCCGCTGCCACTCTAAATTGCTAATGTTATAAATTGCTTATTATTATTTACTCATATCAGTCAGTAGATTTAAAACTACATATGTGTGGTATGGTATTCTCACCGCTGGAGCGGCCGACAGGTGCTAGGCCGAGGCGGCCGCGGACCTCGCTGCGGTCTCCAGACGTGTTTAGCAGTAGCTTCGTCCGCTCCATGTAATCCATGTGGGTCTTAAACAGGTCCGTGTAGCGGTCGTGGAGCTTCAAGTACTCCTGGAAGCGGGCCACAACAATGATTATGGATTAGACCTCCCAAGTGAAATAGCCACTGACTCCCACGCGAGTTTTTTTTAATGACAGCCTTACACTTGACCACTTTCTCATCTGATAGTAAATGAAGACAACCTTGTCACGCCAGAACATGGCATATCACTTGGCGGCGAATCTTTGTTGAGTGGCTACTAGTGACTCTGCGGCCTATAACCAGTAACACGACTAATGAATACACCACACATCGGTGGTTTACAATGGACTGGCCCCGGTTTGATTTCCAAATTGAATCTACGCCATTGTTTTTAGGATTCCTATCCATTTTACAAAAGGCTGACTTCGTGCGGGCGCAACGTTACAAACTAAAATAAACCTTTAATACTTTGAAAGGTGGAGACTACGATACTAGCGCAAGAAAGCCCGGCCCCGTGCGGCCGACGGACGGGCAGTCTCTAACTTCGTAAGTATTTAAGGATTATTTTAGATTGAAATCGTGCCGCACGCACGTCACCAGCCCGTTGTGACGTGGATATACCTTAAATTTTTAGTTTGCAGCAGTCGCCAACGAAAAAGGGGATGCATCGTGGAAAACTTATGTTTGAGCTGTGAGATAATTAGATAGAGAACACTTTATTGTACATAAAAGAAGGAAATTACACAGATATTTCTTAACCTAAGAGCGCAGACGGCGCGGCCTTGTTACTAAAAGCGATAAAGCTGAGCTTCTTGTTATCTTTTTAGGGTTTCGTATCTTAAAAGGAAAAAAACGGAACCCTTATAAGATCACTTTGTTATCCGTCCGTCCGTCTGTTTGTCAAGACCCTTTATCTCGGGAACGCGTGGAGGTATCGAGTTGAAATTACAACCATTTACACAAGTCTACAGTCTCTTGAAACTGCGAAAGAAAACAACCCTCTAAGTAAAAAAAGATACGGCCGTTTATGACGCAAAAAACGTATATTTCGACACTTACGGGAATCAAAATTTATCTATAGGGTATTTTTCGTTGATCCAGAACTATGAAATTTGGCAAATAAATTTGTATTATATTACAAGTACAGGGAAAAATATGAAAACTATACATTTGTAATTAAATCATAAAAAAATTGTCTCCGAAGTTCGGGAAAAGCTCGGAAGAAACTGCGAGACTCTATTCCTGAATTATTTATAATATGTAAGTACCTACAAATTTGTACGGAACCCTCGGTGGGCGAGTCCGATTCCCACTTGTCCGGTTTTTTTTTACTTAGCCTCTTGTGTGCCTTACTGCAGGGCAAAGGCCTCCCCTCCTGTTATTGAATCATCATCATCATCAGCCATTTGACGCCCACTGCAGGACATAGGCCTCCCTCATGGTTCTCCAAGCATCCCAGTCTTGTGCCGCCCGCATCCAGCGACTCCCCGCCACCGTAATCAGGTCGTCAGACCATCTGGTGGGAGGCCTTCCCACGCTGTTATTGTGTAAAATACATTAAAACTTCAGCGTGTAAATGAAGGCACGCGTAGTGACGAAGCGTCTGTAGTGACTTAATATATTCTATCTCTGAGTAGCCAAGTACCTAGTAATAGGACGAGGTTAGGCTGATTACATATGCAAATCAGCCGTAGGCCGCTACGTAAAGCCAGTCCGGTACTGGACCAACAAGGATCAGGTCTATGACGTAGGTAATTAGAAAGAGAAGGGCTTCCCAAACTGTGCGTCGCAATGTCCTGGGGCGTCGTGGAATTATCCCAGGGGCGTCGCGAAGCGATCCACACAAATTTCCAGTTGCAATAATAAAGAACAAGTATATAACGCAAACAAATATATAGGTAGAGAAAGCGATGAGAGCGGCAATTTCCAAGCTTGAACCCCGTTATGAGAAGCTATGCTCAGCAAAGCAAGCACATCCTTCATTAATAAAGTTAAATAAATGTCTTTTTCATTTTGATTTATGTTGAAGGTATTTTAATTTTTTTTGTCATTATCTAACGTTACTTTGTGCTTAATTTGTATTAAAAGTGTTAACACAAATTAATAAACCTAGGCTAGAAGTACACACTGGTAGTCACTTTTTGGCCAGATAGGTGGGGGAACGTCGCAAAGAAACGGGACACTCCCAAGGGGGCGTCCGAGTCACAATAAGTTTGGGAAGCGCTGAGATAGAGTATTACTAGCCTTAGGGTCTAATCAGCCGTATACCGCTACGCAAAGACAGTCCGGCACAGACTTACAAAGATCAGTTCTATGACGTAGTTAATTAGATAGAGTATTGCTGGCCTAAGGCTACACCTTCAGGCAAGGGCCTTTCCACATACCGTGTGTAATCCCACTCAAATAAAAAATGGGACAGTTTCATGTTTAGATGTGTGAATATTTGTCACGACCGGAAGATTAAACGGGTTCAATCTGGTTCCCCTTTATTCGGATCCCACGCAAACAAAGTCACATAAAACCACACATAAACAGAATCATAAAATGGGCTAGAAGAAAAAGACTAAATACGCCATTATAAAGATCACACGTTCGGTGGCCACATGTTGTCGGCACACATGCACATGGTGACTTTCAAACATTAACATGGGATAGGATAGAAGTCAGTGGTTTGAAACGAAATTTGGGATCATTTGTGAAGCCGATCATAAACCGCACTTCCATAATTAACAAAACATCCAAGCATTACAAATCATAGGATTCCTTCGTGGTTTTTTATAACCATGAGGGGTTTTGCCAAAACCGCCACGCTTGGCAGGCGGGTTGGCGATCGCAGTATGCGGTTGGAATCTCAGGAAGAC
The DNA here is from genome assembly GCA_963969515.1 of Yponomeuta evonymella. Lineage (NCBI taxonomy): Eukaryota > Metazoa > Arthropoda > Insecta > Lepidoptera > Yponomeutidae > Yponomeuta > Yponomeuta evonymella. The sequence continues at coordinate 22,284,610 of OZ018344.1, forward strand.
GCTGCTGCCCGTCTCCTGGTAATTGATTTCGTTAGTCGCCTTCTACGACATCCACGGAAGGAAATGGAGTGACGCTATTCTTAATCCGGCGCCACACGGAACGCATTACAAATGTGACATGGTAACCAGACAATGACATTACAAACAGGTAAGGCACCTAGGCTAATCATTTGTACGAATAAAGTACGGCGGTCCCCAGTGGGATCGAACCCACGACCTCTGGGCATGGTAGTCAAACGATTTACCGTTAGACCAATGAGGCAGGCAATTAAAGACACATCTTCGCTGGTACCCATATGTATGCAATTGGCTTTATTCTACTAGTTAGCCCAGAACCGGTGCCGGCTTTTTGATGCCCCGGCTGCCGGCAGCCAAAACCATGCCGGCCAGTGGAAAAACGCCAAAAAAGTGTGTATTTAAAAAGTGTGTAGTGTGGTTTATGATCGGGACCCTTTGACGGTTCAATAAGCGCGCAGCCAGACTGACTTCACAGAGACATACACGCTTGCGCGGCCTACATAATATACACACCGGCACAAGACATCGGTTATTGGATTACGCCATGCGATTAGGGACGATCAGCACCGCCAATTGTCAACGCTGTGAGGGAAACATGGTGACGAAACCACCCGGTCTACCATTGCAGCCGTTTTAGTTGTTAATAAGAATAACTTTATTTACAGCCACACACAAAACAAGTTTAAATAAACATAAAGTAGGAGTAAGTAGACGACTGACAAAGAACTAAGTTAGTGAGGCTTCTGCCTCTCAAGCTAGTAAAATCAGTATTATGGGAGCCAGTGATCCTCTGTACAACAGACGGCCATTAAGTGCTATACATATGACCAATCAAAAGCAGTCTTAATATTAAAATACAGGAAAAAGTGGGCGTGTATGCGTGCATTCCGTGTGGCGCCGGATTAAGAATAGCGTCACTCCATTTCCTTCCGTGGATGTCGTAGAAGGCGACTGATTCAATTATTTATGTATGTGTGTGTGCGTGTGTGTACGCGCGTGTACGTGTATTTGTATGTGTTTGTGTGTATGTATGTGAGTGTGGGTGTGATTCTTTTTGACAAGCGAAACAGATCTTCGACGCTGGCCACTCCAGACCATTCCCTGACGTCACGGACGCGTCTTTTCCGCTCAGTACCACGTTGGTTGCATAGATCATCAGTTGTGGACTAATCAATAAAATAGGCAGATGCAGAGTAAAACAACAACAAAGAATACAAACAAAAGTAAATAAACAAATTCGCAGGCTGCCGTACATGGTCTGATAAATTAAAGATCATCGTCATCATCATCATCATCAGCTATCCGACGCCCACTGCAGGACATAGGCCTCCTTCGTGGTTTTCGTAACCATGAGGGGTACTTCCATAATCGCCACGCTTGGCAGGCGGGTTGGCGATCGCAGTATGCGGTTGGAATCTCAGACGCTGCCCGTCTCCTGGTTATTGATTTCCTCAGTCGCCTTCTACGACATCCACGGAAGGATATGGAGTGACGCTATTCTTAATCCCACGCCACACGGATTAAAGGTCAAGTCAAATTGAAATCGCAAAGCGCATGATATGGGTAACCAGACAGAGACGTCACAAACATGGAACACCCACACTGGGGCCTTTTGTACAAAGTACGGCGGCCATTATTTGGTATCGAACCCGCGGCCAATACAACCTGATGATCATCAGCTTCTTAACACCCACTGCTTGGTATAGGCCTTTCAATGTTGACGACATTACCATACGGGGTATTTCATTTGACGCAACTGCTGAATCGTTAGTCAAATGCTAACCCCACTCGATGCAGACAATCTATATACTGTTTACGGAAAAAAATTATGCCCCCGAGATTATGTTATTACTATGTTGTTGACACTTGGGAGATGTGCAAACAGTGAACGCAAGCAGTAAATAAGGCGGCGACATTAGCAATAAAAGGAATTCAACATTGTGAGCCGAAAGGCAAAATAAACAGGCAGATATCATCGGTACACGGCTTTTGACAGCGCTCGGTCCTTTGTGTGCAAAACTTTTTATTAAAAAAAACCCGGCCAATTGCGAGTCGGACTCGCGCACGAAGGGTTCCCTACCATTACTTATGCAACATTTGAATATTTGAAGCGTCTACCTGTAGCCGTTATTAATATTGAGCAGAAAACGGCAAAAAAATTGTATGCGAAAAATACAATTTACCCCCGTTAAATATTTATTTTATTCTGTTTTTTGTATTTGTTGTTATAGCGGCAACAGAAATACATCATCTGTGAAAATTTCAACTGTCGAACTATCACGGTTCATGAGATACAGCCTGGTGACAGACGGACGGACGCACAGCGGAGTCTTAGTCATAGGGTCCCTTACCCTTTGGGTACGGAACCCTGAAAATCATTATAAAGGTCTTTTATTGTTTCATATTTATGTCCTAAGAGGACAGAGGAGACCATGTAATTTATAATAATAATATCATTATTTAGCCTACTAAAAGGGAGGCACGTACAGCGATAATTCTTTAGCACATTGTCTGATTACATTAATATTTTTTTATTAGAAATTTATGTGAGACCACCATTGAAGTACTTTATGTCCTAAGAGGACAGAGGAGACCATGTAATTTATAATAATAATATCATTATTTAGCCTACTAAAAAGGAGGCACGTTCAGCGATAATTCTTTAGCACATTGTCTGATTACATTAATATTTTTGTATTAGAAATTTATGTGAGACCACCATTGAAGTACTTAACCCTTATTACCTATCTGTGGGAAACGCTGAGGAAGTGACTAAAGTTGCTAAGAGCTTTTTGCCGAGCCGAGCATTTCGTCAGTGTCCCATGGTCTGATATCTTAATCCATTATGAATATGACGAATACCTATGTACTAGAGAGTTCGCTAGAATGGCGTGGAATTGTTCGTAGCGATGTGGCTCTATGCTTGGCTTTGTTCTTTGATCAGTTCGACAAATTTAAAAGCGGCGAATGCTCGTGTTGTTTGTAGTGAATGCTCAAGTCTATCGAGCCAAAGCGAAATTCAAAGAGAAATTCCCACACAAACGTAGTTTGGTTATAGTTCACAAACGACATGCCGTATCTCAATGACACGTTACCAATATGCTGAGAGGATACAAATCAAGGTTTGCTCGTGCTTACAACTGATAATAACAAAATGGAAAAGAAATTATAGCCTCGTAAGACTTTTCATAGAAACTATTCACAGGCTATAATTTCTTTTCGATAATTTCCAATTCTAAGCACGATCAAACCTCGATTTGTGTCGAAGTTTCATGGCGTTTCATAACAATGTCGTTTGTGAGTGAGAACCAAACTATGTTTGTATGGGAATTGCTCCTTGAGGCTCCTTGTTCACACTAATGATACGCGTGGAAGGAAAGCAACTGACCTTCTTCAGCTCATTTTCCCGCTCCTCGAGCCGGCTGACGTGGTCGACGGCGTTCTTGTTCTTCAGCTCCAGCATCCTGATGATGTTGTCGGCCGTCTCCAGCCGCGAGGACAGCTCCTTGCGCTCGCCCTCGTTACTGTCCTCAGTTTCCAGCAGCTGGGGATTGACGGGGCATGTAAGATAGATATATAGATAGAGAAAACTTTATGCCACAACCAGAAGAAAGAACTAACTACAAATGGTTTCTTATAGCTGTGGTGATGGGGGTCATTGTGGTGATGGGGGTCCTAAAAATACGACGCAAAAATTACGACTTTTAAATACATTTTTGTTTTTTTATACTTAGTTTTAAATAAAGAAAAAGTTGTGAACATTCTACGCATAAAGACATTAATATAGTCAATACGTGCAGAGCCAATTAAGACGTCGGTTTACGCATGATGTTTCCCTTTACCGTTAGCGAGTGATATTGTTACTGTGGCATTGTTTGCTACTACAAGTTCACAAAATGTGTGTAATTCCAACACAGGACATTGGGCTAGTCTAAAACCTCGCGTTGCGGGAAGGAGTGAGGCGTTTTGCTAAAAAAAACCTCACGTGATTATTGTACGATCCCTTAAGAGTATTTAAGGTTTAGTTTAGTTGTATCGTTGCGATCGCGCGACGTTGGCCCGTTGTAATGTGGATAGTCCTTTAGTATTGCAAATAATGGCTCACTTTGGGCCTCATAAGAAGGCTCAAGGTCACTCAACGAGCTATGGAAAGGGCTATGCTCGGAATTTCTCTACGAGATCGAATCAGAAATGATGCGATCCGTAGACGAACGAAAGTCGTCGACATAGCCCAGCGGATTAGTAAGTTGAAGTGGCAGTGGGCGGGGCACATAGCACGCAGAACTGATGGCCGATGGGGCCGAAAAGTTCTCGAATGGAGACCGCATATCGGCAAGCGCAGCGTTGGATGACCAGCCACAAGATGGACAGATGATCTCATCCAAGTGGCAGGAAAACGCTGGATGCAGGCCGCTTCCAACCGGTCTTTTTGGAAATCCATGGATGAGGCCTATGTCCAGCAGTGGACTTCTTGTGGCTGAATGATGATGATGATTGCAAATAAATTTCTGATTTCTGCAAGGAGTAATTTTATATCGAGTAGATTTGCCCAACTCCTATGGCATCTAATTGTACTGTATCTTTAAATAAAAAAAGGATTTAAAATTTCAAAGCCTTTAGTCGTATTGGTGAAATTATCGATAGTGAAGAAACGATTGTCAGTTTATCCTTTCATCACGTCACGATCTATCCCTGGGGGGTTAGACAGGCAACAACACATATCGGTTAACCTATGTATCGGTTAGCATCATGTTTTCGGTCTAATTATGCAAATATGTCACTCTAGTTAGTTATTCAACCTTGGTGATTAGATAACACTCATCTAACAGAGAACAGCTGAAGTTCTGGTGTCTCCAGTTTCGCACTAATTAGTCCAATGGTGAGGTCACCAAAATCGCTCAAACTATTTGGTCAGGTACTTTAATAGAAGTATGTTAAGGTTCGATGGAGTTAGAAACTAACATGTTTATATTTCATTCTATACTGTCAAGAAATTAACGATGTCTAGAAACGATTTTTTCAGATCCAGAGAGCAGCTGAATGAAATGAAATATACGAAAGATTTAGCACAAAGATTTAGTGTGAAGTTTGTTTGATTTGTTTTGTGTATTGAAAAAATAATTATATCAACTTGAACGTTCTTTTCGAAAGTTCCTTTTTCAGTTAACTAATATTTACTTGACCTTAATATAATTATTTCACTTAGTACCTACTTAAAGGGTAACTTGTGCCAAATCGCAGGATAAGTAAGTAAATAGATAAACAGATAAATATCTGATTGACGGGGTTGCCAGTCACACAATTTTTCTATGGATAGCTTCGCAAATGTAATGGTGCAAGTCCCTCTTCACCTCACTTATCAATACAATATGCCCTGAATACATTTGAACAGAAATATCGCTTTGTTACGTCCAAGTCGGCCTTCTACTTCGAACAAAGAAGGCAAGGTCTTGTAATTTTAGTTGCCTTTTAAGTTATTTTATTTCCGTAACACGCCGACGGATCTGCACCGCGAGGAAGTGTGCGGCAATGACCTGGATTGCAAAGGGTGTGCAGAAGTCTCGCTCCAAACGAGTCGAGGTGGATAGCCACTTTGTTCTATCCACCAAACCACAACGGGCCAGCTGGTACTTCCAGCCGCAGTACCAGCTGGCCCGTTGTCAATCTTAAATAATCCTTAAATAATTACTAAATAGCGTAAATCGTTAGCTCCACGTCGCCCGAATGTAGCCTGGTCTATTTTGCGCTAGTATTGTCTCTTCTCTAACCCTAAAAGTGTTGAAGGTTTATTTAAGTTTATACCGTTGCGCCCGCACGTCTCCGTAATGTGGATATTCCTTTGGGTGGTATGGGCGATAAATACGTCATTACCATAAGAAGCATTATACTATAGGTATACCTTCACTGCGGGGCATAGGCTTCTCTCAGCGAGATTATGCTGCAAATGTATATTCGTAACGTAGAAAACAAACTTATTGGTACATGCCGAAATTCAAAACCCAGGATCTTCCGGATGCGAGGCAAGAGTTCTTCGTATTCGCTTGGAATAGCGAATACGGAATTGAGAAGCGATTTCAAAGGGGTTTATTTCCATGTACAGCAAGACTACACTAATATTCTAAAGAGGTTACGTTTGTATACAGGAGATGATCTCCGAAACTACTTATCCGATTTCAAGAATTCTTTTAACGATATTCACAATGAACCTTCAGGGCGGAAATAGGCAACATATTGTCACGAATTACAATCGGCCGATGTCGCGGGAAAAGCTAGTTTTCAATACAGTGGCAAACAGTTTGGGGAAAATGTCAATTTGTTTACAAGTAAGATTATTTGTCTGAGAGATAAATCTAAAGTAATTAATATTAATGGATCTATATTTGACGATGACGATATTCGATGTCATGTTGAGTTTAAGCCACCTACGTACGACGTCAGCGCAAGTGTTTCATATTATACTTTTTCTTTTTTGTTTATTCGTTTGTTTATTTATTTAGGTACATTTGCAGATTATACATTATTGTCACGTAGCAGGTATAGCGCAATAGTTTAGCGATAAATGAACATCTCAATATTATTGTCTCTCTTATCTGATTCAATCATCTCTGTTAAGTCCATGAAGGTACTTCTGTCGCATGAATGATGTTTTTATTGCAGTGAACGTCTCAAATGCTTAGCCTCCCTGTAAGGTATTCTTTGGTCACTACTTAACTAGTTTTCAGATGTTGAACACTTTAATAGGTACATACCAAAATCTGAAAAGCACTCAACACATTTTATAACTCACACTTTCAATATACATTGTGCAGTTAAGTTTTCCTACTTGTTAATCTGTGGGTTAATTGGGTATGCAAATAAATTGTAGTTCTATGAATTAAGGTCCAGAATACTATAATCAATAAAAAAATAAAATAAAGAGTAAAGTTTGTAAGTTTCAGTGTATGGGGTTATCTCCAGAACTACACAATCAATTTCAATTGAATTAAAATATTGCGAGTCTCTTCCTTACAAAAGGATTACTTTGCACTCACCTTCTGTTCGGCGAGTTTCCTCGCTGCCTTCTCCCGCTCATACTGCGTCACCAGTTGTTCGTTGTCTTCCCGGAGCAGTTCCAGTTCTACATCATGCTCCTGGTTGGTCTGGTACGCCGAGTCCAGACTCTCCAGGATGTTCACAAGCAGCGGCATCAGTGTCTTCACCACATCACGATCATACTTTGCTATCATGTGCTCAAACTCCTTGTATATACTCCCGGCAAGAGAGGACACCTTCTCAGACATCACCTGCGAGATTTAATGGCCTTAGAATGGAAACTCAGGAGCACAGAGCCGCAGACAAGTGGACTGACTGCAAGGAGAAACTAGACTGTTTGTACAGAATGTTGAAAGGATTTGGCATGCAGCTGGCCATTGACATGAATGCAGTTGCTAAAACGCATGCAATGAATCAAATCGCTTTGCAATTTAATGCTAACTTAACTTTTATTTATTGGATTATGTGTATTTTTGCAACTGAAGTAAGAACAATATTGTGTGTTGATTTTTGAGTTTTATTTATAGGCAGAGTATGTTTGATTTTCTGTTTCGGTTATGCCAATTTCATAAGTCAAAGTAAATTTGACTTAGCATAAAACTAGGTTCAGGCAAATCAAGTGAAATCAAATATACCCAAATGTCAAAATAAGAATGTTTTAATTCAAAACAACACAGAGACTGCAACAAAATGAATGTTACACATTAAGCTAGGTATTTATTTCAAAATCTAGACCATTTTGGGATGTTTCAGAAGCTAACATTGTGGTTATTTGGTGAGTCCTATGGTAATTTCCATTACATAAGTTACATTCATTTCAGGGTTTGATAAACAAAAGTGAGATTGAAAGAAAAAGTAAATCTGAAGCCAATGGTTAAACTATAGGAAATGCATAGTTTTGAATTATGATTAGTTCTGTAAGATCACTTAGCCTTTTTTCTAATTTAAGTAAACTATCAGCAACAAATTTGATTTTGTGACTTTTACAAAAGAACATAATAATAACCGTAGAGGCTCCATCCGCTACACACACTGAACAAAGTCAGATCACAAGTCTGACTTAACCTGACCTGCAGGTTCTGGAGGTCACATTAAGTAATTAAACCACAACTCTTTTATTAAAAATTAATGGGATCAATTGAACCCCAAGATACTCTTGACAATAATATAATTAAAGTCTACATAATGAGTCAACTTACTCAACCTCTAAATGGAGAGGCATGGGTGACCTCATTGTGCACAGTCTTTATCTTACCATGTGAAGTTTGTTTATGGAGTTCTTTTGTCAGATGCTTTTTAGATGAGTGATCTAGATCTATTTGTAAAATTGTTTGTATCACTCCAAATCTGGGTGCTAGATGTTCTAACACATGACAACTATTTAGCATAGAATAAATACCCAATGGACCTTGAATTTGCTGTTTATTTTTTGTGGTTGTGATCTTTCTCAGACTTTCTGTTTGCCTAACTTTACTCACCAACGAATTTGCAAATGTACATAGTTCAGATAATTTTGTATTATCTATTGTCACACTAGTCACTAAACCGAAATTACTAGCGACATCAGTCTTTGTGCCAGCTTCAGGCACAGTGCTATAATTTTATAGTGTTATTTTCAATGTAAACAGACTTGAAAGAAAGCCAGAAGCCAGGACCAAGGTCCCCAAGGTTCAACAAATCCTCACCCAAACAACTTTACACCTTCGAGCCATGGTCTCTACGGCGCATATCTATTGACTTTTCCGCCCTTCGGTAATTCGGTTCTTACTGAGAACAAGGAACTTACCTGATGAGACTCCTCATGCGTGCCGTACACCGTCTCCACCGTGGAGTACCCGCTGCTCTCCCCGTAGCTCATTTTGACTTAGTTGTATTCAATATAGTAAGATCAAGAGAAGAAAATTAGTGGATATGCTAAGCAATGCCAGAAGGTGGCGGATTATCGAATCACCATTTCTTTTCGAAAACCGTTTAGGACGAACGGTAACGTCGATGATTTACTTAATACTATAGTTTGCTTCTGTTTTGTTTGGATTTAAAACGAGCACGGAACAATCACACACAAAACCAGCTCATGGTTACATTTCATGTTCATGAAGTTGTGTTTTTTGAGGAATTTTGACGATTCGCTTGCCTGTCTTTCCATAGTCAACCATAGACAAAAAATGATCAGAACACAGAGTAATGCGAAACCGCTAGGGTCAAATACAATTTAACCGACCTTTTACCCAATTTGATTTCATGAGTTTTCAAGTTTGCAGCTATGAACTACGAATAACTTTCTGATTTTTTATCGTTCTATAACAATACTTGGTTTACCGTGTCGATTGAGATTGTTGTATATGTTTAGAACCAATTTCTATCCGGACTATATACTTCGATCCGGCTTAGTGTCCCATCACTAATTTGCTTAACTCAACCAAATTACGAAGTCTCGTTTTACCGTAGCCTTAGTACAAAGGTTGCACAAGATTTGACTTTTTAATTTGAAATTATTATATCGACCTCGGACCAATCACAGAGATGCGTGTCAGTTGTCAATTGAAACTGAAACGTCACACAATTTACCGCTGTCCTCAGAAATTTGTGTACGATATTTTGTGTGAAATGATACTTTTTTCAAGTTACACATGATATATTTAGTGCCTGATCATATCTATCTGGTAAACGTAAATTAGCTCTTCCTTATTTACGTAGGTAAATATTGCAGTATTGTTTCTGCGAAGGTAGGTGGGATAACAAAAACTCGTAACGCAAATTTCTCCACGGTTGCACTTTGAATAAAAAAATTCCGGCAGGAAACCTTAGCGATGACTGCGGCCAACCAGGGACAGAAGAGCGTTCTGGTGACCTACATTCTGTGGTTGCTTGGTGGCATTTTCGGCGTGCACCATTTCTATTTGCGGAGGGATCGACATGCTTTCGTTTGGTGGAGCACCCTCGGTGGATTCGGGGTGGGATGGCTGGGAGAGGTGTTCAAGATCCCCGGCTACGTGCGGGACGCTAACTGGAGCCCTGACCACGTCGCCGAGCTCGTGGGGAGGATGCAGCGCAATAGGAAGGTGAGTGGAACCCTACTATTCAGGTCAGTGAGTTGCCTTTAGATATGTTTCCCTGCTTTATTCATGAGACCCATTGAAAACGTGTATTGTCCTCTTAGCGGAAGTTGCATGGCAACGTAAACAGAGTCAAACAATGAGATGTTTTGTTTCTTATGTTGTAGGTACACATTCTGGCTATATATTTTTTTAACAAATATTGAAAAAGTTAAGTTTGGTCAATTTTTTGGTTCAGTAATAATGCAAGAATGACCTATAGAAATATGTCTTGATCTGAAGATCTCATAGTCTATTTTATTTTGATACCAATAACTAAAAATATGATTTTAAATATGTAGGTCTCATGGGAAAGTAGCTCATCCTCTTTCAAAGTCAAAATCTAATTACCTATAGTCATAATAGCAAAGAAATAGTGACTTAATGTATAGTAGTGTTTAAATTCAACTTCATAGAAAAAAGTAGTTTGCATGGCTTGTCTATCTAAACATTCCTTACAATGAGTAATTTCTGCTGTAAGTAACTATTCTGAATTGAGGTCATCTGTTTTCTTTTGTGTTTGCCATTAGTTGCCTATTGGATGTTTATTGTATACTTTCTGAGAATAGCAGTCTCGGACGGGTATTCTATAGGTGTTCCCGCTGTTCCCTATAGAATATTAGACTGCAATTACTGAAAGGTAAAAGATTATGCTTGGAAATCAGTACCTTAAAAAGGACTTAATCAGCTCAAGTGCTAAAATTATTAGAACAGTAGATAGAACAACAATAGATAGATAATAAGAGATATTTATTTTAAATTTTAGAAATGCATTTATTTTTATATTGCTAAGCATTATCGTGGCATATTTTTTGTAATTAATAACTGTCTATTTGTGGATATCAGTTATTGGCCTTGTGAACTGTATCTTTATTATTGTGTTCAAATTATTGGTTTTCGCTGTTGATGTCCTTTATAAAATAAAATAAAATTTGGTCAGGAATGGCAGAGCAATTATTCAAAAATTTGGTAAAGGAACTGCTTCACAAGTTATTTATTGATGGTTTTTAAAGTATTTTTGGATATTCTTATGCATGACCCCTTAGATACAACAAAGCCTAATAGCTAACTATCCACATTCACATAATTTAAATTTAAAAACAGTTTAGTTTAGAGCATTTAAACATTTGTTTGACACATGCCAACCCTACTCTGTATGTACTTATAATGTAAATAAACACAGGTTACAGGTACACAGAAATGTATGCTATTCTATAATATTTAAATCAAGATGAAAATCTCTCTAACATAATTGTTCGATGGTGTAAAATGGCTAGTGTCTAATCTGTTCACCTGATTTACTAATGTAATATAAAATGGTTTTAAAGTATTACCTCGAAAATGCTCAATTGCTGGGAACCCCAAATGGAGTTTTGTTCTATGACTTTTTTGTCAGACTTGTGTTTTAAATTCGCCTCTTGCTGTCTCTACCAATATCACATCCTCTGGTGAATGAATCGTTGTCTTACACAGAATAATGTCCATTCTATGTAAAACCGAACTGTATGATTTTAAGGATTAACTAACAAACAGTGATACTACTAAGCAGAAAAATGGTAAAGTAAAAATAAACCGTATTAGAAAAATAGAAAATTTTAGAAAAAAAAAAATGTTGGAAAACAAAACTTAAAGTAATGCGCATTTTGGAGGTAACCCTGTGCTATGTTAACCCAGGTCTCAGGATGCCTCTCCATGCTAACAAAGGGAAACCTTTCTATTTCAAGCCTCTTCTGGTGCAATAGGACTTCTTAAGGTGAGGTACCACATTCGTGTTTATTCTTAGAATGTAAGAATTCCTTCAAAAAGTACATAACTAAAATAGTTTAGTTTAAATTCGCATTTTGGTCTGTAATTATATTTTAGGTCCAAAATAATTATTTCAACTTTTTTTTCCAAATGGAAAGATTTTGTGAGCAGAGCACTAATATGGGTGAACACTTTCGTTTAAATAGTCTATCAAACTGCATCTGTATGTAGCTTAACTAATCTTAACAACTTGAGCATCAAAATATTTCTCAATTGCTGTTAATGAAAATAGTTATCATACTTTTGTCTAAGTTACATTACGTTACGAGCGACTTTGAGACAAAAATGTAAAAATTGAACAGAGCCTTATTTCATGGAACTAAAACTCACAGTTATCACAGTACTATGATAATTTGATATACATTGCATAGGCGATTGACAAGTAGGTAGACTGCTACACAATGTATATTGAATTGTCATAAAGAACAATGATAAGTAGTTATATGAAACGTGGCTCTGCCATTGAGTGTGGTACATTGTGCTAAATCTACTAAATAACCAGACTTCGCATTGCAATGGATATTTATATGAATTCTACCAGGGCCATAATTTGAGAGCGCGCTCTAAATATTATGCTTTTGTTCACTAAGTAACAAAGGCATTGAAGAAAAAAACGTAGGGCCCCCGAGTTCCAGCCAAACAAGCAAACTTAATTAACCTATAACTTTATAATTAACCACAAAAGCCATGCGCCATAATAACGACACAGTAAATAAATTATTGTTACTGATAATGTATTTCTGAGTATTTTTCAAGATCTATATTTTTTGTACAATTGCTTGCAAATTGGGTCTTACTTAACAAGAATATGGGGTGGCGTATATGCTGATAAGTCCCCGGTCCCTGTTTTCAAAACTATTTGTTATTTACGGAGTTCTGTATACATTTTTGTTTTCATAATGAAAGGAGACAGGTACCCAAATGAACATGACTATGCCCCTGACAGCCCCCGTTCTCGATGAACCGGTTCACCGGCATGCTGATGGTGGGCTACTCGTGGGGGCAGATGATGATGCTGGCCGTGCCCTCCGACGAGGTCTGGGGCTTCAACTTTCGCTACCTCAACTACCTCATACCGCTCGTCGCTGCTCTTGGTGAGTGATCTGAATCTAAAAAAAATAAAATAGAAATAAATAAATACGTCTGTTTATTTTCATAAAAAGAACTTATCGTATTTTACAGTTCCCTTAAAGTAGATTAGGCAAGCATAAAACAAGTGATGCCTAAACTAGTTTAATTTTATGTATCTTGCGTCTTAAGCGTATTTACAAAAAAAAAAATAGAGGCAATATGGGCAATTGTTATACTGTCAGAATATCTCGTGTAATAATTCTTTTTTTCTGGTTGGGCAATAAGGTGTTCTTTATCTGCCTTTAAGTGGGTCATTAAGGTTTTAAGTTCAACTGTTAGGGCTTCCTACCCCGAGGACGCCGACGGCATTCCATTAATATGCTTACAATGTGAAACAAGAAATACCTTTGTTTATCGCCACATAGACATACAAGTCACAAGAAAAATATTACAAACCAGGCATTATCTTAAACAACTATGTTTGTGCGACGAGAAAATGGCTTCAGTGTTTGCTGCAGGTTTATTGCGCAAATCACTGATTTTCAGCAAGGGCTGGTCTAGTGACTCGGGACGTCCCATCGAGACGAACAATGGGTATAATTAACAAATACAATACATGTCTGTCGGGCCTAAAAAGGGCTTTTTCTCATCAGCCGTATTAGGTAGCTAGTTTGCACAGAATATGAGCGACCCTCGCTCAGTCGCGCAGTGCTGATAATGTTGCTGGACGATGATGGAAGCACTGTAGAGCTGCTCAATGATATTTTACTCCTGCTCAGAGAGAGATGGGTTCTATGGGAATGCGCCACTCCGTTTATGGAGGTTCCTGAATAAGTTTGCCTCTGAACTGCTGTCAGTTTTAATTGTTAAATTGGATAACTGAGAGTACTGAGGTTATTCCGCCATCAATTTCTTTTAATGTGTTAAGCATAGAACTGCAGTGGACACAATTTAAGTTCTAATCACCCAAAGAATGTCGAATATTGATAAATTTACTCATTTACGTAAAATAGGTACGTGATTTGTGTCACGTCTTTTTCAGTCGGTTTTCATAACGCATTGCACCGTGAAATTCTTTATCGGCATCTGATAAAGCTGGTAAATAATTCGATGAACTCCGATAAAATTGAGTACGTAGATCAAACAAGTCTTGTTTGGAAATAATTTGTTCTCGTGGGACAATAGAGATTTTTATATAATCAGTTTATATAAAAATCTCGTGTCACAGTATTTGTTATTGAACTCCTATGAAATGGCTTCACCGATTTTTATGATTTTTTTTGTGTGTACTTGGTAGGCATGAGAATAGGTCGTAGGCTAATTAATATGGCAAGACAACGTTTGCCGAGTTACCTAGTAATATTATACAATTTTCTTTTATTTCAATCTTCCTAAAGAACGGAAAGATTTTATTATACAAGATACGAGTATAAAGGCTTTTTATTTCAATTGCTCTTCTTAAATCCCGCGGTGTGGCCTGTTGGCTAATCGTTCTTGAGAGTGTCAGAATATACTGAAACTAGCCACCTGAAACACTGCCAAGTTTAGCAACAAAGCTGTCCAGTTTATAGTCTCGAAATTGTATGAAAAATATCAACGCAAATCATTTTATTTGCTACAATACAAAATTGTGAAAGAGAAAGTGTAATAAACTTAATAAAATAATAACTATATTCTTTGTTGCACTAATCCGTGCTAAGGACAATTTTAAAACCCTATTCAGAGACAAAAAATTCCACCCACGGCGGGACTTAAACCCGCGACCTCGAGTCCTTGAGTCCCGGCATGGCTTTTTAATAACAACTTCCAACAACATTAACAACACAATCACTTGTCCTCCTCCTATATTACAAGCACCAAATCCTGAGCTATTCCAATCGTCTAACTGTCAAATTCCATAATAATTGCTATCGCAATCGTCAAGATTCCGTCAGGATTTGGTGCGCATTACTAGCCCTCTGGTCCATAACACAGATACACCCTGCTCTCCTAGTTTGTTTCACATTTCACGTTTACAATCAACACAACTGACACAGCGCTCACTCCCCAGGCGTGTGGACGGTGGGCAACATTGGGCACGAGCGCGGCGGGCTGCTCTGGCCAGTGCTGGGCGCCTACGCGGCCTACCCGCTGCGCTACTGGATCTTCGACGAGACCGTCTGGTTCACTGCCATGGTGGTGGTCTCCGGACTCGCCTTTGATACCTTCGCTAAGGAGTGGCGGCGTACACCGCGCAAGAGACATGGTCTGGTTAGGTACGGAGGGGTTTCCTGTTATCAATAAGTCGCCGTACTGTCAAAACGATAGCAACGTTTGCGATAGCAATTATTGTAAGTAGTTTCTAAGTACTAAGAATAGATATAAGTTGTGTGTACCTACTAATAAAACTATGGATTTGTAATCTGAAATAAAATGGATATATATATAGGCCTCATAAGGAGAGTTATGTTAGGAGTTTCACTGAGTGATCGAATCAGAAATGAGGAGATCCGCAGAAGAACCCGAGTTACTGATATAGCTCGAAGAATTGCTCAGTTGAAGTGGCAGTGGGCGGGCCACGTAGCTCGAAGAACTGATGGCCGTTGGGGCGAAAATGTTCTGACCTGGCGACCGCGGACCGGACGACGCAGTGTGGGAAGGCCCCCCACCACCTGATTACGGTGGCGGGGAGTCGCTGGATGCGGGCGGCACAAGACCGGGAAGCTTGGAAAACCATGAGGGAGGCCTATGTCCTGCAGTGGGCGTCAAATGACTGATGATGATGATGATGACTGTCGAAAACAATGAGCAATTCTTGTTATGAATTAAATGAATTGTTTTTTTGTAAATAAGACTGTTAGTTTTTTTTTATCTGCGCTATAAGTTGAGAAAGTCTACCTTTTTGCATATTGTTTCTATTGCAGACGCGTGACAGTGCTCGGCGTGTGCGCTTGCCTCTACCTGTCGCTGTGGTGCGGGTACCTCTACTTCAACGGCACCATCACCGACAGCGAGGGTGACGAGATACCCGTCTACGAGGCCCTGCACCACTTCTTTACCAGCCCCTGGTACGTGTTAAAGTTGGAGTCAACTATAAAACCTTTCACAACCTCCTCCACAACACCTCAGGGAGAAGGGCGAGGCTGTAAACCAGCCCAGTCCGGGACAGACCCGGGTCAGCACCAGCTGTTCCTCTACCATTGATTTATCATATAGTATCATAACCTTGTCTTAAGTCGTATTTTGAGTTGTATTTTGATAAGGCAGACTAACTTTCAGAAATTCAAAATTTTTAGTCAAGCTAGCCCAACATTATTTATTTACTTTTAGTTACGTTTTAACTAGATTTGGACCTCTTAAAACCGTAACTCGGTACACTCCGGTTGTTAAATTATTTCTTAAGTGTATGAATTAGTTTTGACTATGTCTACAACAAAAATATTAATAATGTTGCTATTTTGTTGGTATCTGTGGTAAAGTTACACAATTTTTATGTTTCACTTACTGTTATAGAAGCGGAGATTTATAGAAGCGGTCCTTAGCTTTTGATTTATTCTATGTACTATCGTTCTATCAATCAATCAATCAGCTCCTACTCGTCCACTCCCGGACATAGGCTTCCCCAAGGCATGCTATTCCTTCTGTCCAACGGTTACAGCGGTTTGGCTGCTCTTTTTTAGGGTTCCATACCCAAAGGGGTAAGGGACCCTATTAGTAAGACTCCACTGTCCGTCTGCCTGTCTGTCTGTCTGTCACTAGGCTGCATCTAATGAACCGTGATAGCTAAACAGTTGAAATTTTCACAGATGATGTATTTCTAGAATAAAATAAATATTTCTCCCATACAACAAACGTTGTCTAAAGACAGCGCTCGCCATCTAGCGGCCATCTATGTAACCTTCACAGCGCCGATGTCACGTCGATAAATGTCAATGTTAATCGCTTCCTGTTGGTTTCTATAGATGGCGCTGTTCTCAATGTACCTAAGCTATTTTGTCTCAAACTTTGTCTAATGTTGTAACCCTTCGTGCGTGAGTCCGAGTCGCACTTGGCAGGTTTTTTGTTATCCTTATTTTATTGTCCCCGCAGGTGGCTGGACGTGAAGCAGTGTCTCCTGGAGACGTACCAGTTCGCGCAGCACCACGGCTGGTACGAAGTCTGGAGGCAGATCATCGACCTCTCCGACCCGCACGGCGAGCAGAATGCCTACAGGGTGAGTCGCAGGGTGTGATAAAATTAAATCAAAATAGTTTAATTCACAATAACACGGTAACTGTGACTTAGCGAGCGTTAAAAGTTAAACTAGGTGTCCATTTCAAAATCTAGATCATTTTGGAGAGAAATGGACAAAACTCGCCGAACTTGCTAGTTTCAAAGTCTTTTGTCGTTAATTAATAGTTTACATATAAAATCTGGAACTCATGCATTGGACTGGCTTTAATTCCAGACATCTTTGTCATCTAAATAATCTTTAATGCCATAGTAGCCTTCTGGCACAAATTGTGCTTTATACGTTTTTTGAACCACATAATATGTGAGGCTTATGTAAAATGTATGGAACAGCTAATATTTTTCTCACGGACCAAAGTTTCCACCCATTTTCGGATGCTTATGGGGACTTGGTTACGCCCTGTATAATAAAGTTCTCCTTAATCTCCATCTCTGTATTGAACACCAACCTTTTTGCTACTCTTATCCACTGTCTTCCACTGTCTGGGCATTTGGTAATTTTAACTGCAGGTTTCTCTTGAAGTCAGTTCCTGTATAACAGACAAACTTAGAAAAAAACAGTTTAATATCCAGCACATGGTTTTTATGTAATACTGAAAGAATCGCCTGATCCTTATAATACTTAAACTAATTATCCTTTAAAGCAAGTAGCTCAGATGGTCCATTTTGCCTCCGAATAAAAACACCGTAGATGTATTTCTTCTCTCAAAAACGGCCCCTGTCCTCTCGATGTGCTTTATAGTAAATCACTCTGTGATTGGTTCATTCTGTGCGCCATGTGTGACAACGTGAACGTTGATTGGGCGATAGTAAATGACAGTGTAACTTATGTTTGGCTTTATATAAAAAAAGTCAAACCATTGACTTCATGTGATGTCAAAATATCTAGGTACCTCGCAAGATGGCGGTCAGACGATGGCAGGTGCATAGATATTTTGCTGGGTAGTACTGAACTCGCTCAAATTGGTAACACAATTGACAAGCCCCGCCCGCCTCCCCACATGTGATCGTGGAGTCATTTGTTAACGCTACTTAGACATCTATGTTTTTAGCTATCACTGCATTTTGCATTTTGGGATCGGTCAACATCCAGATGTAAAAAATGCTGTATAATGCACGATAATTTTTGTTACCAAACTTAAATCCTCCGACTCTCCAAGGTTTGCTGGATGAAATCTCTCGCTTAGGTTGGCTGCTAAGCTCTTCCGTAGCGAGTTGTCTATTATATAGGTGATGGTTAGGTGACTGTTTGGTTTAGGCTAATGAAATATTTGTTTTCGATAACATTTTTATTATAATTTTGGTATGTTCTGATCAACTACAATATCTCTGTAAGTGAAAACCTTTTAATGACTATCTGCTACTGTAATGTACAATGTAACTTCTATTTTGTTATTTGTTGTCGATGGTTTTCCCAATAAATATATAAATAACGACGCAGCGTGGGAAGGCCTCCCACCAGATGGTCTGACGACCTGGTTACGGTGGCGGGGAGTCGCTGGATGCGGGCGGCACTACACCGGGAAGCTTGGAAATCATGAGGGTGGCCTTTGTCCTACAGTGGGCGTCGAATGGCTGATGATGATGATATAAATAATCAATTCCTCTGCAGGTGCTGGGCCTAGGACCTGAGGCTACCCAGCAGGAGATCACCTCGACTTGGCGCAAACTGTCGCGTGAGCACCATCCGGACAAGGTGAGTGGCTACCCGCTCAACACGACTAGACACCAGGGGCGCCCGCAACTTCTCCATTGTGTGGACTCGTCCGATTTAACCTGCTCAGAATGGAGAACTTGCGCCAAAAAATGTGTTAATATAAGAGGCCATGTTAAAAGATAAATGAGCGTGGTAATGTTTTTGCGCTACGACTAATACTTTCATGATATAACCTGTCGAAAAGTCAATATAGTCACGTGGGACAAAAACGCACCATACAAATCGGGCTCAAACCAAACGTCACAACCTGCACGTAACGCCTCATAATATATGAAGCATTTATCAATATTTGAGTTATCTCATGAAACCTATAATGTTTTGATGTAACTATGCCATTATAAGAAAACGTTTAGTTTGTTATTATAGTAACTATATTTTTCGCATTTTCTTGTGATCCCGAAAACCCTGAAAATTTCTTTATGGTTTTATTTTTTCTTAAGATTTAATATATCTCATATGGTATAAAAGCATTGTCACTCCAATCTAAGTTACACGCAAGTTACCCATTGTCAAACACATACATTTGACACTCCACAAATGTGGAATTGGATAACCCGATACAGCGGACTATTTAATTATCATCATCAGCAGTAACTTAAGTTCGGTGGCAATGTGAAATTGATAAAAAGGGCCATTTCACATGTACCACCACCTTATTTTCAGTTAAGGGGGGCGCCACAAATTTATTTATTTATTTTATTTATTGAGTGAGTGCAACAGGTGACAATCAGGAGAGAATAGAAAAAGACAAGTTTATGGTTCAGAGCTTGACTGCCTCCCAAAACACGTGTGCGTAACGTTCGTATAGGCATAAAACATCGTAATATCATACAAGAAATATACATATTTCACCTGATATCTATCCTGCTGTAAAGAACTCTATAAGTTTTTCTCGAATGTAATGTAAACTCAGTGATCCCTACAATGTAAACGCAGTAAGTACTCCGCTGTAATGAAGGTAGACCCACACTGATGCTACGTACAGTTAGTATGGAAAAAATTCAAATGCTGTGGATGCCAAACCGGCTCCATGGCATAAAATGTCAAGAATGGTATTTTTTCTCCATACAAAATCATAAACAATTTGTCTTTTTCACTGAAAACGCTACAAACAAAAGTATGAACGCTACATACAAAGAATCAGCGTGATAGCTCAACTTTGATTCCTAAGTCCACCACTTACGATTTTCCAAGCAGTGTGCGTCGCATATGACATTAGTGTGCACGCCATTCTTGACGTCATCGTCTACGTAGCATCAGTGTGGTTCTACCCAAGTTCTACCTTCATACACATAGTTGCAAAACGCGTATCATCATGCATTGATCCTTATCGCAGGTCAAGGAAGAACACTTACGCCGCGCTGCGCAGGAGCGCTTCATGGAGATCCAGCAGGCCTACGAGATCCTCTCCAACAGCAAGCACCGTCGCCATCGCCGTAACAAGAAGGACAATTCCGACCCCACCTATGCTGCCAAAGAAGCCAATGGCGTTTAGGTATCCTAACCTATAAGTGCGCCAGTCGGTCGGACGGTCTCTCAATACTGAAGACCGTGGCCGCTATGAAGGGCATGAGTGCTGAGTGCTCTACTTCTGGACCTGTCGTTCGCTGTGTACCGCTTGAGCTCTATATCAGAACTGCAATTCATGGTTAACTGTGACAATTCCATGTACTTTGCAAGGCCGAGTCGACCTCATTGTAATAGTAAGCCAATGATTGAAGTTCTAGGAATTAGCTAGGCCCTATGCTGTGTTTTATAAAACTACGACACTTTGATGTATATTGCACTGCATAGCCGATCAGTCCACAGATTAACAAGTAGACTCGGCTACGGGTCGGTAGGAAGATTAGCTACTTGTTAATCTGTGTTAATTGGCTACGCTGTATACATCGAATTGTCATAGTAAACCTTGGAGTGTAGTTCTATGAAACATGGCGCTGGTGAGCGTTGTTCCCTTGGTGATCTGTTCACTCCAATTTGCAAAAGGCAGTCTACATTAGTATATTTTAACGAACCTTTTGGAGGGGATTAAATATTCTATTGACAATATCACTGCGGCCAATTTGCTCGTATACTCCGTACTCTACAAGTTTTTTTTTTTAAACCTACGAAAATGCTTAGGAGTATTGCTTCCAACAATATTTCCCGAACGAAAACGGCACCAGTCCTGGCGATTAGTCTTTAACTGGCAATGACTATGCGGACACAAAAGATGGCAACATCTTGCTGGGACATGGGCAGAGTAAATCACTCGGTGGTTGGTACGTTCGCTGCGACATGCATAACCCGATTGAGTAACATTCCAGAAAACAATTTTACGGTAAATCGTTTCATGGTCATACTTGGGAGTCGAAACTGATTCCAACGTATTCTGCATACTCTTGTTTATCCACTATTTCACTGCACAGCCTTTCAGCAGCTGCGAACCGCGGTAGCGAAGCTCCGCGTTTGCATCTCACCCCATCTGTCTGTCATTTACTATTTTCGTCTCTTTTTCTCTTATACGTGGGGCATACTGAAAGTCTAGATCTGGCCAACAACAAAGTAACAACAAAAGAATGAAAAAACTATTATGGAATTCAAGAATGGTACTTATTGGGAACATTGCTGGAGATACTGTCGATGGTTCTTTCATTCAATTAAATTCTTAATTATGGCTACCCTAAGGATTCTGCCAATGTCGAGTTTTGGAGATAACAAGTTTTTTTTTTTTTTTTTAATATTTAACAAAATCCCGTAAGTTATCTGGCGTCCTTTCAAAAATTGTATGTGGCTGTCAAAATGAATGTAACTCGTGAACATGTTCGTTCAATGATTTTCTATGATTTTCCCTGTGGCTTAAGTTAACAAGAGTCAAAAGCCAGAGAGTTCAATGGGCATTTGGTGATGAAACATCGTGTCGCAGCTCTGTGTATACGTGATTTGGAGAATTTTGACACCGTACGGCAAGATTTGAAACTGACTAAAAAATTAAAAACTTTGGCCTTTGCATCTACGTAATGAGATGATTTATAAAGTCCGGTGGCACCTTCACTGTCACTGGGTGAAGGGACCACACGGACGCTGCAGTGCCGTGGACATTGTTTTTTTAGATGGAGTAGGCTTGTCCGGCACCTATACCATCCTGACAGCTTAGTCGGCCTAGCCCACAGGAAAGCCAAGTCAATACGTGCACAGCCACCCAAGCCGCGGGTTTCCTCGCGATGTTTTCTTCCTTTTTTCGCGGTTTTCGACAAAAAAATCCTTGTCCACAAATTCGTGCTTTGTTAGGCACTGGAATGAGCCAAGTGCAAAACATGTTACATTTGCATCTGAATGTTCGGAAGCTTTGCACTCGATGGATACCACATGACTTCACGGAGGACCAGGAACGGCTGCGTGCTGTAAAATTATAAAAACGTTTAAAATTGGCTATAGATAATATCGTGACAGGTGACGAAACCTGGGTGTACTGCTTAGAACCCGAAAGAAAACGCCAGTCGGTAGAGTGGGTCTTTCCTTTTGAAGATTTGCCAAAGAACGTTAAGAAAACTCGAAGCATTGGTAAAAAAATGGTTGCTTCTTTTCTCGGCAAATCAGGACATTACACGACAGTGCCACTTGAAGATCACAGGACAATGACAGCAGATTGGTGCGTCATCACTTGCTTGCCCAGTCTTAGAAAAAGTTCGCGATAAGCGTCCTCGGAGCAATGCCCTTCTGCACCACGATGACGCATCCTCACATTCCGCTAAGGTAACGGAAGCTTATTTGAAGGCTTCAAGTATGGAACTGATGACGCATCCGCCTTATAGCCCCGAACTCGCACCCTGCGACTTCTGTTTGTTTCCAAAAATTAAACACAAAGTTAGAGGCACACGTTTTTACACGCCTGAATCGGCGGTGAATGCGTTCCATGAAGCCATTGACGAGGCCCCTAAGGAGGACTGATCCAACTGCTTTGTACAATGGTCTCAGGGAATGCAAAATGCATTAATTGCGAGGGAATATACTTTGAAAAACAATAAATGTATCGCAAGTCTGAAATGTAGTCTTTTTCAGAATCCAGAAACTTTCAGTATGCCCCTAGTATGCTCTGCAGCTGTCATATGACGGTTCGCGGCGTTTGTGTGCGAAACGCCTTAAAACGGTCATTAATCTACTTGCTAAGTATCTTCTGTAAATTATGGATATTCACAAATCAAACATTTAAACCGTATTAGGATGTTAAAAACGTCAAATTGCAGGGCTACAATCTCTATGTTCACAACTTAGACAACGTATCACCTAGATGGCGTCTATGCTCACTAACGAGTCATCCAAACTACGGATAATGTCCGTAGTTTTAGTAGGGCGCTGTTGTTTGTTGCTAGTTTGAAATTCGAAGGAAAAACGATTTGATAAATCGCCACGCTTTTTCGGTAATTTTTCTTAGAACAAACGGTGTCTAGGTTTTATTTAACGCACAGGAAGGATGTGGGGCGAGGACGCGACGCGTTTTATATAGAGTTCGCGCCCTCACCTCGTCCCTTCAGTATATTTTTGCATGAAAGTGAATTAGAAAGATGCCGCGTCTTTTCCCCCCACGTCCTGTTTTGTGAGTCCAACGCCTTCGTTCACACCAGTTCCGTCGTTTTTTTTATATCTTTAGATATCTTGTCATAAGCAGCTTATATACGTCCCACTGTAGGGCACAGGCTTTCTCTCCGGGAGACTTATGAGATATCTTGTGGTGGTGTCAGTCAGGACTGTAGCCAGAAGGAGTTACTAGGACAGGCTAGAAAAACATAATAATATATTATGAAACTGATTTTTTCCAACTTGGTATAGATATTTATATCTAATCTATTCTTGGTACAGATATTTATGTCACTGTTATGTTATATGTGCTGAAAAACGGTGTCAAGTAATCGGTTTGCTCTTTGTAGCTCTATTACTGTAGTATCTCTGCTGAAAGAGCTTTGTCAAATAATCTGCATTTGTTGTTGGTGTAAGTACTTAAGTAATTTAATTTTGTGTATTTACGTGGGTTATATTTAGGTATTTTAAAGATCTGACTGCAACAATAGCATTTTTGTAGTGTTATGATTACGAATGTAATGATTTTTCGCCACGTAGCGTTTACCTTAGCTTTGTGTATGATAATGTCGGTCAAGAGATACAATATTGTTTCAGTATTGTTACATTCTCTAATGTTATTCTATTTAAAGATTTCTTGCTAGCGTTCCTACGAGTATTTAAGTCACGTACGACGGGTCTACGATTATTTGTTTAGGTATTTTTATTTTTTAACGTTCTTATGTTAATCTTGTTATGTATGTGACGTTCTTATACTGTCAGTATTTTTACGACCGTTCATGGCGTCTTATTCCGTCCATAGAGTCTATTTACTTATTCCTTTTCTATTATTATAATCTTGTTGTATTTAACTTAAGCGTTTCTAAACACCAAATCATAAGGAAGATGTATTAGGATTAATATGTCAGGTTAGTGACCAGGGTTCTATTTAGTAAATGGGGTAAATACATCTTTCGTGACAAATTGATATCTCCATTTGGCGCGTGCGAGTTTAGCCGCACTTAGTGTGTGAGCGAGGCGGCGGCCATATTGGATTTTGTAACTTATTATGTTTGTGGATAGTGGATTAAATTAATTGGCGCAGCGCAAATCTTCTAGAAAAGTTTTGCTTCTAGGTGCTCTATGAGAGTCACTAACGCCGCGAATGAAATGAGATCATATCTTCTTTTTGCAAAATGTGTCTTTCTATTATCTTGATCATGTAAACAGCGATTCTTAGAATCCACCGCCGTGAACCTAGCATTAAAGACCAGGGACTAGATACCGTTAATGCCAACAAACGGACGTTTTTAGCGTTAAAGTCCTAGGTTTTTGGTCTTAGGTTTTCGGCTGTGGGTCTCAAAAGTAGCTATTTACACGATTGACACAGGAAACACACTTTTTGCAAAAACAGATGTAATGTCAAGGAAGGATAACAGGATAAAATTAATGCGCCTGAGAGCCGTTTATGAAATGGGACGTTTTGCTCAATTCGTCCGCATTTATCTTATACCATCCCATTTACTAAACGTTTCGTGTTTCTACTTAGCAATCTCCGCAGTCATTATTTTGACCGTTAAGATATGAATAGAACATAAGAAAATTGTATGGTAGTTAAGGATAAGTTTGAATACTTATTTGATATATTAATGGATTTTTTACTATTTTATATTAAGTAAAACTGTAATTAATTTAAAGTCTGCAGTGCTTCTAAATAGTCAATATAACTAAGATGATTTGAAACGGAAATTATTTATTGTTAAATAAATCTGTGCAACCATTTTTCTGGTCTTTATCGACTTGGCATTGTTACAATGATGTTTATTTATTTTTAATGATTTTTAACAGGGTGCAACAAGATCCCCATATAAATACATTCAAAATGAAGGGGAGGTACATGCAAAATAAAGGTTCTTTGACTTTAGACCGATGACCAATCAATACTTATGCTTTTATCGATATGATAATGTCCATGGAACCAGTGGGCCTCCAAAACCAATATACTTATTCATAATGCCGAAAAAAGTCGGTTTGAGTTTCTCATTTACAACTACGTTTGACTTTCTTTTTTACTTTCCATTTTATGAAATTTTATTTTTTTAATTTTTATTTATTGAAAGAAAACAAACGATTGTACAATATGGTTACAAGACAAAACAATCTTACATAGATGTTTTAATCTTAAATGTTTATTTTATGATCTTTTGCAGTTCCCTGCCTTGCATTGGCGTTGTTTAAAACTATACCTATGTTTTAAATATAATGTACATTCCTCTAAAACAACAATTTAATGATTAAAGAAACTTGCCTGTAAGTGAAGTTCTATCATAATTATACGATAGCTTTATCCGAATATATTAGATGATCGCTAGTAGTAACACATACGGTGTCGCCATAACGCAAGTAACATATACGGTGTCGCCATAACGCGAGTAACACATACGGTGTCGCCATAACGCAAGTAACACATACGGTGTCGCCATAACGCGAGTAACACATACGGTGTTGCCATAAAGCGAGTAACACATACGGTGTCGCCATAACGCAAGTAACACATACGGTGATGTCGCAATAACCCAAGTAACACATACGGTGTCGCCATAACGCAAGTAACACATACGGTGTCGCCATAACTCACTGTATTTGAGACGGAGATATAAAAAACAAAAACAACCCCAACTACCCGGCCATCATTTAGCTTAGAGCTTTTATCAGTGTTGACATTTTTGTAATGACATTGGGTACAATTGAATTGCAAGTTAAAATTGAAAGGTAACAAAAGTAGAAACCCTTGAGGGTGGGTGGGATGCTAACATATTCGGTTAAAGTTGTCGTTTAATTATGATAGAACTTCACTTACAGGTAATTTGCTTTAATCATTAAGTATACTCTCTTTATCCGAATATATTAGATGATCACTAGTTGGTGTCTCAGATGGGCTGGTAAGCTTTCAAATTGGACTGTATCTAACCTCTTGGTTGCGGGCACAGACACGTGAACCTGAGCTGCTATGAAAAGGGGGTATGAAGCTGCTCAGGGGGGAGGGGTGGAAAAAGGATAGCACGCACCTGGTGAAGCTCCTGGACAGCATGAGCAGGGGGTACTCCAAGGTGTTGGTGGCTGGTAGCCGCGTGGTAGCCAAATGCTGCAAGGGCGGCGGCGACCAGCAGTAGCTGACGGCGGCGGTAGTTCAGATACTCCACAATAGTCTTTGTTTCCAATCCAATGTTCACAACACAAAATAACAAGAAAAATATGGGGTTTGAAATGTTTCTCTAGCTTCCGATATTTTTGCGTGCGGTGCGGGCGCGGCGGCAAAAACCAACTGCCAATCGTTGCGCTCTTCTGTTATTGGTGCGTGCGGGCTAAGGAGGGGGTGAGGAAGGATCACGTGACTGTGCTTGCTATTTGGCGCAACCACTAGTAGATGTTGAGATTTATCTTAGACAAAATGTCAACACCCCTAAACAGCGGTAAACCATACTCAAATCTACATTTTAAGGTACAGGATATAATAAGTTCGATAGACGGTACATATGACTTTTTTTTAAATCATTGACTCTGTCATACAATTTTGCAGAAAATATCGATTATTTGGCATAGTAATAAATTAACCATAAGAGCAATTTTAATCAAAGAACTTAAAAAAACAATAATAATTCGCCTTGTCGTACGGCACCACCAATACGGCAGGTTGAAGCGGTACCTCAAAAAATATTCGATCGGTGACTTTTATGATTCTCGTAGAACTCGCGTTGTACCATTGTCGAACCATTGCTTGTATCGTAACCGAAATCCAAGATGACCCGGAAGAACTGGACAAAGATGACGACTTCCGACTTTAACTTTCCTGTTTTGGGGTATTGGCACAAATCTGCTAAAAAAAAATAGGTACGTGTGCAATCTGCATTGAAATGTGAGTGATAGTCGCTCGAGTGACAGTTAACTGGGTGTTTCAGAAATTGTGCATTACAGAAATAACGTGCTGTGAAGTGTGTTTCACGGTGCAAAACTTGTACAATATCTTAGCAAAATTAAATAAAAGTCACATTTATAAAATCACTTTAATAGCTCCGTAATATTATCCGATTCACATAAATTAAAGTAACAGAACATCGGTCATTGCCTCTACACGGTACACTCAGATACATCAATGTGTTCGGTAATATATTCTTGTCCTTAACACTAAGCAGGTTCGATAGATTTGATAAGTAATTACCTAAGGTAAATCCGTATAATCATTTTCAATCTGTCGTAATTACGAACAATAAATTTCACAAATTGTCCTTATTTGCCGTCTAAAGTGAGTCTCCTGTTGAAACAAACCGTTTTCCATGCGCGAAACCTTTTGGTTGCTAGGAGAAGCAAATTGAAAATAGTGTTTTGAGCACTGAAAACCGAATGTTTCATGAAATATACGAGCAGGAGACGCGGCTCACACTACATTTATTTAATTGATTAATAAATATTAGCAATTTCCGACACTACCACATAAAATATTTTCTACTAACAGTTAAATAGGTGTTCAATGTACTTTTAGATCTCTGGAGAGTTATGTACCGTTGATAAACCTTTGGAAAATATTAAAAAGTTCCACTAATGCGTTACTCTACCAGGCATTTACCTACAGGCATGAATCTACTCCCATTTGAAAGTTATCAGTAAATGTTACAAAGAAGAAATAAAATAAACTTCCTAGCTGCATAGAAATGGCGAATGAAATAAAGATAATATTATAAAAGCTCACAATATAAATCACAATACAATGTCAGCGGCAGGCGAGTAGTAAGAGCGATAGTGATAGGATATTAGTTTATATTAGTGGTGTGTGAATTGTGGACTCAATCATTAAAATGATATACAGGAATACCGACGTCACAGGCGCGCTTAAACATAGTTATTTCTTTTTCTGTCTCTTTTTAGGCACAGACTTCGCCACGAATCAACTATGGTTTCATATTTCTGCTCTACAAGAAAGGACGTATTCGGGTCGCTCTTACTCTGCCTGCCTCGTCTCACTAATGTCAGATAATCACAACGTGTTTCCAAAAACGGGAAGCTTAGCAACTAAGTAGTAAAACACTAAAAACTTAAATTATTATAATCGTTACTTTGTTGGTCTTTGCTTAGCACCCAGCGACATGGTCAGATCCAGGCATTAGTCAACGTTATCTTTGGAGATGTCTCGACCCCGCACACTAAAGTATAAATGACATTTCTTAAGACGCAGTACCTAAACAAAATATAAGCTAGGTAGATAAAGAAAGTTCAACCTCGTTGGAGCTGTAACCAGCTTACCATATTCATGTTCACGTTTTGTCTTACGAAATGTCACAATAATAAATATTTCTTACATCTAAACGAGTACCTACATACTCGTAACATTCATACATAATGTTACATCTAAGGTGTCTCCTAGGTTATATCCGAATACTTTGATAAATGCTTGGAAACGTGTTAGTACTGAGCCTTGTCTAAGGTTCGCTAGAAAATGTGTTTGTTTTATATAACAGATTCAAGGTCCACGGAAAGCGATAGATTCCTGATTTCAACAAGAATAGATACTCTCGCATATTCTCTACCTATCAGTGAACGAATTATTGTGATATTGTGATGCTTACTTTATGCAGGGCTAAAACCCGAACATCGAACTTAGACGAGGCCTTAGTTGAACAGTGCATTTTCTTATAAGAAGCTATTGTCGATGCAGCCAGTGTTTGCCGCCGACAACTGACCCCCGCTACTATAATTTCCAACTCGTGGAGCTCTCGTGGAGATCAGTGTCCATCAAAGCAGGGTTATTATGAAGCTTTTTTGAGGGGCTACCATTACATCGTTTGACGTCCCTTACAAATGGACGAAGGGTAGGTAGTTCATGTCGTTCCTAATTTCCAACTCGTGTAGGACAGTGTCTTATCTTTTTTTGAGTTGTGAATCTTTTGGTATACTGTACACCGAAGAGCTACTATTACAGCGTTTAAAATCGCTCACACAACAGCTGCGATGCAATAGCTTCAACGCGTTTCGGACTATTTTCTAGTCCGTGTTCAAGATGTGTTAACTAAAGTAAGAATGGCCCAGCAGGCATAGTGCAATAAAGTTCACTCTCAGGACATTCTACACAAACTACCCTGCCATCATTTTATAAACCCTTTACAAAGATATTTGATCAGTACCTACGATTTTATACGATTCTTGTTAATATAACTTTATACCCTTTTCTTTAATTTACAATATATTATACTTTTACATACGTAGCACAATCTTCATTATCGTTCACGAATATCTTGCTTTTTCTCAATAACCTGTAGGTTACTTTCGGTCCCTGATTATATTATGTGTTTGCCTCAGGTGATAATGCACTCATATAAAATAAAAATCCCCTAACTTTAATAAATAATTGTATATTGTACAGTTCAGTAGGCGCGTTATATAAGACATGAGCCAAGCTTGTTCACGTCCGTTTTTACACATTAAGTAATACTACATAGAATAAATCATGTTACTCTTCAAGTTAGCGGAAAGTTCCATCCAGACGCCATAGAAATCACCAGCAACAAATCGGAATATCCAAGGATAAATAATTTCTACCTAAAACGCATCTAAGACAATTTATACAGCATCTAGTGACAACTTGGACCAAAATAGGTGAAGTCACCACTCGACAGACGAGGGGCTTAGTATCTGGGACATATTTTATGTAGACTATATTCCGTAACCAACAGGGAATACAATTGGATAGCCAACGAAATCGCGGGTTTCCACACGGTGTTTTCCTCCCCAGCTAACGAGTGGTTTTGGTACCTACTACAAATTCAGTTTGTGGATATTTAAGCGATTTCTTTATGACCAACTTTGTGATTGAGTGAATGGTCAAGGTGATTAAGAAAAGTGTGTGATTGCAGTGCAGGGCAGCGGCCGATCGTATGGTATGGTAAACGTATAAGTACCAAGAACATTTAATTTTAGTTGTCCAAAAAAGAACGAGGATATAATTTTATCCTGGTGTATAAGCATATAGTTCGAGTGAAATTCTACTATTATTTGGGAATGCACGGAACAGAGAAGGGTGCACGATGCAAAATATTGACTGCCAACCTCCAATACTGGAGAGCCACATAAATATACCAGTAGGATCGACCGCAACCTCGCAGGTAGCAATCCGCCGCCCTTCGACCTCGGCTAAGCAGGCTTAGCGGACCACGGCCACGTCTAAGCAGACAGCAGACCACGGCCTCGTCTAAGCAGACTAAGTTGACCAAGGCCATTCTTAGTACACTTAGCGGACCACGGTCATGTCTACGGATGTCAAGTAGATCACGGCCACGTGTGGACTGCAGCTAAGCGATCTTAGCAAGCCACGGCCCTGGATAAGCAAACCCAGCAGGTCACGGCCTACGCTAAATGGACTTACCAGGGCACGACTTCAGCTAAGAAGACTTAGTGGACTACGACATCGGCTAAGCGTACATAGCGCGCCACGGCCTAGGCAAAGCAGATTTAGCAGACCACGGCCTCGGATATGGGGTTCTCGGTGATGCGAATGACGGGGGAGAGGCGGCAGCGGCGCTCGGCTTGCAGCGAGGCGCGCCGGAACTGCGTGATCTTGGTCGGCGACAGCGGCGCCACTGCACACACAACACGTATTAACCTTGGCGTGTTATATCGGACAACCGTCAGTGTGTACGTTCGTTAAGAATCGTTACAGTACAATACATACTTCTATGAAGACAGTGCCTCCATACTTAGGAATTTGTGACTAGGTACGTTACTCCGAGGCATGTCGTCCGGTTTACAGAAGTGTGCACGTTAGCAGTTGCTTTTACTTTTCACATCCCTCACGGTCACACATTCTAATATTTTTAATTACAGTAAAAAAATATATATACTTCACGGATATGTGGTCTATTAAATTTTGATGAAAAACTGAGGTGAAAATTAAAATGAGTCAAAAATAAGAAATAATTTAATTTACGTGCCGCCCCGGACCACATTTGCTATAGGAATTCCTTCTCATTATTTTATTATCATTCTAATCGTTTATTATCATTATATCGTTAAAATGTGCGAGCGAGAGGGATGCAATATGCAACTGTAGCCTTAGGTATGTAACTTGTATAGGTTCACAGATGGTATTAGATCGTCAACGTAGTGCGCACCGCTTCCAAGGTAGCCTCGAAGCCCGACAGTTAACTTGAACAAAAATCCGCGCAATCTTTATTAATTATGTGTTAATATGACAAAAGTCCAAAGAATTCCGAGCCACATCCCGCGTATCCCACCAATGAGACCCAAAAAAAATTCATGGGCCCTCCCAGTAAAAATAAAAAGCATATAATAATAGGGGTTAAAGTATGAAATTGCCGTTTTATTGCAATAGGTTCTTTGAATTGACATAGAATCTTCATGGTTTGAGGTTTTCGAATGAAACTTTTTTCAAATGGTTTCTATGATGTTCTTTTTTTAAAAAATGTGAAACATTTGAATATCGACTTTCAATTGTTTTTGTTATTCAATTTAGACAAGAAAGATGGATACTGCGAAAATTCGAGTGATTTTTGAATACAAGTTCCGACGCGGAACTAACGCGGCAGAAACAGCCCGCAATATCAATGCTGCGTTTGGAGAGGGGTCTACTAATGAACGCACCGTGCGATTTTGGTTTAAACGCTTTCGTGATGGAAATTTCGACTTAAAGAACGAGCCACGAGGAAGACCGCCCACACAGGTGAATAACGATGAATTAAGAGAGATAGTGGAAGCCGACCCTAGTCAAACTACCCAGGAATTAGCGGCATGGTTTAACGTTACCTTACCCACAATATTGACTCACTTGCGTCAAATCAATAAAATAAAAAAATACGAAAAATGGGTGCCTCATAATCACTCGAATTTTCGCTGTATCCATCTTTCTTGTCTAAATTAAATAACAAAAACAATTGAAAGTCGATATTCAAATGTTTCACATTTTTTAAAAAAAGAACATCATAGAAACCAATTGAAAAAAGTTTCATTCGAAAACCTCAAACCATGAAGATTCTATGTCAATTCAAAGAACCTATTGCAATAAAACGGCAATTGTGATTTGTGATTTAAGAAATTTATTTCTCAATAAGAATACATTGATTCACTTACTTGAGAAACAATAGTTATGTATATTAATAAATGTTATATTTCATACTTTAACCCCTAATATATTATGGTCTTTAGTTGAACATAGTATACATGGCCCAACTTTAATTGATTTAAAGTACTCGTATATAAACATTACAATTGATACAAATATTTGTTAAAAATTTTAAGTTTCTTCTGAGCTCGCGGTTCGGGGGCCCCCTCAAGTCGGGGACACGTGGAATTTTGCTGGGCTTCACCATATAGTTACGCCACTGAGCACTGCGGACTATGTTGGCGGTCGACGATCTGACCCAGCCGCGTACCTACGTGCCCCGTACCATGACGCGTACGAGGCGCTGGTTGGAGTAACCTTTCGACCGTTCCATCGATATCGACCGTTAACCCGTGAAAATGATCAAGGCCTTGGATTCGAGCCTTGCTTGCTGGGCATACGCGTCACGGGAATTCGGCTGTGTTGATCATGTGCAAAACAACAGTGAATGAAATGAAACGCGACGTTTCATCGCCTAAGAACTGATAACAGAAATACTCGATGGAACACAGTGCTCTGGGCAACCACGTCGTACTTAACGTTATTTTTAATCTGTCTGTTGCATTGCACACTGTTTAGACTATAAACTTTTTGTCAAAATTTGCCTCAGTTTGGACATGTTTACCCTGCTTTGGCCATAGTTTCCCACATTTAGTTTTAATATCGATTGGAGGACTCAATGGTCGAAGCTAGGGCACAGTTATCATCACGAGCACAATACGCACAGGGCTACGAGGACAACAAAATATAAATAAAGTAAGCCGTTATTGCTAGCTCGACTCCCCTACCTGTGCAGCCGGGTCGCTATCGCTATGGTTTAGTTACAATTTAATTTAATTTACTTTTCACACGTAGGTACGTACTTAGAAATACCCAAGCAGGCGATGACTGCCCATTTGACGAGAATCATTGTTAGTTAATTATATCACAATTTCTGGGTCAGTCTAGTTAAAATAAGTAGGTAACGTTAATTATAGTTGCTTTGATCAACTTATTTCACTGATTCTCTATTTCGAATTATGCCCACGCACAGTTGTAGTGTAATAGTTATTAAAATAACTAAGTAACACGCCGAATAGACGCGATTATTTAGAATATCAGTCTCTTCCTTAGTAATATACCTGCCATGTTTGTCCTTGACTGTAGGTACCTACGTACAGTAGAAAGTAGTAAATAATAGCTTCTACTCAACATTATGCTTCCATTCTCAGATTAGGACTGTTCAATGTCTCTGCTTTCGTTACACACTGTAATTCTGCACGTAGAGAAGCATTGAATCCCTCTGTTCATGGGTAATGTAACAAACATCAAGTTGTTATTGACATTCGGTCAGCATGCGTGAAGCACCATAATCAAGCCCGCGACATCGAACGAAATGGAGCTGCGAGTCTTAAAGTACCAACGCTATTGTCGCCAACAACATTTGCTGGCTAAGAGTGAGCTATACAACAACTCATTCCTTAAATAGGAAGTCTAATGCAAACAAGCATGCAAAGCACGTGAAAATATGTCACTGTTGTTAAGGCGCTATTCTATTATGCAAGTAACTTGAACAAACCTGCATGCAAGCTGCAACTTGTTTGAGCTTGTACCTACATTTTTCTATTCACGTGCAAATTGAACGCGCAAATGTTAGTCGCACGTTTCAAGTTGCAAACGACGGAGTTTCGAACCCACTAAACAAGCCGGCGACGATGTTTCTTTTTTTTATTCAGTCGGTAATATGGGCACTCTCGAAAACATGTTTCCACTGCAAGCAACTTGTACGCAAATTTGATGTCATACTTTGCAAGACTTGCCTAATGGAATCGCGTCTTAACAGTCAGCCTAGCTCGTGAGGAATACCCGTAACACAAGCCAACCACCATTAGACAATCGCCCTTAAACTAGCCTTATCCCATGGAAAAGGTCAAATCAGATACTGTTTTATGTGCGACCTGCTGGTATTTCAAGGTTCACTCACGAGCTCTGGCTTTTGATACAAAACCAAACAAGAATATAGCGCCATAGTGTTCTGACTGTGCCAAACATTACGCCACTCAACTTAATATGCTAACGATGTATTTATTTTTACTGGAAAGCGAATTGATGTTTAATCTGACTAATGCTGTGTTAGCGAAATCAATTTGCCAGGCGACTCTTTGGGCACACTCTGAACATGCAACGGTTAAAAAGACTATCATTAACATGCGTGAAAACAATACGATTATGTGTTGCCCGCGGTTAGTGTTTTTTTCCGCCCTACCCAAAACGGGGTGGGTGACCCGTGGGTGACTTACGCGAGGGCCGCTAGTGCAGCGACTGGGTGCGCGCAAGAGGCGCCGGCGCAGGCGCGGGGGCGGCTAGCTTTTGCAGGGACAACACAGCTACGGCGTGCGGGTGGGGAGAAAAGAAATGAAAATAAATAAACAAAATCAAAGAAAAAACCAGCGGCTACAGCCGCGATGAAACGATCAAAGTCTGCTTGGATAAAGTAGATTTCAAGAAGTACCTATTTTCAGTAACTCGCGATGCCAATACACAGTTATATATTCATCGGGTCTCACCGCGATTGTTTGTTACGGAACCTCAATTTTAGCTTAATTGCCGGAGTTGCGCCAACGTTGCCGTTGACGTGGTCACGGGTAGACGTTCTACCCTCAAGGTTTCCCGCGGCGGAATTAAGGTTAAGTTAGCCTAATAAATAATCGCGATTAGACCCGTTACATGTGTAACCACAGATTTGAAGACTACTTTGACGCGATTTTGACCGTGTCAACACTTATGAAAGGGCATTTAGGCAATGGCCCCTAATAAAAGTTATTTTAGCACGAGTTAATAACAGATTTGAGTTTAATTTTTGTAAATGTTTTTATTGTGCAATAAACAGCCTATATACGTCCCACTGTAGGACACAGGTTTTCTTTCAGGGAGAGAGTATGGGCTTAGTCACCACGCGTGCCCACTCAGATTTCCTCACGATATTTTCCTTCACAGTTAGCGATTGGTATTGCTACTATAACTTCACAATCACCAATGTACGTAACTTAGAAAACAAAGTCTTAGGTACATGCCCGCACTGGGAATCTCGCTTCCGAGTCCAATGTTTTACCTACTAGGCTACCACCGCTATTGTGCAATAAAAAAACAAAACAAAAGTTAACTGGCACCACGTCCAAACATTGTTCACTTGTTTGCGAGACCACAAAAGAAAGTGAAGTACTTGACAACTTCGATTTTGATTGTGTGCGCAGGTATCCAAACGAACTTACTTTAATCAAACCTACTTTGTCAACTTGACTTAGTCCAAGCTGACTTTGACCGTGTAAACGCGGCTTAACGGCCGACTAGACTCGCGTAGCTAAGAGTGGCACGGCACGTCGACTTTGTAAAGAAGATATCGAATGAGTGTTAAGATGTAGGTTTTATGCTGAATTTCTTCGAGCTGGTACGTATCATAACAATAAATGTGTTTCAAAATGATTATTTTTTATTCTATTTACTGGGGTCAAAACAGGATAAGTAATTTATTAGTGGTGTAGATGCGGATGCACCTACCTTGAAAGTTAACCGCGACGCCTATCGGGAAATTGAAGGTGTCGACGTGACTTAGCTACAAGGAATAACTTGGCCAATAGTTTCAGGTCACAAACGAGGACCGAGTAAAGCATATCAATGCTGTGTATCTCTAATTGTAAGCTCCTTCATTCGTTTTTCGACCATCTCTGTTCGTCCCTTAGCCAACGCTTGAAGTTTGACCCCAAGAATACAATTTTGACAAGAAAATCCGGTCAACCTTAAAATCTAATATGTGTGAAAGCTTTCTCAGTGTGTGTTCACAACCTAAGATTTCTGTTAAAAATACAGGGTGGAATAGATATGACATATCTATGCACTCGTTCTGACGTGAACTTTGTGGCTAGAATTACCGATATTTCACCCTGCATTATTAATATGTGACTGTACAGTCAGCAACAGTTTAGGCTTCCCCACGGGAGCTGTGATCTTGGCTTGAGAGCGGGTGACGCACAAAAATGGTACCTACAAGCCGGTGGCTCACCGTAAAATTATAAAACATACCTACATCCAGTCTTCAAGCTCTTAAAAAACATGCTAGTCTTAGCCACAGCTGACGATGATTAAGTATAAGAAATCTTAAATTGGAGCCCGGCTATGAAGGGAAATCGGCTCATTAAAGTAAAAAACCGGCCAAGTGCGAGTCGGACTCGCGTACGAAAGGTTTCGTACCATTATCTATACAACATTAGACAAAAAATCGAGAAAAAAAGGCAAAAAATTGCGTTTGCTGTATGGGAGCCCCCATTAATTTATTTAATTTAATTATTTATTTTTGAAGTGAATATACAACTAAATATTCTGTGAATGTTTCAAGCGTCTACCTGTTGCCGTTATTAATATCGAGTAAAAAAACGGTTTACTGTCTAGCTATCACAGTTCATGAGATACACCCTGTTGACAGGCAGACAGACAGACGGACAGTGGAGTCTTAGTAATAGGGTCCCGTTTTCACCCTTTGAGTACGGAACCCTAAAAACAAAGATGGTGAGTGAGGTAACGTAATAAGACTACTGGGCTGTGGAAAAAAAACCAACGAACGCACATAAAGAACTTGGATTATTTCAGCAACCCAAAGCTAAAGTAAACTAAACTAATCAATGGTGGTAGATAAACAAGGGTATACACAAAAAGACCCGTTGCACTCTAACCCATACAAAATTCAATTTACCAGTCGCCCCTGCTTTTAACAGGGCTCCAATGCACTAAGGTCTTGTGCCGCAAATTATAATGTAAAGATGATGAAGCATGTGTCACTGACCCGTCGTGCGCGAGGAGGCAGGAGTAGTGGTAGAGCTAGGGGATGTTTGGGTAAAACGTTTTTGGGTAGAGCACAAAAAACTTAACGCTCCACTAAGCAGATGAGCGACATGTTTACAGGGCATTCCTATGACAACCTGTCTACAGACAAACATACAACTAGTCGAGCGCTCCGGTAGCAGCACGGAGCCGCTAGGCCAACTTAAACCGCATTG
This sequence comes from Yponomeuta evonymella, assembly GCA_963969515.1. Classification (NCBI taxonomy): domain Eukaryota; kingdom Metazoa; phylum Arthropoda; class Insecta; order Lepidoptera; family Yponomeutidae; genus Yponomeuta; species Yponomeuta evonymella. The sequence continues at coordinate 22,322,290 of OZ018344.1, forward strand.
CACATGGTGCAGATGTTATACTTCATTTTTCATCCGCCATTTAGTGCGTATTACTTAAATGGTTAAGTATATCTGAAAGTAGGTATCACACACGGGCCGGCACAGATACGATAACATTATGATACACAAACATTTATGAATAATCTGACAGAATCTGCTGATATGACTCAGAAGGCCTTCGATCAATACTGTGGCTGGCTGGAAGAGGTTAGGAAATTGACTGATTTGTAGGACCTGATGAATTTAAATTGGGACTATTTTTCGGGAATCTACGATTCTGCTACATTGTATGCAATTTTAAGTAGTAACGTAAACTGGCTTTATATAAGAGTGCAAACTTCAAAATCGACGCCCTGAAAAGTTGTCAGTTTTGAGATATCAAGTTATTCCCGCTAGCCACATAATATAGGTAATACATTCTTGTCTGCGCCGCCGTGTGTGTACTCACATTGATTTGTGTGACGAACGTATAAATGTTATAAATAGGTAAGCGTTCAAATAACGCTATACAAAATACACATGTTCTCATAACATCCGCACCGTGTGGTGCACTTAAGGGGAAGCCATACATACCACGTCAAGAGGGTCCGCGAACATTCTCAGCCCAGCCTCAAACGACATTTAGTTAACAAAAGAAAATGGATGTCAAACTTATTGTACTCCCCTCATTTCACATTGGAACTACTCGGTTTGTACATTTTCCGTCTTACTCTCATTTGCTGGGCGATTTGGAGCCCTTGTTACCGGCATTTGGGAACAGGTGATAAAAGGTATACTCAGTCAGTAATGCCAGGGAATTTAATTACAAGACGACGATGCGTGATGTGATCATGTGATTCCTGTAGTAACGCACATTCAGTGCTTCGTTTATACAGGGAGTAACAAAATGGGGTTGTGCTCGTCAGCAATACGTATAACCTTTACTTCGTGGAAACTTCGAAATCGCCAAAAAAACTATCAGCTGAATTAAAATGTACGGAACAGCTGACACGTTTTTGGCGAATTCAGAGTTTTCCCCACAGTGGGTAAATAATGCTTGTATTCAGAGTTGTACTTTGACTGCCTCGTTGGTCTAGCCGTTAAGACGCTTAGCTACCAAAACAGAGGCCGTGGGTTCGATTCCCACTGGGGGCCGCCGTACATTTGTACAAATAGCCTCAGTCTGGGTGTACTTTCATGTTTGTGACGTCCTTGCCTGGTTACCATAGCTCAGGGTATCCTAGTTTGAGACCAGGGCCTCGATTCTGTTAGTGCATTGTAGTATAATGACAGGTAAACTGTCGGGTCACGTGACGTGTTTTTTCGTACCATTGACGCCTAGAAGGTTTGATGGGTGTGCCCGCGTAGACTTAAAGCAGCCATGAAATGAAAACCGCCATGTTCATGCAGTTGTCATGTTACTACAATGCATTAACAGAATCTAGGCCCAGGTCAAATGATTGTATTGTGTGAAAAAAAAACTGAGTTTAATTATAGCAATTGTCTAGTTATTTTTGTTTGCGTAGAGAACAACGGGATGCAGAGAAAGACGGAAAAATTACCTTCTAGGCAATAATTGAGGCTGGCCAATGTGCAATGAAGTATTGTACAACACTTAATAATTTTGTTAATTCAAAATCTCCTTTTATTGTCTCGTGGCATGGATAGAAGCTGCGGATGTTTATTTTCTGCTAAAACTTACTTGAAGTTGGGTAAGTCTTCGGTGAGTCCCATAAGAATTGTATATGTCTGCGGGCTACGTACCTAAGTTAATGTAAAAGCGGCCACTCCGGGGCCTTTTTCGTAAAACTACAATTCATAGTTTATTATGACTAATCGATGCACATTGCGTAACCGATTAGTGTAATTAGTCGTCCTACTTGTTAATCTGTGGGTTAAACGCCTATGCAATGTACATCGAACTCTCGGAGTAAGCCAAGGATTGTAGACCTGGCTATAGCTTGCAGCCAAAGGAGCGATTATGGAAAAGCAACTTCTATACAAGCAACGGACGCTACATGATGTAAAATCGGTATTTTTACGTTATTTCTCTCGAACAGATTGTCAAAATACCATCGCATAGCTGCCGCGACATCTTTCTTGTAATCCGAATAAAATGTTTTGGCATAGAGAAAATTAAACTTCGTTTATAAATACTATTTAAAAAATTTCAAGCAATACCGTTTACAACACGTAGAGCTCTGACATTTTACTAATCCACAAATTTTTATTACTAATAATGTATTGTAACTGATCGTAACAACATGGGGGCCTGTGATTATATGTAATTCTTCGTCTTAATTTGTTTATCCACTGTTGGACGCATGCTTCTTCATAACTCCTCCATGGCGATCGAATTCAATAATGCATCATTGAATTGAGAGAAATGCTTGTCCGAAGTACTAGCAATGTCGATGTGATGCCGCTAAGCCATTTCTCAGTAGGAGTACAGCTCGCTAATCGTAAAGGAAAACACCGTGAGGAAACCTGAGTATCTGAGAGGTTCCAATACCTCAGCGGAATTGCCAATCCGCGGTGGCCACGCATGGTGAAAGCCCATACTGTCTCTGAGAGAAGGTCTGTGCCCTACAGTGGGACGTATATAGGCTGCATTATTAAGCAACTGAGGTATGTCTCTCTCTCTGAGAGATAGTGAGAGTTTGTACCGTGCAGTGACCATAGGGTAGGCTGGGCTATGGTACCTAAATGACGCCGCAATTTCAAAAGGTTGTGGATTAGCTTTTTCTTAATTTAACTGAATGAAGAAGAAAATTAAAACAAACAGGATGTTTAAAATACTACATTATTAGTACGGTTAAATACCTTTTAATAGTATTCGTTTAAATTCGATAATGTATTAAACACAAGACTTAGTTAAACAGAATGTAACAGAATTCCCTTAAACATTAAAAAATGAGGGGTCCTTCTGGTCAACACAAACTACTTTTACTGTGAGCAAAACATCGAAAAAATGGATGATTGTTCGCGATTTCGTAATTTTCTCCATAGTAAAAGTTGTTTGCAGTTTTTGTTTGAATTGAACCCGCCTTTTTCGGATGTACCTATACGATGATTTTGTTACATTACTGTATATTTTTACTATAAAGACTAGATACATTGAAAATTTAATTAAAATTAGTAAATATTTTCATTCGCTTAACTTCAGTACGAAGATGTCATGCCAGTCGACCGTGCATAATTAAATCGTCGTTGTCAACCAGAGAAATAAATAACTAGTAAAAATTAGGTAAATACATGGAAGTCATTGCTGTTGACACAAAATATAGGGGAAGGTTACAAGGCTCTTGGGCTGGGTCAACGCTTGCACATAAATAGATATAAAGGCTTATTATAACGATCGTCATGTAAAGCAGGTGTGGACCGAGCCATAGAGCTGGGGAAACCAGAGTTGATCACTAATAAAGACGAGAATAAAACATTCACAATAAAATAAAGCATATACCGCAACTGAGTTTCGTCTTCGACAAATTAAAAATTAAGAGTTGGTATGTTATTAAAATCGCACTGACTTGCTATTCAAACCAATTTGTAAAATAATCTCTCTAGGCCTCCACAAAAACCAAAACAATATTCAGCGTGGAGACCAACTGATAACATTACTTTATTCTATCAGTGCAATCACTTACTTTCTCACCTGTGCCATACAATTTGTGGTTTTTTGAATAAATACTTTTTATCTTTTTCATCTTCGTTTTGAACCAACGTGTGCTGCGCTATTTCATTTGCAAGTTGTAAACCATCGCTGTGTCAGTGTTGTGTGTGAATCTAACGCATAGCTTGTAGGTAGGGGTCACAAAACCGGTTTCATCGAAACCAAAAAAACCGGTTTACCCGGTTTTGACGCCATTTTTCAAAACCTGTATAAAAGTACTTATATTCAGCGCTACATCGATACATTTAATTCAGAACCAATATAGCGATCCCTATAACCCGTCATTTCAGATTTGAACAAAATCAGAGCAATGTAAGAAGCTTTATAGAAGAAGAAGAAGAACGGTATATTGCTCATTTGCAACCCAAATAAAAATAAATCGATGAATTCCAGCCCCCAAAGCAGGCCAGGTTTCGAAAAGGCTACAGCACCATAGACCACATACACACAGTGCGGCAGATAATACAGAAAACCGGGAAGTACAATCGCCCGTTTTGTTTGGCATTTGTGGACTACGCAAAACACTTCGACTCGGTCGAGACCTGGGCTGATCTGGAATTGCTGCAACGATGACATATAGGTATATCCAACTGCTATGAGGTGTGAGACAGGGACTTGTTATATTTGCGAAACTTCAAAACAGTAGATTGGACTAGACGACTCATTAATATTATCGGCGAATACATCTCGCACTTGCGCTGTGCCGACGATACAGTTATAAAAAATAAGAACTCACTAGGATGCTCCGCGACCTTAACACTGCCTCCCGATGTGTGGTCCTCGTCATGAACCTGGCAAGACTAAGGTCATGTTCAACGATATACTCGTAATGATGCCAGAGCTAGTCTTCGTCGGTGAATATGTCTACTTAGGACAGACTATCCAACTGGGCAGAGGCCACTTTGAGAAAGAGGGCGCGAGAAGGATCCAACTGGGTTGGACTGCCTTCGGAAAACTGCGGCAGAAATCATCATTAACGCTTACGAAGTTATGGGCAAAGCCAAAAGGTAGTTGAGGATGTTCAGGACATCAACTGCTTTTGGTCAGCTGGTGAAATGTCCAGTCTTAAGCTGAGAACAATATCATATCAGAGCTTCCGAAAGTGTTTTTCTTAGCATTTGGTGGCAAATTAAGTTTGTCATTGTGTTTGTTTATTAAGTTGCAGTTTCTGTCCTACATTGAATTCAAACACATTTTGACTTAGAAAGGATCGCCTGGTAGATTGATGGTCCGAGGCAGACTGTCAGAAGGGCTGGATGGAGTAGATTAATCGAAAAATTGATACAACCTTACGTTTTATTTGCTACAATTTTAGTTCTTTTAATTTTATTATTATTATTAAATCCTTTATTGCATTTAAAACATTCAGTTTTGCACATAGGCGAACATAATGCTACTTAGCATTATCTACCAGCTAACCTATGTTGTTCTTATCGGGAACAAAACAGGGCTTTTACCACCGGGTGGTCCAGTAACTTAATAAAAAATAAAATCATGAAAAAATAGAAAGGAAAAACGGTTTTGTCGCCGAACGGTCACCGAAGAACCGGTTTTGTGAACCCTACTTGTAGGCTTGACTGTGTACAGGCAACAGTTACCGAGTGTAACAAATACACGCTGAAATTTGCACGGTTTGAAAGCCGCGGTTTAATAACTAGTAATTGAAAATGGCATCTACTACTTTTACTTTTTAGTACAGACTTAAAATAAAAATATACAGGTATGTAGAGAAATCTTCTTTCCAAAGATTCGCGAACAATTAGTTACCGCCTTTCCGTATATCAGAACAATGACCCGAGGACCCGCGGCACCCACGCACCGCTCTGGCTGGCTACTAGTGGTTCCAATAGATTCGGGTCTGTGTCGACATATTTTTGGAAAGTGCCTTTTAAAAGAGAACAAACCGGCGTATTCGATAGCTATTCTTATGGCACGTTCATCTTCCTTTCAAACCACCCAAAAATCATGGTGTACAGTCAGCGTTCTCTATCGATTGGAAAACATACATCTGTTTGCGTAGGACATAAATATCCCTCTTTTCATTCAACATGCCAAAGTGAGAGACTGTTACACTCGCTAAGCTGTCATTGCGTACAAGTGGGAGGCGGAGACTTCTCTAAGTGAATTCAATAAAAATATGCGTGAGTTCGTAAACTTTAACACGAAACGCCGGTTTCTGAACTTGGAATTTCACTAAGTAAACACAGATTTCGCGAAAAATACGAGACGGAACCGTAACTAAGTTATTATTTATTATTAATTTAGAAGCCGACGTGACTTAGTTAATAAATTTGTAATAAGTAGCCAAAAATTTTTGTTGTTAATACGTGTAAACTAGGCATAGGTAATTATAATCATAAGCTATAATTGAAAGCTAGGAACGCGATTCTAGGCCTAAGTGCATTATAGTACAATGACAGATTCATGGTCGTGTCACGTGACATATTAATTCGATTGACGTCTAGAAGGTTTGATACGTATGCGCGCGAAGACGCGGCAACGAAATGAAATGGATGCGTTCGCGCTATTGTAATTGTACTACAAAGGATTACCAGAATCTAGGCCCTGGGGGCGAGTCCCTTAAATGTAAAGTCTTTAAATAGAGTGATATCAGTACGGCAATGGTTGTTTCATTGACACTATTGATAGTCTCCCAACCAATCGCACACTCCTGGTCCAGCCCGTGCAACTTAACTCGGCGCCTCGCGCTATTCGATCTCCTTTGCGAGAGACGTCCATTTAATTTGTACGGGTTATAACTTCTATTAGAATGACATAGTACTGCTATCGCTTAGTAGACTACAAGACAGCGCCAAATAACAGCGATTGTCGTGCTAATATAATTATATTCCACAACTGTGTGTGTATTAGACTCTAAGCCGTGCAGGTGTAGTACAACGGCACGAGTGACGTGTTTTCCGGCGCTAAATTATCAGAATGTAACAGTTAATGTACTGGAAAATAGCGACTTTCGACATTTAAACAGCGCGACTAGCATCGTCGTATTATACCTACCCAGGCTGGTCTAAAGTTACAAGTCGTGATGGCGCCAAAACCACCCGAGTGGTATCGATACCAGAGGGCCTGCCTCTCGCCCGCCTACTTACCGTAACCCTCGCCCTGCAGGAAGAGGCGGAAGGCCTCCGACACTTTCCCCGGCTGCTCCTCCAGCACCATACCGCAGTCCGAGATCTGGAACCCGGCAGCCGGAGGGTTAGGTTAGGTTAAGTTAGACACTCGTTGGACAGGAAAATTTAAACAAGGACAATTAGCTGGGAAAATCCTATGATATGAAAATACTATGATTATTGGGATTCCGTACGCTGAGGGGTCGCTCTTTGTTGTTATTTGTTATTCTTGTTTGTTTATTTGATTTCCTGTATCTGCGTTGTTATTATTACTTACTTACTTAGTAATAAAGTAGCAGGTGTGTTATTGTTTTTTTGTTTAACTGATGCTGCCTTTCGACTTAGTCTTTCTGCTAACTGCTGGATTTGTACAAATGGCCTAAGGGTGTATTACCATGTTTGTGATAACCTCGCCTGGTTACCGTAGCATCATCATCATCATCTGTCCATCTTGTGGCTGGTCGTCCTACGCTGCGCTTGCCGATATGTGGTCTCCATTCGAGAACTTTTCGGCCCCATCGGCCATCAGTTCTGCGTGCTATGTGCCCCGCCCACTGCCACTTAAACTTACTAATCCGCTGGGCTATGTCGACGACTTTCGTTCCTCTACGGATCTCATCATTTCTAATTCGATCTCGTAGAGAAATTCCGAGCATAGCCCTTTCCATATCGTAGCACATGTTATCCTAATAAGTGACCAGGACGACGGATTGTGTTGCGTGGAAGTTTTAATCCTTTTAAATAATTTCTGTTTTAGTAAGCATATAATTTAAGAAAGAAAGGGGCTACCTAGTTGAATCCGCTCACGCTATATGACTGAGCGAGAGGCAAATAGTGCCTAGTCCAGTCCCTTTCTTTAACTGTATTGTATGCCACTTCAAACTCTTCAATATGAGGTTGCCGGAAAGAAATAGTTTTTAGCCATAGGGCTGCCAATGTACCTTTTCATTTATAACTGCGTTTTCCGTAATTATTGTTCTCTGGTGTACAATGAAGAATACAGTAGAACGTCGATTATCCGAACCATCCGAACGACCGATTAACCGAACTGGGTACGAGCCTCGAGGTGCGTTTTTCCTCACTACGTGTGCTGAAGCAGAGGTTCAACAATATATGAATGTCGACGATTGAGATAATGGAGGATAGTGAAATTGTAGACCTCGTGACTGGCGCCACCAGTGATTGATCAAATAGTGAGTCTATGAAGATGAAAACATACCTACGTGCTGCTTCCGAAGCATATACATGGTCAAAAAGTTCGAGACCTAGCTGCTAGTGAGCGGGTGGGGTTGCTTCGGCAGACGATTATTATGCACTACCTATAGGCATATTATGTAACTTATTACGGGCTGTCTACTTCTAAAAACAGGTTTGATTGAAATATGCCTGCACTTGTCCATTAGCTCAATTGGGAGAGCGCTGGCACGGTTAGCCAGATTTCGCGGGTTCAAGTCCCGGCATGGGTAGAATTTTTAGCCTCTAAATCGGTTTTTAAAAGTACATAGTTCGATTATCAGAATAAACCGGTGTTGCGAACACCCATGTCCCCCAATGAGTTCGGATAATCGACGTTCTACTGTATATTATTCTATGGCGTAACGGCTGACCTTCATCCAGGTGGAGTTGGTCGGGTCGAGGCGTCCGTTGAAGACGACGGTGTCGTCAATGTGCGGGGAGCAGGCGCCGGTGAGGTTGAGCGTGGGCGGGCGCAGCGTGGCGCCGGCGCGGGTTATGCCCAGGTCGCTCCGGCGCAGGTACGAGTCGGTGAGTAGCGCGAGGTTGGTCGGGTTGACAGCGCGGGCGAAGTACTGCCGGTACACCGCCGCCAGGTCGTGGTTGCGCTCCTCGGTGGACTGCGGGCAGGTGGCAAGTCAGCTGCTGCACCGGACGGCCGCGAACTTCGTCGTCCGCGGCGCAATTACAGACTAATGTGTACAATGGTATTACCCACAGATAACGTACAACGTTTCGTATTTCATCACAGCGCTCTAGTCGCAATATGTGCACAATGCCAATTAAACAACGTAAAAATTAAGGGAAAATGGATCACCTTACGGCGCCCACTTTACTATCTACGGCGCCCCATAGCACCGCGGCGCAGTCTTTGGGAACCCCGAAGAGCGGGTGATCGTGATTTTCCACTATAAAGGGAAATGTCCCGCCAGGCTGATCTGACTAACAAAAGTCTGACGGCCGAATCGTAATATTTATGGTATGTCATGAGAAACACTGCATGCGCGAGGCAGGAATGTTAATGTTAGCTATGTGTGCGCGTGAAATGGCACAGAGAGGGATAGAAGAGGAAGTTTGATACAATCTTAAATGTAAACAAAACTCGAAATAATATAACTTCAAACAAATAAGCCTCGGACCTGAACAATGTCAAAATTTCTTTCGCTGGCGTGAGTTTAGTGATGGTACTAGGAGCTAACTGGCGCTGAACAGCTCAACTTCTTTTAACCTATGTTTAAGAAAAAATATAGTCCAGTAAAAACCTCAAAACATTATTGAGTTGTATGGTGTTTATTTTTTGTGAAAACGTTTAACAAAAGACCATATTAATCATTCCTCATTAGCGACCAAGTTAGCTAGGGGTCGCTCCTTAGAATAACATCAGCTGTTTGTTTAAAGATTCATTGACAGGACCGTACTTAATGTTATCCTGAAGTCAGAACACGGGCAAACACATTCGCTTTGTCGGTACGTCGCATTACAATCTACCGGCACAATTTCGCCAAGAGCAGTTTCTTAATTAATACTAAAATTAAGACGGCCCGAAATGTACCACCGACTCCTACAGTCTTATTCATAAAAACATGATGTCTTAAAACACTCCTCAAATACAGTCCAAACAGTCTGTGGTGAAGGGAATTCTCTACGACAGGCCGTTAGTACCGCAGTTTAAATTGATCTGATAAAAGGAAAGACTTTTGGTTTTAGTGGAATTGTGTTTATAAATAGAACTGGCCGCTGATCCAAAATGATCTGTATGGCATACACAAATTAAATGTTATAATGGCGCGTCATTGCACAGCAGACAAGATAATCCTTGGCAATAGAGCACGTTTCAAAGTTTGAAAAATAAAACAGTCAATCGGCCCGATGCTGAGCAAGACAACTAACAGTCGCATTGCGTAGACAATCGCATAGCAAGACAAAGCTCTTTCTCTTTCTTTCATTCAAGAGAAGAAGAAAGAATATAAATGCTGAGGTAGAGGTTGACAAAGACGATTGAACAAAAAATGTATGACATGGAATTCTCTGAAACACTTACCAACTGAGCCCTGTACGACTGGTGCACCGAGCAATGATAAGCGAGCTCCTGGCGGTGATTGCAAATCCTTTCACTATAATGGCGAGCCACGTTTTCGACTCCAAGCGTCTTCCTGAGATCCAAGATTCCAACCGCATACTGCGATCGCCAACCCGCCTGCCAAGCGTGGCGATTATGGCCAAACCCCTCATCGTTATGAAAACCACTAAGGAGGCATATGCCCACCAGTGGGCGTCAAATGGCTGATGATGATGATGAAGACCCAAAGTAGTGGCACGGACTGACTGAATGCGGCTAAGCACGTGACTTAGCCGCACTTACCCACCCGAAGTCCACAGGCTGCGTAACAGCGGCAGCCGCACTTACTCCCACTCACCCACCTGAACGTGACAGTGGTAGCCGCGATTCCTCACCAGGGGCTTGTTTCATAGAACTACAATTCATGGTTTACTATCATGAACAAGTAGGATGACTCGGTACGCAATGTACACTGAATTGTCATAATAAACTAAGAACTGTAGTTTTATGAAACAGGCGCCTGACCTTCACGAGAGCTGTAACCGGACATACCCAACCGAACTACTCGGGCTAAAGTGCTAGCTCTAGCAGCACTTACCCTGCCGAAGTGGTGCCACATGAGATAGTCGAGCACAGGCTGCGTGACGCCGCGCGCGCGCAGCTGCCGCGCGTTCAGCTTCTGGTAGCCCCACTCGATCCACCCGGCAGCCGTGGACGTGCAGTTGATCAGCACCAGCGCCTCCACCTGCCCAGGGAAATGGAATCAGCGGATGGTATTTTTGCCGGTAAAAAACGGGTAAAGGACGAGCCCGTGCTGAGGACAATTTTAAAAACCTATTTAGAGGCTAAAAAGTCCACCCATGCCGGGACTTGAACCCGCGACCTCTGGCTAAGCGTGCCAGCGCTCTTATTTCAGCCAGATTTCGCTGCCTGTACGTAATACAGAGAAGTTTGTAAACAGGTTCGAAATTTCACTGATGCCTGTACTTGTCCATTGGTTCAGTTGCGAGAGCGCTGGCACGGTTAGCCAGAGGTCGCGGGTTCAAGTCCCGGCATGGGTTGAATTTTTAGCCTCTAAATAGGTTTTTAAAACGGGTTCATATTAAAACACGAAGCTTTGGATGCCGCTTGCCGCTTACAAACATGCTATATTAGCTAATGACCAGTGGCTAGTTAAAATAATGAAATTTGTGGTCAGAACCGCCACAAAACGAGTAGAAAACGCTAAATGTGTGTGATCTAATCTAAAAGCATTGCACCCACGTCGTTTGCGGTATCTTCAATCTCCAGACAGGTCAACTTCAGTAATAGCGCCATACTCTAGACAAGCGTCATCATAACGTCTTCAAATGCCACGGTCGCGGCGTGGAGCGGTAGGGAGGACCAACGTGCTTCGTTTGCCGCTACCGCTAATGGATCCGCACTTTGTTGTATGTACGTGTCATTTTTCCCACTCACCGACATTAAATTTATTTATCGAATGGCAATGAAATAGGTAGAAGAGGGAGCTTGATCTGTTAATTTTAGTAATAAGATGAAATAGCATAATTCAGCTAAAATACTTGCTAACTCTGAAGGAATCCGTTGTAGAGAAACCAGAATTAGGGGGAAATCAGAATTGAGGTGTTTACGGTGGACACGCGGAGTGTCGGGCTCGACCTCGAGACTGCTTTCGTGCTGACGACCTGACTCGAGTAATTCCCGTGACTTAAACCGACAAAAACCTCCATGCTGCCGGCACAACTCAACGCTGTCACTGTCGGTCTCGTGCGCAGCTGGCACCGTGGCAGTGCTGTTGCCGTCGGCCAGTCTGTACCGAGCCGGACTGCTCCGATCCCGAGGAACTCGGAGTTACGACGAATTGCGAGCCGACGCCTCGTAAACATCTCGAAGGTACTTAATTCCAAATGGCTGTCACTGGCGTCACGGTTTATGGCAGCCATCAAGTGGAATTCGAGTGATTATGTTTCGTTGGAATACGCATATCCGGACTTGGATTTACGCGTTCAGTCAGACATTCACATGAATGTCGGAAGAAGTATGTATGTATGTCGGAAGAAAAACGTAGTGGAATGTCTGTGGCTTGTAGCCCGTTTATTCGCCAACGACCATAGTGGTCTATGAGCAGTGATGGTAAAGTGTATGTAGGCTTTGATAAAACCAATTTAGCGGCCATTAACTCAAGCCCCTCCAAAAAAAAACAGTTTTTTTTCAATGTAACTCGCTATGTTTTAGAATTGCACAGCCGTCCAGGGAAGCTAAAACGTAACTTCTGCACTGGGTGGAGTCGTTCAATTTAACTGCTAAATACATACAATAATGTGGTAACCCATTACAGTGACCAGATACGTAAGAGTGTAGCCATGCGGGTACCTTCTGGGGGTGCGCGAGCGCAAAGCGCGCCAGCACGTTGGCGCCGGCGCCGACGCCGAAGCCGACGAACGACTTGATGCCGAAGTGGCCGAGCGCGTAGTTGATCTGGTTGGCCAGCTCGTCCATCGACGGGTACACGTAACTAGAACAAGGACGGGTATGTGCTCATTTATAAAAATTTATATGGGACATCAAATATATCATCATCATCAGCCGTTTGACGCCCACTGCAGTGCAGGACCTCCCTCATGGTTTTACAATCATGGGGGGTTTTTGTCATAATCGCCACGCTTGGCAAGCGGGTTGGCGATCGCAGTATGCGGTTGGAATCTCAGGAAGACGCTGCTGCCCGTCTCCTGGTAATTCATTTCCCTAGTCGCCTTCTACGACATCCACGGAAGGAAATGGAGTGACGCTATTCTGGGCTATTCAACTCAACGCTTGAAATAGCCAGTCCGCGTAGGGCACGCGTGGTGATTAAGCCCATACTCTCCCCCTGGGAGAAGGCCTGCGCCTTGCAGTGGGCTTATGTATGTGTTTTTACAAATAAAACCGGATTCAAATCAACAATTCTAACAACATAAAAGGAGTAACACTAGCGCGACCGAGGAAAAAAATCATATCTTTCTTTACAGACCAAATTTGCCAAAAGTTACAATCTCTCAATCATGTAAACAGTGATATTTAGAACCCACGACAAAGAACCTAGGATCACGAACCTGGGACAAGATAGCATTAATGCCAACATCGGCCGTTCCTGGCGTTAATGCTATCTAGTCCAAAGTTTTTTGCCTTAGGGTCAGGGCCATGGGGCCTAAAAAGCACTATTTATAAAACCTCTTTGAGATTTACGTTTGTATTTTTAATACGTTCGCTGCTGAAAAACAAAAGAACGCAAGCAGGGCATACGGAGGGCAGGCAGGAATGAAACTCCATATAACTTTCGCCGCACATTTAAAAGGGAGAAATGACAAACTTTGTAATCCGTTTATGAACAAGCAATTAGACACTTTCTGAGTGGGTGTGGTATGAATGTATTTGTTTTTCTTCTTCTTCCAGGTATATTTCATGCTTTTCGGGTCGGCTACGACTGCCGCGGAGCCCAAAAGGAGGGTAAAAAAAAAATAAATGTGTTCGGCTCGTACCTTAAGTATATGTAAGTACCTTTGTCCGATTCTGTGTTTACCAATGGAAAGATTTTGACAAATAAAATCTCAATCAATACGTCGTGTTTGCGGGAGTCATAGGCTATATGAAAACGGCAGGACCCAAATTGAACAATGTAACTCATTACGAGGTTAATGTGATGGTCTCGCCTGCTTAGTAGTTAATGCTCAGCAGTCGGCTTGATGATTATTTTTTAGTTCAGTTTTTCTGTCGTAGGAATTTAATTCGAAAAGTGTTCGTGATGTGTGAACGTTTTTAGAAAAAATAACATAGTTTGTAGACAAATGGCGGTGTTAACTGGTTTCTAGGAGTCCTGGTCCTGTATTTGAGAGTCCGCTCCACCGACCATGAATGGAATACGTACTAACAGAGTAGGATAGGTCGGCGTAGTACGTGGAGCGAGCCGTATCGAGCCAGTTACGTAACACTGCGGCACCGCGCCGCGTTCCAAGCAAGAACTATCGCCGGTATAGCTACATACTTAGTACTTACACTGATGTTACTTTTTATTCTAACGTATAATATCCCGCAGATAACTAGAACAAAAATCCGCGTAGTCGGGATGAATTTGTGATGGGCACGTAAGAGCATTTTTTTTATTATAGGTCCGCGCGCCGTCTATGTCATTTGGTCATATGATTTGTCGGGCATAGTACCTAGGTACAATGTAACCAGTCGAGGATATCACAAACGTGGATAGGTTTACACCCAGACTGAGGCCATTTGTACTTATCAAGTACAGCGGACTCCAGTGGAATTAAGTACACAAGTAAATTAATTAAAGAATCTACTACTTATATAAAAATCTCGTGTCAGAGTGTTTGTTATCGAACTCCTCCGAAACAGCTTCACCGATTTTTGTGAATTGTTTTGTGTATATTTGGTAGGTGTAAGAGTAGGTCGTAGGCTAATTAATATGGCAAAACAACGTTTGCCGAGTCAGCTAGTAATAACATAAAATTATAGGTTCATGCATTTCACAGATTTCTCCTGCCAAAACTTCAGCGCGTCATGTAGCCGATGCGGGTCAAACGTGAAGTCGCGAAAAAGAAACCAAAGACTGCAGTAAACTTTGTCAAGGTCCAGCTGGATTTTTCTTACTTTAATCTCATTTTTACTCGACTACGCCAGAAGTTATGATGTTCCGAGTCGGAGACAAAATCTGTATCTGACAGTTATTGTAATTGATACCTCCGACTGCGTCCCTTTTGTCTGTCAACCATAATCATTTAAAACTAAATAATATTAAATTATTTCGAGAAAATACGGGCACAGATAATAAATATTTTATGGTTTACATTATTGGCTATGGACTTATCTGTCCTATTGAAAACTCACTTAGTTCATAAGCGTAAATAAATACCCACGATGAGTTAATTAATAATCCTTCAAGATTTTAATCAGGTCGATATTATCAAAAGCCCTAGAAGGGCTAAAGGCTTTTCACAAAATCTTTGTGATTTTTACGTAAAACTATTTGTTTTAAGTAAAAATCAGTTCGATATTATGAAAATCTGATTGAAAGGTTCGGTTCCCGAACATTGGGCCAATTTGGTCGTGTGTTCGGTAAGCGGCCTCCCTCCAGCATATAAGATTCGATCCGCATTCCGGCCACACGCCGCTCTTCCAGGGACGCTAGACGGGATTAATATTAGCATATTATCCCTTCTAAAAAGATAAAACAAATATTTGGTTCTCACACGTGCTTGGAAATGTTACCATTATTTTTACAACCTTCTTCGAGGTAAATCGAAAGTGCTGTACTGGCCAAATACATGCGAGCAGCAGCCTGCAAAAGTTATGTAAAAATCCATGCCTGTCGTGTTTTAGCGGCCAAATAAACTCATATCTGTCGTTTAATTTAAAAATGGAACTATATTTTACTCCGAAACATGGCCACCAACGAGGTAACTTATCGGTTAGGTTTTATTGCAACTTCGAACTGGCTTGCCAATACAAAGCTGTTTATTGAAAAAATAAATGAACACTTGAAAAGGTACTAGGTACCTACTTAGTTTTAATTTCCACGCATTATTTGAGAAAAGTACTATACAAGCCTCGGCTACAACTGGGCATTGATGGACCTACGTATTTGTGCCTCGGCGTCCCTTTAGTAGTCGATTGTGTGTAACGGTGCAAACCTTCTTACACCATTTCTGTTATTTTCTTTCTGTCTGTCTATCATCCATCATAAACTCAAAATTTAAAATTACGTCACCCATTCTAGTTTTCTATCGGATTATCATTACTACTTCACCCTTTGTATACAGATTACCGCTGACAATTATCTACTTATGAATTGCTTATTTTCCTATTTTATTTTGTTTTGATCGAAGCTTTCTGTTTACCACCTCTTATCTACTGTTTTACGAAATAAAACCACAGTAATTGAAGTTCTACATTTTATTACCGTATCATTTACACCAAGAACCCTTCAGCTATACCGAACCCCGTTTTAATTGTGTGCACGAGAAACCGGCGGCGAGATGCTGAACGCACTTGCAGGCACCTTCACCCACAAGCTCGAGAAGGCGCGGATGAATGCAATGAAAAGATCATGCCTCAATTCTTCTCAGACTATTACGAGAAATTCATATAAAATAATAATAATAACTTCCACACAACACAATGACTTGTACTGGTCCCAAACTAGGATACCTGGCGCTATGGTGACCTGGCAAGGACATCACAAACATGGAAATACACCAACTGAGGCTGACTGATTTGTAGAAATTTACGGCGGCCCCCAGTGAGAATCGAACCCACGTCCTTCGTCATCGTAAAAGACGAAGCCGGAAAAAGGGAGAATTCTCGAAACACGTCTATTCTTGCGGGCATTTGACCGCTGGGTAACTAACCGCAAGTGCGTTTCCTTCCATTCACAACATTTTTTGTTCTACAACTTTTGAGTTGTTTTGTTCAGTTATCCACTATAAATATTTTGTGCCGCGTTTCAGCTTTTTTCTTCTGTGTAGCGCTGTTTGATGGGCAATACTTAAAAGCATGTGTTACATAATGGGATGGGCACTCTCCTATATGACAATGATGTATCGGATGTTACGAAATTGATGGAGCGCGTACCACGTTAACGATATTTTATATGTAAGCCCTGATATTTAGATAAATAAAAATCTGAGAAAACACTCGTTGAACGAAATTTGTTGCCTGAAATAAACTCCAATGGGGATGGCAACACGAAACGAATTACAGATGGCACCGCTGGCACCGCTGGGATGTGCCCCGACAATGTTTCTTTTGTGTTAGGAGTGTTGCTTACTATAGGATTTTTTCATGGAAACACGTCATGAAATGCTCTTCACTAAAAAAGGGAGAGCTATAGTTAATACCAAAACTGAAAAAGCAGTTTTGTATACCACCGCGAAAGGACTACAGACTGTAATACAAAAGTAACCGCAAAAAACATTTTTTAAACATTTCTTGCAGAAATAATCGTATACGTAAGCATACCTTTGATTAAATACCTCTTTACTGGCTGATTTATTGATTCATCATCATCATCATCATCAGCCATTTGACGTCCACTGCAGGACATAGGCCTCCCTCGTGGTTTTCTAACCACGAAGGGTTTTGCCATAATCGCCACGCTTGCCAGGCGGGTTGGCGATCGCAGTATGCGGTTGGAATCTCAGGAAGACGCTGCTGCCCGTCTCCTGGTAATTTATTTCCTTAGTCGCCTTCTACGACATCCCACGGAATGAAATGGAGTGACGCTTTTGTTAATCCGGCGCCACACGGAATTATTGATTATAAAGTGAAAAACTCAAGAAAGTTACTCAGAAACATCGAAAATCATTGTAAAATTATCCACACTATGTACCATATAAACTTACTCATAAAATCACATTGAGTTTTTTATTTGTACATGAACTCCACCTTATATATGAATTCTCTTGATTTTATTCCAGTTTGGAGACGAAGCAGCTTTATGGGCATAAAATGATACTTGAAGGTTCCTATCACCAACAACTAAATTTGAGGCAGGCGGAAGTGTGTGATGGTTAGTTAGTTAGTTAGTCACAGAATTCGCTAGCCAGAAAGATAGAAGGGGTAAGATGAACGAAAACAGATTTCACGGTAAAATGCGTAGAGAAACGAATATTTTATGCAAGCGTAGCAATAGAACTGACAGGCAAAAACTATCTGTCTTGTCTGACGTTAAACTTTTCATAAGTTGCTTATAGCCTTCTTGGACTCCCACATCACTCCCCCGCGGAGACCGTTACAACGGGCGGTAACAATTGGGAAACCTCACTGTCCTTCCCGAGCGGGTCGTAAGGGGTTTTTGTGGCCTTTTTAGCTCATCTTCCCGGTCTTTGGGTGTGGTAGATGCTTCTGTGAAGGTATAAGCTGGCTTCAGGCGGTCTATGGAGATGGTGTTTGATTTTCCTTTGACGTTAACCTTAAAGGTTTTATCGCCTCTCTCCACGACTTCGTATGGCCCGGTGTACGCTGGTTGAAGAGCGCCACGTACTGTATCATCCCGTACAAATACGTGTTTTGTTGTGGCCAAATCCCTAAAAATGAAGCTGTTATCACGCCTGTGTCGAGATGCGGGCGTTGGCTGAAGTTTCCGTGCAAAAGAGCGAATGCGTCCAGTATATTCGGTTAGATCGGTTGGAGTATCGTCGCAGGCATGAAACATTTCACCTGGCAGTCTCAATGGCTCGCCGTAAACTAGTTCTGCGGCCGAGGCATTTGCGTCTTCTTTAATCGCACTTCTAATGCCGAGTAGGACCAGGGGTAGCGATTCTGTCCAGCTGGGGTTAGCGTGACATACGATGGCGGCTTTTAACTGTCTGTGGAAGCGTTCGATCATTCCGTTGCAAGCAGGGTGGTATGCCGTGGTCTTGCGGTGTTGGAAGCCTGCTAGTTTGGAAAGGTGCTCAAACAAAACGCTTTCGAATTGACGACCTCTGTCTGTAACTATTGATAAGGGGCAACCAAAACGTGCGATCCAGCCCGACAGCAATGCTTTCGCGACGGTTTCGGCCGTGATGTCTGGTATGGGAATCGCCTCAGGCCATCGGGTAAATCTGTCGATTGCGGTAAGGCAGTACCGTTTTCCGTCTGACACAGGAAGGGGGCCGATCAGGTCGATGTGAACGTGGCTGAAGCGAGCTTTAGGTAAGCCGAAGGTTCCCGTTGGTGCGGAAACGTGTCGGGTGACCTTTGCGCGTTGGCACGGTAGGCATTTGCGGGCGTATTCTCTGCAGTCTTTTCTCATGCCTGGCCATACGTAACGTTCTGCGACTAGCTTCGCGGTGGCGTTGGCACCAGGGTGACTTAGACTGTGGAGGCTCCCGATAGCTAGCTGGCGCAGCTGCTTGACCACGAACGGTCTAGGAATTCCAGTGCTGACGTCACAGTAAAGACCATTTTGCTTCTCTAAGCGCAGTGCTGATCCTGTCTTCAAAAGCAGTGTGAGTTCAGAGTCTGCTGTCTGTGCTTTTGCTAGCAAGTCCAGATCAAGTGGAGCTGTTATTTCCTCAATCCTGGAGAGAGTGTCTGCGACCACATTATCTTTGCCAGCTATGTGACGGATGTCCGTTGTGAATTGGCTAATGTAGTCAAGGTGCCTGAACTGACGTGGCGAGATGTTTTCTTTGCGGCTCTTGAAAGCGAAGCAGATTGGTTTGTGATCCGTGTATATCGCAAAATCTCTTGCTTCGACCATGTGGCGAAAGTACTTGATTGCCTCGTATATCGCCAACAGTTCCCGGTCATAGGGCGAGTATTTCTGTTGGGAGGGACTGAGTTTCCGCGAGAAAAAGGCAAGCGGTTGCCATTCACCATCTTTTTGCTGCTGGAGTGTTGCGCCCATTGCGGTATCAGAGGCGTCCGTAACCAATGAGAGCTTCGATTGGCAGTCGGGGTGGTACAACAAAGTTGCGTTGCAGAGGCTTTGCTTGCAGTCTTCGAAGGCTTTCAGTGTCTCGCCTGTAAGCTCAACAGGATGCGATCCTTTAACGGAGCCGGTGAGCAGCTTGTTTAAAGGGGCTTGCAGTTGTGCTGCTTCGGGGACAAAACGTCTATAAAAATTCAGCATCCCCAGGAATCTGCGAAGTTCTTTGATGGTCTTCGGGGCAGGAAAGTCTTTTATCGCCTTTACTTTTTCGTCGAGGGGTTTTATGCCACTTGCGTTGATACGATAGCCAAGGAACGTGACTTCCGGTGCACCGAATACGCACTTGGATATGTTTATCAACATGCCATATTCCTTCATTTTCGTGAAGAGCTGGCCCAAGTGTTCCAAGTGTTCGGCTTCGTTTTTTGATGATACCAGGAAGTCGTCCAGGTAGACGTAACAGAAGTCAAGTCCTCGGGTCATTTCATCAACGAAACGTTGGAAAGTTTGGCCTGCGTTTCTTAAGCCGAATGTCATATAAGGAAACTCGTACAATCCGAATGGTGTCGTGATTGCCGTTTTGTCTATGTCCTCGGGGCTGACTGGTATCTGGTTATAAGCTTTGACCAGGTCGATGGTCGAGAAGATCGTACAGCCAGAGATGTTGTGCGTGAAGTCATGGATGTGGCGTATAGGGTACCGGTCTGGTACGGTTCGTGCGTTCAGCATCCTATAATCGCCGCAGGGGCGCCATCCGTTTTCCTTCTTGGGTGCTAAGTGGAGTGGGGACGACCATGGACTTTTTGAAGGCCGGGCAGTTCCATTTTTCAACATGGATTCGAACTCTTGCCGGGCTATCTTGAGTTTGTCTGGTGCGAGTCGTCGTGCTGGGCATGCTATAGGTGGTCCAGGTATTGTTTTTATATAGTGCACTGTATTGTGATGGTGCACTCGTTCAGTACCAGTGGGTCGGGTGATTTCTGGGAACTTCTGCAGCAGAGCGTGGAACTGAGTATCGCCAGTCATGATCTTCACTGAAGAAATCGTGTCTGACGATGTTACGGGTGATGCGATGGCTGATAGGGTGGTCGTGTTGTCGATGAGACGTTGGTTTCGACAGTCGACGATGATATTGTAGTGGGACAGGAAGTCCACTCCAATGATGGCTTTGGTTACATCAGCCACGGTGAATCGCCATGAGAACTCTCTGCGTAATCCGAAGTCTAGTTCCAGATGGACGTCGCCGTATGTATCAATGCTAGAACCATTGGCGGCAGACAGTTGGTACGTAGTCTTGGGTCGGCGTTCTTTCAGGGCAGAGCGTGGGAAGACACAGAGATCGCTGCCGGTGTCAACGAGAAACTGGGTCTTCGTTCTGCGATCTGTCACGAACAGGCGACCGGAGGATGGGAGGCAGTCGTTGGTCGCCATTATCGACCGCCTGGGCAGTTTTCCGATTGGAAGTCGCATGGCTTGAGGCATTTATGCGCGTTTTTTCCGAACTTAGCGTGGTACCAACAAGTTGGGAATTTGCGGTAGCTAGACTGAGACCTGCTTCTTGAGCTGCCACGACGGCGGCCTGATTGGTTGCGAGGCGGCCTGGATTCCGATCTCGAGTCCCTGACTTGGGCCGAAAGTGAGCTGACTTGCTTGGTGAGTTCAGCTATTTGCTTGACCATGAAGTCCAGGGTATTTTCCTGAGGTGGAGCTGAAGTAGAAGCAACTTGGTGGTGGCTACCAGCGTTTACATGAGTCCCAGCGGTTGATACTACTTGGTGGTAATTGGGAACGACATCGTGCACTCTGTCGGCGAGTTCTGCGATAACCTCTAGCGCAGTAGACGGCTGGGCAGCGATTATAGTCTGAGTGCTATTAGGAAGTCGGCTGGACCAGATGGTTTTGATAAAGTCATCGGGAACTCCAGGACCGGCTAAGTTTTGTAGATGCCGTAGGAAATGGGAGGGCTTACGGTCACCTAATTCCTCATGCGTCAGCAGCTGCAGAACCTTCTTCTCCTTGGATTTTGTTAGGCGTTTGATGAGTTCTTGCTTAAACTTCTCGTATTTGTTTATTTCCGGTGGGTTTTCGATTATGTCATCGATGATGTCGACATATGGTGGTTGCAGTTGTGAAGTGGCGTAGTAAAACATGGTTTCGTCTGACTTTATGCCAGCCAATTTAAATTGACCTTCTAACTGTTTGAACCATACCGATGGTTTCTCCGCGTAGAACGGTGGTACTTTTACTCCGACTCGATATACCTCGGTTGGCGTGGGCGCGGTTGGAGAGTGAACTTGCGCTTCTGGAATATTCCACGCGTCACGGAAAACTCCGGGCTGAGGGTCGGCGTCGTCATGGTCATCTCTGCTCGTCATCTTTATCGAAGTGTTCGTACGGGTCACCAGTGAGGCAGGCGGAAGTGTGTGATGGTTAGTTAGTTAGTTAGTCACAGAATTCGCTAGCCAGAAAGATAGAAGGGGTAAGATGAACGAAAACAGATTTCACGGTAAAATGCGTAGAGAAACGAATATTTTATGCAAGCGTAGCAATAGAACTGACAGGCAAAAACTATCTGTCTTGTCTGACGTTAAACTTTTCATAAGTTGCTTATAGCCTTCTTGGACTCCCACAAATTGTACTATCCTGAAAACAGACAAGAATGATAAAACATAACTTTTAACTATGATTCTAGATGTATTTCATTACTATTATTTGTATTTAATAATACTAATAAAATACATAGAAATATTTTTTTGGTATTTGTTTACTCGAATCATAACCTATAAACTTCTTGATAATCGATTCACTTCCTCCAAATAGTTTAGAGGCCACAGCTTTTCTTAAAAAGATTTTTTTTAAAAGACTACAATTATATCTGGTGTTTGTATAATTACAAATATTGTGCTTTTCCTATACAAATAGCTAAGAAAACGGGATATCCTCCATTTTAAATTTTTTGACAGTTGCCACCACCATTGTGATGTCCCAGCAATGGCAGCTTATTAAAATTATTTTCACCCTGAAAAATATCCGCCCCACACTTGCGATAGCAAGGTAACTGAAAATTTGTGTATTTATATATAATAAGAATTGAATTCTGAAATACGAAACACGCATTTATTTTTCTATTAACAGCGGGATTGATAATTATTACGATAGTTAAAATCTACGAAATTCCTATGTCAGCCATATAAAGTATTGAACAGAGAATGACGTCACCTTACACTTTTAAATTTTAATTGTGACGTCACTAGCGACGCCATGACATTGGCGAACGTTTCGATGGGAATTTTAAATCCGAAAACTAAAATGTATCAAACTTTAACCTGTGACCAAACATATGAAATTGATTGTAAATAATGTACGTTTTGGGATATTATAGGAATGTTTTTCAAAATTTGTCATCATCCTACTCGACAGTTCAACTGCGGTGGTAGCCTAGTGTGTAGAACATTAGACTCGGAAGCGGGAGACCCAGGTTCGATTCCCAGTGCGGGCATGTACCTATGACTTTGTTTTCTAAGTTATGTACATTTGTGAAGTTATAGTAGCACTACCACTCGCTAACGGTGAAGGAAAACATCGTGAGGAAACCTGAGTGTAAGAGCTATTCATATACCTCAGCGCTTGAAATCGCCAATCCGCGGCGGGTACGTGTGGTGATTAAGCCCATACTCTCTCCCTGAGAGAAGGCTGGTGCCCTACAGTGGGACGTATATAGGCTGCTTATGCTATTCGACAGTTAGACGATTGGAATCTTTCAGGAACTGGTGCGCTGTACAGTTTATATTACTCAATCAATCAACCAGTCCGTACTCGTCCACTGATGGACATAGGCCTCCGCTAAGTCACGCCACTTCTTTCTGTCCTCGGACATCCTCTTCCAGCCACAGCCGGCAATCTGTCTCAGATCGTCGGTCCAGCGACCTGGGCCGGTTTCATAAAAGTAAAAGTCATGGTTTATTATGTCAATTCGATGTACATTGCGTAGCAGTCTTCCTACTTGTTAATCTGTGTGTTATCGACTTTGCAATGTACATCGAATTGTAGTTCTATAAAACGCTGCGTTTGCCAGTTCGTGGTCGAGTCGAGAACCTCTGCATCCCATCAACCATCGGTTCTTCTAATTCTTATTTATTTAATTTTAAAGAAGACTAACAGTAATAGGAAACAGAAGGCCAATTACAAGTCTCCACTTTTAATTATAAAGTATAGCGAGTTAGACAGATAAACATAATCATAAGCAACAGATAACACAAACATCGGACATAACAGAGAATGTTATTTGTTCCTCTCTATCTAGATTTTTTATACAGTTTTTTATTTTATTACTCCGTACAGCCTAAACACCTCTCTGGCGGAGAGAAGGCTCGAACAAAGGTCGCGCTAATGGAGGTTGATAATGTAAGTACGTAGACAACAAATTGTATACGTCTGTGTCGGGCACTAACTGTCATTTTCCAGTTGAGTTTCCGTCCCGACCGGATATTGGCTCCAGTGCTCGTAGCATGACAACAAGCGGCTGAGAATATAGGATCACCGACCTAGGACTAGATAACACTATCTAGTTCTAGGTTTTCTGCCTTAAGTTCACGGCTATAGGTCCTAGTTACTTAAGTGGTCGCTCCCAACAGGTTGTTGGTGATGGTCCTGACGGAGCAAAAATTAATTCACGTCCGATAGAGTAACTAGAGGAGTCCTTGAGGGACGCTATACTCGACCCGATGTTTTTCATATATAGTTCGGATATACAGTCCATACTGACTAGAAATTATCATATTTACTCCGATAATATCCAATTGTATACCCCTATAAATGAAGAAATGTTCCATGCCACTGTCCAAGGCTTGAAGAAAGATCTGAATCTCGTATCTGTCTGGTCAACAACTAACTGAACATTTAAGCAAAAGTTAATAAATTTGGAATTGCTGGACGATCAGTTCTTTATGGGAAAAAAACACATTAAAACTATACATTTTGTAATACTTTTATGAATAAAATTTCAATTTTGATACAATTTTATTTTTAATCATTATTCTGTTTTATTGCCAGATCGTAGTTGGGCCTTGAATTGTAATCGTTTTGTGCGTACTTAAGAATCACTATTAACATGGTCGAGTGATTGTACAGACACTTTTTGCAAAAGACGACCCGTAAAAAAGCATAATTTGATTATTTCCCTTTGTAGCACTGTGTCGTTGAGTTCATGGTCGGCCAAATTCTGCGACTGTGACGTCTTAGCCCTCAGGCTATTGAGCGGCGTTATGTAACGCTGCGGTACGAGCCCTGCTTTCATCCATTCTTCCAGTCACAGGTAGCACCGACGGTACCTATTGGGTGCCGGCTGTACTCAGCAAAACCTGTACAATTGTGCTGCGGCGCCAACCGAACCTCGAAAAGGCAAACTAAAATACAGGGTTATTACTAAAATGCGCCACTCCTGAGAAACGAAACGAAACAAACACAAACTCTAACTGGAAGAGTTTGTGTTAGTTTTGTTCTATGAGTTTTTTCTCAAATTTAATTTTTTTATGTATTCGTTTTTACATTATTTCTTTAAATTAACTTTAAATTAAAATCCTAATATAACTCTAACAAGGTCGCAGCCTTCAGCAATTTATTGTCCTGCAAGAATGTCTGTTATAAGTATTTAACAAATATGGTTTCAAACATCATCTCTCGTCAGTGGCATTTAAGAGCACAAAACCGTCATTAATCATTTATAGAAAACTTTTTTTTGGAATGTCGCATTTCAGAAATAATCCTGTTTATTGCTGCACAAGCGTTTGGACAAGCGTGCCTTGTCGCATCGCAAGATCATAGGTAACTTTTTGATAGTTACTTGGGAATTTTCCAGTTATTAAACCATGTAAAGTCGTCAAAATGTAAGAAGCCCCTTTTGACAGCTACAAAAACCATAAAATTTAACCTAGTTTGAGATCAAAAACATTAAAAATCTAAACTATGGGTAACTTTTCAGGTTACAAAATCTGTTTTTTCTTTCGGGCGTTAAATAATATGCCGGAGTATGTGTCTTTTTATGCATATGTTCGAGTAAATCCAAAGCAAAATGCATTTTTGTGGAGCTGTCAAAACGGGCTTCTTACATTTCGACAACTACAGTTGGTAAAAACACCCCGATAGCGGTCAGCGTAATGCGAGCCCGACATCCGCTGGGACCTCATTAGTGTAATTAAACTTCGAAGTTCAAACACGTTCACAACCATTTGCCAGGCAATAGCACAATAGAAGCCACCTTAAATTGAGTCTAATCAGAATACAAGAAAGTTCAAACGAAAAAATCACACCAGCTCTGCCTCTTTAATCTCCCGGAATAGCTTTAAATTCAACTTTGTGTAATTTCGTCGGCCGTCACGAAACGTTTTCAGGAATTTTAATTTATTTTTATTTCGCGGCATCAAAGGATGCCACTGTTGTTGTAGACAAGACGTTAGTTAGTTAGACCCGAGATTTCCGCACTTACTCCCAGTTTCTCGTTCAGTAACACGCTGTTAATCTACTGTTAACAGCTGTCAATTGACCAAAGCGCATACAAAAAAAAAACCACTGACAGCTGTTAACAGTAGATTAACAGCTTGTTAGTGTACGAGAAACCGGGGGTTAGCCTCATGGTTGGGCGATTGTACGTAGCAAAGCTGTGAGTTTACTCCAGCCAGCCTATCTCTTTCTAGAAAGCCAGCAGTGCTCTGATGTCACTGCAGGCACAGTTTAAATAAGAATCAGTTACCAATCTTCCCATTAACGTCCGAAACGCGCCTACACAATATACATAACTAGGAAACGCGAGATCTCGGTGGGCTTCAGGCACACCGCAGTCCGGTGTTCACCGCGCGTGAGTGCAGACGGGCGACTTGTCGGATCGGCTAGCCAGATCGAAATTACGTCGATATTATTATATTGGTCGGTGTACGGGTGTCTAAACTCAACAGTATCAAGAACAGAGTTAACTCTTTTTATCGTTTAGCTCTTTTTCCATGAGAATGTAATACAATCTTCGTTTTTCTATTACATTGTGAGTAGAAACTAGACATATTATTTCGTATCGACTTATTAAACTTCATACTAATCATCATCTATGTCCCCACCGAGGGGCACGGGTCTCTTCCCTGAGGAAGGTATAGGCCATTCTCCACCACGGGGGCCAAGTCCGGATTGGTGGAGGCTTGTAGACTAGTGGCTCGTCTACTGTCAGAAGTTGTCAAGCCGCCCTAAGGCCTCTGACTTGGCTTAAAGACTGCCATCTATCGACGGCAGCCGGCACCAACAGCTTAACGTGCCTTGCGAAGCAAGGACCGCTCGGAAAAATGCCACTAGCGTTAGGCATAGACGGCGACCCATCCATGCACTGAACGCGCCCTGTGTTGCTTAACCTTCGTGATCGTTTAAGATCACTCAGGCAGCCAGGGCTACGAGCGATTTCATACTAAACTGGCACATAATATAGCCTAACTACCTACAACTCTCGGAAGACCTGGCAAATGAGACGACAATATTTAAATGTGGCAGCATCGAATTCGAAACACAAGCGCGACAACCCTGTCATGCCTACTCCGATCGAGCGAGCGTACCTAGGTATTTAAATCAAGCGGACGGCCAACATTGCCTACTGGTGTTCATTATACTGTGCTGCAGGTCTTCTGACAGGATCCCAGCTTCCCAATGATGGCGGTCCGTTTCTTTTCCACGCCTTCATAGTGAATGTTCACGAGGCGTGTGTCTCCTCTTCTTTGAGGCATCCCCGGCAAAGCGGGCTGTCGGTTAGTCCCATGTTGCGGAAATGTCTGTTCAGTGAGCAGTGGCCTGTTAGGATTGCCACAGCTTTGCGCAGATTATCTCTTCTCAGACGCAGCAGACTACGGGAGACGTTTCGAGATTTTTGGTAGAGCCTCCCTGACTTGTCTGCATTTGGTTTCAGTTCTCCAAAGTTCAGCATGCTGGCTGTCTATTCGCGACCTCAACCATTTGCTAAGCTGGTTGTATGGTAGTTTGAGTCCTTCCACTGTAGTTTCCGAGCCTCTTCTAGCGAGTTCATCGGCAGCATCATTGTCCAACAAGGCCGAGTTTCATAAAATTACATTTCGTAGCTTATTATGACGATCCGAGGTACATTGCGTAGCGGTTAATCGAATCGTACATCGAATTTTCATAGCAAACCATGAATAAACAGTAGATTAATATTATTTAAAGGACGATTGTGACTAGTGTTCAACACATTCATGACTAATATTTTAAGTTAAAAACTCTGTTAATTAAGTTAAAACGTGTTTTGAAAAGAATAAATGTGGAGTTTCTTTGTTAGCTTCTTCTCCACATAATCCATTAATTGTGAAACTAACAACTTTGACGTTCATTAAGTAAACATTCTGTTTTTACAATAAATAAAAATATTTGAATTGAATTGAATGTTAGTTCTATGAAACAGGCCCCAGACTAGCGATCAACCAACGGCTATTATTAATTCACACATAAACTCACGCTGTATCCCGGAAGGTTAGGCAAAGACGAAGGTTTGCAAATAGCCACGATTCTGATAAACATTTTTGCTTCATCATTACGTATTAATTCTATTTATTATCTATGGAAAGCCAACAGCTGATAAACAATATATGAGAAACAATAAACGAAACTAGTTAGTGAGCCAATTACAGTTTTTCAGATATAGCAATAGAGTGCTCGATTTCTGCAAGGATACAAAACTTAAAGGTAATAGGTACGAGAAATATTTATGCGTCTCAATTGGAGGTATGGATCCCTACGGTAAAAACCGGCCAAGTGCATGTCTGCCCACGCGCAGTATAGGGTTCCGAAGAAAGAGGTGGTTTTATCTGCTTTACAGAACTAACAATATCATCAACGTAATTTTCAATGGATTTTGTTCGGAGTTTTCCTTTTATAAGTTGGTCGCCTATTACTCGTTAACTTGTAAAGCCTATTTAGCCGTGATAGATTTCTTTTTAAGTTCATTATATGTGCTACTACCCTAATTTTTTTCACGTTTCTACTATCAACCGTTTAGCCAGGAGAGACGCCCTACTCAGACAAAAATTGGCGCTTTAAAGCTTACTATTTCGCAAACGGAACCCTAAATCAAAAAATCATCGTTCTACATCCATAATATTTTTAAACGACTAATCCAACGATACCCCACACTATGCTGTAGGCGAGGAAACAAATTGCACTCCTAATTTAGGGGCAGAGGAGGTACCGTATTTTTTTTAAGATTTTGTTCTACCGTTTTGTCGGCGTGATTAATATGTATGTCTATGCCAAATTTCAGCTTTCTCGTACTAATCGTCTCTGAGATAGTCCGCGGAGAGACAAACAGACGGACGGACATGGCGAAACTATAAGGGTACCTTATCGACTACGGAACCCTAAAAAACGTTCTTGGTAAAAAGGCTTTATTTCGGCTCTTACAAATTTATACTCTCGTTCTTGTGAATTTACATTAGCGGTTGTCAATAAAGATGTAAGTAACCTGAGCAAGTAACCAAGTAATAACGTAAGCAAGTACGTCTTGATCTTAATCCAGTATAATCGGAGCAACGACCTGACGACGCCAAGTCACATCTATTGGCGACAATAAAGCACGACTCATTTTATCGCGAGCTAATAGCAAGGAAGCTGGCTTCGCAAAAGCCGTTGAACCTTCAACGACCTTTGCTTGCGAACGAATTGATTCACTGGAGGAGTAATGCCTTTTATTATGTAAGACATTTCTTTTATAAATTTACACTCCATCCTTCTCATTACTGGGATTTAGTGCCACGTAAAGGGACCTCACGCCGTCGTGACATTTCTACAGTGACACGCGAAGGGCCTGTACTGAGATTTCTGTTATATTGGTTCGGTAAAACTATGCCGAATACCCTAAATGTAAATGTTCAATGTTTCAATAGTACATTACTGCAGCGGACGAACGTGTAAATGTGGCCCGAGGCGAAGCCGACGCACACATACGTAAGTCCATCAATGCATAGTTGCGGGCAAGGCTTGTATAGTACTTTTCTCAAATAATGCGCGGAAATTAATACTAATACCTACCTAGGCAGAACTTTTTACTTCTCAAAATCAATGTTTCTTACTAAAATATTTTTTGCCCGCGTTAAAGTGTTCATTTGTTTTCTTTTCAATTCTCTTTCTTTCTAAACTAAATTTTCTTTCTATTTGCAAGCCAGTTCGAAATTTAAATAAAACCTTTGATAAGTTTTCTCCTTGTTTGCCATGTTTCAGAGTAAAAGATACCTAAGTTCCATTTTAAAATTACACGACATATCTGAGTTTACTACGTTATTTATTTGGCCGCTAAATACGACAGATATGGATTTTCATACAACTTTTGCCGGCCGCTGCTCGCATGTATTTGACCAGTACAGCAATTTCGTTTTATCTTGAAGAAGGTTGTCCAAATAATGCTCAAATTTCCACTGTAATGAACACCTCCACAGGTCATTGATGCATCGTATGCATAATAATGACTCCGATGAGCGGACAAATGGCTACTGACCGCAGCAGTGGGTGACAGCCCCACGTCGGGCGCCACGCCAGCGGCGTACGTGTCCCACTCTATACACACTGAGTCATATACATATATATGTAGTTCGTAATCCTATATAAAGGAACTCTCAAACCAAAGCGGTCACGGTCGCGATCTCGGTGGCAGTCATTTATGGCATCTACTAGGAAGGTACCACCTAGTGTTTGTATGGACCTTTTTGATAGTATTTATACTAGCATAGTTTTTAAGTCACCATTGTTACTAACATTATATGGGTATTTACTGCCTGAAATAAAGATTTTTATTTATATTTATTAAACCAACGCGTTCTGACCGCGGACGTAACAATCATTTGTTTAGCGCGGTCAATCGATCAATCAAGGTCAGAACGCGTTGGTTGAAATACGTCCATACAAACACTAGTGCATTAAATGACCGCCACCGCGACCGCTTTGGTTTGTAAGTGCCTTAAACCATGGCTTTGATTGATTCTCCAAAAGGTTAAACGTAATTTTCTTTCAATGTCAAGTTATTATTATACTATTAGAACGCCGTTAAAATACATACGGCGTTATCTATAAAAAACACGTGACGTAAAGTGAAACGATAAACAATGAAGTTGAATTATTTATTTATTTTAGAATAATAATAATTGAAGTACAACACATGTAACGGATTGATTCACAAAATGCGTGCGTCAGAATGGAGCTTCAAAGCTAGGCGTGATTTTAATAGCTATCTCGAATGTTTGCTCTGGGTTGGTTGGTGCTCCATTGGCCCAATCCTCGCCAAAAGCTTACAATGTCGACAACTTGGAGTTAGTCTCTTCTCTTGCACGAAGTTTGTCGAAGTCATCTTCAAACCTAATTCACAGTCCCGGGACAACTATCCGTTTTGTAATAGTTCCGTTTACGAGGAGTCAAGACGTTATTAACACCTATATACAGGTTGTTCTAAAGTTATGATTGAAACCCTAAAGTTGGACAAGACTGACCCACGCGCGCCATAGGCTCGCATTCTCTTCAACTATTTCCAACAGTGCTTTACTCGAACAAGTATAAATGGGACCACTACGTTGTAGACTGCCTCGCGCGGTAGTGGCGTAGCGGTATAACGTCTGATACCACGCAGGATGTCGCAGGTCGCCAATCCGCGGTGGGCACGCGTGGCGATTTAGCCCTTACTTTCTCTCTGAGAGAAGCCCTGTGCCCTACAGTGGGACATATATAGGCGGCTTATGTATGTATGTAAGTATGTCGTGGGTTCGATTCCCACTTGGAGTTAGTCTCTTCTCTTGCACGAAGTTTGTCGAAGTCATCTCCAAACCTAATTCACAGTCCCGGGACAACTATCCGTTTTGTAATAGTTCCGTTTACGAGGAGTCAAGACGTTATTAACACCTATATACAGGTTGTTCTAAAGTTATGATTGAAACCCTAAAGTTGGACAAGACTGACCCACGCGCGCCATAGGCTCGCATTCTCTTCAACTATTTCCAACAGTGCTTTACTCGAACAAGTATAAATGGGACCACTACGTTGTAGACTGCCTCGCGCGGTAGTGGCGTAGCGGTATAACGTCTGATACCACGCAGGATGTCGCAGGTCGCCAATCCGCGGTGGGCACGCGTGGCGATTTAGCCCTTACTTTCTCTCTGAGAGAAGCCCTGTGCCCTACAGTGGGACATATATAGGCGGCTTATGTATGTATGTAAGTATGTCGTGGGTTCGATTCCCACTGGGGGCTGCCGTACGTTTGTACACATGGCCGCGGTCTGGGTGTATGTCCACGTTTGTGATGTCCTTGCCTGGTTACCATAGCACAGGGTATCCTAGTTTGGGACCATAGCAAGTGATTGTGTTGTGTGGAAGTTATTGTTATTTTAAACGGAACACAAATTCAATCCAGAAAATTTAGTTTACGAATTCTTGGCGACGCGGAAAGCTGTAAGACAGCTGAAAACATAGCAGAGTCTAGATTCTGTGACAATTGCATGAATGCGGCTATTGCATTTCATTGCCGCTCCGAGTCTAAATTTCAAGCTTCAGCACCCTCGTCTGCAGTGGTTTAAAATTCAACGAATGCATTAAGGCCCTGTTTAGGACATTTTAGCAGACGGGTTATTAGTTTTTTTTTTTATTTGTAGCTTCTAGCTAGGCTTTTTACTCACAATCCACAGCTTACGTTGACCACTTCGTTTCTGTAACGACTTCATAGTGAAATTCAAATAAAATAAAAATATATAAGATGAATATTAAAATTTGGTCTGGTGTACAATAAAGAATTTCTTATTTTATATCCAACGACAATCGCGTTGTCTATACCTTTAATTTCATGCCACAAAATAGTTTGTCAAAATCGCTACAACAGTTTGGCCTTAACTTAACCCGATAATAAAGACGTATCAACGATACACGCGATAAACATAATCCTTGCTTTCGCTGACGAGTTTTTTAAACGTTGGCAACTCTAAAACCGGTATCAAAACTGTATTATAAAGAAAAGCGGAACTTCGTCACTGTGACCCTGACCCGAATCGCAGACTCAATATTCAGCAGCAGAGCTAAGAATAGACGCGAGTAATCTTGGACGGTACGCGCGTGCTGTTTATTCGGTTACTCCTATTATTTCCAATATTCTAAACAGACTCGACTCTTCGACTGCGTGGAAGGAAGCCCAATTCACCCCTTAAAATGCCAAACCCTCTTCCTCCCTTCCCCTGCCATTCCTGTCCAAAGTCCTTGAACGTCTTTCCGATTCCCAGTTACCTATTTATTAAAAAAAAAAATCTCAATCCTCTCCAGTCCGGTTTCCGTCCCGCTCGTAGCAGTTACGACGCTTATTAAAATAACAGGTGACGCTTGGGAATGGAGGAAGGACAGCTGACTGTTCTGTCGCTGCTCGCTGGTGAAATCACACTACCTCACTGCTTCTTGAACTGTTAAACTGTTGCTTAAATTACGTATTTAGTTAATAATATATTTTCGATATTCTTATGTACATCCACCTACCGACTATATTCTTCCTGCAATCCACTCCATCCGATGGTTGTCTGGAAGAGATCGCTCTAATATAAGACCTCCAATTGTGTAACATTACTTAGATGTAAGAAACAATAATTGTTCTTCTTTCTTTTCTGGTTGTGCAATAAAGTGTTCTCTATCTATCTATTATATTACGATTCCAGAGATCTATAGGTCAGACGGACAGACAGACGTCTAAGGAATATTGATAGGGTCCCATTGGCATCGTTCGGGTACGGAGCCCTAAAAAGGACCATGTGTGACCATCGCTACTACCCTACTTGCTACTCTCTGATCCTTAAGTCCCCCTTACTACTTGCTCCTGTCAGTGATGACCGCTGATTCCCGAACAAGAAGTCCTCTGCAGCACTCCATCTTTGCCTCCCTTGAATGTTTAAGATATGGTTCTTCCACAGGAGATTACTAAGTAAAGTATGTGTACCTAGGCTTCCTACCTACTATTTTAGCTCAGTTTAAGTTAAATGTGTACTATGTAAAAGAGCAATTTATGAGTACCTAAAATCACAGAAAATTTAAATCTTTGGCCAAAATGTGATCGTCTAGCCTAACAAATAGGACCCTTTGTTTTGAAACAGTAGACCAGGATCTTTTCAGGGACTTGAGATTTCCAAAGCAATTAAACAACAAAATTAAAGAGTTAAAAAATAATCAATTTATTTATTAAGATTTGTAGAAATATTAACATTTGAGATTTAAAACAGATTTTAGTGAACACAGTTTACCACAGATTAAAATATTAACAGTAATCGTTAATCTCAGTTTAGTTTAAGTAAATATTTGAGACAAATATGGATTTAGTTTAGTTTATTTTGTAGTATTGGATGTAGATTTTACACTCACTATTTTAGTTAGGCTCTATGACCGGTTATTGGTTTATTAGATAGATTCAAGTTCTCATTAGTTTGGTTTATTTGATTATATATGATTTATTTTTAATTTGTTGTTTTAGACTCTACCTAACAATTGACTTTATTATGTAAATGACTTCAACTGCTTGCAAATACTTCTGCTAAACTCTCTGTTTGCTGGTTTTCTACCACGCCCAACACCAGTTCCTAACAAATGTGCATGCGATGTTCAAGACCTGGGCCTAGATTCTGTTAATGCATTATAGTAACATGACAACTGCATGAACATGGCGGTTTTAATTTCATGGCTGCTTTAAGTCTACGCGAGCACACCCATCAAACCTTCTAGGCGTCAATGGTACGAAAAAACACGTCACGTGACCCGACAGTGTACCTGTCATTATACTACAATGCACTAACAGAATCGAGGCCCTGACCCATAGTTAGAAAAGAACATGGCAAAGAAACTCACCGTTCGATCAGATATAGACCTATTTCAACTAATTGATTAAATGTTTGGAATTGATGCAAGCAAGTTGATTTAACAAGAACAAATACAAACACAAATTATATTCAACCTTGAAACACAAGGATGTAGGTGAAGCCTACTCCGAAGTATGGTTCTGTAGACCACAGCAACTTTCCAAGACTGATCAGACTTTACCACATTTACTGCCGAGACTTGAGAATGATCTAGAGAGCTACCTTGACTAAATCGATTTAGTCAGATCCAATCCACTGTTATGAATCATACCACGGCCCGCATTGCTTCAGCCATGATTTGCCGAAGCCATCTCACCAAAACGTTTCTCAAGCTATATCACTTTCACAGCTGAACTACACAATATTTGCTGCTATAGCCACATTACCGTCACACTGTAGAATACTTTAGTTTGATAATCAATTTGCTAACTCACCCTAATCCTAATTTAGACCGGCCGGTCACCCCCCCCGAAAACAAAAGATGCCCAAGCAAAACCATCCGCCCCTCTTGGGTTCCCATGTCTTTTGAATCAACCCCTTTCAGGAATATTTTACATAATTTTATTCTCTATTTGTAAAATAATTATTTTGCGTTCTTTACTGCATTTATACTTAATAGTTTTGCTAAATTAAGCCTTTCTAAAATATTCCTTAACTGTATTATTAGGTTTGTAATGGACATTATCAGACCCCTACAGGCCGCGATCTACAGATTGCCCTCGACTTGACTTTCTTCTTTCCTTTTTTTTTCTGCTGATACATTGGCATAGACAACTTTGCACACAGCCAACTTTTATGAACGTTGTTTGGTTTGTTTTAGAACCAATTAAGCAAACGTTGGTATCTATCATTAAATTGTTGTAGAAAATTAAATCGTTTATTGGTTGCGAAGCCAACATTTTATTTCTTTTTTTTTTTTAATTTTGTAATGTGAAAGTATTGGACATTATTGTCCGAAATAATAAATATTTATTATTATCTAGCGAACCTCTAATAATAGAGCAAAACTTTGTTTAATTTTATTGATTATTGTATAACGCAAAGGATTATTATGTTCCCCTTCATTATTTTGTGAATAAGTGGCGGTCGAATTGCAAAGGCAGTGCGGTCCGTCACAACTTCTCCACTGTATGGCCTCGTCAACTGTCAAATACATATTTTGACACATTACGGTGTTCAGTTGCGCAATAATAGTGCAGGCAATATAAACCTATATTGACATTAACGTCAAATCGCTCTGTTCCTGGATGGCCACACCATTATTCGGTCCCCGCGATACAGGCTAACCTAGTGTGGGGATCTCAGTTTCACATCTACCCGCTCTTTTTCTTAAAACTGTTGTTAATTTTAGTTTGTGATTGTAATTTGTTTGTTTGTTTAATAACAGTAATAATAATAATAATATTTACGCTATATTTCTCCCGTTGTTTCGGAAAGTCTTCAAAATAAGTTTTCTTCTGAAAGATTTTATCTTTACACGGCTTCTTTTTACCCGACTGCGAAAACAAAAGAGGGTTACGTGTTGCCCCGTATGTGCGTGTGTGAGATTCTTTATGACCGCGTCTGGACCGATTTTAGCAACTGTGGTGTCAAATGAAAGAAATTGACACGTCACTGCTTACATGAGGTCACGGTGAAACAAAATGGCGGACGTCTGTCAATATTATGATCCCACAAAATGCTTCAAATAAAAAAAAATATAAAAACTAAAAACCGACTGGTAACATGTTTAAAAAATGCATCTGTGATTTTGCAACTCAGCAGCAGGCGAGACCAAACATCGTGTTCTCGGAATCGTGCCTCTAAAACTTAATGTATGGATTCATGGGCCTAGCACAACAGCAGAAGCTAATATAATAAGTTGATTCATAAACTAAAACTAAACATAAACTTTTAATTTAGATTGTATCAACACTGTAAAAGTTCTGTTTTCGGGGTTCCATTGTCAAAATATAGTTTCTCCATGTTCGTCCGTCTGTCTGTCTGTCTGACTGTCCGCGGCCTAGCTCCGAGACGATTACTACGAGAAACCTAAAATTTTTTGAAAGAAATGAAAGCTCATTTTTTTATTTAGGGTTCCGTTAGCAAAATATTAAGCTTTTAAGCGCCAATTTTTGTCCGAGTAGGGCGACCCCCCTCTCCTGGCTAAACGGTTGATTGTAGAAACGTGAAAAAAATCAGTGTAGTAGCACATATTATGAACTTAAAAGGAAAACTATTACGGCTAAGTGGGCTTCACAAGTTAACGAGTAATAGGCGACCAACTTATAAAAGGAAAACTTCGTAAAAAATCCATTAAAAATTACGTTTATGAAGTTGTTAGTTTTGTAAAGCAGATAAAACCCCTCTTTTTACAGAACCCTTTGTCTACGGTTCCGTTTTTCCGCTACGTACCCCTACGGTTTTTTTATGTGGCGTATTACGTCCCACTGCAGGCCACATGCCTTCTCTCAGAGAGATAGAGTATGAGCTTAACCACAGCGGGCTGGCAATTTCAAGCGCTGAGATATGTGAACGCCTTAGGCACTCAGGTTTCCTCACTATGTTTTCCCTTACCGTTAGCAAGTGGTATTGCTACCACAATTTCACAAACGTACCTAACTAAGAAAATAATACCAATAAATGCCGGGATTTAAACCCATTCGATTCTTATTTAAAATAATTTATAACGCTAATGCCGACACCTGCGGCAACCAGTGACGCTGTGTGTACGCGGCGTTGCTAAGCAACGCGCGGTCGATACCCTGCATAATACACAATGCTACAAAATCCGCTGGTAACCTACGATTTGCTAGTCTAGACGCGCCAGTTCGTCTAGCACGCAATCCTGTCAACGGTTTCAATCTCTTTTTCTGCATTTGTCGCTTAAAGCCGGACTACAGTGCTTTATGTCCATAAACGCGAAAACAGCGGGCTAAACAATACGATAATTGTATTATCTG
Source organism: Yponomeuta evonymella (assembly GCA_963969515.1). Lineage (NCBI taxonomy): Eukaryota > Metazoa > Arthropoda > Insecta > Lepidoptera > Yponomeutidae > Yponomeuta > Yponomeuta evonymella. Next base: position 22,359,604 of record OZ018344.1, read on the forward strand.
GCAAGAGCTCAGAGACAAACGTCTTATTAGGACATAGAAATGTATGAAGATCACGGAAAAACAACTAAAATCATTAAAATTAAAACTACAGGGTGACCGGGTTACACAGGGTCGTAATTTGAGACGACGTATCAAGTGCAACTAATCCGTTTTAAATAGAGAAAATCTTCGTTAGGAAACGTGCACCAATTTTTAAAGTTCTGTAGTAAACTCTGTATTTCATATTTACACGGTAACTCATATAGCAAAGCCTCAAGATCAAAATTAAAGTCAAATGCCAAATCAAAGTGTTTTTAATCAAAGTAATACAGAAACTGCGACTTAATGCTAGGTGTCCATTTTAAAATCTAGTAAATTTTGGAGAAAAAACCGCCCAAGTGAGAGTTGGACTCTTGCACCGAGGGTTCCGTATAAATTTGTAGGTAGGTACTTACATATTATAAATAGTTCAGGAACTCGCAGTTTTTCGCACTTGTTCAATGCACGAGTTCTAGGTTTCCAGATTTAATTCATTAGTTAATATATAAGTCTTATGGAAGAAAAGGCTTATTTTTATAAGAAAGAAGATTTATTGTATGTACCAAATCGTCGCCCTAATTCTAATAGGTAGTATCTCAATTTTAACGACTTTTGAGGAGGCTAAAATTACGGTTTTTTTCTTACAAGTTGTTAGAAAACATTAAAAGGTAAGTTCTGAACATGATATTAAAAATTAAATAGATGTCATAATTTGTTACACAAAAAACATTAATTCTTACAGATAGTGTAATATATGAGATGAGCTTTATTAGCATAGCTATTTCACTGAGTTACTATTAATTCGCACTGAAAATTAAACACATGTTATCACTAAAATCTTTATTAAATTTTAAAAAATAGCACTACATATTTAAATTTTAAAGTATTCTCTTCTTAATAATTCATCATCATCATTCAGCCACAAGAAGTCCACTGCTGGACATACGCCTCCTCTATGGATTTCTAAAAAGACCGGTTAAAAGCGGCTTGCATCCAGCGTCTTCCTGCCACTTGGATGAGGTCATCTGTCCATCTTGTGGCTGGTCGTCCTACGCTGCGCGTGTGTGTGGTCTCCATTCGAGAACTTTTCGGCCCCATCGGCCATCAGTTCTGCGTGCTATATGCCCCGCCCACTGCCACTTCAACTTACTAATCCGCTGGGCTATGTCGACGGCTCTCGTTCGTCTACGGTTCTCATCATTTATGATTCGATCTCGTAGAGAAATTCCGAGCATAGCCCTTTCCATAGCTCGTTGTGTGACCTTGAGCCTTCTTATAAGGCCCATAGTGAGAGACCACGTTTCAGTGCCATAAGTCATCACTGGTAACACACACTGGTTGTATAATTTTGTCTTGAGCGATTGAGGTATATTAGACGAGAAGACTGTTCTAAGTTTCCCGAATGCTGCCCAGCCGAGTTGGATTCAACGATTGACCTCTTTCATGAAGTTGGACTGGCTTAGTTGGACTGTTTGTCCTAAGTACGTATTCGTCTACAACTTCGAGAGTCGTGTTCCCCAATGTTATTGGGGTGGGCACAACACGGGCGTTCGACATGACCTTCGTTTTGTCCATGTTCATTTTAAGGCCCACACGTTGGGAAACTCGACTGAGGTCTTCGAGCATTACGCCGAGGTCTTCCATCGTTTCTGCCATGACTACTATATCGTCGGCCAATCGAAGCTGCGTGATGTACTCGCCATTGATATTGATGCCGCGTCCCTGCCATTCCAGAAGCTTGAAGGCATCTTCCAGTGCGTTCGTGAACAGTTTCGGAGAGATAACGTCTCCCTGTCTCACGCCTCTTCTCAATGGAATTGCCTCCGAATTCTACTCCTGTACTCGGACCGACATGGTGACGCTGTTGTACAAGCACTTCAGCATCTCGATATACCGATAGTCAATACGGCAACGCTGGAGAGGCTCGAGCACTATCCATGTCTCGATCGAATCGAAGGCTTTCTCATAGTCCACAAACGCTAAGCAGAATGGCTAATTATACTCCTCAGTCTTCTGTATAATTTGCCGCAGCGTGTGGATGTGGTCTATGGTACTAAAGCCCTTTCGGAAACCGGCTTGTTCGGGAGGCTGGAAGTCATCAAACCTGCGTTCGAGACGATTCGAAAACAGCTTATAAACATGGCTCAGAAGCGAGATGGGTCGGTAGTTCTTCAATAGAGAGTTATAACCTTTCTTGAAGAACAGCGTCATCACGCTTCTGTTCCATGATTCTGGCGTTTTTCCTTCGAGCACGACGGAATTGAAGAGCTTCTGAAGGACTTTAAGTACTGGTGTTCCATCCGCTTTCAGGAGCTCTGATCCGGCCCATCCTAATCTCATACAGGCTGATGTCCGGGATGTCTTCGGTATTGATTACAACATCTTCTAAAATTTTTATACTGGATTTTTTCTTTATCATAGGTTTCTTCTTAGTGTCAGTCACTGTTACGCCACTCTCTCAATGCTTTTAAAACTTCCTGATCATCTTCGGAATCCGATTGAAAAATGTTCATTTTGATGAGAATTAGACCTGCAGATATCTGAAAAGATTAAAAAGCAAAAAAAAAGTAAAATTATACAAAGTTTAATATGAAAAAATTTATATTAAAATATAATGTTTAATTAAGACAAAATTTCGCGAAACTGAAAAAAACTAGAAACAAAATTTGTTTCTAAATTAGTGTCAATAAGAATTAACTCAATACTAAGTCTCAAAAAATTTATTCGAAAAAGTAGTATCTCAACAGTAATTTTTAAACACATTTTTTTACTCCATAAAGACAATGTTGTGCCTAAATAATATCAGAAAACATAGCTCAGAATATAAATTACAAATTACTATCTGTTACTTACCTTAAATGCTAATGAATCCAAATATAAAACACTTTTATGAAGCAGCGATCTGCAAAACGTCAATTAAGTATGGCGAATGATGAGTTACTGCATATTCGCACTAATAATTCCGTGATTCGAGATGCGACGTATTACGTCAAGTCTTTTATCTCTCTTTTTTTCATACAAAGCTTAAATAGTAACGAAAGAGAACGATGTAGTTTTGTCAACTCTATCCAAAACACCCAAAAAGTCAATTTCGTCCAAAAATGAGATACTACCTATTAGAATTAGGGCGACGAAATACTCTTGCGCATCACTGCACTCTGTTTTTGTACTCGTGGCAAAGTGCCTCAGATCACTTAATAGTCAGTCGCGGGTTACAGGTCTATCGGTCCGCGGTCAACACTTAAAAGTTTTCGTTTTTTTTAAATAATCTTTTTCGCTGCTTTTCTTGTCTGCTCCTCTTCAATTCAAGTTGCTGATCTGGGTTTATTGAAATAATTTCTTAAAATGTAAGCTAGATTTTTGCTGTGCCCGACAGGGTCCATAATGATCTGGGGGTACGGCAGTGCCCTACATCAAAGCTTCTTAATTTTGTCAGTCACTCACTGACTGACCGGTCATCAAAATTCTGAGGCACTTCTAGCAGATATGGAAGCTTCAATTTTAAAATAAAATTAGTGTTTAATGTATAAATCAAGGATAAATTTAAATATTTTTCAATTCCGCATTAAAACACAATGTAACTCACAAGTAATACATATTATATTAAATAAGATTGTTTAAAGAGATTGCCAAGTCAATCTACTTATTTAAAACATACAACAACAACACCAGCCATTTAACGCCCACTGCAGGACATAGGCCTCCCTCATGGTTTTCCAAGCTTCCCGGAGTTGTGCCACCCGCATCCAGTGACTCCCCGCCACCGTAACCAGGTCGTCAGACCATCTGGTGGGGGGCCTGCCCACGCTGCGTCGTCCGGTCCGCTGTCGCCATGTCAGGTAAACCATAAAAGATTTTTAATATTGATATGGTCACTATAAGATGTTGTTAGGTTAGCTAATTACGTAATAACTTAAGACAGAAGGATCCTTAACCGCTCGTCTGCTGTGTCACAGATCTGTGCCCAAGTTTGTATAGACCACCCATACATTCCATTCCGCGAGGGCAGTTCTAAGTTCTAAGACAGAAGGGCCCTTAAGTAGGGACTGAATAAATTAACCGACTTGGTATTACATGGATCTCACAACTTTTTACGGTAGAAGAACTGAGTTGCGAGACTTGGTTTTTTCACAAGTTATGTTTTTGATGGCATACCTGTTATTTAAGATAATACCAAACTTACGGTTGTGTACTCGTAGATATTGCACGTCAGAACCCTTTTCGAAGCCAGTAAGAAAGATTGAACTGGGTGTAAAAAAAAGTCACATACATACGGAAACTGGGTGTTCTACTTGTCAATACTAACAACTGGTATTATGAGGAAAACTTTGCGAAAATTATTTAAGCTGTTCCATTAATTTTAAGCGGTGGTAGCGGAGCGGTAGAACGCCGGCTCCTCATTAGGGAGGTCGTGGGTTCGAATCCCGGGATGTACCAATGACTTTGTTTTCGAGGGTCAAGTGTGTGTATATATATCATCATCATCATCATTCAGCCACAAGAAGTCCACTGCTGGACATAGGCCTCCTCCATGGATTTCCAAAAAGAATATAACATAGGTATATTCAGTACATTTATTTAATTTAACAGCATATTCATGGGTATTCATACATAGTGATATGTATGTATGTACGTACCACGTTCCGGGTGCCAAAGGAGGAATCATATGGTCCTAACTGAAAATCAGTTTTGCTGGTGTTGTGCTAACTATAGCACACACCGGTAAAGTATGCTGAGTTGGAGCCCCTTTTTTGTTGTCACGAAGGCACCTGAGGCGTTTGGGGTCCGAGATGGCTGGGTGCCATACATTGACTCTATATGCCTCACATGTTCTCCTCACGATTGTTTTGTTTTATTTCTGTTTTGTTGACGTTCGTGTCTTTTGTTTGTGTACCTTTTGGTATATTTACTTTGTGTTTCTGTGAAAATTTAAATAAATATCCTCTTTCTTTCTTCTTAAGCATATTCGATTCTATGTTCCCTCATAACTCCTTAACCAATGGACAGATTTTGACAAATAATATCTCAATCGATTCGTACGCTCATTCCTGGGTGGTCTGTAAGCTGCGGTTATGTAATTAGTACGTAACTAAAAACGGCATCTAATTAAAAACCTTGTTTGAAAAAATGCGCCAACAATTAGTACCGCCTCTCCGTCCAACAGAACAATGACCCGCGGACCCGCGGCACGTACGCACCGCTGTGGATGGCTACTAATGGTTCTAACAGATTTGTGTTTGTGTCGAGATATTTTTGAAGAGCGTTTAATAAACAAACTATTCGATAGCTATTGTCAGGTACGTTAATTTTGCTACATCATCAAACCATCCAAAATTATTGCAGTAGAAGAATGGGACCAGCCCAGTACACTTGCCACCGGGAAGGGACCCTCCTGCCAGTATTTACGTAGCGGTGGAATCGTAATTAAGGCTGGAGCCGCATCGGATGCGTGGCGTGACGTGACACGGGCACGCAAAAGTTGTAACGTATGAAGCTGTATGAAAGATGCCAGACCAGATGCGTGGCGTGTGCTCGCGCGTGACACGCGCACGCAGAGCTGCGTCTGACTGACAAACCAGGTCCGTCCGTGCACGTGCGCAGTGGAGCGACGACACGTCGCAAACGCCCGAGCAGTGATGACCTTGTATTATATGGCGCCCCCACCCCGGTTAGATGCCAGACAGGGCCTCGACACACGCATCGGTCGGTGCTGCACGTGAGCACGCATGAAGGTTGTATTTTTTTACAAAATACAGTTTACGACTGGTTTTTTTTCGCGATGGAGACAATCAAGGAAAAACTCATAGAAAACCCCTCTTCTCTTATGAATATCATGGACCCAAAGTATCTTTGTAGCATAAGAAGATTCTTGGCATAGTAGCAACAATAATGCATCTTCATCAGAAGAACTGCTGTTCTCTAACATCTTTTGCATCAAATGCTCTCAAGTCTCAACTCATATGACGTGTACCTGGGTTACTCTTGCCGGTGTGACAGGTCTTGCACGCGCGTGCACCCGTCACGTGACGCCACGCATCCGGTGTGCTCCAGCCTTTAAACCGAGCGAGTTGTATTGTGTTACGGGGTGTAAGGTGGAGGGCCCTTAATTAACCGGTCCCGCTGCAAAAGTGGAGTAATTAACCTGTGACCTTTCGCTTCAGCGAGTCGCGATCCTATTCATAATAAATTATACTTTTAAAACTAAAAGACACGCTAAGACACGTGATGTATGAAAAACAAAAGAAAGTGGGTGACACGTTACGCGGTGTCACGTTACGCGGTCGTTGGTTTAACGTGAAACGTCTATAAGTAACAGTTAATTTTTGGCTCAAACTGCGCAATGTGTTACGCGGCACGGGCGCCATCTAGCGGCACGAGCAGCACGACAAGAGGATCTGAGAATGGCTACTTTGCGCCACTCTACGATTTATAAGTGAATTGCACACGATACGTAGTTACAGAGTTCCAGCCCTCACCGAGACTTTTCACGTCAGTCATTTCCTAGTTTCATAATGTACAGTGGCCGTGGCCGAGTCGTCAGTTGTTTTTTTGTGTGTACAGTCAACAGCAGGTCAACCTTCACGTTTAAGTAGCAAACCAGCCGTAACGTAACTGAGTAGAGTGCATGCGTGTAAAGGTTGATGTGCTGCCGACTGTACTTTTCCCAACTGACAGCGGTTAACAGTAGAGCAACAGATTGTTATAGTATGAGAAACAAGGGGTAAGGTGCCCTGATAAATCTAATCACGAGTGGACCCGTTCAATGTAAAGCTAGGTGGGTGAAATGGGTCTCAAATAGTTTGACAAACATAAATGTATATGGTGCCTTCAATCTCAGGGCGGAAAGATATTAGTTTAATAAAACAATATTACGACTAATAGAGAATATCCTCCTGATTTGAAGTCGGTTAAAAATTAAAAGCATAGAAAGTCTTATGCATAGTATTTTCTGAGGTTAACACGAGCACTAGACATGATAAAACTGAATTTTAACGTATATTTACTCGTTTACAATTTTCCGACGTTTCGGTGACTGTTTGTGTCCTAAATAAAATAAAAAGAGAATAATCGTCACACGTGCCCGCCACAAATTAGCCAAAACCTGAGTGCCTGAGGCATGCGAACCCCTTGGGCACTCAGGTTTTTTCACGATGTTTTCCTTCACAGTTAGCGAGTGGTACTGCTACTAAAAAAGAGTTTGTCCCAGGCACTTCTGAGCTGCGATTTTACCTATCATAGGGCCGGTTTCTGAATTGAGAATTTCACTTCTCTCACGCTCTTTTCTGAGTAATTCGACCAGACAGCACTACATTTAACTATTTACTTCGCGAAATTCTCAATGCAGAAACTGACCCTTAGTCTCATAGTCGAGCTGTTATACCCATGTGAACGCCTCAGGCACTCAGGTTTCCGCACGACGTTTTCCTTCACGTTTAGCGAGTGGTTAAGCTACTACTAATTCACATGCCGGGATTCGAACCCACGATCTTTAGCACTGTGAGGCAAGGATTCTACCAATACGCTACCAACGCTTCAATAACGATTTGTTTTCAACCAACGCTCCCATTTTTATTTCCTCTCGATACGAAGAGAAAACGGTTTCATTAAAGCCAGAGCTACACACCAAGATAAAGTGAAAAAAAGAAATGGATAAAGATCATTAAAAGATGTCAACCCTAGAGGTTACTGCGTTCTAACCTACACTTACTACTACCACTTACTACTTATTGCGTTCAAATTGCGTCGCCATTAAATGCAATAAGTCACCTGGCCACGTTTCGCCCTGGGCGAAAAATTATTTAAGTTATATTGCGCAAAACAGAGGTGTATTTGACATGTCCTCATTTCATTACCGGTCAAAATCTCGCAGAAACGCAACTACCGAGAGGGACTTGTTACCGATAAAATTATAGGTGACGTCCACCATTTTGTTAATTTCCTGACATCTTATAGCCAGATACACTTGCGTCGTCAGAAACTATAATTTATAATTTGACATATATATAATTTATTAAAATTAGTCAAGCCGTTTGCCCTCTGGGTGGTCTGAAAGCAAATACATACTGACACACATACATAAGCGCGAAAAATTTACTTTCGCAGTTTGGTTGAAAGTGACACAACGCGGGCTTGGTACGGTCGAGAGCACATCAACCTTTAGACGCGTGCACGTCGGTGACTTAGCGACAAAAAATGTTAACATAGACCTGTCGTCGAGGTCTCTGGTCTGTACAACATAGCCAACATTACAGTGTAACGTCGGTTAGCAGGTCAGCGCTGCACAGATTGAAGCGGCACAAAGCTAATTGCCCCGCCGCAGCTGGAACGCTCGCGGAATTTTCATCTAAGCTGCAAAAGGGGCTTCCTAACTGCTTAGATTAGAAAAACACGGAGCAAATCCAGTAGAGGGCAAAGCAAACTTTACATGAAAAACATGGGTGCCACTGCCGTCTTCAAAATTCAATTTTATTTTTTTCTAATTCAAAACTACACAGAATCTGTGACTTGGTTAACGTTACAAGTAAAACTAGGTGTCCATTTCAGAATCTAGATCATTTTAGAGAAAAAATGGACAAAAAAACGTTTTCTTCCTCGTGGAAGAAGAACCTTGGTCCCTGCCTACCCTTTTATGTACCTAATGTGTAAAATTCATATAAAAATAAATCAAAATTAAAATTCTACTATCCAGAAACACATGATCCACGAACCAAAGGAACCACTGGAAGAAAATTATATTTAGCATGTTACGCCTTTTTAAAAAATCCTGTATTCTGTCGTTGCACAGGCTAAATAATAAAATAATTTATAATATAAAATAGCTCCGTAAATGTTAAAGGTAGATAATAAATTAAATTTCAAGGTTACCGCGATTACTTATTAGGTAAACTTAATGCCCGACGTTGATGATGAATTGAACATTTAACTAAGTGGAACTAATCAAAGTAACTAAGTTTGAGTGTGCTTATCCGCGCGTCGTGATCTGTTTTATACACCAAATAAAATAAGACAGTCTGATCAGTACATAATTATATCAGTACTACGTAAAAGGTTGTGGTTAGCGACCGACTTTAATAAAAAACGAGTCCCTGGGGCAAAATAATGGTACCGACCGCCTTCGTGACCGCGATGGCCGCCCGCCCCACTCCACTCCAGCTGCTAAGTAACTAAAACTGTCATTACAAAAGTAAGGCACAGGAACTTACTTCTGCCACCTTAGAAGTGCGGCCTAAACACGCGAAAATGGACTCTAGTCCCTTGTCGAAACGAAAGTGGAAAGGATGCTTCACTTGAGCCGACGAAAAAAAAATCAATACTTGCAAGGACACCGGCGGCAGTAAAGTAAGTCTGTGGGCCTATACCTAGCAGAATCCGTGTTCCGACGATGACTCGACTATCGGGGTAGGGTGATAGATTCCGCATTCGTATTCAACGCCCGTATGGTTCCCCGGGAAAGGCTTGCTCGAGGTCGGAAGCGAGGCTCAGCGTGCCCCAGGGTGCGTCATTAGGAACGATATGCGACATAGGATGGTTTCACATTGGACGATAAGTGGTGGAGAATCGGGTAGTGAAGAGGGCAAACCCCTACCAAACGGATGGATGGAAGGATAAAGTGGCCAAGGACCTGCTGCGTGAGCACCGGCGGCAGGTGACTGGCAGGAGACCGCGCTGGACAGAGACAAGTGGCGACTTTTTAAGTGGGGAGGCCAAGACCTACTTTGAGTCGCTGAGCCAACCAAGTAACGTTCCTTATCGTACCTCTCGTAATAGGCCTTCGACTGGCCGCCAGGCAATGAACTCATCCGTTCGGCTCTTCAGATTCGGGGCGGTTGAATTAGGTCGAATCCTTTAAGCATCGGGTTGCCAGGAATAGAAATTGGTGTACTGACAACTTCTCGCGATGATTGATAAGCAGTGGGCGGACTTTAATACCGCTCCAGTCGTTGGATTAATACCTCTGGGCTGTGATTTGCGTCCCAGCTTTTCTTGTTATTTAGTTTCAAAGTAATCTTAGCTGGGGTTCTGTAGAAGATTAAATTTGTAGTCACGATACCGCTTGCTAATGGCGGAGTAGAAAATCGTGAGGAAATCCGCGAGTCTTAGGTATACTGTGTCGTCTCTCCTTGAGGAAGTTGCTTGTTACAGCGACAATGAGACCAAAAAGTTAAGAGAACCGGCCAATTGACACTGTTAATTTGTGGTAATATCAAATGGAAATAAAACATGTACGGTTTTATTTAAAAAAAAATGAAGTAATGCCTCTCTTAGAGTCTCTTCAAGTAAGACACTATTTAGTGGGCGTTTTAACTTTTTATGATTTATAAAAAGTTTGAGTTACAACGCTTGTTGTATTTTTTAATGTCATAGTACGCATTTCATTAATTCTTATGTAGCCTTTGGTTGTGTCCGAAACACTGTAGTTGTAGAATTTGCGAATGTAAGTTTGGCGAGGTTTTTTTTTTGTTAATTGAAGAAACTTAAAACATAATGAAAAATATTGAAAATGTACCTCCTAAGACGAAGAAAAGTGCGTACGAAGATGGCGCCACTGACATTTGTCCCGACAATGTTTTGTTTTCGGATTTTTTCATGGAAACTTAACATAAAAACGTCATGAAATGCTTTTCACCAAAAAAGGGAAACCTATAGTTTATACCGAAACTGAAAAAGTAAAGTTTTGTAAACCGCGAAAGGAATACAGACTGTGATACGAAGGTACCTAACCTCAAAAATATTTTTTAAACATTTCTTGCAGAAATAATCGCATACCATAAATGCTTCTTTACTGGCTGATTTATTGTTGTTAAATGTTGTTAAATGTTAAATTTACTTAAGAAAGTTACTCAGAAATTATTCACACTAGGTACTATATAAAATTAGTCATACAATCATACTATTTCTACATGAACTCTTTATATTTATTTTTTATAATTATATGGACAATCTGTGAAAATTACACTTATTCTAAAATTTTCCTCCACATACAACGATTCAAGAGATAAACCCAAGGATATTTTTTTCTTGTATAAAGCCCGTTATAGGTCAGACACGTAGTCGTCGAAGGCATAGTAGGGACCAGGGTCCCGTTTGCACCCTTCTTTTACGGAGCCTTAAAAACGGATCACTGACTATTGCAGTCAAATCTTTCGCAAATAAGTTACAAAGCATCCACTGCAGTTCTCAGGTGAATGAGTATTAAATTTCAATTAGCTCCTTTCCGCGAAGTAAAGCCAGTCAGTTAGAACCGGAACGCGCGAAACTTTACCTTTAGGAGATCGGAATTTAATTAACGACACAGCAGCCGGCGAAGATTTCTATTCTCATTACTATTGCATCGGAACATCGTAGGCCGTTTGACTGGACGGCAGCAGAAAGCTATTTTGTAACCAATGAAAAGTTAGCAAAAAAATGTGGGGTATATTTAAATGAACTTTAGGTTAGTTAGTAATAAAATCTTCTTCTTTCAGTGTCTCTCTGCTACTAGGGGTTGGCCATAAGCTCTTCGTATTCACGGTTCACGGACGCACGGTTTTCTTCATCTACCAGCGCGCCTAAAAAAAGTTTGAATAGAAATACCAAGTAAAATAGAGGTTTCCAACTATAAGTATTTAATCATCTACGCAATTTAGATTCGGGGGCCGCTGAAAATTTGTACATATGGCCTAAGTCTGGATTTTATTTCCAGGTTTATGACGTTCTTGCCTGATTACCATAGCACAGGGTATCCTAGTTTGGGACCAGGGGTGCGACCACGTAAGTCCTCCACTGTATGGAGTTGTCTGATTTAGCCTACTCCGAGCTGTCAAATACCGAAATATTTTGAGAATTTTGGAGTCGTCTAAATGGTTAACCCAATGGAGTGGAAAGTTACGTGATACAAAAGCAGGACAACAGAGTGTGGTGTGTGGAAGTCATTATTTTTATGTTGTTACACGCCTGTTATTGAGTGTCAGGCTGGACTGCCCCATCTAGATAAGAACTTTGTTATTTCATATTATGCTTAATGCTTGTTGGTTGTGTCAATAACATATATGGATGAATAAAAAAATATAATGGTCTGCTCTATAATTTCACGGAAAGTTCAATCCATCTTTAAAACTGCTTCATACTTTTAACGTAAACGTATAAAAGTCGATAAATTTTTAAATAAATAGTTGGAGACCGAACCCAGACCCTCCGTATAAGAATCTTGACACAATACCACTCAGCTATCAACACACGAGACTTCGGTAAAATTAAGCAACATATTTTCTTTCAACAAGTAGCAAGTACGCATAGAAACCATCTATTTTGCAGCTTATTAATTAATAGTGACGGAAATTATTTTGTACTCGGTTGTAATCGCGTAGCCGGGGTACAGCGACAATATACCGCCATAATATAAATAATAAGAATCATCATCATCATCAGCCATTTGACGCCCACTGCAGGACATAGGCCTCCCTCGTGTGTTTCTGTCGTTGAAATAAATGTTCTTCTTCTTCTTCTTCTTCATGGTTTTTATAACCATGAGGGGTTTTGCCATAATCGCCACGCTTGGCAGGCGGGTTGGCGATCGCAGTATGCGGTTGGAATCTCAGGAAGACGCTGCTGCCCGTCTCCTGGTAATTTATTCCCTTAGTCGCCTTCTGCGACATCCACGGGAGGAAATGGAGTGACTCTATTCTTAATCCGGCGCCGCATTAATAAGAATAATACACAAGTAATTATTTCGATTTCTCCTCTCGATTAAAATTGAACCGCTGAAAATTTATACATACGGCCTCAGTCTGGGTGTATATCCATGTTTATGACGTCCTTGGCTTAGTTAGTAGCCGAAGCAATTTACATCACTTGCAGCCCCGAGTAACCCACTTTGCAGTTAGGTTTTTACATCGCAATGATATCGCTGTACCTACATGATTATATTCTTTTTGTTGCACTGACCCGTGCTTAGGACAATTTTTAAAAACCTATTTAGAGGCTAAAAATTCCACCCATGCCAAGGGCATGGCAAGTACAGTGATGTAAATTGCTTCGGCCAGATGTCGCTGCCTGTACGTAATACAGAGAAGTTTGTAAAGAGGCTCGAAATTTCCCTGATGCTTGTACTTGCCCATTAGCTCAGTTGGGAGAGCGCTGGCACGGTTAGCTAGAGGTCGCGGGTATGGCCTCTAAATAAGTTTTTAAAAACGTTTATAAAGTCAGTCTCTCTGACATTTTGAAAAAAAAAATTCATTGAAATAAAAATTTAAATTTAGTAGAATTAAGGCCCTGAACACCCAATACGAAACCAGACGGATTTTATTGTGAAGCCGCTTGGGGCACTGAGATTTCACCTTAAAAAAGTCGTAGAATGAATAGGACGAGTGAATTCGATAGACTCGATACAGCCAGATATGTTACATCTCTCTCCTCTAATAAAACTAAAACCGGCCAAGTGCGAGTGCGCACCGAGGGTTTTTTATATATATATATATATAAAATATATATATAATATATGTCCCACAATCACGCCAAGTTTGATGTCTGTATCAAGGAGTATTAAAACGCCTTGCCTGTATGTATTACCGTTTTTACGATAGAGCATAAACAAAACAAAAAAGGCCAAATGCAAGTCGGACTCGTGCACGAAGGGTTCTTTACCATTATCTATACAACATTAGACACAAAGATCGAGTATAAAACGGCACAAAATCACGTTTGTTGTGTAGGAGCCCCCCTTAAATATTTATTTTATCATGTTGGTTAATATTTGTTACAGCGGCAACAAAAATACATCATCTGTGAAAATTTCAACTGTCACGGTTCATGAGATACAGCCTGGTGACAGACAGACAGACAGACAGACGGACAGTGAAGTCTTAGTAATAGGGTCGCGTTTGGCACCCTTCGGGTACGGAACCCTAATAACGGCGAGAAACACGTTTATATCATGGAGACCCCATTTCTTTTTTAAATTTTATTATTTGTCTGGTAATAATCTGCCGTAACACAATATATTCTGTGAAAATTTCAACTGGCTACCTATTACGGTCCCAGAGATAGAGCCCTTTAAAGACCGGACGGAAGGACGGACAGACAGACAGACAGCGCAGTTTGGCACCCTTCGGGTACGGAACCCTAAAAAACGCCTAGATTCGCTTTATCCGACCCGGGATCGAATGCAGCCTTGCCAAAAGCGCCTTTCCTGTTTTTCCCAATATGCATTAACCCCGTGTGTGGGTGTCGAAATAATTTCCGCCGCCCCCGGTTTGATTGACGGCAGAAATTCATTCGACACCCACACACAGGGCTCGCAGCACATCACCAAATAGGAACTTTTGTGTACGCACAGTCAGCATGCGTCGAAGTTATATTATGCCGCAGTTTTTCTACAACGCGTTACTAAAACAACGGAGAATGAACGTGTATGTTGTCCACTGGCTTCGTCTAAAATTGTCTTTGTATATAGACGCAGAGGTCGAGATATTAGCTACAATTAGTTTAGCCGATCATAGAATTAATTTTCCAACTTCTCTGTTTGTGGGTTAATCGGCTATGCAATGAGTTCGTTCGATTAAATCATATCTAACGTAGGGTGGTTAAAGGGGAAAAATATTAAAAAAGACAACCAACAATATTTAGGCACAAATGTTTGGCCAGATGGAATTGTATCTTGGGGCACAGTGATCCATCTCTTTAAACTTAAATATATCCCAATAACAGTAATACATAAAACTACATAAATAAATAACCAGAACCCCATCTATCGAACAACTATACCAGGGTTTCTCAAACTTTTAGCTTCGCTGCCCCAATAGTTCCCCTATTTAATTTGCCAAACGATTTTATAACTCGTCCACAAAACCATTTCGCACGCGCACGCGCGTTTGTATTTTGTATGGGTTATACCATTGGAATGCGATTGGTTCCTAGACTACCAACAGTGTCGATGAAACAAACATTACCGTTCTTTAGTACAAATAACAACAGATTGTTTTAATTTATTTATTCGCAGTACGACAAGAAAAATCACAATTTCATTAGTACAAGCTCTTGGTAACAGTCCGTATATAAGTAACACAATCTACACAACAAACAGTATCGATAGTACTGTTGGTATCATCATCATCGTCATTCAGCCACAAGAAGTCCACTACTGAACATAGGCCTCCTCCATGGATTTCCAAAAAGACCGGTTGGAAGCGGCTTGCATCCAGCGTCTTCCTGCCACTTGGATGACTGTCGGTATGAAAGGTAAAAAAACTGCACTCGGTTCTGGAAGCAACTGGTTGGTTTATATGTAGCTAGTTTCAGACAATAGTAACAGTTAGGGTGGCCTGAAATAACCGTAGTAAATAAACTGTGCATTTAAAAGACTCGAGTCTGGTTTAAATTTTCAAAAGCCTTTTGTGTACATTTCCTGGTGCGGCGTGCGCTATCCTATTAGTGCGGGGACTCATTAAAAGTACAAAGCGAGGTGGAAGCAGCTCGAGTCACGTGTGGTTACGTTGCAGTAAGCCTAGCATGCCCTCGATACTGGGCACGAGAAAACGCTGCCCTTTGGTCGGGCATTCCCTAATGATTGTACAAAAATAGGAGACTTTTGATGAATGTTGTCTGAGGCTTGCTAGATAATAGATAGAGAACCACGGACGTTTTAAACATATTTTTGTCAAAAGTTGGTGATAAAACTTAATACTTTTAAGCCGACCTGCACCACTTTCTTAAATGTGGCTTAAACAGCATTTAACTAAAATGTTCTGTCTGTCTGTCTGTCTGTCACCAGGCTGTATCTCACGAACCGTGATAGCTAGGCAGTTGAAATTTTCACAGATGATGTATTTCTGTTGTCGCCATAACAACAAATACTAAAAACAGAATAAAATATATATTTAAGGGGGGTAATCCCATGCAGTAAACGTAAATAGTTTTTTTGCCGTTTTTTGCTCGATATTAATAACGGCAACAGGGAGGCGCTTGAAATATTCACAGAATATTTAGTTCTATATTAGCTTCAAAAATAAATAATTAAAATAAAATAAATATTTATGGGGGGCTCCACTACAACAAACGTGATGTTTTGCCGTTTTTTTCTGAATCTTTGTATCTAATTTTGTACAAATAATAATACGGAACCCTTGTGCGCGAGTCCGGCTCGCACCTGGCCCGTTTTTCTGTAACAATTTTTTAACACCATAAAAATGACAATATGCGAGCGCGAGACACAGTAAGCAAACACAGACGGTCTTATTTATAAGAACTCGATTCCTTAAAACACTTCAAAAACGCCGATTAAAATAGTCTGTGGTGGAGATTTTACAAGGAAAAGATGTAGCCACCGATTAAATAAACAGAGTTTTAATGGTTTTAGAGGAATCGTGTTTTTATAAATAAGGCAGAGACTATTTAAACTTCCTCTGATGAGTGTTTTAAGAAATAGTGTTTTTATAAATATAATCCGTAAAAAAATGGGAAATAAATGGCATGGGTGGAATTTTCAGCCTCTAAATAGGTTTTTAACATTGTCACGGGTTCATCATCATCATCATCATCAGCCTATGCTTGTCCAGTGCTGGACATAGGCCTCTCCTATTGCACGCCACTGAGCACGGTCCTCGGCTATTCTCATCCAGCTCTTGCCAGCCGACCTGCGAAGATCATCGCTCCACAGAGTCTGAGGACGTCCTACACTACGTTTACCGATCCTCTACCGCATCGGTTATCAGTTCTTCGGATGATATGGCCGGCCCACTGCCACTTAAGCATGCTAATTCGGTGGGCTATGTCAGTGACTTTGGTTCTCTATCGGATCACCTCGTTTCGAATTCGATCTTTAAGATAAACCCCGAGCATAGCCCTTTCCATAGCACGCGGGTTAGTGCAACAAAAAAGGAAATAATAATTGTTGTATCCAACAAATAGTTCGGCCTAACTGCGGCGGTAGACAGCGGCAGCCAAATTACTCTTAAACTTCGCGCCATTCCACGCAAGCTGTTCACATTAATGATTACCTAGACCAGGGTGTCTCAAACTTTTCAATAGCCCCACCGCAGACGATTGCGAGTCATACGAGAAATAAAAAAGGGAAGTATGAAATAAAAATTGTCTTCCACTTTAAAAACTTCATAAAATTCTAATAATAATTTTTATTAAAAAAAAACTAACTGAACTCCATTTCTTCCCGTGGATGTCGTAGAAGGCGACTAAGGAAATAAATTACCAGGAGACGGGCAGCAGCGTCTTCCTGAGATTCCCACCACATACTGCGATCGCCAACCCGCCTGCCAAGCGTGGCGATTATGGCAAAAGCCCTCGTGGTTTTCATAACCCTGCATGTCCTGCATTGAGCGTTAAATGGCTGATGATGATGATGACGAACCGACTGAAGTCGATTAGCATTAGCAAAACACGCAGCTCGATAATTTTGTCAAAAAAAAATATAAAAAAAACGTATTTTAATTATTTTAACTTAGTTAAGGATACAATTTGGTTGCGACTTCCTTTGAGATACTTTCTCACGTTATCGAAGGTTGTGTGAAGGTACAACCTTTGGTAACGGAAGCTAAAGAAATAAAAAGAAAGATTTAGAGATGTAAAAATGTAACCATCAAAACCCCCTAACCTATAATTAAACTAAAAACATAATAATAATAAAAACACCAAAAATATGTACAAAAAGAAACCTTAGGTCCCAAAAGGGTAAGCAGATCGTGGAGGCAGGCCGTGGAGTCAGGCCGTGGAGACGGACAGGTAAGTTGTGCAGGCAGGTCGTGGAGACGGGCAGGCAAATCGTGGAGTCAGGCTGTGGAGACGGACAGGCAAGTTGCGAAGGCAGGCCGTGGAGACGGACAGGTAAGTTGCAGAGACAGGCCGTGGAGAAGTAGACAGGAACTCAGGTAACTCAGGTAGGTCTCACAAGTAAGTCTCAGGTAAGATTCTCAGGACTCAGGTAAGACTCTTCAAGTAGGACTCAGGTAAGAATCTTCAAGTAGGACTCAGGTAACTCTCAAGTAGAACTCAGGTAACTCTTCAAGTAGGACTCAGGTGAGACTGACTGGAAAGCCTTCTTGGGCGGCTTTTATACCCCAAAAGTAGTTCGATTCTAATATTCAAATTTGATCTGAATCTGCGTCAGAATTCTTCTGAAGTTTCTGGAAGTTTCCAATTCCATAATTTCGAATTCTAGGTCTTCTTTCTCTTTCTTGCATTAAATTCGTAATTTCGATGCGAATAGTCTTCTAGAAGTCTCCATAGGCCAGAAGTTTCCTTATTCGACCTTCTTAGTATGACGATTATTTGACATAATTTAGAAAAATAAAGAACAATATTCAAATAAAAGAAATATCTGACTAACAGTTGAATCGTTGACAGTAAAGCAAAATACAATATTTACAATATGAAAAGTGGAAAAATAATTAGAAATACGTATTAGCTTTGAAATAATAGTGAACCAACCTTATGTTTTCGTTCGTGATAACATGAGTGTTGTGAAATTGGATTTCAGTGGTTCAACTTGGACAAAACGTAAGTCTTTTTTGCATTGATAGAAAGACTAGGGTGCAAGGCAATAGAATCGCGCTAGACGCGTAACCTAAACCCTACAACTTCTAGGCAGAAACCATGGTCTGCTACTTGCCACGAGCCTCACAAACCACTTTCGCTCTGAAAAAATAGCTTTTACTTTTTGCGTTATTTCAATACGCCCAAACTTTGAGACGCCCCGACCTAGAGCGACCTCTAAAGTATGACAGGCACTTTAAGCGGGAAGAACTCTTTGTTACACCCTATTTGTGCAAACGAAATAAAGCGACGTACCTATGCAAACGTCGCAGGACGGGGAGGAGACGCCGGTGTAGGGTTACCAGATATAAAAAAAAACATATGTTTTATAGACATTCCTGATTTTTCAAAAAAAATTTTGGCATTGCGTGATATTTTCAATTAAAATGACAAGAGTTCCAAAAGATGAATAACTGCTGAAAGTAATTTTTGGCCATGGATTTTATCTTTACTTAACTTATATTGTTGTGTATTGTATCGCAACCTGAGCTTTGTCAATCTATTATATTAAATAGCTTTGCTGAAATATATCATTTTCTATTTTTTTTTAACTAAGTAGGGAGTTTTCGTTCAGCAATGGGTCACAATCAAGGCTACGTAAGAAACCTCTATTGTGTCCCCCTGCCAGGCAAAGGCCTCGTTTCTTGCTTTCCACCTTTCCCAGTAGGTACATAGCCACCTCGTGATATCTCATCTCGCCATCTTCGCCTTGGTATGCAGCGTCGGTGTCCATTTTAGGGGAACCCGGTCGGTCACCAATTTTGGCCAACCTATCTGAGTCCTGCAAAACATGGTTAGTCCAGTTTTTTTTTTAACATATTATTTATTTGTTTGTATTCTAACTCGGTTATTCTTAAAATCGATGTTCAGAACATTTGTAGATGCCTAGTTGACTGTTTAGCCCTCATAACATAACTCCCGCACAACATCTCAGGGAGAAGGCAGTGGCTGAGAACCAGCGCTGCCCGGGACTGATCCGGGTCAGCACCAGCTGAGCCACTACCTTTTGCCTTATTTTATGTCATCACTCCATCGATTTCCAAAAAGGCCGGTTGGAAGCGGCCTGCATCCAGCGCCTTCCTGCCACTTGGATGAGGCCTATATCCAGCAGTGGACTTCTTGTGGCTGAATGATGATGATGTCATCACTAGTTAAGCCTTACTTTCTTTTAGGCTTTTTTTTTCTTATGAGGTAATAAATACTTTTTTAGCTGTATCTAAAATTTTATTCGGTTAAGCATTTTTAGTTTTGCTCCTCAATTTCGATTTTTTTTCCAACTTGCTGACCAAAGGATAATTCCGTATAAACGTCTATCCACGTTAAAACGGCCCGGTGACGTGCGGGCAGCACGAATTCAATCTAAATTAATCCTTAAATACTTACGAAATACGAGACTACAATACAAGTAGAAATAAAGACCGACCAATTGCGTGACGAGCCACGCGCAAAAATTGCCCTAACCCTAAATCAAAAAATGATTTTCCTACACCCACAATATTTTTAAACGACAAATCCAACGACCCCACACTATGGTGTAGGGGAGAAAAAAAATTGCATCCTTAATCTAGGTGTAGGGGGAGAACCCTAAAAGAATTGTTTTTTAAGATTTATTGTACTGTTTTGTCGGCGTGATTAACATGTATGTTTATGCCAAATTTCAGCTTTCTCGTACTAATCATCTCTGAGCTATGCCGCGGACAGACACACGGACGGACGCGGCGAAACTATAAGGGTTCCGTAAACCTTAAAAGTACTTTGGATTCATTTAAGTTTGTAACGTTGCGCCCGTCGGTCGCCGGCCCATTGAAGTGTATAACTATAGTCCCTAAGTCGGGAAAATTCCCATAATCTGTTAACCCTACAGGGCAGCAGACAAGACAGTAATGTGCGCTCGTAAATCACACACACAATCACACACACCTGGGAGTTTACGGGCACACTGATGTCTTGCCGCGGATACACTCGCTCGAAGGAATCCTCCGAGCAATCTTGCTGTCCTCCATTGTACAGTGATGCGACTTTACAAGGTCATACGGTTTTTGACTGCATTAAGAATTACAAATGGTTCATTAAAGCAAACATTGAAAAACATCTCTGAAAATGTGAATGAAAACTCTTTTAAACGGACTTAAAAATACATGCGGAGGTTCTGAATTCGAAAAAAGTGGTATAATTATTATTTTAAAGTAAACATTTAAAAATTGTTTGACCAGATCTCGCTAGGGCACCGTCCACACACTGTCACTCGCGACTCTAGCGCCGAGATAGAGGACGCGGCTTAGAAATGTTTTAAAGACATCCGTCTGGTTTACACGAAAATAAACTTATCCGCTGTAGGGCACAGGCCTTCTCTCAGTCAGAGAGTATGGGCTTAATCACTACGCGTACCCACCGCCGATTGGCGATTTCAAGGGCTGAGGTATGTAAATAAGAGTAGCTCAGACACTCAGGTTTCCTCACGATGTTTTCCTTCTCAGTTAGCGAATGGTAACTTCTCAAATGAACATAACTTAGAAAACAAAGTCATTGGTCCATGCCCGCGCTGGGAATCGAGCCTGGGTCTCTCGCTTCCGAGTCCAATGTTCTACCCACTAGGCTACAAGTGTGAGTATCGCAGAGAGCGTATCTCCGATTGTACTACGCGACAGTTGAGATGACAGATCAATGTAAGGGCCATGTCAAAGATCACACTAATCATCCTTAATAGGATAGGATCTCAACTCGACTAGTACATAAACAATACGTCATCCTAATCCACCCCGAGATCAGAGGGCAACAGCATAAACTCTGCAAATGACTGTAGATGAACTTAACCAGTTTCAGAATGGAACTGTATTTTTAAATGGGAATCTATGAGAAAGTTAGCTTAAATAGGTCTAAAGGGCTAAAGCATCACACACGGCGAAGATACGATAATATTTTATCTGAAGATATAATATCGCTCGCCATACAATTCAATGGACGGATACGAAAATATATATTATCTTCGTCGTTTACTTTTGACTATATTTTTATATTTTGTTTTTGTTATACATAATTTTATTTTTTAATTTTAATGCTATGTATGAATTACTTTATTAATCTGAGAATGCCAGACACTGGCGCATCACACATGTTTTTCATTATTCTAAGTTATGGAACGAGTAACATCGAGTTTAGATAAAAAGTCTTAATGTTTATCAATATTCTTGGACTTGAAAAAGGCCTTCGATACTGTCTCTATCCCCATCCTTGTGGAGAAGATGGAGAGGATTGGTATTCGTGGAGTAAATATATATAGGGACTATCTTATGGATAGGGAACAACGAGTTAAAATTAATGACGCTATTAGCAATGACATACCTATGTTGGTATAATAAATGTCTTTCTTCTTCTTCTTCTTAAGTTTCGGTATACCACAAGGCAGTATCCTCGGTCCAAGCCTTTTCCTTATATATATATATTAATGATCTCTGCCAACTCGACCTTACTAATGGGAAAACCTACTGTTTTGCAGATGATACTGCCCTTGTATTTTGTGGAGATACCTGGAATGAAACCTACTCAATAGCTGAACGGGGTCTCAATAAAGTAGCACACTGGCTCGATTCTAACCTTCTGTCCCTAAATTTATATATTAATGATCTCTGCCAACTCGACCTTACTAATGGGAAAACCTACTGTTTTGCAGATGATACTACCCTTGTATTTTATGGAGATACCTGGAATGAAACCTACTCAATAGCTGAACGGGGTCTCAATAAAGTAGCACACTGGCTCGATTCTAACCTTCTTCTGTCCCTAAATTTGGGAAAAACCAAATACTTTGCGTTCTCTTTAAGGAAGGTGTCCGAACCCTCGAATGGCCTCACAATAAAGCTACACACATGCAATGAAAACTATCAGCATTGTAACTGCTCAACTGTTCAGCGAACAGATAAAATTAAATATGTAGGTGTATTGATCGACGACAAATTGACTTGGAAGCCACATATTGACTTAGTTACTATGCGAGTCCGAAAACTAATATGGGTTTTTAAAAGACTGCGTCATGTAGCCGACCTAAAAGTGTTAAAAAAAGTTTACTATGCTTTGTGCTATTCAATAATGACGTATTGTATTCCTATATGGGGTGGTGCATGTAAAACATACAATATACATCTAGAAAGAGCACTACGGTCAGTGTTGAAGGTATATATAGTTCTTGTGATCTCCTGTCTGTCAGGCAAACCCATATTCTCCACATAGTTTTACGTCACCACTGAGCTAGCACTTGCCCATTAGCTCAGTTGGGAGAGCGCTGGCACGGTGACCCAGTGGTCGCGGGTTCAAGTCCCGGCATGGGTGGAATTTTTAGCCTCTAAATAGTTTTTTTAAATTGTCGTCAGCACGGGTTAGTGCAGTAAAAAGAATATAATTATTTTTTATTTTTCAACTAAATTGTCGCGTTATACAAAGTGTCCCAATATTCAACGATAAGCGGACACCAGATGATGCACCCGCTCATGACTATTCTAGAAAAAAAAAGAAAAAGAAAAGTAAAAAAAAGTGTAAAACGACCGACCGCGTGTAGTTTCAAGATTATGCGAACTTCTTAATTGAAAACGATTTGCAGATATTACGTTACTTAAATCCGCCTTTACTGCGACGCAATTTAACGCGAAGGTGAAAGGCGCCGCGCGGTCTATTATCATAATTCTTGAGCAATGCGTTTTATCCATCACGGAAAATGAGGGTTCATGGCAAATACAGGCAGCTTACATAAGGCTAGAGAAGAGCTCTCTCTTCTTTATAGCAGCTTTTCGAAATAGGGCAACGTACTTATAACAATACAAAAGAATTAAAAAACACAAGTACCGTAAATTATCTGAGATGCAAAACGAAACATTTCTTAAACACTTTTAAAATTAAATTACCTAGATGATCTGGTGAAATGATGAATCCGACAAACAATCATACACATATGAACCATGAAGACATTACACTCCATTTTAATTTCGGCTGCCGTAAAAAAGAAAACTTTAAATTCGAAAGCAGATTCCATTTTAGAGACACCTACACGAATTAAAGATCTATTTTGAAAATGTTGGTATCAAAGTACCAAGGCAAAAGTTAGATATACATGGGTCACTATTTCAGAAAACATAGAACAAAAATTCACAGATTTCGTGCCCCACACGACTGTCGAGCACATTGGAAATGAATCGAGTCATAAATATCGTTCTGACTTTTTTCGAAAAGGTTAGGTTACAAGGCAAACCCTTAACCCGATCGTCTTTGGCTCAATTTGTAGCTGACTAAATTGTCAGGATGAGTTTTTCTCTAATTTTTGTTATTATTCTTCGTTTCCAAAATATCGAGCGCCAAAATAAACATAAGCAGCCTATATACGTCCCACTGTAGGGCACAGGCCTTCTCTGAGGGAGAGAGTATGGGCTTAATCACCACGCGTGCCCACCGCGGATTGGCGATTTCAAGCACTGACGTATGTGAATAGCTCAGACACTCAGGTTTCCTCACGATGTTTTCCTTCACCGTAAGCGAGTGGTATTGCTACTATTGTGAAGTTCCACAAATGTACTTAACTTAGAAAACCAAGTCATAGATACATGCCCACACTGGGGATCGAACCTGGGTCTCTCGCTTCCGAGTCCGATGTTCTACCCACTAGGCTACTACCGCACAAAATTATTTCACTATATTTCGGCTATAACTTTTTTTTCGGTTTTGACTTTCTCGAATAATTCTTTACAGCTCTCATGAATACTCGTCTTTTGAGCCTTTTTTGAATATCATATCGGCACAACTATCCGAGATACAAGGGGATCGCACTTTTTCGTGAAATCGGAGCCTACACTGGAGCCAACGAAGAGACATTTCCAATGTCAATAATTAATACATTCGGCTTGTAGCAGACGTTTGTCACTGCGTCCCGCTATAACTCGGCGGCGCTCATACCGGTGTCAGTGTCACTTCACTGCGGCGCGGAGTTCCAGAAGCACGGTTGACAACTCCTCATTCCAGTTCTGATTGTTTTTGAGTCCATTGCTCTGTGGGTGGTATAGCGTAGTTCGCATCCTCTCTACACTCATGAGCTTAGTTGCTGGAATAAGTGACTTTGAAATTTTATCGTGGGCCCAGGTCGCTGGTAAGCTTTGACGAGCATCTCGCGATTGTTACTGACGTTATCTCTTCAATGGCGAATTCTACGCCTAAAGTGATAAGAATAAAAAGCTTATAAAAACAAAAAAAAAAACTCGAATAGGTAACAAAAAGGCCTAGATGAATCTGTCGAATGTGAAACCTCTGGAGGTGGGACAGTTCGTGCGATTTCTTGCAAGTGGATTTGGTCCCGTCTGCTGGGCTCGAAAACTCTTCACGCGATTTAGAAAGCGCTAGTCAATATTTTTTTTTACCTTAATTATTTAACTTAAGCATAGACAAAACATTTTAGGACGAAGTGTAATAAATATTAAAAATTCGAGCGTCTTATGGCCGGCCATCACAATTGGTCTTTCACGTGTTTACACATATCGGACGACAGACTCACATATTAACATTCTTAAACGCTACGGTACTCCCTACCACTTTGAATGTGGATTCATAGTTTCGAAATGACGGTGAGAGTACGGAACCCTAAAAGAATTAGTACCGCCTCTCCGTCTCACAGAACAATGACCGGCGGACCCGCGGCACGTACGTTCTGCTCTGGCTGGCTACTAATGGTTCTAATAGATTCGAGTTTGTGTCGAGACATTTTAGAAAAGTACGGAAAGAAAAACAACTAGCGTATTCGATAGCTAATTGTCAGGCACGTTCATTTTGCCATGTTCTTCAAACCACCCAAAATTATTGCAGCGTAGGACACAAAAAGGAAGTCGAATCAGTTAGAATATAGTGCCTCCTAGCTATTTTGTCCGCCAGTGCCAAGCATCATATTGATACGACGTCGCAGGTTTTGCGGGCCATGCGTGATATCTCTTTATTCATCATCATCATCATCATCAGCCATTTGACGTCCACTGCAGGACATAGCCTCCCTCATGATTTTCCTAACCATGAAGCGTTTTTCCATAATCGCCACGCTTGGCAGGCGGGTTGGTGGTCGCAGAATGCGGTTGGAATCTCAGGAAAACGCTGCTGCCCGTCTCCTGTAATGTATTTCCTTAGTCGCCTTCTACGACATCCACGGAAGGAAATAGAGTGACGCTATCGTTAATCCGCCGTCACACGGAAATTATTATTTTACCGAATTCCCACTAGAAAGAAAGGCACTATTAAGAATTAGCGGGCGATGCAAATGAGTCCGCGCCTCAAGAAATAGAGCAATCGATACATTATGTCGCTGGCTGCTGATAACAGAACCAAACTTGGTGTGTCCTGCGTGACACGGTAGACATTTCTTCAGATTTTCGCTCGTGATATGCTACTTGGCAGGCGAGCCATCGAGAAATACGTTGACGTATGGTATGTAATTGTACAGTAAACAGCACATTGAGCTTTACATTGTCGGTGTAAATTCGTTACGAGCCACTTTACAAATGAATGTTTAGCGCGCGTTTTATGTCGCGGATACAGGCATTGAGGGGGCCATGCTGGTATAACTAAAATGTCCGTAATTTTGTTGTCCAGCAAAGCGTTAGAATACATTTAACTACGATACCTCTGCCATGGCAACCAGGCAAGAACATCGCAAATATGGAAACACATCCAGACTGAGGCCATTTGTACAAATCAACTACGGCGGTCTCCAGTGGTAATCGAACCGACGAGGCAGTCAAGCCAAATCTTAGAGCCCTATCACACTAGCGATTTGCGAGCGAGCGCGCAGCGAGCTCGCCACGATTGCGCGGCGAGTACGCCGCGACAATGCGCACCGGTCGACGCCATTTTGTACGCGTTCGACAGTCCGAACCACCCACCCCACTTGAGTGGCATCAAAGATACGTGTGTAAACGGACGTAGCATCGCTTAGAGGTAGAATCGTCGTTGATACAATGGATACAAAGTTATTTATAACTAAAATTTAAAATCGTCCCGTTACATGGGATACATAGTAGTCGCTCTGATGAGTCCTCCCAAATTAGTCGTTAAATCAAAGGTATCTGCTTACGTTTTCCACGTCGTCGAAGTAACAAGCCCCGCAGTAGAGTTTCCTCGTCAGATCAGACCATTTTGCTACTGAGCGTCCAAAACGCGGCGAGCAAGCCGCGAACATTGTAGGAACATTGCCTTCTCCAAAGAGTTAAAATATTCTGTCTTCTATTTTTTCACGCAAGTTCTCCATTGTCATTGCCATATTTTCATCGTCACCGGAGGTCCAATTATGCGCCAAAATCCTGAGCGATTCCAATCGTTTAACTGTCAAATTCCGTACTAATTTGACAGACGATTGGAATCGTTCAGCATTTGGTGCACGTAATAGGCATAATATAGGAGCTGACCTCTACTGCGGTGAAAAAGTTTAGGCACAAGTTTCACGAGTTCCGTCGTGGGGATTGAGGTGGTTCGGCAAGTAGGTCGCCGGCCGGCCGGCGGCGCTGCGGTAATTCGGCTCAATTACGTAATTGTAACGAACAAAAATCGATACGTCTGTGCCCGTCAACTTGTAACCACGACGCGTCGGCGGAATCAACGTAAGGAAGGGCTGACACGTCGAGGCCCGATATAAATCTAACTGCGTACAACTTCGAACAACTAATACACATTGAATTCCTTGATGAATATTTGATTGTGTAATTATCAATGCACACGCGTTGACGACGTTTTTCAACACAATTGCGAGGAAATAAACAAACTTGTATTGTTAGTTAATTGAGGTAGACATTTTTGATAGTAATTAACCACACAGTAGCAACTTTACCAAATATTTACGTAAAATGGCGCGTAAGTTTTGTTTTTTTCGGGCGCCGCACTATAGATGCGGGTGGAGGCTCAATAATGTTTCGCAAACGGATTCCTAAATAAAAAAAAATGGTTTTCCTTTACTCAACGATACTCCACACTATGGTGGAGGTGAGAGAAAAAATTGCATATCTAATTTAAGTGTAGGGGAGGTACCCTAAAAATATATATTTTTAAAGATTTTATCCTACCGTTTTGTTTGCTTGAATAATATGCATATTTAAGCCAAATGTCAGCTTTATAGTTCTTGTCGTCTCTGTGCTAAGCCGCGGACAGAAAGACAGACGGACATACACGGCGAAACTATAAGAGTTCCTTGTCGACTACGGAACCCTAAAAAATATTTTGGCCTAAATTTTGATGTTTTATCGAGTCTTTCAATACCTAAATGGTTGTTACTGGAATCATACTATCCAAAAATGTGCACAAAACCATGAGTCGCGCAAGTATCTTACCATTTTCCAAGTTTAATTCAGAAAAATTATTATCGTTAACATTAACGAATTTGTGCAAAGAATCAAAGGATACTATTTTTTTTATCTTAAATCACATTAAGATGGTATTTGTGGCTGAGGCCCAGATGTACAAAACGCTTCCCTGATTTGCAGTCAGGGTTACCCCACGTTGACCTCCTATTATAAAACCCCCTAACAGATGATAGAGTAGACAGAGGATTCTGGAAACCTGTGGAGCGCATCACGCGGGAGGGACAGTACCCTGAGATAAGAGGCTCAGGCATCTCGTATATATGCAGATTGTGTTCGCCTACACCCTGCACCGAATCACAACTCTGACGTCGCTTTGGCTGCAAGCGTAACGCCGCGAGTATGCTAATGCGAACATGCTCATAATAATAACGAAATATGCATATTTAGGCTATAGGTTCAATCGACCACATTAATTTTTTTTGATGTTATTAATTATAAAAACACAATTCCTCTGAAATTGTCTGTTGTAGTGGCCTTCCCGGCAAACTATTTTAGCTGCATTCGAGGAGTGTTTCAGTTGTATTTTTATAAACAGACTTTTGTGTTTTTTTTATGAACACAAAACTAGACTTTGATTACTTTTATGGAAAAAAAGTTGATATCATATTTTTAAATGCTACGTTTTTATGTTCGTAGTTTGAAAATAGAAGTATCACAGATTCAGAACATGTACGAGTACAAATGTACATAAAGCTTGGTCAAAAAGGACACAACAATTAATAAAAAACATAAGATAAGAGTAAAACACAATATTATCCGCCGCCGGGGAAATCTTCTTGTAGAGATTTTTTATACATAGATTGCGTTGTGTAAGTATAACAATGACTTACCTTTCAGACATCGCCCTCCTCTGGTCTCTTCTGTTTTCAGCAGTTGCTGGGCATAGACACGCATAGATAGGTATTTCCTATAGCTGTGTTAATACTGTTAAGGGTGGGAACCCCTTAAACTTGTCAGGGGCCGTTGACGTAGTTCACAAATAACTTTTTCAGCGGTTGCAGGGCATAGGCGATGTGACAATTTTTTTTTTAACCAAAACATGTTAATTTAGAAAAAATAGCACGTTCAAACATTTAATTAGAAAAAATAGCATGTTGATGCCTAAAGGTCCGCCATGCCTGTTAAGCAGCGTAGGACGCATACCAGCTCTCTGGACTGACGATAAGAGGCAGATTCCTGCAGCTGGATGAGGATGGCGAAAGACAAAAGGAATTGGTGCGCCTTGGTGGAGGCCTATGTCAACGGGCTGATTGATTGATTGATGGCTGTAGTGATTTAGTGACTTACTCTTCAGGCAGGGTCGGGGCTCCCTCCTCTTGTCCGGGAGCGTTTACGTGGTAGACGCAGAAGTTCTCCAGCAGCGCGCGCATGTCCACGTAGCTGAAGAACGCCTGGAACGACGACACGTCTGCGGACAAGGCCACTCACTCATTCACTCTAATAAAATAAAAGCAGCGGCGTTCTACAGTCGGCTCTGTATAAATACAGCGAATCTTACATTTGAAGGTAGAAAGTATGTGGTTTATTGAACGTCGAATTACGGGTCACTTGTGTGGCGGAGAAGAAGCTAGCAAACAAATTCCAATATAATAATATTTTAAAGGCCTTCCAGGTATGACATGTCACATTTTCTACCACCAGCCATCCTCGTCTAGTGATATCTTAAAGTCAAGGACTGAGAGCGGTTGGAAACGGTAAAGGGTTTTAATTACGATACCGGTTTAAAATTACTCATCTAATATATAAAAATGTCGTTTCACAGTATTTGTCATCGAACTCCCCGAGAACGGCAATAATTCGACCAAATAGGGGATGTATTGGCAAAAGGTAAGATAAAAGTACCCGACACCGGGCATGCAAAGACTAATGAATGTTGAGGAAGCGAAAGTGGCAGTCCCTGGTCTCTGCCTACAGGCGTGATTTTATGTATGTATCTGTATGTGTATTTGTGCCTTTTGTGGCATCTTAGACACACCGTAGGCTACATCTATGGTCCTGTTTTATTTATTTGTTTTGTCTGTTGTGTATTTAGTTTTCTTTCTGTTGTTGTGCATATTATGTTACTTATCTACTTATTCTGTTTCTGTGAGGTGTCTTGTTAGTATAATAAATATGTTTCTTCCTCTTCTTCTTCTTCTATTTGTGTATATTTGCTAGGTCTGAGAATAGGTCGTAGGCTAATTAATATGGCAAGACTTTGCCGGGACCGTTAGAGTATATATATAATATGCTCGATGAATAAAATATGTAGATAGATAAATAATTTATTTCTACTTTTTGATATGACATGACATGACCTGTACCAGTTTGACTAAAAAAGTCGCGTCGAAATCGACAAAAGATTAATATTGACCATTCATTTTCATTAGACGCATAAGTCAACTCGCTCGGTACGAGTACATTATGATATTGAATCAGTCGCAACGCCGCCGCCGCCGCCGCCGCCGCCGGCGGCAGAAAAGACAACATGCTACGCTCTAGTTCATGCCACGTCACAAAATATGAATACGCTTTGTAAAACGTCCAGACCTAAAAAGAGAGCTTTATAAATTATACACGGCCATATTAATCTAGATTACACAAGAAAGGGCACTAAAATGGTTAAGCAGTGGAGCTGAAATCCTCGGTGATTTCAAAGCAGCATTAGGCACGCTGTCTCAAACAAAAGACCTAAATTGTCAAGGTACAGAGCGGATGCGAGCGAGAACCGCATAGGTATATAAGAGCTCAAATATATATTATTGTGAATATAATCGCCAGTCTAATGTGTGTGACTACCTCGTCGGTCTAGCCGTTAAGGTGCTTAGCTACCAATACAGAGGTCGTGGGTTCGATTCCGACTTGGGGCCACCGTACATTTGTACAAATGGCCTTAGTCTGGGTGCACTTTCATGTTTGCGACGTCCTTGCCTGGTTACAATGGCACAGGGGACCAGTAGACTAGTTGGGGACCAGATCGAGCGATTGTAGTGTGTAGAAGTTATTATAATTTAACTATTAGGGTCAAGTTCACTCAGCTATAGACCACGAAATCGAGTAGAGGCTCGAAGCAATATTCAAGTCATGTCAATTATTATTGTCCATTTTCAAACTCACGTATTAAATTGGTATATATAGTATTAAATAGGTCTACCAGAATCTCATGGCATAAAACAAAAATAAAAAAATGTGATTTTCATAAATGGCAATGTCAAGTGTTACCCGTCACATCAAAGTACGAGACCTGTCAACAGCTGCTGAGATTTTGTGATTATCTTCTTGAAATTACTTATTTTTGTGAAAATGTCGAAAAAGTCACTTTGATCTCAAGCGAGAAATATAATTGCTTTCAATGTTTATCGTAGAATAAAGAAAGAAGGTGTAAATCAAACTCAATCTTGACCGTTGACCGGTAAGTGAATATACAATAATATTTTTACATTTTTCAAGAAGTATTTTTCATCCGAAGAAATCATAAGACAGACCAAAAACAAATGATGTTGCCTTGATTTTAAATGGGCTGTCATTTCGAGCCCTAACAGCCGCTTTGACATTCATAATTAGACAGGTATAAACTTTGAACACGGGCTACCTACTGAATTATGTAAAGCTATTCAGAATATCACGTTCCACTGCCAGAATTCAACGAACGCATTTCCCAGGGGAAGGTAAGACATCGTAAAAGCCATGAAAATACATTGTTTTTAAACGAACAAAGGTTTTCCGTGAAAGACAAGACAGGCGATGGGCGCATACCAACAATGGGCGCGACTGGGAGGCATCAGGTAATACCGCACGGGGTCTACTGTTTCTCACCGTACTCTTGAAGGAAACCATCTCTTTCCTGACAAGTGCCAGAGTATGCGGTTGGAATCTCAGGAAGACGCTGCTGCCCGTCTCCTGATAATGTATTTCCTTAGTCGCCTTCTACGACATCCACGGAAGGAAATGGAGTGACGCTATTTTTAGAGTTTTAAAGACAGGTAGCTAACTAATTTATTTAGGTACATAAGACACACAAGCGTATAATACAAAGCATTAGAAACCCTATCACAAGTAACAGCACGAACAAAACAAAAGAACAAGACAGTGCTTACCAATTTAAAAGCATAGAACGAGACAGAAGCACATAGAACATCCCGTGAACCCCGCTCGCCAGTGAAACCCTAAATCGGTCCATGCGGAGTCAAAGTTATTTGCCGAGCATTATATCAAAGTCAAGTAAGTGATAAATAAATAGAGGTTCACATTTCTTGAATTAAGGAGATGAATGAATAGACTAAACAAATTATATCGAACTATTTCTATCAGCAACGGTTCGTTTTCACGTTGACAAAAGCCGAATAAAACGAAATGTACCTGAGATCACAGAGGAAAAAACTGAGATGTAGGGTAAGCAGGGTAATGGCGCTCATCCCAATAACTTGATAAAAACAGAGCTTAGGGACACGTCACGTGACCCGCAGCGCGGGGAGCGGGACGCATTAGCAGCTAAAGGCAAGTAAACTCGATCAGCTCGCGACGTGAGACAGCGAAGTGAATTTGTTTGTTTTCGGCTGCTCGGATCCAATTTTCAGCTGGATGTCTTTGTCGGTAAGTCTACAATTTTATAACTTATCTGTTGTTGGTGTTACTTTTCTATGTACTAGAACATTCTATTTTATGATAAAGTAAACCCTTTTTAACAATTTTATCTGAATATTTTTAAATGTCAACTTAAATACAAAACAATCGTTTGGGCTAATACCGCTCCTACACCTAGAAATCATTAACGGACCACCGCTAAAGCGGTTAAAAGTAAAGAAGAACTGGTTAAGAGGAGTGAAGATGAAGAAAATCATAGCCTTTATGTCAGTGACAGTGATGACGAAATGGTTATGAACAATCAAATTAAACTATAACAAATGCATTAATTGAGAAGAATTTCGAAAAAAATATGAGATGTGGTGTCACTGTAACCATGCCGGCCACCGAGACGCATACATGCGGTCTTCTCATGATATATACTCTAGATTCTACAGACGTGTACATCAGTGATTTGTATGCTTAATATTAGAATCTGATTATTATGAATTTTTATTACTTCTAATAACTATAATTGATGGTCATTTGTGATTGTAGACTTTAATTTAGTTGCATAAGGTTGATCCGTCTTGTATTTATTTAATAAATATTTTACTTTTTTTATTGTTACCTATCGGTTTGTGCGTCATTACCCACAGTCGCTCAATGGCGCTCAAACCTGTTTTTTTTTTCAAAAGGGTTCCTACCAATAATGTGTCAAAGAACGTTTTTGTGTTTAAATATTGAAAATTTAAATTAAGTAATAAATTTAAAAAAATACAGCGTTTTTCCCTTAAGTGACTCCCCCAGCCTACCCTACTATCCCTGATCGCTGGTTACCAAGTAGCCGTTCTAGCATGGTGTACTTGCTGAGCCTCTGACTTATCTTTATGGCAGCTGAAAGAATAATAATGATCTCTTTATATCGAGACAGTAGGTAATACGTGTCCCTAAGTTCCCGGGATGTTTTCGGTGTGAATCAGACGTCAAAAAATACATACATCTACGCTTGAAATTGCTAATCCACGGTGGGCAAGCGTGGTGATTAATCCCATACACCCGCACTGAGAGTTTAAAATGAACATGGACAGACTGGTGGAGCGGTGGGCAGTGACTGGGAAAGAAGAGCCGAAGATCGGGCTCAGTGGCGTGTCTTGGCAGAGGCCTATGTCCAGCAGTGGACTGACACCGGCTGATTATGATGATGATGATGATGGACAGAGTAAGATAATGTCGAACTCCCATGTAGCACCAGCTCCTATCAACGGAGGCGGCTCTGACATCAAGTTGTCGATCACTATGTGACCTGGGACAAGCAGTCAAGGTAGTCCAACTTCAAGAAAGAGGTTACTCGTCGAATCTAACTGGGGTGGGCAGCGTTCGGAAAACTAAAATACCTCAGTGTCTCAAGACAAAGGTGTATAAGGTGTACAGTCATGGCTTATGGATGTGACACCTGATCGCTGACTACGGGCCTCATAAGAAGGCTCAAGGTTGCCCAACGAGCAATGGAGAGAGCTATGTTAGGAGTTTCACTGCGTGATCGAATCAGGAATGAGGAGATCCGCAGAAGAACCCGAGTTACTAATATAGCTCGAAGAATTGCTTAGTTGAAGTGACAGTGGGCGGGGCACATAGCTCGGAGAACGGATGGCCGTTGGCGCGAAAAAGTTCTGACCTGGCGAACGCGGAGCGGACGACGCAGCGTGGGCAGGCCCCCACCAGATGGTCTGACGACCTGGTTACGGTGGCAGGGAGTCGTTGGAAGCGGGCGGCACAAGACCGGGAAGCTTGGAAAACCATGAGGGAAGCCTATGTCCTGCAGTGGAAGTTAAATGGCTGATGATGATGATGACTTCTTATGAGAGAGCGCCTGTGCTCTAGAGTGGGACTTAAATAGACTATATAAAAAGTATAAACTTAACATAAACATAACATGACATAAACTCACTCCTGTATCCCAGAGGGGTTATAGGCAAAGACCAGGGACTGCCACTTGCCACGATCCTGAGACCACTTTCGCTTCATAAACATTCATTGGTCGTATTCATCATTCATTCAGTCATTCGTTAAGTATACTTATTAAGGTTTAATTAGTATATTATAAACTCCGCAGTAGTCCCCTGGCGTAAAAAAGCATAGGAATATTTCCAAGCTTTGGTAGCGTTTGGACGGATGAAGTCACTAGTGCCGTGTTGCTAAAGCTAGCACAAAAGCCTTTGTTTTACGGTACGCGCCACAAGGCTGACGGGTACCTAGTGTTACCATTTGGCCAATAAACAAAAATCCTGATCTGTATCAAAGAGTCCCGAAACTTTATTGAAAACAACGCGCACGTGGATCGATAACGCATGAAGATTTTTAAAATACTCTGAGTTCTGTTTACTGTTGCTTCGAGCAATAATATTTTATATCTACAATCAATTAAGAGAATTAGCTTCCTATTAGTACATAAATATACCCAAATGATTAAGCTTTGTTTCACTTTGAATGAATTAAATATCCTGACATTTTCAAACTTCGGCAGAAATCCTGACAGGCGGCTAAAAATCCGACGTGTGACCAGCCGCTGAAAAGAGCACCCACACTGCGGCACAAAGGGCCACAAAGTGTGTTTGGTTTGGGATTCTGCAGTGCTGTGTACATTTCACATCAATCACACACCTACGAAGACTGTTAACATAACATAACAACACTTAAGACTGTGCTTAAAAAAGCTGACACTGACACTGGTAGGTGGCTCACATACTTAGGTTCTCGAGAGGCAACCACGAAATGGCATACACAGCGTAGGACGCTTACGTGCGCTGGCGACGCCTACGCGCGACGCTTAGAGACAGATTGCAACTGCCCGTTTAGTACAAATTAGTCTTCCTACTTGTGAGGTAATCGGCCATGCAATGAACATCGAATTGTCATACTAAACCATGAATTTTAGTTCTATAAAGCCCTGCTTGTGGCAGGATGCGGATGGCCGAGAACGGAATGAATGGGCGGTCCTATATCCAGCAGTGGACGAGTCTTTATTGAACAACTTTGCGACGCTGGCTGCGTTATCACTTGCAATCATTAGGTCCTCCTGACTGAGGGTGAGGGTACCCGGGGCACGATGAAAGACGCTCCATCGCCTCACATGAAATATCTTCTATTGACAGCTACATAAGCAGAAACTGAGTAGAGTAAACGCGTGCAATGCTTTAAAAAAGTTCCTAAGTTAAGCTGTCGACTGTACCGCGAACTTATGAAGTTCTGTCCATCTTTGTAAGACAGGTGTTTTAATTGTTATGTGTCATGCAAACGCCACGCGCAAGCGAACCTCAAATTGTAATCTACTTTATACCACACCCACTCAGAAAGTGTCTCAATGCTTGTTCATCAACGGGTTACAAAGTTCGCCATTTCTCCCTTATAAATGTGCGGCGGGAAAAGCCCTCCGAAGCAGGGCAGGAATGTTGTATGAAAATCAATTCTTGCCCTGCTGGCGTTCTTTTGTTTTTTAGCAGCAAACATAAAAAAATACGAACGCCAAATATAATAAACGTTTATCTACACTCATATATATTGACAGGCTTTAAACAATACATAACTTTAAAGAAAATAAAAAAAAGTGTAATAATAAAGTTACATTAAAGGTCAGATTTTTCACTTTATGTTATAGTTATTTTTTTTAAAGTGTTGCTGTGATCACGGAACAAAACTTAAGTTTTTTTTTAATGTCAAAAGTTGACTCTATAAAAAACCTAATTTCATTTTCGTGGTACCAAAAGTGCAACTAAAAATACCTAAAATTGCGCGCGCAAAACTGAGTGCAGACGATTGAATGTCAAGATACTTTTGTCGAAATTGCGCCATTTTGTTTCAAAAATTTCTTTATCAGTTTAGATAAAGTAGTGTACGAGACTGCACATAACTTGGTATAAAACACTCGCCAATGCTATTAAAAAACTCGCCAAGACTTGTTTTTTAAAATCTGGCTCGTGTTTTAATAACCCTCATTATGTGACAGTCACATAAACTACTATTCCATTGTACAATAAAGCGTTTTCTATCTATCTATCTATTTTACAAGGGTTTTATATCAAATTATGAGAAAAAAGAGGTGGGATTTTTTTTATACTCGATTTTTAATGAAGAGCCTGGCAACCTTTTTCTGCGCTATGAAAAAAAAACAAGCGTGGCAATTTGTTTTGTTTTGTTAAACTTAGTTTTTTCCTAAATTGAGTATTTAACAGTGCGCTTTTAATTATTCAAAATAATTTTATTTTTCCCGTAGGTGTAGTATAAAGCACTATGTATCACTCGGGAGAAAGTTCTATTTCTGTGCTCGAGTTTCCTCTCGAACAGAAAGAGACCGTGTTCTCTCCTCAGAGTACAATCTCTAGCGGGGCTCGGTGAAAGTGAAGCGAGGGTTGGTATAGATGAGGGATTCTTGATGTAAATGATAAGATAATATATCGTACAACTTCGAAACTGCGGTATGTTTCATTGTAGCGGAAAACTTCGATAAAATACAGAATAGGAAAATAGATAATTCACTCAGTGTTTCGTCAAAAGGTAAAGTAGAGGTAAGGTAGTAAATGAAAATCCGAAAAATCTGGAATGGGTGACGTCATTTTGATTTTAAGATTATAAACGCAATGAAAGAAATTAACAGATACCTATGGTGTAAGAGGGTTTGCACCGTTACAAATCTACTATTACTTTCCAGAAAAATAAATGTCAGTACAACACTTTATTATTCTGCATTTTGTAAGCATTGATTTTACGGCAAATAATAAAACTCTTTCAATTAAACATGCACATAATCAAAACAGATTTTGCAATACAATGTTCATACTAGAGTGGGCTGCTAATAGAATTAGTGTCCTACCAGCTCGATGATGAGAATTAAAACGCTACGTTTTCCTGCAGAGAGCTGGTAAGCGGATTGTACAAGGGCCGTCCCACGATGAAAACCCACGAGTCAAGTAAAAGGGGTGGAAGAGAAGCTTTGGTTTTATGAAAACGGAAAAGTGGAACGTAATTTCTTGCTGGAATATTAAAATTAATTTTCTTGGTTTTTTAACATTATTCTTTATTTTCTTGTAATTGCAGTTTATTAAGGAACTGCGGACGAAGTATGCGGAGAGAGTGACCTGACAAAAGCATTAATTATAATACGCTATTGGACCCTTTTAATAATTGTTCTATTAGACAGTGAAAAGAAGCCGTAGAATTTGAGGCTTAGAAAACTGTACAACTTAAACTTTCAACCTTTCATGAATAGATGAAAACGCTTGATGTTCTAACATTACCTCTGCCATGACGTCACATAGTGCAAACAAACACGAAAGGCTGGCTGGGGCGAAACCACGGCGATTCGAATTGTTACATGTTTAGTGACGTCACGCTAGTTGTGACTGTAATAAAATAAATTTATTTCTTTTGTTACGACCAGTGAATAGCGTTTTCGGCGTATTGACCAAATCTAGACTTCGCTTGCTCGGCCACGTACAAAGAATGGCAGAGGATTGAGCTGCGAAGAGGCATTTGAGGGATGACACGCTCGCACGACCCAAATACCTATTGCAGGCAAGAGTGTGTATCGTAAATGCTATTTAACACTAATTTTAATTAGTAGGCTTAACTTACTTATAGCTAAAGAAACAATATATTATATGAACTTTTTATAAATTTTTGTGTATTTTTTTAGTTACTTCATGGAACATCACAAACCATTTAATTTATCAAACAAAAGGAATAATAACAGTCAATACAAAATACACCCGCAGGTTTCGTCAGTCAAAATAGTTACCTACAAAAATATAATACAATGTCAAAACACTATTGAAACCAATTAATAATAAATAATATAACCTAACCAAATAAATCGCTCCGAGCCACATCCGGCCCTAAAGTCCCCACGATACTGGCCGCATTGCCGTGCTGCACAGCGAGGGAAACCCTTTGGCTCTGATATGCCCCAGAGCGATCGTCCATGCCATGTTACGAGTATATTAGAAATTACATTTAACAGTACACATTAGAGGGTGCATGCAGGCTGGCATAGTGACACAAGTAGGGCGAATCTTGGCAGCCTGCTGTCATGCTCAGGATGTTGTTGGAGCAGGCCCGCACCCTGCTAAGCATCAATGCGCACCGCTTACGCATAGTAGCGTAGAAGCAGTCTACCCGGGCCTCTGCCAACTTGCCAGATGCACTACAGAAGCGGGACAGCCCCATCAGCACCCTGAAGGCATTAGCAGTAAGGCCGCCGATTATACTCTGTATCTTTGCAATTTTTTACGTCACGTGCTCTGGTGTACAATAAAGAATGTTCTTATCTTATCTCGTCTTGTATCGTAGTGGAGAGCAATGAACGCGAGCCCCAGGTGGGTGATTGAACGGAGGTAGCTCAGAGCAGGGAAGTTAGAGTGTTGGGTTGCGAAAATCTAAATTAAATCATTGCGGAGGACAATATCCATTTAGAGTCACTGAGTCGGCGAGAATGAATCAGGGAACTGATGAATTAAAAGAATTTTATTGTTAGTCTCCCACCGCTTATTAATAAAATTTCCAACGTAAACGCCGTGCACCACCCACCTTTTGATCCAGTACCTACCTAATAAAACATGACTGACTAATTTGAATTCAATTTACTGGGAGCAATGACAAGTTCAATCGTTCGTTTTCGATTGAAACGTTCTAAAACCACGAAATCGACTCGAGTCTTTTGATTGACTTTTGAAGTTCTCTATTAGCTTAATACTTATAAGCATTCGAGGTGTAGACACAGTCAACACACACAATGAGACGAAAGCGCGTTTCAAACCTGTGGCTCAATGGTAGGATATATTATTTAAGACAACAGTTACATTCGTAATGTTCTAAGACGAGTTTGGAATTGGGTCACGACAGAGGCAATAATCTCCCGGTTACTGAATAACCTGGCTATCTCGTCGAGTACTTTTTTATAGAAACCTAAAGGGACTGCGATTTACGCAATTCAGAAATCGGTAGTCGCGCAACGCTTGTGCACATCTTAAAACTTAATAGCATTCGTCGTCTGAAACTAGAAATTATGTGAAAACTTGTAAAATTTGTTTTAAAACTCGTAAAGCATTTTACGTATGGTCTAGAACAATTTTCTTCATTTATTTATTAAAACGCACAACATTCAAGTTTACACCAATTCTTTATGAAATTATAAAAGTATATTAAAAATGGCATCTATTTAGGCTATTACTTTTATGTGTAGACGTAAATAAAATAAAAAAATAGTTGAGAAATCTTGTTTCGACGTGAGAAATCTTGTTTAATAAACGCGCCAAAAATTAGTACCGCCTCTCCGTCTAACAGAACAATGGCCCGCGGACCCGCGGCACGCACGCGCCGCTCTGGCTGTTACAATAGATTAGATCTGATAGAGTTTGTGTCGAGATATTTTTGAAAAGTGCGTTTTTTAAAAAACAAACTAGCGTATTGGATGGCAATTATCGAGCACGTAAATTTTGCTATGTCTTTCAAACCACCCAAAATTATTGCAGTATATTAGATATATTTTTTTATATTGTATGAGCTTCAAGTAGTTATTAAAGTTTTTAAGTGATTTACCAAAGGACGTGTACATTTATAATAGAGAAATTCTCATTGTGCAGTACCTGTCATTTATCGTTCATGTATATTTAGCAAATGTACCAATATAAATAAGTCCTATTAAAGAAAGAGACAGAGAATTTCACATGCGCTGTTTTGTAGTAAGCACCTGTATGTTTCTCTTTCTGATACTCCTCTGATAAGCCCTGCAACTTTTGTCGGCAACAGGATGACAAGTAGTCCACTCAGAAAATATAACGGAAGGCACGCTCCGCACCACTCCACGTCAGTTAAAGGCAAGGAAACACATATAAATATACTTGCAACGTGTTATTGAATAGTTAAAAATATTTACATGCAATGTCGCGGTCAATTTGTATGAAAATTGCCTTCCCCAACCAAGGAGACGGGGGCGAGAGACGACCTCTACCGACACATGTTAGAGTATTCTGAGGTGGCCCAGCTTCGGTAGCACGGCGACGCGAATCGCTTAATTTAACGCCAATAGTCGTGACTTTCCAGTACATTAACTGTCAAATTCTGACATTTTAGCGCCACAAAACGCGGGACTCGCGCGAGCGTGGGATATTACGCGCACCAAATTCTGAACAGCTCCAATAGTCTAGCTGTAGAATTCCATACTGATTCCTACCGCAATCGTCAAGGTACACCTGGATGTGAACTTCGCGGCTTTACTTTCTATCATTTCGCTCCGTAGTGCACTCTTAGTTCGCTGCGCGGCTGTCACATCGCTCACGAGGGGTTCAGTTTCACCTCTCACTGCAACGCCGCGACGCGAATTAATGTTCGCTTCTCATTGTTACACTGTTAAAGCTAGACTGCGGATACGGCTGGGAAGGGACCTTTTTTAACGGCAAAAGTGAACCGAGACTTTGACATTTATGCGGGTTGGCTCCTTGACTTGAAGCAGCGACGGAATGACAAACTCGGTTATTTAACCCGGGCCCGTATTATGAAAGCAGCGATATGTTCGGAAGGGTCGTCAACTTCGCGCTTGAGCCCGACAATTCACTCGAATCTAGCGACAAATACGGTTCTTTTTTTTTAATAGGTTCGATATTTCCTGCCACTGAGTAATGAACGCTAGAAATGCATGGCTCTTTGTTAGCCCAATGACGTCATATCATATCTTGAGATACGGATTAGCGACCATCTTTCTATGATTCTCACACTTAGTATGAGAGATTTCTAAGAGGCCTTCTTTAAGGGGCGCATTAGCGTAACACCGCCCACCAAGGGAAAAAACCAATATTTTTTACAGATCGTATTTGCAAAAAGTGTCAGTACAATCTTTTTATCTTAAAATATGAATAGTATGAATTTTCCATTTAAATATTGTAAATATTGTCTTAGTCAATTAGTTTCTAAGTTATATTTCAAATACAATGCCCATTGTTTCTGAATAAATAAATAAATACAAAATACAAATTTTAGGACCCATGGCGGTGAACCTAAGGCAACAAACCTAGGATTGGACAGCATTAACGCCAAAAACGGCCGTTTTCTGGTCCTAGGTTCTCTACACTAGGTACACTAGGTATTTACGTAAGACTAGTCATTTTAGTTCACTCTGTCCCAGCCTACTGGACTGATAGCCAAAAAGAAGGAATTGCAGAGACTAGCGGCTTATCAGACTGGTTACTACAAAAAGTTGTTTCTGTGGTTTTCATCTAACGGAAGTTGGGAGTCAGTTCTGTATATTCAATCAAAATTGTTTTTTGACACTAGCTGGCCACACGACAGACCGTAGTCAAAAAAGAAAAAAAATCAGACGTCAAAAATAAATAAAATGTAACGTAGATACAGATGATTTACAAAAGAATTATGCATACAGCTGATGTATGCATTATTCTGTTACAGCACTACACACGACCTCAATGACGTGCTAAATGGATCTCTTAGCACTCGCTGTGGATCAGTAAACGACTGCAAAGTCTGTACAATCAACAATGTAATTAGTTACAATAGATACAGAAGCAGCCTAAACAGGGTTACATAAAAAAATGCGCAATTCCTAAACAGGAGAGTTCGATTAGAGTTCGTATTTTATAACAACTTTTGTTCTGTAAATTTTTTCTCAGACTGATATTTTTCTTAATATCAGAGAGTTCATAATTATATTAAATTCGCGCTGTACTAATGTCGCAGCCGTAGCATTTAATGGTCGTAGAAAAACAGTTTTTTAGGGTTCCGTACCGGAGGGTGCCAAACGGGTCTGTCCGTCTGTCCGTCCGTCCGTCCGTCCGTCCGTCTGTCTGTCTGTCGGTCTGTCTGTCTATCTGTCTGTCACCAGGCTGTATCTTATGAACCGTGATAGCTAGGCAGTTGAAATTTCCACAGATGATGTATTTCTGTTGTCGCTATAGCAACAAATACTAAAAACAGAATAAACTAATAGTAGTTTATGCAACTGTCATATAATGAAGGGTATTAAAACACGAGTGTGAGTTTATGAAACGAGCGCAGCGAGTTTCATAATAGTAACGAGTGTTTTAATACCCGTGTTATATGCAGTTGCATACACTACTTTATCTTCACTAATGCAATTAAAAATTAAATTCACGCGTACGTGTATAATCACAGTGATTTTGCCGCCATTAAAATTTAACCAATGAGAGCGCAGCTGCGCGCTTCAATAAAACGCGACCAACCTGATTGGCCCTGCAATCAAGTTGGTCGCGTTTTATTGATGTTATAATGAGATTTTACGATATCGATGTGAATATTATACCATCATGTGAAATTGCTTAAATTGAGTGTTTTGT
Organism: Yponomeuta evonymella; assembly: GCA_963969515.1. Classification (NCBI taxonomy): domain Eukaryota; kingdom Metazoa; phylum Arthropoda; class Insecta; order Lepidoptera; family Yponomeutidae; genus Yponomeuta; species Yponomeuta evonymella. The sequence continues at coordinate 22,402,418 of OZ018344.1, forward strand.
TGTCTGCGCTATAACAGTAGTAATTATAAGTCAAGTATTGAATGTTACAACATTAGTGTAGATAAATATTTTAAAAGGGTCTCCCATACAACACACGTAATTTTTTTGCCGTCTTTTGCTCGATATTAATAACGGCAACATGAAGACGCTCCAAATATTCATAGAATATTTAGTTCTATATTAGCTTAAAAAAAAATTAATTAAATTAAAGTAAAATAAATACTTAAGGGGCTCCCACATAACAAACGTGATTTATTGCGGTTTTTTTCTCGATCTTTGTCAAAGTCAAAGGAAAAAAAAATTATTCAAAGTAACACAGAAACTGTGACTTATTGAACGTTACAAGAAAAACTAGGTGTCCGTTTCAAAATCTAGATCATTTGGAGAAAAAACGGACAAAAAAACTCCAAACTTAGTCTTTTCAAACATATTCCTTAATTAACAGAGTTTACATGTCATATCTTCTAAAAAGCTAGTACTGTGTCTAATAGTTATTGGTAATGGCACGGAACCCTTCGTGCGCGAGTCCGACTCTCACTTGGCCGGTTTTTAGAAACACTACTGGTGAAAAGGTTGATATGCTGTGGATTGCAGGCCCCCTACATCGTAAAGCACTGTAAAACCAGACTCTCCTTACTTTTACAATACATTTTATTTTGAAACTTTAAACGTAATCGTTTAAGTACCTTGTTAGCACGTTCAGCTACACCTAGCGATTGAAACTTCATCACGTGTCGTCGACTGTACCTAGTCTCGCGGATGTGAGCTGTGAGGGTCGATTTATCATGTCGGCTTATTCATGTCGTCGCACACAGCTCGACTGACATATTTTTTGGCGACTCTGAGCGCTGTCTGTTAAAGCACTATATAAGCAGCATCGTACAGGGTTTAACATCACCCCGGTGGCAACTTCAAAATAGCCAAAAAATATCGGCTGCTTCTTACTAAAGTTAGTACTTACTTACTCAAGGCATTAACGTTCAAAGATTGGTTGGTTGGTGACCCAGAAATATCGTCTTGTTCGTTTTATTACCTGCACAAGTGTATTGAATTGGCAATCGGGAGCCTGTCACATTGCATCGGGGCGAAAATCTAAAGCCTTCTCTGTACACGCCCCGCGGGCCCATTCGAGCCAACTTTTTTAGTGTGTTCCTGTCAGTTAGGGGCTGACTGAATGATGCCCGAAGTGTTCTGAGCTTCATAGAGTATTCTCGTCTGCGAAAACTGAGAAGACGAGCAAGAATGTTAGGCGCGAGATGTATTTGCCGTTGATATTAATGACTCGTCTAGTCCAATCTACTGTTTTGGTGTTTCGTAAATATATCAAGTCCCTGTCTCACACCTGATTGCAGTTGGATATAAATGTCATCGTTGCAGCAATTCCAGATCAGCTCAGGTCTCGACCGAGTCGAAGTGTTTATCGTATCCACAAATGCCAAACAAAACGGGCGATTGTACTTCCCGGTTTTTCTGTGTTATCTGCCGTCCTGCTTTGGGGGCTGGAATTCATCGACTTATTTGTTTAGGTTACAAATAAGCAATATACTTTCCGATAAAGCTCCTTACATTGCTCTCATCATCATCATCATCATCATTCAGCCACAATAAGTCCACTGCTGGACATAGGCCTCCTCCATGGATTTCCAAAACACCGGTTGGAAGCGGCCTGCATCCAGCGCCTTCCTGCCACTTGGATAAGGTCATCTGTCCATCTTGTGGCTGGTCGTCCTACGCTGCGCTTGCCGATATGTGGTCTCGAGAACTGTTCGGCCCCATCGGCCATCAGTTCTGCGTGCTATGTGCCCCGCCCACTGCCACTTAAACTTACTAATCCGCTGGGCTACGTCGACGACTTTCGTTCGTCTACGGATCTCATCATTTCTGATTCGATCTACATTGCTCTGATTTAATTTAAATTTGAAATGTCGGGTTATAGGGATCGCTATGTTGATTCTGAATTTAGTGTATAGATGTAACGCTTAATATAAGTACTTTTATACAGTTTTAAACATCCTGAATACCATGATGAATGATGGAACAAAACCGAAAAAATCGAAAATCGGTTTTGCCAAATCTGAAAACAGGTTTTGAAAAAAACCGGCCAAGTGCGATTCAGACTCGCGCCCAAGGGGTTCCGTACTATAAGACATTAGACACAAATTTCGAGAAAAAACGGCAAAAAATCACGTTTCATGAGATACAGCCTGGTGACAGACGAGACAGTGGCAGGTCTTAGTAATACGGTCCCGTTTGGCACCTTTCGGGTACGGAAAATTAAAAATGGTGTCAAAAAAGGTCTATTTCGGTTTTGGTGAAACCGGTTTTCTGACCCCTATTCCCAGAGCTCTAGGATCAACGGTTCCAGAGATAGAAATATCCTGCGACGCGTCCTAGATGATTAAGATAACCACATTACACCCTCATTAGCTCATAAACAATGCGATATCTTCGATTTCGGGCACTGTGATCGAGTAGGCCGTTAGGTCGTTAAGGTGACTAGTCACTTAGCAAAATACTACGTATTTTGTTTCTATTCAACTATTTCTTCGTTTTCAACTTGTACATGATCACATAAAACTTACGTTAAACCACTCTTTCACCATTAAATCTAATTATCTAAACTTCTTCCACTATACAAATAGGCTAAGTACATCCACACAGTATTCTCCACAAACCGACGTTAATTCATTCTGCAAAATTGCACCGTTGTATCGTCACATCTACTGAAGTTACACAGATTAATGGTATTTTCGGCTGTATCTGACAGTCATCTCGACCACGGCGTCCCGCGACTCAACACCGAACGACCGCAGAGAGATTTATCACTTAGGTATTTGATGTCGTGCTAGTTGAAGTGATGCGTGAAACTAATGCTGAAATGTACGGAGTGCAAAGTACGAGCAATGTCGGGTTAGTAAACGCTCCTATCCACATGTGCGAAATGTGGAGTTTTCGATTTTTAAATCTTGCGATTTAACGTCACGAAATTTCAACGACAACTCTTTTAATTTGGATTCTTACTTTTCTGCTGATTTTTGTTGTGACGAAGCGGGCATATTTTGCAAGGCTTAATGTCGATCTAGCATGCAAACATTTTCACGCTACATCAGAAAGCAATTAAAAACTGTTAAATAATATTCCACGTACATTATAATCTCTCCACTGCCCGTTTAAATTTGTACGACGTATGGGGCCATTAATTGATAAAGTGCAGTGAAGACCAAATGTGACATGAACGTGACAGCATAGCTCTACTGTGTGGCACAGCCATCTGCGTGCAATATTGCGGTCGAGATAATTAAAGTCTGAAAGCCAACACACTGTTTGTTGCCATGTACCGAGTTTACCTAGAAATAGCTAAGTTAATTTGTTTTACCGTGCGCGCTTTGGGAGGGAGAATAAACCCGCCTAAAAGATCAACTAAACGGTAACCGCCTGTTACAAAATCAGCATGCCATTAACAATTTTCTGACGACCTGTTTACGGTGGCGGGGAGTCGCTGGATGCGGGCGGCACAAGACGGGAAGCTTGGAAAACCATTAGAGAGGCCTATGTCCTGCAGTGGACGTTAAATGGCCGATGATGATGATTAACAATTTTCGGTCAATTAATGACTCCAGTGCAATGGACACCGAAACTGGCTCTTAACTTCCTGCGGTTCTGTTAATGCAAGTTTAACTCGTAGATTTAATTTCTCACTTGGGCCATTAAATTTGTGGTTATTTGAATAACAACTTTTTTAACTCATATTTATCTTTATTTAACAGGCAAGCACGTAACATCTTAGACCCTGTCATCACTAATGCTAGTCAGGCGATACTGGAGTCAAGTGCTAATCTGTCTTAATTGAAAAAGAAGAATCTGTCATTGTACTTAAATGCACTAACACAACTAACTGGGCCTAAGTCCCAAAAATGGGTGTGACAGGTCTAGGTCCACAGCCGTCTACCTGCGATAGCAGAATCTGGTCGAGATAATTGGAATCGGAAAGTCAATTATGTGTTTGTCATCGTGTATTGGCTTTGCGTATAAGCCTATTTCTTATTTCATTCAGCTTCGGTCTACATGTAAACAAACGGTTTGCTTCCGTTGTAGTAAAGCCATAAAGTTGCAAAGAACATGAGATTCTATAGTGTACACCTACCTACAGACACAGGTTAGATGTTTCTTAGGTCACGTACAACACTATACAATGCAGCATGTCGGTTTGCGTGTCACATGGACACAAAATGCAGCAGTCGCATATGATATATGCAGCACAAACACTGAGTAAATATTCTGTTTGTTTGCTCCAATAGAAGACAGCAGAGAGTTGCGAAATGAATCCCCAAATAGGATTAAGTTGTTATATAAGTTTACTCGGCATCGCTTTCCCGGAATCTGTTATTCAGCTGACTATGGCATGAGAAGGCTCAAGGTCGCCCAACGAGCAATGGAGAGAACTATGTTAGAAGTTTTACTGCAGGATCAAATCAGGAATAAGGAGATCCACAGAAGAACCTGACTTACAAAGAATTGCTGAGTTGAAGTGGCAGTGGGCGGGGCACATAGCTCTGAGAACTGATGGCCGTTGGGGCGAAAAAGTTCTGATCTGGCGACCGCGGACCGGATATGGGCAGGTAGGGGTACCAGATGGTCTGACGACCTGGTTACGGTGGCGGGGAGTCGCTGGATGCGGGCGGCACAAGACCGGGAAGCTTGGAAAACCATGAGGGAGTCCTGCAGTGGGCGTCAAATGGCTGATGATGATGATAATGGTGTTGATGATGATGTTATTCAGTAGCTGAAGGGCGCAAGCTGATTGGTGCTCAACTTAATACTAGGTCTTATACAAGTTAATACCAGCCACTTCTTGATTTGCTGAAGTGAGGCAAATACACGAGCAAATTAGGTCGCTTTTCTCAAACGTGCTTGGAAATTTAAGCATTATTTTGACAACCTCTTCGAGATAAATCGAAATTGCTGTACTGGCTTGTAAACGCGGCCGGCAAAAGTTGTATGAAAATCCATATATTATAAAGTATACTCATATCTGGCGTGTAATTTAAAAATGGAATGATCTTTTACCCCGAAACATGGCAACCAAGGCGGTAACCTATCAAAGGTTTTATTTAAATTTCGAACTGGCTTGCAAATAGAAAGCTATTTATTGGAAAAAAAGCAAATGAATACTTTATCGCGGGACAAATTATTGTTGTTTGTTGCTCGTCATTGATTTTGAAAAGTAAAAAGTTCTGCCTAGCTTCTACCACATACTTTTTTGGTCTATGGTTCTACTTAGTTTTAATTTTCGCGCATTATTTGAGAAAAGTACTATACAAGCCTTGGCCACAACTAGGCATTGATGGACTCGCCTATCTCTTTATCGTCTGTGCGTGTGCCTCGGCCCACATATACACGTACGTCCATCAATGCCTCTTTTGCTGGCTGCTGCATGTACTAAGACACAATATTTCTAGTGAAATAGATAAATAAATTGTGAATGAGGCATGCATGTTTATAAATACGCCTGTTAACATCGACTTTAAACATCTAAAATGCACTCACAGTTGAGCCCCAGGTCGTGGTAAGTGAGGATGGCGGGCTTATTCCGGTCCCCGTGGACAGCCACGAGCAGGTCGCCGCGGTCGGTCCGCACGCGCACCTCCTGGCAAGCGCTGGCCCCGGACAGCCGCCTGGCCGTCGGGAACTGCAGCTGGATGTTCTTCAGCTCGATGTCGTCCATACTGTCCGACGGGACGGTGCTGAGGGAGGGTAACGGCTGTTAAATACGGAATACTCCTATTGTGGACCGTCGCCGTCCGCGACCAGGTTTAAACGTTTGAAGGTCGTTGGCGCAGTTTTTACTTTTTGATCTTTTGGAATGTGGGCTAGAACATTTTTAGTAATACTCGTAGTTGCAATACAAATATTTTTTGTTTACATTTAGAGATTTCGAAATCGGTCCACGTACTAACTGTGCTATGGATTTACTAGCCTGGCAAGACAGTCCAATTTGTGGCCATTTTTGCCCACCCAGTTTTGTCTGCCAGGGCCCATACGGTTTAGTTGGGTTGTCCAATACAACTTTAGCTTAGCGGTCAAAATAATAGTTGCTTTTTAATATAGGTTTCCTAGTTTGGGAGCAGGACAAGTGATTGTGTTATGTGGAAGTTATTTATTTATTTATTTTATATACGGTAACATAGTTGCAATGAATACAAATTTTAATTGGAAAAAAAATGCCGCACCTCTTTCAAGGCACACTGAACAGGGCCATCAATCAATCTGATTGGCCCATTGATCCGTTTGTTCGCACTAGTTCGGTTGGTCTATACCACCTGTATCTGTGGTATATACCCATCATTAGAAATGTCGGCCCAAGGTCTACTAAGTCGCGGTCGCCACTGCTGGTCGCTTTCACCGTATGGTGAGACATTCTTCGACAAATATGGTGCAGCCTGTAAGTGTTCTTGAGGCGTGACCTCAGCTTCCTTACACGCGATTTAGCCTTGATGAAACCCGGTGGCCGTTTAGGCGACCCTTTCGATCCATTAGCCGCTCGAAGTTATCGGACCCCGTCCGAGTTTGTGCAAATATCCGATTGTACCCCTATCCGTATAATAATGCATTGCCGGCTGGACCACTGGACTGATCCCTCGCTGGACTGAACGAAGGGTCGGTTGGACTAGTCTCTGCGACAGCAGTAGCGTAATTCTTTGATGAAGATACGCCAGCAAACACGTAAGGATGCTGGAAACTACAGGAAAATACGGTCTTTCATTACTTAGGCTTGTGTTGTAATCACAGTGTTTAATTTCCTAATATCTAACTGTGTCTAATGACTTGCAAATTTTAACCGGATTTAGTTCAGGTTCTGTTAATTTTGTAGGTACAGCAGAACCACATTAAAAAGTATAAAATAAATAACAGTTTTCTAAACACGCTTACGTAAATTAAAATAACGTCCTTTAGTCGGTAATCGATAAAAAAGTAGAAACATATTTTTAGGGTTAGAAAATATTAGTTTAGTGGCTAAGCCAAAAATTGTGGGGCGCTTTTTCATGACGCTCATTGAATTTCGTGGATCTGCTGCACCCGAGGGTGTAATTCCAAAGTGAAACGGATGCTCCGGCAGGCGACCAACAAAAACATTCGAAGAATCGGCCCTCGCTCGCAAGTGAAGAAGAAGACAATTAATTCATCAACTCCAGCCCGCGGGAAAGCAAAACGCTCACTTGGATACGCGGGCGCTCCTGGTAGTCCGAGAAACGCTCCATACAAATCGGCGGTAAACTATCCTGTCACTAGTTGCTGGCGACACCTTACATTGTATGAAACGACACCTTACAATGTCTCGTATCTGAGTTACCACGTAAAATAATGGCTTTATTAAGAAACGTTAGGAATGCATTATTGGAGCGACTTGATTTTTTGCATTCTTTGAGATGCACTTATGGCACAAATACAATGTCACCGTAATCTAATTTTGATGCATGTTCCCCTTTACTCAAAATACTTTTTATGAGGCCTATTTTGCCCCAAATGAAGGAGCTTTGATGAAGCGAAAGTGGTATGTGGCAAACCCTGATAATATCAGGGATATTATCCTAACCTAAGCCTCAGGGATACAGGCGTGAGTTTATGTTATTTTGTCCCATAGCTGAGTAGATGCCTCCCCCAACTTAAACCCGCCAGAGCTGGCACGGTTAGCCAGAGGTCGCGGGCTCAAGTCCCGGCATGGGTGGAATTCTTTTTTAAAAATTGCCATCAGCTCGGGTTAATGCAATAAAAAGAATATAAAACAAAGAGTTGTGCAAAAAATATTTGTGCACACTTAATAATACTATTAAGGGTACACCCAGCAGCGTTTTCTTCAGTTTACAGATATTAAATTATAAATTTACGATTAGGCACAATACCCAGAACCTTTACATTTCACGCCATTGTTGCTGCTAGATATTGTATAAAACATAAAAAACCAGACGTAAAAAGGCCTACATTTACTCAAGTAAAGCTTGGGCACAGTCAAATGCACAGGGTTGCAGGTGGTTTGCACAACGACCAACACCTCTGTGGCCTATTGTTCGGTATCGGCTGAAACTGGCGAATTCGCAATAAAGTTTCACGTTTGCACACGCGTTTCCAATGTCCGCGGGTAGCGTTCCTTGTACAAATAGATATGGATGAAAAGGTATACAGGATGTTTGAAAACTTTACCTACTACTTGAAACGGGTGAATAGTGCATATAATAACATGGATCGGGAATCAAAATCAAGAATATCACAATTGATGCAAAGCCTCAATGGGGTCATCCTATAGAAAAATTGGCAAATAGGCTTAGTTCTGCAGCAACTGCAGTCAAAAAGATTCGGGAACTAACTGATGTCGCAACTGCTAGGCTTGTTTATTTTAGTTACTTTTAAAGTATTAGGTCCTATGGCATAGTACTATTAGGTCCTATGGCATAATACTACTGTGGGGTCAGGCAGCAGACACTGAGACCATCTTCGACTTGCAGAAGAGAGCGATCAGATTCATAATTAAGCTAGGCAGTAGAGATTCGTTACGAGATTTCTTTAAAGAAACTAACATCCTAACAGTTTCTAGTCAGTATATCTATGAGAATATTATGTACCTACGTCAGGAAAAATATCAGTTACTTTAAAACTGTAGGTAGCCAACAATGTAAATACTAGAAATAAACAAAAACTTTCGTTCCCAAAATTTAGGCTGGCAAAGGTGTATTATCCATTGTATACGTTTCTAAGATCCCTGAGGATATAGTAAGCTTGCCAGAAACACGGTTAAAAAAATGTGTAAAGCAAACTTTGTGCCAAAAGGGCTAAAGATTATTTGAATGACAATGATGTCTGGAGTTAAACCCAGTTCAATGCACGAGTTCTAGGTTTTATAATAACTATGTAGACTCTGTTAATTAAGGACTTTAAAAATACTAACCCTCGGTTTCTCGTACACTATCACGCTATTAATCTACTGTTAACAGCTGTCAATTGACCAAAGTGCATAAAAAAAACCACTGACGGCTGTGAAACCGGGGGTTAGTTTGTGTTTTTCATCCATTTTTTCTCCAAAATACCCACAGACACCTAGTTTAACTAGTAACGTTCAGTAAGTCGCAGTTTCTGTGCTACTTTGAATAAAATACTTTTGATTTTGATTTGATAACTCAGTTATTAAACTATTGTTTCTCAAATAAAGTGCTAGGGGGGTAAATCCTGAGTCTACAAGTGTGAATATCTCAGGCAAAGAAACGTTGTCGGTATAACCCAGAGGCACAAAATCTCTCGGTTACAGAACAAAATGGTATCGCCGGGTACAAAATGTGTTAAACAGAATAATTTAATAAACGAAATTCATATACCATAAAAGTTGAAGCGTATTTTTTGCTTTCTTCATTTAATTTGTACAATAATTGGATTTTATGGTTTATTGGATTTTAACATATGGGGATTCTTCCTTGTGTTATTTATAGCCTGATGTTCATGTAATAGCACTGTTATTCGTAACTGTCTTGAATGGAAGCTATTGTGAAAACACAACATATTTGGAATTGTTTAGTTTAAGACTGGCATGTGAAACTCTAACTAGTAGTCAAACTATAGCTACCCAAGTGCACGGCTAGCTACTCCTTGCTATGCCAACAATTTCCAAGGCCGGTGAAAATGCGAGGAAAGCGGACTTTGAAAGCAAAATGACTCAAATAATAAGACCACCAGAGAAATGCCTGCCGCAACCAAATAACTGTGCTGTGCTATACTCTACATACGAGTATCGCGTACGAGTTATCTACATACCTAGTATTATCATATTCAAAGGATGAACGAGATTTTGTTGTTAGCTTAGTAAGAAACAAAAGCTAAGTCTGCGGATGTGCTCGTATAGGTATTACGCTCACCAAATCCTGAACAATTCCAATCGTCTCTCAAACTTTGGCTTTTGCATCTACCATCTACGTAATGCGATGTTATACCAATGGCACCTTCACTCACATTAGATGGGTGAAGGGACTACTCAGATGCTGTAGTGCCTCGGATATTGTTATTGTAACTGTCAAATTACGTACTAATTGCTATCGCAAGTGTCAGGATTCCGACAGGATTTGGTGCGCATAATGGGCCACTGGACGGGAAAAAATAGCCTTACATAATAAAAATAAATACTAAATTATCATTAGGAGAAGAAACATTTCATCACTTACAGCAAAAACCAGTCTGAACAAAGTATCTCCTATGAATAGTAACCGCGAGGTTTGGCTAATCGCGTATTCAGGTGCAGACATGACCCGACAGAGCTCTCGCCCCTACTCCGGAATAAGGCATACTAATCAGTTACCTTCATCGTTCCCTGAAAACAAGAAAAGCCCTGACGAAGCAGAGCCGTGGCGGAGTATCATCACACGCCCTCCACTGTTACTAAGGAACCGAGATACGCCTGGAAGAGGCCCCGAGCCTATCGCGCTATATTCTGTCAACTAAAGACATGGTTAGCAAAATGCACTAACAGGTTACACCATGATGACTGAACCTCACATGGGCAAACCCATGCCACTCCTGATGGTTCCTACGAGTCAGTAAGGCACAACTTTACATGTAGACGGAGGCTGAGGTCACCGTCATTACAGCTAAGGGAACGTATCTACCCATACTGTTTTTTAAGCATTTTTTTAAAATTTTTGCTCCCCTCCCCCGTGATTACCCGTAGTATAAGTCAAGACAATTACGAGTATGTTCTTTTTAAGAGGATTTGCTTCGCTTTCTATCGAAGCAAATCCTTATTGCAGCCATCGTCCATGTTGCCTTTATTACCCGTTTCGGCAAGATCCTCGATCGATGTTAGCTTAGGTGCTAACATCGATCGAGGATCTTGTATAATACATATAATACATTTGAATGCGAAACGTTGTGCGACTAGTGTGACTGTGTGACCCAGTACGCCCCTGCACATGCCCTATATACGTGTACAGCGGCTAAGAAAACGGAGCAGCTTTGGAAATGCATGCCGTTTTATGCCACGTCGCGGGCGAGGCGTGCCCCTTTGTCCCAAGACCATAAAGACTTGTATGTTTGCCACGATGTTTCTCCTTGTAGTTTTCAGGAATCTATCTCGCGGCTCCGTGTGATTTTGCCTTTTCATGTGGCAACTGAGATGGGCGTCGAGCGGTAAAAGGTGATTTTTCACTGTATGAAGACAGTGAAAGTAATAAGAGTGGAGTTTGTCGCTGCTCCGAGGTAGTAGGTATAGCTAAACGGAGCGGGGCATATAAGCATATTTGAGGGAAAACTTGGTCGCCAAATAGTGTTCAGTTTTAGGGTTCCGCACCCCGAAGGGAGGGAAAAAGCGAGACCTTACAAGAAAGACTAATTTTGAACGTTTTTGCTCTCTCGTATAAACTTGCTATACACTGAAGTATGGAGTATGCGCACCAAATCCAGAGCGATTCCAATCGTCAACTGTCAGATTCCATACTCATTTGAGAGTTAGGCGACGGTTAAAAATCGTTCAGGCGCACCAAGCGCGTAATATAGGGGCTGATGTGATTGTAGTGCACTTCCTTTGAAATTAAAACAAAAACCGGCCAAGTGCTCTGTACCATTATCTATACATTTGAATATCTACCTGTTGCCGTTATTAATATCGAGCAAAAAACGGCAAAAAACACGTTTGTGGTATGGGAGCCCCCTTAAATATTTATTTTATTCTGTTTTTAGTATTTGTTGTTATAGCGGCAACAGAAATACATCATCTGTGAAAATTGCAACTATCTAACCATCATGGTTCCTGAGATACATCCTGGTGATGGACGGACGGACGGACAGCGGAGTAATAGGTTCCCCCTACCCTTTAGATACGGAACCCTAAAAAAGAACGGCCAAGTGTCAGCCAGAATCCCAGTGCCGACTTGAATGACAGAAAACTTTTTTTTAGTAGCCTATTTAGGTACGTGCCACTGCAGGGCGCACACCTTCTGTCAGAGAGTGTATTGGCTTAAAAACTGCGAGTGCCCACATATCCAAACATATTCTCACTAAGTACGTTCGATAAACATAATGATTTGGTTGTGGTACGGAACCCTCGGTGCGCGAGATTAATAGTCGGTGGCTCTTCATTACTCGACTCGGGGCAAGTTCGCTGAATTTTGTGATTGGATAAGTCACCATGGCAACGTGTCGCCCCAGCGAGCGTCAGCAGCTCTCATCACACAGTAATAAGGGTGTATTTTACGATATAACTTGAATATGTATCAATAAATGCTTCATAAGACGTTACCTGCACCACGTGTCATCAATGCTTGAGCCGAATTTGTATGGCGCGTTTTGGTACCACGTAGCACGAACTACTTATGTTTCGACAGGCAGGTTATATTAAGAAAAGTGTCTGTCGTAAAGTAACAATGTTTTGTCTTTCTGTTACAATTGTTACATTGTGCTCTACAATTTTTTTCTTGTATTTTAATTTTTTAATCCCATTTGTTAGAATAAAAAATCAGGTGAAATACTAAGGTACGGTAAACCAGTTTATGTTGGTGTTCGGAAGTTTCCTCAAATCCCTATGCGCATCGAAATAGGGGTTGTATTATTTTATTATACAAGTTGGTGCTGGTCGAGTGTTTGGGCTCTGCGGAATCAGCAGAGCGTTTAAAGAGAATGACCGGCAGCGATTAGATGAGAAAGGCTGATTACATTATATTGTAAAATAGGTAGATATATAGGTACATTTCTGTGTGTTACCAACTTGTATGACTTCTTCATATCACAAAGTACTTACGATCGAAAATGCTGCCATAATTAAAATCTGTAACCAGACTACGGGAACGACACTAAAAGGTAAGATTTTAATACTTTTTTTTTATTAATAAAGTCGATAAAAACCAATAATTCTGTGTGGTGCCAATAATTCAAAAATTTGGTGCCAATAATTCTAATTTAAAACAAATAATTCTGTGGCACCACAGATTAAGATTAGCGTCACTCCATTTCATTCCGTGGATGTCGTAGAAAGCGACTAAGGAAATAAATTACCAGGAGACGGGCAGCAGTGTCTTTCTGACATTCCAACCGCAGCATACTGCGATCGCCAACCCGCCTGCCAAGCGTGGCGATTATGGCAAAACCCTTCGTGGGTAGGCAAAACCATGAGGGAGGCCTATGTCCTGCAGGGGGCGTAAAATGGCTGATGATGATGAAAACCAATAATAACGAATCGACTGCACACACTCTACTTATTCATCAAAATTGGATGAAGTTTAAGCGCTACGGAGGAACATTCGTAAATAAAAACATGTAATATACCTACACAATGTTAAAAAAAAATAATTTGCTTCGCGTAGATGGCTAAAAATGTCTTTCAAGGGTTCTGGCAAGTCACGAGCGTCGGCTAACCTTTATTCTCGAATCGCTAAGGTTCAAAGTAGATCCAAGCGAGCTCGTAACTTGCAAGAATAATGTTATGTTTACAGTCTTACCTTTACGACTGGGCAGGAAATTTAAAAAAAGTTAACTCTGGTCTTGATACTGTCGTGTTTAGACACCCGTACACCGAGCGATATAGTCGACGTGATTTCGACATTTTCGTCTAGCTAGCCGATCCGACGACGCGTCGCCCGTCTGCACTCACGCGCGGTGAACATAGCCGAACAGACCCGAAGCTCACCAAATCTCGCGTTACGTAGCTATGTATATTGTGTAGGCGCGTTTTGAACGTTATAGGAAGATTGACAACTGATCCTCCTCCTTTAGAACCTTATTAGCCGCAGGATCAATTGTACCTATGAATTTTGTTTATTTTCAAAGTTACGTACATCTGCGAATTTGTAGTAGCAATACCACACGCTAACTGTGACGGAAAACATCGTGAGGAAATCCGCGGCTTGGTTGGCTCCGCACGTATTGACTTTTCTTTCCTGTGGGCTAGGCATACTAAGCTGTCAGGATGGCATAGGTGCTGGGCAAGCCTACTCCATCTAAAAACCCAGGCATTGCAGCGTCCCTTCACCCATCTAGTGGGAGTCAATGTGCCACTGGACGTTGTATGTAAATCATCTCATTACCTAGGTAGATGCAAAGGCCAAAGCTTTTTACGGTTATGGTCCACTTTGAAAGCGGTAAGAAACTTCATAATAATATAAATAGTTGTCAACCAATATCAGTTGGAGAACATACGATTCCTAAGACACATTTTCTTACTGGAAAAGGGTGTACCGAGAACGTTCTAGACGGGGGCTGCGACCGGGAGGCGAGGCGCCTTGGCTGCCGGCCAGGAGACCCGCTCCACCGGCTGGCTCTGCACGAACGTGAGCTATTGCCGAATGCAAAATATCGACGAGAATATTGTTATGTTTAAAAACCTTCGGTGAAGAGAAATCTTGAAATTTTGTCGTAATACGTAACACAAAATGTTTATTTTAACCACAAAAACACAGCATTATCCTAACATGTTACAGGGAGTATACAAGCAAAAGGTATTATTATGAAGAAGTCGTAGTGATTATGCCTACTAGCTGACTCGACAAACAATGTTTTGCCATATACCATATTATACGACCTATTCTCAGAACTAGCAGATATACCTACACAAAACAAATCATAAAAATCTATGGAGCCATTTCGGAGGATTTCGATAACAACCGTGACACGAGATTGTATCTTGTTGGTATAATAAATGTCTTTCTTCTTCTATATAATAAACCGTAAATTTTGTCTCTGTCTGATATATGTCTGTCTTACTCTGATTTAGATCCTTATTCAAGGCGCGTCACGCAAAAATCACTGAAGGGAATTGAATAAAACTTACCATGATTATAGCTTAGACTCCCGTGTGACATTTGGCAACATAACATCACGCTTAAGTTCACAGGGGACGAGCCCCAACCCTTCGATCTCCGCGGCGCTCGGCCTAGTGCCTCGCTAGACACTTGTGGTTGGCGTGGGAACATGTATGGTCTCGGCCTGGACGGTGGCGGGGGGCCTTGGGCCTCGAAAGTTTGTCCCATCTGGCTTTTTCGTTGTTACTTACCTATATGCCGGAACATAATAATATGGTCTCGGCCTGGACGTGCCCGCTTCGCGGAGCTCGGCCTTCGGCCTCGCAAGTTTTTCCCACATGGCTTTTGGGTTGTTACTTATATGCCGGTACATGTAGGGTCTCGGACTTTGGTCTCGGCCTGAACGGAGCTCGGCCTTTGGCGTCACCGCGATGGGGCTCCCTGTGCCCGCTGTGCCATACTAAAATTCGATACCTACTGAACAAAATGTATGGAACAGCTGATTTTTGTACAAAGATTTTAGAGGTGCTCCCATAGTAGAAGTTGTTCGAAATTACCCTCAGTCGGGCGTTACTTTACAAATTGACACCTTGTATATAATAAAGAATAAAAATGTCACAAGTAAACATTCAGTATAGATAGACAACTTAAAAATGCTTATAAAAAAACTGCCGATCGTTACGTACCAACATAGACAGATAGATGTAACGAATCTTTCAAGATTTGGTACGTTAGGCAAAATCTCTAACTCTTTGGGGTTGATTTAACTCGATCAAGTAATTTTAAAAAGTAATACTGAAAAGGAGAAAAACATCAATGTCTGATCGCTTCGATGTAGGTATCTGTTCATTAAACTGTAAAATGAGTGTGTGTAGCCACAGCCGCAGCGTTTGAGAGGCTCCCCAAGGCCAAGGCACGCCACATTTATTGTTCTCGTTCAACTTCATCCAGCCGCTACCAGCAATCCGCCAGGTCGTACTTAGGTCCGGTGACTATCAAGTCGTTCATTGGTCGGTTATAGATTAGTAGTATACCTACCGTTAGCGTCAAAACCTAAACTTTGGACTCCCATTGAACGACCTATGAACTGCAATGTATTTAGTAGAATTGACGCCCTGGTGGACGCCTCACGTCCTTTGGTAATATTCCGCTAACAGATCCGAATAACAAATCACTGTATTATATTGAGCATTCTATTCTACCTGAAATATAAGCAGCCTATATACGTCCCACTGTAGGGCACAGGCCTTCTCTCAGGGAGAGAGTGTGGCTGATATATAATAATACAGAATTTAATATAACCGAGCGTGCAAGGGATGGTCTCAAGGGATGGAGATAGAATTTAGAACGGAGATAGACCATGACCTGGGTGCACGAACAAAGTCGAGGGCACAGATAAATATCAACAATCAATCAATTACGAATTTGTGTAGACTAATATAATATGTTTGTTTTTACGTAGGTATATTTCGTCGCACTTTTACTTTTACCCACGTTTGGTAATTTCTAAGATGTCTTTAAATGCCGTGTTTTGTTGTACAATTTAATGTTTTTAGCATTGTGTCGTGAAATAAATGTATTTTCCTTCTTTCTCACAAAATATAATAATATTGCCGCATTTAATATTGCTTGCCGATAAACTGCATTAAGTTTGGCAAACTAATGAAAATGTGGTTTCTCTTGTTTTCAATTCAATTCAATTCAATTCAAATATTTTATTCATTGTAAAAACAGAATGTTTACTTAATGAACGTCAAAGTTTTGTTGTCGTTTTCGTTTTGTTGAGAATAAATATAAATAAAAAATTTAATTCAGTGAATGGTTCAATGCAGAATACCAATTACACAATGAATACACAGAGGTAGGTTATGATGGTGTTCAGTCTCACGAAACGTACCTAGGTACCTGATGTTAGACTTACATAACATAATCAGTAACTAATAATCAGTATTTTTGAGTATATTTATTTAATCTTAAAAATTTGCCAACATAGTTTTGAAACGTAACTTAATAATTTATGCCGAGGGTAGTAAACTAATAGTTAAACTAATAGTTAATGCTTTCAAAAAGACGCGTGTCACCTCAGTCTACCGAGACCACGGCACTTGCAAAAGTACCGAAACGTCGAGAAATTTGTAAAATGGAAAAGTAAACGAGTAAATATCCGTTAAAATTCAGTTCTATTACATAACATAAACTCACGCTATAACATAAACTCGTCTGATTTAAACGACTCAGAACTGTCATATACAACATAATTATTTTAACACTTCAGAAACGTGATAATGGATAACCTGATACAGTGGACAGTTACCTACGTAAAAGGAGGGTAGAGCCGCGTTTCATAAATAAAACTACAGTTTATAGTTTACTAGCTGGCTCAGAAAACTATGTTTTGCCATATTAATTAGCCTACGGCCTATTCACAGACCTACCAATTATACCTACAAAAAAAAAATGAAGCCGTTTCCGAGGAGCTCGATAACAAATACTGTGACACGAGATTTTTATATATTCATCATCATCAGTCAGCCACAAGAGGTCCACTGCTGGACATAGGCCTCCTCCATGGATTTCCAAAAAGACTGGTTGGAAGCGGCTTGCATCCAGCGTCTTCCTGCCACTTGGATGAGATCATGTCATATAATTATATATATTAGATTTTCACGTAGCTCTTACCGTTTCCGAGGAACCCTATAGATGATCTGTCAGTCAGTCAGTCAGTGAGTATACCGGATTGCAGCTATATATATTAGTAATTATGAGAATTCGTTCTACATTGCGAAGCCGACTCTTTCTATTAGTGAATCTGTGATTTAATAGACTTCGCAATGTCTATCGAATTGTCATAGTCGACCATGAATTGTATCGTTGTTCTAAGAACCGGGCCCCTGGGCTTGCCACTTGCCACGATCCTGACAAACATTCGCTTCATCATCGTGCATGAGACGCTGTAAGCATGCTCATCGATTTCGTATTATACTACTCCAATACCTTCCCTATTCGGTCGAAGCATGTCCGCCTGGAGCGCCTAGTCCCTTACCGGCGCTTCCACCCACATTCGCCCGATATGTTAGACTTTTCTTGTTAACTCCAGTAAGTAGCAAATACGGTACTCACTTTACGTAGTTGAAACCTTGACTGCGCTGTTCCCAAGCGCTTGTGCGGTTTGGTAACTAGGTCGAATCACTGATGTTTATTACGAATTGCGCTGCACCAATTTTTATGCACCGAGTCTGAATATCTACGCTCCAAGAAATATAGTTGTTTTCGTCGATTTAGGGAGATAAAGAGAATTCGTGAATGAACATTATGACTGTTTATGACCGAATATAGGATTCCGTTGCAGAATAACTGTAAGTGGATCACAGCACAGAAGGTGTAGCAGAGGTTCTATTGAATATCCGAGAGAATATCGCGAACAAGAGAAATGAGGCTGTAAATTTGTTTGAATAAATTACTGAGATCGACGAAATACAGATATCTCTCAAAGGGAATTGATGAATTATGGAAAAAATGGCCCGGCCAAGACAGCGTGGTTAATTATTTGGGGGCTTAGGCCCCCAGTGGTCGACGCACCTGTGGTGGACGCCCTCGATTGTAATAAATTTAATATATTTTTTTTAGTGCTTTTGCACTTACTCGTAGTACAGTAAATGACAAAAGTGTTTCTTAACCAAATTACAATCATATGTATCATGCATGTATGACGCAGTTATTACAAACCAGAATGACGGTAATTTCGTGTTAAAAAGTGATTAGATTAGTCATTTATTTGCTAATAGTATAGTTTTCTGCAAAAAAAAAGTTTACCTGAAAACAAACATTTTATGTACAAACATACAAAAAATCTAAACGTTTCTCTTGAAATTTAGGTTAAATGAAACGTTAGTAAATTTTGTTGTTAATACATTGATGGAAACTGTGATTTAGACAACTACAATTTTTTTACCAGATTTCTTATCGACAAATAAAAGACTTTCAATGCTTTGGACAACATGCACAGAGATATATTATATACAAAATAAAAGCATTTCTATAAGTATCACTAACATATAATATATTACATATATCTACTATCCAAGTCTCAACAGATATTTATTACTTTTGTAAAACATTTTTATGCCTGGCAGTACATTTGATAAAAATTGCTTCGAACCAAATTAAACCGACCGGGCGCCTCGACCACGGGTGCGTCGATCACTAGAGGCTTAAGCCACGTTGCCGCGGACGGACCCAGTTATTTTTTGTGATTAGGTACGCGCAATTTTCCGTCGGCATTTTTGTCCTTTTAATTAAAGTCAAATCAGCCTTTGGAAAGGTAAGAACGGTCCGACCTAGTTACCTGAATGACCCATCAGTTAGACATAATAATTTTTTGCTTTATTTTGGTGTACAAAACTGAACACCGCTATTAATAATGTACAGGGTTATTGATAAAATGCGCAATTCCTGAAACACCCTAATCAGAGTTTGTGTTTTGCAACAAATTTTGATTTCTTATTTAAAATTTTAATGCGTTATTTCTGACATTTACTTTTATCGAAGTATCAGCGTTTACACAATTTCATTAAATTCTCTTCGCTTTACGCCCTAACCTGATGGTCGCCGCCTTCGGTCAATCGTTGTCCTAAAACTAAAGTTGTGGGAAATGGCAAACACTAACCCATCTGACACTTAATAAATAACCGTGTGTATGTAGACTATGGTTGAACTAACGCCCGTGCCACTAGAATGCTGAATACACCTCCACTGCGCGATTATATATCTTTTTCGATTATCGATTATAAGTTTTATCAGTCTATTTTGTATGCCTACCAGTTAATTTCTTGCACCACCTGTGGTTGACTGGTAGAAAATGCTTATTAAACGTATTAATAATAATAATAACAATAAGTTTATGTATCCGATCAATAAGTCCGACGCCTAGTGTGGCCCGCTCCATAACCGTTTGCGCGAATTGGACCGAGGGTAAAATAGTTTGTTTTAAGACATACCATCATCATCACAATCACTGCAGGACACAGGCCTCCCTCATGGTTGTCCAAGCTTCCCGGTCTTGTGCCGCCCGCATCCAGCGACTCCCCGCCACCGTAAACCGGTCGTCAGACCATCTGGTGGCAGGCCTGCCTACGCTGCGTCGTCCGGTCCGCGGTCGCCAGGTCTTTTCAGGTCAGAACCTTTCCGGCTCAACGGCCATCAGTTCTCCTTGCTATTTGCCCCGCCGCCCACTGCCACTTCAACTGATACCTACATACTATTATTATGTTACATTGGGTTCGAGTGTCAGTATTTTAACGCCCTATATCTAAATAAAGCTTCTCTAGGTATCTAAATAGAGATTTGATGATGGGCGTGGCAGCGCAACGGTAGAACGCCGGCTTCACATTCGTGAGGTCGTGGGTTCGAATCCCGGCATGTACCAATGACTTTGTTTTCCACGCGTGGTAATAAAGGCCATACTGAGAGAAGGCCGTGCTCAGCAGAACGACGTATACAGGCTACACACAAAATATAAATAGAAAAATGTGACAAATCATTGGGTTCAATCAGAGCTACATTGGGTTTCGCAGATTCCAGTAAAAGTTTCAAACGGAAGTTCCATTCCGACAAGACATGCTTCTATACTGAGCTTATTCTTTCCAATTTGCATATTAGATGTAATAAGGATTATGCCGAGCAGCAGAATCCGATTCATTCGAAACTTCTGGAAAACGGGGTTGTTTTCTAAGAAGATAGTTTGCTAAGTGTCTCAATAGGTTTAGTGGTGAATTTTCTTTCTCCTCCATAATGTACATAATAAAACCGGCCAAGTGCGAGTCAGGCCACACGCAGTGTAGGGTTCCATAGAAAGAGGGGATTTTTATCTGCTTTACAGAAGTGACAACTTTATTAAAGTAATTTTCCATGGATTTTATACGAAGTATTAATTTTATAAGTTGGTCGTGACGCCCAAGTCTGACAACAATTTTCGCTTTAAAGCTTAAGATTTCTTAATATAATATTAAACGGGACAATAAATCGAAGAACACCCACAATATTTTTAAACGACTACTCCAACGATACCCAAAACTATCATCATCATCATCAGCCATTTGACGCCCACTGCAGGACATAGGCCTCCTTCGTGGTTTTCATAACCACGAGGGGTTTTGCCATAATCGCCACGCTTGGCAGGCGGGTTGGCGATCGACCCAAAACTATGGTGCAGGCAAAAAAAAATTGCATGTTTAATTTAGGTGTAGGGGACGTACCAAAAAAAAACTGTTTTCGAGATTTTATTCTACGTAGTTTTCGAGATCGAATCAGAAATGATGAGAACCGTAGACGAATGAAAGTCGTCGACATAGCCCAGCGGATTAGTAATTTGAAGTGGCAGTGGGCGGGGCACATAGCACGCAGAACTGATGGCCGATGGGGCCGAAAAGTTCTCGAATGGAGACCACATATCGGCAAGCGCAGCGTAGGACGACCAGCCACAAGATGGACAGATGACCTCATCCAAGTGGTAGGAAGGCGCTGGATGCAGGCCGCTTCCAACCGGTCTTTTTGGAAATCCATGGAGGAGGCCTATGTCCAACAGTGGACTTCTTGTGGCTGAATGATGATGATGATGATGAATAAAATATACGTCGGCGTATTAAATACTTATTTACTGTACATTTATGCCAAATTTCAGATCTAGTACTAATCACCTCTGTGCTAAACCACGGTGAGACAGACAGCTATAAGGGTTTGTTGTTGACTATGGAACCCTAAAAAGGACTCCTATTTAATAATAAGCAATTTGTTGAAATATAAGTTTTTTTAAAAGGCATTGGGGATAACGAAGAGCCCAAGCACATATTTGTATCCAATTACAACGACTTTCAGTGGGGAAACCATTAAAATAAACACGTTATTTTAATTAAAATTAAAATAATCACGAACTAGCCGCGGTGACTTTTTTTATGAAAAATAAGATCTATTCATTATAATAATTTTATCGCATTGAAACTAATTGTACAATGCGGCGGACTTAATGCCATGAGCATTTTCTACCAGTCAACCGCAAGAGGTGGAAGAAATGATTGGTGGGCGTGCAAAAATAACAACAAAAAAAAAGGGAAAAAGTAGGAATACAATTTAAAATATACTTATATAATCCTACATAGTATATAAATACAACGCATGATAAAATAAGTCCCTACATAAAGTAAACCTAAAAATACTATACACACAATTAGAGAGCATGGCAATGACGACATTATAATTCACCATACATACTAGGCCAGATCCAATCAATAGGCGATCGAGGATCTAAAGCAATTTTGCCGGGACAATGCCGCGGACCGGCGGCGCTCAGTAATCCATTACGCAATGAGAACCCAACTTAACAATGCAGCTTATATACGTCCCGCCGTAGGACACAGGTCTTTTCTCAGAGAGAGCGACAGTGAGTATGGGCTTAATCACGAAGTGTGCCCGGGGGCCTAATTATGCGCACCAAATCCTGTCGTAGTAC
This sequence comes from Yponomeuta evonymella, assembly GCA_963969515.1. NCBI lineage: Eukaryota > Metazoa > Arthropoda > Insecta > Lepidoptera > Yponomeutidae > Yponomeuta > Yponomeuta evonymella. The sequence goes on from OZ018344.1 coordinate 22,424,687, forward strand.
TGATGTTTGCAACAGCAATTGGCCATGCTACATTTTTTAATATGAACGGAAATCTCAAAACCATTTCGAGATTTTTGCTTTCCGTACAATTTCTATTTATCACATTTGCACCAAATAAGTCTATATTCTTTAAGATATTCAATAAAAACCTTTGACCTTAAATGACTTTTGTATGACGTCAGCTAATTAACAGCTAAAGCTATTAATCCTTTGCCTTAGAAAAAAGAAAAACGAAATGTCAACGTGTTGAAGTGTCGGTTTCACAGTGTCGTTTTTCGGTTTTATTTTGAGGTTAGCCCACAGAATACATGGTCAGCTGACTCAGATTTATTAATCTGAGTTAGCCGACCAAATCGCCAGTTGATTTACTGGAAAATAAGTAGCATGGCCAATTACCTAGTATGGAACACGAAAATAATCACTACGTCTTAGATTTTTTTTGACATGGTATGGAAATTGACAGTTAGACGGTCGGAATCGTTCCGGATATGGTGCGCGTAAGATAATACCAGATACGGTGTGCGGATCGGGAATTTCAAGCGTTGAGGCGTGTGAACACCTTCGGCACTCAGGTTTACTCACGTTGTTTTCCTTCACAGTTAGCGACTGGTATTGCTAACTACCAATTCACAATAAATATATAATACGTAACATCGAAAACAAAGTCTTTGGTACGTGCCCCGGGGTTCAATTCGACCGTTTGAATGTAAGGCAAGCGTTCTACCGACCACTGCACCCGGGACCACTGCAGATGTGAGAACCCAACATGAGTCAGACTAAAGAGTCTTCTTTCACCTACCCGGCAATGTAACCCGGAGGGATAGGCGGAGTCCAGTGCTGGACATAGGTCCTCTCCATGGATTTCCAAAAAAACCGGTTAGAAGCGGTTTGCATCCAGCGTCTTCCTGCCACTTGGATGAGGTCATATGTCCGTCTTGTGGCTGGTCGTCCTACGCTGCGCTTGCCGATATGTGGTCTCCTTTTCTCCCCCATCGGCCGTCCATGATCGCAACGATCCTTTTGTTTCATCCATATTAACATTCGCTGTCTGCACGCCCGCTGTACAGATCCAGCCCACGAATGAGCTCATATTTGGGCATAGGCCATCTCTTCTTCACCCCATTTTCGGACTTAGGGGACGTCTATTCATCACGTGAGCAAACTAGTGGGCGGAATAATCTCAGCAAATCTCATTCAGACCAGAGAGCCTAAATTATGCACACCAAATCCGATCCAAATCGAATCCTGACGTTTGCGATAGTAATTACGTAGAAAGAACAATGCCCCTTTTACGATTGGAATCGTTCAGGATTTGGTGCGCATAATATAGGAGCTAGAGTAAGATAAAAGAACATTTTTTATTATTCACACCAGAAAACAATAAGTAGGTAAGTCATATTCCGCTTAAGTAACCGTTTGTCCAAGCATACCCTCAGTCCTCGGTAGAGCACAAACGGAATGGGCTAACACTCGCTTACATATTCATAAGACCTGAATCAGCCCCAGCGGCGAGATTCCCGAGATCTGTTTTATTTCATCCACTTAGTTAGATAAGATATTTTACATTGGAAGCACATTATCTCGGTTCTCGGTGGCAAGAGGGAGCTTGGTGCTGAGTTAAATTTAGTTCAATTTATAGAGCATCCACACCCACAACGAATTGTAAGTATATCGGCAAACAAGAGCTATTATTATCCTAATTGATAAAAATTAACGCTTTAGAGCCACGCCTGGCAAATGATTACGGCATCCAAGCCTTTCTAAAAAAAATAGTACATGGCTTAAAGGCCTCACATTTCCACTTTATATGGCAGCAATTAGCATAGTAATGCCAATTTGAATTGGACACTTAATTTTTTATGGGGCTTAATATTTTCATAAAATTATAATTTGGTTCTTTGGTATTTAAGTTTAAGCAAGAGAAAAGTATTTATTAAATTGAAATCAAGTGAACAAAACCATTTAGTATTGCACATTCGTCAATCATCATATTCAGAGTCTAAAATTAATCAACGCACTCGTAGCAAATTTCTTGATCTTTACGATCCTTTCTGATGATTGTTAATTCCCTGATTTATCGAGCTCATTGTCAGTAGTGTCCGGATGAGTCACGTTCTCTTTCACTGCCGCCAGTACTTAGTATATTTTCAATTTCTGTTCAATAAACCACAAAGTGGTCAAACTTGGGTCTTCATTACACAAACTATGCATGATACTTTATCTTTTTAATCTGTGCATGATACCTACTAATCAAACAGATTGACAACTAAGTCGGTATTGTTATTTAAAGTCCAATCCCGCAGATTTTCTATCCAACGAATACTTAATCACACGTACAACTTTTCCAACGCGCCTAAGAATAGTTTTCGGCATTTTTTTACAGATCGTATTTGCAAAAATTGTCGGTATAATCTCTCAATAATGGTTTTAAAAATCACTATTAACATTATTGAGAGAAGTGTCTACTTTTGCAAATGCGATCTGTAAAAAAAATATGTTTTTTTTTTTCTTCGGTGGCGCTAGTGTTACTCCCTGGAGCCCCTTAGTGGTCCCGACTATCAGAATCAAATCAGAAATCAATAATTTATTTCAACGTAAAGAATTTACATTCTGTCAATGTACTATGTTACTATGTTAGCCGAATAAAATACATCGCCATATTTTAGAATATTTACTTTCATGAGTACCCTTTTATTGTTATCCTAGACTAAATGAGATAATAAATATCTCGAAAATGTACATTGCCACTGACGTAGAGCTTGACAGTTGAAAATTTGGAAACCCTCGACAAACCCGTTAAAAAGTAAGAATAGCTGTTAACAAAATATTCAAGTTATGTTGCAGTAGGTAACTTTCTTTGTTCAAGTTTACTAATCTTATTTGGTTTACTTAGCCGCGATGCGATGCTCTTAAAAAAGAGTAAAAAAATATTGAATTATTTGTGACCATTATTTTAAAAATTTTTGGGGATATGTCTCGACATATCCCCTCGATTCCCCTCGCTTTATTTCACTACGTGAAGCAAGATGGCGGCGATAAAAAAAACCTTTGTCGAACCCCAAGGGCTGGCCTTTGAGTCTAATACACACATAGTTTTTCAATAGAATGATATAAGCACGACAATAGCTGTTATTTGCTTCTATTTGGTACTTTACTAAGCAGTACAATGTCACTCCAATAGTAGGTATAACACGCGCAAACTAGATAGGCATCTCTCGCGAAGAACATCGATTCGCGCGAAGCGGCGAGTTAAGTTGCACGGGTTATACCATTGGAGAGCGATTGGTTACAAGACTACCAATAGTATCAATGACACCGCCGTGCTATTATGACTGTTGAGCAACTAAGCATATTAGAGACTTGCCCCCAGGTTCCAATACTCACCCCAGCAGCGCGGCTTCTTCGGCGACAGTGGTGGGCATGGCGGCGGCCGGCGTGAGCGCTGGTCTGAAAGGAACGTGCTGCCGATGTACTGAGCTTACTCGAGTGCGCCGTCGTGCCCCTACGGCTCTACACTTCCGGCCAAACAACGCAAAAACTGAACATTTTTGATACTTTAGGTTGACAGCACTTTTAGAATGTTACTTAAAATTTTTCATATAATAGAGTTCTTCTGTATCTAAATGTTTGTTACTGAAATCAAACTATACAAAAAAGTATGCCAAAACAATAAGCCCCGAAAGTGGATAGTTAACTTAGAAAATATAATAAAGTCGTTGTTTGAAGAGCACAGTGAGCCCATCATGAGGCCATAGCGCAAAGAGGTCCGTTGAATTACATTCTGACATGCATATTCTGTTCTAACAACATACATAGGTTTTATCAAGCATGTTTTGATCTTTCTCCCCGCATTGATAAAGTATTGTTAACTGTACCTAAATAAAAATTTTAGTCTGACTCAAAAATTTGCTGGAAGTGACGTCATTACTAGACTTTGTAAAAGAATATTGTTCTTATTGTTGATATTGTTCTATGCGTTTTGAGAAAGTACTGCCAATTTTTTGGAAAAAAAACGTATATCATATTTTACTCGTTTACGTGATTCTAGTAAAATTCCAGTAACAACCATTTAGGTACCAACTTAGGTACTTGATAAATCGTCAAAATTGAGGTAACTTTGCATTTTTATACCCTTAGGTTAACGCATTTTTTCTAAGATAGGTCCAATTCGGTTTTGTATCTATATTAATATAATTAAAATTATTGGACAAGGAAATCGATGTGAATTAATGTTTGAAGTTGCGCGCAGTTAGTTCAGGTTTTGCATGGTTTCCTTGCATGTTTCTTATTACTGAATGGGCTAATGTGGATTTTGATCAATTGTTGATATAAAAAAATAAACATCTGTGTGAAGTCCAAAATTCACGAACTATCTTGAAATTTAACAATACAGGAAATATCGCCCATATAATGCTAAAAAGGTGAACAGAGACATCTCTACCCATTGAGTTGGGGGCCACATTGCGATTACTCTAACCAAACGGTTTCATTATAGCAGTGTTGTTTGGCTGTGTTATTTAAGTAGCCATGTGTATTTGAATGACGAAGTTTATTACGAAATACAGTCTTGGCAATAAGTCAATACTCCACAATAACCAGATACTGCAATATGACTAGAGCTTTCAGAACCAGTTTCCTTTGTATGGACGAAAGTGCTTATCCTCATCAACAAAACCAGTTCTGCATGCTCTTTATGACAAATGACATCTATTTTTATTTAAGTTAAAGAAACGTCTACATTATATAATTTCAACAATTACAAAGTACTACAAACTGTAATTTTTAAAAAACATTATTCTATGTATGCAAACGTGTAAAAGAAACCAAAAAAAGACAAACAGCAAACTTAGGTAATACTATTCAGTCAGTTCAGTCAGTAACACAAGGAGATAGTAATAATTGTTTGAAACTCTCATTCTACAAGACCAAGCTTTTACTGACTGTACCGTTATAACAGAAACTGAGCAAAACCTAAGCAAACAGCGAAGACAGTTAATGCTCTACACACCACTCACCGTGTGAGCTGCTCAGACATATCTGATGAGCCTTTGTCAAGCAGCGGCTCGAGTTTCTTCCGTGCCGCCCCAAGAGACAACGCCTTCTTAACAGACTTGATCACGTTGGAGCCAGCACCCATAGTGTTCGGCAGAGTGGTCCCACGGTACACATTCTCGAGAGACGTGTACGAGCCACTGAGCGAGCCCCCAGGCATGCCAACTTAGTAACGAAAAAGAGAAACAAAACATAAAGCAGACAGAGAAAATAAACTTGTACAACGCAGCATGCCATGCCGTTGTGCAGTGCTTTTCATAACCTAGGGGAAAGTTAAGGAACTTATATAAATTTTAACTGACTATTTAGTTTCAAAAACTAATTATCACCTCTGTATCACAGTATGACTCATTTGTTTGATGCTCAGTGGAAAAAATACAAACAACATACTACTTATCAAAGAAAAAAATCCTTAACTTTACAAACTAGTTCCAACAGAGTTACGTGATACGCTCAGCTGTGCTGCGACATTGGACGATGCGACAGTGATACAACATAGTGGAGTAATACGAAACTTACCTTATTATCTTGAGTAGCGGCTTAGGCGAGCGAACGCGAGAATCGACGGCTGAACGTCTCAAGCTTGGAGCAAAAAACGTAGCCGCGAGTAGAGGACGTCCGAGTCTGACTGACTGACCAAGCAACGAAAGGATCCTGCCTTAGATCGCGGCGCTTGCGGCGCATGCGCGGGACGCTCTCAATTGGATAATGTAACCGAGAACATGTCGGCACTAATCGTCCAGTTCCTTTTACACCTCATGAAAGGCTACGAACTATGGTGGAAGTAAAACGACTCCAGAATCAACCGGGCTTCAAATTAGTTCGACCTGTTAGGCGTCAGTGAATACTCGTGGCGTATCGGCTTATCCCCATTAGAAAGTTGAGAAAAGGTGGACGTCCCTGGGTGTTTAGTTTAGATACGATACTTAACTTAATTAGTAGTGACAGTCTTTTGTTTTTAGAAAGATAACGTTTCGAAAGCGTTTTTCAAAACAAATGCAAGGCATTCGCAACCCAAGAGTTTCAGACAGAACAACTAATGACAGTTAAAGTTAACTGACATTGATTGACTTGACGTTTGTTTGATTGACATTCATTACAGGCACAGAGTAGTACAATGTATATTATTTCTAATAAAATATTGTGTTATGCAATGTTGCCAGTATTTGTTCGATAGTTGAGCGAGACAGTCAATAAAATAGCAAGTCGTCAACATCATAGTCTGTATATTAATAGTAAATAATATTCTACGAAAAATATCTACAACATAGGTACGTAATTATTATGTATACCTATAATTTCTTAATTAAGTATTTTGAGGAGTGAAACACAGCTGAAAAACACCACTTTGCTACTCGTAGCGCCATCTATATCCTGGTTTCTTGAGATTGAAAAGTTTGAAGTGCCAAACATGAAATGTAGATGGCGTTGTTAGGTCTAAGCAGCAGCAGCGGCCACAAAGAAGGGACATACAAAATGTCATACAAAATGTACTGACGGGACGAAGCCCACACCGAAGAGATGGGGCAAGGGCGCGATTTCTACACAACGGGTCGCAACTTTTTCACGTCCCCCCGCCCCACGTAACTTATGTGTGGCCGCTGGCTCACATTAGATACCTAGATAGATAACTTTATTTCACACCGGTAATTTACATTATTTCACAACGACGCCATCTACATTTTTGATCAGTTTAAAAGCAAGCGAAGAAAGCAGCGGGCTTAACGCGATATAGTTAGTTAGACATCTAACCACAGGTGGCGCTAGTGGTATTAAGATTCTAGCTTCTGAAACAAATCTAGCCAGCCAGTGTTGCTGTCCCTTCGGCCGCCGACGAAACCATTGGCCCTTTTGGGGATAGCGGCGTATTAGGTGAAAGTTTATTTTATTTTTTATTATTTAATAAATAGTAGATTGTACAACAAGTGCATAAAACGCACCATTTTACTCGAGACGTTTATCCATCCGAGCGAGCTTGCGAGCGAGGATAGATATAAAGTCGAGTGTAAAATGGGTTTTATGGACGAGTTGTACACTACTTTTCACTTCGATTGCGAGGAAATGAAACAGCAACATGTAAATATAGTAAATGCTAATTTAATTAAAATTGAAAGTTACATTAGAGCAATGAGAAAATAATTATGGTTCCCGCCAATTAACTTTTTTTTCTTTTTTTTTTCTGTAGGGACGTGACACCTGACTTAAGGTCGTTACATACTGCTCAGTTATAAAAACATTTTCTTTTTATAACTATGATAAGTTGTTGTTATGGCTTAAATACTATACTGATCTACTAAATTGAAAAATAAACAAATATAAAAAATAATAAATGAGACGAAATACAAATTATAAGTTTATTTCATGAAGTTTTATTGTGTACTTTGGCTGTTGGTATCTTTGCCTTGGTCTTAGAATACGAACGAAACGAAATAAAATAAAGAGGTTGTTGTATGAAGTTAAAGATGTTCGTGTGGCTGTTGCAGCGATTGCCTTGGTCTTCGACGAAGATTTTACTTTATGCTCTAGAGCATAAAAAGCGACTTTATGTCGCCTACGCACGACATAAAGACGAACTTTTAGAGCATGAGAAGTGAAAAGACCTTTTCAACACACCTGCTCGTAAAGTAGGTCTTATTACAGCGTATTTACACTGATAATGCAGAATATTACCCATGCCGTGCCTTTTACATTACATTATCGCACTAGTGCCTTTTCATTACATATCTTTTTAAATATTAGCAAGAAGTATTAATGTTTCGAAAACAGCTAAGTAGTTATTTGCGTAAATATAAAATTAAATTCAAAATGTGATAAATAATTAAAGAATTTCATGAAACTGCTTGTTAGCTTGTTGGTATTTATATTTTGACGGTGTATTTTTACCTATAAATACCCAATATCAAAATTTATAAATATGTGGCTGATTAGCTACTTTGCCGGTGCCCTTATCTCAGACTTGCGCGCGCATGCAGCGCTGAGCGCGCGAAAAAATAAAATTACGGCCGCCATCTTTTAAATGGGTTTCTGTTTGTTAAGTTTATTCACAGTATTGCATTTCGTTAGTGTTGTTTTTTTATTTACTTTTCCTCGCAAGTGTGTTGAAAAACGTCGTATGAAACACGTGAGCATTGGTCATTACACTTCTCGTCTCCATTAAGCCTTCGCCTTCGGCTCAGGCTTAAAAACCGACTCGAGTGTAATGACCAACATACCACACTTGTATCATAATGTACTATTACTTTTCTTTTTTAGAAATTTCGCCAAACTGCGGTGCAGTTTGTTGGCGTTACGCTACTATAACTTATGGTGATCCGAGCCACTTTCATAGAACTACAATTCATGGTCGATTAACACACAAATAGAAAAACAGTTATTTTGAACTCAAGACCTTCCCTCCCCCATTTGACATTGCTTTCCATACGGATAGCATATAAAAAATTTAGAGGCCTCCCCTTTTTTTTATGTAGGTAACACCTGTCATATTGTTTTTGTTTGCATAAAATACTCAGTTATTTAGGCACGTATTCATATACCTCTGAAATTATAATTTTCTATGTTTGTAGGTACATGCAAAGAAAGACAGAAGATATTTATTCAAATTGTCACAGAAACACAGAGTAAACAAGCAGGTACCTAAACAAACAAAATACACAAAAACAACAAAATAAAAAAAACCAAACAATCGTGAACAGAGCATAGTACCTAACGTATGGCACCCAGCCACCTCCGACTCCAAACGCCTCAGGTGCTTCCGTGACAACAAAAAACCGGCCAAGTGCGTGTGGAGCCACGCGCAGTGTAGGATTCCGTAGAAAGAGGGGGTTTACAGAACTAACAACTTCATCAACGTAATAAAAGGCCTTCTCTGAGAGGGAGAGAGAGAGAGAGAGAGTACGGATGGGCTTAATCACAACGCGTGCCCAACGCGGATTGGCAATTTCAAGCGCTGAGGTATGTGAACACTTCAAGACTCAGGTTTCCTCACGATATTTTCCTTCACGGTTAGCGAGTGGTATTGCTGCAAAAACTTCACAAATGTACGTAACTTAGAAAACAAAGTTATTCGTATATAAGCCAGCTTCGAACCCACGACCTCCTGAATGAGAAGCCGGCGTTCTACCGCTCCGCTACCGCCGCTAACCGGCGAAACATCCTTAAATTGAAACTGGCCCAGTGAGATTAAGATAAATATTGCCACTTCGCACTGTGAAAAACTATTACACTCCAATAAAATAAACACCCTATAGTAAAAAAAAACACAACTGCCCACGACATACTTTCCGTCGCTATAAATAAACAACTCTTAAACCACTCTACAATATATGGTTTCCACTACGAAATAAAGCTTAAAGATAAAGATTATTTATTTGTCAAAAAAATATATAAATAAATAAATAAATAAATAAAAATGAGATATAAGATTGTTACATTGAAATACGTCCTGTACATGTTTCGCCCATCGGGACTTACAAAATATTTAGAGAATATTTAGAGAGAGCACCATCGTTTGTCATTAAAATATATCTCTATCACAAAATACTTTCCATACGAGCTATATTTACGTCAATTATGTTGATATTGGTAAATTCAAATGCAGTCGGAAAAATGAAATATCAACTTGTCAAATATTAAAGTACATTTCAAAGTCAAGTTTGTGTGTAGAAGAGTCAGTACATAGTCATATAATAATAAATCAATCAGTTAGAAATTCTATTAGCTTATAGTAGCATTTTTCTAGCAGCATTTTTTTCAATTTAAATTTGAATTGGCCCATGTCAAATTCTCGTATATCTCTTGGTATTTTATTATAAATCATAGGCCCCATACAATATAGACTTTTATGCATAAGTGCGGTATTGGCTCTACGTATACATACTCTATTTTCATCCCGTTGTAAGCGGGTTCTGACTAGCGAGATCGGTCGGAAAATGCCTGGGTTCGATTTTACAAAGAGTGCTACATCTAAAATATACATTGACGGAAGTGTTAGAATATTGTAGTTTTGAAAGTATGGTTTACAACTATCCGTCTTTTTCAGTCCAAACATTGCCCTTAGACACCTTTTTTGTACTTTGAATGCTATCTCTCTGTCGGTTGAGTTACCCCAAAAGATCAGACCATACCGCAACAATGAAGCTACCGTGCCATGATATGCAGTAATTAGAGCATCAATATTAGTGACAGGGGCAAGTTTATAGAGGAGATAAGCAGACGAGCTAACTTTTTTGCAAAGTTCCGCGATATGCGCTTTCCAGTTTAAATTTCGGTCCACCGTTAGTCCTAAGAATTTTGTGGTCTCTACTTGTTGTATTTTAATATTTTCATAATGAATATCCAAATTTGCTGTTGGTAACCTTTGGCTTAATTGCATAAAATTAGTTTTACTTAAATTTACCTTCAAGTTATTATTGTTTAACCAAATTATAATAGATTGTAGAGTCCGATTTATATCACATTCGTAAAAAGTTTCTTGGTCACATTGGATTGTGACAGTGCTATCATCTGCAAATAGGGTCATCGGGTGTGGAGTGGCTCTGGGAAGATCATTAATGTACAGTAAGAATAGTAACGGTCCCATTACACTGCGCTGTGGGACGCCATGGCGAACTTCACGCTCACGTGACCTATAAATATCTTCATGTTTAGTTTTAGGATTGATTTTTGAGATTTCTGTACATTGTGTCCTGTTTTTAAGATATGACTCTATTAATTTCCACACATTACCCCTTATTCCGTATGCCTCAAGCTTTCGCAGTAAGATAGTATGTTCTACGTAATCGAAAGCCTGTGTCATATCCATGTATAACGCAGAGACTGGAACTCTTGCATCTACACATGTCATAACTGTGTTTAAGAAATCGTAAACAGCCAGATTAATCGTCTTATTTTGCCTGAATCCCTTTTGTTCCTTAGTTAATATGTTATTATGTTCCAGATATGCGTACATTTTTGCATAAATATATTTCTCAAAAATTTTTGCTATTATCGGAATAAGGGCAATTGGTCTATAAAATTCCATTAGGTGTCGGTTTCCTTTTTTAAAGACTGGTTTTATTATCGCTTGTTTCAAATTATTAGGATATATACCCGCTGCTATGCTTAGAGTAATAATATGACTTAGATGATGGCAAATTTCTAGGGCTACGTATTTTATTATCTTTGTAGAGACGCCATCGTATCCCACACTGTTTGTATTTTTTAATGATTTAATTATTCTAAAAATATCGTATGGAATACTAGCCTCCATGAACATCGAATTACTACACGGTGTAACATAGGATCCTAATAAACGTGTGTGTGTGCCAGCATTGTCAATGGGCTTAATTTTGTCAATGAAAAAGTCATTAAATGCATTTGATATGGCTTCTGGATCTGTAATCGTCTTTTTGTCAATTTCTATTTTAGAGATAGAGTCTTTGGGTATGGTTTGCTTCGAACTATTTATTATTTGCCATGTGGCCTTAGACTTATTGTCCGACATATTTATTTTATAATTATTTTGGGTGCGTTTTGTTAAACGTACGATTTTTTTGAAAATTTGTGTATAATTTTTAAAATTTGTTTTATTTAGTGTATTAGGTTCAAGTCTGTACAACCATAGTAACGTTCTCTTTTTCCGGCTGCAAGCTTTTATACCACGCGAAACCCAGCTAGGGCGTTTAACTGTTTTTATTGTGACTACTTTATAGGGAAAGCAAAGGTCGTAGAAAGAATTCATTATACGCGGTGTTAGGGTCACTGGTTTCGTATATTTTGGAAAAAGAAAGGGTTTTTAATAATTTCCTTAAATTTCTCCATATTTTCTTTATTGTAGTCTCTACATTTGGTACGCCAAAAAGGTAGGAGGCAGACTTTTTTTGCTGGACATTTTAGCAGCTGAGCAGTATGGTCAGATAATGATAATTCTATCACTTCCACTTTACATTTTTTTCTGAAGTCATGTGCAAAATTATCTATACAGCTTCCACTTACAAGTCTCGTTGGCTGTCTTAATTCTAGTTTTAGGTTAAAGTTCAAAAGTAAACACTCAAACTCTAGTTTAACAGCACTTTCTTTTAGTAAATCTATATTAAAGTCGCCAGCAACTATTAAATGCTTACGTTTCGGCTGGTTTGGGCACTCTATATACACTTACAATTATAATTCCATGGGCGGTGAGTTCCACAGCACAACATTCAATTATACCACTTACTGACCGCTTGGCCACATCTGGAAGATCGGTGAAATCGTGTCCGTTTTTCACCAAGATGCAGGATCCTCCTCTCTTACTTTTTTTTCTGCTATAGAAAGCGGCTAAGTTAAAGTTCGGAACTGTTAAAAACTTTTCAGAGCCTAACTCCATGAAATGCTCCGTTAGGCATATTACATCCACGCATTTACCGTTATCAGACAGCCCTTCAAGGCAGACCGTGAGTTCATCCGATTTATTTAATAGACCTGCCTGCAATATTCTGATGCATAATATTAATCCACTTATTCACGAAAAAACGTACTATTTTCCTGTATGTCTTCTTCGTTCGGAGTATTTAATTGTGATCGGGATTTGTTGTTGAAGGTATCAATATCCTTTATTAGATTTTTTAAATCTCTAAATACGGTACACATTCCGGCATTATTTATTATTCCAGTATGCCTGGAAAACATCGTGTAGTCATATTTGAGGTTCTTGTTACAGTCTAAGAACCACGCATGTTCATGTGTTATTAAATCTAGGTAAATGAGGTTGTTGAAGTTTTCAACTCTCCAGTTGTACATGGTGGCAAATTGTGAATGTTTAATCGTCGGTAGACATATTATTATATTGGTATGTATCAATTCTTCCAGTGCCTTTCTAATGTAAAAGATGAGATCAAAGTAGTCCTTTGTTGTCTCAAAATCTTCTCGTCCAATTAATATTATGCAGTAATCGTCAAGCGTGAAATTTTTCACTTTATCTTTCAGGCCGACTAATTGATGTTTTGTTCCCCTGTGGCGTCAGAAAATGACATTTTTCAAATTCCGAACTTAATGTTGACTCAGCAATTGATGTGAACTATTAATATTATCACAACTAAGTATATGGATCTTCTTTTTTTTTATTTGATGGTCTGTTTGTACAGTCAGGTGGGATCTAGTGGTAGAACATTCTTGTTTTTTCGGATGTTTTGTTTTGACCTTATTTCCCTTACTTTTTTCCCTTGACGCCTCTCCGGTCGTTGGTATATTTTTATGACTCTCCTGTTTCGTTGGTGTTTGCTTAAAATCTGTTTGTGTTTCTTGCGTGTTTGTTACAATATTTGATACTCCTTTTTTTGGCGTAAAGGTTTTTGTTTTAGTCTTTAACTTTTTGACCGGGCTGGCTGTTACTTGTTTGTAGAGATCATTTTTTTTTATCAGGTCTTCATTGATCTTTCTTAAATTACTACTTAGATGAAGGAGTGCCCTAAAATGTGTTGCTTTATTTCACCGAAGCGAAAAAACTACCTATCATGTCTTGATAGTTCATTGGAATTCTGTCAAGATCCTGATACTGAGGATCCGAGTTCGATCCCGAACTTTACTTAAACTTACAGTTAATAGAAGATCTTTTTTAGGTTAAAAGTCCAACTAGGCCGGTCCAACTTCGTGAAAGAGGTCGATCGTCGAATCCAACTCGGCTGGGCAGCATTCGGGAAACTTAGAAAAGTCTTTTCGTCTAATATAGGTACCAAGACAAAATTATGCAACCAGTGTGTGTTACCAGTGATGACTTATGGCACTGAAACGTGGTCTCTCACTATGGGCCTCATAAGAAGGCTCAAAGTCACGTAACGAGCTATGGATAGGGCTATGCTCGGAATTTCTCTACGAGATCGAATCAGACATGATAGATCCGTAGACGAACGAAAGTCGTCGACATAGCCCAGCGGATTAGTAAGTTGAAGTGGCAATGGGCGGGGCACATAGCACGCAGAATTGATGGCCGATGGGGCCGAAAAGTTCTCGAATGGAGACCACATATCGGCAAGCGCAGCGTGGGACGACCAGCCACAAGATGGACAGTTGACCTCATCCAAGTGGCAGGAAGGCGCTGGATGCAGGCCGCTTCCAACCGGTCTTTAGGGAAATCCATGGAGGAGGCCTATGTCCAGCAGTGGACCTTTTATGGCTGAATAATGATGATGAGGTTAAAAGTAGCATTATGAAGATGAGTTTCTTATTGTAGTGACTATCTATGCGTAAAATGGCAGGGCTAACCATTTATTTTAAAGATCATGAGCTATAGTGGGAAACTTCTATTTTAAAGTACCTACAATTATACACTATACACCCCATACAATAATAAAATATAGCCTAGTATATGTAGATGGCCTGGTAAATAACCTTTCCTTTGGCTCTGCCTTTGGGTAAGAAAGGAGAGCGGAAACCTTGCTGATACTCACCACCCGTACACCTGCACCAGGGCGGGGCCAGGGCTATGTCCCCGCGCCAGCCCCGCACCCACCCCCACCACCACCAGCCTCTCGTCTACCACGAAGCCCATGTTGTCCATCTTCTTCTTCTTCAATAATCCGTAAAAACTCTTCGCTTTGAGGAGGATGAACGAAGATCTTTTAACTTCACGACAATCTTTCGAGTCCGTAGACCAGGTGAATTTCACGGTCGTAGGCTCAATTAGTTAAATGGAAGGAAACTAATCAAAAGGTTTTAAGGTGTAAAAGGATCGAGCGTAAGAATGATAATAATTGTGAGAAGAGTATGTATCACTAAAACTAAAACAGTTAATACGAATAAAAAAAATAACGGTTGTAAATTTTTTGCTGCCACAGATGCCACAGCGTGGCGAAAAGGGATCCACGTTGCGAGAAAAAAAGGAAAATATTTTCAATATTCGAATCATTTAGTTGGAGCTACGACACATCTGTGCGTCGCGGCTACGCGAATTAAACTGAAAAATAAAACTCGTAGTTTACGTTTAGCTTGTTACATTAACTCACAAATAATACAGGAAATCTGCAATAATAGGTGTGTAGAATTCGTTACAGTGGTCCATCGATCCATGTCAATCGCAACAATAGCCAATAGCATCGCCTCCGAGCAGCAGTGGCCACTCCCCATCCGCCGAAGGCTACGCCGTTTCCAAGAAGAAAATACACTATCGAATGTAATACAAAATAGTGCATAGCGTCACGCATATTTCTCAGCGTGTCCGTGCTTTTATTATAATATCGTTAAAAAACCGACCAAGCGGGAGTCGGATGCGGTACCTTGGGTTCAGCTCCACCAAAGGAAAATAAAAACAAAATAAAATCTTTTTTCACACACATTTTTTGAAAGCAGAGTCAGGATCAATCTCTCATTCATGTTCTTTAAAATCATCATCATCATTCAGCCACAAGAAGTCCACTGCTGGACATAGGCCTGCTCTATGATTTCCAAAAAGACCGGTTGGAAGCGGCTCGCATCCAGCGTCTTCCTGCCACATGGATGAGGTCACTTGTACATCTTGTGGCTGGTCGTCCTACGCTGTGGCTTGCCGATATGTGGTCTCCATTCGAGAACTTTTCGGCCCCATCGGCCGTCCATGATCGCAACGATCCTTTTGTTTCATCCATATTAACATTCGCTGTCTGCACGCCCGCTGTACAGATCTATCCAGCCCACGAATGAGCTCATTGCTGGGCATAGGCCATCTCTTCTTCACCCCATTTTCGGACTTAGGGGAAGTCCATTCATCACGGGAGCAAGCGGAATAATCTCGGCAAATCTCATTCAGACCAGAGGCCTAAATTATGCGTAGGTACCAAATCCGATCCAAATCGAATCCTGACGTTTGCGATAGTAATTACGTAGAAAGAAAAATGCCCTTTTTACGATTGGAATCGTTCAGGATTTGGTGCGCATAATATAGGAGCTAGAGTAAGATAAAAAAACATGTCCATTCGAGAACTTTTCGGCCCCATCGACCATCAGTTCTGCGTGCTATGTGCCCCGCCCACTGCCACTTCAACTTACTAATCTGCTGGGCTATGTCGACCACTTTCGTTCGTCTACGTCATTCATGTTGATAGTGATTATTAGGGCCCATGACCGAGTACCACGGACCTAGGACTGGATAGCATTTATACTAAAAATGACCGTGCTATCTAATTCTGGGTTTTTTACCTAGTTTCACGGCCATGAGAGATTGGGCTGACACTTTTTACAAAAACGATCTGTCAAAGAAGATGTGATTATTTTTGCATTGGTAGCGCTATTGAAGCTTAGGGATTCCCTTAAGTAGGTAATTAGTAAAAAAGTATTTTCTTTCATTCAGTTCGGGACTCGAAGCGAGAGTACGGGAAAAAAAATTTTGAAACCAATTTTCAACATTATCAAAAGACACATTTTTTCTTGGTCTGACTGTACTAAGTCACAAAACAATTCATCGAAATGCTGATGCTGACTTAATTGGCATTGCACGTTGAAAAACAAAAGTATACACAGCCGTGAGAAAGGTACACGTTGCAAAGTCATGGGACGTTCGTCATGTAAGATCATTACAAAAATTAATGTTATACAGGGTGTATATTCCTCTTTCAACCGTTTCTTCGATGGTCCTTGCCAGAACCCCACCGGAAAATGTGGAAAGTTGAATACTTCCGGCCAGCAGCAAAATAAGTCTGCAGATACAATTTTACGCTCTGGGACACTAAACAAAATACGCAGGTAATAAGCTAGATGAAAATAATGGAAAACACGTGCTCACACTAGATGGGTGAAGGGACCACTCAGACGCTGCAGTGCCTGGGACATGTTTTTTTAGATGGAGTAGGCTTGTCTAGCATCTATACCATCCTGACAGCTTAGTCGGCCTGACCCATAGAAAAGACATGTCAATACGTGCGGAGCCAACGAAGCTGCGGGTTTCATCACGATGTATTACTTCATGTTGGCGTGTGATGTTACAACAAAAAATTTGCAGATGTACGTAACTCTGAAAAACAAAGTCACACTGGGAATCGAACCTGAGTATCTCGCTTCCGAGTCCATTGTTCAACCCACTGGGCTACCACCGCACGTGGTAAAATTAGTGCCTATAACAGGGATGGCGAACCTTTATGAGAGTACGTGCCAATTTTTTATAAAAAAAAAACATATATGTGGTTATGACGATGAGACGTGTCAACTTTGTCTGAAGAAATTTAGCGCCAGCATTGGTAGCTTTTGCAGACACCTAAATAGACACCTAGACCGGAATTGCCAACACTGGCCTAGGACGTTCATTAGGCGGCAGAATCCAATTAGAGGGCTAAAGGTCATCCAGCCTTGTGATTGAACGAAACGTTATGCCGCGTCCACACGCTCGCCGTTTTCTGCAAACCACAAGCCTCTACAAATACTTGGCAAACTACAAATACTTGCAAACCGTTGCAAGCGTTTGCCGCAAGTTTCCTTTGACTTGTGCCCAAATACTGACACAGTTCGGATCGGCGGCAAGTGCTCACAATCAACGACAAGCCAAGACAAAATAAATGTCGTATCCACACGTTTGAATTTGTGACGACTTGACAAGCGTGTGGACGCGTCACGGTGTCTGCTTTGGTAGGGTGACGAAGATACAGTACTCGCTACTTCAGTTTACCCGTCACCATGTCAACTGTAAAATACCCGATATGTCGGAAATTGTGGTAATTCTGTTTACCTAATAAATAATTAGATTAGTCCCGTTAAATGTACAACTATGCAAGATATTTGAAACCGAACTGTTAGGGGACAAATCACCTATGGAAAATCACCTTTATAAAATATACACATAAAAAATAAGATAAAATATTAAAACCGACTTCGAAACACCACAGCACTAAAATTTAGAAATAATTTAAATAATTAGAAGTATGTATAATACATGCAGGTATTGTAGAAGTATAAATTTGGAGTCGGTGCCCAAAATATATGTGCTGGTCATGAAACTGGTAGTGCGTACACCGAATAGTAGAATATTTTTACTATACAATTAAGAATAGAATATTCTTTATTGTATGTAAACCAGGAATTTCATCGTCATATTGCGATGTGCTTAAATAATGCGAAAATTGGGTCTCATTTTGTTAGTCTCTTAATTGTTTTACTAACAAGAACTACCTATATATAAACTGCTAAAGCAATGTACGTAAAATATGTATTATACATATTTTAAGGCGATAAAAGAGCCTGAGTGAATTTATTAGGTATTTAGAATGAAAGTGTCAGAACTAAACATTCAAAATAACAAACTACCGATGGTTATCTTCCGAACATAAGACATGCAACAAGAGACAAAAAACATTACCTCTTTAAGTATTATGTCGCACCCAGCACGAATAATCACACATAGTTTACATTTGCATAAAACATGAAAAATGTTTGAATATTGTTTACATTTATTAGAAAACTTGTTTTTTTAATTTGTTTTTTCAGCACCGGACAAATGGTGATCAAATTTGTACGTTTCGGAACAGTGACCGGAATTTTTTATTTCGTTAGTATTATTCGTGAACCTTTAGTATTATTGTTATGTTGGCTATGTTACCTTTTTATTTCTGACATTTAAAAAAAAGTTTAGGTCAAATGAGGCGGTAGAGCACGCGCTATCACTAATCACGGATACTTTCAGCGCACTTGAAATAAATAGTGTGGTTATTTACATACATCTTCATTGTGCCTAGTTTTAGTGGAGTTTTAACTTCTTTTTAAACGCCTACTGCCTACTCACTACTGTAACATCCGAAAACTCGGCATTTAACAACGCGTTTTGCAATCACTTTATGTTTAGAATATTAAAGTCTTCGATTGTATTTATAGTGAAACCCCTTTATATTTCGTTATCCGTTCTTCCCTTAGGTGTTAATATGATCAGGCTTATAGAAGAGCTCTCTCTAGAGCTGGTAACGTAAATTTTGCCGTGCAAAAATCAGTCCTCCCTAAGATGAATTTCTGCTATTTGAATCCTTAGGAGACCATCTCGTGTGACATAAGAGGGTTGGGACCTGAAATGAGACAACAGAATGTTTACTTCTGATATCTCCATTATAGCCTCATAGGAGTTGAATTTTTAAAAACTGCGCAAAATGTGTTTCATAAATATTATTGAAGTACTTAGTTACACTATTAAGTTTCCAGTAGATCCGACCATAAGCATTTTACTCCTCGTACAAACTTTTGTACTCCTTCACACCCTCTTAGGGTTTGAGTGTTTGAACAATCGTGTAATACGGGTTTGCTCCATTAAGTTGACATACATTTGTACCAAGCTTTGTATAAATCTGACTGTAAATATCTATTTCTCTTAAAATGCTGACACCCTTTTTACCACCTCAGGGGTTGAATTTTGATAAACTTAGAAATACGTGTTTCGTACATTTTATTGAAGTGCATTTCTTCCAAGTTTCGAGAAAATCCGAACACAAATGTTCGACTTCCTGTACAAACTTTGGTACACCTTTTCACCCTCTTAGAGGTTGAGTTTCAAGAAACAGGAATACGTATTTCATTAAATTTTCTTGAGTACATTTGTTTAGTTTCAAAAAATCCAACCACAATCGAGTTCGTCCACTCGGAGCACAGAAACGGATCACAGTCACAACGGATCACATCAAACCAAGCACAATATTCCACTGGGATCATGTGATCCGAGTGGACTACTTTTTTAATTATATTTCTTCCATTCGGAGCACACCATTAATCTTAGTAGGAAGGTAATCCATATTTTTTAATAAATAAAGTACAATAAGGCGGACTTGTCCCGAGTTTAATCATTCCGCTTGGTACAAACGGTGAAAATGTCGTAACGTTCGCGAACCCTTCCGTTCACCATTCGTTCTGAAACGAAAACGAAGTAAGGCAACGTTGTTGCAAACTTGATGAACGTTCTAAAATCAGAGAGATTGCTGTTCCCCAACTAGAATTTCAGCTTGTGTTGATGAGGTGTTTGGGATTGGTAAATCGGGCGGTTCTGCAATCCGACAAGTCTCTCATGCTCTTCTTGTTACCAGGAGAGCATGAATTGATAAGAGCCACTAAGCTCAGCCATTTGTATAGTCGACCGCAGGTCAACTTTTACATTTTTGTTGTAAAGTCAGCCTTAATACACGTATTTTAAGGTTGAAGTGCTGTCAACTGTACTAGTCAACAACATTAGTGCTCATCACTCCTAAGCTCGTCTAGTGCGATCTGAGTGCGACCAACACTAGTGCTCTCCAAAAAATCCATCTACAAGTATTTTAATCCCCGTACAAACTTTGGCTCCCCTTTTCACCATACTAAGGGTTGAATCGGTAAGCGCAGCGTAGGACGACTAGCCACAAGATGGACAGATGACCTCATCCAAGTGGCAGGACGGACGCTGAGACGCTGGATGCAAGCCGCTTCCAATCGGTCTTTTTCTTTAATTAATGTTTGGGTGGCTCAGTCTAATCTAATCTATAGTTCTAGCCCCAATATAGTTGAAATGAAATGAAATCATCATCATCAGCCATTTGACGCCCACTGCAGGACATAGGCCTCCCTCATGGTTTTCATAAGCATGAGGGGTTTTTCCATAATCGCCACGCTTGGCAGGCGGGTTGGCGATCGCAGTATGCGGTTGGAATCTCAGGTAGACGCTGCTGCCCGTCTCCTGGTAATTGATTCCCTTAGTCGCCTTCTACGACATCCACGGGAGGAAATGGAGTGACGCTATTGTTATGTGAATGTTCAAGGGAGAATGTTGAAATGAATTAGTTTATTTCCACGAAAAGTGGTACATGGGCGTAAACTTCCTCAAATCACGCTATACCTTTCTGTTCTCGACCATCGTCATTCAGCCGCTACCAGCAATTTGCCTTAGATCGTCGATCCTGTGAGCTGATGGGCGCCCTATGCTAAGTTTGTCAATATTTCGCAAACAGATTTAAATTACAAAGAACTGTTTTACATTGAGTATTCTATTCCACCTGGGATGAGTTTGAGCGAGCGACAAGCTGCGCCGACGTCAGACCGGCGTCGTGAGGTAGAATAATATAACAGTAAATTTAATACGACCGCGAAGATGTTTCAAGGGACGCAATTTAGAACGGAGATAGACCATGACCTTGATTAAGGGAAAGGGCACTTAATATTAGATTAAATTAGAAAATTCTTTATTGCACAATAAGTTTCTTTGTACAATATAATAAATGGTTTTCTTCTTCTTCTTCTTCTTAAAGTTGACAACAACCACGCAATCTCCGCACTTATGTTACTGGCGACTTTTGCACAAAAAAGAAAATGTTAATCTGCTGCTGCCGACTGTACAGCCAGAGGGAGTGCGTATAACTTCTGCGACTAACCCGATGGAACGATTCTTTTTAACCGACTTCAAAAAGGCGGAGGTTCTCAATTCGACGCGTATATTTTTTTTGGCGATGTTCCTTCATAACTCTGTCAAATCCTTACCTTAAGAAATAATTTTTTGCTCGAATATCTAATTTGTCCTATTATTTGGTGAAGATCTGATGAAGACTTCAATTCTTTGATGGACAGCAGTAAATAAGGCCTTATGGGGCCCATCCTTTACTAATATGCAAATGTTTCGTAATATAGCGTAAAAATAGTCCCAGGGTGATTTGGTGATGTTCTGGTGATGACTTCCGGAGATGGAAATTGAGACCTTAAAATTTTAAAGCAAAGAATTGAGAAGGGTAAATTATGGTTATAAGGGACTTGATTTTTTTCTCCCGCTCCCCTAAAAAATAAAAAAAATAAAATAAAAATAAGAAACGTGGATGTAAATATACTGTCTGACTTTTTCACATCGTCGCCAACCATTTTTTTCTAGGCGTCATGTATCGCACATAGACCCTTTTTATGTAAAAATAATAATAAAGAAGATGATATGTACTCGTAGCAAGAAAGGGTGTGTAATAATAAGTAACATCATAATAAGATTTTTCTATCGCATGCATATATTATGCTCTGAATGAAATATGTGATGCGAGTTGGTGACCACCTTAGAATAAGTGACCGTAAACATAAAAAGGTACAGTACTTTAGTACTGTAGGTACCTATTATACAGTTTTTTAAACAACAAGGAAACAAAACACTTGATATTTTTTAAGTCGCCGGCCCGTTGCAATGTGAATATAGGCTTCAATATAAAAATTTGACTGGTGATTCAAAATTCAGGCTGTATATTCGCTCGGAATGTGGGTGGAAGAAATAAGAAAAAGGTCAGGTACGGGTATCAGGTCAGGTATCAAATTGTCAACCGAATAGGAGACGTTTTAGGATGTTTCCCACTTAACGGGACAAACCAGTTATGGTTTCAGGAGGTCCACTTTTATATGTCGATATCATCATCATCAGTCATTTGACGCCCACTGCAGGACATAGGCCTCCCTCCCCGGTTTTCCAAGATAATGTCCGATAACTTGAGCAAATGACTTTGACTTTGCACGGGCGTATTTCTGGTTTCAGCGTGATGCGAATTCTTCGGACTTAAGTTTAGACAAATTAACAATTAAAAATAAAATGCTCTTAAGTGTCTATCATTATACCTATACCATCTATTGTTGTGCGTGTTGGTAAAATAACAAAAACAAATAAAAATCTTGGAGAAATTCAGGCGCCCAGATTTCGAATAGAGTTGTGGATGCAGCAGAAGGAGCAGTAATCAAGTTGTGACGCTCGGCACAGGTTTCCGTGGTAGGGCGGGCGCAGGGCGGGCGGCGGCGGCGGGTCGGGGCGAGAGTTAGGGCGCTACTTGTTGCAGCATTTCATCCGCGGCCCGCGCCCGACAAAGTGATTGAACGACGACGGCCGCGGCACGAGCCACGAGCGCCGAGCGGCCGACTACAGCGGTTAAGGGAATCCTGTGGGCTAACTATCCTGTGGGCTAAATATCTTCTTTTACAGATCATACCGATCGCTCGCCATTATGCCCCTAAGCCCAGAGAGGGCAGGCTGCAAAAACGCAACACAAACGCGCATCATACGTAGCGCGGCATAGCATGGCATAAAAACGTCGCGTTACGAAATAGAAAAAAGCGCATGTGTTTAGGCCTCGTCTTCACTTTCCATCAGGTGACACGGAGGCCATTTTAGCAGTGTCCATCATGTACACGCCAAAAGCTTAAGCTTACGCCGTGGACGCGGACGCGTAGAATCCTCCCGTAAAGGCTCGATCCATTCCGCGAATATGTGTTTCATAAAGTTCGCCGCGACGCGAGGCGGGCGGCGGCGCGGCGCCGGGGGCGAGGGGTTACGCCGGAAAGAAATGCTGTCGCCGCCTAACATTTCCTTCCGGATCGAGAGCTTCTCCTCGAGTAGATAACTAAAAAAAACATTGGAACTACTGGCAGATGATTTCACTAACTAACATAAAAAAGGAGGTTTCAACGAGGCTGTTTCAGAACATATTAATAGTAATAAGCGTCAAATGTGGTCTAAAGCTAGGTAGTAAAATTGTGGACTTTTAATATATATGACTGCCTCGTTGGTCTAGCCGTTGAGGCGCTTAGCTACCAAAACAGAGGTCGTGGGTTCGATTCCCACAGGGGACCGCCGTACATTTGTACAAATGGCCCCAGTCTGGGTGTATTTTCATGTTTTTGACGTCCTTGACTGGTTACCATAGCACAGGGTATAATAGTTTGGGACCAGGTCAAGTGATTGTATTGTGTGAAAGTTATTATTATTATTATACGACAAAACAGAGGTCGTAGGTTCTAGTGCCACTGGACGCCGTAGATTTGAACAAATATTTACTTCACTATGGATATATTTCAACGATTGTGATGTCCTCTCTGGTCACCATAGCACAGGCTATTTTAGTTTGGGACTAGAACAAGGGATTGTGTTGAGTAAAAGTTATTAATATTTTATTTTTGTCATCGTGTAGGCACCTAGTTCATGACAATATTTGATACTAAAATTGTTAGATAGGTAGATAGAATATTATTTATTATACATATAAAAAAAATTCATTAAGAGAATTGAACGAATAAATTTGATTGAAAATTTTAGAAACTTTTCTCTATAGAAAATTAAGCAAACCAAGAAGGTATTTCACATGTCCGAATTTTTATTATAACAATCGTTCGAACGTGCGAGCGGGAAAGCACGTCAGACGTAATGGAAGCGTTAAGCCATCGTGGCATACTGTGTCGCTGTTGCAGTGCCAGTGGCAGTTCAGTGACAAGTGACAGAAAACAGACGGCGCGCCACGCCAGTGCGCCGCGAGTCGGCAAATTTGATGGCGGCCTGACAGCTCCGCAGAGAGCGGATTTAGCCTCTTTTATAATACGACGGGTCTCATTTAAATAATGCATAGAGCATATTATACTACTCTGGTCGGCGATAAAATGTTTTTCGCAGCGAAAGACTCTAAATTGATCAGTTGAAATTCCGAATTAATCAGCAGTAATTTGTGTTACCTCATTATTTTCACCTGCCCCTCCGGGATACGGGCGTGAGTTAACGCGAGCACTGGAATCTTCGGAGACTTCAGAGCTCGCAGCAAGACGCTGTCCGTCCCATGCACAGACAGTGCCGACCACAGGTCATTCGTCACCATTCTATCATTGCCTTCTCCAGTCAACGAAAGCAAACTCTGACTTTTGGCCAAAAGTTTCTCCACTGTACAACTCAAGGAGAAAATTTGGTCCACGCATTCCATGCCCTTTCTAAGCCCGCTTGAATGTCCCATATATTTTCTTCAGTCACATCCAGTACTCTACAACAACAAGAACAACAGGAGGAGTAGCGTGCGGGGCGGTTATGGTATAATACTTCAGGGAAACTAGCCCCAAAATAATATATTCGTTCTATAGGTACCTAAGCAAGAATCAAATAAAAAGGATTTTTTGTTACCGAAAAATTTTGAATGATCAAAACAAATGCTACAAACAAATAAATGTATGTTTCGTTTATTCATTTCCGACATTATTAATATTACAGCAATTCTTTACCATCGTCAATAATACAACCACGACATCGCCATCTACAGAGTTCTTGGGAACTACTTTTTTGCAGCTAGTCGCCGCCAATAATTAAAAAAAAATCAAAAGAAAATCCCTCATTAAAAACAGACTTACGCTGTCTCGCTCGTCTGTACGAAGGTTTTCTGGGAGAAATCTCTTACAGAGATAAGCTCGCCTTTGTACATGTAATGTCCTGTTAAGTGTCTTGTATGCAAAGTATAAATCTTTGACAGCCTTAATGTATAGATTCACAAATGCGAGTACAAGATTACTAAGACTTCACTGTCCATCTGTCTGTCTAACTGTTTGTCTGTCTGTCTGTCACCAGGCTGTATCTCTTGAACCGTGATAGCTAGACAGTTGAAATTTTCAGTGTTTTTATTGGTCCCTTACCCCTTGGGTGCGGACCAATAAAAACAGCTGTCGAACAAAAAACGGCAAAAAAAAATTCCGTTTGTTGTATGGGAGCCCCCCTTAAATATTTATTTTATTCTGTTTTTGGTCGTTATAGCGTACAGGTAGACGCTTATTATAGAAATATTCAAATTTTGTATTCCAACTGGACTTGGCCGGTTTTTTTACAAGTTATGTTTTTGATGGCATTCAGTATTCGTTTACCATAAGCCGTGACTGCAGTCAAGTGTTAAGTATCAAGTTTTAAAAAAAATCCTTACAAAGTTCTGTTGAACTAATTGTGTTAGCAGAATCTTCTAGGATTCACGTAGATGGTCAAAGCAGGATAGCGCGGGCTTTCTATTGTGCGCGGGGTAAGGGTAAGTGCTACCAGTAAAGGTAACAGTTACGGTCATGAGTCGCTAATTACGCGTATTAAGGGGGTCCAGGGAGTACCTAATACTAGCGACACCGAGGAAAAAAATCGTATCTTTTTTAGGGTTCCATACCCGAAGGGTGCCAAACGGGACGGTCTTAGTAATCTAAGACTTCACTGTTCGTCTGTCTGTCTGTCTCTGTTTGTCACCAGGCTGTATCTCATGAACTGTGATAGCTAGGCAGTTGAAATTTTCACAGATGATGTATTTCTGTTGGCGTTATAGCAACAAATAATAGAATAAAATAAATATTTAAGGGGGCTCCCATACAACCAACGAAAGTTAATATTATAATCAACTCAATATTAATATAATAATCGTATGGGAACTCCATACAGTAATTGTTATTTTTTTGCGGTTTTTTGCTCGATATTAATAACGGCAACGGCAACAGGTGTCTAATGTTGCATAGATAATGGTACGAAACCCTTTGTGCGCGAGTCTTGCTCACACTTGGCCAGTCTTTCTACAGATCAGAGCAAAAAGTGGCAGTACAATCTCTCAATCATGTTAACAGTTACTTTTAGGACCCACGACAAAGAACCTAGAATCACGAACCTGGGACTAGATAGCATTCATGTCAAAAACGGCCGTTTCTGGCATTAATGCTATCCAGTCCTAGGTCTTTTGCCTTACGTTCAGGACCATGGGTCCTAAAAATCTCTATTAACATGATTGAGAGATTGTACTGCCACTTTTTTGCAAATTTGATCTTTAAAGAAAGATATGATTTTTTTTCCTCGGTGGCGCTAGTGTTACTCCCTGGAGCCCCCAAAATTTGCAACTTTTCATTCCAGTGGACGGCACTCAATCTTTACACCCGTACACTCTACTCGGTTACGGTACGGGCGATAATATAAAGTCATCATCATCATTATCATCATCAGCCATTTGACGCCCACTGCACTGCCACTGCACCAGGAAACTCAAAAGTCTGAGGTGTTACCTTAGCGCTTGATATCGTCTGACTGAGTAAGCACACTTGGTGTTTATGCCCGTACTCTCTCTGTGAGAGAAGGCTTGTGCCCTATCATCATCATCATCATCAGCCATTTGACGCCCACTGCAGGACATAGGCCTCCTTCGTAGTTTTCATTACCATGAAGGGTTTTGCCATAATCGCCACGCTTGGCAGGCGGGTTGGCGATCGCAGTATGCGGTTGGAATCTCAGGAAGACGTCCGTCTCCTGGTAATTTAATTTCCTTAGTCGCCTTCTACGACATCTGCGGAAGGAAATGGAGTGACGCTATTCTTAATCCGGCGCCACACGGCCACGTTGACCTGTAGTCATTAATTTACGGTTAAATTATGACATTGAAGCGGTGAAAACCGCGCGACTATCACCGTCATGCTACCTGTGTAGAATAAGTAGCCCGAGGAGGCGAGTCGTCCGTTCAATGTCAAAACTAGCTTCTTTCCAGTACATACATCAATTATAATTTTTTGTCATTGAAGCGCTACAAGACGCGCGACTCGCGCCGTCATGCTAACTATGTTGGGCGGGTGTGATAGGTAGGCGAGAGCAACGCAGCGGTGGCTGCTCGTAATATAACTCGAACCTAGGCTGTGTTCACACTACGTAAAAGCACGATGCAATCCTAGGCCGCGATTCACAAAACTACAGTTCATAGGTTATTATGATAATTCGATAAGCATTAATACTAGAAAGACGAGACAATCTACCTACCTATAAAGACGGCGGGCAGTCACATGTCTCCTTAGGCAGCAAATCTCTTTTTTAGCTGAGAAGCGAAAACTTTCGACACGAAATCAATAAAGCAAGTTTTAAGGCTTGATTAATTGTAATATTCATACACTTTTACTAAATTTTGAGATTTTGTTTAAGTCAAAAGAGCCGCTAAGTAACTTTTTAAAAGTATCGCATGCTTTATTTTATAACTCAATAAAAATAAACGAAATATAACAAAATGTAGTCTCGCCTTTTTCAAATTATCCAATTAGTTTTTTCGGAAGATCACGAAGTAGAAGGTACAGCTATAGACAGGGGGTCAGTGATATAAGTTTTATGTCCAATTTCAATATGGCCGCTTAGTTCAATTGCTAGACTAAGGCCGACTTTCACCACTTCTTAAATGTCACTTAAGTCGCCATTTAAATCGACTTTTGTATGAAGAATTTAAGTTAAATACCGTTTAAGTCACATTTAAGAAAGTGGTGCAAGTCGGTCTTTGTGTAAAGTTCCTCCATTTTACGTTTTTGTTCCCAAATTATTACAATACAAACTGAAAGAGTTTATTTCTGCTTGGTCTAATATAAATATATTATCCAATATCCAGTATACAAGAAAACCTATATAGAGGCCATCTTCGCGACCACCTTGACACTAGTTCTTCGCCATCTGATCAGACGCCGCCAAACTTGGTAGCATTATTGAAACTCACAGTCTCTGGCTACTTCTGAGGGTCTCCACATTCAAGCTATGATGACTTCAATGATGGCTTCCATCATGACGACGGCTTTGACCTCGGCCGCAGCCACGAAAACTCGAGCTGTTAACTCATTGCAAAATTGCAAGAGGTCACTTTCATACGATGAGGGACTCGAACTCACCAGTGATAGTTCGCGTTCTAAACATTAACTTTCACAATCTGATTCATCTTCAAAAAAAAAATCTAATATTGAAAGTATTTTCTCGACCTGAAGCCATTAAACATTTTTTCACAAAATGCTTACAATAATTTTGAAAGAATCAAAAAAGGCGGTGTAGACTATACTTGTATAACTCCTTTATCTATATTTGTATGACTCCTTTGTCTGATAACATAAACGCAATTGTTACAGTGATATTTATTGTCCTAACCTCTCATATTACAATTAAAAATATTTGTCAGATCATACCGTCAAATGACTGCCGCAGTCTTTGTCGGTATTATACTATTTTAAGCAATATTCAAAAGAGATGTTAGCTATTTTAACCGACTGGTCTATTTTAGTTATTTTCACAGTATCATGTCATATGGGCTGTTATTATGGGGACGGGCAGCAGATATAGAAACAATATTTATTTTGCAAAAAAGAGCAGTAAGAGCAATTTACAACTTAAGCAGTAGGGAATCGCTAAGGGAGCGTTTCAAAGAAATAGGAATTCTTACACTGGCTTGCCAATATATATTCGATAATATAATGTATGTCCGTAAAAATATAACATGTTCAAATTAAATAGGGACGTCCATAACGTAAACACTAGAAATAGAAATAAGCTTGCTTATTCTAAATTTCGTTTAGCCAAGGTAAATACATCGTTCGTAGGCTATTGCGTTCGTTTTTACAACAGAATTCCAGAACATGTTCTATCCTTGTCTGAAAATAAATTTAAAACATTCATTAAAAAATCGCTATGTAAAAAAGCCTATTATAGAATAGACGAGTATATGAACGATATAAGCCCTTGGTAGTAAGCCAATTCCACTGCGATTTCATTGTTATTTAATTATCAATATTATAATTTATTTAGTTTTAAAAACGTGTACTGACGACGTGATTGCACATTAATAACTATAGCACACATTTTATAGCTGACAAGAACTATCTGCAGGTTTGCTAAAGGTCATTCGAAAGGTGGCGTGGTGGCCGGGTCACCTATCTCCCTCGAAAATGGTTGAGACTGGTGATGGCTGACCCCTGCGTTATGCTCGTGAACGGGTGCTGTTCGTGTGTCTGGCCGCAGCATTACTGTTTTTCCTACTTTTGTAAGAAGTGTTATTTTGGCTTTTAAAGTTATTAGTGGCTATCACGGAATCATATCATATAGGCTTTGATGTATAAGTTTAAGATGATTTGAGAAAAGATGGTCAGAGTGGAGTTTTTTTTCCCGCTGCCTTTTTCTCCACTACAAATATGGCCCGAAGGCAGCGGCTAACATAGTAACATAGTACATTGACATTCAGCAAACAGAATGTAAATTCTTTACGTTGAAATAAATTATTGATTTCTGATTTCTGATGACTTCAAAAAAGGAGGAGGTTATCAATTCAACGCGTATATTTTAGAAGAAGAAGAAGAAGAAGAAGAAGAAGAAGAAAGACATTTATTATACCAACAAGATACATCACAGAAACAAAACAAGCACACAAGCAACATAATATGCACAACAACAGAAAGAAAACTTAATACACAACAGACAAAATGAATAAATAAAACAGGACCATAGATGTAGCCTGTGGTGTATCTACATTGCCACAAAAGGCAGCTGACTCAGCCTTGTGCTGAGGAAGTGATCCCTCAGCGCTGATTTTCAGTCAGTGCCTACGGTAACCCATAATTGTACTACGGAGTGCGTGCCGTGGTGCAGTCAAAGAATTAAGACAAATTCAATTAATAAAGTAAAAAAAAATTAATTAAATATCGTCATAAAATACTTACATATATTATATATATATTATTAGTTTTAAATTAATATGTGTGAAATATAGAGGAACACCATAATACATTTAATTTAACAAGCAAATATAAGTGAAAGAGATGAGAGGAGAGATAGGAGAATACACACCAAATAAAAAATGTAAAAGTAAAAGTCACAAAAGCTCAGTAAGTAAAGTCAAATAGTTATTGAATTATTCCAAATTCAAATTCAAATTGTGGTCAAATGACTGCTCCCGTAGTTGTTGTGCTGCTGGTCTTATGTCGCATGCGCTCCGCATTGATCACAACCCGGTCCGCAAATATAAAAAAAAAAGTCAGAAACATTTTATTATACCACACCACGTCTCGCTTATATCGTTCCCCGCTTCGTGTATATCGCAGCCCGCTCCGCTTATTTCGCGGCTCGCTCCGCTACTATTGCAACCCGCTCCGCTTATATCGCAGTCCGCTCCGCCTATGCAGTGTAGGCGCAGTGGCTGCTACGTAAGTCGCCGCAGACACTTTTCTTCATCAAATATTAGTCTTTCCGTTTTATTTTCTATGAAAACATCATCACAAGTTTTTCCTCTGCAATTTTCAAGGGTCAAATCGCAAACGTTCAATTTAGTTTCTAGTTGGAAATTGAAAATCAATCAGACGAGTCCGAATGTTTCGGGTGATTGGCATGGATTTATAACTTTTTACTTTTGAAAATTGACTTTCAGTCGGTGAACAATATCACCACATAACAGGTAATTATATACATACTAGCTTTTGCCCGCGACTTCGTCAGTATCCTATGTCCTTCCTCGGGACTCAAACTATCTCCATACCAAATTTCATCTAAATCCGTTCAGCCGTTATTGCGTGATTGAGTAACGAAGATCCAAACATCTTCACAAACTTTCACATTTATAATATTAAGTAGGATTATTTAACTACACTTGGTTGCGGAAATTGAAAGCAATCGCTGGATGGACGTGTCAAAATAGATCCACAAACGATGCATCGATTTAATATGCAAATGGCTCAATCAAAAAGCATAGGTCCGCTTCGTATTGATTCTAATTAATTTGAGTTGAGTGGCATTCGCTTTATGCCTGCCACACACTAGCGCGGTCACGGCGGCGGCGGTGGCCCAGACAAACTCTTCTAGCATGAGCCACTATCTCATGCGCGGGAAATAGACAAAGAATCGCCCCACCTTACGCTTTGTCTATATCGCGCGCGAGATAGGTGGTGGTTGGTCGCGGTCGCGCCATCCACCGCGACCACGCTGGTGTCTGGTAGCCATGACCCCTTTATAAAATATGTATAACAAGCTACTTGGATATTATATCCAATGTGCGATCCACTTTATCTATTTGCTATGGTCTAGCGATCTTATTTATAAAAACACGATTCCTGTAAAGCACTCATAAGGGGCAGTTTATTTAATCTGTGGTTACGACTTTTCTTTTTAAAATCTCCGGCACAGACTATTTTAATCGGCGTTTGAAGGGCGGCGTTCTGTATCCGAAGGGTTACTAGGACTTCACTGTCCGTCTGTCTGTCTGTGTGTCTGTCACCAGGGTGTATCTCATGAACCGTGATAGCTAGGCATTTAAAATTGTTACTGATTACATATTTCTGTTGCCGCTATAACAATAAATACTGCACACAGAATAAAATAAATATTTAAGGGGGCTCCCATACAACCAATAATCGTTTTTTGTTCGATATTAATATCGGCAACAGTCTCCCTTGAAATATTCACAGAATATTTAGTACTATGTTCGCTACAAAAATAAATAATTAAATTAAAATAAAATAAATATTTAACGGGGGTTTTTCTCGATCTTTGTGCCTAATGTTGTATAAATAATGGTACGGAACCCTTCGTGAGCGAGTCCGACTCGCACTTGGCTGGTTTTTTTTTTATAAATAACATCGCTGCATTTTTATTTATAAAGAGCCCTTAGTCGTCCACTGCTGAATACGATTGCTCAAAACATTCCCTAAAATGCAATAGTATTTCCTGTACTACCGATTATTTAAACGCTCTTTGAGCCCTAAGCTGCATTTTAAGTTGTTGAAATTTTATTCTATAAATCATGTTTTAAAGTATTCGTAATTCTATTTTATCTACACTCATATCATAATCTTCAAATTAAGAATTCAAAGGTAAACACATATTGACAGGCTTTAAACAATACATAACTTTAAAGAAAATAAAAAAAAGTGTAATATAAAGTTACATTAAAGGTCAGATTTTTCACTTTATGTTACAGTTATTTTTTTTAAAGTGTATTTTTCACGGAACAAAACTTAAGTTTTTTTTTTAATGTCAAAAGTTGACTCTATAAAAAACATAATTTCATTTTCGTGGTACCAAAAGTGCAACTAAAAATACCTAAAATTGCGCGCGCAAAACTGAGTGCAGACGATTGAATGTCAAGATACTTTTGTCGAAATTGCGCCATTTTGTTTCAAAAATTTCATTTATTGGATTAAAAATGTCTGAATCTGAAAGTGACAGCAATAATTTTGAGAACTTAACTCCACCAATTTATAATTGAAAATTTTGTTTAATTTCGTTATTAACTAATAATAACCGTAGATTTATGTATAGTACAAAGCTTGTCAAACGTGTTTTCCTTTGATTCCTTACTTTGAAGATTAAGACATGAGTGTAGATAAAGTAGTGTATGAGACTGCACATAACTTGGTATTAAAACACTCGCCAATGCTATTAAAAAACTCGCCAAGGCTCGTTTTTTAAAATCTCGCTCGTGTTTTAATAACCCTCATTATGTGACAGTCACATAAACTACTATTAAGTGTCAGAGAAGTTTTAGCGGAAGTTTTATAAATAAGACCGGAAGACCGCATTCGGTTCGATGAAGACAAAAACGCGTTCCATTGATGACAACGTCAACCGCCTAAGCATAACTTTTTCAAGTTTTCAAGTTTGAATCAGTGAGTGGAACACGTCGAGCATCCGCGCGTCACGTCACCGTTCGCGTGGCAGCCGCGTCAACACCGGCTGATAAGACTCCCTCCGTCCAGCTCTAACACGGTGAGCGGAACTCAGCGCGAGCGAGACGGGGCGCGAGAGCGTTTAGCGGCGAGCGAGGCGAGTTGGCTAGCGGCGGGCGGGACCGCGGGAGTCGCCTCGTCTTCGGCCAGTTAACTCTCGGGCGCACTTGGGGGCTCACGCCGATTCCGCAGTCCGAACTTTTCGCAACTTCGAGAATGTCGCGTTGCGCTCTCCTCCTTGTGGCCCTGGCTGGGCTGGCGCTGGCCGCCGACGAGCTCACCGAGCTGAAGGTCGAAGTCGTCAGCGTACCCGAAGGCTGCACGGTCAAGTCTAAGACCGGTGACACGCTAACTATGCACTATTCTGGCACCCTTGATAACGGCGAAAAGTTCGACTCTAGGTAAGTTTTACTTGTAAACCTGTCTTCTGTGCAAACTTTGTTGGTTTTTGAACATGTTTGACAAGTCTTCGATGAAGTTTGGGGTCAGTTAAGCCAGCGGCAAGGGCCGACGCGACGGCGCGGCGACGCGCGGGCGTTTTCACTAACGCGCGGATTCCGGTTCGCTCTTCTGAGGACATCGAAAGCGTCAGAGTTGACTGACACCGCGTTCGATTCTCGCGATGTTTGCTCAGCACTCCGCTGCACCCGGATGTCGCTATTTTGGATATGACTTTTGTGTAAATAAGTTCATCTCTACATAATTTTGTCGCGGTTAAGGTCGGTTTCTTGAGGACACGGGACACGTCAAACTTACTTGACAAGACGGAGATTCCTCACTCGGACCGATTATAACCGAGGTGCTGTGCAAGGTTTGTAGGTTTTTAAATGTTATTTTTTTAACGAGGTCGATAAAATGTCAATTCGGTGCGATAACGGTAATTACATACCTACATATTTCGAGTTACTGCGCACGTTTTAGAACAACTATAAATAGGTATTTATGTGTTTTTTTGCTTATACACTGTTGCGTAGTAAGTATTGTATATTCCTAAATCCAAGAAAACGATGCAAGCGGGGCGTGGCGTGGCCTGAGCGTGGATTTGCAGCAAACTTGGCTTTGGCGAAATATCACACTGATTATATACCTGTCGGCCTTTGACGTTCGTTTTCCACTGACCATTCTTGGTAGCGCGAGCAATCAGCACACAGCCTGTAACTCTATCATGAGTTGCAACTACTATTACAAAGACAACTTTATTAACGAAATATTAATATTTTTATGAGGTTCTTTCATTATTGACTTGGTGGGAAATTTTGGTAGTAGATTTGCTGCTAGTGTTTGATGATAGCCGTTGACTATCCGCCGGCTTTAGTATGGAGAATATCCCAATATATTTTAAAGAAGAAGAAAAACATTTATTATCGCAATAACACACAAATCACAGAAGCAAAATAAACAGATAAGTGACATAATATGGACAACATCAGAAAGCAAACTAAATACACAACAGACAAAACGAATAAATAAAACAGGACCATAGATGTAGCCTGTGGTGTGTCTAAGTTGCCACAAAAGTCAGCTGACTCAGCGTTGTGCTGAGGAAGTGATCCCTCAGCGCTGATTTAATACCTCTGTCTCTTTAGATTTTGCAAAAACTATGAGACGACAAATTCTCTGTTCATTGCAAAATATACGGTATGTTTTCTATTTCACGAAGATTACAACTGCCGCTGAATACAACGTTATGTTCGTTATAACTTAGGTAGACTCAATTCTAAAAACTGATATCCACTGGACTGCGGCATCGAAATATCGGCATTTTTTTTTTCAAAATCGATTGCTGACACAGTACATATCTGCATTGCCCTTTTATTTCTCAGAAAAGTTTTTATTGGAGCATGGCGGTGCCTTGGAGGACCTAGGGTGCAGATCTGGACAGAAAATTACAGATTACCACTAAATAAGGTCTTAAACTTACGACTTCGTCAGTGCCATGAAAAGGCAAACTATTTTGTCATTAGTCTAACACTGCGTTTCCCAAAGAGCGGTACGAGAACCCCTAGGGCTTCGCCATTCGTCGGTAGGGGGTACCCGACAAGATTTACATAGTGCAATGTAATTTTAAGTGTAATCATCTAAAATATACTTATAGAATGGGTAGATATACCGATTTTCCTGTTTCAAATCTCAAAATTTCTACCATTTTTTCTAGTTCATTTGCTAGTCAGTTTGCTCACTGGATTTTATGTTTTATTTATTGTTAGTTGCGGTAGGTGGAACCGTAACTTGGAGAAACCCTGGTCTAGTATACTGGTAAAACGGTTTTCCAATTTTCGTTTCCAATCAGCCGTCCGACGGATTCTCCAACAGCCTTTTAGTAAAGTTATAGGACGGCAGAATTATGGGCATCAGAGAGAACTTACTACACTTCGAATTGGGCGTATAATATAAGGATGATGTGGTCTGGGTGGTTTTCACCCATCACGCATTTTACTGGTACAAGGTAATAATAAAAATACAAACTAAAAACATTGAATTTTAAAATTCAATGCTAAAAAGGCGTATATTTCATTATCACACGTCAGCCACAATACATAAGTGAAATAGCGGATATTCGATTACAACGTCAACCGTGGGTAATATTTGACCAGCTGTGTACTTCTGTGAACACTTTAAAGACAATGGCATCAAATTAAAACATTGTTAGCAATATTATCAGCAAGGAATTAAAGTTTTAAAAATGTTGCGTGGAGTTACATCCTGCTGTCAGAAGTTGCAAAACAACAAGTTCGTTGCGAATATACTTGGCAAGGTTTTTTGACCGATTTTAGAAATCTGGCCAAGTGCGTTGTATTGAACTTGTTCTGTAAATTTATCATTAAAATACTATTATTATTCGGGGAGAAAAAAAAATTACATCCCTAATTTAGGTGTAGGGCGGGTACTAGAATTTTTTTTTCTAGGATTTTATTCTACCGTCTTGTCGGCAAGACAAGACTTATTCAAGACAAAATAATACGCAATATAATTTTGAACACACATAAAACTTTTTCTATATATATAAGTTTTTTTTCTAAAGCATAAAGCGAAATTGACAATGCGTGTATGCAATTTTTTACTCTCCCATTTTAAAGCTACGTTTGGTTCCCCGAATGATAATCGGTTTGCTGGAAGAGAATGCTTCTTGTATTAAGCACGCCCTTGTACAATGTAGTTAGTGCAATAAAGAATTAAAATAAATAACAATAACAATCCAACTGCGTGTTAAATTGATTTTGAGCCTTCGTTCATGGTTTGGGATTTTGAGCAGACTTACCAGAATTCGCTTTTGCCTCTATGTTACGAGTCCGAAAATGCACGGAAACCTTTTGCGATAGCAATTATAGTATGACATTGACGGCTAGACGTTATGGACCCTGCGCGTAACTAGGCTTCTGTTTAGTTAGACCTTAGACCCCTTGGGCTGTAAGAAAGGAAAGTACAACTGTAAATATTTGGTCGCAGCTGAAATTCCACTAATTTTAAATATTATTTTCGGATGCAACGACCGTTTGCTTTGGTTACGTTGCCCAAACATGGATCATTTCACTGCGTTTACTACGGTACAGCCGGCGAAAAGGTTCTATTAAAATATGACCTCACTGTGCCCAGCACATACTCGAAGTTTTAGCTTGATAACGCCACCATCGTTAGACAATCATCAGAAAAGATGACTGACTTCGAAATTAAGTTGAATCATCGTTCCAATAAAAAAAACCGGCCTAGTGCGTAGTGAACTTACGCAACGACTCCTTTCCACCATAAAAATCATCATCATCATCATCAGCCATTTGACAGGACATAGGCCTCCTCCGTGGTTTTCATAACCATGAAAGGCGATCGAAGTATGCGATTGGATTCTCAGGAAGACGCTGCTGCCCGTCTCCTTGTATTTGATTTCCTTAGTCGCTTTGTACGACATCCACGGAAGGAAATGGAGTGACGCTTTTCTTAATCCGGCGCCACACCATAAAAATAATATTTCGTATTTACGATAGAGTAAAAACAAAAAATCGTAAAAAATTCGCGTTTATGGTTTGAAGACCCTCTTATTTTTAAAGTTATAGTCAATGTACAATATAACACATATTCTGTGAACTGACTACTTATAAATGCATACTAAACTATAACCGCCGGTTTCTTAATTTTTATTTTAACACGATCATGGGTTTGGTCCCAAACTAGGATACCCTGACATAATAGTGACTAGAGAAGAATATCATAAACCTGGAAAAAATATTGAAGTCTTATTCTATTTCACTGTTCAATTCAAGACAGAGAGAAAAACGAAGACTGCCACTTAACTATTAACTTAATAAAATCAATCTAATTAATACTTTTTTGCAATGTCCGTCGCATGGAACCCAGTCTGTGGCAATTTTTGCCCAACTGTCTGGGTCCATGCGGCTTGCATGACCAGCCCAATTCCACTTGAGCTTTGCGGTCGCAGCTCCAACATCAGCGATTTTTGTTTTGGAACGCAGCATTGGGTTCCGGATTCTATCAATCCTCTTCACACCCAGTATGCTGCGCTCCATGGCCCTTCGGCAGACCTTGAGCCTGGACTTCTGATGTTCGCGAACGCGGCAGACCAAGGCGAAGATGGAGAGACGACCTCGCAGCTTTCCTACCAGATTAGCAAAGGGTGGTTGAGAACAAGGAGGAGTGGAGAATCCAAGGGGACGCCTTTGCCCAGCCGTGGGACACTGAAATGGCTACATAAAAAAAAAACTTATAATCCGCGAACTTGCTCCCGAATTGGGGGAATATTTTCGAGGCACTTTTAAGACGAGCTTAAGCTGAGTGAGACGGGCCCTCACGGAGACTGGGACAGATATTTTAGGACTTTTACTATAGTCTCTAACTTCGTCAGTTGTTAACGTTTATTTTGGTTTATATCGCTGCGCCCGCATGCCGCCGGCCGGCCGGTTGTAACGCAGAAAACATTCATAACGATTTAAATGTCAATTCCTTGATAATTCTGATGGCAAAAATCGGGAATCCGTCAGGATTTAGTCCACGTAATGAAGGGGCTGACGGTTTCTGTACACAATGTCTGGCCTCGCTACGACACTAGTTCTCGTGTAGCCGCTGAGTCTGTATAAAGGCGATGAACTTTCTCTCTTCATCACAATGTAGCGGAAATTGTTACGTGAAGCTAGTTTAGTTTTTACGGTAATTAATTAGCGGTGGAGTCTGCTATGTGTCGCTGACTGTCTATTTGAGTGTGAGTTGCTCCAGCCAGGGCCTTACTTCATAGGACTATATTTTGACTACAATGACCATTCTAAGTACATTGCAAACCCAATTAACCCATTGATTACCAAGTAGGAATGAGCTACGCAATTACATCGAATCGTCATTATAAACTATGAATTGTAATTTTACGAAACGCAGTCCAGACGGTGTTTATATCTTGAGTGTCGTTAAAATACAGTTAATTACGGAAGTTCCTGAGTTGGAAAGCTCGTCCTATTTTTGAATTACGAGTTCGCCTATGAAGATGATGGCAAAAGATACAGACTGAATGGGCTTGTGCCAAAATTTTGCGACGCTTGACCGCGGTAGGTCCGTGGATGTCGATAGCAGGCTGACCGTGAGAGATTGCATTTGGGGAAAAAGGCCTACACTTGGCAGTGGACCGTGATTATATGTTGGTGCTAGACTATCAAGACTATATTGGATCAATATTTAAATAGGGCTTAAATCGAGTTCGTATATTTTATACGTCCTAATTTATATATAGAACGGGTATCCTTTCTAACGATGCCGAATAGACTGGCTTATTTTAACTAAGTTTACAGGTGAATCGTGCTCAGTTAAAACGTTTAGATTTGACCTTATTTGGTAATTGACCTAATGGCTGGCAACATTTGCAGTACAGATCATGATAACAATGTGATTATAACTCATGGGTTCGCTCACTGTGTTTTCCTCCGCTGTTGCGAGAATGTCATGCAGTAACACAACTTATGTAAGTAGGTAACAGAGGCTTAATAATGACCACGGGAACTAGGCACTAGTATAGGCACTTAAAATGAGGCATTTCAGTGCAAGAGCAATATTAATAATGCACATTAATGCAGTAAAGTGCTCTCTAAGCATCTGTCTACCGCGTGATTTTAAAATCGTTATTAATATTTTGTGGGCATATTCCATACTCTTTTGGTTATAATTCAAATTAATTCTTAATTCATTAATTCTTCTTGTTCCTGTGTCTCTCCACTAATGGAGGTTGGCCATCAGCTCC
This sequence comes from Yponomeuta evonymella, assembly GCA_963969515.1. Taxonomy (NCBI): domain Eukaryota; kingdom Metazoa; phylum Arthropoda; class Insecta; order Lepidoptera; family Yponomeutidae; genus Yponomeuta; species Yponomeuta evonymella. The sequence goes on from OZ018344.1 coordinate 22,464,099, forward strand.
CCATATTCTTCTTCATTTCTTGAAACGGGTCTTCCACGCTGGACACATCGGTCCATTCCCTGAGCTTTTTGAGTCACGATTTCCTTCTTCTAACAAACGGAATTATATAATTATACCGTAATGGTATAAAATATCTGTAAATATTCGTGATATCCGACTTTTGGTTCGTAACTGTAAATCCAATATGAAATTCGTGGGAAGTAGCGTTGAAAAATGTTTTCTATTAAGTATGTTAAATGTTAAAAAGTCCGTCGTCCGATGTCCGTAAGCAAGTGAAAGGACATATCATTTGGCCGATTTTTGTTACTTGCCCTGACGTTGTCTTTAAATGCTTCGGTAGATAAGTTAGTTTTTGTAACAAAAAAAATTTTTTTGACGTCCCTTTTTTTTCAAAACTATCGCCATATGTTTGTAAGTCATGGTTAAAATATCCCTCTTAAAAAAATAACAATTTCGAAATCACCCTGTACTGTTTAAGGCTGGGTCTTCTTTCATTAAACAAAACCTATCTACCAACAGTATTAATTTTTATTTGGATTTACCTAGCAACGAAAAGGTTTTGCGCATGGAAAATGGATTTTTCCGTCTAAGTTTTTTTACGTAGAGAGGTCTAGAGATAATTAAATCATTGTTTTAATTAATAAGGCGCTGGGGTTTCTTCAACGGCTCCACACTTCACTTTTAGTGAGAAAAAGTGTATAAATCTCTCACGCTCAGTTAAATATTATTGTTACTATTCAAATTGCTTTCTAACTTTCATTTGTATGATGCTTTTTATCTTACCTGCTCGACAATGGAGCACCCTTTGCGACCGAATTTCCGCGTCCCCGTTTTATAGAAAAACAGAAATAGTATTAAGATTAGAACAGAAAGCATTTATTGACGCTTTAAGACACAGGGTCGAGGCTATGGACACTGGCGTGATTGTGGGACTTACCTATTACATATTCTAACGACAAATAATAAAAAACGGCCAAGCGCGAGTACGGAACCCTCGGTGCGCAAGTCCGACTCGCACTTGGCCGGTTTTTTTACTGTAGTCTCTAACTTAGTAAGTGGGTATTGAAAGATTATTTTAGATTGAAATCGTGCCGCCCGTCTGTCGCTGGCCCGTTGTAACTAAGTTAGCTCTCCTAATTTCGCAAATAATTTTTTTGTGCACTTCGCATAAGTTACCATTTATTCGTTTCTGCGCATCGACGGACACGTTTTACGTTCTCATGCAATGCAAACGTCGTGCTAAAATCTGGTGTAGATTGTCGGTTATTAAAACAAAGTTCAGCGCGTGAGAGCGCGCACTGTCAGCTCTTTGTTCACTGAATGCTCAATCGTACTAAGCATTAAACATAACATATTATCTTATATTAGTGAAAAACAAGGTGACTATCCCAACCTCGACATCTACTAATAACAGATTCTTATCAGCTCTCTATCTCTATTTAGAGCCCGTTTTATCATGTTACCGGATTTGGCTGGACAGTTGACACAATAGTAAATAATTGTTGGCTATAATCGCTATAGAATGCGCTAAGTAAGAAGCATCTTGCATCATTTCAATTGGCGTTCGGCAGTGCGTAACAATGTATATCTCAACTCCGGTCAGCTACGAAAGTGATTTCAAAATGGCGTGTACTGTACTTCGTTACGCAATTGGTGACTGCAATGAAAATGAGAAGGCTTAGCTGCCGCCGACCGTACTTATTAGATACCGTGTTTGCAGAGACGTCCTTCGGCAGAGGCGAGCGGGTGATTGATCCCGCTGTGAATGTGTCTCTGCTCACGAGCGGAGAAAATGATCAACGCTTTCCATTAAGAATTTAAATTACTTTGTATTTGTGTTCAGCCCGTGGGGCAGCCCCGATTTAATTGCAGAAAGAAAATAGCGCTCGCCGGATTACCGAAAACGGACTTAGTAATTAATAAAACAAACACGCCTTGTGAATAGAATAACTGGACGGATCGGTCTATTTATCGATCCAATCTATTCAGTGGCACCTAGGGGGTGCAAGCGCGACCTAGCCTTAATCTCAGTTAAGGCACTGATAACAGCCGACTGACCTATTGAAGCCGTGTACATTATTTTAGGAAAATGTGATTAGTATTACGTACTAGTGAAAAATAGATATTTATGTTCTTAACTTTGTTTCTGAAGACACTGGTTTCCAAAGGACATCATATACAAAATCTCTAAATAAAAAAAATGCCTTACAATCGTGTCTAGTTATTTATTTAAATTTATCGATAAGCTTAAGGCAAACAACACATCATATTGTACTTAACAAAATTGTGACTTTATATTTTCAATTGGTCCAAGGGTTGTCTGGAAGAAAATGTTATTAGAAATAAGGCGGCCAAGGCCGCAATTATGATTCTTGGCAAAATTTTATGTCATGAGCTCTAGTGTACAGTAAAACAATATTTTTATCTGATCTTATTTCTAAAATGCTCCTGAGACACCTGAATTAGAGCTGGGACTTGACTCTTGTAAGAATTCCTCCACGAGCGTAAGCTAGAAGCAACCTAACGGAACTTGCGTAGCGCTTCTTTTAGCAAAGCTATTCTAATTTATAGAAAACACGGACGCAAAAAAAACCCACATAGAGGGTCTGCCGTACAGAATTTAAAACATTAAAACCTTTTCAAATTTTCATAAGATAAATAAATAGAACTAAACTGTGCTTTCAATAAGACGTGTTAAAATTAACAGTACCTACAGTTTCTAATTTACAAGGAATTTTGTTCATTTTTCATTTTGTTCAAATGTTTGTGACAGCTAGCTATGTTTAACTTGTCGCAGCTTCGGTGGTGTTTCGATTCAAAAGGATGTTTCGACTCAGTCTATCCTGTACGTTACATCCCTGTACGTATGAAATAAGCCTTTTCCCGCATTAACTTACTTGTGTAACATCTCGGGAAGCTATCGCTACAGTACAAATAAAGCTATCGCGACGTGCAGCCACTTTTTCGTAAGTGGCATGATTATACGGTATTCGCTTCCAAACAATACCCGCCGTTATTACTAGGATTACCTAGCGATTAGTTTGCAGTTCCCTATAAAGTGTTCCTGTTTTAGATAGACTGATAGTAGATAATAGTATAGTACCTACATAACTTTGTTACGGCCCAAGTGTCACAGAGCAGTAAACTCTTTAATAACGTGGCTTGAAGACGTTTAAGGATGACGATGCTTATAATTAATTCATAAGCAGCCTATATACGTCCCACTGTAAGGCACAGGCCTTCTCCCAGGGAGAGAGTATTGGCTTAATCATCACGTGTGCCCAACGCGGTTTGGCGATTTCAAGCTCTGAGGTATGTGGATAGCTGAGACACCCAGGTTTCCTCACGATGTTTTCCTTCACAGTTAGCGAGTGGTATTGCTACTATAACTTCATAAAGATATTGTTGATTCAGAATCTCGAAGTATCGGTTAATCAACATTGACTAGACAAAAGAGTTCAGGGCCCATGTTATGAAAAATGCGACTTTATCGGAAGGGTCGTCAACGTCGCGCTTGATCCCGACAATTCACTCGAATCTAGCGACAAATACGGTTCTTTTTTTGAATAGCTATTACAATTCAAGTAAACTATTCGACTATAGAAATTATTCGAAAAAAGAACCGTATTTGTCGCTAGATTCGAGTGAATTGTCGGGCTCAAGCGCGACGTCGACGACCCTTCCGAACACATCGCTGCTTCCTAAATGCGACATTATCGGAAGTAGCGAGATGGTCGCTTGTCAGTGTCGAAATCCGAATCTCAATCCGTAAAAATCGGTATTATCGCTATGCATTTCTAGCGTTCATTACTCAGGAACTTTAGACACTATAAAAAACCGCCCAAGTGCGAGTCGGACTCGCGCACAAAAGGTTCTGTACCATTATCTATACAACATTAGACACAAAGATAGAGAAAAAACGGCAAAAAATCACTGAATGTATGGGAGCCCCTCTTAAATATTAATTTAATTTAATTATTTATTTTTGGAGCTAATATAGAATTAAATATTCTGTGAACATTTCAAGCGTCTACCTGTTGCCGTTATTAATATCGAGCAAAAAACGGCAAAAAATGCGTTTTTTGTTGTCTGGCATAGGTTAATATGTTTTAACCTTTTGCAATGCCCCATAAAGAATGTCTTTATGCGCCATACCATACCGTTCTACAATAAGATCCGTGAAGTTGTATTGATTGATGTTGACAAAATTCGAATTTTTATTGTATAAAGGCAAAATGCGGTGGTAGCGGAGCGGTAGAACGCCGGCTTGTCATTCGGGAGGTCGTGGGTTCGAATCCCAGCATGTACGAATTACTTTGTTTTCTAAGTTAGGTACATTTGTGAATAGGTTCCACACGTTGTGAAGTTATAGCAGCAATACCACTCGCTAACGGTGAGGGAAAACATCGTGTGGAAATGAAATTGCCAATCCGCGGTGGGCACGCGTGGTGATTAAGCTCATACTCTCTCTCTCTCTCTGAGAGAAGGTATGTGCCCTGCAGTGGCACGTATACAGGCTACATTTTTAGGCAAAACATGAATTCCTTGTTATTACTCAAAACTCCGTTATTCGTATGAGAATCGTGAGTTTGCTTTTTGATTATTGGAAGCAGTGCAGTCTTTTGGATAGAGAATAAACAGTATTTTTCATTTATTTACTTACAAATTTTCACAATCGATAACTTTTTTATAAGAACAAGTTGTATGCACTGGAGAGCAGAAATATTGGAATACTAGCTGTGCCCGCGACTCCGTTCGCGTACATTTCGATTTTTACGAAGCATTTGTATGGGGGCCACGTCTTATCATAACTGGAGCTAGAATTTAAATAGCCTATCCTGTGTCCCAGATGTCTATATGTTTTTATACCAAATTTCATCAAATTCGGATAATTGGTTTAAGAGTTATGGAGGAACATACATACATACATACACACATACAGAAAAAAATTCTAAAAATCGTGAAATTAGTTTCAGTATCATATATTGAGCCTATAAATACAATATCTCTGAAAACAAACTAACTTACTCCATGACCGACCCTTACAGATTTATTATTAGTATAGATAGATTACAAAGTTACAGGATTCGTACAATTGCATTGGCAGATTCTATTCTACTAGGTGGAGAGTAACAATAAAGTTAACCATACAGAATAGAATAAATACTCGGTATTGTTAAGGCTTGGTTATTCTATGAATGGGTACTTATGTACTTATGTAACTGCTTACTGTGCTAAGTACTGCAAGTACAATAACAAGTACCGTCGTAACTGGGAAAGTTTTATGTTAGATTCACTGGAAATTCAACGTGATTTTGCTTTCCAAACACTACAATTTTTGTTCTCTTATTTTATTTTCTTAATTTTTTATTGGAACACTAACAACATAAACATGATACAATAGCAATTCTTATAAACTACGAGTATTAACCCTTCATGGTTACTAAAACCACGAGGGAGGCCTATGTCCTGCAGTGGGCGTCAAATGGCTGATGATGATGATGATGATTAACGAACAGCCAGAACAGCTTTTCACTAATAATCCGAGCAAGAGAAGCTTACTGTAATGACCTCCACACCACATAATCCCTTGTCCGGTACAAAACGTGCTATGGTAACCAGGCAAGGACATCACAACCATGGAAATACACGGAGACTGAGGCACGGCGCGGCCGCCAGTGGGAATCGGACCCCCCTCCTCCGGCATGGTAATCAGATGTGATACAGCTAGACCAATGAGACAGTCAAAACCTACTTTGTTATACACGGTGTAACCCAGTATCTATCCAAAAATGGAGGGTTTTTACAATGAGTGTAAACCGGCTGTAGCAATTTTTCTCTGGCTTTACGGAACATCCCCCGGCTGCGGCCAAGGGGGTGGGCAGCATTACTAATTCACCCGCAGGCCCGCGCGATGACAGAACCTTGTCGCTGTACTCTTTACTGCCTGGCTTGTCGTTAAAGGTCTATACATGTTACAACGGTGTGACTTAGTTATAAGCGGCCTTAATTTGTATTATCTTTTTGGAAATAAATAATTTACTTTCTTACTTAATTACGTGCGTGCGGGCTTCCTAAATAATCCTTAAATACTTATCAAGTTAGACACTTCTGTGCAAGTGCACAAGTAACACGTCTCCGCAAACTTAAAAAAACTTTATGGATAACAATAGGTTCTAGACTGTAGGTAAAAAAATAATATCTATCACAATTTACGTTTCTACAATAAGATCCCTGAGGATATTAAGCTCGCAAGACACGCGGTTCAATAAACGTGTAAAGCACACTTTGTGCCAAAAAAGCTACTATAACATTAAAGATGATTTAGATGAAAATGATGTCTGGAATTAAAGCCAGTTCAATGCATGAGTTCCAGGTTTAAGAATAATTATATAAATTCTCTAAATTAAGGATTTGAAAAGACTAAGTTTGGAGTTTTTTTGTCCATTTTTTCTCCAAAATGATCTAGATTTTGAAATGGACACCTAGTTTAAGTTGTAACGTTCATTAAGTCGTAGTTTCGGTGCTACTTTGAATAAAAAAATTGATTTGATTTTTGAGATTTATGAAGTTCACTTTTTGCAAAAATGTCTTATGAAATAAGATATTTCTTTCTCCATTGGTCGCGTTTGGTAGCACCGGATCGCCCCTTAAATGCACCGCTTCTGCGTGTATCGGTGTATCACTATCGCGTATCACTATCTCTGCGCGAATATCACTTCAGCGCAATAGAGAGGGGCAAGTTGTATTGAAGCGGAACATAACATAATATGCATTTGACAGCCCGGGCAACACATATCAAACTGCTAGCCCAGTAACAAGCGCTCACCGAATTCCAGTATTTCTCGTATTGATCCCGCTATCATACTACGAATCTAGAAATGGATCCAAGCTACGGTACAGGAGTCGGATAACCGAATCCTTCAAAGTGTCCTTTGCCGTAGAGTTTGAGAAAATATTCTCCGAAGTCAATATGCTGAAGGAACTAAAAACTTCTGTTAAATTTTTATGCACTGCCTGCGCCAGTTTAAGACTGAGCTTAAAAATGCAACCACTATCGCACAGAACCTTAATAAAGAGAGTGAAATACTAAAAAACAAGCTGTCAAACGTCCTCAAACTTTGAATAGTCGAGCAGTTGGCGAGCTTCTAGAAAATGGTGGTGAACGGCAACCCTGAAAACAGGAGCGAGAACCTGGTGGCGGTCATCACCGACTCACTTCAGTCGTCACCAACCCGATTGACGGCCTTGATGTCTTATCCTTCGCTAGAGTGAGGAAGGTTGACCTCGAAAACCCCATCTACCTCCGTACCATCATCTAACGAGCTAGCCCAAGTCCGCGGCTCCGTATCCTCGCTGCAATATCTAAATTTAACAAAACCAACCCGGTATACTTGGGCCAAGACATCTGGACTACTCTGGTAGTAACGCATCAGTGATTGTAACTGAGCACCTATCACATAATTACAAATCCCTCCATACCAAATGAAGTGAGAAAATTCACATTTGAAAATGGCTCATAATGAGTATTACAGGCAAGATAATTTGTCAAACGATGCCAAAATCGTTGGCTGGTCAGTAATAGAGTATCTTACATAGTCTCCAGTAAGATTACGTAATTTCCTCATGTTTAGCAAGTAAAATTGCCAATCGTCATGTGCTTAATATTCAATAATAGAAGTTGTTGATTACGCGTCAAAAACATACACACATGAGGAAATGTGGAATATTTAGCTTCCAACGTGGTCACCGCACTGTGGACCAACCAGAGAGGCCCACGTGTCGGTGCAAATAAGTAACTAGAGGTAAGTACAGTGGCCTGCGTTGCTAATGGGACACGCGGTGAAAATTCATCCGTTTTGCTTCGCGATAAGAGACCTTATCGACAAGGTCGGGCGCAACTGGGCCAATTAGAAATCGGCTACGGGTGCGAGGTGTGATAACGCTCAATATAGTTTGCCTTAAAGCCTAGGTAGGGAATGAGCAAAATGGCGACAAAAAATATTATAACATCTCACTTGTTATAATTTGCTTGAATAATTTGGTAATTTACTAAAAATATCTGCAGCTTAAGGTTACCCGGTCACCCCTAAAAGTCACCTCGAGAAGTGAAATGTAGGTACGCGGTACGCGACCCGATAGCTTACTGACCTATCGAAGTTTTGTTCAACATAATTTATCGCGGATTGATAACGAACTAGCTGTATGTGTATACCTTTGTATAGAGAAAATATAATGAAAGATTGCACATCACCGAGGAAGGGAAAAATACAACTAGGGGCTAAGTGGTTTTGATTGGTACGGTCGATAAATAAATAGTTGATTCCAGTAGAAAGTTTAAATACTCTAATTAAATTACTATGAAAAGATCTAACATTTTGAATGCGCGCGGTTTATGCATCGTTTTCTGAACTCCACCATGTGTCCCGGATTTTAGTCAAAGTAAAGTGAAGTTAAAACGTTTCCATTTGAAGAAAGTCGACAGTTTGTGCACAGACTTTCGATTGTCTCGGATTGTGCGACCTTAGCGAGTTGTGTGAATCGGCGCGGCCACTTTCTCGAAACAGTCACGACTTGAAGGCATCCTGTACGAGGTACGAGTAGTAAGCATTATAATAGCAAGTGAATCAATCATCAATTACCCCAAAATTAGTATCCCTGTGATATGATAACCAGACAGAGACATCACAAACTTGGAAAAGCTCCCGGACTGAGGCAATTTGTACAAATGTATGGCGAAGCCAAGTGAAGAACTGAACCAAGACCTCTGTCATGATAATCAAGAAATAGTCATCAAACTCTACTTTTAATTGCGCTTGAATTAGTTTTTTTTTCTTGAAAAAGCAGTGATTTTATTCTGTCTTCGCGCCTTCATGTCAGTATGCTTTGGCAGTCAGTACCTTCTGTCAGTAGATTTATCATAGTGTATTGTTTATTCAGTTCTCGTGCTGGCGATCTCTGATTGCATAATTATGTGTGTTTGGTGCTCTCGACCCACTGCCGCTTGATTCCGAAACAACTTTCTACAGTGAGGAAGTAAATAAACACTCTGACGATACTTTGTACCAGCGACTCACAAAGTGGACTCCGCGGAACGCAAGAGTTGTTCCAAATAGTCAGCGTGGTTCTGCGAAACACTCGAGTTTTTAGATTATTTGACAGTTAAATAATCCCTCGGCTACCAGCCAGCGACTCGCAAAGTGGACATGGACTCATTTTCAATTTACACCTTTGTCAATAAAGGGAACTATTTTGCTCAGGTTTTCAGCATTTGTTTTTTCACTGCTACCTCAACACTCAGCACAGGAGTGATCACTCCATTTATGTACTGAATGGAATTACTCGGTACAGATTAAAGGATGTTCTGCAATACACAGAATTAACCACAGACCTATTTCCAAAGCACCTAATAGCTGAAGCATCAAACAGCATGCTTGTACTACAGAGCTCGGCGGATGCTACTGCGAATTGTTTAGCTGAGCGGTTAAACCGTTTACTGAGAGTGTGCCCCCTGCTAGATGCGGCCACGGCTACGGTGCGAGCGAGGCGCGCCCGCCGAGCGAGCACCGATAGGATGCGGAGGTATGTGCAACACTATCGATGTACCGTGCCCGGAAATGTTGCCAATATGCTCGGCACCAGTTAGTGCTGCCACTTTTTAACAAAATCGGGTCTAACGATTTCGTAAAAGTCGTTATGAACCTTCTAAATCACATAGCTAGAATTGAGAGAGAAATATTGCGTTGGTTTGTACATGTGGAGAGGATGAAGGAAGAATTTTTTATTGATATTATTATTGACTTATGACCTATTTACCAATTTCACCTTACATGCAAGGTATTAAGAGCTCAGAGTTGTCTATTTTGTAAATCTTCGTTAGAAGTGTTTGTGAGACAGAGACGCAGAGTAAATAATGGCATCAGAATATTTTCATTTATCTTTTTTACTGTATACTTAAAACAATAAGGGTTAATCTCGCGTGACCTTTGAGTGACTCGGCACGAAGAATTACATTTTATCATTATTTCTTTCTCACTGGGATGTTGCTCGCGGAAAAACGTTCGTAAGTTCGTCACCCCTTAGTGGACGTATTAAATACGGCTTTTTAATGGTTTTAATTTAGCCGCAATCTGAAAAGGTGTACCGAATTCGTCGCTTCGAGAGGACATACTGTGGACGGTGTTTCAGTTATTTAGGCCTTTATAAAAGCGTATCGAGCATGTCTCTCCTTAGGGGACGTATTGAATAAGGAAAGCCATAATATACGCTTCCGGGTCAAACCTGAGAGGTGGCAACTCTAACACGAATGTAGCATGGATGCCCCCGCATAGAGATGGGCCGGGGAGAATGTAGCATGGACGCCCCCGCATAGAGATGGGCCGGGGAGAATGTAGCATGGACGCCCCCGCATAGAGATGGGCCGGGGAGAATGTAGCATGGACGCCCCCGCATAGAGATGGGCCGGGGAGAAGGTTCTCCTAGAATTTTAAATTAGAATTTATAAATTGAAAAATGATGTCTTCGTTCAGTTATTCACTGTCATCCACAAATACTCCCAAGTTCACTATAAATCATTTCAGTAAAGATAGTTCGCATGATCTTTCCAACTATAAATATGTGAACATCCTGCTCCGCCCATCACTTTTCCCACTTATTGTTATTTAAAGTACCACTAGGGCGAGATTGTTATTGCTACTTTCATACCCGGGCGTATTGGCAATATTCAAGGGCACGGTGCTTCAATAGCAACATCCTTGCTCCTTGCTGTGCGTTGTGTTCAGCGAGCTATTGACGCGTTTTGCTTAGCGTTAACGTGTATATACAGGTATATTTACTTTTTTTTCGAGCACTAAAGCAGTTTTTGAAGACTTTCCAGTGTGAAAATTTTACAGTTTCTACGGTTTTCTGTTGATTTTGTTCCAATGTACCGCATTTCACAATAGTTTCATAGCAAAAACGGTGATGCAGTCACAAAAAATACTTGATAGATAGCACAACCAGGAGTAAGAATTACAAAGAGTTTCTTATATCTAAGTAGTGGTATACAATTTGTGGTCTTTTCGCTCAGAGAGATCTCTTCTAGACAATCTTTGGATGAAATGGATTGCAGGAAGAATATAATCGGTGGATAAGAGAATTTGAAATATAATGGTATGTGAAGTAACAAATCTGTATAGTGAAAGATTATTAAGTACTTATAATGATATAATATATTACATAACGTACATATAGTTACGTACAAAATAAATACACAATTAAATACATATAAGCAACAGTTTCCTTGACCGTGTTGTTAACATTCCCCTATGACAACAGGGGCAGTTAATATATTACTTAAGACAATTTTTGCTTTGTGATTCGTGCGCCTATATTTTCGACTGGCATTTGATCTGCTAGGGGTAAATTGTAAGGAGCGAGGGATGCCTAAACTAATTTGCCGCGAGAACCCACCGCGGGTAAACCCAGGTCGCGCTGTGGGAGCACGATGTAATGTAGTCCATCCAATTGAGTCGACAATAGCGGTCCCGGCTTTTGCGCGGCTCGCGCCCCTGTATCATCCTCTCCCTTCGGCAGGTCGGCTCAGGAGCAAAACATGTAGACAGGCCCAGAAGTTGCTCATCACAAGTAGGATTTGAGCAGAATTTCCAGTTCTTTGGTGTCAAATGCGTCGACTTCTCTTCGGACGCCGCGCTCCCAGATGCTGTGGTGGCAAATCGGTTTCACATTCGACAGATTGTGAGTTCGAATACCGGCATGTACGAATAAATTTTTGTATTTGCAGCAGCAATAGCAATACCATAGAAAGACACTAATAATTCATGGCTACGAAATTCCACGGCAAAAAAGTGTCAAATACTTAGGAGTTATATTTGATATAAAAATAAACTGGATATCACTGGTTGACTTGCTTCGGCTAAAAGGTAGAAGTTCAATTTTAAACAGACGAAATTCTCTGAAATAAAAAAATCAAATAAAAAAAAAATCAAAATGTTAAATAACCTTAATCCGTCTCTGTATCATATCTGCTTCATCCATATGGAGTAGCCGTATGGAGTAGCGAAACCCATTTCACAAAAACCCATTGCCCCGCTCTATTAGTAGAAGTCGATATAAAGATTTATCACACATCAATATGAACCATAGATACTGCCTACTTCATCACTATGTGCTTGGCAGTGATTCGGAGTGCGTGCGATCAAGCTTGGACCAAAGGTAGGTAGTTGATTTGTAAGAGCGCAAAAATATTCCTGTTCCTCCCACTAATCAATAAAAAAATTAATTCCTTGTGAATATTTCAGTGTACCTGTGAATATATTATAGTAATAAATGTGACCTCTTTTTAATGATAAATAGTGAATACTATTAATTTATAACTGTAAATAAATATTGTTGATAAAAAAAAAACAAATAATAAAAAATAATGTGACCTCCTCAAAGTTAACGTGTGAAAACATCGATCTTAAAAGTACTTAGACAGATTGATATAAAAATTTCCTTTCTATGCAATCAGTTTAAATATGTGCTCTAGCCTGATAATGTTTCCTACCAGGATATACATGGTATATATATATATATATATATACCATGATGACTGTGTTTTGGTTTTTATACTTAAAATTAATGAAATAAAGACTTGAACATCAATCCATAGAAAAGATCACCGGGAAACTTAAAAGTCTGAGGTGTTACCTTAGCGCTTGATATCGTCTGACTGACTAAGCACACTTGGTGTTTATACCCGTACTCTCTCTGTTAGAGAAGGCTTGTGCCCTATCATCATCATCATCATCAGCCATTTGACGCCCACTGCAGGACATAGGTTTTACCATAATCGCCACGCCTGGCATGCGGGTTGGCGATCGCAGTATGCGTCTCCTGGTAATGTATTTCCTTAGTCGCCTTCTATGACATCCACGGAAGAATATGGAGTGACACTATTCTTAATCCGGCGCCACACAGATAGAAACCCCAAAGAAACCGTAAACTGACACCTTATCCCAGAAGTGCGCTACTCCGATCGCCGCCAAGAGATTTGAGTTATTTGGGAACCGTACACCAGAGATCTGATTCGCGGCAGATCAGTGGTATGGTATCACGGTCTAATTGGCAGTTGAAACACAAGCGGAAAAACGTAAATCACAATTGATTGCATCGTGTGGATGTTATTTTATTCCGTATCGTTCAAGGATGATTAAGTAGAGCTTCTTCCCCTCCACAATCTGCAGTCTAGATTTATATGCGTATCTGCCTACATCTTGAAATTCCAGCCGCACCTTCCCGGAACCTGTCGAACGGAGGCATTTGATGTAAGCACAAAATATTCGCTGCATGCCTACCGGCTCGGTACAGCGATACATAGTACTCTATCAACGTTAAAAACCTTACACAGAGTCGGAGAGCAACATATAGCTCTTTAAGCCTCTATAACATAACATTAAAAGTATTCAAAAGAGCTGGTGTGCTTTGAAGGAGGCCTGTGTTGCAGGAGTAGACGAGTACAGGCTGATGGATTGATTCCAGAAACCACAAATTGAATGGCATAGGCGACATTACTAAGAGTAGTGATTGCACCGATGTAATAAAGTAGCGTTCGCTACTATACCTAATTTATGTGTCTCAAGTGAATCGGTGTTTTTTTATTCAGGAATACATTTCTTAAATCACTAATCATAACCCCTTCAAACATATGCGAAAAATATGTTGGTTCCAGCGAACGGAAACGTTACCCATACAAAGTCTTGACGGCACCATTAGTTCTACAAAAAAGTAACTTTACAGGAAAACGTAGAGCTTCCCGTGTAAAAACCACCGTCATGGCAACGTAGACGTAATAGCTTACGTAGATGTCTAAGCTCCTTTAGGTGCAACGTTGTAAAATGACTTGAAGGTTATATCGCTGTGATTCCTTCTCGTAACGTTGTCAGTGCACACAATACAGAATGTTGCAGAAAGATTTGGTAGGAGTTAAGGATATTTTTATACTCATAAATACGATCACCATAAGGCGGTCCACCTGTTTATTTGGTTCACCAGCACTAACACAGAGGAAGCACTAACCACCTACCTCTGTCTCCGTTGTTGACAGTAAAACCGAAGTGCGACGGAACGTCATAAAAGTTGTATTAGTGTTGCCACTTGTAAGTTCAATCGATAGTCAAGTTCGGACCGCAGCCATGTTGAGAACTTGTCGATAGATGCGCATCACTAGTCAATAAAGTAAGATTGTTGGGGTGGAGAGACAAACTAGACATCGCTAAAAGTATAGCAGCCGTGCTACCTAAATGCTTGGACTAAGTATTGTTTTAGTTGGCATTCACTCTCTTCTTTCATCTTTCCCACTTTGTGGAAAATATAACGTAATGTTTACTTAACGTTCCGTGTGGCGCCGGATTAAGAATAGCGTCACTCCATTTCGTTCCGTGGATGTTGTAGAAGGCGACTAAGGAAATAAATTACCAGGAGACGGGCAGCAGCGTCTTCCTGAGATTCCAACCGCATACTGCGATCGTCAACCCGCCTGCCAAGCGTGGCGATTATGGCAAAACCCTTCATGGTTATGAAAACCACGGAGGAGGCCTGTGTCCTGCAGTGGGCGTCGAATGGCTGATGATGATGATGATGATGATAACTTAATGAAATGAGTTTTCAATCCAACGTCAATGTTTTGACAAGGCACAGTCGCCCTCCGAATACTCTTTAACATTATTCTGCTGTTTAATGTCAGACATCTTTGTCGTGTAAATAATCCACAATATTTTAAACCGCGTCGTATGGAACTGTAACATATCTTGAGTAATATTGCTGTAGAAACTTATGCAGTGCCCCATAAAGAATGCACTAACTTTTGCAAGTCTAAATCGTGAAAATGACCAATAAAATTATGTGTCGTCGTAGAGAAAGATCAGAGATCAGACGGATGTTGCCAGCATTGAAGAGTTGTTTCGCTAGGTGAGAAATTAAGAAGAATATGGGGAGCTGAAGGCCAACCTCTCATAGTGCAGAGGCACAGGCAGGAGAAGAACATAATGATGACAATTGTCATTATATTGTAAAATGAAAAAATAAACGAGTAAATATCCGTGGAAATTCAGTTTCTATTGTCTAGTGCTCGTGTTAACCTTAGAAAATACTACGTGTAAATAACTAAGAGTAACGGTGACCCCACACTAGGCATAGCCGGTACCGTGGGCGTAACAACATGAACTGGGTGTTATATTAACATCACATTACTTAGAAAACAAAGTCATTACAGTACATGCCGGGAATCGGACCCACGACCTCCCGACCGTGAGGCCGGCGTCACTGCATACTGTGCTAATATTGCTAATGATAATGAGACGCTGCGTGAGACGCTGAGACGATCCTTCTGTCCTCTTTCCTCTCGAGAGGAGCAGGTGAAGTGTACCGACCGAGTAACAGCCGCCGCGTCTTAATATTTGATGTCTGTAAAAAAGCGCGTTCCATCGCCCCAGACACACTTACCGAGGCTCTCCGTCTCGCGGCGTGTACTCAATCAAGCCAATAGTTTCCTCGCATATTTATTATGGAACCCGTATTTCTGCCAGCCGAAATTTATTTCGAGTATCACGCAAAGAGGCTTATAAATAAGTGGGTAGTTGCACCGCAGAGGTTTATTCTGCTCGCTGCGACGAAGGCGGCAGTGCAGGGCCGCATTTCATAGAACTACAATTATTAACTTAATTTCGGATTCACAGAAATATCGTCGACTTGTTAATAATGTGTAGTGCTTACGAAGTTTTAGCTTAAAAACTGCAATTCATAGTTTATTATGACAATACGATATACATTGTGGGTTAGTACAATAATTGGTTTTCCTACTTTTGGATATGGACATAAAATTTTCAGTAAACCACGAATTGTAGTTCTATGGGATGAGATGGTTTTGGGTACTTAAATGTATATTTATTTATGTTTCACTTCTCATACTCTGAAAGTGCTTATTTGTGCAGGATATAGCAGCACAAAATCGAATTTTGTGCACAAGTGCATCAACGTATCTACTCAGCATACAGCCAAACACAATAAGAAGTTCATAGATAGAATTTGTTATTTTATAATATTAACTTTAATTTATTTGCCTTGTGTTATAAGACATAAAATATATTAAAATTTTAATTCAAGTACGGTAGGTTATTTAATTAATTTAAGAAAATTATTATTACAAAATTTATTTAATATAAGGCTGTATAGGTCTGCAGCCCACCCAAGCCCAATACCAATGTCGTAAGATTTGAAAAAAAAAAGCGGCGGGAAACCGCTCTTGCTTTTTCGTGCGTTTATTAATTTCTTCAATTTGCAAAATTATACTAGGTACTGTTTTATTTCCTCGCAATCAAAGTGAAAAGCAGAGTTTATAACTCGTCCACAAAACCATTTTATCCTCGACATTAATATGCTAAAAGTCTCGGATAAAAATGGTTCGTTTTGTGCACTTGTTGTAAAATCTACTATATTTATTTATTGATACTCTTATTGCACTTAAAAAATTATTGCGCCTATAAGCATTTTCTACTAGTCAACCGCTACTTAAGTGTATAGAGTTTTTTAAGGCCTTAGGGCGCTTATGAACGGGCTGCACGTGTGACAACGGCAGCCGTCGATACTGGTCGACCGTCGCTCGACGCGGATATTCGACGCTGACATGTCGGCGACTTCCGTCAGCGCGTCGACGGCAGCCGTCAATACACGTCGACGGCTGCAGTTGGCACACGTGCCGCCCGTGTATAAGCGTCCAGTGCTTAAGCCTGCTGCGTCTAGCCTTTTTCATTCGAGGATCAAGACAAGACTTTATCGTTACCCTTTTTAGATACCTTCTGCTGTGTTAAGGCGTAGGTTCTGGGCGAAGAAGAGTTTTTGTACCTGTTTTCTAAACAGTTCTCATTCTCATACGTTTTAAGTTCGCAAATGTAAGGTTTGGTACAACAATATTGATAATATTACACATAATTTTACAAAAACCAAAACGCGATACGGTAGGTCATATTTTTTCTACAGAAATCTATTAAAAGGGCCTATTATTCAAATTTATCAAGTCCTACTCTGTAATAATTTTACCTGGTCTCATTTTTCTCTAACCAACCAATTCGTGTTTACCAGACTTGACAAGTTTGTGCGTTTCAGACAAAATTGTTCTAAAATTGCGCTCAACTTTCACGCATCTTCTCTTGCTGTCCGAACCCGGAGTCCTGAAAACCGACTTGTAAATTTGTGCGCTTAGTGTAGTCTTCCAGCATTTCCTAGAGGTACCTCAGTTTGCGGCAAGAACATTTGCCACACAGAACAGTGTCCTTAATTATTGACACCGCCACCGCGCCCCGCAACAGCCACACCTGCAGAGTAACTTTAACTTTCTGTGTACGGTGTAGAGTCTAAATTCTCTCGGGGGCTGCAGGAACTGTAAGTTTGTCATGAAAAAAGCTGAAAGCTTCTTGACTAAGGCTTTTAACGAGATTCTGTGTCGTTTGTGGATAGCGCTCGCTGTCTCTTCAAATAGTACCTGTAATGCGTATGGGAACGAGCCCACAACCTTTCGAGTCGTAGAGAAAGCAATATGTCGCAGTATGTATAATATACATACCTATTTACTTTCACTTGCTAAGCAGAGAGGGACCTGTTCGTACTGAAACTTTCGTAATAACTATGCTCTGTACTTATTAATCCCCGGCTTCTCGTACTCTAACAATCTGCTAACTTGCTGTTATCCTTACTAATATTATAAACGCGAAAGTTTCTATGTATGGATGGATGTTTGTTACTCTTTCACGAAAAAACGGCTGAACGGATCCGGATGGAATTTTTGCACAGAGATAGTTTATAGTGTGGATTAGCAAATAGGCTATTTTTTATCCCGGAAAAATACACATCAAAATTACCACGCGAACGAAGTCGCGGGCAACAGCTAGTTTTAACATAATATAAACGCGCGCCTGTAACCCGGAGGGGTAGGCCGAGACCAGGGTCAGCCACTTGTCGCGATTCTGACAGATCTCTTTCGCTTCATCGACATTCCTTAGACGTTGCGCCTCACGTTGGTCTCGGGTTCTTTTCATCTGCTGTTAACAGCTGTCAAAATATTTGGAGAAGCAAACTAAAAACATCGTTTCGCGCATTGAAAACCAATCTTTTTGTCTAATGTTTCATGAAAAACTTGAGCATGAAACACTGCCTTAAGTACTACACAGTCTTGTTGTTAGCTGCTTCTACTATCTACAGTTTCTAGGCAACACTTGTTTATCCGTCAATACAATTTACGGGTAAAATTAAAAAGGCGAAAGGGATACGGTCCGTTAGTCCCTCTTGACTCACGCGTACCCTGAATAAATACAACAGCGATGGAAGGCTCCGTCTTACTTCTTAATTGTTGATTGTACCATGACTGGACGATCGTGTTGATTTCATATAATATTTATACATATTTCAACAAAAAATATATCATTTGAAGATTCATCAAAAACGATTGGAATTATCTCTTTGAAAAAACTCTTGAGTCAAACGTCATCAAACATTGTCCATGTTTTAAAACTCAATGCCCTAACTGCGCTAGCAGTATAAAGAGGTAAAGTTTGGATGTAGATATAACATCGCGGTTATGTAATTAGTAATTAATAATGCCATTATTACTTTTAAGTTGGACGTAAAATTGTAAAAAAAATTGTTGAAAAATCTTGTCTTGAGCTAAGAAAAATATAATTTTAACAATAACTAAAATTTACTTTTAATTACTTTTATAACTTTTTTCACTATTTTTAGTTTTCATTGTCTAACTAATCGGTTCAGCCAAACGCGCGATAATCGTAGATAAACATGCATGATACATACATACAAACATACGGGTCAAACTGAGAACCTCCTTGTTAGGAAGTCGGTCGGGTTAATACCAAATACTTTTCTGAAAACCGCATCAAAATCGTTTCAGCCAATCGCGAGATAATCGCGGACAAACATACAGGTCATACCTTGTTTTTTTCAAGTCGGTTAAAAATGCGCGAATAATTAGTACAGCCTCTCCGGCTATCAGAACAATGATCCGCGGACCAGCGGGACGCAGGTTCTGCTTTTAGTTTGTGTCAAGATATTTTTGG
Source organism: Yponomeuta evonymella (assembly GCA_963969515.1). NCBI lineage: Eukaryota > Metazoa > Arthropoda > Insecta > Lepidoptera > Yponomeutidae > Yponomeuta > Yponomeuta evonymella. Next base: position 22,483,202 of record OZ018344.1, read on the forward strand.
AAATTGCCAAAAAAAAATCAAACTAGCCTATTCGATAGTTATTGTTCATTTTGCAATGGCTTTCAAACCACCCAAAATTCATGGTGTGTACTCAGTATAGCAATTCAATATTGTTCAATATTCTTCAATCGCCAAAACTAAATTTACATAACTGCTTAACATAAGAAGAAAGAGTACGATTGAAAACTTTTAAAAACCTACCTAGGGCTATAAATTCCACCCATGCAGGGACTTGAACCCGCGACCTCTGGCTAACTGTGCCAGCGTTCTCCCAACTGAGCTAATGGGCAAGTGCAGGCAATTCAAAATTATCTGTATTACGTACAGGCAGCGACATCTGGCTGAAGTAATTTACATCACTTACAGCCCCGAGTACCCACTTTGCAGTTAGGTTTCACATCGGAATCATATAGCTGTACTAACGTGATTATATTCCTTGTTGCACTAATCCGTGCTACGGACAATTTTAAAAACCTATTTAGAGGCAAAAAATTACACCCATGCCGGAACTTGAACCCGCGACCTCTGGCTAACCGTGCCAGCGCTCTTGAAGCGGTCTCAGCGCTCTCACAATTGAAAACGTTGAGAATTTTGAGTAACGTGACTTTTCGCATTATACGAGACTGTTGAAACCCTCGAATAAAAAGTTTGTACGGTTTTCTTGTGTGCTTTTTGTGTACGTAAAAAGTCACCCGAATATACTTTTGAGTAAACTGCCGTGTCCCATAGAAGTTTCTGTTGGCAGTTATTCTAGGGTCCAGGGTGCGAAAGGGCTCGCTTGGGCCAATCGCCGCGAGTCCGCGCCTGCTCTATTATTCAGCAGACACATGTGCCCATCGACGATTCATGCCAACTACGATGTTGTAATTTTTAACCCAACACCCCAAAAGGAGGCTCCCGTTTCGACACTAAGATACCCACTCGCGCACACGAACAATTGGCTGGATTGGCATTCAGCGTTGCTGATTTTACCAATTCATGTTGTTATCGCGGACAGCGGTTTGACGCTGACGGAGTTAACGCTGGTTTACAACAGGAATTCTTGCCATAAACCTTCCATAAACCGGCTTTAACACCGACCTAAGAGTGTTTTAGTGGAACCAACTTTTTTATAAGACCGTTTGTATTGGTTTTTACGTTGAAATAAATTTCTGCTTTCTACATCAAAAAATAAAATAAAACGAGAAACGATAAAAACCTTTAATGCCTTGTTTTCTGCACAGCCCCTGAACATTCAAAGTGGCGATGCAGTTCCTAGAACAAATCCTCGACATCTAACAGAAAAATAAGCAAACGTAATTATGGAGAAAATGCCTTTATTGGAAATGGCGATTAAATATTGAACCTTTTTTTTCTTCTAGTCAATTAGCACATAATATGAAAAGCATCTTTATAAGGTATCTCTAACAGAGCTAACTACTCACATTAATACGGACGGTTTACTAATGTATTGCCAAAAATCGTTTCCCAAAGTATTACTTCCCAAACTATTTTCCGCAAATTATCACTTGGCAAAAAAACATTTCTCAAAACAACTTAAAGCAAATAAACAGTTAGCAAAAGTTATTATGGCAAGTTATTGTTTACCAAATAAATACTTGGTCAAAATTCTTTTCTGGTAACAGTTGGTGTCTGTGGGGGGTCACAGTTCTAACCTAACCTAACCCACTTTTCTGGTAACAGTAGGTGTCTGTGGGGGTCGCAGTTCTAACCTAACCTAACCCACTTTTCTGGTAACAGTTCGTGTCTGTGGGGGTCCAAAATAAAACGTTAGCATAATAAACGTTTGTCTTAATAAAACTTGACGCAGTAAAATTATGCGAAATGATAATTTGACCAAATGAATAAAATGCGAAATGAAAACTTGCTAAAGTTTCATTTGGGAAATGAAACTGATGCCATAAGTTTATTGGGAAGTAAAATTTGGCGAAAAATACTTTGGCCAAACGGCGGTATCCCAATACGGACATATACACTCTTGCTCTTGCTTCCACAGCATTTTGAGTAGCCACTTAGTTAAGATAAGTAATATACCACTTTTTGGCACTAAAACTTAAATTTAACCCTTATTTCTCGCACAATAATAGTCTGTTAAATCTACTGTTAACAGTTGTTATTTGTTTTTTTTTTGTCCACTACAAATTTAGAAGGGCACAGGGCAACGAATCATAGCCAGGCGGTTATGTTTCGCTAAACGCATTAGTATGGAATTTAAACGATCCAACGAATGGACAGTTCATCATCATCATCATTCAGCCACATGAAGTCCACTGCTGGACATAGGCCTCCTCCATGGATTTCCAAAAAGACCGGTTGGAAGCGGCCTGCATCCAGCGCCTTCCTGCCACTTGGATGAGTTCATCTGTCCATCTTGTGGCTGGTCGTCCTACGCTGCGCTTGCCGATACGTGGTCTCCATTCGAGAACTTTTCGGCCCCTTTAATGGACAGTAAGAGTTAGAATCTAAAAAAGAAATAACTTTTGAGTCGATTTATTCTATTTCTTTTTTGATATAGTTTATTAGGTGCCGATGTCAAACAGATAACAGTGTTAACTAAATATTTGTATTATATTGTAGAGTTTATATTATATTGTGTTCTACTCAATTTCTGCGATTGTGAAGTGTCTGGGCGTAGTGAGTTTGATAGATAAGATAAGATAAGAATATTCTTTATTGCACACAAGAAGCGAGACATAAAATATGAAAGTTACAATGAAAAAGTACAATGGGCGGCCTTATTGCTAACAGCAATTTCTTCCAGACAACCTTGTGACGGAAAGGTTTCCGAAGGAGAAAGGGAGACGGGTAGTTGGTGGTTGGTGCAAATATGAATAGTACATACTTAAACTTAATAATAAACTTACATAAATCTTACTTAAATAATTGTTATATATTACTACATAAATAAGTTACAATACCCATATGTAAGAGGAGAATATAATGAATAGATAGATAGATAAATAAAATGTTTATTTACGAACATCATACTAAAAACATGTATACAAAAAGAAGGAGAACGGATTAACAGCAATGAAACAAATTTCGAACAATGAGAAAACAAATGAAATAAAAAAAACATGCAGAAAAAAAAAAAAAAAATAAACCAATATTAATAAACATTCGCATAAGAGCAGCCAGTGGTTTTCAGTATTGAATCCCTAAAGTGGACTCGACTCAGCATGTGTTGCGGGAGTGTTACCTACTCGTACCTGCAACTCTGGTATTCTGTCGAGACCACGTTTGTGCCAAACAATACTACTTCGCCTGCCGAATGGTGAATGGTGAGACCGTATCCATCTAGAGCGAGGGCAAGTACACCAGCAGACGGCGTAACTCATAAAGGCCTAAGCCGGGGTGGCTGAAAAATGTTAAGCACGTAAAACAAATGTATCGGGCGGTCGGAAACTGAGTTATTTAGCGACGCGGGGGTACATTCCAGTGAATGGTTACTCGCCGCCTCCAATCTCCCATTTTATAGAGCCCCGGGGACGGCCAGTCTTAAAAAATCGACAGCAATCTCGTCTATAAACTGAAAGAAACAACTAGATTATTTAGCTCGCCGCGTGCAACAGATTGAGTTGACCGTGGAGCTGTCGGCGAGGTTTTCGAGTGGTCATTTTCTCGGCGGCTGCCACAATAATTTTGAGCTTTTGAAATGGGTACGCCCTTTGTCACTGTAGAGCTCTGAGAAAATGGATTTAGTTCAAACGGTTCAGTTGCATGATGAAAATCGTCCTACTTGAGGCGAACAACGACAATATAACGCTGGGTAACAACGAAGTAAAACAATTTAATCGGAAAAATAACATAAAGCAAAGTTTTCACCAAGAATTAGGAGTGGGAGAGTTATTATTGACCATTGCCGGAGCTATGGTATCTCCTTCCTCTAGTCTACGAGGTCACGGTAATCCTTATGTTCTTTGGGTTCAGAGCTAATATTGTGCAATAAGAGGCTTTCCTGGCTGTGGTGGAGTGTAGGGCGGCAGCAGATTCCAAATCGCGATTGATACCCAGCTCGGGCGAGTAAATCAGCCCCGGAGTGTGAAGTAAAGCCACTCATTTGATGGCGCAGTCAATAAATACGTTCCCGTTTTAAGGCTGCTCCTACGTCTAGCATTTGTTCCGCTGGCACCTTCTAATATTTTTTATGATTTAAAAAAAAAGTAGTATACTTTTTACAAAATGTAGTCTGAGGCTTAGGTAGATATTCAATTAAATTAAAATATTTTGATTCATTACTAGTTGATCTGGCTAAATTTCATAAAAATCTATGAAGCCGTTTCGGAGGAGTTTGATAACAAACACTGTGACACGAAATTTTTAGGGTTCCGTACCTAAGGGGTAAGTCCGTCCGTCTGTCTGTCAACAGGCTTTATGATTTTTTTGCCGTTTTTGCTCGATATTAATAACCCTCAGACCACATCTATGAAAAGTACACTTATTTCAATAAAATCACAAAAAAGTTAAATTGTGCGCGCAAGACAGCATGTTAGACGTAACAGCAGCCTTAAGGTGCAAGCGATTCTGAAGCTTCACGTAGGTACTTACCTTCCATGTCTTAATACGGATAAAAACATCACGTGCGAGGCATAGAGAAGCTTTTCCGATGTCAGACTTTTCTAATAGAACTTCCCTAAGGCCAATTCTTAAAATTGTCGCTTTTGATATGATTAATACTATTACTAATAACAATAATCATTCCCCAAATATCATTATTAAATCATTTCATTTAATTTCATTTCACAATTTTATAGGTATTTTACAGGAACATTTTAGTTCAATGTTACTTAAGCCACACTTGAAAACGTAATTATGTCAGCCTTACTGAAGTTGGTCTTAAGAAGTTTGAGCAGCAGAATTGATTGGCAGCAGAAAATATGTTGAAAATAGCTCTTTTCTTGCTGACATATTTTGAAACGAAATTGGGGTGATTTCCTAGCTTTTATAGTGTCTACAGTTGTACAAGAAGCCCAACTTATGCTCCAATCTCATAACCAGTCTTTTAAATAAAAACCACATCTAATAAGGGTTACAGTCTTATGATGACCGATTTTTTTTTGTGCTAACAACTTACAGTCTTATTTATAAAAAGTCGATCCCAGTGAAACACTCAAAAGACGGCGTTAAGGCTAGTTTATGAGGGGAATTTCACTATTAAGGTCAAAACTACTATCTAAAAGTGGTTTTTAAAATACACAATTGCTGAAAACGTCAATTAAATTTGCTGAATATAAATTGATCAGCCTTACTTTTTTTTCAGTTTGAAATAGTTTTAATTCCGAGGTTTACAAAATTTTACGAATTTCGAGATTGTAGTTATGTAATCTTTTTAAATAGCATTAATTACAGTTAACCTAATATACTAATAGATTATTGTTTGTGCCTGCTATGTGAATGTCGTAGTCGCCCGTAAATCATTGCGTAAAATAAAAATGCATTAACACATGTCGTTTTATACACTACCTATCAATGCTGCCCAAAGCGGAAAAAGTCTGAAAATACTTGAAACTCTTTAAACCAAAGTTGTAGGAAATGACCAGCGCTAATTAACGTGTGTCAGGAATGGTGCCTTTTAAAAATAACCCTGTCTAAGTGGCGCGTCGCCTCTCCGCGAACTGTCACCAGCTCTCAGGCGAAATATGAAACGGCCGAATAACTTTTAATTCCGCCGGTGCAAGGTAGCAGCTAAATAATTCAGCGCGGGTGCGGCGGAGGACGGGGGGGGGTCTACCAGCACAACAGCCTTTGCTGACTCAGATCTATTGGCATCTATTGGCATTGACACTGTACATAAATGGGTCTTATAACACTTGTGTGATACTATAAAAAAACACACTCGTGTTCTAAAAACTCTTATGCAACAGTTTCATAAACTACTATTCAGGGTCTCGCGGCGAAACTATTATAAAAGCTTACAACTAGAAGATGGGCGTTTATTTAACGAATTGGGTTAGAACTTCGCCGTCAATGTATAATCTGTCACCCGAACTCGGTAATTGAAAATTTTGCTGTCTTATTCAACGGAAACCCACGTTTTCGAACTTAAACTTCCGTAAGCAATCCACAATTATTTTTAACCTAATTATATCAGTTACTTGATTACTAGAGCTTTGTCTTTTTCTCCCTTCGAATAAGAGACAAACCTGGTCAGACTCTTCCCACAAAATATCAAGTAAGTGATTCCAAATTAAGTTAATAACTAAGACGCTGTGTACCAGGCATACTTACTTATATCCAGTTGTCTCTCACCAGGGACACAGCGCCTTTACAAAAGATTTCCATTTTCCAAGCGGAGAGGGCCAAATTAACACTCGTGTAGGATTGTGCAGATTCGGGCGGACAGTGCCTCGACTCTGCTAGTGTATTTTTAGTGCAGTCGGATCACACGATATATTTTTTTATCCCAATGCCGAATCAGTCCCAATTTGTGGAATTACATTCATCACAAAGCTTCGGATTCAGAGACTTACTTTTTACAGGACTTGACACAATCAGCAAACGGCGACTTAACACCGACTCGTCTCCAAGATTTTCTTGCCGATCGCAAGTTCTTTCAAACGTTAATGACGAAACTGACAAAACGAAAATAAAGTAATTGGAAATAAGTGAAATAAGAAAAGAGATGAGTCTGCTCTTACGTCTGGGCCGAGTTTCATAAAACTACAATTCGTAGTTTATTATGAAAAAGCGGTGGTAGCCTAGTGGGTAGAACATTGGACTCGGAAGCGGGAGACCCAGGTTCGATTCCCAGTGCGGGCATGTACCTATGACTTTTCTTTCTAAGTTATGTACATTTGTGAAGTTATAGTAGCAATACGACTCGCTAACGGTGAAGGAAAACATCGTGAGGAAATCTGGGTGTCTGAGCTATTCACATACCTCAGCGCTTGAAATCGCCAATCCGCGGTGGGCACGCGTGGTGATTAAGCCCATACTCTCTCTCTGAGAGAAGGCCTGTGCCCTACAGTGGGACGTATATAGGCTGCTTATATATGAAAATTCTATGTACATTGCGTAGCAGTCTTTTAATTTGTTTATCTTTGTGTTAATCGGCTTTGAAATGTACATCGATTTGTCATAATAGACCACGAATTGTAGTTTCATGAAACTCGCATCAATCTCGCTGGCTTTTCTGGCATATTTATGATTATAGGTATTTTTTAACAAATGTGAAAAGAAGCGTCACTAAGATTTTTTTCATTGGAGCGTACCTTAAGGAACCCCTTAAACATGGTTGTCTACTTCAAGCAAGATATACTTTTTTGTATGGAAGGAAAATGGACAAAAACGTCCATAATTTATTTATTATTGCAAAAAAAAAGTCTTCTCCCACTTTTAGTGCCACCATTTTATTATCACTCCAAAGAAATTTCATACTACTGTTTTCCAAGTCCTCGCCGATCGTATCAGCGGCCCTTATATTTCGTGCAAGCGCGAAAGTCGAAGGGCAAGTCTTCGGGTGAAACAAGCCGTACCTCTGACGCCCACAACCGGCACGGCCGCACAATTACCGCCCCCGCCGCTCCTTCCGCACCGCAACGCCCGCATCTGCGCCGCAACCTGCCAAACTCCTACGGTCGTGCAATTCGCACTTTTACCTCGCGGCCTCTTTCACACGAGGCGAGCTCTTTCGACCAGCAACCGAAAATCACACTTACTGGAGAATATTCTACTTCGAAACAATCCTCTTTATATTATTATTAATTCTTTATTGCACAAAAACAGTGTACAAAAGGTGGACTTAAAGCTATTGGCATTTTCTACCAGTCAACCTGCAGGAGGTACAGGAGAGGCAAAAATTTTACCCATCAATTAAAACAATTTGACCATAATATTAAGGTATAGTTTGTTTAACAATAGCGGAAACGGAAACTATTATTACGATTATTCCCGAAATTCTCAGTGCCGCCCTCGTAAAGTGCGGTATAATCACGGCTGTTGTCCTTTTCTGTACAAGTTTAAAAAAATATTTTTTGCACAAGCCGTCGCTCAGAGTGGTAGAATGGGGGTCTTGGGTCATTGGCAAATTCAACAGCTGAGGTACGCGACATAATATATTTAAACATCTCAAACACTCAAGTTTGCGATGTTTTGACATTGGAAATGTATTTTCGTTCGCTCCAGTGTAGGCTCCGATTTCACGAAAAAGTGCGATCCCCTTATATCTCGGAGTCTTGTAAAGATATGATATTAAAAAAAGGCTCAAAAGACACGTATTCACGAGATTTGTACGGTGCAAAAATTCGAGAAAGTCGAAAACAACAAAACTTATGGCCAAACTCGATATTTTGAGCCTAAAAAGACGATCGAGATGCCCGTAGGCTTGCCCTGTAGCCTAACCTTTTATAAAGGTCAAAGAGTCAGAGCGACATTTTTCACATGACATCATGACATTTATGACTCGATTCATTTCCAATGTGCTCGATAGTCGTGTGAGGCACGAAATCTGTGTGTAATTTTTTTTTCGTCGCTAGCGAAGGCCGTAGGATCTAAGACCACCTCCTCAACCAAAGGCCACGAAAGTAAACCTAAATAAATGAAATTAACCAAGGTTCTATACTCAGTAGTGTTAATTTCCAACGATATCACCGTGTGTGTCCAAGCCGCGACGTAACAGACAGTACTTGAGGGCGAACTCTACCTATACTGAAGATTAGATATTCAAAGAAGTTAGGGTCCGTAGAAAGTGTTTTAACATCTTAGGCGAAACGTTTCTGTTAAATTAATCTTTCGGATGTGCCACTTGTTTAGTAAATTTGCATTTTGGAGAAAACGCAAACAACACCAGCTCATAACCTATAGAACAACACAAACAACACCAGCTCATAACCTATAGAACAACACAAACAACACGAGCTCATAACCTATAGAACAACACAAACAACACGAGCTCATAACCTATAGAAACACGCAAACAACACGAGCTCATAACCTATAGAACAACGCAAACAACACCAGCTCATAACCTATAGAATAACACAAACAACACCAGCTCATAACTTATAATGCGCACTCAAAATCCTGGAGGTTTCAAACACCTAGGGGTTAAGCGGCTCCACTCCATGCAGTAAGTAACACTAGCGCCACCAATGTAAAAAACTGGAAGAGTCGGACCCGCCCACCGAGGGTTCCGAACAAAGTTGTAGGTACTTACATATTATAAATCGCGCAGTTATTTCCGAGCTTTTCCCAAACTTCAAAGGCAATTTTTTTTAATGATTTAATTACAAATTTATAATTTTAAGATTTTTCCCTGTACTTGTAGTATAAGACAATATTACTTACCAAATTTCATAGTTCTACGTCAACGAAAAGTACCCTATAAATTTTGATTCTCTTCAGTGTCGAAAAATACGTTTTTGCGGCATAAAGGGCCGTATCTTTTTATTTTTTACGTAATCTAAGAAGTTTGATTTTTTCATAGCTTCAAGAGACTGCAGGCTTGAGTATATGGTTTTAATTTCAACCCAATATCTCCACGCGAAGATAAAGGGTCTTGACATACAGACGGACGGACGGACAATAATGTTCAGTCCAACAATTCTCATTACCTACATAATACTTTCGATTTTACTTTCATAATAGAGATGAAAATTGAAACCTTAGGCAGACAACCGAATCCCCTATAAGGACCACTGCAAACAAAGAGTTAGCACATCAATGAGACATCCTCCAAAACACAGTTTCTTGAGAAATTAAGCTGTTTCTTAGCTACAAAAGGCTTTGCCAAGGCATTTTGGAGCATTAGTCCATCTACATGGTTCGGTAGGTGACCCACAGGTCAAAATATTGTTTTTAACCGACTCCAAAAAAGGAGGTTATCAATTCGACGAGTATACATATTTTTTTTGGCTATGTTCCTCCATAACTCCGTCAAATCTTAACCGATTTCGACAATTCTTTTTTTGTTCGAACAGGTATAACGTCCCATTGGTCCCATTTTAATTTGGTGAAGATCTGATGGAGACTTTCAGAGATGGAGAACGGAACTCTTCAATGGACAGCAGTAAATAAGCCCTAATGGAGCCCATCCTTTAGTAATATCCGTATGTTTCATAAAATAGCGTAAAAGTAGTCCCAAGTTAATCTGGTGATGTTCTGGTGAAGACTTTCGGAGATGGAAATTTAGAACATCAAATTTTAAAGCAACGAATTAAGTAGGGTAAATTATGGTTATAAGGGAATTATTTATTTTTCTCCCGCTCCCCCACTAAAAATTGAAAAATAAAAATTTTTACTTTTTTTAATTGAGGCACTATTGCATCGCTGAGATATAGGAATTGGTGAATAGGATGTAATAAATAGAAACAAAGTATAATAAATCGGCGAACTAAGACTTTCGACGTCACCTAATACGAAACAGAGGGTATAGTGTAACGGTACATGCATGACGACGCTGTCGGTAAAAAAAAATATTCCTGAACATTTACGGCCTTATTTGTAGAAACACGATTCCCCTGAAACACTCCTAAGAGTCAGTTTATTTAATCTGTGGTTACGACTTTTCCTTGTAAAATCTCCACCACAGACTATTTTAATCGACGTTTTACGGAATCATGTTTTTTTTTATAAAAGACCGTTAGATTCTCAAAAGTTATTGTTAATAGTGCTTTTTAGTTCCCGCAACCGAGTGGCGGCTCCAGAGTTTACTGCACGGAGCCTCTTAACTGTCAATTTCTTCATAATAGAGATAGCAAACGTAAAGAATCCTTCAGGATTTGTTGCGCGTAATATAGGGCCTGATCCCGAGCGCGATTGTTAAATAATCGTAAAACTGTCAGTGCGCTGCGCCGCCGCCGCGCGAGCCGCGACGCTGTCACGAGAAGTATCAATCTTGCATCGCGCCCCCGGGGCCCTAAATATTGGATCGCGACCAAACAGGCGACCGGATCCGGCCGCGGGCGTTAAAAATCTAACCCAGCAGCTCCCTCGACGGGGAACACCGGGTTTCTCTTCGCAACGAGCGATTGTTTCACACATCGGCATCGGTCGAACGTAAGCGTAATAGTAACATCTCCACAACACAATCACTTCCCGGTTCGGTCCCAAACTGTGGTCCCTGTGCTATGGTAAGCAGAAAAAGACATAACAAACTTGAGAAAAACTCCAAAAATTGAGGCCATTTGTACGAAATTACGAATTTAAGTACGCCAGCCCAAAGCGGGAATAAAACCCGAGACTTTTGTTATGATTATTGAATATGTTACCGCTAGACCGACGATGTAGCCTATATCAGTGTAGCCCAATGCTCCCCTTTTTCTGGTTCAGTCACTAAAAATCACTCCAGCAGAAAACGTACCTAGTTAAAGTTAATTACCTATCAGTCTAAAAGTGTTACCAATCATAATGTATTGACATTCCTCTAGAAATGGTCGGTTACCAGTAGTGTAACCACAATGATACGACGTCATTACGGTAGTTACATAATGAGGCCGTTGTGGACGTTGTGTGAACGTTACATGAATATTCCGAAGATGTCGTGCAGTTGCGGTTACCGTCCAATGTGAAACCAGTAATTCTCACAAAAAACATTCCCTAAAGATTTGCCCAAAGTATTAGCATCATCTGGGCCAAGTTTAATAAAACTGCAATCCGTAGTTTATTGCAGCATGGGAGGAAGGGGGGGGGGGAATTAATTGTTTTGGCTCCCTATACATATACACTTCACGCAGCCAATACATAGATAGATAACACTTTATTGTACATAAAAGAGGAAATTACATAATTATTGGCACATGCCAGTTTCGATCCCACTACCTGTCCTGAGGCAAGTGTAACACGCTACCTGCGACGGCAAAAGCTTTCCTGTAAGTGTCACTTGAAGCTCCGTAGTGACAGCTGAAGAGCCCCCGCGCTCTGCCCCGCCGCGCCTGTTTCCGCCCGGTAATATTTGCGAGTTAAAAAACCGCGATGCGTAGGGCGGGCGCTACATTTTTTTTTTCACCTCTTTGCCTACAGAGTTAAGGTAAGCCGCTCTTGACAAATGGTTAAGATAAACGGATATTCTGCGACCTGTTTATATTTCTCGCGGCTCCCGCGGAGTTATGTTTTCTTGCAAGCTCATTACAGGTGTGGATCCGGGACGATCCGGGGCAATAAAAAGGCTTTGAATAACGTTGTAAGAGTGGTTGAAGGTTTACGAATACATTTAAGTGAAGCGTTAACTGATTATGCTTTATTGCACACGATACATGTAAAAGTAAAGTACCTACATTACTTCCTATAATAGATTTTTTTCCCTAAGACCTTGGGAATCTGAGAAGCAGTAAAGAACAGGACTGTATATCGTCGGCTTATTGCAAGAAGTCATTAACTGCAAAAGCTCACTAACCGCTTTTTTTAAAGGTATGGACATAGAGATGTATTGAACAATGATACAATAGCGGTGTTTTAGTATCAGGCATTATTTTAACGATGTTATAGGGAATAAGGAGGAGGAAACACAACCATTAACTAACAACGAACTAAAAAGTCCTTTTTCTCCCAATAGTGAATATGTCGGTTAATGAGTTCTTGCAATAAGCCGACGATATGTAGTACTGTCACACGACATGCGTTTATTTTAGCGTAGCGAATAGTTGACGCGGTGGTAGCGGAGCGGTAGAACGTCGGCTTCTCATTCGGGAGGTCGTGGGTTCTAATCCCGGCATGTACCAATGACTTTGTTTTCTAAGTTACGTACATTTGTGAAGTCTTATTACCAATAACACTCGCTAACGGTGAAGGAAAACATCATGAGGTATTCTGAGTGTGAGGTATTCAGATACCTCAGCGCTTGAAATTACCAATGCGCGGTGGGCACGCGTGGTAATTAAGCCCATACTCTCTCTTTGAGAGAAGGCCTGTGCTCTGCAGTGGGACGTCTATAGGCTACGTAAAAAAAAGTTGACAGCACATCAATTTATTAAATGCACTCTACTCAACTACATTACAAGCGACGTTCAATAAATGCAAAATTGATAAATTTTCGCCGGTACGTTTACGACTAAGTACAATACGTTTGATTAACATTCCAGTGGCCATGAGTGTGATTGCAAACCGAAAAGAATTATAATTTAAATTCTGTTTGTTGAACATCAACGTTAGCCGTTGCTTACTGATCGAGTTTCAAGTGGAGAAGAAGGATTGAAGCGAAAAAAAATCTCCACTGACCATTTTCTCACAAATCATATGAATTAGTTGGCACGAGTGCTGATCTAACAATATCGCAATTTGCAATACTAAAACATTAGTCACTATTCTTAAAAGTAGGAAAACTAATGCTGCGGCCAGACGAACGGACAGCACCCGTTCACGAGCAAAACGCAGGTGCCGCCATCGCCAGTCTCAACCAACCACCGACCATCGCGTCTCAACCATATTAGAGGGACATACGACCCGGTTACTAGCCACTATTGGCAAACATGTGTAGTTAAGTTCTTGATTCCCGCTGGGGCCATTTTACTTTGATTTTATACAAACTGCCTCTGGGTTTTTTCCATGTTTGTGATGTTGTTACCATATCACAGCGGGTCAGAATAAATAAAATAAAAGAAAGGTAACTCCCAACCCTGCTGCCAAATACGTCCACGTGAGTTGCGAGAGTAATGTGCACGTATACCACGCGTTTTCTGGAGATAGAAACGGAAAGACAGTGTATGTAAGCTTTTTACAAATTGCGCGCCCGAGCCGCCGGTTTACAAATTAAGTGCCCACTCTACGGTCGCTCGCGTTGCGTTGCTAGCTTGCTGTGAGGTCTTTTCAGGTGATATTATAAAAGAGAAACCGGGCAAGTGCGAGTGGGACTTGGCTTTAACCACGTCAAAGCGGGAGTTCAACTCACCCCTGGCAGATTAATGTTATTTGTTGTCATACTACATATGCTTGCAACTGGCATAACGACCACATAGACAGACACGTTTTAACTTGCCATTTGGGTAGAGTTTAGATTACTCAACACGAGTATACTAGCTATAGAACGAGACAACCTTTTTATATGTGGTTTTCGAGATGAGCCCCTCCGGGTTTGTTTTCTCTAGAAAGGCAACAGTTTTCTCGTCTATCAGCCAAGCATCTGTGTCTAGCCCCTTAGATGCCGGTCAAGCGGCGTACAAAGCTGGTTTAAAAACGTTTTACCAGTAACTTGATCGGTGGACCTCTTCCGAGGCCATTTTTGCCGTTCACCTACCCCAACTATGGTGGCCTCCCACACTCTACCGTTGCGTCACCCAACTGGACCACCGTAGCTGTACGAAACAGGATTAAGGCCTGCCTTTGTCGTGCCAACGTATGTATTGTTTACGGTCTACCCCCGTCGATGTCTCAGACACAATGACAATTATTTAACAATGGCTGCAGACTGCAGGCTGCAGACTCAAAGCCTTGTATTAAAGTGCTTAACAGTATAGTTTGATAAAAGTATCGAATTTCCATGAAGAATAGCTGCTTCCAATTTAAAATATTTTTTCATCTTTTAACACACGACGTACGTACCAGCGATTATAAAGCTTGTATTTGTATGATGTTTCGTTTTGTTAATTTATATTTATGACACCCCTTTGTAAATAAATGGTCATAATGAAAATGCATTTCGCATTTGATGATAATGAAAACCTTTCTAGTTCGCAAATGGTTTGTACTCTCTTTTATCCTGATTAAACTGAAAAACAAAATATGGGGATCAGACCTGGCGTCTTCCTTCCGCAGTTGATTGATTGGACCTTTGCACCTTCCTAATAATAAATGGTTAAACAAACTATCTCTAAAAACCTATATTTAGAGGTTAAAAATTTCACCAGTGCCGGACTTGAACCCGCGACCTCTGGCTAACCGTGCCAGCGCTCTCCCAACAACTGAGCTAATGGGCAAGTGCAAGCATCAGCGAAATGTCGAGCCTCTTTACAAACTTCTCTGTATTACGTACAGGCAGCGACATCTGACCGAAGCAATTTACGTCACTTGCAGCCCCGAGTAACCCACTTTGCAGTTAGTTATGATATCGCTGTACCTACATGATTATATTCTTTTTGTTGCATTAAAACGTGCTGAGGACAATTTTAAAAACCTATTTAGAGGCTAAAAATTCCACCCGTGCCGGGACTTGAACCCGCGACCTCTGTATTGTCCTCAGCACGGGTTAGTGCAACAAAAAGAATATAATCACACTATCTCTGCTACCTAATGCACAATAGCTTAGAAAAATAGATCCATCAAAGTTCTACAGATAAAACTGTATACTTTCAGAGATGTGACCTACGGCTGCTTACAGAACGGTCCGCACCAACATTAGGGTAGGGTAGTATTTTCCGTTGACTGAGAAATCAGGCAACCAATAAAGTCTGTCACAACTTTTAATTACAGACAATATTGCATTGCAATAACTTCATTGCTTATTTTCTAGTAAAAAAAGTGTTACCAAACGCTCAATCTTATTCGCAGAAAAAACTCACACAGAGCTCTACCTACTTGATCCCAACGTGCAGTCCAGCGAGCTTCCACGCCAAGTGATGCATTATTGTTTTGTCTACGTCCGCAACCTATGTACATAGGTCTATAGAAAACGGATACCTTACTGGCCCTTAATTCGTTTAATGTATTGTAGCATAATTTCCGCTTCAAGTCTACGCGCCCACACGTAATCAATCTCCTAGGCGTCAATGGTATGAAAAAACACGTCACTTGACCCGACTGCGTATCTGTCGTACTGTAATACACTAACAGAATTGAGGCCCTGTGTGATTGGTACTAGTACGCGCATTAAATTTATCGACTACTCAGCACGTATCTACTTACCAAACTTACCTTTGTAAAGCAGTTATTATATTCGAATACTTAGTTCCATTTTACGTCTGCAAGCCCTGGGAAGTTTTATTGAGAAACGACACCGAGTCACCACTTCTAAATGTGCCTACAAACAGTCGCCGGGCGCACGAGCCGAACGGGCGCGGGGTGGTTTGTGTGAACAGTTCCTATGTTACCCGCAGCTAATCCTGAGCGATTCCAAACTGTCAAATTAAATACAAATAGCTGTTGCAAACGTCAGGAATCCGACAAGATTTGGTGCGTACAATGAGGGCTTTTCAACGACAGCTGTCAGTTGAGTTTCATTAAAAAAAAACTAGATGGCGCTGCAAGGAGAACAAATGTCATCATAGGTTTTAAATGTTAAACCACAGAGAAGTTACAGTGATGTCATGTCAATTTTGACTTATTATGTGACGTCAGCACCCTCTATCGGTAACTTGTGGTTGCTGTATTATTTTTTTAATGACGCTTTAAAAAGCCCTCATTAGGCCCCTTAGCTTTCGCGATTCGTGTCTTGTTGTGGATCGGAATCCTGCCATTGTGACCACTTTGACTCGTCTGTGTCAAACTCCAATAGGACGGGCAAAGTCAAACGTGATCGCTCGAGTAGACGCGTCCTAGTTCCTAGATGAAGTTGGCGTTGGATTGACCTTGTGTCGCCACAGCTACGTAAGTACTCCAGCCGCAAAACGCCGCCGCCATGTTACTTTCTTATGTAGGGTTACGTCAAAAAAACGCGCGATTCCTAATACCACTCTTGAGTTTTGATCTATTATTTTTATTTGAAACTTATATTTTTCGAAGTAACAGGGCATACCTAAATAATTTTAATTGTGAATTTCCGCTACGCTGCTGCTGGTTGACGGCCGTGCTAAGAAAAAGTTGGTTTTTGCATCAATTATGGTAAATCATTGTTTTCCGTGAAGGGAAACATCAATCAGAAATCTGAATCAATAATTTATTTCAACGTAAAAAATTTACATTCTGTTTGCTGAATGTCAATGTACTATGTTACTATGTTAGCCGCTGCCTTCGGGCCGTGTTTGTAGTGGAGAAAAAGACAGCGGGAAAAAAAACTCCACTCTGACCATCTTTTCTCAAATCATCTTAATCTTATACATCAAAGCCTATATGATATGATTCCGTGATAGCCACTAATAACTTTATCATAAACATCGTGAGGACACCTGAGTGTCTGTCTATTCACATACCTCAGCGCTTCAAATCGCCAATCGGCGGTGGGCACGCGTGGCAATTAAGCCCATACTCCCTCTCTGAGACAAGGCCTGTGCCCTGCAGTGGGACGTATATAGGCTGCTTATGAAAATCGTCCCGTTGTATGGGATACAAAGAGGCTATATAACATTAAAACCGGCCAAGTGCGAGTCGGTTTCGCGCACGAAGGGTTCCGTACCATTATCTATACAACATTAGACACAAAGATACAGAAAAACAGCAAAAAAATCACGTTTGTTGTATGGGAGGCCCTCTTAAATAATTATTTTATTTGGTTTTTAGTATTTGTTGATATAGCGGCAACAAAATTTCAACTCCCTAGCTATCACGGTTCTTGAGATACAGCCTGGTGACAGACAGACGGACGGACGGACGGACTGACAGACAGCGAAGTCTTAATAATAGGGTCCCGTTTTTACCCGTTGGGTACGGAACCCTAAAAAGTGTAGGTCACCTGCCTATAGCAAACAGATGCCGCGCGCACAACTGACGCCTTTGTACGATCCCCGGTACTCTACAAACACAGTTTGTATGTGTGTTGCAGTTACTATTGTCATATATATCGTATTGCGTATATTGAGTCGTGAAAATGGATGACCTAATACAGTAGACAGTTTCATGATAGGATTAGTGGATGCGTTGTTCGATTAGCAGTCGGTCGAATAAGACTGCTGCGCTCGAGTGCACGCTCGTCTTTGAACGACGCAGAATATTTAAAGGCGGTTGATATTGGGCTTGGAGTTCAATTCAATTTTACGCGCAACTGCGCGAGTGCAGTGCAAATACGCAGCGCTAAAACGGTCATCGAGGATCGCAAGACAAACCGTCTTATTTAACCCCATACGGGAATATTTTTCTTTTCGTTAGATTTACGTGAACTGAAGAAGAAGATGGAGGTTTCAATCTTTCAAAGATCAATTCAAAGTTTCAGGAGGTCGTGAGCTTGAATCCCGGCATGTACCAGCGACTTTGTTATCTAGTTTTACAGTTACATACATTTGTGAAGTTATAGTAGCAATACCACGGTTAGTCACGGTTACGTGAAGGAAAACATCGTGAGGAAACCTGAGTGTCTGAGGTGTTCAAATACCGCAGCGCTTTAAATTGTCATTCCGCGGTGGGCACGCGTGGTGAAGCCCATACTCTCTCTCTCTCACTGAGAGAAGCCCTATGCCCTGCAATGGGACGTATATTATAGGCTGCATAAAAAAGAACGTTCTTAGAACGATGGGAGAAAGATGGCTTTAAATATGAGAACATAAAGACTTTTCCGGTCACCGTCGTAACTAATATATGCTGAAGGATAAAAAAATAATAATTGTGCGGTAGATCCGTATCTTTCTCTTCGAACCAAACGTCGTATCAAATGGTCGTGTATCTCTGCTACTCCTCTGTAAGCTAGATAGTACAGTGTCTACCCAAACAGTGTCTACCGAAGTACCTATCTCTGTTGTCCATGAGGATGGGATGATTCTTACTTATCCGTTAACTACTACGACGTATATCATAGTAACCTTGTGCCATTGAGCTGTAGCTTTGTCGGTAGGTCCAGCGGCAAGTCCCATTTAATACTTAAATCGAGTGCAGTAATAACCATAGGCCTGTGCCCTACAGTGGGACGTATATAGGCTGCTTATGTTATGTATGTAATAACCATCATGATTCAGAGGCAACCATGTGGTAGACACACGGGTCGCCAATCAAAATGTACATGAAGCAAAAGAAACGTCAGCAAGATTTTTGCGATTGGCAATACAAAGACCAATCAACTTCTTGGGATTACAATAATAAATGCTTGTATGTGCAGCTGAGCAACGTTCGACCTAGACAACGTTTGTTTTATTTAATTTTGTTAGTTTTCGAAAACCAGATTAAGGCTTAAGGTACATAAGGTCTAACTACAGGGCAAATGCCTTCTCTCAGAGAGAGTGTGGGTATGGGCCTTATTGCTACGCGTGCCAACAGCATATTAGTAATTCCAAATGCCAATTCCAAATCCTAATCCTTTAGAATGTTTGTAATGTTGCGGAGGACGATTGGTTTTCCGAAAGGTAAGGTACCATAGACTAAGTGTAGATTGGTGTGGGAGCGAACTAACTCTCTGCTCCCTTGTCGAGTGTTATCTAGTGGCACGAAGGCAGTAACACAATTTAGGTGTGTTGTTCTACAAAGATACCGCAAGACGCAATCCCGTTTCTGGTCTGAGTGGAGACATCGCAAATAGGCGTGAAATTAACGCGCGATTGCAGGATGCGCCGCAGCCTGAATATAGGTCACATCCCTGAACGACTCCAGCCTACAATGTTGCTGATTAGAGCATAAACATTACATATCCACACAAATGTTTCTTGTATTCGCACTGGACCAGTAGCGACAAGTCCTAATTCTTCCTGCGCCTCTCCACTAATGGAGGTTGGCCGTCAGCTCCCGATATTCTTCTTCATTTCATGCCAAGCGAAACAGGCCTTCAACGTTGGCTGCATCCGTCCATACCCTAATGTTTCTGAGCATAACATGTCGTAAATAGAACAGTGTTGATTTTCGGTCAGTGCCAGGGTAACTCCTGGCACTGAATGAAAATCAGTGCTGAAGGCTTGACCCTCAACATACTGCTGAGTCAGTTACCATTTATAGCGACACGCCGTGACCTTTCGTTTTCCTTTCTTTTTTATAACATTTCTGTTGAAATATTTTCTTGGTTGTTTTTTTGTTTCGTTATTGTGGCGTGTGCACTGTTTGTAAAATAAATGTGTTTTCTTCTTCTAAATATATATTTTTTATTTCATTCTTGCGGCCGGCGAAGCTTTTCGATAAATATTGCAATAAATAACAAATTTTCTTGTTCTGATGTCACATTGCTGTCTACATCTTGAGGTTCTAAAGAATTCGTTGACAATTAACCGATAATTTAGCAAAATTTTCGAAAGGACGCCTTAAAGTAAGAAAACTACTTTGATAACATAATGAAACTCATAACGACTTTGATCGTATTTCAAATACGTGTTATTAAAAAAAAAAACTTCTCGCGTCTAATTATTCTTTTCTACAATTCTGTAGAGGACATATTAATAAAAATAGACAAGTAAAATCTATTAAATTTTCGGGTAACATCTAAAATGTAGGTTTATTTCCGTCTGTTTGTGTTACTCTTTACATAAACAAAACTACTAAAAGACTCCTAATCTGTGCAAATGTAGTAGGTGGCATTTTATTTACTGACCTTGTACCTTTAAAATTAAGTATCATTTGTAACTATTGTCAAAATTTAGGACAATGCCCATTAACCCAACTTATAGTCATTAGGTCTTACTTATAACAAACGATTCATTTAAAATACTCCATAAATGCAGTATACATACTCTGTGGTAAAGTAGTTTCCTAGTAAAGTCTCTACTACAGTCTACTTATGCGGCGTTTATCGATTGTTTTAAGGAATCGAGTTTTCATAAGTAACGTTGATTATTTCAAAGTTTCACATTAAGCCACTTCTTAAATGTCACTCAAGTCGCCATTTAAATCGACTTTCGTATGAAGAATTTGAGTTAAATGCTGTTTAAGCCACATTTAACAAAATGGTGTAAGTCCGCCTAAGTCTTAAAGCTGTTGGTGTTTACATGTTTAACTCACTAGATAAATAATTTTTTTATTTGTTAACTTCTTCTGTTGAAGTTCGACAAAAGCTAAGCATCGTTTTGACACTATCTATCCCTCGAAGCACTTAGTATGTACCTATCTATAGTCTCATTTGTAAAAATACCCCTCAAAACCTCTCATGGTTATGAAAACCACGTAGGAGGCCTAGGTCCTGCAGTGGGGGTCAAATGGCTGATGATGATGATGATGATTTGTAAAAATAAGATTCCGTAAAACACTCCTCCAATGTAGTTTAAGTAGTCTGTGGCAAAGGGGAAGTCGTATAAGACCGCTAGTCATTGTGGTGCGAGTGAAAAACGCCTGACATGAAAAACTGAGACAGAAATCCGAGTCCACTAAAATACGTGTTCAGTACTGTTTTAGTAACTAAGATGACGCACAGGGGCCGAGCGTTTAAAAAAAAAACCGGCCAAGTGCGAGTCGGACTCGCGCACCGAGGGTTCCGTACAAACCTGCAAGGTTTACAAAGTTCGTTCATTTGAATTTCAATTTAATACCTCTACGCGTCTATGAGGAAATGGGTAGTAAGTTTAAAATTATTAAAAAAAAATATATTATGTGATGTAACTAAAAATTTATGGTTTTCGTAATTTTTCCTTTATCTATGCTATAAGACGTTGCTTCGTACCAAATTTCAAGATTCTGAGTTCACGGGAAGCACCCTGTAGGTTTTGATTCCCTTGCAAGTGTCGAAAATTTGCGGCATAAACGGCTGTATCTTTTGATTGCGTTGGCTTAGAAGTTTGATTTTTTCACAGCTTCAAGGGACAGTAGACCTGAGTAATTGATATAAATTTCAGCTTCATACCTCTACGCGTTCCTGAGAAAAAGGGTCTTGACAGACGGACGGACGGACGGACAGACGGACAACAAAGTGATCCTATAAGGGTTCCGTTTTTTCCTTTTGAGGTACGGAACCCTAAAAAGCGGCTTAATCAAGACCAATTTTTGTTGTGATTTCCGCAGTATTCTGAGGCTTTGAACTCAGCCTATAATTGATTTCAGTCGAAATTAAAATCACAGCGCGCACTTTGATGACTTCCTTTTCGAAAGGAAAAATAGAGGTTAAATTCTCGGTACTTTGTGCTTTTTTTAGGGTTCCGTAACGGGATCCTATTACTAAAATTTCACTGTCCGTCTGTGTGTCTGTCTGTCCGTCTGTCTGTCTGTCTGTCTGACTGTATGTCAGTCTGTCACCAGGCTGTATATCATGAACCGTGATAGCTAGGCGGTTGAAATTTTGACAGATGATGTATTCCTGTTGCCGCTATAACAACAATTAGGTAACTTAAAATCTGTAATTCAAGAAACGTAATTTTACTGGCGTTTTTTGCTCGTTATTAATAACGGCCACAGATAGACGCTTGAAATATTCTCAAAATATTTAGTTCTATATTTGCTTGAAATATAAATAATTATATTATAATAAAATAAATATTGTAATAAAATAAATAATAAATATTTACGTTTGTGGTATGGGAGCCCTCCTCCCATACAACAAACGTGATTTTTTGCAGTTGTTTTTTTTCGATCTTTGTGTCTAATGTTTAAAGATGGCGCAGAACCATTCGTGCGCGAGTCCGACTCCCACTTGACCGGTTTTTGCATAAATAGCGAAGCATTGCATTGCGACCCGGGGGCCCTTTCATTGGTTGTTTTTTATTTAAGTGAATGCCGACTTTTTATGTCGTTTGAAAACTGAAAGATGGTTTCCAGGAAGCAAACGGGTCTATTTTTTATTTGTGTAAATAATTATAAGCTAATTTGCACGAATTACCTAACACTCGATTTGCTGTGCACTAATAACCGTGTTGGCCAAAGTGGGTACAAAAAAAATGATATAATTAAGGCAACTTGTAGTATATAAGTCTTATATTATATGTGTTGCGTATAGTGTCGTTTTTCAGTAATGGGATTCACGTTGCTTTTTTCTTTGTTTTTTTTTTGTATTTGTCAAGAGTGTCTCAAGAATCTAATGCATAAAAATCTCGTGTCAGTTATTGAACTCCTCCGAAACGGCATCACCGATTTTTATGACTTTTTTTTAGGTTGTAATGCTAATTAATATGACAAAACTACGTCTGCTGAGTCAGCTAGTCCATAAAAATGATTTGATTAGCTTAACATGTCTTTGCATGCGATGGTGTAAAATGGCACAGGTAACCGGAAACTCGGATCGATACCTCCCATCTCGCTGCAGCATTTTCCACGTTACAACTATCGTCGCTCCAGAAGTGTATTCACGCATTAGTTACCTATCTGAACGTCGCGGAACAAAAGGTTGTGGTCGAACTTTTAACCTGCTATTAGTGAAGCAAGATGATTTCCGGGATAGGATTGGTCAAAAGTCCTGTTGGCGTTTAGATTACAGGTAATGCATATTAATGTTTGTTTGTGGCAATAAATCATTCATTATTACTTTCATTCATAAGCAGCAAACATTCCACGGCACTGGCCTTCTCTCAGAGAAAGAGAGAGAGAGAGAGAGAGTACCTCGGACTTTCAGGTTTCCTCACGATGTTGTTCCTTCACCGGTTTTAAGTCATACTGCTACAAAAAATTCATAATGGTTCATATCTTAGTAAAGAAAGTCGTCAAAATATAAGAAGCCCGTTTTGACAGCTACACAAAATTGCATTTTACTTTGGGTTTACTTGAACAAATACATAAAAAGACACATACTCTGGCATATTATTTAACGCTCCAAAGAAAAAAGAGATTATGTAGCCCGAAAAGTTACTCATAGTTTAGATTTTTAATGTCTATCATCTCAAACTAGGTTAGATTCTATTGTTTTTGTAGCTGTCAAAACGGGCTTCTTATATTTTGACGACTTTAATTGTCTAACAACATGTCCCAGGCACTATATGGACTAATTGGCCACTTGTGTACGCAGGAGTTGTCACTAGGCACTATATATATACCATAAATAGAGCCCAATGCTGGGCATACGCTTCTTCCTGACACGCCAGCTATCTTGTACCCAGCGAATTTCGGCTTTTCGGATCGATATCATCGATCGTCGAGTAATATCAACCTAGGCCACCACACCACACTGTGGCCGAAATAGTCCACCGACCGTGCAGTTGACTGACCACATGAAGTGCATCTCCACTTTAACTTGGTTGTTCACAAACATCATACTTGGATGTTTACATGTTTGTGATGTCGCTGTTTCTGGTTCCCACGACACAGAGTGTCCTAGTGCGGGGCCAGAAGCAATGTATGTATGTAAATGTTTATGTTTATATTTTCATAAAGGAAATTTCAAACAGTTATCTAGAAGAGATATGCATCCATGAATAAATTGATACTCGTATGTAGTTTTGCTAACTAGTTCCGCATGTCGATTAGTTTACGCAATTTTCTAGTCCAGTAAACCAAGCATCGCTTGTGATGTGCAATTCAAATATTTCCTTACAAAGTTGGCAACATAAATTATTTTGCTTAAGGGGATCCAGGGAGTAACACTAACACCACCGAAGAAAAAAAAAATCACTATTAACATGATCGAGAGATTGCACTGATACTTTTTGCAAATTTGATTTGTAAAAAAAGATACAAATATTGTTTTCATTGTTGGCGCTAGTGTTACACACTGGACCCCCTTAAGATAAGATAAAAGTATTCTTTATTGTACACCAGATTACAATAATTACAGAAACAGCAGTTACAGAAGAAAAGGTACAATTGGCGGCCTCATTGCAAAAACCAATTTCTTCCATGGGATGGCATGGCTAGAGGGTGTGACATTCTTTTCCTTCGACGAGGATGCATCTCTGACTGGGCCGAACTTCAGGGTGGGAACATTTATGGAATTTAACTTTATTACGACCATGTAGTGGTTCGGATGTTACATTTAGGGTTTGTCTCATACATGATACACTTGGGGCACAGCAAGTTTTGAGTAGCATGCATTATTAAACCCGAAATAAGTTTAACAATAACATTAATTTCGAATCACACTAGATTTAAATAGCGTAATAGTGAATTTCATAATGGCAATGAAAATTTAATCGATTTGATAGTCAAGCAATTATAGTGTGGAAGTATAGCGCGCGTTTTTATTATTGCAATCCTGGTCACCTCGGGCAAGCCTTTGGGGTGTGCAAGTTGCTAGCTATATATGCCGGTGGATCTGATAGGCTCCAGGACAGGAGACCACCGTTTCTTTCACCGCGCCTGACTCGGAGCCAACTCTCAGACATATGGCGGATTTAATATTTATAGCGCGAACATGTTGTTTTTGCCGCAGCCCGGTTACCCGGTTAGGCGGTTATGAGACATCGCTCGGCAGCCACGAAACGAAGTTGTCGCAAATTGAATTCTTTATGTAGTACGACCGGAGGCCACGGGCATGCGGCCTCGCTGCGAAAATACTTCGCGGTAAAGGGCTTTTGCAGTGCAGGGAGACAGTGAAGTTGATACGAGAGTTGGTAAATGATAATAATAAGAATAAAGCCTGTATTTCAAATCTTATTTAAATATTCACAAATCATATAACATTCAAAAAGATCGTCTACATTTCCTAACGCTAATATATTTATTACGGACATCAAAATGACAATTAATTTTACAATTATATAGGTAAGTGTTTTTATTAAATTAAATTTAGAAATTTTGTTGATATTAATAAAATTTCATTCAATAGTTAAATCAAAACTGGATACATAGGATGAAATCAAATTAAAAATATATATAAATAATTTTATTGTTTTTAAGTCTGTTTGATGTCCAAAAATGTAAAAATTAAATCTCTCCATAATAAACAAATTGATTAACCTATTACTATAAGATATATTTAAAATAAATGATTGAATTATTTCTTAGCAAAAAATAAATCATTAATACCTAGTTATACCTAGGTAAAGGATAGAATATTATAATATGTATTGTATAACCTCAAAACTGTGGTTTTATTCCACTGTAGCGGAATCTTCGATGAATACAGAATCAACAGAATAAAAGACAATTTGCAAGTTAAAGTTGTCAGTAATCGTGTCTCGTCAAAAGGTAAAGTAGCAATGAAAATCCAAAACTAATCTAGAAATGGGTGACGTATTCATCAATTTTGAGTTTAAAATGATAGGACAAAATAAGACAAGCTCGTACAAATGTGGGTAAACCTGTACCTCTCAATCGTCTGCAGAGTCTGTACAATGCTTTAGAGAAACCACTTGAACTAAACTTAACAATGACAAATTATACTAATTTTGTGGAGATCAAAAATGTTACAACCGAATTGAATTTGATTTTTGTTTAATTTTTAAATGCTGTCTTTTTCTATAATCTATTTAGATTTTATTTCAAAAACTTGCGATAATTCATTAACTGTCAGCCTACCTACCCCTCCGGGATACTGGCGTGAGTTAATGTATGTACCTATGTTACACTGAAGTGCCTCTTATGATATACTGCTAATGCACGCACTGCCTCATTGTGAAGATATAGCAAGACATTGTAATTTTCCACTGCTTTTTCAATTTTGTCGCTAACTTCAGCTATTTTTTTTTTAGTTCTTGCTATAATTCTAAGAAATTGTACAAGAATATTTCAGCTGATTTCCTCCAGTGTCCATGGGTTCAAGTTTTTTCCTCGACTCAAATCTTAGAGCCGAAGTAGCATATGTTTGTCTCAATATTTACGTTGTTTTTCTACCGACAGATGAATCTTTCCAGGTCCAACTCGTGTCACCTATTAGGATGTTAAAAATGTATTTGAATTCATCGGAATGGAGCAAGAACGTTTGGAATCGAGCTATTATTTATTTTTGCAGTGACGTAGGCCGAGACTAGCTTCGTTGCAAAATCGTGTTTTCCGATCGCTCGACTCTACCCTCATGCCTTGGAGCAATAAGGACCAGGCAGGGCTGATTTAATTAGGCCTACGGACGTAACGTCACCGAATTGATATTTATGGCCACATAATATCGTACAAGTTGCTTGTTACACGGAACGGCAGGTAGGTACTGAAAGGTTCACCGGGAAAAGGAAGCAGTGACCGATATTCCAAATAAAAAAAGTACGAGAAAACATAAAGTCTACATAATTTATGACAAAGTTCTTAGTTTAAGAATTAATTGATTATGGGGAGAGGCTAACAAGGAATCTACATATTTATAAAATTAAAAAAATATATTTCTCCTTAATAAACAGTTTTTTTATCTAAGTTATCACCCGCGATTCTGTTGAACACTAGACATAATCGTATACGTACCATCTAGTGATACAATAGGCACTGCAAGAACTTCGCCCTTGATGTTGTCAATCTCAAGTTTCGGAGATTCCTCAATTA
The DNA here is from genome assembly GCA_963969515.1 of Yponomeuta evonymella. Classification (NCBI taxonomy): domain Eukaryota; kingdom Metazoa; phylum Arthropoda; class Insecta; order Lepidoptera; family Yponomeutidae; genus Yponomeuta; species Yponomeuta evonymella. The sequence continues at coordinate 22,510,169 of OZ018344.1, forward strand.
GCCAAACTTAAAAAAATTACCTCTTAATGATATGTAGGTTAAATGCTAGTGATGATTCGATGTAGATTATTAGTGTACAGTACAGTCTATGTTACTATTTTCTTTTGACCACAAATAATGACTTTGCACGACTGAAATCTCCTAATATCTCCTTCAATGGAAGACGGCTTCAAACAGCTTGAAACGCAGAAACAATCTGATAATGCCATATTATATTAGCTGATGGCAGATGGACACCTACAACTTGAAAAAAATTATTTTCTTAGTTTTCTTACTGCTAACTTTTATTGCACGGTGTAGTTACTTCGATAAGTGGACGCAGCGATATGTTCGGAAGGGTCGTCAACGTCGCGCCGCGCTTGAGCCCGACCGTTCACTCGACAGCGAAAAATACGGTGGTTTTTTGAATATTTCCAAAATTTCCTGTCACTGAGTAATGAACGTTAGAAATGCATGGCTCTTTGTTAGCCCAATGACGTCATATAATATCTTTAGATACGGATTAGCGACCAATTCTCTACTTCCGATAATTTCGCATTTTTCATAATAAGGGCCCTGATCAACTTTTGCAAAGTCGTCTGTAACTTGCGTGTATTACTATTATTTAATACTTTTATTGTACTTAACTTAATGTAAAATACGGCGGACTTGATACCATAAGCATACTTAAGTGTACTGCATGTCAAAGCTGATGTTCTATTTTTATCAATTGAATTCTATTGTGGAGAATTTTATTTTTATTTATTGTTATGATTTATTTATTGTTATGATTTATTTTTCTTACAAATCTATAATTTTTTGGTAATTAATTATTTGTGTTATGCTATATGTGTGTGTGTGTCTTAAAGCGAAAATAAATGTTTTATCTATCAATCTACCTATCTATGTGCTGTTTACTGCACCTGCATATTAAGTTGGGGTGCAGTCATAAATATATTTTCTCCCACGTGAAGAAAGTGATTATAAAACGTAGCATAAGATTGCCTCGTTGATCCAGCGTTAACACGCTTTACTACCGAATCAGAGGTCTTGGGTTTGATTCCCGCTGTATGTAATTTATACCCTACATCTGGCTTCAGTCTGAGTGTATTTCCGATTTTGTGATGTCCTTGCCTTGTTACGTTAGCGCACAGCATCCAAGCGTGGGACCAGCGCCTTGATCATATATATTTTCACGATTATATACATTTGTATATAAAAACAAGATATCTACGTCACTTTGTTCCGCAATTATGTTTAAAAAATGTGTCATGTGGATCTTGTTTTTATTATAGGACTCTGTTATAGTAAATTGGTATTCTGTAGATAGTTGACGCACGCTCAGAGTTAAACTGCGACACCGACTCATTCCTTTGTTTTTCTTTTTTTGCAGGTAAGACCTCTGCTGCAATTGCGCATCCAATATTAGCGTAGCGACGAATCTGGTAAGTGCTGAGCGGAACCTTCAGCTTGCTTGCGTTGCAAACACGCGAAATAGACGTCATCATCATCATCATAAGCCAAACGCTGCCCACTGCTTGGTACAGCCCTCCATCCTGCCATCTCTCACGGTCCCTTGCCATCCGCATCCGCGGACCTTCGCCGACTCTACTGCGAGTGCATCCTCCAACCATCGGGCTGCCGGGCTGCCGGTCTGCCCGCTGGCCGTCGTCGTGTTCTCAGCCAGCACTCTGTGATTGCCCTGACCGACAGACATATTCTTATATTAGAATCAAGGGTAATTTTGTAAAGTAAAAAGTTGTCTTTCTCGCCGGCTAGCTTTGCCGAGTGGATACGAAATAAAAAGGAGAGAGTCACAGCGCGGCGGAAAATGGAAAGCTAAAACAATTTTTAACCATACGTGGTAAAAAGTATCGTGTTGTAAAAAAATCTTCTACAAATAAAGGTTAATCGTGAGAATATTTCTGGAAACATACTTTTCTTCGAAAAGTCTTGGTAAGAACAATGTGTATGTTACCCGTTAAATATTACTTATCATAATATACTAAAAAAAAGTATTCATTTGTATTTTCAATTAAACGAAAATATTTTTTAGTAAATAAATCCATTTTTAGGGGTCCGTACCTCAAAAGGAAAAAAACCGGCCAAGTGTGAGTTGGACTCGCACACGAAGGGTTTCCTACTATTATCTATGTATACAACTTTTGAATAATTCAAGCGTCTACCTGTTGCCGTTATTAACATTGAGCAAAACACCGCAGAAAAAAATCGCGTTTGTTGTATGGGAGCCCCACTTAAAATATTTATTTTATTATGTTTTTAGTATTTGTTTTCATAGTGGCAACTATTTTACTAAATTATGTTACTTAGTAACATAGTTGAAATTATGTTACTAAATAACATAATTTCAACTGTCTAGTTATCACCGTTCATGAGATACAGGCTGGTAACAGACAAACACGTAGACGGACAGTGGAGTCTCAGTAATAGGGTCCCTCACCCTTTGGGTACGGAACTCTAATAGGATCACTTTGCTGTCCGTCCGTCCGTTATCTCGGGGACCCGTGGAGGTATGGAGTTGAAATTAAAACCATGTAGGTACTTACTCAGATCTATAATCCCTTGAAGCTGTGAAAAAATCAAACATCTAGGTTAACCTAAAAATATGCTGCCGTTTATCTGCAAATGGCGTATATTTCACCACTCAACAAAAATTTAAATTTATAGGGTACTTTCCGTTGACCTAGAACTAGGAAATTTGGCAAGTACCTAATATCGACTACAAGTACAGGAAAAAATCTTAAAACTATACATTTGCAATGAAATAAAAAAAATTGTCTTTGAATTTTGGGAAAAGCTCGGAAAAACTGCGAGACTCGATTCCTGAACTATTTATAACTAGATGACCCCGTGAACTTCGTATCACCGACGTCAACCGTTTTTTTTTCTTCTCACCGTTTAAACCTTCCCTGGACTTCCACAAATATATAAAAACAACAATTAGCCAAATCGGCCCAGCCGTTCTCGAGTTTTAGTGAGACTAACGAACAGCAATTCGTTTTTATATATAAGATATGTAACCTACCTATAAAATTTGTACGGAACCCTCGGTGGGCTAGTCGGATTCGCACTTGGCCGTTTTTTTGTTGCAATTCTTCACTTTATTTCAGTGGCGCGCTCTGTTCCTTCTCTTCATTTTCATTCGTATCGATTCAAACTCAACATCGAAATACAAAGTGTATTTGTGTCAGATCTCCTCTATGCACGTCCACACATTCTAGATAACATCTATACTTTAATATGCACAAAGCAAGATACATTAGAGGGTTACACAAGACGTTAGAGACTGCGCTTGTGGATTTTACATAAGTAACTGCTATGCGTTTCAACCCTTAATTCAATTAAACGATCTCGGCGCCACTGAAAATGGGATTCACTTTCAGTGTACCATCAAATCGAATCTGTCACAAAATCGAGAAAGCGTGTGTCATCGCTACTGCCAGAACTAATCGGGTATTGAGTTGCAGACTGCAGTATAGCGATGGGAGAAGGGCCTAGGCGAAGTTATAACGTATTAATACACACTGAGACAGGGGCGCGGAGGAAGAGTGTGAAAAATTCACGTCGCGTGCCACCGCCCCAACTCACAACTTGGTACAGGCATCTTCTCCTCAACTATTTCTAACCGCGACTCCGTTCACTCTGGGACTTGGATAAAAGATTAGCCAAGGGCGAGTGCAACGACTATTCTGTACTACTAAATAACATATTTTGTGTTCTCATTCGGTAATTCAGTTCGGGATGCTTCAGCGGCAGGCCAACTTACTAGCGATTGGCATGGGCTGTAGGGCACTAAAACCCCCTCAGTCCTGACCTTGAAAATAACAATGCTTTTCAATGGTTATTTTTAAGTTTACGACTGAGGAGGATAATAACACGAAGTTTGACCATTATATGTATTATTGTTTTTACAGTTGAGCAAAACAAAACAATTTTTTGCTAAATAACTAACACAAATATATTATGAGGTGCAACGGAGCGCCTTCCGCGCGAGTCTGAGTGGCACTCGCAATGTTGCTGGGGACGGTCGTGAAAACGAGGCTACACAAAACGAACTCCTCGAGTCAGTTATAGTGTACTTAATAATTCGGTGTACAGTTGCTTTGACCCACAAGTAGTCCACGGGTTACCCATTGCACAATGAAACCTCACGATAGTCATTCACTTTCTAGCGCCGGAAAGCCTTATCTGATCTAAATCGGACTTCACTGGCCTCTGAGAACGCATTGGAACAATACGCACTGCTTCGCCGCGCGCCGGGGTTTTCTAAACTAAGTGGTTATGTTTCTATCCTACCTCCGGGACCCTTGCGGGGAAAATTAGGTTTTTTTGTAAAAAGTTAATATAAAAACTCAATAATAGTGATAGGTATTGTTAGAATATAATTATATCTTTTTAAGGTGCAGCAACGGAAGATCATAATATTGAGTTGATAGTGCTGTAACATACATGTTTGGCAAATAGAACTGACTAATGAACGTTGATGAATCGAAAGAGATGTGTCAGTATCGTAGGAAGTGGCAGTCCTTAGTCTCTGTCTACCCGTCCAGGATAAAAAATTAAAAATGAAGGATATGAAGGACTTTAAGGAAGTAGTACTTTTTTTAACTATTTTTTTTCTGACATTCCTCAGTCAACTGTGGGTAAATCTTGTAAACAATATACACCTCGCTCTCTCTATGACAATAACACAAACCTCACTATGTGAGATACTTGCTGCTATTTTAAAAAGCCAAAATTGTTGTTCTTCTTCAACTATCGTGTAGCCATCGAAAAATTGCGATGTTTAAATGGCTAGCACACATGTCGTCTTCCTTGTTCTGTATTTTGATTACCAAATAGAGCAATCTGACACCGTTTTATTGATTGCGACAGTATTTTTGACTTGATGACCCCTGATTTAGTACACGTAGCCTTGTATCCGAAACCAACGAATGTATTCAAGCAAAGCGTTGAGGATGAGATTGCGGTATAATCAGAGACGCGTCGGAATTCGATAAGCATTTATTTTATCAGAAGAATTAAGTAGGTATTATGCTGAAAAAATTTTGTTTGGTGAGGTTTCCTAAATGATTGTAGTGATTTTGGTTGATTTGTGAATAAAATAGGGATATTTTCCGATATTCTTTATATGCCAATACTTATTTTCATTTATAGACCCTTATAAGTGTCAAGTCGAAGAAAAAGGTTAGGGACTGCCTCGTTGGTCTAGCAGTAACCCCCTTGATTATCAAAAGAGAGTTCGTGGGTCAGATTCCCGTTGGAGGCCGCTGTACTCGATATTTATAAATGGCTATATAGTCTGGGTATGTTTGCGATGTTAGGGCCCTATACCATGATTCGGTTTTGTGAATTATAATATTTTATCTCGCAGCTGACCGAAATTATAATAAAAATACTAAAATTCCGAAAATAATGAAAAACCCGACGCCTGCAACAAAAAACCAGATAAGTGCGAGTCGGACTCAGCCACCGAGGGTTCCGTAAAAATTTGTAGGTACTTACATATTATAAATTGTTCACAAATCGATTCTCGCAGTTTTCCCGAGCTTTTTCTGAACTTCAAAGACTATTTGTTTAAGATTTAATTGCAAATGTGTAGTTTTACGATTTTTCCCTGTACTTGTAGTATAAAGCGATATTACTTGCTAAATTTTAACGGGAAGTACCTTGTAAATTTTGATTCCCTTGAGTGTCGAAATATACTTTTTTTACGGCATTTATAATAGGCCGTATCTTTTTAGGGTTGCGTACCCAAAGGGTGCCTAACGGGACCCTATTACTAATACTTCACTGTCCGTCTGTCTGTCTGTCCGTCTGTCTGTCTGTCTGTCTGTCTGTCCGTCTGTCTGTCTTTTTGTCAACAGGCTGCATCTCATGAAGCGTGTTAGCTGGGCAGTTGAAATTTTCACCGCTGATGTATTTCCGTTGCCTCTATAACGGATAAAAACGCTATAAAAACAGAATAAAATAAGTATTTAAGGGAGCTCCCATACGACAAATGTAATTTTTTGCCGTTTTTTGCTCGATATTAATAACGGCAAAAGGCTTCAAATATTCAAATGTTGTATAGATTTTTAATAATATTCAAATGTTGGGTTCCGCCCTTGGCTGGTTTTTTCCTTTTGAGGTACGGAACTCAAAAAACAAAATTTTAGGTTAGATTGCGGGTAGAAACAAAATTGCTTAGATTCGGTTAAAAATTGGTACTATGACATATTTTGTTCTGCTGATCACTGTAAGTACTAAAATTATTTTTACAATCGAACTGCAGTGTCGTACGTAGTGTACGTACGTGTCGTAGTATTGAGTATTGGCAAGGCAGAAGGCCGAGTTCCGCGTAGGGCGAGGCCCGGATGCGGGGTTGGCACCGAGTCCCGCAGGTCTAGGAAGAAGATGATGGTCCTAGTTTTTTTTTCTCAACTGACCGCTAGATATTTATATCCGACCCATTTACCAGTTTCTGATTCCGGCCAGTCTTGTATGCATGTTCTTGTATACGAGCACTTTAGGAACCTGTCCACTGCGCCGGACAATCCTACTAAATAGTATACAAGACTGGATGTACAATTGTACAGGTGCCAACTAAGCAACCTTTTCAAGTCGCTCTTAACTCAGAAGAAAAAATCCACTGTGCAGTCGTCATCAGCTTTTACACCCGTGTACCCTACTCGGTTACGTTACGGATTATTTCTGTGAAGGTCGATTTCGTTACGGATGAGTTCTGTAAAGGTCGATTTGCTGACGACAGTGTACTGACGACGGCAGTCGACAGTCGAGTAGTCGACAGTAACGTAACCGAGTAGAGGGCATACGTGTAAAGGTGGATACGCCTGTCGACTGCACAGCACACACACACCTTATAAGGAAATAGGAACGCGTGCGATTCGATACTATATTGAACCATCCGTTATACTCGTACATAGAAACAAAATATTATTATATCGATCCGAATAGGCACATAAAAACTAGAAGATAACTGTAGAAAGTCAACTTAAAAACCTTGTTTTTAATCTTTGATGTGACGTTAAACGTTTTTTACCACATTCGAGACTTGTAAATGTCTGAACGTCATTCGGATAAAGTCAATAAAAAATTTGTTAATTTTGATACACAATTTCATACAAGTAATATACATGGTTAAACATAGTCCACTCTTTGTTCTTCTCCTTTGCGCAGTAAATAATTAATAATAATAGCTATTAATCCGCTTTTCTCCAATCGCCGAGGGAAGTTTATTCAACAACGGTTTTATCTTTTAATCTTTGAAAGTTTTGGACCTGTTTGCTTGGAATATTTAGGGTCCGTGCAGCAGACATTTTTTGTTTATGCGGTTCATAAAATTCCAGGAGGACGTATAAAAGTAGTTTTGCATTATTGAACAGCTTAAAGACCCCGTCCCCGGGGGGTCGACAAAGTGACGGTGTTTAGTACCTGGTGCTCAGACATCGTCAATTTCCATAGCCACAGAAAATTCTCTCTAAGCAGTGACAGAATCCTAATGACTTGTGGTACCGGGTTTTAATTATTTGCTTCGCCATTTCTTTAGAGATCGATTAAAAATTAACTATACTTTACTAACGATGCTGTGTAACTCGTTACTTATTTGCTGCTGTGCGTCCAAATTCTCAATCTTCGAAAGCCTTCATTAGTTCTTCACCAAATTAAGATGAGACTAATGGAACAAATCACTACAAAGAAAAAACAAAACGAATTATCGAATTATTTCTGCCACAACGGTTTTTAGGGTTCCGTTCCCGAAGGGTACCAAACGGGACACTGTTACTAAGACTTCACTGTCCGTCTGTCTGTCGGTTTGTCTGTCCGTCTCTCTGTCTATCCGTCTGTCTGTCTGTCTGTCACCAGGCTGTATCTCATGAACCGTGATAGCTAGGCAGTTAAAATTTTCACAGATGATGTATTTCTGTTGCCGCTATAAGAACAAAATAGAATAAAATAAATATTTAAAGGGGGCTCTCATACAACAAAAGTAATTTTTTTGCCGTTTTTGCTCGATATATGCGTTTAGTATTGTATAGATAATGGTATAGAATCCATTGTGCGCGAGTCTGACTCGCCCTTGGTTGGTTTATATCATTCAAATGATACCACAGATATGACACCAAGCACGTAGGGTCGACAGGTGCATCTGATAAAGATACGTTTATTTGCAAATACATTCAAATACTGATAAATTTTTATTGGAAAGTCGCCCGTAACGTAACCGAATAGAGTGGACGAACGCCGTCGTCTGTTTGGTGTCGGCAGTTCTGTGAGCATTCGCCCGTGCTGCTTCTCATTACCCATAACCGCTAACAAGTTGACAGTGTCTAATGACCTGGAAAAAGTCCGCTTTGATTAAGTTCATATATTATTATTATTTATATTCGCTAACAGTAAGCCAGTCTTTTAGCACTCTTTGTTGCACCTACTGTGGCTATTTACGAAAAGACAGTACCGGTCAAGTACGTGTAGGGCCACGCGCAGTATAGGGTTGCTTACAGAACTAACAACATCAACAAACTAATTTTTAATGTATTTTGTACGAAGTTTTCCTTTGATAAGTTGGTCGCCTATTACTCGTTAACTTGTTAAGCCTACTTAGCCGTGATAATATGTGCTACTGCCCTCATTTTTTTCACGTTTCTTTAATCAAACGTTAAGCCGGGAGAGAGAGGGGTCGCACTACTCGGAAAAAAAACCGCGTTAAAGCTTAATATTTCGCAAACGGAACCTTAAATCGAAAAATGGTTTTCCTACACCCACAATATTTAAAACTACCAATTCAACGATACCCACACTATGGTGCAAGCGAGAAAAAAAATTACATCACTAATTTAGGTGTAGGGAAGTAGGGTGTACCCTAAAAGTTTTTTTTCGAGATTTTATTCTACTGTATGTAGAATATCTATGCTAAATTCCAGTTCTCTAGTATTTATCGTCTCTGAGCTAAGCCGACGGGCAGCAGCGTCTTCCTGAGATTCCAACTGCATACTGCGATCGCCAACCCGCCTGCCAAGCGTGGCGATTATGGCAAAACCCCTCATGGTTATGAAAATCACAAGGGCCGCCTGTGCCCTGCAGTGGGCCTCAAGTGGCTGATGATGAGCTAAGCCTCAGACAGACAGACTGACGGACATGGCGAAGCTATAAGGGTTCCTTGTTGATTACGGAACCCTGAAAACGAAAAAAAGGCAAGGCACGCCATTAGGGGAAGGCGCCACTCTTTTTTATTCTTCTTTTCTTCGATCTGAGGCAGATTGTTGGCAGCGGCTGGGTGAGGATATCCGAGGACAGATAGAAATGCCGCGTTTTGTCAGAGGCCAAACCACATTACGAAACTAGGAAAATGTTATCTACATTTTACTGCAAAGCATGTTTTAAGTGGTTTGGACTATTATTTTTGTCTACGTCTAAGAAAAAAATATCAGGGCCCTTATTGAAGCAGCGATATGTTCAGAAGGGTCGTCAACGTCGAGCTAGAGCCAGACAATTCACTTGAATTTAGCGACAAATAGGGTTCTTTTTAGGGTTCCGTACCCGAAGGATGCCAAGCGGGATCCTATTACTAAGACTTCACTGTCCGTCTGTCTGTCTGTCTATCAGTGTCTCTGTTTGTCTGTCTTGTCTGTATCCCATGAACCGTGGTAGCTGGGCAATTGAAATTTTCGCAGATGACGTATTTATGTTGCCGCTATAACAACAAATACTAAAAACGTAATAAAATAAATATTTAAGGTACCATACAACAAACGTATTGTTATCCGCTTTTTCTCGATCTTTGTGTCTAATGTTGTATAGATAACGGAACCCTTCGTGCGCGAATCCGACTCGCACTTGGCCGATTTTTTTTAATAGTTTCGAACGTTCCTGCCACTGAGTAATGAATGCTAGAAATGCATGGCTCTTTGTTAGCCCAATGACGTTATATAATTTTTTGAGATACGGATTTGCGACCATCTCGCTACGTCGCATTTTTCATAATAATAGGGGCCTTGCTGCAGATTATACGCCGTTTTCTTATCATGGGTGGTGTTGTTACAATAAACTCTTGTGGTGAAGCTGAAATTTCACGTGTAACTTTATTAGCACGGTGTAACCCGAATACCGTGAGTTAAGCGAAGTTGCCACCGCTACCCCGCGCTGCCCCGCGCCGCCCCGCGCTCCCCTCAACTTCTAAGTTACAAAATGTTATGCAAATGAGCAAGAAGTTCAAGAATAAACCTTTTAAACGAAGCCAGGATTAGTTTTCTGACAGGGTAATACATATAGGTTGTCTCACGGCTTTGCCACACGGGGGGAAAATACTTAAAGTACTGTTAAGATTATAGACCAATTTACTGAGTGAGGATTTTATATTTTTAAACCGCACGTTTGAGCTTGGCCACCTATCGTGCCCACTAAATGTGAAGAAACAAAAATCAGAATCCCATGCGACTGCAGCCGCTTGCGTAGCCAGTTAATATTATATCCCGGTTTCTCGCTCACTAACAATATATTAATCTATTGTTAACAGCCGTCAGTTGTTTCTCTAGTGCGCACTTTGGCCGGTGACACTGACAGCTGTTAACAGTAGTAGATTAACAAAATGTTAGCGCACGCGAAACTGGGGGTTAACCTGCCCGAGGTGTTTGTTCGCCTTTTCGTCGCGAGCGGCAGCACGAGGGAAGTAGAAAGGAAGCGGTGAGATGGGAAGTGGAGAGGTGTAATACATAAGTGCTCACAGGATCTGGCTTGCTTCCATTTCCCGGAGAAAGTGTCGTTTTGCCACGAGCTGTGTCTTTATGCCTGCTTGTACCGAACTTGTTGTTAATTAAGTAGTTGTACGTTGGGCCCGCGACTTTTACTTTGAACATATTTTTTTTTGTTCAAAGTAAAAGTAGAAGTCGGTATACATGTAGGTATTGTAGAAGTGTAATTTGTACTCGATACCCAAAATATATGTGCTGGTCCTGAAACTGACAAAACGGTAGGTACAGTAAAACCACGGTACAAATGTTCTAGGGTACCTCCCCTACCACTAATTAGGGATGCCTTTTTTTTCTCGCCTGCAACATAGTGTGGGATATCGTTGGATTGGTCGTTGAAAAATATTGTGGGTGTACGAAGACCATTTTTTCATTTAGGGTTCCGTTTGCGAAATATTAAGCTGTAAAGCGCAAATTGTCCGAGTAGGGCGTCCCACCCCCCTCTCCTAGCTAAACGGTTGATTACAATCAATCAGAAAAGTGAAAAAAATTCAGAGCAGTTGTACATAGAATGAACTTAAAAGGAAAACTATCACGGCTAAGTAGGCTTTACAAGTTAACGAGTTATAGGCAACCAACTTATAAAAGTAAAATTTCGTACAAAATCCACTGAAAATTACTTCGATAAGTTGTTAGTTCTGTAACATAAGCAGCCTATATACGTCCCACTGTAGGGCACAGGCGTTCTCTCAGGGAGAGAGTGTGGGCTTAATCACCACGCGTGCCCACCGCGGATTGGCGATTTCAAGCGCTGAGGTATGTGAATAGCTCAGACACTCAGGTTTCCTCACGATGTTTTCCTTCACCGTTAGCGAGTGGTATTGCTACTATAACTTCACAAATGTACATAACTTAGAAAACCAAGTCATAGGTAGGTATACGCACTGGGGATTGAACCTGTAGCGCTATTTGTTAGGTAAATTCTAAAAACCATACCTATGTGTGAGGCCCTGGCCACACAGAAGGGACGTGAGGCGAGGGCGCGGAAAATACGCGTCGTCTTTCCAATTCACTTTCATATAAAATGTACTGAAAGGACGGGACAGGCCCACACAGAAGAGACGGGGCGAGGGTGCGAACTCTGTACAACGCGTCGCTCTTTTCCGCGCCCTCGCCCCTCGTCTTCCCGTCGTTCTCGACGTTCTTCTTGGTAGACCAACAAATTTGCGGATATAGGTTTATTCTATTTTGTGTATTGTGCTATCTTTTATGTGATGCTTAAACCATATGTGTTCAGTAGAATGGGTATTCCTCTATGTAGGACAATTATATAACCGGTGGCTGCTACATTGGCAGAGCGCGTCAAGCGCGAATTTCGTAAAATTACGTAAGCTCTGATATTTCAAAAACTACAAATCCCATAGAACAAAAGCTGCTGTATAGCAAACTCAAATTGGGGCGTTTCAGGAATTGTGCATTTCAGAGGTAACCCTACTCTGCTGGTGTAGGTAACGAGCGATTTTGCAACAAAACTGATGTACGTAACTGAACACACACCATGAATTTTGGGTGGTTTGAAAGCCATAGCAAAATTAGCAATAGTTATCGAATACGCTACTTTCCTTTTTTTTATGGCACTTTCGAAAAATATCTCGCCACACACTCGAATCTATGACAGACGACCATTACCAGCCAACCATCGCGGTCATTGTTCTGACAGACGGAGAGGCTGTTCGGAATAATTGTTCGCGAATTTTTTTAAACAAGATTTTTTAACTCGAAAAGTGTCTCATATAATTCTTTTTACGTCTATGCTGAAAAGTAATGGTCTAAATTTATAGCTATTTTAGGTTCTGTACTCGAAGGGTACCAAACGGGACCCTATTACTAAGACTTTACTGTCCGTCTGTCTGTCTGTCTGGCCGTCTGTCAGAAGGCTGTATCTCATGAACCGTGATAGCTAGGCAGAATAAAATAAATATTAACACCAGGATCTCGATTCTGTTAGTGCGTTATAGTACTCGTATAATAACAGACTCATGGTCGGGTTAAGTGAAGTGTTTTTTCATACCATTGACAACTAGAAAGTTTGAAGTGAAATCGGCGCGTTCGTCCAGTTGTCATTGTACTACTACAAAGCATTAACAGAATGTAGGCATAGAGGTCATAGAGGTCAGTAACCTGGGTATAGAGGTCAGTGATACGAATGCAAACTGGAGCCTTCGGCTGTGTGCGGTGCTGACCGACCAGAGCATTCGTTTGGTTTGTCTCTACGCAGCATCAGACGAAGCCTGAGTTTTGTCTCTACGCAGCATCAGACGAAGCCTGAGTTTTGTCTCTACGCAGCATCAGACGAAGCCTGAGTTATCAGATTACCTTTAACTGAATTTACGTCGATAAGGGTGACAGTGCGGTAAAAGGGTTGCCTCATATTCAAAAGGTCGTAGGTACTAACTCGACTTAGTTTTCCAAGTTACGTACATTTGATAAGTTTTAGTCGCAATACCACTCGCTAACTGTGAAAGAAAGCATCTTGAGGAAACTCGAGTGCACTCGGGCACTCTTCCTTGCAATTTTCAGTCGGTGGTGCGCGCACGCATGATGATTTTGTATGACATACTTCTCTCTCTGAGAGAAGGCCTTTGTAGGGCAAACGCCTTCTCTCGGAGAAGTGGCAGAGGATTATGAAAATATATTATATGTCAATAGTTATACAGATAATGAAAGACGCCCACTGTTGGGCATAGGCCTCTTCACCGTCACGCCAACCTCGCCGGTCTTTTTCTAATATCGTCCATTGTCCTCCTGCCGCCTTCTACATATATAATAATTGTAACATATTTCTTTCTTGTGTACAATAAAGTATAAAGTAAGTAAGTAATATGTGAATTAGAAAACAGGAATACAGTTCACGCACCAGCTCTTACTAATTTACATTATTATACGTCCCCAGTCTGTGTCATCAGCTAATTATAACACGCTATTGTCTCTGCTTAGAAAATAAGCGCATAGGTTGCAGGCCTTTGTTAAAGCCTATCACGGGACGGCTGGTTCGGACTATATTAATACCGAAATTCTAGCCCACAGTGATTCGGCGAACGACACGATATAAAATCAAACAGAAGTTTATTGCATTTGTTATACTAGGTACTCAAATGAGTAACTGTTTCATTCCTGAAATCTCATTACGAGTAATAGTTTTTTAAATAGGATTAAGTATAAAAGTTTTCATTTTCAGTTAAATATGGCTTAACATTTAACGCCACTTCCGAAACCCACATATATTCTCTGAATCACTCAATCACTGAATCAATCAAGCGTTTTTTCCAGAGAAAGTATGCCAGAGAAAATCCACGGCTTATGAGTCGAATCTAATGAAAGTCACACTTTGGACATTGGAAATGTCTTTTCGTTCGCTCCAGTGTAGGCTCCGATTTCACGAAAAAGTGCGATCCCGTTATATCTCGGAGAGTTGTGAAGATATGATATTTAAAAGACGCGTATTGACGAGAGCTGTAAGGTGCAAAAAGAATTATTCGAGAAAGTCAAATAAGAAAAAAGTTATGGCCGAAAAAGGAAAAAAAAATATTTCCCGATTTTTTGAAAACAAAGAATCATATCAAAAATTTGAGAAAACTCCTCTGGATTATTTAGTCAGCTATAATTTGAGGGTTAAGGGTTTGCTCTTGGCTTAACTTTTTTGAAAAAAGTCAATAAGTCAGAAGGACATTTTTCACACGACATTTATGATTCGATTCATTTCCAATGTGCTCGATAGTCGAGTGAGGCACGAAATCTGTGAATTTTTTGTACAGCTTTGGAGAAATTCAGATAATTTTTCTAAGAAAGCTTATCTGAATCTTCAAGTTTTTTTTTGGACGCGCATTGCATTTAAGATATTTGATCGGGACCACAAAAAAGCGTGGCTTATGCTAAACTTATCCTCCGTGCCACAAGAATGCTGAAAGTCACGCGCCCGTTGCGCCTTAGCATTTTTTTTATTTTAAGTAACCCCAAAAAAATAATTTCATTTCCCCGGAAAATTTGCAAAGCTGTGTACACCCTGTATAATACGAATGAGTGCGTGAACATTTACTATGAACTCTACAATAATTGCTGTACCAACTGAATTATCAGGGTTTTTGTTCGCAACTCGTATTGGAAACAGATGGACAGACAGGCTGTAATTATTAGCAGGTATGCTAATAATTACAGCTTGTCTGTCCATCTGTATATTAATATATTGAATGCAGAACTTGTACAAAAAAATGTCTTTATATGATCGGGGAAGCCATGTTAAAAGATATCTAGACATGGTGTTTTTTTCTCTGCGATGAAATTTTGCACAGAGATAGATTATATTCGGGATTAGCACATAGGCTATTTTTTATCCCGGAAAAATACACATCAAAATTACCACGCGAACGAAGTCGCGGGCAACAGCTAGTCAGAATATAAATAACAAAAGACCGCATAAACCTTTCGTCAGTATCGACAAATTAAACGGCTAGCAATAAAAAAAGATGTAATATATAAAAAATATCCAGTTACAGTGTTTGTTATTGCTTCACCGATTGTTACGAATATTTTTCTGTATATTTGATAAATATGGCAAAATAACGCTTGCCGAGTCAGCTATTTTTTATATAGAAAGACCGTTTCAAGTTTCAAAATTGTATAAAAATAAGAATTTTCTTATTGAAAGTGGTTTTAATTTATCGATGCTCAAGAAATCGTTTTAGTTTTAGTAGTATGAACGTATGGAATGTACTTTGTACAAAATGAAGGACACCAATTGACTTATAGTAGTTGTAGGGCACAGATTAACTTACAGTTTCTACAAGTTGGCGTTGGTTGGCGTGGTGGGAAACGCTCCCACCACGCCAACCCTTTCAGTCTTCTGCCAATCAACAGCTGTCTATCTGTGTTATTTATTTCATGAGCCCATTGGGAAGCTCGGCGTAGCGCAAAATGGTGTCCGTGCCCGCCCCTGCTGCAACTATCGGCATCGCTTAGCATGTAAATCGGCCCGCGAATTTCCCCGTTACGAGCTCATTATGAAACTTTAATCATCCATAAAATCACCGAAACTGAGACGGAATGACAAAATAATGATTATAACTCAAAGTTGAATTTTGTTTTTCGATTTGAGGCAGATGGCCGGCTGCGGCTGTATAAGCTCCGCCAGCAATCAAGTCTGGCTCATTGGTCTAGCGGTACACGCTGGAATAAAAAATGGTAGTGAGTTCGATTCTTACTGAAGGACGCCGTACTTGGTTTCTTCAAATGGCCTGAGTCTGGGTGAATTTTCATGATTGTGATGTCCTTGTCTGGTTGCTATCCTAGTTGTGGAGAACAAGTGATTGTGTTCTGTGGAAGTTATTTTTAACCGACATAAAGAAGGAAGAGGTTCTCAATTAGCTTGTGTATATCTTTAAGTATGCTCAGTAATAATTCTTTACCACCTTAAATTTAATAAACTCTTTTTTGTTTGTAAAGAGGTGCTAAAAACTTTTAAAAGTGCTGGCAACTGCGTGGGAGTGAAAAGCGCCGCCATTGTGCGCGAGCGCATGCATCGCTTCCCGCGCGTAGTAACACTGGCCCCACTAATGGAAAAAAAACATGTCTTTTTAGGGTTCCGTAGTCGACAAGGAACCCTTATAGTTTCAGATAAAGATAACATGACATAAGCAGCCTATATACGTCCCACTGTAGGGCACAGGCCTTCTCTCAGGTAGAGAGTATGGGCTTAATCACCACGCGTGCCCACCGCGGATTGGCGATTTCAAGCGCTGAGGTATGTGAATAGCTCAGACACTCAGGTTTCCTCACGATGTTTTCCTTCACCGTTAGCGAGTGGTATTGCTACTATAACGTCACAAATGTACATAACTTTGAAAACCCAGTCATAGGTACATGCCCGCACCGGGGATCGAACCTGGGTCTCCCACTTCTGAGTCCGAGGTTCTACCCACTAGGCTACCACCGCATATGATAAAGATAAACATAAAAGATAATTCATCGTGTGTAGTTACCAACTTAGCACGCTTGTATCATAATGTACTACTATATGTTTAATATTATAACGTTGCGTAATGTGCAGGTGAGTGTTATTTATTTGTAATAAGAGGTTTTCTTCTTCTATACCAACTCTCCCCTTCTGAGAGACGGCGTGTGCCCTGTAGTGGGCCGTCTATGTGATACTTGTGCTTCTGTGGAAAACCAAAGTGATTTTGTACAAGATTACATGCTCGCTAGATTGGTCGAGCGCAGTGCATCTCTGCAACAGTGCCAAAGGTCAACCAACGCTTGCTCAATCGAGAATAAAGCCCTTGCATTCACTAATAACCTGCAAAAGGCAAAACGTCAACAAAAATTTGACGTTGTAAAAAAATCTTTACCAAATCAAACAAAATTTCTCCTAACCTAATTGCGTCAAAATTACAAATCCCTATTAAAACGGATTCATTCTAAAATTGCTTTCATCAATAAAATTCATATCCCTGCCAAAATGGAGTAATTACATACACATACATACAGGATCGGATGAACCGCTCGTAGCCCCGGCTGCCTGAGTGGTCTTAAACGATCACGAAGGTTAAGCAACACAGGGCGCGTTCAGTGCATGGATGGGTCGCCGTCTATGCCTAACGCTAGTGGCATTTTTCCGAGCGGTCCGTGCTTCGCAAGGCACGTTAAGCTGTTGGTGCCGGCTGCCGTCGATAGATGGCAGTCGTTAAGCCAAGTCAGAGGCCTTAGGGCGGCTTGACAACTTCTGACAGTAGACGAGCCACTAGTCTACAAGTCTCCACCAATCCGGACTTGGCCCCCGTGGTGGAGTATGGCCTATACTTTCCTCAGGGAAGAGACCCGTGCCCCTCGGTGGGGACATAATGGGTTAATAATGAACATACAGGATACAGGCGTGGGTTTATGTATGGATGTATGTGTAAAGGATAAATTCTCACCAAGTAATACTTACCAAAACATTATTTAAATAAAATTAGGTGGGCATTAGAAAAACCATGAGGGAGGCCTATGTCCTGCAGTAGGCGTCGAATGGCTGATGATTATGATGATGAGGTGGGCATTATCCATTTCCAAAATAAAAAATTGAACACTCGAAAAAAGGCAGGCAAATATAAACATTTTTCTACATCTGATTTACATAGTTGCTAATTGCAGAACGCAATAGTCTAGACTGTAATGTTTTGCAATTTAAATAAATAAATAATAATAAAAATATTTTCTCTCGTTGTCGCCCTGACCTCCGGCCGCTTGGACTCCTCAGCCGGAGGGCGTCCGTCTGGCCATTTTGGTCAGACGAGACTATTATCTTTTTTATTCCCCCATAATAATAATAAAGATAAAGATAAAGATAAAGATATTTATTTGTGAAACATGAGTATGCATAGATGGTACAATAATAAATATTTGTTCTGCATGTTTTGTCATTGTAGACATACAAATTTTTGGTAGGAGAGAGAATAATAATAATAATAATAATAATTACATTGGTATTCTTTGCCTTCACTCGTCTAGTCTTTTTAATCGAACACACGTACCTATACGCATAACATCGGTTTCGTACGAGTGAATAGAAAGGCAGGATAATGTCGGATATCCATTTGAAGGTTCAGTGGCACTCACAGATCGTATCACACAGGACAGAGAGGCGAGAATCGCTTAAATGACCGTACTTGTTGCGTCAGCGAGGATGCGCCGGCGGTGGTGAAAGTGGACGCTAGACTTGTCCCGAATCCAAGTTGAGTTACGTTACGACAGAATATTCAATAGAACTCCGCGACCGACTGAGAGAGATTACTCAACGCTATTGCGGATCATTAGCCAGACCCATAAATAGATTTTTGGCGGAAAGCGAAGATCGGGTAAAGTAAAGTATAAAAAAAACTAAAAGCCGACTGCTATAGTTAATAATTAAATAAAGGGACTGGATCACTATTTGCCTCTCGTTCATATACCTCTAATATTGCCGTCTATATTATGTGACACGAACGGAAATCACGTGAAAACCAATAAAGTCGAAAGCATAATGTCTATTCAGTCGATTGAACATCGACTTTTAGCCGAAAAGTCGCAGGAACTGTAGAGCTGTCGACTGTACTACATTTCTAAGCGCGTGTGAAATTGGCGGTTTCATTTCTTCGCTACAATGTCCGGACTTCTCGGCAAATCCTGCCTTTTCTCGGGCCTTTTCAAAACTCGCCACGGTAACCCTGTCGGGCGCACGGCTCAGCGCACGAAAGGCCCACAAAGCGCTTTGTCAGCCCAAGATAGCGCATTGTGCGCACTGCCGCGTGCGCTACACGTGAATTGAGGTCTAATTAAATGGGAGGTTATTTAACTAAGGAGGCTGCTCGTGATGGCAGGTGAGATGTGCTTCGAAATAGGTGAATGGGCGTTCTACAAACAATTATATCACTCGTGCGTCTAATACTAGGACGCCTAGGGCCGGATTGTCCATTAGGCAGTGTAGGCAACGGGTCTCGTAACGGCTAGATTGATTGATTTATTTTGCTTGGAAATGTAATTTGAAAATTTGTATGTAACATACCATCAACAACAATAATATGCCAAGCCTTAATTTTTATGTTGCGAGCGTGATATTTCAGTAGGTTTCAGATTGCATTTCAAATTATTATAGAATAATGTTATATTATTTATTTTGTGTTAAAATATTGTAGCATAAATATTAAAATGGCAAAAGGTAAAACATTCCCCAAACCAGCGTGAGTGCATGCGATAATGAATGATGATGAAGCTACAGAGGTTTACCCCTCCAGGATACAGACGTGAGTTCATGTAATGTATGTAAATAAACCTCTAAGTTATAAAGAACATCATAGAAACCATTTGAAAAAAGTTTCATTCGAAAACCTCAAACCATGAAGATTCTATGTCAATTCAAAGAACCTATTGCAATAAAACGGCAATTTCATACTTTAACCCCTATTATTATTCTTTATTTCCTTCCAATCCTCGGAACCCTAAACTCTCAACCAAAATGATTAGGTCCGTTGCACTAATTTTTAAAATCAAAGAACATCCTTTTTTAGGCTCACTCTGTAACTTACTTAGTAAGAAGCGAATAAATGAATAAAGTATTATTAATTATTATGTAGATAGACTGTATTTGATTGGCAAAATACCTCGAAATTTTATAGAATTTACCTGACACAGGAAGGCATAAACGCCCGAGGGGCGTTAGGCAGAGGCAGCGTAGGGAGAAAAATTGATTTGCTGCGAAGCGGCAGGCTGCTTCGACCGTGTCAGCGCAAAACCGCGGGTACGGCAGGACCGGGTACTCAATGCAAAACAGACGTAACAGTCTCTCCGGATGGTGAACACATTTCCAGTAGAGGAAGGAGGAAGTTGTTACTATTTTTCATCTCTGAATGTAACGTCTAAGGCCATGCGTGATTTTCCCTGACGACTTTTTCTTAAACATGATGATATACCTTGGTCAAATTTAGTTTTTAAGAAAATGTTTTTTTGGCAAAAAAGACAATTTCACTTTCAGTTTCAATTGGACAACAATTTATTAGGATGTGTTAATAATAAATATTATAAAACCTGGTAATAAAAACCGTCCATGTGTGAGTCCACTCAGTGGTTTCCACTAACAGTCCCGAACTAAATAAAAGAAAACAGACTTGACTAAATAATTAATACTATACAGTGCGTACTGGTACAGGACCCTGCATGAGTTCGACACGCGTTCGACACGCACTTGACGAGTTTTATTCTAAGCAAATCAAGTGCATACTTCAGCTACGAATATCGTTTCTTGCCACTCTACGAAGTATTATGGAGGTCCTTTTCGAGCGCCGAAACGCAGGCTGCTCGGGTTTTGGCCAACAAATCGGCGAGCTAACAAGGTGCCACACAATGGCTAGTAATGGCGTTATTCCCCGCCCGCTATCTGATGCGTAGTCACTTGCAATATACGGCCGCGCCACAAAATAATCGCTACAGAAGGCCGGCGCATATTTGAGAAATCAGATATTTGTTAGAATGTAAAGAAGTTTGAAGGGTTTTGCCATAATCGCCACGCTTGGCAGGCGGGTTGGCGATCGCAGTATGCGGTTGGATTCTCAGGAAGACGCTGCTGCCCGTCTCCTGGTATTTGATTTCCTTAGTCGCTTTCTACGACATCCACGGAAGGAAATTGAGTAAAGTAAATCTATTCACAAAAACTCGATTCCTCAAACTTTAAAAACGCCGATTAAAATAGTGTGTGGTGCAGATTTCACAAGGCATAGACGTAGCCACAGATTAAATAAACAGAGTTTTAGATTGCTTTTATAAATAAGGCCGCTATAGTTTACTTAAAAGAGTATGTATACATGACAGGGCTCCACGAGATTGACTAGCGCCATCAATGAAAATAAATAATATCTTCTTCAGAGAGAGAGATTTCAGAGAGAGAGAGATTTATTCAGAGATAATAAGGCCGCCCATTGTAATTTTTCATTGTAACTTTCATATTTTATGTCTCGCTTCTTGTGTGCAATAAAGAATATTCTTATCTTATCTTAATTTTTACAAAACTTGCCTTTCCTCTCACAATCGTAAATAGGTACTCATTTTAAAGACAAACAATTGAAAACCTACGATCAAGGACCTGACATTTTGAAAGTGTTCCATATTGTTCGTAAGATGATTTTATCAGCCTAATTCAAATAGTTTAATATAAATATGTGTGTAATTACCTTTTTTGTGTGCAATTTATTGTCCTCTATCTATCTATCCAATTCATGAGAGAGAGTTCCTCACGATGTCTTCCATCACTGTTAGCGGATGGTATTACTAAAGTAAATTAGAAAAAACATTACTTATAGTCTACTTACATTATCCCTACGTCTGTAGGAATAATGTAAGTAAACTGTTCCTACGTTTGATCTGTCGCTAGTACTCTTGCGGTCTTGTTTATAAAACAAGTTTCCTCTAAAATACTTTTCAGATGCAGTTTAAATTGTCCGAGGTAAAGGGAAAAACGTTGGTAGCCTAGTGGGTAGAACATTGGACTCGGAAGCGGATGACCCAGGTTCGATTCCCAGTGCGGGCATTTTGTTTGTTTGCACTTTGTTTTCTAAGTTATGTAACTTTGTGAGGTTATAGTAGCAATACCACTCGCTGTGAAGGAAAACATCGTGAGGAAACCTGGGTGTCCGAGCTATTTACATACCTCAGCGCTTGAAATCGCCAATCCGCGGTGGGCACGCGTGGTGATTAAGCCCATACTATCTCTCTCTGTGAGACGTATATAGGCTGCTTATGAAAAGGAAAGACCAAATCGCCGATTATTTAAACCTGCCTCTGAAGAGTGCTTCAGAGGAATCGTGTTTATTTTGTGGACTTTTGGTGTTTGTGCTACGCCTACCTGGGTGCAGACATTATCTGTAGTGGATCTGCATTGACCGCCTTGTTTATTGCGTAGTTGCAACCATCCGGTCAGGAACGATATTTCGGACAGTCGACTTGGTCAACGGTTTCAAGTCACATCCACCCCAAAAAGTGTAAATTCGTGGAAAGTAAAATATTATGTAAGTAACTTTGATATTCGATTTCGCCAAAAACGAACAAAATAAAGCGCCGTTGGATGGGTTGAGAAATATGGAAAGTTCTGAACACACAAAACGCAGGATAGTTTTTAGGGTTCCGTACCCGAAGGGTGCCAAACGAGACTAAGACTTAACTGTCCGTCTGTCTGTCTGTCTGTCTGTCCGCCTGTCTGTGTGTCTGTTACCAGGCTGTATCTCATGAACCGTGATAGGAAGGCAGTCGATCACAGATGTATTTCTGACTACAATAAATATTTAAGGGGGGCTCCCATACAAGAAACGTCATTTTGTTGCCGTTTTTTGCTCGATATTAATAACGGCAACAGGTAGACTCTTGAAATATTCACAGAATATTTTGTTCTATATTCGCTTCAAATATAAATAATTGCGGTTTTTTCTCGATCTTTGTATCTAATATTGTATAGATAATGGTACGGAACTCGGCGTGCGCTAGTCCGACTCGCACTTGGGCGGTTTTTTACAACTGACGGATTAATCCGCCTGCCACTGTCTAGATAATCATGATCTAACATGAATTACGTATAGGTAGGCTGCCTGCCGTAAGCGGAGTGGTAGTAGCGCGATCGGTAGAACACTTGCCTCACATTCAAGAGGTCGTGGGTTCGAGCCCCGGGCGTGTACCAACAACTTAGTTTCCTAAGTTACCTACATTTGTGAATTTGTAGTAGCTATACCTCTCACTAACGGTGAAGGAAAGAATCGTGAGGAAACCTCGTATATGAGGTGTGCACACACATTAGCGCTTGAAATTGCCAAGCCGCGGTGGGGAAGCGTGGTCATTAAGCCCATATTCTCTCTCTCTGAGAGATGGCGTCTGCCCTGCGGTGGGGAGCATATAGGGTGATAATTAATTCCTCAGCGTTAATCCGTGGTGTCTGTTTGTTCCAGCTACGACCGGGACCAGCCCTTCAACTTCCAGATCGGCGTCGGCCAAGTCATCAAGGGATGGGATCAGGGTCTGCTCGACATGTGTGTGGGTAAGTGCCCGTTCACCGACTACAACCCGTCACATTGAAGGGAGTTTCGAAGAAGCTTCACCGGCCTTTTTAGAACGTTAATCAGCTACTTGCGCTCTTGTATCAGCTATAAGCATTTCATTAATATTAACCTACGTGATAAGGTTCATAGGACCAGGCGCCTAATTATGCGTACCAAATCCTTTCGGAATCTTGACTTTTGCAATAACAATTGACAGTATGTTTGACAGTTGGAGGAGTATATTCTTTTTGTTGCACTAACTCGGGCTGAGGACAATTTAAAAACCTATTTAGAGGCTAAAAAGTCCACCCATGCCGGGACTTGAACCCGCGACCTCTGGCTAACCGTGCCAGCGCTCTCCCAACTGCTAATGCTGCAAGTGATGTAGATGTCGCTGAATGTACGTAATACAGAGAAGTTTGTAAAGAGGCTCGAAATTTCGCCGATGCTTGCACTTACCCATTAGCTCAGTTGGGAGAGCGCTGGCATGGTTAGTCAGATTTCGCGGGTTCAAGTCCCGGCATGGGTGGAATTTTAGCCTCTAAATAGGTTTTTAGGTTGGAGGAGTGTCAAATTTCAGAAAGAGGAGGAATTGTTCGGGATTTGGCGCGCGTAATGTAGAAAGTAGTCACATGGTAAGAGCTATTTGGTCCTATAAGCTGGACTTTTGTAGCTTACAAACTGCAGCTTTTGTCGCACGTGGCACGTGAGCGAGTGTCGATTTATGTTTGTCCAGTAGAGTGGAATAAAGTCTTGCTGCATGAAGAATACGTATAATAGTTCCAAGAGTTGTCATGCTTACAGACTTTCGTTTAGAAGTAGGTATTAAAAAATCAACGCAACGTGGGAGCTCCCTTGCGAGCGGCGTTTTCCCGCTGGCAAGGGCGCGGGCGCGCACCCCCTCTTCTCCTCAGACCCCGCCGTCGCCAGCGAGCCGGGTCGCCAGTTCATATGGTTGGGAAATCCCAACAATGTTCAAAATTCATATTGGAGAAAATCCTGGATGCGTATATACTCCCACAACGTGCCCACCCCGGAGCCGAGTTTCATAAAACTGCAATGGAGAACTTGTTGAAAGATAAATAAGCGTGGTATTCTTTTTCTCTACGACTAATACTTTTCATAATATAACCTATTGAAAGGCCAATATAGTCACGCGGTACAAAAACGAAAAAATACGAGAAGTACGTCTGGTGTTACTTTGAATGACAGGATATGCAATAGTTTGATTAGAGAACGTTGTGGACTGAAAGAGGATGTAGTGACTAGAATTGAGAAAGGAATGTTGCGTTGGTTTGGACATGACAAGACTGACGAAACAAATATATCGAGCGAATGTGGTAGAAGAGCCAGTAAGGGACGTCCAAGGCGGACATAGTTCGACCAAATAGGAGATGTATTAGCAAAGAGCAAGATAAAAAGTACCCGAAACCGGCGTGCGTGCATGCAACGACTAATGAATGTTGAGAAAGCGAAAGTGATCTGTCAGGATCGTGGCAAGTGGCAGTCCCTGGTCTCTGCCTACCCCTCTGGGATGCAGGCGTGAGTTTATATATGTATGTATGGTACAAATCGGGATCAAACTATGACGTCACAAGTTCCACGTAATGCCTTTAACGTATGAAGCGTTTATCAATATCTAAGGTATCTCGTAAAATAATGTTTTTATGCATCTACATGTCTATAAGAAAAAGTTCAGAATTCAATGAAAAAACTAATAAGTTTTTTATTATTGTAGTAACTTTATCTTTCACATTTTTTGTGATCCCGAAAACCCTGACAAAATATTTATGGTTTTGTTTTCTGATTATTCCTAAGTTTCTTTAGACGCAACTTCCCCATTCGTACTTTATTATGACAAGGCGATGTGCATTGCGTAGCAGAGGCTGCATACTTGTTAATCTGTGGGTTAAATCTAGTAATTGAAATCGAATATTCATAGTAAACTATGAGTTGTTATTCAATAAAACAGGGCCCAGATGTTCTATAGTCTATTCATCCTTACTTGTCCAATTTAGTAAACAAGATTCTACCCGCAGAGTATGACTTTTTAGTCGAAAACTGCCATATTCCCATAAATGAAGTAACCTGAGACACCATTTCGGATAACACGCTGCTATATTTATAAACAAAGTGCACGAACTTGCAAGAAAATATCTAGTTTCGGCATCAAATGTTAATTTTGAGGTTAGAATATTGTTTACTAAATTGGACAAGTAAGGATGAACAGACTGTAGTGCCCACCTCGCGATATTGGGTTACTGCATTTTTGCATTTAAAAGCTATGGCTCTGGCCTCAGTCTCATAAAAAACTGAAATAAACAATAACCAACAAACCGAATGCTGACCATTAAGTAGTAAGCAGGCGGGACTAACCAAGTAGTTTCATTGCTGAATTTGGGTCCCGCCTGCTCAGTAGTTAATGCTCAGCAGTCGGGTGGTTGGTTATTTTTTTATTTTTATCTTTTTAGTTACTTTTTAATGCTGATTTATATATAGCCTATGACACCCGCATACTGATGTTTACACGCGATTGGCGTAGTTAAATAAAATTAAAATCCGAGTATAATAAATATAACAGCGCCATCTAGTGACTCAAGGTTGTACTATAACGTTAATAGTGATTTTTGTTTTTTGTTACTTTTCTGCCCCATTAATGCGAATTTAATATAGCGTATAACACTCGCGCAGCGATGACGAATCGATTGAGATCTTATTTGTCAAAATCTGACCATTGGTTAAGGAGTTATGAGGGAACTTAGGATCGGACATACTTACATACGTGCTAAACACATTACCCTCCTTTTGGGTTCCGCCGCAGTCGGGTATTCCTTTTGGGTTTCACCACAATCGGGTAAACAGAGAGAACTGGTAATTTTTTAACGACAATCAACAGGTAGACGGCAAATAACTGTATAAGCAGCCTATATACGTACGTCCCACTATAGGGCACAAGCCTTCTCTTAGAAGGAGAGTATGTGCTTAATCACCACGCGTACCAACCGCGGATTGGCGATTTCAAGGGCTGAGGTATGCGAATAGCTCAACACTCATGTTTGCTCACGACGTTTTCCTTCACAGTCAGCGAGTGGTATCGCTACTATAACTTCACAAATGTACATAACTTAGAAAACAAAGTCATAGGTACATGCCCGCACTAGGAATCGAACCTGGGCATCTCGCTTCAGATTCCAATTTTCTACCACCTAGGCTAACACCGCTCCTAACTGTATACAGCGATATATTGCAGGCTTGTAGCATTCCAGCCACCCTCCCTGTAAGATAAACCTAGCTATCCCTTTCTTGTACCATAGCTATCCATTTTTGTACCATGTGGCCAGAGTGCCATTTAACGCGCCTTACGCCTTATAAACTTATAATGCATGAAGCGTTTATCAATACCTGAGTTATCTCGTAACATAATGTTTTATGCGTCTAAACCCTAGAAAACGTTTACAATGCAATGAAAAACTAAATGTAAAAGGTTTTTATTATTAGAGTAATTTGGACACTTGAGTGGTTTGATCTGACGAGGAAACACTACTGCTGGCCTTGTTACTTCGAAGGCGCAGAAAACGAAAGCAGATACAAGTCAACGACGAATCTGGGAGGATACAATCATCAAGTAGGTACCTAATCGGTTGCGCCGACCGAACTGAACAAACGTATTACGTTTCGAATGTTTCCCACAGTTAATTCCAATTTTCCAAATGAGCTCGATGTGGTAACGTTTGAAACTTAATCCCCATAGAGTTGATGGATTGCTCCAGATATTGGACGAACTAAGTACCTAGTAGGACCGATTGATGTGCAGTCTGGCTCATGGTTTTGCAGACAGGGATTCCGCAATCATGCTTCCCTTTGTTATGAGGTAACTCTTGAAAAAGAAACTAGTGCATTTTTGTCGTCGAGAAATTCGACGCGTATGTTTTTCGCGATGTTACCTCACAAATCCATCTAAAAGATGTAACAAAATCCTATTTGCATCCGAAAATCTACTATGGGGAAAACTTAGAACTCGTGAAAAAATATCAGCTTATTAGTGAGAATATATATCGATCAATAAAATATATGAATATGCGGCAATACTTCGAGATAGATACTTAAATAGAGATTGTGCTAGTAAAGGGGAAGATAAAAAGTACTCGAAAGCAGCGTGCGTACATGCAACGACTAACGAATGTTTATGGAGCAAAAGAGGCTAGTCAGGATCGTGACAAGTGACCAAACCTGGTCTCTGCCTACCCCTCCGGGATACAGCTCTTATTTAATATTATGCTAAGTGTGGATATGAAATATATTACGTCATATTACAGAACCCTGGATGTGGGCGTTCGACTCGCGCTTAGCTTTATTCACTCTATTTATTCACACAAGTCTTCAATATGGCTCATACTTTTATTTTACTGTAACCAAATATACGTAATACTAAGTTCGAAATACTAAGAGTCAAAACTGGTTAAGATTGAATGCTTATTCTGTGTTATTGTGGCGGAATTCTCAAAAATTATAAAAAATATAAAAAATACAAGTAAAAATAAAAAAGTAAGTACCCGAAACCGGCGTGCGAGCATGCAACGACTTATGAATGTTGATGACGCGAAAGACGTTTGTCAGGATTGTCGCAAGTGGCACACCATGGTCTCTGCCTGAACCAATGCAAAAATTAAGTGGTCCCTTTACAAGAAACGCGACTTTTTACGTTCCGACCTTGGTTGGTGGTATTAAAGTGCAGTATTAACTACAAATAATACAAACTGGCCAAGTGCATGTCGGGCCATGCGTTGCGTAAAGTTCCGTGGTTAGTCGTCAAAATACGTGGACTTAGAAGGAGGGGTTGTTTGATAGATACTATGAGTACATGAATTGAGTTCACAGTTTAACTAATAATCCGCACCGCCTAGCGTCATCGCTCACTTCATTGCGCTAAATTGTGATGACCTAAATATCAAGGCATTTCGAGGATTAAAATGTTTTTCAGGGTTAATTGAAATTCAGAAATAAGAACGGAACAAAACAAAACTAACAAATAAATCTAAACTCATTGTTCCTCTTACCCTATTACTTCATAATAACAATAATAACTTCCGCACAACACAATGCCTTGTACTGGTTCCAAATTACTACAGGCTGTGCTATATCACTGACAATAACATAAGAATATCACTGACAATAACATAAGAATATTCTTCACGTACAATAGAAACAATTACAGAGACCACAATAGTCACACTTTCTTTATCAAGTATTTGCCATGACTTGAGTTGACCACCTAGCTGACCGGCCGGCCGGTGCCAAACACTTCTTAGTTCTATAATTACTATTATGTAAGCATGTCTGTGGCAATAAATCATTCATTATTTCAAAATTGCAGGCGAGAAGCGCAAACTGACGATCCCCTCCTCTCTGGGCTACGGTGAGCGCGGAGCCGGCAACGTGATCCCGCCACACGCCACGCTGCACTTCGACGTCGAGCTGATCAACATCGGGGACTCCCCGCCCACCACCAACGTCTTCAAGGAGATTGACGCTGACAAGGACAACATGCTCTCGCGCGAAGAAGTGAGTAACGCGATCCGCCGGCGGATACTCCAGCGCCGCCGCGACGATGACATGACAGAAGACGAGATCGAGGAACTGACTCACTCCTTCAGTTGGTGGCTTGTCCTCTTCTGGGTGATGGCTCTCTGCTGCATGTTCGCAGTGTAAGCATCAGGGCTGTGTGGCGTGGTTGCGGTCAGTCTTGCGGTGTCGGCTTTGTGGTGTGAATGAGACGCGCGGGTTGCTCGGGCGTGGTGAGTCGCGCCGTTGCTTTCTGAAGATGATTCTCATACCGTGCCACGGGGATCTTTATGAAATTAAATCACGATTGCACGAGGGATTTGCTTTGATATTGAGGGCTACCAACTACTGCGTAAGTTCCATTTTCAGCATGAGGATTTAAATCCATTTGGCACTATAGACGTATCTATCTAATTCTGAATATGCCGTGAACGTTTCACAGCGCCGGCACAGCGCGACTCCACGCAATAGTATAGAATCTTGTTCATCCGAGCCATTTCGGCGTACAAACTTTTGTATCGACTTGCATCACAACATGGTGATGCAAGTCGAAATCGATACAAGAGCACAATTTAGCAGTTTTATCAGATTCGAGTTTCAAATATTGCATTTTCAAATTGATTGATAGTAGTGTAAAAGGGCGGCACTATGGTGCTCTTTTTATCGTGTCGTTGTTTAGTCTAATTAGATTAATTTAGCCAATTGTAGTATGATTGAAAAATCGTATCGAGCGCGATATGTTGCGATCTATCCACTACACAATCGCGCTCAGTACGAATATACTAGCTCGACGGCATAACAGCTTTGCCTATACGATACGAGTATGATGCTTAAATTTATAGGGTAGTTTATTTAATCTGACATGCTTAACCCTTTTATCATCATCATCATTCAGCCACAACAAGTCCACTGCTGGACATAGGCCTCCTCCATGGATTTCCAAAAAGACCGGTTGGAAGCGGCCTGCATCCATCGCCTTGCTGCCACTCGGATGAGGTGAGCTGTCCATCTTGTGGCTGGTCGTCTTATACCTTTTATACTTGTATGGATATCCACAGACATTATTATGACCCTAATGGCGCTGAAACGTGGTCTCTCACTATGGGCCTCATAAGAAGGCTCAAGGTCACGCAACGAGCTATGGAAAGGGCTATGCTCGGAATATCTCTTCGAGATCGAATCAGAAATGATGAGATCCGTAGACGAACGAAAGTCGTCGACATAGCCCAGCGGATTAGTAAGTTGAAGTGGCAGTGGGCGGGGCACATAGCACGCAGAACTGATGGCCGATGGGGCCGAAAAGTTCTCGAATGGAGACTCCATATCGGCAAGCGCAGCGTATGACGACCAGCCACAAGATGGACAGATGACCTCATCCAAGTGGCAGGAAGACGCTGGATGCAAGCCGCTTCCAACCGGTCTTTTTGGAAATCCATGGAGGAGGCCTATGTTCAGCAGTGGA
This sequence comes from Yponomeuta evonymella, assembly GCA_963969515.1. NCBI lineage: Eukaryota > Metazoa > Arthropoda > Insecta > Lepidoptera > Yponomeutidae > Yponomeuta > Yponomeuta evonymella. The sequence continues at coordinate 22,540,465 of OZ018344.1, forward strand.
CTTCTTGTGCCTGAATGATGATGATGATAAACGGGGTACGCGACCGAGACCATAGTGCCTGCAATGGTGCCGAAATATTGGAAATTCTACGGTAAGATCCCGTTTTGTTTTACAATGACGCCTCACACGCATGCGTAAGCGGCCATGAATCCCACCGGTCCTTCTCTCAGACAGAGAGTGATTTCAAGGGCTCCGATCACTTCGGATACGCAGGTTTCCTCTCGATTTTTTCCATAGCCCTTAGCGAACAAATTTACTAACTTACGTTGGTCAGAATATAAAGTCATCTACGAATACATACCGCGGTTCGAGCCCGCCATCTCACTAGTGAGGCGGCCCCCGCCCGCCGATTCATTGCCACCACTTTCAAGGTATGAACTACGAAAGATAAGTACCTACCACAGCTTTGAACTAACACGCTTTGAACTAATAATCTTAATTATGAGTAATAAAAGTAACATGAAATTGCTGCAGTTAACAGGGATTACATGTATATTATTATGCTACTATAACATATTATTTAAATAGTATATTAAGTAAATAGCCAGATATCCTGCACTATGTATGGTTGTAGCGTAGGAGGTATGCACCCCGAATTGTTATTCACCACCCTGAATTAATGGTGACTAAGAAATCAGGCTGTACTTTTACCCATTTCAATAAGTTAATTTGTAAATAATCTAGTTTTAAGCCCTTTTCTCTCTGTTTCACTGTTGTCAAAAGAAGCAAAGCAGCCGGAGGTTATTTCCGAGATATTCTCTCAGAACTCGTCAAATTTTGAGAGCCATAAATTGAGTTTCACAACGAGAAAGGGGCTTACGGTTTTAGTATTTAAAGGCTTTTAGATGATATTTACTAATTATTATTATTTTTTTCTTGCCTCTCCAATTCTGGAGCGGGTTTGCCGACCCCTTCTTGCTTGGCAATATGTAGGTATTTAGATATAATCAGCACCAACATTATCTTCAACTTCAATTGGCCGATCTGTATCGAAATTTATCTATTAGCATTAAGGATGTCGACCATTGGATTTGGCACTACGACCTGTTGTTACAACTTGGGTTTTTTGCGTTCATACTGCTCCCACAGATCTAGATCTCTGGTGTAGAGAATTCCAGGCACGAACCATTGTTCCGTGAGCAATCGCATCTGTGTAAACTTGGCACGCAAACGGCAACCTAATTTGTCAACAATTATCTTCGTCAAATCAGATATTAAGAAACGCAAGTGGAATCAAGGTGGGTGTTCTTGTGCATTTTGTCTCTAAAGTTGTATTTTTCGTTTCGCAAAAAATACATTTCTGGTCACGGAAAAATTGGCTGTATCCAGTACGTTCTTTCGTGCAAAATGCAACTATGTCCCGAATATGGTACACGGATAATTTACCACTGTTGTAAGCTGAAGGTGCCTGCGGAACAAAAATACTACTGTAGAAACAATTTTTTTGTGTAATGTTGTAGGTAAAGACCTAAGGAGCGATTTTTTCAACACTCACCGTCGGATTTTCGTCACAGCGATCTGTCAATCTGCTGCTAACAGCTGTCAATAGTTTTATTTTGTATGCTCTGGCCAACTTAGAGCTGCAGTTAACAGTAGATTAACATCTTGTTAGTGTATGGAACACAGGTCATTGATTAAACAGTCAGAAGATAGACAGAAGACAGTCAGCTTATTCGACAGGTAATGTCACACAAAACTATTACATTTTCAATGTGAAGCTTGTTTGTGACCACCTGACGCTTGAAAAATCACCCCTTGGTACAAGAGGTGCCGGCCGGTGTTTGATCTGGTTTTTAGAACAATCAGCTCAAATTTGTGATTCAACGCATCGCTGACTCTACCCGTTCGGATCGCGTGAATTTGCCTCATTATGTGAAAAACATTGACTCTCTGCTACTATAATTTACAATGTACCTTACAATTTGTTATTTCTTGTCGTTGGTTTTCCAAAAACCAAATAAATAAATAAACTACGACATCGCTGACATTTCTTAAACTGGCGTTTTCGCGAAACGGTACTGTTTTTTAATTAACCCTAATGATCCAACGAGACTACAAAACAGAGATTGAATCACTTATCATTCCGCTAATTGGTATAATTCCGGGTAGCATTATTTGGCTTTTCCGCTTTTTTTGAGTAATTGAATTAAGAAAATATTTATTGCACTGAAACATTGTTTTACAACGGCGAGCCTAATACTAATGCAGTGTGGCAATTGGACTTAAAATGGGAATTATTAAACTCAAATTTATTTAAGTTTGCTAATTCATATTTTACTCAACGTCCACTTAAAAAACCATCGAAAGACAAACCCCTGGAGAGAACTGGCCAGTCACTTTAGTGTTGTAGTAGCACTTTAGAACGTTCAGTAAACAATCTAGTTTTAAATCGCCAGTACCAGTGATCACAGAAAAAGGTTTTTTAGGGTTCCGTACCCGAAGGGTGCCAAACGGGACCCGTACTTTTCTCTATACAACATTAGACACAAAGATCGAGAAAAGATGACAAAAATCACGTTTGTTTTATGGGAGCTCCCCTTACATATTTATTTTATTTTAATATAATTATTTATTTTTGAACTGAATACAGAATTAAATATTCCGTGAATATTTGAAGCGTCTACCTATTGCCGTTATTAATATCGAGCAAAAAACGGGGAAAAAATTACGTTTGCTGTATCGGAGCCCCCCTTTAAATATTAATTTTATTCGGTTTTTAGTATTTGTTGTTATAGCGACAACAAAAATACATCATCTATAAAAATTTCAACTGCTTAGCTATCACGGTTCATGAGATCTAGCCTGGTGACAGACATACAGACAAACAGACGGACAGTGAAGTCTTCGTCCCGTTTGGCACCCTTCGGGTACGGTACCCTAAAAACGGCAAAGCGTTAGTACGGAATCCTCGGTTCGCGATTCCAACTTGCACTTAGCCGTTTTTTTTTTATAACTATGTTTCTGTTGCATCAAGGCAGGGAGAGATTTTATTATCTACGTCATGAATTGCAAAGGGATTCGTTTACAGTTAACCGAGAAATATCAATGATATCTACGTATTTTTCTGAGCACTTTGTCGCCTTTTTTACATTGTTGCTAAGTTCTCAGTTTTGTTAACGGAACTCCAACCGTACTCGTAGACAGTAAATGCCTATCTCCTCGTGAAAACATAACTAGTGTTAATTAATTAGAACTAAACTAATTTGCGATACAAAAAAATACTTACTTGATTTCACAAAAAAATATTAGGGGTTAAAGTATGAAATTGCCGTTTTATTGCAATATGTTCTTTGAATTGACATAGAATCTTCATGGTTTGAGGTTTTCGAATGAAACTTTTTTCAAATGGTTTATATGATGTTCTTTTTTTAAAAAATGTGAAACATTTGAATATCGACTTTCAATTGTTTTTGTTATTCAATTTAGACAAGAAAGATGGATACTGCGAAAATTCGAGTGATTTTTGAATACGAGTTCCGACGCGGAACTAACGCGCCAGAAACAGCCCGCAATATCAATGCTGCGTTTGGAGAGGGGTCTACTAATGAACGCACCGTGCGATTTTGGTTTAAACGCTTTCGTGATGGAAATTTCGACTTAAAGAACAAGCCACGAGGAAGACCGCCCACACAGGTGAATAACGATGAATTAAGAGAGATAGTGGAAGCCGACCCTAGTCAAACTACCCAGGAATTAGCGGCATGGTTTAACGTTACCTTACCCACAATATTGACTCACTTGCGTCAAATCAATAAAATAAAAAAATACGAAAAATGGGTGCCTCATAATCACTCGAATTTTCGCAGTATCCATCTTTCTTGTCTAAGTTGAATAACAAAAACAATTGAAAGTCGATATTCAAATGTTTCACATTTTTTAAAAAAAGAACATCATAGAAACCATTTGAAAAAAGTTTCATTCGAAAACCTCAAACCATGAAGATTCTATGTCAATTCAAAGAACCTATTGCAATAAAACGGCAATTTCATACTTTAACCCCTATTACTTACCGATCGCAGGACTGAAAAATCTTTTTTGCTATGATAACATAAATTTATCGAATAGAAGCTCTGAGCAATTTTGATTCCATGTTTCAAGTCCTATGCATAGGATAAAACACATAAAACAAATGCTAATTTACATTGTAACTCATCAAGTCATAGAAGTACATAACAAATAAACTATCAGTGTACAGTATGAAAGAAACTTAACGAATAAATTTTATTCTTTAAAGAGCTGTAGCTCGGTCCGAGTGGCTGGAGGTCGGGGAAGCCCCGGTCTGCAGTCGCCCTGCCTGCCCACTCACCGCCATCTTCTCCCCAGGTCTCCGACTATCTTAAGAAGCAGATGGTGCCTCCGGACGGTGGCGAGGTCAGCGAAGACATCAAGCAAATGCTGGAAGGCCATGACAAATTGGTAGAGGAGATCTTCCAGCACGAGGATAAGGACAAGAACGGCTTCATCAGTCACGAGGAGTTCTCCGGGCCGAAGCACGACGAGCTCTAGGACCTGGAGCAGCCAGGTCCACTCCGCCGCGTAATCAGGCGCCGAAGATACCCCAAGTTTATGTTGTTCTACGTGTTTGTTGTCAAGATCATCATGTTCGTCCAGGTCGTTCACCAGGACTGGTGGGGGGGATGAGACGAGGAGCCCGGGGAGGTGTGCCCCGCGGATGCCGGACGTTAGTCAGTGGATATTCCTTGCTGAGTAGATATAGAATGACAGTATATAATTAGTATCCGGGCTCCAAAAATTACGAAGAGGAGGAGAGCGCCGACAATATTAGCTACTTCACCAACTATAAACTGTTATTCGATATTAAAATTTAAAGAATATTTTCTGAGAGTGTTACTGACTCGAGACTTTCTCACTGAAAATATTTCAATATCAATGCCAGTGACAATTAATATCGAAGGCTCAGCCAAAAGTTTAAGGAGCCTGTTCGAAACGTTTGTTTTTTTTTATGTAGACTATACTTATACGTCCCACTAGAGTAAATCTTTGGTAGAACTATTTCCGCTCATTTCTTCATAATTCATTTACATAAGCTTCAAATTAGTATGTTTAGTTCCGCGAAGATAGTTGATAGATTTGTAACAACAAAAAATGGATTCTAGCGCTTATCACAGTGCTCAGCTCATTTGGCATTGTTCCGAGTGGTCAAATATCCTCGCAGAGTTGAAAAGAGTATTAGCAAGTAAGGAGAAAGTATCTAGTTGGTAGCACTGGCGTTCGGTGAGCGTAGGTGCATCACCCTGGGACTTTTCTGGTAGCTCTAGGGCTCCGTTTGGTCAACACGTAGGGCCCCGTCTGGTCATCACGAAGGGTTCCGCGTCCCGACTCCTGCGGCGTGGCGGAGGGGGCGCTATAGAAAGGACTTTTAGTGGCGAATCGCGGGTGCTGTGTACGGGACTTCCCAAGCGTACTTAGTTTTCTAATAAATTAACATAGGTACTTATCTTGTGACCAGAGCCACTCCCACTCCACTGTCGCGGTTTCGATCTAACTGCGCTAAAGTAAAAGTCAATTGTTAGATTGTATATTTTGTTAAGTCTTTTTATATTTTACCAATTTTACGTTTGTTGGCGAGACTTTGTTGTAATAGTTGTATCTATTTGTATGAGCATAATTGTATTGATTCTGCGGGTCTCACTTTGGTGCATAATAATGTCCAATGGTTGCCTAATCAAGTAATTATTTTGTGTTTATTCTTATCATTTATTTTGGGACCAACCTTTTCAAAACCACCCTGCAATTAGAGAGCATGTTCTGGTTGATTTCAACTACTTATTCTGCTAAATGTCACACACAATGTAAATTTCATGTTGGTTGTATAGTGTACAGGTGATACCTGTGTAGAGTAAAGTAATATCCGATTACAATTGATTAAATAAAATTAAATATAATAATAAGTACCGGGGCAAAGACCCGTTTGTTCTGTCATTATCCTAAAAATTTGATGTCTGTAGTTGTCTGATCTAGTAATTCTGTTATTATAAGACAATGTCACGATGAATATACCCAAATGCTAAAATAGTTTTATTAAACGTATTCTATGACGAATAAGATTACTTATTTTAACATTTCTATACAGGGTCTCCTCAATAATGCGCAATTACTAAAACACGCTCGCTCGTAAAGTCACTCAGCGTGCTATGGAAAGGGCTATGCTCGGGGTTTCTCTGAAAGATCGAATTAGAAACGAGGTGATCCGACAGAGAACCAAAGTCCAATACCAAAAACCACTAGCCCACCGAATTAGCATGCTGAAGTGGCAGTGGGCCGGCCATATCATCTGAAGAACTGATAACCGATGGGGTAGACGAGTTCTTGAGCGGAGACCGCGGATCGGTAAACGTAGTGTAGGACGTTCTCAGACTCGGTGGAGCGTTGATCTTCGCAGGGCGGCTGGCAATAGCTAGATGAGAGTAGCCGAGGACCGTGCTCAGTGATCTGCAATAGGAGAGGCCCACGTCCAGCAGTGGACAAGCATATGCTGATGATGATGACTAAAACGCGTCATCTACAGAGTGCCCACCGCGGTTTGGCGATTTCAAGCGCTGAGGTATGTGAATATGAAAAAAAAAAATGAAAAAAACTTTATTTAGAAAAGGGTTAAAAGAGTGGTGACTGGCTCCCAAACTAGGATTCCCTGTGCTATGGGTAGCCAGATACTCAGGTTACCCATAGCACAGCTCAGATACTCAGGTTTCCTCACGATGTTTTCCTTCACCGTTAGCGAGTGGTATTGCTACTATAACTTCACAAATGTACATAACTTAGAAAACCAAGTCATAGGCATGTGCCCGCACTGGGGATCGAACCTGGGTCTCCCACTTCCAAGTCCGAGGTTCTACCCACTAGGCTACCACCGTTAGAGTTTGTCATTTACCCCAGCTCTTGTTCTACGATTTACAACAACTCTTTTAATATGGAAACGTTTTTTAAAAAAATCATCATCAGCCATTTGACGCCCACTGCAGGACATAGGTAGGCCTCCTTCGTGGTTTTAACAAACATGAGGGGTTTTGCCATAATCGCCACGCTTGGCAGGCGGGTTGGCGATCGCAGTATGCTGTCGGAATCTCAGGAAGACGCTGCTGCCGGTCTCCTGGTAATCGATTTCCTTAGTCGCCTTCTACGACATCCACGGAAGGAAATGGAGTGACGCTATTCTTAAGCCGGGGCCACACAGCAAAAAAAAAAACCTAAAACATACTTTGATAGAAATCGGCTGAAAAATAAACAATTTCAGGAGCAGTGGTGCGTGTTTGGAAAAAAGCATAGAACAAATAATTTCGCAAAAGCCTGGCATTACAAAAATAATAACAAAAGTAACAGAAAAGACAGTTTATGCGATTTATTGAAATTATTATCCAACCAATTAATGGTTACAAAAATCGGATGAAGTCTATAAGGAATCTGTATATGATTCTTGATCACGTGATTCAAAATGCTCAGATGCAATCGGTCACAGGGGATGTAACGGATGGACATTTTTGGACGCTTTTGAAGAAGTTTAATTATTAATTTCAGTGGATATCTATAAAAAATAGGATGATTTTTATAAGGTACCTACAATCCTCAGAATCGTGGCAAGTGGCAGTCCCTGATCTCTGCCTACCCCTCTTGGATACGGGCGTGAGTGTATGTTTGTATGTAATGTGTACCAACAATTAATTATTTTTCTATCAATTTGTACTTTATCTTAGTAGAAATACCTACGTGGTATTAAAATATCATTATATCCCCCGTAGTACCAAGCTAAATGTGAAAAAAAAAATCCTTTCGTCACTACCAGTAGGGATATGTAGAAAAGGGGACAAAAAGTACAAAAAATAGAATAAAATAAATATTTAAGGCTCCCATACAACAAACGTTATTTTTTGCCGTTTTTTGCTCGATATCGCAACAGGTAGACGCTAGAAATATTCAAATGTTGTATAGATAATGGTACAGAACACTTCGTGCTCGAGTCCGACTCGCACTTGGCCGGTTTTTATTAGTTGATGACACACTGACCGGTCCAGGTCAAAGGGAGCTACCGGGTTTCTAGGTAAAACCACCGGAACAAACAGGATTAATACGCGTTTTCAACGACAGTTATTTCGGTCTCACCAACGTTCATCCGTCACTTACAGAGCTAGGACCAATGTTGCAAAAAACCGCTGTTTTTAGTGGAAATAGATTAAAAGTCCATCTTTCTTGGCCCTCAGTTCTAGACTGTAGGTTCTAAAACACTTTGAGGAGTTACTTAAGATAATAGTTATCTAGTTAGGAGGACATTATAGTTTTGTTGAATACGAATCCTATTCATTTGCAGCGCGGAGTGAGACAGGGAGATGTAATATCTCCGAAACTGTTTACAGCTGCACTTGAAGACGTATTCAAACTTCTGGACTAGGTAGGATCTCGCATCAACATAAATGGCGAGTACATCACTCACCTTCGATTCGCCGATGACATAGTGATTATGGCTGAGACTGGAAGGTTTGAGTTCAATGCTCAATGACCTGAACAGAGCTTCCGACAGAGTGGGTCTTAAAATCCCTCCCGATTAGAAGGTCTATGAACCTGGACGAGACTAAGATGATGTCGAACTCCCATGTAGCACCCACCACTCCTTTCCACGTTGGCGGCTCTGACTTCGAAGTTGTCGACCACTATGTATACCTGGGACAAACAGTCCAGTTGGGTAAGTCCAACTTCGAGAAAGAGGTCACTCGTCGACTCTAACTCGCATGGGTAGCGTTCGGGAAACTAAAACACATTTTCGCGCCCAAAATACCAATGTGTTTCGCTAGTGATGACTTACGGATGTGAGACCTGGTCACTGACTATGGGCCTCATAAAAAGGCTCAAGGTCGCCCAACGAGCAATGTATGTTAGAAGTTTCACTACGTGATCGAATCAGGAATAAGGAGATCCGCAGAAGAACCCGAGTTACTGATATAGCTCGAAGAATCACTCAGTTGAAGTGGCAGTTGGCGGGACACAGCCCGGAGAACTGATGGCTATTGGGGTGAAAAAGTTCTGACCAGGCGACCGCGGAGTCCCATGGAACTACCGAGAAGAAAAGTTCTCACCTGTTCCATCATGGAACTAACCAATGGAACTAGTGGGAACATTCCGACCGGACGACGCAGCGTGGGCAGGCCCCCCGTCATATGGTCTGACGACCTGGTTACGGTGGCGGGTAATCGTTGGATGCGGGCGGCACAAGACCGGGAAGCTTGGAAAACCATGAAAGAGGCCTATGTCCTGCAGTGGGCGTCGAATGGCTGATGATGATGTTGATAATTTTGTTGGTGAAAACGGGCATAAGAGAAACAAAAACGTCTTTGATTTATTTCCATTTAATTAATTTGTCTACACAGTAAACGGTACACAAATATGTTTTAATAGGTTGTAATACATAAATTACCCATTTAAACATCGGTACACCACATATCTATTTCACTAAAACGAATTCCTACTTCAAAGAGATTTTGAAATGTAGAGCCCCCAAAATAGAAATATTGAAACATACTTATTATATTGTACGCTAACAGACATCAATTTTAAAACAACACTTCTTAATCACTAAGTAATTGCATTACACATTTTAAAACGAAAAATCATGAACAATTATGATTAGCAAAGCGCACACTTGTTTCAGCAAAGTTCTTGTTTACATAGTCAGAGTTCAGTCGGCGCGGAGAGATTCAATTCAAGGTTCTTATTTATTTATTCCCTAGCATACTCGTAGAAGAACCGACCTTATCATACATAGCCATGTCGTACGGTGACAATACGCTAGAACTCTATTTGTTTATCAGTCTAGGATTTGCTAATCATATCCTAAACAAACAAGATCCCAATTTCGAAAGAGAAAACTTAAACACTAACGATTGAGTTGTTACAATGCCACCGTATCAGCAGGCTTCTACAGACAAGAACTAATACAATACATAAGCATAAAATGACTAGAAAAGAACAGTCGAATAAACTAACAAAGATGAGAAATCACTAAATCCATACTCAAGTGTAACTAATGAAACTGCCTAGAAACTACATGGCCAAGTTCCTTAACTTCACCGTATCTGCAGCGTTTTGATAAACTTGGGAAAATATGTGAATTTCTTTATTTACAAGTCATACTTGGCAAGTTTTAAAAAACTATTAAACGTCCTCTAAAAACTTGCCGACTTGTCACACAATTTTCTCTGTATTTATCACAACATTGCTAATTCTGTGAAGACAAGAAACTTGGCAAGGACCCTTATACCAAATATTTTTTGAGACGAGAGCTTCGCCAGTTTCTTTACATTTATGTTTTGGTGGACTTATCCTACTCCGAACTGTCAAGTACATGCATATCAGAATGCTTCGGAAACATCTAGATAATCCATTACAGTGGAAAGTTACCAGACGGAAGCGCTAATCTTGTTATCATACAGGAGCCAGCGCCACGAGGGTCGCCTGTGCTGTGCGCGCAAAATTATATGGAACTTGTCAAACGGAATTCGAAAACGATCATGCGCTTTAGCTTCTACTGAAATTATAAAAAAAACCCATCTTCTCTAAGCGACTCAATGTGGCACAAGAACGTATGCCGAGCCTGCTGAGCATCCAGTCAATAGTCTCGCGGTTCACTTAGAGGCAAAGTGAAAGGAGCTTCTCCACAAAACAATACATAGTTGACACTCCAAACATACGGCTGAAAAACTATAGACGGCATTATTAAACATGTTGCTTCAACGTTAAGTTTGCATGGCAGGGTTAGTATCGGTACCTACGTTTTCTTAGTTTTTGGTATTATCGTAAATTATGTCGTGTAAGTAAGTTTACCTACACATTATAAGTAGTAATGATTGAGCAATACCTTGACATTAATTGTAGATTGCATACTGATATCAACACATCATTGACTGAAGAAGATAAGTAAGTAGATAAAATTATATATCGTCGGTATAATTTTTAAATAGCTGAATTACCTAATTATGTGTCCTAGAAGGTTTGCAAAAGATTTATCGTCTTAAAGCCCACTGATACAGGGAACAAAATATTTTCTGACTTTTAATTATTTTTTATGGTTATACTTATGTATACAACTGATTCGCATTAACACGTATTAGTAGTATTTACGTGTGCAGCTATATTTTCACGTACCTACCTATATTTTCACGGAAAGTGTTATTAAAGACACGTAATACATATAATTGTAGGGTGATTTTTAGCAGGTGAACAATGTTATGTTTTCATCAAATTGATTCGTTTAATATACAATTTTAGGCTAAAGTACAAGTGACTCTTTTAATGGGGTACCTAAAATTATGTACGGGCATAGTAATATTGCTGATAAGTGCACTAGAGACTCGATGGAATTTGACCTCCTGAATATTACCCACAAAAGTTTGGGTCTCAATAAATTGAACTACATTGAAATAAGACTAACTAAATAGTTTTTTATCGCCCAAAAATTATTACCTATCTAAATATCTGTCAGCAGAAAGAGTGACACACATATCAGTCAAACTATAACATGTCGATTAGAGTTTGATAAACTTACTCCTAGAGCGAAAAGTTGAGACGATAAGAAGTATAAAGTAAAAGATTCGAGGCTTTTCTAATATTATATAATAGCTTTCGTTCGATTTTAGATTCGTCAGTTTTGAAAACAGGTATTTTATTTAAGTCATTAAGAATATAATACAAAGTTTTAAAGATCAGTTAATGTTTATTTTATGTAAGACAGGTGATAATTGAATAACAATCCTGATAATAACAAAGTGAACGTTGTTTTCGCTTTGACCACCCAAATATATTTAGTAACTATATGTGTGATCAAATTGAAGCAAATAAATTGTCGAAAAGTAAAAAGTATATTAGATTGTCCAAGTAAACTGTGTCAGATACTAGTTATTGACATTCACCTTTTGATCCTTGGGATCTACTGGTGGCGGTTAGATAGAACATTTGTTCGACCTTTCGACTTTTCGCTCTATGGGTACGATAACTTCGAAAACAGATGACTGTAAATCCTAAGAATACATATTGAATTTACTGTAATAATTATAATATCTATAACACTTAAAAATCACAAAGTATATTTACCAACTAGAAACTTAAGGTCTATCCACATTACAACTGGTCGGCGACGCGCGAGCACATCTATAGGTACAAGCTAAAATAAACCTTAAATACTTTCAGCTTAGAGACTACCGGTCTTATTTATATTAACACGATTTCTTAAAACAGTCGATAAACGCCGATTACAATAGTCTCTCGTGGAGATTTCACAAGGAAAAGACGTAACCGCAAATTATGTAAACTATCTCTGAGGAGTGCTTTATAGGAATCATGTTTTTATAAATAAGGCCGCACAATACCAGCGGCAGAACGCCGGATTCTCATTAGGGAGGTCGTTAGTTTAAATCCCGGCATGGTAGTCGTTGGTAGACTTTGTTTTCTAAGTTGGACGTGGGACGAATATAAGCTATAAATAAAAAAGCGTAGAAAAGGTCATCAGCTTGCAACGGTTTCATTTTTGCACTTAGTACAAGTGCAAAAATGAAACCGTCTCTAACTTCGTAAATATACAAGGTTTATTTAGTTTGTGTCGTTGGGCCCGCACGTCGCCGGCCCGTTGTAATGTGGATATACCTTTACTTATTAGCTAAGTTTTAAATACAATTACGGATTGACACTGGCGATGGCGGTGCAAATCATTAGTACAGATTTTTTCTTTGGACTGTATTTGACTGCTCATTTCCTACATATTGTTCTTTCGTAACCAAAACATAATGGTAAACCCGCTTAAATAGTCCTACAAATGGCGCGATCACACACTTGTTTACTCTGAGCGCAAGTATAGACTTAGTACCTACTGCAATTAATTAATTAAGTAGCTATTAAATTATAAGCTTATTTCATGGAAAGCAGTGCAAAAGTAGAAATAGCTTTCTATACTTATAAAGTAATTTCCTGGAATACTTGTAACATTCTTTATTTCATGAGTTTACACAGGTAAAAAGATTTTTAGTATATCACTAGTAGAGTAAAAGTTGGTCGCAAGTATTGTCATCAACTTGTCACTGAAATACTACACATTATAATGATATAAACCAATTTGAGCCAATGTAGACGAGCCAGTGCCAAATAGATTTCTAAATAGTCCTAAGAGCTGGAACTCTTTTACGCAGGGTAGAGGGTTCAAACTCTTTTAAAAAAAGGGCCGGCCTTACTAAATACATTCCACATTCATTGTAACAATTACAAGCATTATCGTTAACACACATACTATCTCTGTTGCATTGCACCTAACCTGAAAGAAACCAAACGAAAGAAAAGTAAATAGAAACGCTTAAAGTAAAATTAAAGTAAAAAAAATAAAAAGTAGTATATTTGGAAGTGTGTAACGCAGTAAGTAACGCAGCCTTATAAGAGCATAAACAAATGGCCGAGAAACAGAAAACACGAGACAGATAAACGAACAAAGTATACAAATAATTGTGCGTAACGAATTACATAGGAAAGAACGAAAAGTTAAAATTTGGTGCTCCAGCGATGTTATCATGAAGTAACCCGCATTCCTTTAAAACTCTAAATACGAATATTTCCATTTATATCAACACAGACTACTTAAAATAGATGTACACCTGATTATAGGTTAGCATGTCTCCAGTCTCGCATGATGGTGAGCGAAGACGGACTAAGGCGTGGGGCACATAGAAAGGACCTGAGACGAGGGCGCGGAGAAGACGCGATGAGTCGTATAGAGTTCGCGTTCTCGCCCCGTCTTATCTGTGTGTATGTCCCATCGCTTCAGTACATTTTGTATGAAAGTGAATTGAAAGGACGCCGAGTCTTTTCCCCCCTCGTCCTACGTCCTTCCCATAGGAAGGATGGCACATATGCCACAAGCCTAAAATGGTATGTGATGGCCTGTTAAATGTTAGTTGCCCTTTCCCTTACATCTTGAAGACAGCCAGGTCGAGTGTCTCATTCTGGCATAGGCGTTATATAATTATAGCCACATTCACAGTGTAATAAAGGTAAGTGTAAAAAAAATAAACTATTGCCTGTGGTCTGAGCCGACTAAGCTGTCAGGATGGTGTAGGTGCTGGGCAAGCCTACTCCACCTAAAAAATAATGTCCCAGGCACTGCAGAGTCCAGTGGTCCCTCCACCCATCTAGTGTGAGTGAAGGTGCCACTGGACGCTGTATAAATAATCTCATTACGTAGATGCAAAGGCCAAAGTTTCTTTTTATTACCCTTTTTTCTACCGTGTCTCTTTTACTAATCCTACTCAGTGTATTCCCAAAACGACCGCTCCCCAAAAAGGGCCATTTGCTAAAATATTACTAAGATACAGTCGACAGTACATGATCGTTTACTGGCAGCTCCATAACTATACTCAGAGCACGCGCAAATAAGAAGTAGACGCTTTGGAAATAGGGCATTTTGAGAACAGTGGGTTTGCGAGTAAACGCGGTGCTTACCCAGTAGAGTACTCCCTCGTAGGCCATGATTGTTGCTCGGGTGGACTCAGCGCCCTCCTGTTGACTGCGATAAATAAAAACACTATAAACACGATCTATCTGAAGTGGCTAAACAAACGTAGAGGTTTACACTTTTGTTTTCAGAACGCTTTCAAAAATGTGGCAGAAAACAACATCTATGTTTGCAAAGCAAGAGAACTCAAAAGCAGTACATAAGTAAATCAAATAAAACAATCAAAAGGTATGAAAAGCAAAACCACCGCGAATTTTACTTTAGATTCCGATTAATGACATAACAAAACAAAGGGTTTCCACGGAAAAAAAATCAATGCAAATGTGTTATGTAAAATCGCTAATGGACGTCAAGATGTTTATGTTTATAGTCGCTGAGCAAACGTAAGTCACGCAAGTCAGTCTCTAGACTCTAGAATTTAGAAAGGCTCATTCGCATTGCATGATCTGGTCAACAGGTTGGGACCACTTCCCGCTGCTTCACTGTCATATTCGCGTTGCCAAGGACATTGGAGAATAAACTAAGCCTAACATAATGTTGCTCATTACACCCACACCAAAGAACGAAAGTGGAGGGGATTAGCAGAAGACCGACGAGGTCTGCATGTTGGTGAAGAGGCCTATGCCCAACAGTGGTTGTCCTTCATAGGCGGTATAAGTAAATAGATACTCACAACCAGTTTTCTTGGTGGAACCAAGCTTGACGCGCTTCTTGGCAGCACGCGGCTTGCTGGTGGCGTTGCGCACCAAGCTCTCGATGATTTCGTCCTCAGGAGACAAACCGCCGCTGCAAGAAAATGCGAGAGTCAATATCTTAGCACGACAGCCAGCCTTTAAAGATTACTACAGCTTTAAATAACACTACATCATTGAAGAAAAATGCATTTTATTCTTTAAACAAAGAGTCTATATTTTTTTTGGGAACCGCGAGAAAACCAGCATTATTCAATTCTAACAATGAAACAACCGCTTGATAACTTAATTTACTTATCAAATGTTGTTTTTCCAGTGATACTTTGATACCAAGTCTTTATGGTTTTTGTCGGTCTTATGGGAACCTATATACATAATTTCTATAGCTTTATGTTAAGTTACGGTACTTACTTGTGCTGCGGGATGGGCGTGTGTTGGCTGAACCGTCGGCGGCTGGCCGTCACGCCATCCTCGCCTGGTTCTGGTTTCAGCAGCTCCTTGAGTGCACTATCGGCGGAACTTTCCCCGCTTTTACCAACGTTGCTCATCTGGCGACAAGAAATAAACAGTGAATCAACAGAATATTCAAGAATTGGTAATATAAGTCTTCCCTCACGTACTAACGATTTCCCACCTTCTTTAATGCTTTCAGAAGCATGAAAACGGTGTAACTACATATCATAATTCCTGACCCGACCGGATGTTTAAATTTTCTCATGATGATAATGGACAATGATCGGATGTGAAAGGATGGTAATGATCAAACATTTTCAAGACAGCTTAGGCGAATAGGTAAAAGTGACCTGGATCCACATCCGATCCTTGTCCATTATCATCATGAGAATATTTAAACGTCCGGTTGTTAATTTGGTTTTCAAATATCCTCCTCTCTAAAAGAGAGCATTCTTCTGATCCGTTCGGTGTGGACAAGCTCTCCAACTAACCTCCATGATCAGCTTTCCCCTGGTCTTATTCCTCTCGCGATGGTTGGCCTTCTTCTCGAGGTGCAGTAGCACGCGCTCCCGTGAGGTCCGGAACTCGAGCGCGAACTCCGCGATGACCTTGAGGAACTCAGAAGGTTTGGTCTTCTCCACGTCGCTAGGCGGTACGCCTAGGTATAGCAGGAAGCTGCTGTACCTGCAATGAAGGGGAACTTCGTACTGCCGGTTACTGGTTGGGCTTACCGCAGTGTCGCAATTATTCTTGGCATGTAATTAATGTCGACTTGGAGCATACGACTAGATTACGCAAAGCAAGCATAACACCATTTATGTAAATCCTACAGAGAGGCACAGGCCTTTTCTCAAAATATCTTCTCCTGGTTTTTTTGTTTCTTAGAGGAAAATAAACCGAAAAATTGGGCATAAATTGCAAATGACTGCACTTTGCTAACATCTGATTATGCTGTCATAAAGAGAAACGCATTTTATATCCACGGTAAGAGTTTAGATGGAGTAGGCTTGCCGAGCACGTACACCATTATAACAGCTTAGTCGGCCTAGCCCACAGGAAAGGCAAATCAATACGTGTGGAGCCTACCAAGCCGCGGGTTTCCTCAAGATGTTTTCCTTCCAGTTAGCGTGTGGTATTGCTACTACAAATTCGCAGATGTACGTAACTTCGATTATTATCATAGTCATAGCCATTGTTCTACCCACTGGGCTACCACCGCTCTTTTATTTTGAAAATAATGCCCTCTCAGGATCTCATGGAAGTGAAGCAGCGGATAACAAGAGTAAATACAAGACATAGTATTGCACTGCGTCAAACCATTAAGTGATACGTAATGGGGATAGCAACGCGGTTTTACCAAGATACAAAATTGACAGCTGCTGTTTCTATCGACACCAAAATCTTTTCAGTTGTCAACCCCAAAATTCAGGACAGAAGGAAAGTGAGGGGAAATATAAATCAACTCGCATATGCATCCGCTAAATCTCCAAATCGCTGTGCAACGTAAGCTTCTAGGAATTTCAAGAAGACCTAGTTATAATTTGCTACAAAAATCTGAGACTAGCCCAAATCTACGACTGTGGCATTCTACGATATCTTGTTAGTAGCACAGTCAATGCGTACCACGCTTTATTGGATATCCTAAAATGTACACCATGAATTTTGGGTGGTTTGAAAGCCATATCAAATTGAACGTGCCTAAACAATAGCTATCAAATATACAAGTGTTTTTGTTTTAAAATGGCACTATAAAAAATATATCAACACAAACTTTAATATATCAGAACCATTTGATTAGTTGCCAGCTAGAGCTGTGCGTGCGCGCCGCGGATCCGAGGGTCATGGTTCTGATAAACGGAGAGGCAGTAAGTACTAGATTGTTCGCAAAGTTTTGGAAACAAGATTTCCAAACATTTTTTTTTATTATTTAACGTCTATACTTTAGTCTAAATAGATTGCATTTTTAATAACTAAGCACATGACCGCGGCTATAAAACCACCCACATTTCAGCGTTTAGAACAAAAATTACAAAAAAATCTCACGCCTGGGTTCCCATACAACATATTACAAGTTTTACATCGACCAAACCGTTTAGTTGATTTGCATGCTTGTCTCAATTTCCACGTAACTACGACTAACGTCGTCGTCGATTTTCTTATATCTGGTTTTCTCTGCGCAAGTTTATATTTAACGAGCCTGAATGAGGTTAATAATTTCATCAGCGTAAATCCGTAACCATCTTTACTTCACAGACCCCCTAATTTCGTACAAAAACTATAAAACACTCACAGAAATAGGTACACATAGCCATGGACCTATTAGTTTTTCAACTTTTTAACCGATGTGTTTTTTTATTTCTTGTCGGATTACTACCGAGTTGATGGTATGAGCATGTTCATACATTACTTACCCTCGGTTTCTCGTACACTAGAAAATTGTAAATTCACTGTTAACAGCTATCAGTTGTTTTTTTTGTATGCACTTTTGCTAACTGTGTATGAAACACAGAGGGGAAACTCAACTGAATGGTTATAAAATAATCGCTGACTCTATAACTAAACAGCATCTGCATACGCTATGCCCAGGACCGTGTAGACTTTGCTTTTCCTCATTACCTGTTCATGACTCGCTTCTTGATGACACTTAGCAGGATGATCCTCTCGGCGGCATCAGTCAGGAACTCGTTGATCTTGGTTTTGAAGATCTGCGGCCCATCGTGCTTGGCCACGCGCTTCATATGGTCCCAGGATGCCTTGCAGTCCAACTCCAACTTTTGCAGGTTAAAGCTCAACACTTCAAAGTCTACCTTTGAAGCGCGGATTACTGGGCCAACCTGCAAACGTTGGAGTTACAGGATGTCAAGAAAACTTGAAAGAGTATAATGTCAAGCATACATCGATCTTTATAAAGTGCATGATATTACGCATTCTGATTTCTGGTCAGTAAAGTTACGCTTTAGGCATTAACCGGAATGAAGGAGTAATTTCTGGTTTTCACAACTTGTTGGTACAGGAGCGGCAACATCGTGGAATGGCACGGAATGGCATTTCGATAAGCCAAGCGATTTCCGTTTTTATTTCCAGGGCCAGGGTACACACGCGCGTATACTTTAGTTTTAATCAAGGTTGGGTTTCAGGAAATCAGCCAAAAGACGCAATAGAAAGAGAACATTAAATTGATCTTCAAGGCTCGACGCAGGCCCTTGAAGAGCCTATGATGATACTCACCTCGCTAAAGAAGTCTGTGCTCTCTGGGAATCCCATAATGATCATTTCGCAGATGTGGTACAAAAGCGGGTGCTTGTGCACCGTGTCCTTGACCTCCATGACTTTGGACAGGTACTCCAAGCGGAAACCTTTGACCTGACATCCGTTGAGGAAGCTTCCCACGGCGCGGAGGGTCGACAGGATGGCCTTAAAGGTTTTGTTCACCTTCAACAGTTCTATGCCTTGCTTCAGGTCCATGAGAGGTTCGGCTATTTCTTTCTGCAGACCAGAGAGAGAGAGAGAGAGAAGAGTTATAATTATTTTTGAACTACAACTTTCGT
The DNA here is from genome assembly GCA_963969515.1 of Yponomeuta evonymella. Lineage (NCBI taxonomy): Eukaryota > Metazoa > Arthropoda > Insecta > Lepidoptera > Yponomeutidae > Yponomeuta > Yponomeuta evonymella. The sequence continues at coordinate 22,559,655 of OZ018344.1, forward strand.
AAGCATTACACCTAATAGGTATTAATTTCATGAAGGGATTTCAAGTGACTCCGACATTAAGTTTGCTTAAACTGCGTAAGGTAATTAAGCTGTGTTTTACAACAACCGACGAGGATTTTCTTGTTAAGTTAGCCGTGTTTGTATCCCACTGCTGGGTAATTGATAATCACATGAAAGAGAAAAAAATATGCATAGGAATGCACTAAAAATAGAGTAAATCAATAAATCCATCGCGTTTCAAATTTCTAGCATTCTTCTGTTACTTTCACGATATTGTCACGATAGAGGTGAGCGCATATGATAATTACAGTATTTGTGTACAAGCATCGTCACGTCCTAGCGATACAAGATATTGCTTACATTACCTCTAAGTTATCGTAGTCCAGCTTGAAGACCCAGAGCTTCAGGCGTGATTCCAATTCACTGATGGAGGCCAGAGTCAGCAGGAACTGCTCTGCGCTGCCGAGCGGCAGATCCGGGTTGGCGTACTGATACACAAACATGTGTTACATTAAATAAGAAAAACCTACACAACCTAAATAAACAATCTGGGAATTAGGATATAAAAAGAACATTTATTATTTCACATCATCAAGTAGGCGGCTACTGCAAAAGATTTTTATTCATAAAATATATTTAATTGTAATATGAATTGGCTTCATGCATTTTTTTTCTGTAGTAAGCGATATCTAAAACGACTGCAAGCTTTTTAGGCCAGCACTCACCTGTGCCTCTTGTATCTTGACCTTCTCCGCTTCAGTGGGCAGCATGGTGAGAAGCTTTTCGATGCCCTCACGGCCGATGACGGTGGCGTCCATCTTCATGATGGCAGCTTTGATGCTCTGCGGCGTCGGCAGCTTCTTCATCGCAATGTTGATTGCGTTCGAACGCTTGGCGTCCAGGATCAAGTTCCTCTTTGGTTCAGTAATTTTCTGGAGAAAGAGCGGTTTGGTATTCTAAGCCAGGGCAGAATACAGAAACGAACAAACATACATACTTGAACTTTGAAATCATTAGGATCTTATTTTCTTTAGACCTGCGCGAAATAATCATTACTAATAAAGATTACGTAAGTAAAGCCACTTACTTCTTTGATGATGAGATCATTGGTCCTCGACTCGAAGAGATGTTCGAGTGACTTGGTATCCAAGTTAATGTCAGGGAGATCATCCCAGATGAAGCCTTCCACTTTGGACCTCAGGTTATCGGAGGCCGGGAATTCTTGAATTTCCTTCCAAAAGAGCTTTACTGTCTTTTTGTTCTTCTTAATTGTCGAGCTGTCAGTATTGTTGGAGTTTTCAGAAAGGGAGGTCTGTGGTGGTGGGGCAGGGGGTATGTTTCGAAAGTTGGGTGGAGGCGGGCCTGGGGCGGGGGGCGGTGGGGGCATTCCTGGTAGTGGCACGCCCATAGGGGGCATGGCTGGTGGTGGGGGTGGAACTCCTCCCAGTGTGGCCATCAATGGCACCTGCAAGTAGGAAGGATGAATCAAATAGCAGTAGTTTTAATAAGTGAAGAATTACATTCCTATAAAAAAAATGCCTATCCAGCAGTAAGTTCAAATATTCAAATGATTGTATATTTTTGACTTAAAGCTTAATATTTAATGTATCAAGAGAAGCAGCAGTCAGCAAAGCCATTGATGCATCAATGAATCATTACAACCTTACCTCTTCATCCGACTCGTACTTGAGGTCGGAGAAGTCGAGGTCGCAGAGGTGATACTCGCGGTTGAGGCAGCCTTTACGCAGCTCCTCCCAGTGGAGGTCGTTCTCTGAGACCTTGACCTCGAGTACCTTCGGTGGGATTTCGAGCGTCGGGCTCTTTATCACTTCTAGGAAAAGATACACCATACATAATTATACACACAGATGACAATTCGGCCACATAAGATATTATAAATTGATGATTAGTGGATGTAGCCCAGTGGACTGTTTCATAAAACTACAACTCATACTTTATTATGACAATTCGATATGCGTTGCGTAGCAGTCTTTACTTTATACTTTACTTATTGCACACATATACAGAAGACCGAAGTCTTCCCACTTGTTAATCTGCAGGTTGATCGACTTTGTAATGTACATCGAATTGTCATAGTAAACCATGAATTGTAGTTGTATGAAACAGAACCCAGGTAATATATTAGCTTTTCGGGAGAGAAGACCGATTACCTGTTATTTATTGGGCGATAGGTAACAACCATGGTTTTGATTTCCTAGGCAGATGCTTTGCCATCTGTTACACCTACATTTCTTTGATTGAACAATCTTAGTCTAAATAATTAGAAAATTTTTTTGGTTAAGATTTCTACCATAACCCTAATGTTGTTACCAAGCAAAAGAGCCTAATGAATTATTGGAAACTGTTCTTACCTTTAGATTGCGACTTGGCCAGCTCTTTCTTGGCCTTGGAGACGATGCCAGCCATTTCGACGACCCTGGGCGGCTTTTCATCGCTAGGGCTAGTGGGGCTGGTCAGCCGCTGTGTTAGATCTCTGATGCTATGCTCCTTTGTCAAGACTATCTCCTTGTTACTTGAGTATCTTTGGTTGCCTGAAATTAGGTTTTAGTTTAATTCGTGGCGTATGTTACCAGATTCCTTATATCGGTGGTGGTATTTAAGCTACCCTTAAACCAATCCAAAAATTAAGAAAATGGAAGATTGGTTGATTGGAAAACAATTTTGTTGGAGTAAACTTGAGCACAATTGAGTCTGAAAAATAAATTCTTTTGTCTGATCTCGATAAGATTTCTACCTCTTTTCGGTAGTGTTTCTGAGATCCTAGTAAAATCAGAATAATCAAAGTTATTTGGCATGCAAGTATTATTAAAATATTAGCCCGGTACCGAAATCTGAGCACAAACCATTCAAAATAATGTCAGGTACATTGAAACTCTTCAACACGCGCTCTTCTTCTTGGTTTCCATTTAGATTTCTGAATCCATTTCCATTTTCGGTCAGACCGGTATCCGACAGTTCATTATCTAGAGTGTGTTTAGTGTAGAACTCATTATAGGAGCCAATAGAATTGTTCAGCATTTCTTGCTGTATAATCTGGTGAGCCTGGCGCGCATACCGCTCCCTGCGTCGCTTCAAAGCCGTATTCAGCTCTTGATTATCTTTGTCTTTCGTCAAAGGCAGACTAGTGCGAGACTTGGCTTCGGAGTCTTTATTCGTCGAAGAGATGGATTTTTCTTGAGTTGAGTTAGTAAGAACGCCAAAGGGTGAGGTTATGGGCATGAAAGGAAAAACACACTTCAGTTAGACAAACAGAAAACATTAAGTAGTAAGTAATAAAATACTGGCTTGTATCATGTCAAAGGGAGGTGGGTACTGTGAGAAAGGCTCTAGGAAAATTATTGTATTTTGGCTTTTGAGTTAAATTCCAATAAATTGATAGTATAATACTAATTTTTAGAAAGTTAAAGCTGAACTATTTTTTCTTAATAGCACAGCTTCGATAGCTCTGAACATCAATATCATTAAGCCAACCACAAAATACTCATCCAAAATCCCGAACCAGAAACTCCTACCTTTTTCCTTAAGCTGCTGCATCTTGGAGCGCCTGCGTTCGCCAGGACCTTGGCTGATGCTACGCCGACTGATCGAGTTGATAACACTTTCATCCAGTTGCCTGAAGAGGAAACATATATCAGGAACAGCTGGTACTATCTTATTTTACTTTATGCTTTATTGCACACATAAAAAGACAAAAAAACACAACATTTTACTAAAAAATTAAAAATGGCGAGCTCATTTCAGCATAAATCTCTTCCAGCCAACCCTTGATGTGATAACCTTACTGTTATCGGCTGTGCTTGTAACCGCTAAGTCACAGAGGGCTTGCTTAGTGATTAAACCCATACTATCACCCTATTTAAATATTTTTGTCATTTTTTTCATGACGGCTAATAGCTGAATCCACGGGTTAGATTGGAAGAAGACACTATGGATTAGCGCGAGGAAAGTAAAGCTTTAAAGTTACTCCGTTACTCAATTTGCGTAACCGGCACAGATTTATTGTACAGTGGAGTTTATACAAGCAGGTGGATATAGGCTAATAATGTTAAAAGTACTCACTTGAGTGCCGTTCCAGTTTCGTCGCCATCCTCGTATAGCAGAACTGCCTCGAATACCTGCAGTTGCCTCAATAGGTCCAGGTCGGTGCCCTAGAATAAAGATGACTATAAGTTAATTCCTATCAGACACACCTACCTCCATCCATTCATTATAAGCCTACGACTTAAAACTATTTTAGTATACCTAATGATGATCATGATGATGTCCTGTATTTGATGTAGGTGTATGGATTTTTTTTTCATTTTACACTAAAGCACTTGTATTTTAGCCATTTGTTTAACTCAATCATCAAAATCGGTGCACTCCTTCGTCAGGCAAAAAAGAAAATTTTGGAACAGTTACATGCATATCCACACTCCAAATACTATAAATACTCTTTTTGTTACTAGGTAGTATGTAATAACCATTAGTTAGATAGAGAAAGATATAATAAGGAATTAAAGAGCATTTTTTGCTGGTCCAACTAAGTCCAAAATCACCGAAAAATCATACAAATGGCATCCTCGTGATCTCAGTTGGTATCCAGAGAGACAGGTGTGAAAGGCAGAATGAAAGCGAAGCCCACCTGTTTAGCCATGTAGAGCTGGATGACGTCATCGATGCCCTGCTCCTGGAGCGCGTCTACGTGATCGTAGTAGAGGTCTCTATCAGGGGCGTTGTTCAGACATTTGTTGATGAGGCTGGTCGCGTAGATCAGCAGCTCCGTGTCGGAAGTGTCCACGTCCTGAGGATTTAATTGTGCAATCAGCTATTTTAAGGCCATCCATCAAAGATTAACAAGGGCCAACCAAGTTTTTTCACCATCTGTTGTACCTCAATATTCAAAAACTAAGCAAACTATTCAAGTTTTGGAACTTGATGTAGATCTGAAAACTGGCATGAGAACTAAAATGATCACTAAGGTAAGATCAATGATTATTAAGGTAATTAGCGGCAAAAGTTTGCGAAAGGAAAAAGTAGCGTTCTTCCAAAAACTTTTCATATTTCGTGGTCTAACTAAGCAATCATCTTAAAACCTCATCAGTGTTATCCAACTGACCTGGAGAATCTTCATGACGTTGAACCACGGCGGGCGGGCAGCGGCGGCGTCGACAGCCGCGATGGCTTGTATCAGACGCAGGCAGTTCTCCTCAGTGTACTCCACGAACACCAGCAGCAACTTGAGTGCTGTCTTTACTACGTGCCGGTAGTGGCTGGCCACCAGCGTGTACAGCCACTGCACGCAGCGCGCATGGACCATCACGCCATGCATTCCGTCCACGTACAGCAGGATCTGGAAAATAAACACATTTATGTTGTAGGCAAAGATTTAGGTACACAAATCATGATACTAAAGTGAGATAGGGAGAGTGGAGGTTGGATTACAAACGGTGGACGAATGTAGCGAATGGTCAGTGTGCTGATCGCCTGATCGACGGATGAAATTGCAGCAAGGAACCATAATATTAATTATCCGTGGTTGATATATATATCAAGTTATATATCATCTTTTTGTTAGGGTCAGGCAAGAAAGAAGAAAGGCTTCAAAGAAAGCCTTTGCTCAGCAGTTAGCCACAGAAAGAGCTGCATGAAAAATAAATCTGGTATTAACATGCTAAAGGTACAATACGACAAAACCTCAGAGGTTAAAAAAGTAAGCCCTCTATCTCTGGCACTATCTTTTTCTCTGAAAGAATGTGCTGTTTAATAAAACTACTTTAGGATAAACACATCGCTCAAAATATCTACATGCAATAAGATAGAAGACTTGCAATAATACTAAACCCTAACGGATGTATTAAGTCAAGTTCACTTTGTAATACGATTGCCAATGAGCATCGGAAAAGGGAGAAAACTGCAGCGATTTTCCACTAGAGGCAATATTTTGTATCACTCCGACCCATTGTCTATAGGCTAAATCAGCTCGTCGTCCACTTTTACTTAAGAGTTTATTTTTAACTTGTTCGACGATAAATAAGAAAAAAATTAATAGGTACTGTTTAGTGAAGTTTATTTATTAGCGAAGCGATCTTTTATAATCGGATTACGATAGTCAGCATCGCTCTGATGTTTCTAATAGCCTTCTCAATATCCTAGCTTTTCAATATACGAGTTCAATTTAAACGGTAGAAATTACAAGCTTTTGTTGGTAATACGCTACTTACGGTATAAAATCATGATTAGTTTGCTATGTTTCATGTGCATGTTACTAACTGTTGAAGTGTATCCTCATGGGGAGAAAATCGTCACTATGGCTTCGGTTCATGGTCATCATCTTTAGTTTGTCAAACTTAAGCATTAAGGCCATATCACCCGAAGAACTGATAACCGATGGGGTAGTCGAGTTCTTGAGTGGAGACCGCGAATCAGTAAACGTGGTGTAGGACGTCCTCAGACTCGGTGGAGCGATGATCTTCGAAAGACGGCTGGCAAGAGCTGAGAGTAGCCGAGGACTGTGCTCAGTGGCGTGCAATGGGTGAGGCTTATGTGTAGCAGTGCATAAGTGTAGGCCGATGATGATCAAGCATGTGTGCAAAGGATTTGGCCCGTGACACTACTAACCATAGAGGAGTGCTCTCTTGAAGTGACAACCCCTGCAGCATCACATTACTTCTTAATGTGATGCTGCAGAGTTTCTTCTTCTTTAGCAACTCATGTGGCGCTCGCTCGGGTGTGGTGTATTAATGCCCGCTCCATGTGAAGTTAATAGATTTCTGCTCGTCGTGGCTACTTCTGAGAGTTGCTGTCGGCTGTACGGGGACACACGGGTTCGGTAATCAAGTTCAAAGCACATAGATTTGGGCTGAAGAAAGAAACATGAACCTCTTTGAGCACTTGAAGGATGTGCTCAAAAGAATTGGTCCACCTGTTTTTTGAGCTGCCCACTGAATCTTAGTGCAACGCAAAGCCAACCTCAAGTTGCACCAACAAAATCTAATCTTGAGTTAGACTCCAGCCAGCTGTCTCTTTCGAGAAAGACCTAATATCGTTGCTAGCCATTTGCGCATTGACGTAAGTTAAATAGTTTTACAGCGAAGGGCTGGCCCCATAAAGCGGTGGTGTTACTCTTAGAAATCCGATGTATATCATACTAGACTATTTGGAGTGAGCAAGGTCCACCTGTCCTGTTTCTTCTAGGCCATTGCTCCTGTGGTGAGCTCAATGAAACCAAGCGTAAGGGATCGGGCTTAAGAAAGAAATCCTCACCTGTCCAAGCGCCCGGAGGATGTAGTCCAAATAATTGTGGTCAGACACGTTGCCGAGCTGCATGAGGCAGTCCAGGCCCTTGTTGGCCACGAACTCGTGCACCAGGTCATCGTCAGTCTGCAGCACTTGCTTCAGCGAGAACAGCGCGCGCCGCAGCTCGCGCCCTTGCGAGCGGAGTAGCCGTTCTGGAAACGAATTAATTAAGGATACCTCCATCTCCATGTTGTGATGCGATATTTTTTGTTCGCCCGTCTGTCCGTCCTTTTGTCCGTTCGTTCGTCAAGTGAAAAAATTCAGGGCAGAAGAAATCTTTTACTAATGAAGTCACACATCCACATGTAGTTAAGAATAAAAATAAGATTTGTTGCTTTGTCCCTCGCCTTTGGCCCCAGTGGGTTCATACTATGCAAATATACGCTAACTTGAGAAACAACGCCACATCCACCGCCCCCGCTATCGAATCCCAAAATGAATTAGTCAGATTCTATTTAGAATCAGAACAGAGTATTTATTTACTCTAAAGGTTATCTAGTCAATCAACTACTCGGATTCATTGTAAGAATAACAAAACAATTGAAGCTACCCAATAGCCTATTATTATATTTGTATCCTTGTTATCAGCACTCTTGAATATGAATCGGTTTTACGGTCCCCTTATTATGACACACATGTTAAAAGCCTTGAAAGTGTGCGAGCTAAATGCCTCCAAATAATCTACCATAAGTCCAATGTGAGTCGTAGGAGAATGGATGAATACACAGAGAGACCCTAAAGGTTCAGCCTGCAATCTCTTGAGACTAGGCGCAAACAGACCGAGATTATCTATTTGCACAAACTACTGCACTCATCTATCGACTCACCATCACTGCTGGTAGCAATCAATCTCAACAGAAAATTGGTCAAACGCTCGGTTAGCTCCGAAATACTTTCAAATTAGAAGCTTACAAAAACACCAATTCTATCACAAGAATGTGTCGCTCATATAATGAAATTGCAAACATTAATAAAAATATAGACATACTTAACCTGCGGATAGGACTGTTGAAGAATTCAGGAAAAGTTTATCTGGCCCGGGAAAAAAATAACCTCCTCCTTTTTTTACTTTCTTTTAACAATTATTTCGTTTGCTTGCTACAAGGAAAGCCTCATTTAATATTGTAATAAAATGTAACGTATTTTTGATGGGAACACGGTTCCCTGATGCGCTCCATAGGCGCGGTGTGGCTGGTCTGTGGTGAAGGGAAATACTTTACCATAGACTGTGCTGCGTTTGTGTTTTGGGGAGTCGTGATTTTATAAATAACTCCGGTATAGTCTAAGTAACTCGTCTAAGTTTGGTTTCATTTAATGATCATGCTGTGTACACTTGTTTTAAAAATTAGTCTGGATTATCTTTAAAATGTCAAGTGTGGCGATTATGGCAAAACCCTTCATGGCTAGAAAAACCATTAGGGAGGCCTATGTCCTGCAGTAAGCGTCAAATGGCTGATGATGATGATGATGATCTTTAAAATGTACTGGCTAATGTCTGTTTTGTGTGCCTATAATAAATAAAAAACAATGAAAGACTTGTCTGTTAGCCAAGCCGCGGATAGACAGCCAGACGGACGGGCATGACAAAACTGCAAAAGGTTCTTGTTGAACCCGAAAAACGGTGTTGTGATAGAAAAAAATATACAAAAGGGTAAATGGGCCCTGAGCCGTGCGTTGCCTAGGGGCCTCGATATGGTTAATCTGGCCCTGTTGGTCCCGTCTTAACAACGTGGAAATTAAAAATGTTCCCGTGGGAAAGAATGAAAACTTGTTCCAAATCTTGGACAAATTATCGGAGCCATTGGGCTTGCTGTGGCCAAAAGTCAAGTTAACTACCTATCACGCGTGCCTACCTACGGCTCCAAAGACAAGAACATAATTATATCGTATGTGAAAAATATGTCAAGGAAGAATTTATGGCACACGCTCGGGCCAAGAACCTTTCCACTGCCCACGTTGGCCGCACCGACGAATCCAGGCGTATCTTCGTGAATAACCACATATCACCCAGCCACAAGAAACTACTCACTCAAACGAAGGATGCTGTGAAGACAAAGGGTACCAGTTTGTGTTGGTCAAATTTTCGAAGATCCATGTATGCAAGAACGACGTATCTCATCTTATAATTATACACAACGTAATGAATTGCATACCTTATTGTTAGTTAACTTGCCTACGGCAACTGTTGGCAACTCGCTGCCGAAGATTCGCAACCTCTGCCTTGCATTTTATGCCTATATTGTACCTACTTTTTCTTTTGATTGCTTATAGCTAAGCTGCTAACTCAGTATCTATTTAAAAAGATGAACCCTATTACTTGGAGATTATACGTAAAATCTGCTTATCGCAAAGCTGTTGACTCGGTGTCTATGAACGATGAACCTTATTACTTGGAAATTAGAAGTCAAACCTTTAAATTATTACATACCTACCTCTGTGGTTTGTTCAAAATTTTTATTTTGACATTTTTCTATTATTTCTCTGTGTCGACAAAATTGTGGTTTTTCGTTTGCTCAAGAGTTGCGCAATATTTGCGAAAGAGCGAATGAAATTATTTCTTCTAATCCCTCAGATAAGTTTATAATTTTAGGTGAATTTAACTTAAATGGAGTAAAGTGGACACCAGAGCCCTGATTTTGAAAAATGCGACATTATCGAAACGGTCGTCAACGTCGCGCTTGATCCCGACAATTCACTCGAATCTAGCGACAAATACGGTTCTTTTTTTGAATAGCTATTACTATTCAACTATGGAAACCATTGAAAAAACCGGCCAAGTGCGAGTCGGACTCGCGCACGCAGGGCTCCGTACCATTATCTATACAACATTAGACACAAAGATAAAAATTTTATTTTGTTTTTAGTATTTGTTATTAGAGCGGCAACAGAAATACATAATCTGTGAAAATTTCAACTCTTTAGCTATCACGGTTCTTGAGATACAGCCTGGTGATAGACAGACAGACGGACGGACGGACGGACGGACGGACGGACGGACGGACAGACAGACAGCGAAGTCTTAGTAATAGGGTCCTGTTTGTACCCTTTGGGTACGGAACCCTAAAAAGAACGTTTTTGTCGCTAGATTCGAGCGAATTGTCGGGGTCAAGCGCGACGTTGACGACCCTTCTGATAATGTCGCAACTTCATAATAAGGACCCAGTGCTTTATGGTACGGATCTAGTGGAATTAGAGGATTGTCACAAGAGAAGAGCAAAATTTCGGAATCACATAAAATATGCTCAAGTATTTTGTAGTTGTAAATCAAGGATTTTATAGTAGTTATCAGCAACCACATTTCAAGCTGGACAAAAGTTCCTAGTGGCATTCCTCAGAGCTCCTTTATTATTTGCTATTCTAATTAAGTATATTGATAAATGTTTTTTAAATCACGAAACTCTTATTTTTGCAGATGATACTGTTATACCCTAAATATGTAAGCAGCAATGCTTGCTCCCCAAACCTAGACCTCAGTCAGCACTTTCAGGCTTCAGGCTCCCGTGGGCACTCGACACAAGTCAGTCTCTAATCATCCTTCTTCCGCGCGGGTTGCGACCTCTCAATAATTTCAATAAATTCCATTTTCCATTTTAATTTAGTCTTTTTTTTAAAAGACTTCTACTGAGACTCCTGTAACAATACGAAGGTTTTTAAATCCATTTCCAGTAGCGCTGATGCCATTGATCTTCAGGAGGACCTAAATAGGTTAGAAGCTTTCTGCAATGCTAATAATTGGACCTCAACCCTTTAAAGTGCCGCCCTATAGCGTTCACAAGGAAGAATAAAGTTGTATCACATTGCTATTCACTAAAAGGCCATAAGTTCAAGTTTACCTTGTGCCTGTATGAAACTTTTAACGACTCTATGTTATACTATAACGTAAAATGTAACTTTTATTGTGTTATTTCTTGTCGATGATTTTCCTAAACCCAATAAATAAAATAAATCAATAAATAAAATGAATTACTTCTGTGGTTTTAGTGCTGTAGTGTTTTGAGGTTGGTTTTTTTTTTCAAAATGCAAAAGGGTGTTTGTTCTCTTATATTTTGAATATATTTACAACATGTTATATGCACGTTATAACACAATGTTTGCATATTTTCAGTGCAAATGGCAGTTTAATTTGTGTTGCATGGACGGTACCGTTTACAAGCTGAGTATAACCTCAACCGTTTGCTGACGTAAAGTGTTACAACGGTAATAATTCAATTATTCAATGCTGCTCAGTTCGATATTTTCTTTTTCTAGTTCAAGATCAATGTCATCCAACAAATGTCATACCACAGTATAAATAAGTAACTAAGTAAGGATTTGTGAAGTTATAGCATCAATGCCACTCGCTAGCGGTGAAGGAAAACATCGTGAGGAAGCCTAAGTGTCTGAGCTATTCACATACCTCAGCGCTTGAAACTGCCAATCCGCGGTGGGCACGGGTGGTGATTAAGCCCATACATTCTCTCTGAGAGAAGTCCTGTGCCCTAAAGTGGGACGTATATAGGCTGCTCATGAAGGCTTTGCAGCCAGGCAGCCCCCAAACATCCCGTTCGCATTTACTTTTATTAATTTTATGTACAGGCACTTGGATAGATAGATAGATAAACAATTTATTTACATTTTCACACACACTTAATACGTTTACAAACCAAAAAATAAAAGCGAATGGACACAGACAACTACAACGTACAATTTTGCCGTACAACGTACCTACGGCAAGTGCAAAAATACAATAACTTCGATTTTCAACACACCTGCTCGTAAAGTAGGTCTTATTACAGCGTATTTACACTGATAATGCAGAATATTACCCATGCCGTGCCTTTTACATTACATTATCGCACTAGTGCCTTTTCATTACATATCTTTTTAAATATTAGCAAGAAGTATTAATGTTTCGAAAACAGCTAAGTAGTTATTTGCGTAAATATAAAATTAAATTCAAAATGTGATAAATAATTAAAGAATTTCATGAAACTGCTTGTTTTAGCATTTTTAAGCAAACACTACAATAATTAATGTAAACCTAATAATTAACATAAAATTTATGAATAGGTTAGCAACCTCATTATATCTAGATGGCCATGCATTGCAGCCATCTTTGATGGATGCGCGCGCACAAGAATACTGTTTTGAATTTTACCGCCATACATAACACGAATCACGCACGAAAAATACGCCATCTTTTAAATGGGTTTCTGTTTGTTAAGTTTATTCACAGTATTGCATTTCGTTAGTGTTGTTTTTTTATTTACTTTTCCTCGCAAGTGTGTTGAAAAACGTCGTATGAAACACGTGAGCATTGGTCATTACACTTCTCGTCTCCATTAAGCCTTCGCCTTCGGCTCAGGCTTAAAAACCGACTCGAGTGTAATGACCAACATACCACACTTGTATCATAATGTACTATTGTGGGTGTGGCAAATGCAAAAGGGATCCGGCTCAGCACGTGCTGGAGGTTTGGAGAACCTCCAGTGCTGGTGTTATGTTGGTACCCAGACAAGACGGCGCGGCGTGCTGAACTCAGAGAGGAAAGAGGAACCAGACTGAGATACACTTGTATGTATGAGGTCTTAGGGTTTCGCAGTCAAGGTCAAGAAGGAACCCTTATAGTTTCATCATCATCATCATCAGCCATCGTCAGCCATTTGACGCCCACTGCAGGACACAGGCCTCCTCCGTGGTTTTCATAACCATGAGGGGTTTTGCCATTTGTAATGCCTAGATACAGGAATGTCTATGGTACGCATACTACATACTACCTGCTATCTTAAACGAACTACCACCTAGTGCATTATGTGATTTGGAAGCTAAACCCGTTAACAGTAGACTTATATTGAAGGGGTACTTCCTGGGCTGAACTTGTAAGTTATGAGGTTTAGCTTGGGGGGTGCTTTTTCAGTGTAGGCCTACCAGATAAAATACTGTTCGTATTACAGAGTGTACTCCAAAAAATCACACATAAACCGTACAGGTTTCACTGGTTTTGGTTGTGTTTTTTTAATGTCTTTTCTTGTCCATAAATAAATAAAATAAAAAAAAGGTTCGTCACATGTCTGTCTCGGTCCGCGGCGTAGTTCAGAGATGTTTAGTACTAGAAAGCTGCAATTTGGCAAAAATATACATATTAATAATTCCGACAAAACCATTAAGTAACATCTTAAAAAAAGATATTTTCTTGTGTACGAGTACTTGAATCACTGGGTAATCAGGGCAATATTATTTCTCTCTTATGAGAAAGTTTCTGCAATGTTTAATCATACATAGTGTACTACTGTAATGCATTGTAGTGTGGTGTAGTGTAGTTTAGTGAAGGGCAGGGTAGGGCAGAGTAGTGTACGGTAGTGTAGGGCAAGGTTGTGTACCTTAGTGTAGTCTAGCGTAGGTTACCGCGGTGTAGCATTGTGTTGTGTGATTGTGTGTAGTATACTACACAGTATGGACTTACCATTGAGAGCGTGAACCCGCACTGAGAGCTGCGTGCGCAGGATGATGGCGTTTTTGCGACTGTAATAGAAAATAAACTTTAGTACTTACAAAGTACACTAATATTCCACGAATTTTATTTGATTTTCATTATGAGCCCCATGTTATGCCTGTCAAGCAAACTTCACAGAAAAAATTGCGGGCCGAAGCGAGATTCAAACCCGCGCCTCCAGGACACAGTGCCCGGTTTTTCTTCTGTGTGAAGTTTGTTACAATATTTGTGTAAAGTTTTTAACCGACTTCAAAAAAGGAGGAGGTTATCAATTCGACGCGTATATATTTTTTTTTTGGCTATGTTCCTCCAAACTCCGTCAAATCTTAACCGATTTCGACAATTCTTTTTTTGTTCGAACAGATATAACGTCCCATTGGTCCCATAATAATTTGGTGCAATTCTGATGAAGACTTTTAGAGATGGAGAACGGAACTCTTCAATGGACAGCAGTAAATAAGCCCTAATGGGGCCTATCCTTTAGTAATATCCGTATGTTTTATAAAATAGCATAAAGGTAGTCCCAAGTCGTTAATTAATTAAGTCTCTTATTTTATGTTTGAAATAATAAAAAAAACATTCAAATAAAAAAAAAAGGCGGAAAACGTCCCAAGTTAATTTGGTGATGTTCTGGTGAAGACTTTTGGAGACGGAAATTTAAAACAGCACATTTTTGAGCAACGAATTAAGTAGGGTAAATTATGGTTAAAAGGGACTTGTTTATTTGTTTCCCGTTCCCCCACTAAAAAATAAAAATTAAATTTTTTTAAATAAGAAATAAAAAGCGACTTCGAAACACTACAGCACAGCTACAGAAATAATTTAAACAATTAGAAGTATTTATACATGTAGGTATTGTAGAAGTATAATTAGAAACTTTTTAGTGCTGTAGTGTTTCGAAGTCGGTTTTATTTTTTATTAAAATTTTTTTTGGTTTAATTCCCTCCGGAGGACGTTGTATTTGATTTGTACAAATGGCCTCATTCTGGGTGCATTTCCATGTTTGTGATCTCCTTGCTTGGTCACTATAGCGCAGAGCATCTTAGTTTGGGACCAGGACAAGTAAATGTTTGTGATCTCCTTGCTTGGTCACTATAGCGCAGAGCATCTTAGTTTGGGACCAGGACAAGTAAATGTGGGGTGCCGAAGTCATTATTACAGTTGTTTTTTATTCTGCTAACCAACATAAGTATATGTTGACTTCATCATCATCAGCTATTTGACGCCCACTGCAGGGCATAGGCCTCCCTCATGGTTTTCCTAACAATGAGGGGTTTTGCCATAATCGCCACACTTGGCAGGCAGGCTGGCGATCGCAGAAAGCGGTTGAAATCCCTGTTTGTTGACGTAACGATTTTTTTACCGAGATTTGTTGCTAATAAAATGTTCATTTACAATAACTATATCGTGTTAACAAAAAGAGGGTGCCTTGCAAACGATTGTTTTCACATCGTTCGACAATCTATGATTTTCTGATCGTCTAGATCTGTTTTTCGGCAGCTTTATAAAAGGTAAATTAAAAAAAATTCTATGCCCATTGTAATTCAATAAATTTGATTGATAGCATCATTAATAGAGAAAGAGAGATATATGTGTGAGTTTTAAATTCAAAAGGGTTCGTTATCAACATAAAAATATAAAAAATCTTATCTTATGCAGCCTATATAGGTCCCAATGCAGGGCACAGGCCTTCTCTCAGAGAGAGAGAGATTATGGCCATAATTACCACGCGTGCCCACCGTGGATAGGCAATTTCAATCGCTGAGGTGTGCGAACACCTCAGACACTCTGGTTTCCTCACGATGTTTTCCTTCACCGTTAGCGAGTGGTATTGCTTTAAAATTTAATTTAAAAAATATTCTACGTCGGCGTATATTCTAAAAATATACGCCGACAAATTGGTAGAAGATAAAATTAAAAAAAAATATTACACCTAAATTAGTGTGGGGTATCTAACATTTTATATAGCAGTGTTTAAGTACCTGATTGTAAGTGTGTAGGTGGAGAAACCTTGAGAATCTTTGTGCGAAGCTTGTATTAGTTGCACGAACGTTTGCTTTGAAAATCGCAGTCGGCATAGGTGTTGATTAAGCCCATACTCTCTGCAGGGCACAATATAGGCTACATAAAATAAAAAGACAACTAAAATCTGAAGAATTTTAAGTCCCATCCCGCGTCCACCGCAAATGAGAACCGAAATATGTCCGTGAAAAGTCTTTGGTCAAGTACTTTGTCGTCCATTGTACAAACTACGTTGCACTTTGTACATCATTATGAAAGTCGAAACATAAACTTTAAATGTATCTCTTTTCCAGAAACTACAAATATTAATAACACAATTACAAAAACCGGGCAAATGTGACTCGGACTCGCGCACGAAGGGTTCCGTACCATTATACAACATTAGGCTCAAAGATCGAGAAAAAACGGCAAAAAATCACGTTTGTTATATGGGAGCCCCGATATTCTGTGAATATTTCAAGCGTCTACCTGTTGCCGTTATTAATATCTAGCAAAAAATGTCAAAAAAACTAAGTTTGTTGCATGGGAGCCCCCCTTAAATATTTATTTTATCTGTTTTTAGTATTTGTTGTTACAGCGGCAACAGAAATACATCACATGCAAAAATTTCAATTGCCTAGCTATCACATTTCATGAGATACAGCCTGGTGACAGGCAGACAGACAGACGGACAGTGAAGTCTTAGTAATAGGGGCCCCTTTTGACACCCTTCGGGTACGGAACCCTAAAAACTAGTTATTTATACAAAAAGACTGTCGCAAGACTGAAGATCGAGGTCACCCTTGCAGCGTTACGATCACGCTATCATGCACCGGAGATATGTAGTATTACTATAGTACTATCCTCATAATATCGGTTTTCAGATATGAGTTTAGGTTGAGGTTAGATATACGAACATAAACATTGACATAAACAAACCTTACACGAGAAGGAAAGAAATTCAGACCAGATTCGAACCGACAGCTCAATGCGCCGATTTACTAACGAGCCCAACGATCAGAAATCATCAGAAATCAATAATCTTTCACTCTTTAGGGCAGTAGCACATATAATGAACTTAAAAGGAAAACTATCACGGCTTTACAAGTTAACGAGTAATACGCGACAAACTCCTAAAAGGAAAATTTATTTCAATTTTCATGGAAAATTACTAAAGTGGTTAGTTGTGTAAAACGGGTAGTTAATGGACGTAAAATAAAATACTTATATCAATCAAAAAACCTCTCCTTCTACGGAACCCTACAGTGCACGGCCCGACACGCACTTTTATTTAAATAGTACCTAACTGTAAAAAAAATGGTACATTTGGCCAAAAAAATCAATGTAATTTAACAACAAAGGTAGTTTGTTCTGCGGAATCCAGGTGTCATTTCCACGGAACTATTATGTTCCCCGGAGTCCACTTTAGGAACTGGGCTGGTCTACAGCGCAAGATGAAACCGTACATACAGAACTAGTTAATAAGTAATTTGATTTGTAATAAGCCTAATCGCGCTTTGATTTATGCTTTTGTTTTACAAGCACCAAATAAAATTTTTTGGATGAACTCAATTTGGTGAGATTTTGTGACAATACATTTTACTTGACGCGGATCGTAATTAATTTTATTCGGCGCGCATTGTTTTTTGTTAATTCCAATTTGATGAAAAACCTATTTAATATTTTGTGGATTTAGACTTTTTTGATGGTAATAGATATATTGTAGTAGAAGCTTCAATACCAGCCCAGTGTACGAGCCCTTCTTAATTGAGAAGTATCTATTTTTAGTCAGTGTTCCGAAGCAAAAGCTAACACAGATTGCTTTAAAAAAAACGCACATTTCGCGATTATGACGACACTTCTCATTTAGAAATTAACGTGGTAAACTCACTTTCTATCTCCGAGTATCTCCCGAACGAAATCGACTTCATTGTCCGCCATGTCATCATCGTCGCTCGACTCTCCGAGAGTGTCGACTACGCTTTTGTGATCAGCTATCTTTTCGCTGCTGGAGTCAACCTCAATGGAGTCGATGTGGTCTAGCGAATCGCTCCTTTGGTCTTCGGTGTCGCTCAGAGTCCCGCTGCAGCTCGCAGTCGCGTCCGTTAAGTATAGGCTGCGGAACTCCAGTTCGGTGAGCGAGTCGATTCTCCCCAAGCTGACAGCACGAACGTAGAACTTGGGGCTGCTCAAAGAACGGGATGCTTCGCCCAACGATGCCCTTTCGAGGTTGCTTGGAGAACTCAGATCCAACTCTCTCTCCAGGATCCCTAGCTCCAGGTCTCCGATGGTAGAGATTCCGGAGTCTAAGGAGTGCTGGCGCGGCAGAGGCAGCACGCCGTTCTGCGGCGCGCAGCTTCCCCCCGCGGCGGCGGCCTGCATTTTCACTTGTTGATTGTTGGGTTTTTCTTTCACCGACGACGCTCGGATACAGGGTGTTCTCACTGTTTATTTATTATAGTATTCATAACGTTTATGCATACAATAGTTCAACACCAACGGTGTTTGGTACTGTAGTTGAATCACTGTTCACATATTATTGTCAGTCTGACAGATAATGTAAGAAAGAATTGGACGAGGATCATCTACAAACAAATGTAAAGTTTCCTACACAGGTTTGTGGATAACTTTATCTATAAAATATTTAATTCTACGCGAACAAGACCAGTTTCAATTTAATGTAGAGGAATATGAGCTAATTTCTCGCGAAACCAAAGCAAAACAATGAAATCCAGCCGAGTAGAAAGAATCCTTGAGATTTTAATCGCTCAATATCTTTCGAATTGAATTAAGTAACATGTTAACTAACACCGACGGATCGGTGAACATTCTACCACCTTGGGCCTTCTGGCCATCCGGCGCAACAAAACAATGCTAAAAGCATTATGACAAAAATGACGTAAAAAAGACGCAACACAGTAAAAAAACGCCAATTCGCTGAACCGATGTAGAACTGAAAATTTCACTTTTAACTTCACCCCGGATATTTCCAGAACAGTGAAGGGCCAATTGGTGCCGGTGAATAATTAGCACAGGTTTGTGTGTGATGGTAGAAGCGGCGCGGAGCAGACTGGCGGATGGCTAGGATGGCCAGCCGCCGCCGCCTGCCGCCCGCCGCCGCCCGCCGCCACCCGCCGCCGCCCGCCGCCGCCCGCCGCCGCCCGCCGCCACGCCGCGCGCCCTGTTGTACCGGGCGGCACACAGACCTGGATCCCTTCGGAAATTTCCGTGGCAAAACTGGGAATATTTATTACTATTTAAATTCTTTACTGCACTGACGTCTTCTTTGTGTGCTGTCTCCTACGGGAGATTGGTAACCGCTTCGGCTATCTTGCTTTTCGAGCAATTGCGTAATCGTTTAAGCTCTCGCCGATCAATATGAAGCTGTTGCATTTTCGAAGCTATGAACATGCGTTCCTGTACAAATCATATAGTAGCTCATAGACGGCCCACTGAAGGGCAAAGGCTTCTGAAACTCTCAAATTAGAGTTTGTGTTTTACAAAAACTTTTGTTCTATGATTTATTTGATTTGGGTTCTTCAAAATGTCCGGGTTTGATTTGGGTTTGGGTTTGATTTGGGTTCTTCAAAATATCCGGGTATACATAATAATTCATACTTCTGAAATTATAATTTTCTATGTTTATACTTCTACTTCCTTCTCCAGTCCAGTCCGTCCATAGGTTGTGCGGAAGAGATCATTTTGAATGATAAGGCCGCCATCTGTACTCTTAGGTTAAGCAATATAGGTACCTATGTGTAATTTCCTTTCTTATGTACAAAAAAGCGCCCTCTATCTATTTATTTTTGAATTCGCGCCTATACGCGCTCTGCCAATGTCAAAACATCCGGTGAATCATAGACCTACATCGTCGTAGAGCGTCCATTCCTTTAAATACATATAAGTAGTTTACAGATGTCTAGAATTAAGGCCAGTTGCATGAGTTGAAGGTTTTATTATAATATGTCGACTCCGTTAATTAACTATTTAGGAATTAGATATTTTGATATATATACTGACATAGTTTTTAAATAACCGTTACTAATACTAACTAAATTTATTATATTATTATTACCGGACAGTGGCACAATAGATCCCACCATAAATTGAACCTTATCACTTTCAAATAAAGTCCAAAACCAATGAAAAATATATACTAGCTATGCCCGTTAAAGGCTCAGGACCAAATTTGAAAAAATTAAGTTAGTACAATTTTATGTACATACATAATATTTGTCAGCTAATCGTTAAACTCGTAACAATCATAACGCATCAGGTAATAAATTCGGCGGACAAAAGTACATTCGAAAAATTGTCCTTTAATTAGGTAATTAAAATAGATGTTTGCTTAATTTGTGAAAAAAAAAACACGTATATACAATTAATTGTTTCATGACTTTCATGACAGCTCTTCTTTAATGTAATAAAGATACTTAATAAGAATCTTGTAGAGTAATTTTATAATAGGGGTTTAGTCCGCCGACCCTTTCGAATCTCTCCATGGCAAAATAAGTAGTTTTAACCATGATAAAATAACTTACGTTTTCGTAAATTGTCTTTTTGATTTCTATTATCCGGATGCCATCAAGCAATTGCTCAAGTGTACATAGGAGAAAATAATCTGTTAAACTATGCTAAAGCTACTTGTTGATGCGTCCAATCGATATTGAATAAGGCGACGTCCTGGTGCTCATTAGAGTTACATGTAGCAACTATTATTTAATCAAACCGTAGCCGTAGCCGTTCAAAGCGTCCATAGCCGCTGGGTACAGCGTTGAACAGCGAGTCTGTATTGCACGGATAGACGATAGATTGCAGCTGAAGCCTTTTGTACTCACTGATATTGTCCACACAGTCGTAATAATTTGTAGTAAGTATTACAGGATTTGTAGGTATTACAGCGTTGGTAGCCTAGTGGGTAGAACATCGGACTCGGAAGCGAGAGACCCAGGTTCGATTCCCAGTGATGGCATGTACCTATGACTTGGTTTTCTAAGTTATGTACATTTTTGAAGTTATAGAGGAAACCTGAGTCTCAGCGTTTGGAATCGCCAAGCCGCGGTGGGCACGCCCACACTCTCTCCCTGAGAGAAGGCCTGTGCCCTACAGTGGGACGTATTTAGGCTGCTTATGTATTACAGGAATAAGTATTTTTTTAATAATTTGGAAGTCTACAAACATTTATTCCACGCAGTTACTTTATAAAATCCATGCAGTAACATAATCACAACTAATGGAAAAATCGTATCTTTTGCAGCCAGTGATGACTTATGGATGTGAGACTTGGTCGCTGACTGGACCTCATAAGAAGGCTCAAGATCGGCCAACGAGCAATGGAGAGAGCTATGTTAGGAGTTTCACTGCGTGGTCGAATCAGGAATAAAGATCCGCAGAATAAACCGAGTTACTAACATAGCCCAAAGAATTGCTTACTTGAAGTCGCAGTGGGCGGGGGCACTGGTTACGGTGGCGGGGAGTCACTGGATGCGGGCGGCACCAGACCGGGAAGCTTGGAAAACCATGAGGGAGTCCTATCTCCTGCAGTGGACTAGATCTTATTTTCTCGGTCGTGGGTCATAAAAACGCGTATAACATGATTGAATGACTGGTCTGACACTTTTTGCAAAACTGATGTGTACAAAATGTATTGTATCCATTTGTGGCGTTAGTGTAACTATTTGGAACCCCGTGAAAGGCATGTGAAGAGCACAACAAACATCATATATGACAGCGTCAGTCGCTGTCAACCGTAAACTTCAAGGTAAAGCTACAATAATTTCATTTTTGTTCGTGAAAGTCATACAGATACTCGCGTGTTTCACTGGCCTGTCACTATAGAACCTTACAGAATTGTCACACGTTTTACAGGATTCATATCACAATATCGGCTGCGATTCCTGATGTAACGTGCCCGGAAATATAACAAATAAGACCGGGCACGGTACATGTAAATTAATAATACATAGGAAGAGTCGGTTCACCTAGCGTGACACCTTGTTGTTGTTATATTTCGTGCCCGGGCGTATTTGTAATATTGCCGGGCACGGTAAATAAATACTAAAAATATGTGGATTCAATCTAGTTTCGGATGTTATCGACTTTTTACGATTATTTATTGATTTACGACTACTGCTCCTACGGCAGTCGTCTAAAAAAAATTAAAACTCGACAAAATTCATGCAACATAAAGATGTACGTAAATGAATATAGAATTTTTCACATGCGCTAAAAGCATCTGTAACTCATTTAAGACCGCTCTTATCAACTAAAGTTCACGCGGACGAAGTCGCGGGCGAAAGCTAGTGAAATGTAAAAGGAAAATGGATTTATGAGAGAGAAATAGACAAATTTTATTACACGCGAAATAACAATACCCCATCCATTCGCCGGAGTCTTCTGCTACCAGGGATAGGATGAACAAGATGTGGACTGCTCACAAGAGGATGACGACTTGAACTAGGCCCCATTTGATTCTAAAGCCTTGATTCTAAACTCTGGAGTGCTGTCATAGCTCCTTTTTGAATTAAATGTAGATCAGGAATTTTTGCGGTAACTGTTAAACAGAAGCAATTTTCAAACAAGTACAAAAGTAAAGCCTGAATAAATTGAACGACCTTAAACAATTGTGGCAGAGGTAGCTCCTAACTGAGCCCCTCTTAACCTACGTTATAATTAGGAAACACGTATTACGATTTTTTGGCCGGCTCCGTTAACCCAGTTAAAGAATTAGGCTAGTATTTAAACGAAGACGTATGTGTACCTGATTCTAGCTACGAATAGCTTGAAATCGATACGAAGTAAACAATATCTAGACAGTAGTACAAATAACTTGAACTTTGGTTTTGCATGGTCGTATCTCGGGTCACATTAGCAAAACAAAAGCGAATATGACTTAGACTTCTCCAGACTTCGGTTTAGTCGTATTAACAAATAATAAAAAACATCTGTGTCATCCTCAACTCAACCCGAGTTTTTGATGAATACCTGATAGGCATTGTACTAGTACCTCATGTGGAGCGCCAATTAACAAACCGACGTCAACGGCAAAGCGAAGACAAATTTTTCGACAAGAGTAAGGTTCTTTGTCACGCATACTATTGAAAGTCAACTTTATTATTATTTTCCAGCGAGTACCATCATGCCATCACCCTGTATCGTAGTTAGATAGTGCAAGTTCATTGTTGTGATCGGAAAACGAGTTTTTGCTCGCTTCTCCCAAGGGTTAAAAAACCATACCATACCTAGTTAGCCTTCTGTATCGAGAGCGTGACGACCCACGTGAGCCTTATTTCACAATTCACAAAGCTGAATTTATTATGAGCAACTTGTTATAAAGTGTTTGATTGAGTTAGACTTCGCGCCCGACTTCGTTTACGCATTTACAACTAGCTCATGGCTCATAATATTATAGGATTGAGTACTTATGTACACGTCCTACTGCGGGGCACAGGCCTTTTCAAAGTGAGAGTATAGGTTTAACCAACAGATTTGGCGTTTCAACCGCTAAGGTATGTAAATATCGCATAGACTCGGGTTTCCTCGCGATGTTAAACTCCACCGTTTGCGTGTGGTATTGTTATAAGAAGTACGTAGCTTAGAGAACAAGGTCATTGATACGTCCCGGGATTCGAGTCCACGATCTCTAATGTGATTCCAGAGTTCTACCGTTGCGCTATCACAGCTTCGTTGAGTACTTAGCTACTTACAAACTTGACGCATGTAAGTCACAAACATATTCAAATCATCATCATCATCAGTCATTTGACACCCACTGCGTCCCAATTTTGCCATAATCGCCACGCTTGGCAGGCGGGTTGGCGATCGCAGTATGCTGTTGGAATCTCAGGAAGACGCTGCTGCCCGTTTCCTGGTAAATTATTTCCTCAATCGCCTTCTACGACATCCACGGAAGGAAATGAAAACATACTTAAATAATCTTTGTCAATTAGGGTAGCAATATTAGTTAGCGCTAGAGAAAACATCGTGAAGAAGCCTGCTTGTTCACTTTCGTGCACACCCATACACTTTGAGAGAAGGCCTGTGCCCTATAGTAGGCTGTACAAAGGCTGCATTGTTACACATAAACTCACGTCTATATCCCAGAGGGGTAGGCAGAGACCAGGGTTTGCTACTTGCTAGGGCCCTAACAATCTAACCTTTCGCTTAATCACTATTCCTTAGTCGCTTCGCGCTTGCAGATTTCGGGTACTTGTTCGGGTGTAAGTTATAGGATTCAAATGACGCCAAACCACCAAATATACGGAAAAAATTTTACTTGGCCTTAATAATCTAAATATATAAAAATCATTCGCTGTTCGTTTGTCTCGCTAAAACTCGAGAATGGCTAGGCTGATTTGGCTAATTTTTGTTTTTTTTTATATTTGTGTAAGTACAGGGAAGGTTTAAAAGGTGAGAAGAAAAAGAAGATTGATGTAGGTGATAGAATTGTCCTCAGCACGGGTTGGTGCAACAAAAAGAATATAAGGTGATAGAACGATCACGGGGTCATCTAGTTTTCAATAAATTTATGTTACTCATAACATAATCATGATAATGAGAAACTTTTTTTTTCTTTAAATCTTGCGACCAGCTCGGGCCCTTTTGTGTAAATAAAGTATGTACAGTATAAAAAACCAACATCCGTATGTCCGGATTTTTCGGGAGTGGCACAGTAAGGAAAACTAGCCGATACTGACTTTAGGGCCGTTTTCAACTGTAAAAACTGATAATTAAAAAAAAAAAAAAACAATTTGGTTTTATCTGTTACCCGGGATGAAGTAAAGATTCTAACAATGCAACTCAATTTTAAATCAGACATTTTTTATCCACAAACTGTCAAACGCAGCTATATGAGCCTATATGAGGATGCCCGAGGACAGAAAGAAGTGGCGTGCCGTGGGGTGGTCTATGTCCTGTACGGAACGGACTAATTTATCCATTTACTTTTAAAAACTACTATGTACGAGCAGGAGGGATGCCAAAGGGTGGACTAGCCTTAATTCAACCTATTGCCTGCACCATAGACTAAAAAAATGCACTAATGACAAGCACACGAACAACCAAATATTCATAGTATTGGCAAACGAATTGTATATAGAAAACTTGCGACTTTGCGAGGCTTCGTGGACCCGAGTTTGTTTTGTTCTCGAAATAATAACTTTTAATAACTTTCAATTGTTAAAATTTTCTATAGAAATTCAACTCAAATTAACGTTCTTTCTCTTGACTGAAAGCAGGAATTTATACAGTTTATTTATGCAGCTGCTGCCCGCGGCTTCCTCCAGGTGGAATTTCATACTACCTAGTTTCCTCCAGGTCAACCCCCTTGACACGGATACAGACGTGAGTTTATGTTATTTACACCTTGTATTAAACTACCTCTGTAGAGATTTTGCTCTTCCAAATGTCAAGTCGTGGTTCCCACGTAATCAAATTTAAGCAAGCGTCTCTCCTCGAGTGGGACGCATATAGGCAGCATTATTTGTTTAACCACATGCTCTCTCTCTCTGGCCGCTCGTATGCCTACATATAGCTTTTGCGTATTTAAATTGGATTTATTAACTTTGGTCCAGTCTGTGGGGATATGATGGCTTTCGTTTCAAAAAAGTAGAAAATAAAAGGGTCTTGATGTATGTTGCATCCAAGTTCTCGACATGTGGGGGGAGCGTTAGCCGCCATCGTGAATTGAAGGTGACTGAAAATCAGTGCTGAGGGCTGACTTTCCTCTGAGTTGACGGCCAACTACCAGAACCCTACACTGCGAGCAGCCCAACACGTACTTGGCCGGTTCTTTATTACCAACTGTACTTTCGGTTCAATTTTACAATTATTTTGTGCAATTACTTATGACATATTGTTGCTATGATTAATGATAACATAAACTTTCACACAATACAATTACGTGTTCTGATCCCCAATTAGGATGTTATGCCATTACAATCATGGAAAAACACTCAGGCAAATCAAGTACGGCGCCGTCCAGTGAGAATCGAACCCATGACCTATGTCTTGGTAGTCAAGTGTGTTATCGCTAGGCCAACGAGGCAGTCGAAGATTAAATTAGAACTCTCCCTCCAGCTTGAACATAAACAGTCGTTATAGTGCCTGTGCTGGGCGCAGCCCTTCTCTCAGAGAGAGAGACAGAGAGAGTATGGGCTGAATCACCATGCGTGCCCACCGTAAAAATGTGAATACCTCATATACTCAGGTACCCTCATTATGGTTTCCTTCACAGTTGGTGAGTGGTACTGCTTCTACAATTTCACAAATGTACGTAACTTAGAGAACAAAGTAAATGGTAGGTTCGAACAGATGGCGACTTGAGTGCCTCCAGCTTGAATGCTGCAGTGGCCTCATATCGCAGAAGCCTACATCGTCCCACTGCAGGGCACGGATCGTCTTTCAGAGAAAATGAGTTTATTAACTTAATTCCGGAACCTACCTACTTGAATTTTGTCGAAAGAGTCCGACCAGGTTACAGGCAAGCAAAGGACGACGCGTGTTACGGCAACAACGCTATCTAGTTAGTATCTTCTATAACAATGTAAAGCGCCATCCATACTCTCTTTGACGAAGTCAATGTGCACCCAAATGGCCACAACGGCCACCCACCGGAATAGTTCCGCTTGATAGACCATATATGGTGCTAATTATGAATATTAAACTACTTGTGCTTGCACAGAGCTTGCGCGCTCTCTTGCTCTGCCATCCGGCGTGTCGTCAATACCGAAATACACGCCTTCTGCTATATGTTACAGGTCTCTCTTCTTTATCCCCCCAATAGAGATAACATTTTGGAGACCCCGAAGACGACGCGACTACCCTCACAGGTCGACCGCCCTAACACGCAACGAAGCCAGCCACGTAGATCTGCCAAGCCCTGCCTGCTGCGGAGTTCCACAGGCTGCTAATCGCTGCGTAAAATCCAGGTTTGGCTACCACGACACGACGGAGCTACACGTGGTGAGCCGAATATATTTTATACCAAGGCCCAACAGCTCTTGCAGCATCATAAGCGTCACATCGTTCAAACTAAGCTGTGCGTGTGGGAACCGAGTGCCACGCCTCATCCACGAGGCATCTACGAAGCAAGGTGTAAGTGTGGGAACCGAGTGCCACGCCGCACCTACTCTGAAACGCTTACAAGTCTGAGGAGGTTAGGAACTCAAAGCTGCACTCAAAGATTCATAAAATTTCCAGAAATTTCCCTACCTACCTTTACAGGCAATTTTAAAGAATGGTTAAAATTTAGAGAAACATTTGACGTATTAATCAACAAAAGTGCGTTAAACCCAATCCAAAAGTTGCATTGTTTACAAGGCGGAGCGTTGGAGGTTCTTAACTCGATTGAATACTCATGCGACAATAGTTATGCGAACGTTACAATAACACGAGATTGCTAGTATTAAACCACTTAAAATCACTCTTTGAAGTTGAACCCATTCATACCGAAGAACCTAACTCACTCAGGTCTCTATTAGGTCCCTCCGAACGCTAAATGTACCTACCGACAAGTGCGACCTAGTTATAATATTTATTTCATGCTCGCTAAATTGCCAGCGATACTCCAAGATAAATGGGAGGAAGGAATTCTTTAAAGGAATTCAAGAGCTTTCTGCGGAAACGAGCTGATCTTCTGGATACTATAACACCCAGAGTACCAGAATGGTGTCCAGCACAACAGCCCACGGCATAGAAGTCCTGGTAACCACGTCCCCCGGGCCAAATCCCAGCCACCTCCGGAAAAAATCCCGTAGTATAAAGGTAGGCACTACATTAACCAATTTCTGGCGCTGAATGCAATGGCAGGCATTCGCTCAGTTAATTCTTTTAAGTTATGTTCTAATTGCCTCGGGATGAATCACGACAGTTACGCTTGCTGGTCAAACACCTGCAGATACTGTGGAGGTAAGCATTACACATTACTTCACATCGATCAGACACGACTGACCACACAACCGACTACTAGAGCATCTATGTATACACACACATCCAAACACCCAAACACATTTAATTATTTTCAGCCCAGCCACGAGGGCTTGCGATTAACCGACGCAGCAATACCGAAAACAATGCACTCCACACCTGCGAGTGAACGCACACAAGCGCAACCGAGCGCCACACGCGCATCATCAATGCGGACCAACACAAATAATACCTCATCAGAGGGTGGATTCACAAAACAAGGCGGTTTTTCTAGCGATTGCGATAGTTCGCGTTTATTGGATTCAGCCTCTCAATCTGATTTTGTCAGTACCCGGAAACACACAGTAGACATGCAGGTAATAAGGTTTAACCATAAATCAACCGATATCGAGTATTATTTCGATCTCGATTCATTCAACCGAAACTATCATACCAAATTGACCTATTCGATTTTGCCGAACATTCGCAACTTACCGAATTACCTACAACATTTCAATCGAAAACTTCAGCTTGGCGGGACTGATTAATTACTACAAGGGCGGTAAACTTCTGCTTCACGATCTTTATCAATACCATAAACTAGTGGCAGTCAACAAAAAAGAGTTCATCTCTGTCAATTTCCATAGTAAAATGTGATTATTTCCTCAGTGGATAAAATTACTCATAGAAAACTATGTCACTGACATATTCGTATTTACTAACAGACAATTATTTCGCTCTATAGTGACTTAAATCGCTCGTAGCCCCGGCTGCCTGAGTGATCTTAAACGATCACGAAGGTTAAGCAACACAGGGCGCGTTCAGTGCATGGATGGGTCGCCGTCTATGCCTAACGCTAGTGGCATTTTTCCGAGCGGTTCCGTGCTTCGCAAGGCACGTTAAGCTGTTGGTGCCGGCTGCCGTCGATAGATGGCAGTCGTTAAGCCAAGTCAGAGGCCTTAGGGCGGCTCGACAACTTCTGACAGTAGACGAGCCACTAGTCTACAAGCCTCCACCAATCCGGACTTGGCCCCCGTGGTGGAGTATGACCTATACCTTCCTCAGGGAAGAGACCCGTGTCCCTCGGTGGGGACATAATGGGTTGATGATAATAGTGACAAATCGTAAATAATAAAATATTACGTATCACCAATGAGGATTGTTATCAAGCTAGTTGTTTAACTGGGATTATAAATGTCCCTAGGGCACAAATTGGAAGTGCTGAAGGTAACGGCAGTTCCACAAGGCACTACTAGTAGTGTCACGCGGTTGTGCTACGGGTAAGTAAGGGCCAGGGCCACAACGCCCTTACTTACTCTGCCAACCGGCGTATCGTCAATACTGAATTACAAGCCTTCTGCTGTCTGTTACAGGCCTCTCTTCTTTATCTCCCCAATAGAGATAACAACGCGAGCTCCGTCTCTACTCGCCATGATTAAGCTCTTCGAATAAAAGCAAAACCTAGACGGACTCCCGACAAAAATTCAAGTAAGTTTCCACAGGAGTTTGTGATTACGTAGTTAAGTTAATAATGGTAATGTTGTAGTTAAGTAAAAAATCTTTACCAAAGTTTTAATTCAAAACTAGACAGAGTTTAATTATTCATTTATCTACTTATACAGATAAGTGTGCCCGTTACATTGATTAGGAATATGGAAATGTTTCTAGAGAACATTGAAGCAGGGCCTTAATTCTGTCTGTGCATTGTCGGGTCACGTGACGCGTTTTTTTTGTGCTATTGACGCCTAGAAGGTTTGACACGTGTGCGCGCGCAGATTAAACCAGCAATGAGATGTTATCGGCGCGTTCATGCTGTTGTCATTGTACTACTACATTGTATAATCTAGGTCCTAGTTTAAGACCACTTGGATCGCCTAGTCAATCAAATGCATCTGCATGTACCCTCCTTCCGCCGTGTCCCCTCGCCGGGTCACGCGATCACAAATAAATCAGACAAATCAGCCTCCGTGCGACCAGCGGCGATATGCGGCTGCTGGTGCAGGCGAGAGAGCTCTCAAAGTGAGAGCGTGTTGTATTGGCTTTTATTAATTCACATATTGCTAGCTGACCCGGCACACATCATCATCATCATCATCATTCAGCCACAAGAAGTCTACTGCTGGATATGGGCCTCCTACATGGATTTCCAAAAAGACCGGTTGGAAGCGGCTTGCATCCAGCATGATCCTGCCACTTGGATGAGGTCATCTGTCCATCTTGTCAGTATGAAAATCGGTGAAGCTTTTTCGGAGGAGTTCGATGACAAACACTGTGACGTGAGATTTTTATTTGTTAGATGTATAAATGAATTGTTCTTCATTAGTCTCGTTAGTCGATTTGCTTTTTTTATATTTGTTGAAGTACAGGGGAAATTTAAGCAAAGCTCTTATCCCCTCTCCAATATTTACGTAAACATTTTTATGAGTACGCATTTTTCTTTTAATGGATTCTGGTTTTTATATTGATTCATGAGCAGCAGTAATAAGTCTAGAAATATGAAATAGGCTTAGAATAGACAACTTGAACACACATAATATTACTAACTGTAACATATATTTCAGCTAATTTATCACATAATTTACCTAATTTTTTGTATAACTTGATGTTTGAATCAACATCTCGCAAATTTTATAGAAAATCCGAAAAAGTAAAAAATATTTAAATAAATACCTACTGCTGACGTAATAACCATCCAGTCCCCCCACCCCCCATGTTATAAAAAATAAGCAAAGCAAGGACCCCCCCCCCGCCCCACTGTAGTGCTTACGTAACATTTGAATGGCCCCAAGTGAATGTTGACGAAGCGAAAGAGATTTCTCGATCGTTACAAGTGGCAGACCCTGGTCTCTGCCTACCCCCTCGGGGACAGGCGTGACTTTACGTAAATGTGCAAAAAATACAAATCTCATTAATGGTGATAGTTGGTTTCAGCCTGGAAGGCAGGACCAATGTTAGAAGGACGAACATAGGCATTATTGTAAAAAACAAACCAAAAAATAAGAATTGGAAAATATTATGTTTACTTTACATACATTCCGTGTGGCGGCGGCGGAATAAGAATAGCGTCACTCCATTTTCTTCCGTGGATGTCGTAGAAGGCGACTAAGGAAATCAATTACCAGGAGACGGGCAGCAGCGTCTTCCTCAGATTTCAACCACATACTGCGATCGCCAACCCGCCTGCCAAGCGTGGCGATTATGGCAAAACCCTTCATGGTTAGAAAACCATGAGGGAGGCCTATGTCCTGCAATGGGTGTCAAATGGCTGATGCTGATGATGATGACGTTTACTTTTGGCAAAACAATATTATTCAAGTAGATATTTCGATTGCACTTGGTTAGTGCAGTCGACAGCATTGTAGAATAGCCACCCTTACATTGTAGTTGCAAAGTCGTCCGTAACGTAACTAAGTAGAGTGCATGAATTTAAAGGTTGATGTGCTGTCCTGTCGACTACATACGTGCGTAGGTTGCAGCGCGGGATGAGTGGGGGCGTGGGGGTGGGGGTGAGGTTGGGGATGGGCAGAGTAGGATGTCCTTCATTGTGCAATATGCACTCACACAGGTCATCACAGGTGCCACTATCGACAAAAGTGTAACTTTGAGTGGAGTTTCTTTGTTAGCTTCTTCTCCGCATAATCTATTAATTGTGAAACTAACAGCTTTGACGTTCATTAAGTAAACATTTTGTTTTTATAGTGAATAAAAATTTTTGACTTTGACTTTGAAATCAGTTAGGCCCTGGCCACACAAAAGGGACGTGTGATATTGAGCATTCATCATCAGCTATTTTTACGCCCACTGCAGGACACAGGCCTTCTTCGTGGTTTTCATAACCATGAGGGGTTTGCCATAATCGCCACGCTTGGCAGGCGGGTTGGCGATCGCAGTATGCGGTTGGAATCTCAGGAAGACGCTGCTGCCC
The DNA here is from genome assembly GCA_963969515.1 of Yponomeuta evonymella. Lineage (NCBI taxonomy): Eukaryota > Metazoa > Arthropoda > Insecta > Lepidoptera > Yponomeutidae > Yponomeuta > Yponomeuta evonymella. The sequence continues at coordinate 22,591,256 of OZ018344.1, forward strand.
GTCTCCTGGAAATTGATTAGCTTAGTCGCCTTCTACGACGTCCACGGAAGGAAATGGAGTGACGCTATTCTAAATCCGGCGCCACACGGAACTTCACAACATTGAAACACCTACACACTAGGGCTATTTGTATAAATCAAGTACGTCGGCCAAATGTACACGAGTGGCCTGCAGTAGGACGTAATAAAAAGTATATTCAGAAAAAGTCCTTTATCCACCCAGACTTCACCCAACTCACGTATTGTATGTATACTGGGAATAGGTAGCTATGACGTGACAAACAACCTTTGTCACGTAATACCTACCCACTCACTCTCCCGGATTAATTTTCACGCAAATAAAACTACATTTCGCGTCGACCATTCATACCGATATTACATACAGCCTGTATCACGGAGGGGTAGGTAGAGACCAGGGTACGGGTACTGTAACTGCCCCTTGCCAATAATTCAAGGAGAATTATTGGCAAGGGGCAATATTTTTTGAACAACAAATTAACCATTGTTGAGTTTTTGTTATCCCTGCGCTGTAAGACATTGCTTTTTGCCAAATTTCATCATTCTAGGTTAACGTAAAATACCCTATAAATTTTAACTACGATACTAAAGAAAATGTGACGTTATTGGAACCTATGTTACAAACAGGAGCATCAAAATTGTACGGACCATAAAATATTTATTTCACAATTTTAGAGTTCGTCCCATCATAAATGTGGTTTATAATATGATTAAACCCAGGAATTAAACCGCACGACGTTTCTACAACACTCTATACTGATAAGTACGAATATGATATAATAATATCTAACAATAACAAACTGGGTAGGTACCTTAAGGCTCTGTAATGCCAGAGCGGCATGCTGCAAGTTGTGGCATCCGGCTCCTTGTTGCGGCCTACATACTATTGCCAGCATCATGCGGCCGCTGCACAGTGTGAGATAGACCCCAAAAAATGGACACGGATTTTTTTATTGCCAATACCTATAAAGAGTCCTTTTCAGCTAACGTACTGTAGTGAAATTGTTATATTTTTATACCTTGTAGTTTTTATGAAAATGTACTCCAAAGTTACCCTTTTTTATTTACTCCTAAAATGGGAAAAAACCTCCTTAATCATTCAATATCTTAGTTATTCCCAAGTTATTTTTACTAGTCGAAAGAATATTAATTAGTGGATATTGTATAAAAAGAAAAAGCTTTTTGGTTTCGTATTTGCCGAAATATTAATTTCATGCGATTTTTTGTTTTAATTTATTTTCTCGGAAGTTCTACCGAAGTAGCTGCTACTTCTGCTATTTGATATTTTGATTTTTACTGGTTACGGTTAAGGTTTTACTGTCCAAAACTAACCTCATGCAGTTTAGCCAACGATTACTGTCTGTGAACTTGAATACAAATTATGAAAATACTTTTATTACTACTAAGCCAACTTATAATTGAGTGAAGGGCCTCATTGATGTCGTATTCGGAGATAGGTTCGTTATCGTTATTGTCAACTGCAAAGAGGATGCCGGGTAAATCTGGCCAAGTCATTAATGTACAAAGTAAAGAGTAACGGGCCAAGCACGCTCCTCTGTGGCACACCGTACAATATTTCCCGCTCATTATGACAAGAAAATTACCTCTTGTTTAGTGTTAAAAGCAATGTTCGTTATCTCTGTGCATTGCGTTTTCTAATTAAGGTCTCTATCTGTATCTATCTTAATATATAAATCTAATGGTTTAACACATTTCCCCGGATGCCGTATGTCTGGAGCTTGCTCATAAAGATATTGTGACCTACGTAGTCAAAATCTTGAGTCATGTCCATGTATATGGTAGAAACGTGTGTTTTTTTGTACACATAACATATACATAACATATATATAATACATAACGACATTCAAAAAGTCGTAAATTGCCATATTTATCATTTTGTTTTCCCTAAGCCTTTTTTGGTTCTTTAGTCAGGAGTTCAAGACATTAAAATTTTCTACGTAATCATTAAGTTCCCTATAAATATACTTTTCAAAAGTTTTGCAAAAATTGGAATCAATCAAGCCGGAAGCATTCCAACCGATCGTGGTTTTCTATTTTGAAAAGTGGTTAATATGTCTGATTATGGCCGCAGATTTCTAAGACCACATGCTTTATGACTTTTGTATACGCCACCATAGCCAACGCTATTTATTATTATTATTATTTTTAAAAACACAATGGCAATGTGGCGGACTTAATGCTATAAGCATTTTCTACCAGTAAACCACAGGTGGTGCAAGAAATTAACTTGCACCACCAATTATTTGTGTTTTTAAGTGCTCCAATAATCTTCCATTATATCGTATGGTACACAAGGCGGCATAAACCTTGAGTTAGGCAGTCTAAAAGTTGGGATGTGTAGTCTGATAGAGACAGTTCAATAACTTTTGATTTACATTTAATTCCGAGGTTGTGTACAAAATTGTCGATACATGTCTTGCTAGCTAGTCGGGTGTAGTATGGTGACACACCTTCTAGCCCTACTTATGCATGACCCTAAAGTGGCTGGTTTATAGTTGGGAATGGCTACTAAGTGTTCGTAGCCGGACATCATAAAATAGATCTGATGACTTACTTGTCCTGCAGACCCTCGATCTCTTCTTCCTGCTCGCCGAGAGTGGCGTCGAGGTCCAGGTAAGGTCCGTACTCGCCGTCGCGAAACACTTGCAGCGCCACGTCGTCCAGCTGCAACAAGAACAAAAAACCTGTTCAAGTGCGTGCCGGGCCACGCGGACTGTAGGGTTCCATAGAAGGAGGGGTTTGTTACCTGATTTGCAGAACTAACAACTTCATCAAAGTAATTTCCTTGTATTAGTCGGTCGCTTATTACCCGTTAACTTGTAAAGCCTTAGGTACTTAGCAACGATAGTTTTTTCGTTTAAGTTAATTATATTATGTCCTATTGCCCTAAATTATTTCACGATTCTACAATCAACTGTTTAGCCAGAAGAGCGGGGGGAAGCCCTACCCTAACAAAACTTGGCACTTAAAAGCTTAATATTTCGCACAATATTTTTAAACGACCCATCAAATCATACCCCACACTATGTTTAAGGCGAAAAAAAAAGTTGCATCTCTAATTAAAGTGTAGGGAAGGTAGACAAAAAAAAATTTTCATGATTTTCTACTACCATTTTGTCGGCGTGGTAAATATGTATATGGTTGTCAAATTTCAGCTTTCTGGTATTTGTCGTCTCTGTGCTAGACCACGCACAGACAGACGAAGATGGCCCTAAAAAAGTGAGGGGATTGTCGAGGAGTCCCCGTATAAGAGACTTTTTTAAGGCTTTTTGTTTTTGGTCTGTCGGTAATAATTAAATATAACTGTCAAACTTTGTGTCATTATACTCGTAGTAGTTTATGTGACTGTCACATAATGAGGGTTATTAAAACACGAGCGAGATTTTAAAAAAACGAGCCTTGGCGAGTTTTTTAATAGCATTGGCGAGTGTTTTAATACCAAGTTATGTGCAGTCTCTTACACAACTTTATCTACACTCATGTCTTAATCTTCAAAGTAAGGAATCAAAGGAAAACACGTTTGACAAGCTTTGTACTATGCATAAATCTACGGTTATTAACTAAACTCATATCGAAATGATACAAAATTTTCAATTATAAATTTATTTTTAGTTGCACTTTTGGTACCACGAAAATGAAATTAGGTTTTTTATAGAGTCAACTTTTGACATTAAAAAAAAAACTTAAGTTTGTTCCGTGATCACAGCAACACTTTAAAAAAAATAACTGTAACATAAAGTGAAAAATCTGACCTTTAATGTAACTTTATATTACACTTTTTTTTAAATTTTCTTTAAAGTTATGTATTGTTTAAAGCCTGTCAATATGTGTTTATTTTTGAATTCTTAATTTGAAGATTATGATATGAGTGTAGATAAAAGTATTAAAAAAAATGTATCACAATAATAATAATAATAACCAGCCATATGAGACTGAACGAAAGAAAAACACATTTTTGCTAAGTAAGACAAATTATTTACAGAACTATCAATAAGAGAGTCCGAATTGCACTTGGCCGATTTGAAAAAGACCTAAGAATGAAAAAACGCAAAAATAAAACACAGTTTAGGAAAAAAATACCTACTCTCAAAACTAGAATAAATTCCCAAGCGTTAATCTTGGACCTTCTCACGGGAATAAATTCTTTCAAAAAGAGGTGTAAAATAAGTCCATTCAAAGATTGTACCGGATACACCATCCTTTCAGTACTCTAGACAGAAAAAAATGAAGTTACTCGTGTTGTTTTAAAAAAGCAGAGGGTTGGTGGCGGCCCGCTGACATAAAAAAACCTACACCCCCAGAATCTGGTAGGCTACCTCAGCCTGAAATTATTTTAAAATCATCGGTAACGCCATCTCTACCACGGTCTAGAAACCATCACGCTATCACCTTGATTCGCAATACAGTCGTCTGAAAAGTACCGTACTTAATTTCCAAAGCAATAGATAGATGGCGCTGTTTACACACTATTGAAATTATACCGGGTTTAGTGGATGTACCGTGGGTAACAAGGAAATTACAGTAGGATGGAGTTTTTGAGTGCGGATGATAAATAAAAACGAAAAATATCGGAGCGTTCTTTTGACTCTATTTTTAGAATCGAAAACAACATGGCTGCCCCTCCCGCCCACCAGAAATCCCAGTGGATGAGGTCGCGGGCGGGGGAACAGTCTCATACATAGAAAGGAGAATGAATCCCTCCATCCATCGACCTTTTTATTGTTCATCTTCAATGTTTGCTTCAGTTATTTGCAAAAGAGTTTTTCTCAAACATGCTTGGAAATTTGAGCATTATTTTGACAACCTTCTTCGAAAGAAATCGAAATCGCTGTACTGGTCAAATACATAAAAGCAGCGGCCGGCAAAAGTTGTATGAAAATCCATATCTGTCGTGTTTTAGATTACAATTGCAAAATCATACTCATTTGGCAGCTTAAACACCACAGAATAATATCCATATTATGGCTTTTTGACCCGACAGATTCTGTCGCGTAATTTAAAAATGGTCCGATCCTTTACTCCGAAACATGGCAACAAAGGAGGTCACTTATCAAAGGTTCTATTTAAATTTGGAGCTGGCTTGCAAATAGAAAGCTGCTTACTGAAAAAAAAACTGGCCAAGTGCAAGTCGGCCTCGCGCCCCGGGGTTCCGTACAAACTTAAGGTTGAGGAATCGAGTCTCGCAGTATTTTCCGAGCTTTTCCCGAACTTGAAATACATTTTTTTTTAATTTAATTACAAATGTTTTCAGATTTTCCCTGTATTTGCCAAATTTTATAGTTCTAGCTAGATCAACGGAGAGTAGATAACTATGATATTTTTTTAAGTTTAAGTTATCTGTTCAAGATACATTGTACTTCTGTTTGTTGTCCCTAATAAAAACAATAAATACATTTTCGTATCTCACAGAAGTTTTCGGGGAAAATCGCGAGGTGAAAAACCGTAATGCGTGCTAAGCCTAATTCAAATATTGAAATTTTTAAAATTTTACGAATTCCAGGAGAATACTGGTACCGGTAAATGGTTTGAATGTAAATACGGGGTTATGTTATACATTATTGATAGATATGATGAGTATTTTACTTGTCCCTACCACACATCTGTCTCCGGGATAATATAGGCTTGAGTATGCCTAAGCAGCAACAAATACGTTTTCTTATTCTTGAAGCCGCAGCATAGAATATAAAACCTTGTAAACAAGCATCAAATCATTTTTCCTAGTATAGCTGAAGATACCATATCAATACTTTTTGAGTTTCCCGCCAATTATTTAGGTTAAGCTTTCGTTTGCTAGACTTTATGAAGTGTTTTACAATTTCTATACGGCCAATGCAAATTACCACTAGGTATGTATTCTACATCCCTTCCCGAAACCCTCGTATTCTGTACATCTTTCCTTCTATTTGTTTATTTATTTATCTCTTCGTCGTAATTCAACATAATAGTCCATTACGATTACGGTGATATAATGATGTTAGCAGATTAAGTTTAATTTTACAATTCAGTTTTGTTAAAATATGTACTTAAGTGAGTTGATTCTGGTCGATCCGGTTTTGAGAATTTGTCTTTTTTAAACGTAAATACCCAGTACATTGTATCTTCTGAGGTAACCTATAATTCGCTATTAAAGCTTGCCTATTTTAAGAAGTTAGTTAATTTGTAAAGCTGGTTGGTTTCCTGAATAAATAAAATTAAAAAAAATTACCTACCACAAGCAGTAAACAAGTATTGTGGGAGTATTAAGTACTAAACATTCCTAAAACTAATCTTATAAAAGTTATGCGCCCGCTTCGTACTTGGCAATCAAATTGTGAGCGTCGTCCACAACACAGGTACGCCTAGTGTGGAGTCGCTGTGAACTCACAAATTAAACTTTTGCTGCCTACCCACCTTTTGTAACCAAACAATCATTATGTCAGTTACTATTGCCTTTTTTGTCTTGTTTGGTAAATTTTTGAATGGTCGGATGAAGCTTAACTTGGGAGTAAACTGCATGCTGTCGATGTGACGGCATCGGTTTTATTCTCCGGTGGGTTTTATCTGACTATTGAAAAACCCGGTCTAGCAAAGTAAGATTTTATGTGGCGGTTAAATAAAGAATTTTTTCATTTTCATTCATTTCATTATAAAGCTTTCTTTTTGAAAACGAATTTGAAACAACCGTTCGATCCGCGTCAGTGTCTTTGTGTTAATGTCTGTTAGTTGGCTAAAGTGCTATCTCTAACAGTCGGTTAAATTATTTTTGAACTAAATCTTTCGTAACCTTTACACATTATTAATTTACTTGTAAGCTTGGACTTGCTTGTCAGAGACGAGCAAACGACGAGGCGAGCTCCAGCAAGCCTCGAAGAAGATAAGAAGATAAGATAAGAATATTCTTTATTGCACACAAGAAGCGAGACATAAAATATGAAAGTTACAATGAAACAGTACAATGGGCGGCCTTATTGCTAACAGCAATTTCTTCCAGACAACCTTGTGACGGAAAGGTTTCCGAAGGAGAAAGGGAGACTGGTAGTTGGTGCAAATATGAATAGTACATACTTAAACTTAATAATAAACTTACATAAATCTTACTTAAATAATTTAAGATTATTATTGTAATAAAAAAGTTCTCCTTTTATAATAATTTTTGCAAGAATGGTACACCAACTTTAATAATGGTGATAGGTACCTATTTTTAGAAGATACATTCTTTTTATTAGGGCCAAAATCCTAGATTTAAAAGACTACCTACATTGACTGATTGAAACTTGACGCGGTCATACATAAACATTTTGTCTACTTCTCGCGCGCGGGATAGAGCTCACGCTAGATGGGCAGAAACAGTTCTCGAAGGGCGTGGGAGCTAGATTGCGCGCGCGCCGTCCCGCTCCAGTTTCCAGCGGGCGCGGTTGGCGCTGCGCCAGCGCAGCCGGCCCGGCGGCGACACGTGGGGAGGGCTCGGAGGGCCGAATAGTGTAAAAAGGAAACGTCCTCAATGCTATTAGCTAATTCCTCGTCCTATTAGTAAAAAAAAACAGAAATAAATAAAGAATAACAAACAAAACCGACTGCTGCTGTATTTACTTCTAAACAGGCGTGATCAACCAAGTGCTGCTGCTATTGCTAAACTCACAACATTTTTTTTGTGAATTTAGCAATAGCAGCAGCACTTCCTAGCGAGTAGTCTACGTCTTACAAAAAAGATCAGGAACTTTTTAACGTTTCAGTTCTTTTGTCGTATAAAATTTATTGTGAATTCTGTTTGGGTGTGACACCGGCGCAATTGTGACGATTTAGAGTTAAAAAAAAACATAGATAAGATAAGATTATTTGGGTTATACTTACATACATACCTACTAGCCATAACACCCTTCTTTCAGGCTTCATCGCGAGTGAGTTCCGTACAATCATAATGTAACGTATCCTTTCTTTCTTTCGCAAAATTAATTTTTCAATCTTTCAGTTGGGAATCCATAATGAAAGTTCGACTCATTTTTTAATTTCTTCTTATTTACTGTTATAATGGATTTAAATTCAAATATCGGTAGGTGTAATACAATAGCGATTGAACTACAAGCACACCAAATAGGTATGACATTTGTGTGTACTACCGTTACTATCTGCGATAAGGCTGAAACAATATTATTTTCTTAGTCCTAGCATAATTTATGTGGGAGCCGTTATTTTATAGTGGTTTCTTTTATTTTTAAACAATCTTTAAATGGCTTCTTGAAAAATACGCGCAACGTGCCCGGCCGTCTGTTAAGGGGCTCCAGCTCCAAAAAAAAACATTCCTTTTTTTTACCGATTGAATTTGCAAAAAGTGTCAGCACAATCTCTTAATCATGTTAATAGTGATTTTTACGACCCATGGCCTTAGGTTCACCCTAAAGAAAATAACCTAAGAAAACGGCCGTTTTTGGCATAAATGCTATCTACTCCCAGGTTCGTGATCCTAGGTTCTTTGTCGTGGGTCCTAAAAAGCACTGTACAGATCGGGAGATTATACAGACACTTTTTGCAAATTCGATCTGTAAAAAAAGTATGTTTTTTTTTCTCGGTGGCACTAGTGTCCCTGGAGCACCTTAAAGAGAGATAGTAGGCGCTACAGATTGTCCCGGAGGCAATGGCGTCACTTCGCCACCATCAGACCGGTCCCCGGCACCTGTCGCTAATTGCCCGCCACCGACTCCGATTAACTGCAATTTAATAACAAGACAATTACTACAGCCACTCTTACCCACTCGCACTAACCGCGCAGAGCGAGACGGGGACGGATCAAATCACTATAAACATTTTCCGATCCCCATACCTACCCCCGGTTTGTCGAACACAAACAATCTATTAATGATACAGCTGCTGTCAGTCGGTCAAATGCATGCAAAAAAACAGGCAGCTGTTAGCAGTAGATTAACCTGTTACATTCATCATCATCAGCCACTCGACGCCCACTGCAGGACACAGGCCTCCTTTGTGGTTTTCATAACCAGGAGGGGTTTTGCCATAATTGCCACGCTTGGCAGGCGGATTGGCGATCGCAGTATGCGGCTGGAATCTCAAGCAGACGCTGCTGCCGAGCTGCTGCCCGTCTCCTGGTAATTGATTTCCTTAGTCGCCTTCTACGACATGCACGGAAGGAAATGGAGTGAGGCTATTCTTAGTCCGGCGTGCCTGTTTTATTATGACCTTGAAAAGAACAATAAAAAACCATTGTTATGGTGGTCCGATCGGGTTATTTAGAATTCTGCAGATTACCAGATTGTTAGAGTACGAGAAACCGGGGGTAAGTATGGGGACCGGAAAAGTTATATAATATGTTACTTAGCTTTGTAAAGTAACATCAGTAGGTATAGGTTAATTGAAGAAAGTAGTTATTCCTATAATAACTGTTAGCCCTAGCATCCTCTGTCCTGCCTGGGCACTAAAATGTCATTACTTGACAACTCATATTCTGGAAAGTCGCGACTTTTGACATTAAAGACGTGCGACTAGCGTCGTCTACACAATGCTGAAACGTGTTAATTGTGTGGCAAAAGGTTCATTATCCGCCTTGGTTGACTTATTAGATTACGCTTTTTAAGAGAGCCAATATACTCTGCCTATAAATAGGCTTAATTAATATCAGCCGTCATCCTCCCTAATCAGTCACTCGACTAGTGACGTAACGTGACGTCAGACACTACTGAATTTAGATTGAGAGCTCTCCTGTGCGATAAAGATACAAGGTAATCAAATTGTCATATTAGGGATGGTGTTACGGCTGGCATTGGGTTCAATTATTAATTAATAACATTTACAAATTGAAGTGCTATGATTTTCTTATCTTCGACATATCTTGAGAGAACCGCCTCCTTTTTAGGGAATTCAGTTAAAAAGCCATAATTCTTTACCAAAATTTAGGGTTTGTAGAGTTAGGGCTTGGAGTCCTTGGCTCTTCATGAGATCTAACAAGTTTATATCGTGAAAGCGTTATGAGTTCTGTCTTTCCAGCTTGCATTACACGAAATGTTTTGGTGAGATTGATTTTTGCGTTCGACCACTAAAAACTGTGAATTATAAAATTAAACGCGACTTCGAAAATCGATAAGCACTAAAAAGGCACAAATAATATCCATTAAACTAGGCGTAGGTGTTATAATAGATATTTCGTATATTTTGGAGTGGGTGGCAAGCTAAGTCTACAAAGTGTCCACCGACTCCTTCGTTACCAACAAAACCAACAAGGCTGGTTCCGACAGCAATAGCGTAAATAGCGTTATTACAAAGTTGATTGGCATTCCGGTCATCTTTACACCTCAGATGAATAAAAGGAAAAGCTTTTAAGATTGCACGCATTCTGAAGATGTTACATTTTGCCAAACAACTTGTACCAAAGTAATATCATATTAAATGTAGATATGTAACAGAATATTAGGTCTCACGCCAAGTATGATTCAGTACTTTTGTTACATCACCTAATGATCTTCTAAGCAGGTTAGACCAAAAACATCCTAGTCTTTTGTTGTGTATTCCTAACACTAATTTAAGTTTCCTCCGTAGTAATTACAGTTTGTTTAAGGTAGATTACGATAATATTATAGAAGATTTAAGAAATATTGATTGGCATGAAAAATTATCCCAGCGCAAAAACTTAGATTTAATGGTTACCGCACTTTATGAATTGTTAAGAGATGTTATATCAAACTGGATACCAAAGCGAAAATAAAAAAAATCTAAATGCCTTCCTTGGTTCGACTTATTGCGGATAAAGAGAAAGTTAGAAACCAATTGCTAAATATATCCCGAATACAATTAACTGAACTGAACTGGAAGTCGTGAAAAAATGAAACATCGTGATGTGCAGAAGGAGCCGGGTCCAAATGGAATCCCACCGATATTTGTTAAACGTTGTGGAATACTCTTACAAAAATTTACAACCGTTCCCTTGAGAGTGGATTATTTCCTACTGAATGGAAATAGGCAGGGATAGTTCCAGTGCATAAAAAGACCGGCCAAGTGCGTGTCGGGCCACGCGCAATGTAGGGTTCCGAAGAAAGAGGGTTTTTTTTATCTGCTACAGAACTAAAAACTTCATTGAAGTCATTTTCAATGGATTTTGTACGAAATTTTACTTTTATAGGTTGGTTGCCTATAACTCATCAACTAGTAAATCCTGCTTAGGCGTGATACTTTTTCTTTTAACTTCAATATATTATATGTGTGTTACTAGCCTGAATTTTTTCACGTTTCTACAATCTACCGTTTAGCCAGGTTTATCCTACTCGGACAAAAATTTGGGCTTTAAAGGTTAATATTTCGCAAACGCCCCGTCTCTTCTGTGTGGGCTTCGTCCCGTCTCTTCGGTACATTTTGTCACCACGTCCTTTCTATGTGTCTCAGGCCGAAGATAAGTGTTGCATCGCTGTTTCAAGTTGTTCGCGCGGCGCACTGGAGTTGACCGCTGTATTCATGTACTCGTATGATAGAGAGAGTCGGTCATCGCTTGGGCTAAGAATAATCCTTGCAGAACTGAGGTGCTGCAGGTAACCGGCATTTTTAACAAAAGCGCGCGTAGCACGGCACAACGATATGCGCTCGTGTCTTGCATTTTCAAACTTTGGTGTTCATTAAATTTGTCAGTTTCTTCTCCGAGTAATCCAGTTTCTAAAGCTTTTAAAGTTCATTGAGTTTCATGTATCAATAAATGAATTTTAAAAGTAGATCGCTTCAGCGCTCTACAAAGAGGGCCAGAAAAATATATTTACATAAATATACTAAATGTCTATTCTTTACATTTATAACATTTGCACTTAATGAGATTTTTTTTTCAGTTTTCACGGTATGCCGCAAATTTTTGAATCATTTTCGTCTAATTAACAACACGAAGAGGACAAGCATTTAGTCTACATATTGAGTTCGTAAAAAATGTACTTAGAATGCAGCAAAATTTAATTGTAAAATTTTAATAGTACTCAAAAAATTACCTAGATTTTTTTTCTCAGTTAATGGTTAACGAATCCCCTTGAAACTAATGACGAATACAAACATACCTGTCTCTTCACAATACAAGGAAATTTTAACTACCTACTTTTGATGCAACTTGCTTTAAATATTCGTGTTGTCGTAAAATGGGTCATACAGGCCGCGGATCGGTTTTTTCTCTTTTCCTTCGAGAAATTGCTCTACGCAATGTAGGACAAGAATATCTGTCGAACAGTTCTATAATTATTGGCTATCTCTATTTAAGTAAGACCAAAAAGCTCAAACTGCAAGGTAACAATCTTGGATAGCACACTGTTAATTATAGATGGCTTTAATTAAATCGCCTCCTCAGCAGAAGTCAGCAGTAATCAATATGTTTGTCATCATCTAAAGATCACCCTGCTTGGGAGGGCCTTGAACGCAGCCGTGCCCGTCCGTCAATCAACCCGTATTCGCCCACTGGACGTAGGCCTCCCCTAAGGTACGCCACTTCTCTCTGTCTCTGGCCATCGCCAAATTGAGTCTTATTCATTGAGCAAAGTGTATTGATTGGTATCAGTCGTTATCTTTATAAACGGCGATTGCAATTTCGATGTTGTTAATAGAAGCGACCTCGTTTGTAAACGAACGGGCTGTGTTATGAAAATGAGTGTGCGTAATTCAGTCGCTGTGCAGTCAGCCTGTGATACACGCTGCAATCTCGCGTTACGCTGAAATCTATGACTGTGCCGTTTGTACACAAATGGTAATCTAACAAAAACTTGCTTATATTTTAGAATACAGAAGAGCTGTTTTATTTTCCTTCTAGCAACCTTCCTTGTAGTGCGGCAATTTCTATTAGGTAAATTAATTAATTGGCCATGTTCAGTATCGTTAATAAAATTGCAAGTATCGTATTAAAACTTTTCTTTGAATTTTGTAACTTGAGCAATTCGCACAAGTCCCGTGAAAATTTCAATTGACTAATTAGATAGTTAGACAATTAAATATTACGAAAATATAATAAATATAATTGGATTACATTAGAACACTTTATTGTACACCAGAAAACAAAATACATTAATTAGGTAACAATAATAAAAATTAATATGATATTATAAATATTACGGTTTAAAAGACAACAGACAGACTACCAGTTGCAGGCAAACCTAGGAATAGTATAAGGATACCTAAGAACGTTAAAAATCATGTTTCAAGTATGGGTAATAAATTTCATTTATATAATAACAATTACCAATCCGCCATGTTCTGTGAAAACTTGAAAGAGCTGTCCAAAATGTCACGTGCGGAATCGTAAAAAGCAATAACGTTTCAGCATATGCTTATACTATTTAGGAGATAACAGCAGACACAAAAATACAGACAGACAGCAAACAGACGTCTTAAGCATAGTATCGGGTTCCGTTAGCATCTATCACGCACGGAAGACGTCTTGAGCATAGTATACGGGTCCCGTTAGCATCTATCACGCACGGAAGGTGTCTTAAACATAGTGTACGGGTCCCGTTAGCATATATCACGCACGGAAGATATCTTAAGCCTAGTATACGGGTCCCGTTAGCATCTATCACGCACGGAAGATGTCTTAAGCATAGTGTACGGGTCCCGTTAGCATCTATCACGCACGGAAGACGTCTTAAGCATAGTGTACGGATCCCGTTAGCACCTATCACGCACGGAACCGTACAAAGCAATAGGTAATATTGTAGCGTATGTTTATAACGTTAATCTCACCCGATGCGGCGCATGCAACAGCCTGTGGACGGCGGCGATCTGGTACGACAGAGGGATGGTGGTATTGAAGGTGTGGTACAGGAGCCGCGGGGGCCCCCGGACCAGGAACTCCGCCAAGGGGTCCAGGTCGTCCAGGTACTGCACCCGGCACACGAACGAGTCCGACGAAGGCGCGCCAAGCTCCCGCATGGTCAGTTTCTCGGTCACTTTGACTAGCTCAATCATCTCACTTGGGCGTTTCTCACATTTGGTTTATTTAACGAACAGTTTGAGATCACTGGTTTGAGTTTTGGTGGTGTGACAGCTACATTGTTGGCCGCTGGAAGGGTTTAGGTTTTGGAGTGAGCAGGTGCCTAACTGACTAACCCCCTTGAAACGCATGCACGTAAATATTTAAGAAAACGCGAGAGTAACTTTTAGGAATCTGTTTTATTTGTCTTTGTCCTTGACATAGTTCTTTTTCAATTTTTAAAATATTACACATAATAATATAGAAAAAGTATAAAAGAAGTAAAAACATAAAAAAGGTTGGTTGGTCGGTCGGCAACACCCCTGTTTCTCATAGAGTAACAATAATCTACGGTAAACAGGTCACATACCCCAGCGCTCGAAATTGCCAATCCGCGGTTGGGCACGCGTGGTAATTAAGCCCATACTATCTCTCTGAAGAGAAGCCCTGTGCCATGCAGTGGGACGTATAAAAAAATACATAAAAAAACAGCAGTCAGTCGGTTCACTGTAGAAAACTTAAGAAAACATCGTACAGTCGGCAGCATATAAAGCTATACACCAGTGCGCTAAACATCGTTACTTTACAGTTCATGTAATATGTATGTGTGTTTATGTTTTTTTGTATTTATAATTAGGTTATGGGCCCAGATGAATGGTTTGTTGATTATTATTTACAGGTGCTGAAACAACAGCAATGTAAATGCTGTTGACTGTGCGTAGAATAGGCATTTTGTCTTTGGGCTTTACTGCCTCGGTTAGGCGCCTATTCTACGAATTACAAAATCCTTGAATAAAAATCATCCGAGTTAGTCATGCTCTGAAACGAACCATTTCCGTTTGTGTCAGGATAACAGTGGATACGGCCAGATGCTGTTGCAAAAATATCTACCAACTACCTACATCAAACTCACAACAATATTTCTTAATTGCACCGACTAGCCGTCTCTAATTTCCTTCTTGTCTCTGTCTATGGTTGCCTGGAAGAAATTGCGTTTAGTGACAAGACGGACAATAATTGTACTTCGATTTGTTAAATTTTTGTTAATGTATTATATCTATCTATCAGTTTTAGATTTTGTCAGTTGTGTGTTGACTGTTTTTACCCCACGACTTCGTCCGCGTTAATGATAATTTTTTCATGCAACTTTTTTAACACTTTAGAGAGTGGTATTTAAAAACCTTTCCTTAGGGTGCCCCCCAGGGTACTCAAGGTAACCAGAAAAAACAGATTTTTCGAATTTGAAATTCTCTATTTTAACTTTTCGTTTTTCCTACAAACCGACCGCGCCAAGTATCGATATTCTATGAAAGATAAAAATATGTTATTTTAAACTAACAATCGAAAGTAGTTTCATAATTACTACCGAAAAAACGGTTTTCAGTTTATTTCTTTATATATATTAGCTGTAAAATGTATATGTGACAAATAAGTACAATTCATTTTAATATATAAAGAATTTTTTTTGTCCATTTTTCACGGACACCTAGTTTAACTTGTAACGATCGTTAAATAAAACACTTTTGAATTTGATTTACTTTTGAGATTTTAAGACCGTATTCTCAATAAACGTTTTGAACGGCCTTAAAATACCTTCATATTATTATAATTCATGTCTATTACTATTATAATACATACGCCATAAAATTAACTGACTATAACGAGTTACTGCCTCTGTCTATCCCACGTTATGTTCGCAGTTTATTAAAAACACAGCTGAAAAAGCACCACTGCACACCGTTTCCAATGTATTTCAACTATGTGTAACTCGACCGTTGACGTTACTTGTCGCGCGTGTCAAAACCCCTCGCGAGCTATTCGGAACGTGCGACGCGCGCGGAGTGCAATTCGGAACTGAACCCGCGATACAATGAATGTCACGTAGATTCGCCACAAAAGAAGCGCAGAAGAACCAACCTGTATCATATTGTGATTCCAAACCGAAATAGGAGCGAAGGAGATGGGTGATGATCGGACAGTAAAATCAATAATATTGTATCATTATCATTTTCATTTTCATTTTTCATTTTCATAATCATCATCAGCCACCCCGAAATAGGCCTCCCTCATGGTTTTCATAACCATGAGAGGTTTTGCCATAATTGCCACGCTTGGCAGGCGGGTTGGCGATCGCAGTATGCGGTTGGAATCTCAGGAAGACGCCGCTGCCCGTCTCCTGGTAAATGATTTCCTTAGTCGCCTTCTACGACATCCACGGAAGGAAATGAAGGAAATTGTATCAATATAATCCTAAAAAAATAATGCTGATTAGGTCACATAACTGATTTATCAATTTACGAGGATAATGGCCAGTTTCTGAATTGAGAATTTGGCTAAGTAAATGGTTAACCGTAGTGCTGTCTCTCGAATTTCTCAGAAAAGAGCGTGACAGAACGTTACTTAAGTATTTAGTTAGTAAAATTCTCAATTCAAAAACCGGCCCTAAGCCCTAGTTTTTGTATCTGTTAATCTAGTGTTAACAGCTGTTAGAGCCAGTTTCTGAATCTTTTGCTAGGCAAATAGTTAACTGTAGTGTAGTGTGGTCGCTTCGAATTTCTAAGAAAAGAGCGTGACAGAACGTTACTTAAGTATTTACTTATTTAAATTCTCAATTCGGAAACCGGTCATTAGTAATTTTTTTGTATGCTTCTGGCAAACTGACAGCTGTTAACAGTAGATAACCTGATTGTTAGCGCACGAAAAACTGGGGGTAAGTGTTCTTGAAAGGAATCAGCCAAGGTACGTCTGACAGACTTTTACGTTTATAAGGTAGATACATCTATTATTCAGGCGCAGATATAGGACTTCGTTTTGGGGGTAGTATTTGGAATTCCATTTAAAGGAATTTATAAACAAGTAATTATGTTTTTCCGTGTGGCGCCGGATTAAGAATACCGTCACTCCACTTCCTTCCGTGGATGTCGTAGAAGGCGACTTAGGAAATACATTACCAGGAGACGGGCAGCAGCGTCTTCCTGAGATTTCAACAGCATACTGCGATCGCCAACCCGCCTGCCAAGCGTGGCGATTACGGCAAAACCCTTCATGGTTAGGAAAACCATAAAGGAGGCCTATGTCCTGCAGTAGGCGTCGAATGGCTGGTGATGCTGATGCTGAATGATATTTTTTGATGACTTCCAAATGGACAATATTTTGATGGTTTAGTTTCTTAATATTTTATGAAGTTTCCTATCGTTTAAATACGATGTCACTCACTTGATCTATACACTATAGCAAATTCATGTACAACAGGTCAAGGTCAGTGTCATTATGTATTACTAACAGTGGCACTTGGCATGAAGGCATGTTTCAAATACTATGTCACTAAAATCACTTGACCTATTACATATGTCGGTGCTTAAGGTCAAGCGTCACTGTGGGTCGCTGGTCTAGCGGAGTCAGAAAGTTCTTCTGTGCTTCTCGCCGTACGATCACGTTCATTTTCGCCGGACGATGAACCTGGGGCCCTCCGGTCTCTCACCGCCGACTCAGCTGCCCCACGACCAGAACTATAGCTGGGCAAGTGTTGCGACAACCACGTGAGATAACCCGATAAGGGGTTACATTTTAGTTATTATTATTTATTTGGGAAACTTGCAGCTCACGTTATAAATGGACAGATACTTTGGAAAGTTAGCTATGTTTTCCGATTTTTATTTTTATTGCAGAGTAAGATGCGCCTGATCGCTGCCTAACCCAACGGGATGCAGGCGTAAGTTTATGTGTGAATGTATTGCTATGCCAATTACTTTTCATGCTGATATAAGTCAGCATGAAAAGTTGCTGAGGCTGAGGCAAGTTGGCCAATTACTTTTCATGCTGATGTAAGCCCGTGTGGCGCCGGACTACAAATAGCGTCGCTCCATTACCTTCCGTGGATGTCGTAGAAGGCGACTAAGGCATTAAATTACCAGGAGACCGGCAGCAGCGTCTTCCTGAGATTCCGACAGCATACTGCGATCGCCAACCCGCCTGCCAAACGTGGCGATTATGGCAAAACCCCTCATGGTTATGTTCAAAGCTTAGAAAACTATGAGGGAGGCCTATGTCCTGCAGTGGGCGTCAAATGGCTGATGATGATGATGTAAGTTGGTTAAGGCATAACAATAGCATCCTCGGCATCCACCTATACAAGGTGCAAAAGAAAAACCCCACATGCATCGAATTGGGTGTTCTACTCGTCAATACGAACAAGCGTTTACCGCGGGGAAAACTTTAAAATAATGAAATTTGTTTTCCCGTGCATTATACAATTTTTTGCGATTTTGGTACTGTCCCCATCGTAAAGTTGTCATCGTAATGAAGAAAGACAGCAGGCTGAAAAATTATACAAAAAAGAACAGTTTGCTAAGTATGCACCTTACGAGTACCTACTAATGCAAGGTGTGCTTACCGAGACACCATAAGCAGCCTGTGTGTATACGCAATGCTGCAACTCATAAGTCTTCTCTGAGTGAGAGAGTATATGAGGTAGCGTTCCCGCCATGGATTGGCCATTTTAGGGTAAGTATGCA
The DNA here is from genome assembly GCA_963969515.1 of Yponomeuta evonymella. NCBI lineage: Eukaryota > Metazoa > Arthropoda > Insecta > Lepidoptera > Yponomeutidae > Yponomeuta > Yponomeuta evonymella. Next base: position 22,609,717 of record OZ018344.1, read on the forward strand.
CATACCTAGGTAATACTTATGTAGAGTCAAATTTGATTAAAGAGTAACTGGGCACAGTTCATATCCGACAAATGTTGGATCATTCTCATTAGTTCTTGGATGACCAAAAAGGAAGAAACATGAGAGTTACAGACTTCTTCAAATTATTATGATGGGCAAGATTGAGGGGAAGTGGTGTGTTGGGAGAAGAAGGCAGTCGTGGCTCATAAACATTAGGGAAAGGACGGATGTAGCCAGCGCTGAAGACCGGTTTCGCTTGGAAAGAACTGAAGAAGAATATAGAGGTGTAAACAGAGGCACAGGATTAAGAAGACGAAAAAGTAATTAATACTGAAAAACATACTTCCACACCATACAATAATTTGTCCTGGACCCAGACTAGGATACCCTGTGCTGTGGTACATTGGCAAGGTCATTACAAACACGGAAATACACGCATACTGGGGCCAATTGTACAAAGATACGGCGGCCCCCTGTGGGTATTGAACCCATGATCTCCGGCATGGTAATCAGACGTGATACCGCTAGACCAACGAGGCAGTCAAATATCACAATATTTTGACAGAAAAAAATTGGAGCAGCTTCTTATTTCAGATCGAAAGTGTCGAAACAGTGACCACGGATCCGGAACAGGTTACGTTATGTTATACGCGCATGCGCATGTTTAAATATAGAACAGCGCAATTTTCCAACGAGTAGGCGCCTCGCCGTGAGGAAACCTGTATTTTTGAGAGACAGTAAATGTAACTCGGGTTGGTTTTGCTGCGATGGTTGAATTATCACAAAACCATTAAGTGAATATTATGTAATTATATGAAGGGTGATTTAAACCATCGCGAGAAAACGTGTATTTTCGAGTGAAAGCAAATATTTCTGCGGGCTGGTTACTACGACAGTTGAACTGTCAGAAAACCATTCAGTGAATATTATGCAATTAAAAAAGGTTAATAATAACTATCACATAAGACAATCACTTAACCTGTTCCGAAACTAGAATACTCTGTGCTATGGTAACGGCAATAACAATGAAATGGTAAGACTGTGTGTCTATGGTGGACTTATACTTCAGTTCTAGTAAATAAAAAAACCACAGCAATCAAAATAAAAAAAAAACTGGCATTTAAAACGTTTGCTTGGAGGAAGTGGATCAAATATCGATACTGAGCGAACAGTTTTCGGCTTCGTCGTCGTTTTTTAAACAAATGGATATTATCAAGCTGCGCTCAATAAAAGAATATAAAATTTGATACGTTAATAATGTGCCCTACAGTGGACGCTTATGATGTTGATGTAAAGAAAAATCAAAATTTTAATTTATTGAGTGCTAATAAATTAAAATAAAAACCTTCACCTAGAGTTAATCAAACCATTTTTATTGTTGAGCTAAGTAGTATTTTTTTAATGTTTCTGCGTGTAGTGTAACCGCATTAGCATCTGAGCCAGTACGCCACGCTGCCAGTACCAGCGCGCGCGCCGGGTCGGGTCTCCACACTAGGTCAGTGGCTCTCGGGCCGTCGTTCCCACTGCAGCGTCTGCGCACGCTGCCTTGTTGGTGTAGCGGTAACGCGCTTCTTTGTCAGGTTCTGTTTCAACTGGAGGCGCCCAAGAACGTTTTGGAGGCGCCGTACTATATGTAGTTCGAAACAAATGACGTCACTTTTGATATACACTGAAAACACCCCAATTAGAATGTGTTTCACAACAACTTTTGTTCTATGAGCCAGATTTATATTTTTCAAATATCAGGGTTTACAAAATTTTATTAAATTTGCAAATTGCCATAATGTCGCAGATTCCAGTGAATTGATTATTAATTAATTAGTCAATCAATTGCATTGTCCTTCATACAATAATGTCCTTATGTAACACAAGTTTTAAGCATTATTGCCTATCAAACAGTGTTCGTAATAGCGCTGTTTGATAGACAATTACTTTTTTTTTATGTAGCCTATACCTGTCCGTCTCACTGCAGGGTACAGACCTTCTCTCAGAGAGAGAGAGAGTATGGAATTGAACAGTGTTCAATTCCATACTCTCTTGATCACACACTAATAATGTAGACAATAGTGCTCATTAATAATGTAACCGCGAAAATTAATGATTTAATTTAATTTTCAATAGAAAATTCCACTAAAAATAATTGAAAAGTCGTAAAACAAGGGACGTTGTTAATGACAAACTCTAACCGACGTGTTTCAGGAATTGTGCATTTAGAAATAATCTGCGTATGATCACGTTTGTGATGATTGTTCGGGGGAGACAAGGGTTGGCGTTGTGTTGTGTGTATGTAAAAACAAACTCAAATGGGAAGAGTAAAGGTCCCGCAACCAACGTAGACAATAAATAGCACGTGTCTATATACTTAGTAACCCGGAGTTGTCACTAAGCGCCCTCCCATCAGAGCAGTGGTAGCCCAGTGGGTAGAACATTGGACTCGGAAGCGAGAGACCCAGGTTCGATTCCCAGTCCAGGCATGTACATCATCACATAAAACATCGTGAGGAAACCTGAGTGTCTGAGCTATTCACATACCTCAGCGCTTGAAATCGCCAATCCGCGGTGGGCACGCCTGGTGATTAAGCCCATACTCACTCCCTGAGGGAAGGCCTGTGCCCTACAGTGGGACGTACATGGCTGCTTATGTTATGTATGTCCTCCCATCTATAAGTCATATTTCAAACATTTGCACAACAGGCCCCTCCGAAGTGAGGCTTTCTGCATATGAATTTGTCGTGTCGTCCCTTTCCTTGGGGCCGGTAAGAGTGAGACAGAGCGCAGGTCGCAGGAGTATCGTCGAAACGATCAGCAAAAACATACGCTTTTGATCAACAAAAAAATCTTTCCCATTGCATCTTTTGAAGAAGAAGAAAGACATTTAATACACCAACAAGATACATCACAGAAACAAAATAAGCAGATAAGTAACATAATATGCACAACAACAGAAAGAAAACTAAATATACAACAGACAAAACGAATAAATAAAACAGGACCATAGATGTAGTTTTGGGCAGCGAATAGTGGTCGACAGAAAATATGAAATAGAGCGCCAAAGGGAAACCAATGGAAAACCATGTGGGGGGCCTTTGTCCTGCAGTGGACGTCAAATGACTGATGATTATTATGATGATGAGCACCAAAGTAATCAAATTGAGCCACAGAAATTTCGAACACCGAATTGATTAGCAGAATATTCCAACATAAGCAGAACCTAATCAACTTTAATAAAAATTTGGTATTAAAATTAAATTAATTTGCTGATCATCACCTTGCTGCTCATTTATTTGTTCTGCTAACCGTGATAATTATTTGCTGATTGAATGACTTTGCTGACGGCACCCGCTGATCAGATATTAATTTTGCCGTTCATTGAATTCGTTTCCGTGTAGAACTCGCGTGTCGACGCGTGCTAGGCATGCTGAACAGTGCCTGATCCGATTTTTAATTAGGTGCAAAATTCCCGGTGGAATGTTGGGGACATTGTCAAAATACTTTACGAGATACAGCTCCGGATGTACGATTTTTTTAAAGGGGCAATGTTGTATATTCTAGTTCTAATATAATTTAATCTACGCCCTCTTATGCTACCACTCCGGTCAGATACCCCTGGCCTTACATTTGTTAGTTGTTGTAACTGATGCTATTATTTATTTACCTTTAAGTGGCGTAGTTTTCAGTAAGATTGCTCAGTGCTTGCAATTGCCGATTAAGGGTGGGAACGGGTGGTGATTAGTGCTCACACTCTCCGTGAGAGAAGCCCTATGCCCTATAATAATATAGACTACATAAACATTTATAAAAACATGAACTGGTGCAATCTTTCGAAATTTTGGTTAGAATATCCTCTTCTTGCTTACAACTCTTTGGCTCTACAACACAGTGTTGCATGATCAGCGAGCCTCCATTAAAGACGTCGCATTGGCAAAAGTATATATATATATACTTTTGCCAATGCGACGTCTTTAATGGAGGCTAATAAATCTAATAAATCAATCCCCCAGTCATTTCAGTCACTCATATATATTATATATATATATATATATATATATATATATATATATATACGAGTGACTATAGATTTATTAGATTATCTTTTAAATTTTTCGGTCCACATTTACAAGTCCAAGGACATGCCCATCATTGAGGCACAATCATGGCTAAATAAAAAAACTAATTTTGCGTCCAGGTACCACACGGAGAGCACCTGTTCGCGAGCATAACACAAGGGTCAGCCAACGCCAGTCTCCGCCATATTAGAGTGAGATACCACGGCACCATTTGCATGGCTTTTGGAAAACTTATGTGATCAAGTTCTTGTCAGTTATCAATAATAAGCATGCATGACCTTCCTGAACCACGTTGAATAACTTTGGGCTGAGGTATCAGTCATGCGATATGGACAGACGTTTTGGCCTCATATCGGCAAGGTGATCGCGCTCTTCCGCCTGCGCAGGAGTGCACGCGGGATGGCGCAAGCGGCCCGGGGGCGTTGACCGGTGAGGCGACAGCACCGCGTTCGGTTCACTCCTTCATCAATGAGGAGTAATGTCCGCACAAACTAATCACTTCTCTAGCTCAGCCAATAACGGACCTGACCGGCGTAGAACACCTGTAGTGTAGTACTTAGGGTTATAAGTACTTCAATATAAGTACTTACGTACCTACATAAATTCGTGCTTGCATCACCAGGGTTTGACACTTGCCGTGAGTTTATGTATGTGTCAATACAAGAAAACTAACTTTATTATGGGATCGAGACTAATGTCGCGAAATATCTAATAGCAGTTTAATTAATACTCGTATTTACATACACTCGCTGGAACTAGTATTGGCATTTGTTATGGAACAGATGATACTTTTTCGAATGAAATCGAATACTTTCGATTTCCCGTACTTAGAAAAAAACTGAACTTGGAAGGCGGAAATTCGACATTTAATTCAAATTTAATTCCAGTTACAAATATTTGAACATTATGTATGTACTCACTAAAAGTAAACGCAACGCACTGCGTAAGTAATCGCACAAAATTAATTGCACTTCTGATTGGTCGTTACAATTTTTTTACTTTCGCGATGTGAAATCGATTTCACACATCCTATTCAACTTGCACTATTCTCTTTTAACTTTCTATACACCGGAGTCTCTGGATCCTTTGCATCAATTACAACTACACGCGAATGTAAATTAGAAAATCATATGCGCCGCGCTGCCAAACTTTTAACATCTTAAGAGAACCGATTAGTTTAGGTGCAGGATATCTTATTTACAAATGTTTCCTTTACGCAAAATTTTGCAGTCATAACTTTTTTTAAACCTGTACAAATTTTACTCGATACGCCGTAAAAGGCGTAAAATTTTAAAAGAGAAACACGTTACATCGCTCACCCCCAATGGGCACCTGTAACTTTCAAATGACAACTTTCGGTTCCATTAGTTGACAGCCGCGCTGTCATTATTGAGCATTATATTCTAATTTCTCACTCTCGGTTACGTAACGATAGGACAGTGGGTGTGGGTTGTATAAATAGGCGTCTAAGGGCCATTCCACACGCGCTAGAAGGAACAGAAGAGTCACTATTTTTGGGATTGTATTTTAGGGGGATTTGGACCCGACTCTTGTGTTTCCTTACTTGTCAAATTTACAAGGATTCAGAGATGTAAACGACGATGTTTTTCAGGAATTCCGAAAATTTTCAAGAATGTGCAGCTAAGGACTAAGGATCCTAAGAAAGCGCGATAGCAAATTATCTTACATTTTCGCAAGTATTTTTTCAGCAAACCTATGCACTATAAAACCACAGCGCAAATGTGACGTTTTTCTTGTGCAGTCGTTCGTTTGTCCAGTATTTGATATGCCTTATTATGCGTAGAATAATCCCCTGAAGTGGTAAAAGACCTTTCTGAATTATTCACCTGCACGAATTTTATATACCTAGCTTAGTTATCATTTTGCACCACACTTCTTCTCTTTTCTCTTTTTCTTTTATTTAAATCATATCTAATAATTAGTTAACCACACCCACGACGATTCCGCCTTGACCTCGTGTGGTGGCTACTGCTGATATTATAATAAAATCAAAACGAAAATGAAAAAACTTTATTGTAAAGCGGTTACAAAAAAATCGTCACAGACTCCCAAACTAGGATTCCCTGTGCTATGGGTAGGCAGATAGTTACAGTTAAACATGTTTGTTAATAAATTTTATTTCTTTTTAGGGTTCCGTACACCGTATAAAAAACGAAACCATTATAGGATCACTCGTGCATTTGCCTGTCCGTCTGTCTGTCACAGCCAATTGCCTCCGAAACTACTAGACCAAATGAGGTGAAATTTGGTAGGATGGTTTAATCCTATGACCGAAATACAGATGTGCAAAGTAAATAAATATTTTTTTTTTAAATAAGGGTCCTTTTGGAAGGGAAAAATACAGGAAATTAAAAAAAAGTCTTGCAAACCTTACTGTGCATATATGAAATGAAAAGGCTTGTTATAAGGATCTCAAAAATATTTTTGTTATTATTTTAAAATAAATAGTTTTCATTTTATTCATGAAAGACGAAAATTGACCATTTCCTCCTGATCTCCGAAACTACTGAGCCTAAAATTTTGAAAAATATACGAATTATAGTTCATCGCCGGTACTATAACAGAAAAACCTATAAGACCATATAAACCCGGTTTATAATGTTTCATTTCAAATACGAGGTGTAAGCTCACCAAGCGACTCACACTTGCATGTGCAGGCGCCCTAGCGCAGAGTTTAGCTATTGTGCAATGTGCGAACCCGTATGTAGGACGATCATGTGCTCTGCATTCGTTATGTCTTCCGAAATACTTGTCTGATATCGCTACTAAGACCGAATACCTGAAAAATTATCGCTTTTCATCTGGTGCCCGCCTTGTTCATTTCGACACCACACGCTAGAAGTACGATACATTAATTCCCACCTAACATTTGTTAGACACCTCATTCATAAAATTGGACCATACTTTACAATAATCATATGCCTAGTTGGTCTACCGGTATCACGTCTGATTGCCATGCTGGAGGTCGTGGGTTCGATTCCCACTGGGGGGGCGCCGTACTTACATATGTACAAATAGCCTCATTCTGCGTGCATTTCCATGTTTGTGACGTCCTTGCCTGGTTACCATAGCACAGGGCATCCTACTTTGGAACCAGGACATGTGATAGTGTTGTGTGGAAGTTATTATTATTATATTCTTTGCAAACAGTTCTTAAAGTAACAGCAATATTTAGAATCGAAAGTCTAGAACCTAAAAGCTAGGACCCAATTAGTTTTTTGCCAGCAACGGCTGCTTTGGACAAAAACGAAAACATGGTCTCAATGAAGGCCCCTCTTAGAGCCTTTACTAAGTATAGTTCTATCTCTCCCGATTTCACAATAAGAAAGGAACGCACAGATACCAAGTGGTTACAGTAATACCCCGAACTAACGCGATCGGCGGGACTGAGCGATAGCCGCGTAAGTAGAATTCGCGTGAGTCGAGGTGTATAATTTCGCATATAAAAAAAGATATATAGATCTTGTTGAAGTCTTGTCGCCACTTGTCGCTATGCTATTCGTTGATTCCGCGCGATTAGTCCGAACATATGCTTTAGCTGAATAATAGCGTGGGCAGTAAGTATAATAATATAATCGATATTATTACAACGATAACATAATAAGTCATTAACTTTATTTGTATTTTATGCAATTTTATTCATTTACTTACTTATTTAATCATCTATTCATTCATTTATTTAAATGTGTAATTATTGGTATGCACTGCACCGCAACCTAGGATATTTGTGAGATGGACATTCATTGGCTGGAAATCAGCGCTTTGGGTGAATACCCTCAGCACAACGCTCCAGCAACAGGTACACACCGTAACTTATTGTCTTATCACAAATTCACAATTGTTTTTTTTTTCTTTTTTACCTTTTGTATTGTCATTTGATATTTTATGTTGTAACTTGTTAATGTATGTGTGTGTTTCTGTTGTTCAAATAAATGGTTTTCTTCTTCTTCTTCTTCGATAGTCAAGAATTGTGCGTCGCTCAAACAAAAGACGAATCGACGAGATTTACAAATCGCGTAACTCCGGCTTAGCGTAAGTCGAGGTATTACTGTACATAGTGAAATTCTACCGCCAGAACGTCGACTTGACAGTTCTACAGTGATCACGTCAGATTTGCAATTGCCGAAAATCAATTTCACCGAATTGTAATTCCACTATCAGTGACGAGAATGCATAACTAGCTGTCGCGTCGGGAATAATGTGCCAACGAGCATCCGACAATAGGCCTACTTGCAAGGCAATAAGATAGCTATTTCAACACAAAGCAACCTACGTCTACTCGTCTAGAAATATGCCAGTCTCAATGGCCTGCGTACGCAGGTCTTTGTTATTTGCGAAACGTACTTTATAGCATGCGAAACATTTAACTGGACCTTACAAAAGGAATAACTCGTACAAATGCGAGCATATCCTGTAAGAGGTTTCCTCCAGCAAAGCTTGGAGCGTCGGATGAGCGGTAAAAAACTAGTTCATGTACGTATATGCATAAAATAGATTAGGTACATAAACTAAGAAAATACTAAGTATGAATTCGATACTTAGTATTATCAATCTAACAAACTTTTACATTCATGACCAGCTTTACTAGTGGCTGAGTCCCTCGCCATCCGAAGTCAGTCGATTTTTATAGGCACCATTACGTATCGCCCGTCTATCATAATAAATATCTCTCGATACAGCACAAACCGATGCATAGTGATAAAAAGTGAGTTTTTGTTCTACCGACGAAGTCAGGCGATTGCAATCGGGTTCCGTCCTCTATTTCTGGCGGAGGTCTTTACACCGTTGCGTCATTTCGTCAAATCACGAGCAGACAGCGACGGGAGGGTCGTGAAGTTGGATGGCACAAAACGTCCGGTGAACACAAGGCCCTATAATATAAAACTGCAATTCATGGTTTCTCTATGACCATTCGATGAAAGTTGCAAAGTTGCTTAACTCAGAGATTGAGTATGAAGACTCAGCTGCACTACATTGAATTGTCATACATAATAAACTATGAATTGCAGCTTTCAGGAGACACAGTAATTTTCTAAAAAGTTCACCAAACTCTGAAAAACTCTTATTTGTATTATATTTCTAATACCCGTGTTAGTTCGCAGGTATTGCCAATGGGGAACTTGCGTCTAACTTAGATTGAAGTGAGTTTGCTTTTATACCATAGAAATCATACAAAAACCTAGGAAAAATTCTAAAATATAACAATAAAAATATTTTTTCTCGGGGTTTTCGGAGTCACAAAAGATGCGAAAAATAAAGTTACTCAAACTTAAAACTTAAAACAAAACTTATCAGATTTCGTTTTGTCATTGAATGTTTTCTTATAAGGGTGTAGGTACATGCATAAAAACATTATTTTACGAGATATCTCAAATATTGATAAACACTTCATACACTATAAGCGTTACCTTAGGGAGTGACGTCATAGTCTAAAGTCGATTTGTCTAGCGCGTTTTAGTACCACGTTTTAGTTTATTGACTTTTCGACTGGTTATATAATAAAAAGTATTGGTCGCACAGAAAAAAAATGCCACGTTTATTTTTCTTTTAAAATGTCCTCTCCTATTCTATTAAAACATTTTTTAGTGCAAGTTCTCCATTGTATACGTTTATAGAAAAATTCTGAAAAGCTGAGTACGTAATTACCGCAGGTCACTAAAAATCATGCTTTATTTCTGAGGTAGATATGAGCCGGATATTACCAAAGAACAAAGAGTCTTCTGTGTTAATATACCGAAAATAGTAATATCTGTGGTAATATTAAGTCGTGATATCACAGTCAAACGTGTCGTGGTGGCCGTCACGATGAGCAAGGCTGTGCTTTGGACTTCAGAGTACTGACTCTTGCTTGCCCTTGATCGTCATTTTAACCGCCAATACAACAAATGTAAAATGAACTGTTATAAAACAAAATACCAGACTCATTCAGAGAATCCACTGGCTTTTTAGTGGTTTTTACTTTCCAGTTGTCGGTCGCTATTTCGTTTTTATCGTAGGTAACGTTATATCAATCAATCAATCAGCCCGTTTTAGCCGCTGCTGGACATAGACCTCCTCCAAGAGACGCCACTACTTGACAGTAACATCTTGCTTTTTGAGACTGCCAATAAACTTAGGCCTTTGTATCTACGTCGTGTGACGATATATACTGCATCCAGTGGCACCTTCACTCACACTAGATGAGTCAAGGGACCACTCGGACGCTGCAGTGCACCTAAACCATCCTGACAGTCGGCCTAGCCTATAGGAGAGACGAGATAAAACGGCTGAGGCGAGGCTGCCAATACCCAAAAGCTTAAATTAGTTATGTATCTACCATGCAACACAATCACTTGTCCTGATCCAAAACTAGGATACCCTGTGCTACGGTATCCAGGTAAACATTATCATAAACGTGGAAATACACCCAGACTGAGGCCAATTGTAAGAATCTATAACGGCGGCCTCCAGCATAAATCGAATCCACGATCTCCGTTTTGGTAGTCAAGCGTGCTACCGCTAGACCAGTAATTGATTTCTTACGCCATGCCCGTCCTTCAAAACACCTTTGATTTGTTGATTTGAACGATTCTTCATATTCGTACAAAACTCGTGCGAAACTATCGCAAATGAGATTACAGTATTCACACTCCATACCACATGGCAGTGGCTGATAACAAGATTGGCCGTGGCTGGGCTTTGCTGGGCTTTCCGCACAAAGCACCAGCTCCAGCGGAAATGCTATTTCGAACGAGCTGACGGAGAGACCCATTGGTCCACATAACTCCGTATTTGGCAATCCATCAGCCCGTGCTCGTCCCCTGCTGGACATAGTGGACATAGGTCCAGGAGGAGTTCAAGGCTTGCCCAAAAATAGGCATAAAAATCGGTGAAGCCGTTTCGGAGGAGTTCGGCGACAAACAATGTACACGAGATTTTTGTATATTAGATAAATTTATGGACATTATTTTTCTTTTTTCTTAAATATTATAGATAAACGGTATAAAACAAAATATAACGGATAAGTGCTATAGCTTCGTATGAAGTGTATAGTTGTATAACTATCGTTATGTAATCATTTTGTAATAAGAATTCTTAATTCATAACTTTATTGCGACAAATAAACTTTTTTTGGGTGTATCGACTGTGTTTACACCTCGCGTGTATTTAAGTATTATGCTAATAAAGAACTTTAAAAATCAAATCAATGCTGCGCCTCGGGAGCCTCATCTTGTGGCTTGGGCCAGCCGCGGCCGGCCTCAAGGTCGTAAACTTGATCGGCTCACGTCTGCGGTGCCATTCATAGATGCTGCTGTGCTGTTTGCTTCCAACTAGCTTCTAAGTATGACGCGAGTTTTGCATTACCGCGCTAAGTTGACAATTACGCAGGTAGGTAAGGAGCTCATGTAAATTGCGTGTTAGGTTGTAAAGTTGCTGACCACCCAGCCAGATTTCGTATGCTAGCCTAACAGACTAGCACTGACTTATTCCTCCAGGGGGACGCGATATATGCGGAGATAGGGGTTTGGACACACGTTTAAAGAAAAGGTTAGCAGATTAAATTAACGATATGATAGAAAAAGTGGAAGTGTAGGGATCTAGGTTTCAGGACAGCTCCGAGCGACTATTCTAAATGCGAGAGGTGGGGGTGGTGGGGGTTAGGACATTCACTCAAAGAAACGGATGGCCGATTAAATCGATGAAAGGATAGAAATAGTGGAAATTTGTATCAAAGTTTCAGGCGAGCGCCGAGCGTCAGAACAGAACTATTCTAAATGCGAGAGTGACCTGTTATTACGACAAGGCAAATTTTCTCCAAATTCGTTTTCATTTGTTTGCGTTTCGTGCAATTTGTAGGACCGCCACCAAGTAATCCGGCAGATGACAGTAGAGTGACGCAATGCACGACACTGTATCGACGATCGAGAAGCCTTTTAGAGCGCTTATGCAATACCAATTCGGGCCTTACGTCAATGCACGATTACGTATATAAGGCATTTTAGATATTTTTATTTTGCGTGAGAGGTTTGCCTGATTGCTGAGAGATTGAACAAGTTATCTTAGCTCATATAGAATGCCTCTTTAATCGTTCTTATAACCATAAATTGTGGTGTCAAGTGTAACCCAAAATGATGATGATTCTGTACAACGGAGTGTAACACTATTTGCTGGCATAATCATGGGACTCGAAAAGAAAGGAATACCTAATAACTTTCAAACAAACAATCACTTGTCCCGGTCCCAAACTAGGATACCCTGTGCTATAGTAACCAGGCAAGGACATCACAAACACGGAAAATACACCCGGACTCAGGAGATTTGTACAAATCATATACGGAGGCTCCAGTGGGAATCGAACACAAGACCTCTGTTTTGGTATTCAAGCGTGTTAAAGAGGAATGGGAGAAACTTTTTGGCCCCAAGCGTCGGCAAAATTAAATTCTTGTTGACGACTAGGACCGAATGGCAAATCGAGGCAAGGCAAATTGAAAATTCGAGAAGATTTGCCTTGTCATAATCAAGAAAAATTTTCTCGAGAAAAAAGAGATTCATTCAAATTTTTTCTCCGAACACAGAGCAAATAAACAAAATACACGTAAAATACTACCAAAAATAAAGAACAAAACTACCGTGAAGAGATAGAATCGAAGGCAGCCGGATGCCGTACAATATTATACAGCCACCTCCGACTTCCAACGCCTCATGTGCTTCTGCGACAACAAAAAAAACCGGCCAAGTGCGAGTCGGACTAGCGCACGAAGGGTTCCGTACCATTATCTATACAACATTTGAATATTTCAAGCGTCTACCTGTTGCCGTTATTAATATCGAGCATATCAAAAACGGCAAAGAAATCAGGTTTGTTGTACGGGAGCCCCCCTTAAATACTTATTTTATTCTGTTTTTAGTATGTGTTGTTATAGGGACAACAGAAATACATCATCTGTGAAAATTACAACAGTCTAACTATCACGGTTCATGAGATACAGCCTGGTGACTGGCGTGCATTACACTTATTCAGTGTGGTTTTACAGTGCCGCTTTCGCCAGCGCGGATGGTAAGCATCGCGGGCCACGAGCTTCGAGTGTCTCGGATCGTTACATAAAAACCAGTAAAACGCTGGGCCCGCGCTGATGGCAACGGCAACATGGTTTACAGGCCGCGCTTACCACCCGCGCGGACGGTAAGCGTCTCTGTAAAGCCACACTTAATATCAGAGTCACAACTGCTAGCACCTATTCGGTTTACAAGCAGTTTTCAGGGTTCCGTACAAACCTGAATGTTGCCAACGTTGTATGTATGAGGCATAGTACTTAATAGGCACTATTAGGCACTATGCCACATACATACAACTCGGCTATCCCAAAAATAAACTTAGGTATACCCTTATTGGTTACTAGTTGGTTCCAGTAACAAATAGTGGAAATAACTCGGCTTTAAAAAAATATCCCTTGCTGTGTTTATTTTTGGGAACTGCGAACTGCCGAACTGTCTTCTATGGTAATAGTGCAGTACCTATGGAACAGAATTATAATCATACCAGGGCGATATTTCATTTAACTATAATACTTCATGGTATAATATGACAAATCATAAAGTCGACCCACAAATCCATAGCAGACTCGGCTCCGCGATGTACATTGAAATGTCGTCATTAAATTTAAATTGTATTTTATAAAACGCGGCTCAGACATGAAGTACCTGATGGAATTGCACTATCTGGTATCTGGTATGCAGTTCCATAGGTAATAAATACACTATGATCACAACAATTTTGTAGCAATAAATAATAAAAACTGAGCAAGTGTAATTCGGTGTTCCAATAAAGGTCCCGAATGTAAGTTCAATTTAAATTGTTGTAGCAGGCAGATATGGCTGTTATGTGGCAGATGGAATAGTGCAGCGTGATGACACCAAGAGATAATTTAATATTGTGTATGTTTTCTTTAAAAAAAATTGTTTTATTTTGTTATTATTTTTTGGTTTATTCAATAATTGTTTTATTTTATATGGCCTCACGTCTGAAACAAATATATTTAATAGAATTGAATTGAATTAATTCAATCGTCACATTTTTGATGAGTTAACGCGTAATGTGAGATCACTGAAATCCTTTTTTGATACTCTTAAATACAATGATGGTACGGGACCCTCAGTGCGCGGGTCCAACTAGCACTTGGCCGGTTTTCACGAGTCTGTCCCAGCCGCAAATCATTCGAAGAATGGCAAAGAAACGAAACGGCGTATTGTCTCCCGTCAATCAGTTCCACGAAGCCCCCGTGACAGATATTCCGTCTGGCTGGTGTCAGGTGGAGGGCCGTGTGATGTGTGTCGCTTACGGAACCCAGTGCCGTCCTCTAGACTAGACAAGACGGTTAAGGGGTAGTAGCACTAGCGCCATCGAGTAACAAAAATCATATCTTTTTTTACAGATCGAATTTAAAAAAGTGTCTGTAGAACCTCTCAATCATGTTAGTAGTGATTGTTAGGACTCACGGCCGTGAACCTAATGCAAAAAACCTAGGAGCAGATAGCATTAACGCCAAAAACGGCCGTTCTTGGCATAAATTCTACCAAGTCGTGGGTCTTAAAAATCACCGTTAACAACGATAATATGATTTTTTTTTCATTGGTGACGCTATTAGCCCACTGGAACCCCTTAATAGGCAAATGGAAGGAAGATCCGTGCACGTAGTTACATCGCTTATCATACAATGTAACTTTATGAAGTATCCATACGTATAATCTCCATCACACATACATATATGCATTCACACACAAACACACACCCACACACTCACTCACACACACTTTACTACTCACTCATAACTCCAAACAAAAACGTGCATGCTCATTTGCCCCCTTTTTATGTTTTGTTTGAATGTTTATAATTAAGGCCAATAAACATGCTGTTGTAGTTCCTCATGAAGTAAAATAAAACTATATAATAATAACTTCCACACAACATAATCACTTGTCCTGATCCCAGTCTAGGACGCCCTGAGCTATGGCAGCCAAGCAGGGAAATGGACAAGCACTCGGTATGAGGCTCGCCGGCCTCCAGTGGGATTCGAAACCATCAACTCTGTTTTGGTAGTTGAGCATGTTACCTGCTAGAACATTTTGTTACCTGTATACCTGTACTGAAATTAGACTATAAGTTGACTTGTAAACAGTAGCTTCTTGCTTATTGATGAATAAGTTCGGACTTTTCTTGAACAATGAGGTTTAACTCTATAGTTTTCCTGTTTGCTTTTGTTTTGAGTGCATACGTTACTATTAAATTTCTAGTTTGATTTATTTTAGACCATTTTAAGTTTTTTTTTTCATTTATTATGTCCTATTCAATAATTTTGTGACAAAATTGATACGTCTCACCTAAGGCAGAGATTCCTAGTATCTATGGTAGAGATAACTTTGAACGGGTTTTTCTCAATGTGTCATTGGTCCAAAAACACCTTGTGTAGCGCATTCTGGAATAAACAAAGCGACGTGACTGGAAGACGAAAGTAACATAAGAATATCGTGTTACCAAACCACAGAAGGCTGCTATTGTGTGTGACCAAGGACTATTTGTATCTTACAAGTTATACAATACAACTTCTAGTGGGCCGTAGGATTGTGACCATCATTCTGATGAGCTTATGACCAATTTCACCGACTCTTAAGGCCTACCTAATCCATCTGCATTATTTTATTTCGGTTTCACCAAATTTTATCCCCTGGTAACTGAGTTAAAAGTTGGTGAAGAGTAACACTAAATAACACCAACACTAAATCCCCGAAAAAAAAAAGTTGTAATAAAACATAACTGTATTAGTTAGTGTTTTATGACAACTTTTATTTTATAAGTTACTAGCTGACCTGGCAAACTTTGTTTTTCCATATTATTCTAGGGACAGCGGACTAAAGAACATACATAAGCAGCCTATATACGTCCCACTGTAGGGCACAGGCCTTCTCTCAGGGAGAGAGTATGGGCTTAATCGCCACGCGTGCCCACCGCGGGTTGGCGATTTCAAGCGCTGAGGTACATACCTCACATTCACATGAATAGCTCAGACACTCAGGTTTCCTCACGATGTTTTCCTTCACGGTTAGCGAGTGGTATAGCTACTATAACTTCACAAATGTACATAACTTATAAAACCAAGTCGTAGGTACATGCCCGCACTGGGGATCGAACCTGGGTCTCTCGCTTCCGAGTCCGATGTTCTACCGACTAGGCTACCACCTAAAGTAACACAGTTGTTTGAGGCAGTGAAAAAAGCCATTATACAATTACTCTGTAATATTTTTATTATCTTTATTACATATATTGACAGAGAGCTGCCATGAAACAATGAATTAACATACCTACATGTTTTTTCACAAAAGATAAGCAAACTGCTAATTTAAAACGTTATGTTTTAAAGAACAATAATTTCGTGACAATTTGACTTATGTCTGCCGATCCTGGAATTAACCTACGACCTATTCTCAGACCTACCAAATATACACAAAAAATCATAAAAATCGGTGAAGCCGTGTCGTAGGAGTTCAATAACAAACACTGTTACACGAGATTTTATATATTAAATTGCCGAGTGTTTTTGAATAGGGTTTAAATAATTGTGTTAGGCTCGACCAATGTTGCAACTTCTGGTTACTAATTTTCCTAATAGAATAAGGCCCACTCTTTTAACATAGGTATTTGGTTTTAAGCATCACCTACCAAGCATCGCCACTACAAACCATAAAAACTGTAAAACCATGAAAAAAAAAATTTAATAAATTTAAAAGTCTCTGGTGTATTTCGAAAATTCCGCATTCTTTGAGGTATTATTACCAGCAGGATTGCAAAGAGCGCATTCAAGCTTGAGAATTCTTCCATCTCTGTGTTTATAAGCAGTTGCAGACCAGTTTTGGTAATATCTCAGTGAACGTTCTTCGCTACATGTTATGAAAGAGATCGTGAACATTCACGATTCATTCAAACCTATACATGTAGGTAAATTGGTCTTTGATTAATGGTTATTTTTATTGTCATTGCACGAGTTAACTTTACTACCTCTAAATGTAAATAAAACATATCTCATCATCATGCGTGTAACCTTTACTGCATACGCTCGACTGGCTCGTTGGTCTAGCGGTATCACGTCTGATTACCATGCCGGAGGCCGTGGGTTCGATTCCCACTGGGGCCGCCGTACATTTATATAAATGGCCTCAGTCTGGGTGGATTTGATCATGTTTGTGATGTCCTTGCCCAGCTACCATAGCACAGGGTATCCTAGTTTGGGACCAGGACAAGTGTTTGTATTGTGTTGAAGTTATCATTATTATTACATTAGATTTTATTTGTATTAGACACAGGATCTATCATCGAAAGGGGTATATTTAATTGCACTTTCGGTCTATAACAAAAACTTATATTTTTTTCATTGCAAACTTTTATTGACGTGTTACAAGAATTGCTCATTTTAAAGGTTGTGAGTTCTAGCATAACCTGCTTGTCTTAACCATCTGCGCTCTTTTAAAACACTCCTCAGGAGCAGTTTTAATAATCTGAGGTCACGTCTTTCCCTTTACCACAGAAGCTTTAACCTGCATCTGAGGAGCGTTTTAACATATTGTGGTCTTATAAATATGGATGTCAATTTATAAGCTAAGAGGAGGCTGACTCAGGAGAGTTTGTAGTAAAAACTTCCGTTTACTTTGCTATTTTGTTAGAAAGCATTGGCGAAAGTGGTTTAGCAAAGTGTTTCCCATTCGCTCAGAATATCGACTGGCATTGGAATGTATAAATGCTTATTATTAACCTATGCATGAAAGTGTGGTAACACAGGACATTGCCTTTAATCCGGCGGTTAGAGCAAGTATTTACGTAATGTTCGGTCGATTGTTTACTTTGTACGACTAAGAGAAATTCATTCTGCCTTCTTCTTCTTATGGTTAAAACCATAGCTGCCCCCGTAACTTTGCCTGCATGAGATTCGGATAAAAATTAGGCTAGGTTTATCTGCTAGCTGGGCCCCCGGCCGGACTGGGCAAACGTTTCACAATGCAAATATCCAAACACATTTTAACATAAAACATCGTGAGGAAACCTGAGAGTCTGAAGTGTTTACTTACCTCAGCGCTTGAAATTGCCAATCCGCGGTGGGCACGCGTGGTGATTATGCCCATACGCTCTCAGTGTGAGAAGGCAGGGCAGGGCACAGGCTGCCAGTGGGGCGTATACAGGCTACATAAAAATCACACTTTTTATTTATTTTTACCTTCATTTACTTTAGGGACTTTTGTAGACATAGTGACGGACGATGGCAGTCCACATTTATGAGGTGAAGTTGTCTTAGAAGACGACTAAAGAATTAAATTACCAGGAGAGGGGCAGCAGCGTCTTCCTGAGATTCCAACCGCATACTGCGATCGCCAACCCTCCTGCCAAGCGTGGCGATCGGCACGGTTAGAAAACCATCAGGGGAGCCTATGTCCTCCAGTGGGCGTCAAATGGCTGATGATGATGATGATTTATGAGGTGTAACTAATCTTCGAGTTCTACTCCTCAGCACAAACTTGTACTGTAGTGACTGTAGTGATGAATGACCTCTTCAAAATACGGTCAGCACCAAAATGGATTCCGACGAGGAAACACTTCCGCTGGCTTTGTTACTTCGAAGACTCAGGAAACGAAGGCGAGTGAACGTACAAGTTAACGATGAATCCATTATCAAGTAATCGACTGAGGTAGAGCGACTACTGTGTATCCCATACAACGGGACGATTTCCATAAGCAGCCTATATACGTCCGACTGTAGGGCACAGGCCTTCTCCCAGAGAGAGAGAGAGTATGGGCTTAATCACCACGCGTGCCCATCGCGGATTGGCGATTTCAAGCGCTGAGGTATGTGAATAGCTCAGTTACTCAGGTTTCCTCACGATGTTTTCCTTCACGGTTAGCGAGTGGTATTGCTACTATAACTTCACAAATATACATAACTTAGAAAATAAAGTCGTAGGTACATGCCCGCACTGGGGGATCAAACCTGGGTCTCTCGCTTTCGAGTCCGATGTTCTACCCACTAAGCTACCACCGCTGTGACGATTTGGACGATTGGAACGTTTTTAAATTTTAGTTATAAATAACTCTGTATCCATCGTATTAAAGACGATTGAACCTCTAAACCGCTTGCAAAATTGCAATATATGAAATAATCACTTTATGAGGTGTAACGTTTGCGAAACATTTTTATATGGAATGATGAGTTGTCAAATTATACATGAGCATTTAGTTTTTGGTTGTCTAAGAATTTGTTAAATAACCGTTGAACTTTCGGATGGTACCAAGTAATCGCACATCGCCGCGATGACGCAGCGTGGTCGCGGCGTCGTCGCGGCGTGCTCGCCGCAATCACTTCGTGCACGCTGTGCAATCGCCTCGCTTTCAAATCGCTCGCAAATCGCTAGTGGTAGGGCTGTAGGAACGGCTGTTGTTTTTTTCGTTTAATCGTAGTAAAAGTTGTTTGTAGGCTTCTGTGCCGAGCAGATGAACTGATTTATTTTAAAATACTGAAAAAAGTTTCATATAAGTTTTTCGTTGGATTCGACAATCAGTTCAAAAAATTGTACAAATAAATTGTGTATTTATATATTTTCGTAAAAGACTAACACTAATTCGACTACTGCATTTTGACAAGGTTTGAACACGTTTAGATATATAGCCATTATTGTTTATTTATATTTGGTGTTGCCCTCGCATTTTTCCCACGATTTAATTTATTTCTTTACGTAATTTTATTCGGTTGTAAAAGTCCACTGAATACATATTTATATAGGTAATAAGATCGTAATAATTAAGTGTTTTTCGCGTCCGTCGTGATGTCTGGTGCCGTCACGCTCAGGCTCTGTCTGTAGACCAGTCGTTTCGGGTTTATAACCCGTGGCAATATGCTGAGACAGCGGCCTTTTTAACACACACATTGCCATCAACTTATGTAAAATCACTATTATAATTATAAACTGAAGTGTTTGCATGTTAGGTCGTAAGGCAGCTTTTTAATCTCAGTATATTTTTAATACTGGGCTAATATGTTGCCATTTAACATTGTTTGTCATATCGGGTGTTATGATTATTTTATAAACAAAACATTTCTTACTCTTACGAATTCGAGGAGAGAGGGGCGCCAAGCCAGGGTGTGCTTTGGTTCCACTGCCCTCCAAGAAGAAGATACTTTTTAATTTCTGTGATTTCTGCCATTTTCGGCACTAAGCAAACCGACACCAAGGTCACTAAAAGCCGTAGTCTTCGTGTGCCTCCTATAAAATATATCAGTAAGTTCCTTTAAATCTATAAGTTACCAGTTACCCCTTCAAACTACTGTACCGCAAGAAATTGACCAAGAAATTGCTGCTGTATTCATAGTTTCGCCAGGAGCCTTATTTACGAAAATGTCGATTCTACTGAAACACTCTTAAGACGGAGTTAAAGTGGGCTTATAACAAGAATTCCTGCCATAAACGGCTTTAACTCCATCTGAAGAGTGTTTCAGTGCAATCTACTTTTTATAAAAAATGCTGTTAGCTTGCACGATATCGGAAATCCTACTGCAAGTTGGTGCATCAGTGACAAATGTGCTACAACAATTACTGAACTGTTAATTTTAAGATGGAATTGTATTTTTGGAACTAAGACGTTCCTACGTACCAATAGTTATTTGTTACTTTTACTTGTTAGACCCTATTTTACAGAAAATAAAAACATTATATGGCACTCAATACTGCATCGACTAAAATGTCGAGCTTTTTCTAAAAACGTGGATGGAGAGATATTTTCGTGACGCTGTCTAAACAGACGTTTCACTGTTCCCCTACTTAACACCTCCACACCTATACGTTACCGGGAAGACAAAAAATTGTGTGGATTTGTGGAGGGAAGCCAAAATACAGGATGAAACCAAGAAGTCCGGCAGAAGTACATATTATATACGCAGAAGTTTTTAGAAGAAATTTAACAATGTACATCGCTATCGTTAACACTTTGCCTCTAGCACAATCTAGACAATTTATAACGTTAAAATGTTAAGATAATAATATAAAAAATATATATTTACTGTACATACTAACACTTTCATCATCATCATCATCAGCCCTTTGACGCCCACTGCAGGACATAGGCCTCCCGCATGGTTTTCATAACCATGAGGGGTTTTGCCATAATCGCCACGCTTGGCAGACGGGTTGGCGATCGCAGTATGCGGATGGAATCTCAGGAAGACGCTGCTGCCCGTCTCCTGGTAATTTATTTCCTTAGTCGCCTTCTACGACATCCACGGGAGGAAATGGAGTGACGCTATTCTTAATCCGGCGCCACACTAACACAATATGGATGCCTTGTACCCGAAATAAAAAAAAAGATATCGAGTAAATCAGCCAACGATCTACCTAGGCAGTAGTTTGGCATAATTTATTGTATATTTATAAGATTATGATTTCAATAAAAAATACTTATTGACTTACTAGATTCCGGGTCTAGTAATTAGTAATACGTCTCAAAGTATAATGGCAATTTACACGAACGTACCGATTTCACTTCGTCACCGCTTCAAGTCTAGAGACTCACAGGTCACGTGACATATTAAAATTATAATCAAGGTTGTCTGGAAGAGATCGCTTTAGTGATGAGACAGCTAATTGTATACGGCAAAACTTAGAATGTAAGGCTTTTAATGTTTTTATTTCTGGTGTGTACAATAAAGAGTTCTAATCTAATCTAAAATCAATACATACGCCTAAGTACGTAAAAAGATGGAATTTAGAACCGTAACCGTCACACCGGCTTGGAATCCTGTCCTGAACAATAAAAGGAGCACTCCTTCCAGCCATTGTCCGCGAAGCAAAGGCCCTTTTTGGGGTTCCCCACCCGATGGACTATCACCGGTTTTACGTTGGACTATCAGCCGTCACGCCGAACCGTGTGGCGCCGGATTAAGAATAGCGTCACTCCATTTCCTTCCGTAGATGTCGTAGAAGGCGACTAAGGAAATACATTATCAGGAGACGGGCAGCAGCGTCTTCCTGAAATTCCAACCGCATACTGCGATCGCCAACCCGCCTGCCAAGCGTGGCGATTATGGCAAAACCCCTCATGGTTAGGAAAACCATGAGAGAGGCCTATTTCCGTCAGTGGGCGTCAAATGGCTGATGATGATGATGAGCCGTCACGACGCGACATCACCGCACTGCTAGTCACTCTCTGTTTAATATTCTAAGCGTCAAGGCTCGCTGGAAGAAAAATTTCTCTAGAAATAATCCACCTTTGCTCATGATCTACAACAACCCATTTAAGACAATTGTAAAAAACAAATTTACTAAGGCTGCATTAACTGTAAACTTGAACGCGCATTTTTTCAAAATATCGGAATCTCAAAGAATCACTCTCCATGCCATAAAAACTTTAAAATTGCGCGCTACTATTTTTTTTATTTGAGCAATCCAATTAAGGGGATTAGGCTACAGAGGGGATGGCTCTGTAGCATCAGAAAATGAACCGGTGTTGCCAGCGTCGAATGTGTATTTTGCTTGGCAACGAGGGGCACTCAAAGAAAAAGAACCCAATTTTAATTAATGTCCCATGTAAATTACGTGGATGAAGTAGTTTGATTTAGTAGCCAGTATCTATGTGTGTCTTTTGAAGAAAAGATGGTCAGAGTGGAGTTTTTTTGCTGTCTTTTTTCCTACTACAATTCGACCCAGAGAGGTGATAACAAAGTGATTTTTTTTATTTCTGGTTTGATTTGGGTCGGGCATCAGTCCATCCAGTAATATATTATGATGCTACGGAACCCTCGGCGCTCGGGCTCGCGCTTGGCCGTATTTGCTTCGTCTCCCCGACTGCGACGGTCACGGGAACTGGGTACGGTAACGACCAGACGTTTCGAAACTTAGGACCCATTGGCACATTGGCTCAATTTGCTTCGTCCATCGCCGCCTGACAGGTGAAGCTCTTATACAGGGTGGCCCACAGCTATGCCGAAGTGACATCTTATTATCTTTCTACTGTTATAAATACGAAAGCTTGGATGCATGGATGTTAACAGTAATAATAACTACCTGTTCCAAACTAGGATACTCTGTGTTCCGGTAACTCGGCAAGGACACCACAAACACGGAAATACGGCGGCCCCAGTGGGAATCGAACTCACGAGCTCCGGCGTGGTAATCAGTATTGAAATCGCTAGGCCAACGAGGCTGTCGATAGTTCCACTTACTGCTGTCCATTGAAGAGTTCCGTTCTTCTTATACAGACCGTATTTGCAAAAAGTGTCTGTCCAAAAACGGCCGTTTTTGGCATTAAAGCTATCTAGTCGTAGGTTTCTTGCCTTAAGTTCACGGTTCTCGGTCCTAAAAATTACTATTAACATGATTGAGAGATTGACCCGACACTTTTTTGCAAATTCGATCTGTAACAAAAGACATGATTTTTTTCGTCGGTGGCGCTGGTGTTACTCCCTGGAGCCCCTTAAGGCACATCCACGGAAATAAACTCATACATTCCAGTAAAACTCGACCAAAACCTACAATGTAGTTGCGCAAAATAAATACAAGTCCGTCTGTCGAGGGGAGTCGTTTTGTTTTACTCGCAGAGAACCGGTCGCGTCGCGACCGAGTAAAATACATAAATAACTATAAATAACAATATCGGCATAGAACTATACAGAAGACCCATCTCGAAAATTTGTTCGTTAAGAGCGATTCCCATACAAACGTAGTTTGCGTTTCATAGCAATGAAACTCCACCGATATGCTTAGAGGGCACAAACCGAGGTTTGATCGTGACAACGGAACCCTATCTACGACTATAAAGGGGCTTTTTGGCCAAATAATAATAAAAAAATACCAAAAATACAGGGTGCGCCTAATCAAGGCGTGTATTTCGCATATTTTTTACTTTGACCTGAAAGTGGTACTTAATACGTACAAGTGTCAAGCTTGGTAAGTACGATTGTGGTTTATTTCTCAGAGGGTAACCTCAAATTATAAAAACCGGTTAAGTGTAATTTGGAATCCCGCTAAGGGATTCGAACTAATTTTTTTTTTCTGTGGTGTGGAATGCTCGGCGCGTTTGGCCGGTTTTTTTTATTTCTTGTATGTTTTACAAGTGTATCTTCGTGGTCTTGAATTATAGTTGGTTTATTTACATAAAGATCGATCAAACTGGCTTCTGTTGAATGTAAGCAGGCCCAACTGACTCGGGTGGCCTCACTCAGAGTGGTCCTTCCAGCGTGTCCCATTTCACGGGATCGGTTTGCAAAAACCCGAGGCAAGACGGACACGGCGGACCATCTGGTGATTCTCGTGTCAGTACAATTAGCTGGACAGTCAAGCGACCAGAAACGGCACCGTGGTCGCGGTCAGTCCTGCCTGCCCTAGTTTGTTTCAGCGATGATTGCAAGCTGACACGGGAACCTGAGTTCTCAGACAACTGTCAACTGATAAATTGACATCATGTATATTATTGACGTGCGTACAGTCCATGGCAGGTCAATCTAATGTTTCTCGTACGGTAACATGACTGAGTAGAGATTGTAAAGTGGGAGCTGTTGTCGCTTCAATCTTCAACAGAGTTCACTGGCGGCGGCAATGAAAAAAAGTGTGATTAAACCCGACAGATATATATTATTATATCTAGGATGTTTAATTGGTTCTATGCAGCTACAGACCACAGATTACATCTACTACTAGGATATTCCTATCTTATCTTATTACTGGACCCCGAGAAGGTGAGACGACTTATCAGCCTTTGCAACTGGACGGCACTGTGTCTTAAGACGGTGAGGGATATAATAAAAAAAACCAGCCAAGTGCGTGTCGGGCGACGCGCAATGAAGGGTTCCGTGGAAAGAAAGTTTTTTTTATCTGCTTTACAGAAGTAACAACTTCATCGAAGTCATTTTCAATTACTTTTGTATTAAATTTTACTTGTACACGTTGGTTGCCTATTACTCGTTAACTCGCAAAGAATACTTAGCCAAGATACGTCCCACTATCCTGATTTTTTTCACTTTTCTACAATCAACCGTTTAGCCAGGACAGGGGGGACGCCCTACTCGGACAATGCGCTTTAAAGCTAAATATTTCGCAAACGGAACCCTAAATCAAACAATGGTTTTCCTTCACCCACAATATTTTTCAACGACCAATCCAAAGATAACCCACATGATGGGGTAGACGAGAAAAAAAATCCCCACTTTTCATGTTAGGGGAGGTAGGTACAGTAAAAAAAAATCCATTATTTTATTCTTTAACTTTGTTGGCGTGATAAATATGTATACACATACCAAATTACAGCTTTCTAGTACCACCGACCATTACGCTAGGCCGCGGACAGACAGACAGACAGACAGACAGACAGATGGACACGGCGAAGCCCTTATCCCTATCCTTGTCGGACTACGGAACCCTAATAACTGAGTAGAACTCGCGCCCTTCCGAACAAACGGTTACATTAACGTTGCAGTCGAATATAATGCCCCTCTATACATCCTAGCTGCAAAAGGCAAGATTGTAATCGCAACAAAAAACGGAAGGACAGCAGAAGGACGTACAGACAACAAAGCTCTCTGCGGGACCCGTTTTTCACCTTTTGAGGTACGGGACCCTGAAAACGTTCAAATGGTTGTAGCCAAATTGGTAATTACTAATGGCATCATAGTTTATAAATAGTCGGCGTATTGACAAAAGTCATTGTCGATGACGGAGCGTCATTTCATGAGTTCATTGTCAAAGATCACTTTACGCAACAGTCTGCTTCCTTGTGTAGACATTAGACAAGCGACTAAGCTGTTTTTGTACTATGTATTTACAATACGGATTTATTATTGTACCAACCTCACTTTTGGTCACGGGCACCACAACATTACAGCCCAAGTACGTCTTTTTCTCAGAGAGAGAGAGAGAGAGAGTACGGGCTTAAACGCCATCCGTGCCCACCGCGGATAGACAAATTTCAAGCGCTGCAGTAAGTGAACACCTCAGGCACTCATGAAAAAGAATAATGTCTCGTTGTTTAGCATTTATAGCACTGTCAAGGGCTCTAGGAAATCCAATAGTCACGACTAAAGCTTACTAGCAGTGTTTATAAAAAACCGGCCAAGTGCAAGTCGGACTCGCGCACCGAGAGTTCCGTACTGGCTCTTGGTCATTTTTTATTATTTTTTGTAAAGTCCCACAATCACGCCGAGTTTGATGCCTGCATGTGTTACCGTTTTTACGATAGAGCATAAACAAACAAAAAAGGCGAAGAAACACGTTGGTTATAACGAGACCCCCTTGTTTCTTATTATTTTTTAAAATGTATTATTTGTTAGGTAATCCGCCGTAATAACATAATATTCTGCTAACATTTCAACTAGCTACCTATCGCGGTTCCGAAGATAGAGCCCTTTAGAGGTCGGACGGACGGACAGACAGACTGACAGCGGAGGCAGAGTAATGGGTCCCGTTTGGCATTCTTCATGTACGGAACCCCTTAAAATGCATTTAACACAAGTCTGTGAAATTCTCCAAGCGTAAATCATGGTCCCTTAAAGGGTTGCCAGGCTACGCAACAACTCTCGGCATAAATATGGAAGCTAAAATCTACGTTTCAAAAAAGTTAATCTGTCTCTGAAGATACCGTCATTCCATTACAGTGGTTTATCAAATACTTCATGCATGTAAATTTATTTAACAAAACATTCTGTAAGCAATAATTATTATTAAATGACGAATATAATCATACCCAGCGTCTTCACCATACGATTTTTTGTAATTTTGTAATATAAACCATATCATTATTTTGTATAGTGTAAATTTGTGTTCTCAGACTCTCCATTTTATTGTTAGGAAAGTTTGCATTTTAGTATTTGTATCATACCAATGGTTTGCAAATTGTAAGCAATACAATTTTTTTTCTATGTAGTATCACTTACAATTACAAAACCTTATAGGATACTTCCAGAAGTGTAAAAAATCCGAAGAAAATTAATTTGCTTTTTAAAAATAAAATATTCGACAAAAACGGCCGTCTAATTCGAACTGTTTGAGCTGCTCACCCCAACTATGTAGGTATGGCCCTTCTCACGTCAGAAAAAAGAACAATGGTGTGTCCTTAGCAAAGCTGAGCCTACGTCTTATCTCTATTTGTTTAGAAATGGATAGTAAAATGATAAGTCATGGGATTAACTCTCTGACAGCAGTTATTCTTTCTACTGCGTTTCCTTATTCTGTCCTACAAATAAGTGTGAAAGATTTTATATGTTTAGATAATTGCATGTATACCACAAAATAACATTGTAAGGCCAAATGAATTTGAATGTTTGCTCACAGATCAAAGAATAAATGTGGAGTTTCTTTCACATAATAATCTGTCAATGAGGGCTTTTCAAAGCGTCATTAATAAAAACAGTACCGCAAGTTACCGATAGATGTCAAAATTGACATGACATCACTGTACATTCTCTGTGGTTTCTGTTTACGATGCTTGCTTGTTTCGTTGACGAGAGGAGAGATGTTTAGATTATCACAGATTAATAACGATGTTAATAACATTTAATAACATTTAAATCGTATGATGACATTTGTTCTCCTTGCAGCGCCATCTAGCTTTTTTTTAATGAAACTCAACTGACAGCTGTCATTGAAAAGCCCTCAACAGCCTTGACGTTCATCATCATCATCATCATCATCATCACGCTCGGCTCTCTGGACTCTCTGGATGATCTGTAGCAGGTTGCTGGAAGAGGCTGGATGAGGATGGCGGAGGACAGACGAAGCGGCTTGCCTTTAGGGGAGTCCAGTAGTGGATGAATTGGAGTTGTTCCAAATGTAAAAGTTGTTTAAACATAAGTTCATAATCTTCATTTATTAGCCGGTTTCACATTGGACGATAACCGTTTTCTAAGGCCGTTGTGAGAACGTTGTACGGGTATATAATTGGATATGAGTCCAACGATGTGGTACAGTGACGGCTATTGTCCACTGTGTGAGCCACTTCGGATTCGAGTTTGCGTTCTTTTTTCAAACTAACTACCATCGACGGTTGCGGTACAAGTGTCACAGAATTTGTCGTGAATCAAAAAAAGAATAAAAACCGACTTCAGAACACTACAGCACTAGAAAGTGAAATTATTTCTAACTTTTTAATTTTTTTATGTTTCTTTTTTTTGTGGGGGAGCGGGAGAAAAATAACTTACCCTACTTGATTCGTTGCTTTAAAATTTTAAGTTCTCAATTTCCATCTCCATAAGTTTTCACCAGAACATCACCAAGTTACCTTGGAACTACTTTTACACTATTTTATGAAACATACGGATATTACAAAAGGATGGGCCCTATTAGGCCTTATTTCGGTTCATTGAAGAGTTCCATTCTGCATCTCTGCAAGTCTTCATCAAATCTTTACCAATTAAAATGGGACCAATGGGACGTTATACATATTCAAACAAAAAAGAATTGTTGAAATCGGTGAGGATTTGACGGAGTTATGAGAGAACATAGCCAAAAAAGAACATGCGCGTCGAATTGATAACCTCCTCCTTTTTTGAAGTCGGTTAAAACCGTTTGTAATGTCACTGACCTCCGGCCAGTGTGGATCCATTCCACAGAACAAAAATCTATTCCATTCAATTTATTTATTTGCTACAATGTGGAAGTACATACATAAATATAAGTAGGTACTAAAACATATTATAGAACGCACATTCTGTCAGTCTTGACAGAATGTGCGAACTGTCATACACAAAGCAAAGTCACTTATTCTAATGAATATAAATAAAATTAATCAGCATAGCTTCCTTTTCTCGTTAAAAATATCGTTTATTGAGTAAAAGCCACTCTGTGAATTTGTTAAATTCGACAATATGTAAGCAATACCTTATTTCGTTTGGCAATGTGTGGCTTTCGAACGGGCTTTCCCTGTCGCTGTATATTGGTGAGTACACGCCTCTGTCTGGGTGTTAGTTTGTGGTGTCCTCAGCTGTTAATCGAATCACCGGGTATGATACTTAGTTTAGGAACAAAACAAGTGATTGTATGTGATACTTATTTAAAATATTCAATACTGTTATTTCGGAACAAGTCCATAGTATTTGTATTACTAGCAGTTACCCGCGACTTCGTTCGCGTGGTAATTTTGACGTGTATTTTTCCGGGATAAAAAATTGCCTATGTGCTCATCCAGACTATAATCTATCTCTGTGCAAAATTTCATCCGGACCCGTTCAGCCGTTTTTGCGTGAAAGAGTGACAAACATTCGTCCATACATACTTTCGCGTTTATAATATTAGTAAGGATTTTTCCATGTTTGTGAGGTCCTTTCTGTTTATCATATCAAAGGTTGGGCAGTTTGGGATTTGGGACCTAATCCCGACGGAATCCTGACCTTTGCGACAGCAATTAGTGTGAAATTTGACAGTTAGACGATTGGAATCGTGCAGGTTTTCGTGCGCTTAATATTGGGGCACGACAAATGAGCGTGATGCTTAGAAGTTATTGTATTCTCGAGACTACTTAAGAAAAAAATTGTAATTTCCACAAAAAAGATTAATGCACTGAAGATAATAAGAGCATAACGTTAACGAGCAGGCCCTGACTATTTTCAAGCCAATGACTTTGACAGATGTTTCTATTACATTGCCGCTTCGAGTTCTCTCACGTGAACGCATTAAGTCTATGTGAAGTTAATGCAGTAAACATCTGCTAAAGTCAGTGGTCTTCCATTGGATTTGTAAACTTTTGCCGGAACAGAATAAGCCTGACCATTGAATTTTAAGTAGGGATCTGCTCTACTTAAATTTCAATGGCCTGACAAAGGTGCATTTGTTGTGAAAAAATATCAAATTATTGCAATCGACATTTACACATTTTTTTATTGAAAAAGCGCCCGTAACGTAACAGCGTAGAGTGCATTTATTTATATGCTATCGTCGGCAAATTGTATCGTCTGTGACCGTAGCTCAGAAGTGAGGTGGGAATTTGTGAAAAAAAATCACGTCTTTTTCTATTTTGCAGCTGCGTGCAACTTTAAACAACTTCCGGCAGCAAAACAGTATTTTCTTCGTTATTCTTTACAAATTAACAATAACAATTCAGCTGATGTGCTGCTTTGCCCGTAAAACTGGTCATTGGGCCATATCACCAAATCAGCTGAATTGTTCTTACTTACCCTGGGTTTCTCGTACACTAACAAGCTGTTAATAATCTACTGTTCACAGCTGTCAGTGGCTTTTTTTTATGCACTTTGGTCAATTGACAGCTGTTAACAGTAGATTAACCGCATGTTAGTGTACGAGAAACTGGGGGTTAGTTATGTAGAACGATAAAAACAATGAAAGATTACGATGATCCTTAAAACTCTATAATACCTTTTGTAAATTCACAAAATTTTTAGCTGTACTTTTATGCTTACATAATTTTATTGTAGTTAAGTATAAGTTTTGATACGATCTCACTTTATTAAGATTTCCACTGTTAGCAGCAATAACCCACAATATTTTTTAACAACCAATCCAACGATGCATGATCTCACCTCACATGATGGGGTAGACGAGAAAAAAGAATCATCCCCACTTTTCATGTTAGGGGGAGGTACAGTGAAAAAAAAATATCCAATATTTTTTTATTTAACTTTGTCGGTGTGATAAATATATATACACACACCGAATTACAGCTTTCTAGTACCACCGGTCTTTGTGCTAGGCCGCGGACAGACAGACAGACAGACAGACAGGCGGACATGGCGAAACTATGAGGGTTCCTTGTCGGACTACGGAACCCTTAAAAACGACTGAACACTCTCAACAGTAGATTAAGACGTTGTCAGCGTAAGAGAAACCAGAAAATGAATGAATGAATGTTGATGGAGCGAAAGAGATCTGTCAGAATCATGGTAAGTGGCAGACCCTGGGCCCTTATTATGAAAAACGCAACATTAAAGTAGCAAGATGGTCGCTTGTCAGTGTATTACAAGTATATGAAACCATTAAAAAAAAAGAACCGTATTTGTCGCTAGATTCGAGTGAATTCGCTTGTTACTGTATTAAATATGAAACTATTCAAAAAAAGAACCGTATTTGCCGCTAGCTATTCGAGTGAAGGAAATCGTTTGGAGACGGGCAGCAGCGTCTTTCTGAAATTCCAACCGCATACTGCGATCGCCAACCCGCCTGCCAAGCGTGGCGATTATGGCCTATGTCCTGCAGTGAGCGTTAAATGGCTGAGTGAATTCGCTTGTCACTGTATTAAATATGAAACTATTCCAAAAAAGAACCGTATTTGTCGCTAGATTCGAGTGAATTGTCGGACTCAAATGCGACATTGACGATCCTTCCGAACATATCGCTGCTTCATAATAAGCGCCCTGGCGCCCCATAATAAACGCTCTGCCTACCCCTCTGGGATACAGGCGTGAGTTTATGTTGTGTTTTTCGAGAAACCAGTCTTTAAGTGATAATCACAGCCAAGTTTAGTTACGAAATTGAAATAATTGAATCTTGTTCGTAATTCTCACCATACTATGTAGTATCGTTGGTATGTCAGAGCTGGCCGAGACCTTACGAGTAATAAACCAGTCTACATCAACTAAGGCCCTTGTGATACTAGACTTGATATAGGAAAAGTCTTCAGTTTCTTCTTTCGTGCCCCAAAATGCTAAACATGCATTTTTTTATCCGTGAGTAAAATACCATCATATCTTGGCTTTTTTGTTAAATTCTAGCTGATATTAATTTATTTTTTGCTCACAAATAGAAATTACACTTAGTAAACGCGTGCATGGCAATTAGCAAATAACCTACGTCGACCGAAAAGGAACAAAATGATCCAAGTTCTAGGACGAACTTAACTTGTATGGTGTAATTTGGGCTATACATACACAATAGCAAAAATATGTTTACCATAACATCTGTAGACCGATGGGTTCGGAATAAAGCCGGCTCACTTCAAAACATTGTAACCGACCACACTCTCAGCACACACGGTCAAACCAAAACCAACCGATAATCACTGCAAATAATTGTCACTTCATGCCAAAGTTCCTCAAAGCAAAACTTTTTTCGGACTTTTTTCTCTGCGGAGGCAACAGACCGCTCGGATCAACTCCTTTCCTCAACTGACCAAAAGAACTCATTCTCAGGTACATTTTAGTGTAAAACCCGGCCGCATTGAGAAGCTGCCTCGTCGCCTGGCAGATACAGCCACCGGAAGCCATTGTAATCGGTCAGGTTGTGGTAAAAAACTCGGTGTCTTCGCCAGACAGAGATGAACACCGGGCGACTTTAAGCCTTACCAGAGAGTAGGTAGGGGCAAAACTGTGTAGACGTGACAGTCTACAGTGTTCGCAGCTGTTTTTGACAGCTATTCTTAGAAACTGACTAGTACTTTGGAGGCAGGGTCCGATGCAAAGGTGCGGGTACGATCCCTCGAATGCAAAATTTGAGACAGTGATAGGTCGCGCGAATTTTTGTACTATTGATTAATTTAAAAAGACTGAAAATTTAAAAAAAGTAACTTTTTAAGTCACGGAAATATGATTGCTTATTTAGAGAAAAAATTAGAATAGAATAGAATAGAAACAGTTTATTTGTTGCACACAAAACACACAAAAGAATTTTAACGTTTTAAATTATTTATAGTTAAAACTAAGTTTACATATACAGCCGGATGTGAAAACTGTGTGTCGTCGTGGCAACAAATGGGTACCAGACTCAGCATGTGCTACGGGTTTTCCCGTAACGCTGATATTCTGTATCTCGAGTGCAGGTTAGAGTAGTATGGAGTACCTATGACGTGATATAGTGAAAGAAAAGGCCCTACTTCGGAATTACTTCATATCGAAAAAATAATCCTGGATCGCTTTTTTGCTGTAATGACGGTTACTATCTATATTGGTCTGTGGAGAATATTTTGTTTTGGGGATAAGATTGTTAAATTCTTGCATTTATATGGAGTGGAGGCACTAAACTAAAAACTCATTCAAAATATATCCAAACATAAAAAAAGCATTTGAGATGATGTTTAGAATTTCTTGGGTTCAAAGGTTTCGCAATTTTACCGTATTACTTACATAGTGAAAGCGGAGGTCCTTAAGATCATAAACAAACGAAAACTAAAGAATTTTGGACGTGTAAATACGGAACACCTCCTTCAATTTATCATACGAAGCAAGATTTCGGGCAGAAGAAGGCCTGGAATACCAAAGAGGGCATAGTTACACAACGTATGAGAGTAGTTCGAAAAGAATACTAGTTCCTTGTTTACATCGGCAGCATCAGAAAGCATGACAACCGAATCGGCTAACGGCGAAACGGTACATGAAGAAGAACATTAATCTTAAATTCAACACCGCCAGCCGATTGTCGCATCTTTTCAGTGACCGCTACTCTTTGCACCTGACGTCACCGCGACCGGCAGCGTTGGCTCTCCGCCCGTCCCGCTCTCACACGCTTTTCTCAAGGAGACCCAGTGTTGCTGTCCCGTTCCCGCGCGGGGTTCTCACGAGCTCAAGGATGTGCAGCGCTGCGGTTCAGTGATCCGCCGGCCGGGAAGCCTCAGCTTGGCCAGGCAGGAGGCAGAAATAAGTCCGGTCTTCATTGGCACTTGGCTTAAGCGGCCTGTTATTGTGCCACTAGGACACAAGACTTCTCTTATAGAGAGAGAGAAAAAGAGAATTTGATAAAAAACGGCCCTCCATAGAAGATAATTTAAGTCAACCCCTTCTGATAACATTCTGGCAACTGAAGAGACTACTCAGACGTTTTGCTAGCAAAAGTTATCGCAAAAGGTGTTTAGGTGAAAAACACACGCGTCGACCACTTGACCATGATCCGCGAGAATGTTTAAATGGTTAAATGGGGATATTTTTGGGTTATATATCCGACTACTATAGGAAGTATAGGAAGGACTACTATACTTACGCCGTCTGTCTGTCTGTCTAAGCTATTGAGAGCTTATTATCTTGAACTAGGTAGTAATAGGTAAGACTAGTAATAGTTGAACTTTCACGAATTATGTGTTACTTTGACGGAAGAATAAATAAATATAAATAAAGTTAGCTGGTCTCACATTCGGGAGGAAGTGGGTTCCAATCGCTAACTCGCTAACGGCGAAGAAAAATATCTTGAGGAAACCCGAGTGTCTGAGGTGTTAAGATGTTAAGATACCCAATCTGCACGCGTGGTCATTGAGCCCTCACTGAGAAAAGGCCTACGCCATGCACATTTACTTCCATGCACACTACTCCGATGCGTTACGGGCGACACGTTGCGGCAAAAATGTAAAGGTTGATGTGCTGTCGACTGCACATAGACTACACAAAAAATTAGACGCAAAATCGGCCAATATGGATATCGTTTTTAATTGGTACTGATAAGTTAATAGAATTAAGACATAACGCCGCCGGAGTCTGCATTGAGAATTTCACTATTTAGTTAGCCCATCTTTAGTTTAAGTCTATGGTAAATACTTAATTAACCTACCTACACTGTAATCATGTTTTTGTAACATTAGTTTACTTAATTGACGTGTGACTGAGTAAGTTTCTGTTTGGTGATTCTAAAATAAATAATAAAAGACCGTCCAAGTGCGTGTCGGGCCACGCGCAGGTAGGGTTCCGTAGAAGGAGGGGTTTTTGCCATCTTTACAGAACCAACCACTACATTGAAGTAATCTTCAATGGAAATTCTACGGAGCTTTTCTTTTATAAGTTAATCGCCTATTACTCGTTAACTTGTAAAGCCTACTTAGCCATGATAGTTTTTGTTTTAAGTTCATTATATGTGCTACTGCCCTGAATTTTGTCACGTTTCTACAATCAACCGTATAGCTGGGAGAGGGAACAAAAATTTGCACTTTAAAGCTTCATATTTCACAAACGGATCCCTAAATCGAAAATTGATCTTGTTACACTTACAATATTTTTTGACGACCATTGCAAAGATAATTCATAGGTGAGAAAAAAAATGCATCCCCTAAAAATTTAGGTGTAGGGGAGGTATCATCACTATTTTTCTTTAAGATTTTATTTTACCCTTTTGTCGCGGTGGTTAATATGTATGTCTATGCCCAATTTCAGCTTTCTAGTACTGCAAATAGATAGACAGACAGACAGACAGACAGACAGACATGGTGAAGCTATAAGGGTTCTTTGTCAACTACGGAACCCTAAAAATAATTTATCAGCAAAAAAATCCAAATTGATCGGCACAAATTTCCAAGTTGGTCAGGAGAATATTTCAAATTTATCACCTTTCAAATGTAATATATAAAAATCTCGTGTCTCAGTGCCTGTTGTCGAACTCTTTCGAAATAGCTTCACATATTTAATGATTTTGTGTATATTTGGTAGGTCTGAAAATAGGTCGTAGGCTAATATGGCAAAACAACGTTAGCCAGGTCAGCTAGTTGTTGCATAAAAATTTAATTAAATAATTTAATATGCACGTTTGATTTATTTACTTACTACGTGTGTCTACTCATTAATTTGTTCTGCTGACCAAAATAATCATAAAGCGGAACAAAATTAATTTATTTGCTGACCATATTTGATTTATTTGGCAACCACACGTTACTGCTTATTTGTTTGTTCTGCTGATCGTAATATAAACAGCACAGTCAGCACAAAACTGCACACTTATTTTATTAGCTGACCACGTGTTTTTCTTTTTCTTCTTCAGCATTTCTTTATTCACTGACCGCGTGTTGCCGCTCATTTATTAATTCTGCTGACCAAAATAATTGTTTGGAATTCCTAGGAGCGTCGCAGCCAACCCGTGTCCCTCATTACTTCGCAATTGCGATGGATCAACCGATATGTTTACCGTTACCGAATAATTGGCTGACGAGTTTTTTCACCATTATGCACAACTGCGAAACATCCACGTCCGTAGCCTTATAAAGCAACTCAACTATCGGGATTTAAGCCGACTCCGTGGGACCTTTGCCGGCAGCAATGTGGCTACAATAGTGAGGTTGTATCAGGTCAGTTATCTTCTGCAGTTTTAATACAAAAAACCTTCTAAGTCTAAGTTATTTACAAAAATTTATTGGAAATCAAATTAAGCTGTATAACACCACCACGTGAAATAGATAAAAACTATTTCTGCGTAAAGCATCTTTTCTCGTAGATAATTGCAAATTCTTCCAAAGAGGATTATATCCGAAAAGTTTCCATTAAAATAAATACCTACTTGGTGAGTAACTGGCGTGCATACTTTAATCGTGTGTCATTCGAAGAAAAAATATTCTTCTTTATCATATTCAAGAAATTTAACTGAATTACAGACTGAGTACATATTTAAAAAGATTGCTTACCTGATCTTCATCTCGGCAGTCGATGATTTCACTTCTGAAAATAAAATAAATTATAATTGAAACTTCAATGTAAACGATTTTAGTAGGTTTCGCAATAGATTATAGCATTATACGAAAAAATATTCGAAATACGATTCGAAAAAAAGATGCTCAATTCAACGCGCATGTATTTTTTTTTTATGTTATCGCATAACTCCGCCAAATCTTAACCGAAGTCGACAGATCATTTTTTGTTAGAATAGATATAACATTCAATTGGTCCCATTTTAATTTGGTGAAAACCTGATGAAGACTTTCAAAATAAGGCCTAATAGGTAAGACAGACGGATAGACACATGTCGTAGGCATATTACCTAATAGGGGCCTCTATCGCTGTCGTGAAGGAAAACATCGTGAAGAAACCTGAGTCTTTGATGTATTCACATAGGTACGTCAGCACTTGAAATTACCAATCCGCGGTGGGCGTGCGTGATGATTAAGCCCTTATTCTTTTTCTGAGATTAGGCCTGTGGTCTTCGGTTAGACGTATAAAAGATACACAAAAACTTGTCGAGGACCGTTGGGAACCCTATAAACAAGTTATCTCCTAATATTTCGATAGTTTATCTACGCACCTGCTCCTTAGCTTCTTGATGACCGGTCGCTGCGCCGTGCTGTCGTGAATCTTCACTTGAGTGGAGTCAATCTCCTCGCACTCCGAATCGTCCTGCTGCCCTGAGCGCCGCGCCAGCAGCGAGTCCATGAACGGACTGTAGATCTGACTGCAAGTACCGAGAATGTCATCTATATCCGTATACCGAGAGATGTACTTCTCCTTCTGGTACATGTGGTTGGAACCCCTTTGGCGGTTTTGTCTACTGTTCTCATAAGGGGACAAACGGCCTCGGTAGTTCTCTTGCTCCCGTGGAGTCTCTAAGCCCTCGGGGCTTCTCCGGTCACCAAGGGGCTCATCGTCAGGAAGGTTCAGAGGGAATGGTGGAATTGTTGACTCGTAGACTTGGACCTCCTCGGAGTCGGAAGAATCGCTCTCTTGCGGCGGTGGTGTTGGCAGCTTTTCGATTCCTTCTGGAATGTTCTTAGAGCTCGACAGCCACCAGGGTCGTTCGCCGGACTCTACGTGCCTTATTCGGCGAAGAGGGAAACTCTTTTGGTCTGAGTCACTTTTGCTCCAACTGTTCTGATTGTCAGGTTTGCTGGAGGAGTTCTCGCTGCTCGTTTGCCACCAGTCTTTCTTTTCACCAGATTCAATATGGCGGACTTTAAAGAAATCGAACTTTTCGCTCTTTTCGCTCTCACTGGAAGACTTTCTAGGGGGCGTAAGACGTTCGATGCCCTTCGGAATTTTGGCGTTGGTGTCCAACCACCAAGGCTTTTCATCATCAGCGAACTTACACTTTTTGAAAGGTTTGTCTGAAGTTTCAGTGGTTTGCGTCGATTGTGTCTCCACTTTACTTTCACTGCTGCCATTGGCTTCTAGCCACCATGCTCTCTCCCCTGATTCAATATGTGTTATCTTTCTCGGAATATTTTTATCAGAAGGAGAATACTGTTTTTCGCTTGTTGTAGTAGCACTATTAGATTTTTTCTCAGAATCTGAATCCAACCACCAAGCCCTTTCGCCAGACTCGATATGCCTTATGGCTTTGAGTTTTACAACATGATTATCGTTTGATGCCACAATATTGTCAGTGTTGTTACTTTTGTTCTTGTTCGATCGGTCGCTCTCAGTGACAAGATTCGAGACATCTTTTCCTGTGGATTCTGAAGTGGATCCCTCTAGCCATCGTGAGTCTCCAGAGTCTTGATGACGTTTGAAAAGGTTAGTTACAGGTGCTAGTGCACGAATTAAAAATGATTTAGCTTCTTCCGCTCCTTCGTTCTTTGATGGTGATGGTTGTTTACCAGACCTATCTGTGGGTATTGATGCCTCATCTGCTGATGTTCTAGAAATTTCATTAGTCTTAGATTTACCTTGTTCATCTTCGCTTATTGAGGATTGAGTTGACAGTGTGCTAGTGCTGGAGGATTCTGGACTGTTGCTTTCACGAGATTTGGAATGTTTTGGGCTTACTTGACCATTAAGTATATTAGTACTCGACGAGTTTTTGCTTATAATCTTTGGTGCCGATACTGAAGAAATTGGCAACTTTTCTTTAGATTCACTGGCCTGGTCAGAATCAGTAGAGCTAACAGATTTGCTTCGCTTTTTTACGATTTTCTTTTTCGGTGATGAACTAGAGTCAGACGACGAGTCTGCGCTAGATTTTCTGACTTTGACCTTCTTGATCTTTGCTACTCCTTCAGTTTTCGGGGCTTGAGGAGGCAACTGAGGCAGTTGGCTATTTGTTATTGTTATTTCCGGAGATACCAACTCAGCCTGTGACGTTACAACAAGTGGACTATTTGTGGCTTTTTTTAACTTAAGGTTTACATTGATGATTATTTCTGACGTCTCATCATCTTTATCATGTTCATAAACTGTTACAATCTCTGGATTAACTTCTGCTTTATTGTTATTTGTAAAGTTGCTCACGGTCGTTTTGTATTCCTTATCTTTGGGTTCAGAATGAGTACTGGAACTTAATGGTCCATCTTTTGGTTCAGTGCTGCGACTTCGGCTACTTCTTTCGTAACCAGGGGTGTTGTTTTCCCTCATTGTGGAATATTGCGTGGAGTACCTACCGGCATATCCCGTGTAGCTACTAAGAGTGGGCGTATATAAAGTCCAGGTATTAACTGCTGTTCTAGCGGTACTGCCAAAACGGCTTGATCTTGTTGGATCATCTAACCTGTCAGATTGAATTTCTTTGTCTAGCATTTTAGGCTTTCTTTTCAATCTAGTTACAGTCTTTTCTATAGTTTTTGCCATATCTGCTCTCCTTGCTCTAACGTAGACAGACGATCCAGGTGGTGTAGGTGACGTGTGTCTTGTTATTACATTTACCGTTTCTGTTTCATTTACATCGATTTCTTCCTCTTCTTTGCTACTTTTGTCGTCATTTTCAACTTCATCTTCAGCTTTTTTATCCTCTACTATCACAGGCACTGTTGGTGATGCGGATTTTTCTAAATCGGCTTTAGGTGATTCTAGATGTGTAACAGGCGAAACAGAAGTTCTTGTCTTTTCGACGGAGGGGCTCCTCAAGTAACCCGACGAAGAAGAAAGTCGGTTCGCTATAGCGTATCTGTTGACACTGACTGGCTCTGGCTTGACCTCAGCTCTAGAGGAAGGTCGGGAGTAACTGGAAGATCTTGGGTACAATTTGTAGCTGGATAGGCTGGTGTATGACTTGTCAGTCTTGCTTGGAATGTCTTTGTCTCGATCTGTGGAGCTTGGGTCTGGACTCCTTGGTTTTATACTTGTCTTAGACTTCCTTTCTGGGCTTGTATGCCTGGAGGATCTGCTGAGGCTATACTTAGAAGAGGTAGACACTGGGCTTACATCTCTGCTTCTGTTGGCGCTCAAACTTGGTAGCGACAGCTTTGTGTAGTCTTTCTTTTCGTATTTACTCGTCGTTTTCTCATCTTTCTTCATGTAACTTTCGTACTTGGTGGGCTTGTCTTCCTTGTTAATGTAACTATCATACTTTATCGGTTTATCGTCCTTTTTCGTGTAGCTGTCGTACTTGCTCGTGGGTTTCTCGTCTTTTTTGTTATAGCTGCTGTATCGGTTGGCTATTGCTGATATCGGAGTTTCCTCTCGGGTGCTGGAGTGGTCTCGCCTGACGGGAATGCTGGAGGTCTTGTAGGAGCTAGCGGGAGTGAGGTACTTGGCGGTGACGGTGGCGGGGGTGGGGGCA
Organism: Yponomeuta evonymella; assembly: GCA_963969515.1. Lineage (NCBI taxonomy): Eukaryota > Metazoa > Arthropoda > Insecta > Lepidoptera > Yponomeutidae > Yponomeuta > Yponomeuta evonymella. Next base: position 22,649,913 of record OZ018344.1, read on the forward strand.
CTCGGCGTGTTGCGCCCAGTGTCACGACTGCTGCGCGTGTACGTTGAGTCATACTGGAACGAGAAACAAGTCTATGTTACTGCAAAGTATTACTATATTACTATGGGCTAGGGCCGTGCCGTCGCTTAGCTTAGCTATGGGTATACGGTTGAGGTACGGCTGAGGCTTGGTCCCGGCTCGATCTGAGCACGGGGCGAGACGAGGGGCGGGCAGATCATTAGGCGAAACTCCGTCGACTGCAACCGAGTGAGTTTGCCCGAGCGATAGCAAATAAATGTATAAGGATTATTTTACTTTTTGTCGTTGCGCCCGCGCGACGCCGGTCTGGTGTTATTACTTATTACACCAGATTATTATTATATTTGCGAATAAGACTGTTGAGTTAGACTGTCTGAGCCGCTCCGGTCGCAGACCAATTATTTCATCGCATGCTACGTCGCGACAGCGACAGCCACCATTCCTTTACCTATCTGCGTAGTAGTATAGATTGATCATCAAAAAATTTATAAATACAAATACGTTTGCGCTTTTGTCAACCCTCCGGCTTATGGCTTTCTTCAACAGAAGCTAGTCAGTATATGTATGAAAATATTATGTACGTTAGGAAAAATATCAGTGACTTTAAAACTGTAGGTAGCCAACACAATGTAAATACTAGAAATAGACATAAACTTTCGTTCCCAAAATTTAAGCTGGCAAAGGTTAATACATCCTTTATGGGGCATTGTATACGTTTCTACAATAATATCCCTGAGGATATAATAAGTTTGCCAGAAACGCGGTTCAAAAAATGTGTGAAGCACACTTTGTGCCAAAAAAGCTACTATAACATTAAAGATTATTTAGATGACAATGATGTCTAGAATTAAAGCCAGTTCAATGCATGAGTTTTAGAATATTTATATAAATCCTGTAAATTAAGGACTTGAAAAGACTAAGTTTGGAGTTTTTGTCCATTTTTTCTCCAAAATGATCTAGATTTTGAAATGGACACCTAGTTTAACTTGTAACGTTCATTAAGTCGCAGTTTCTGTGCTACTTTGAATAAAAAAAATTTTGATTTTGATTTTGAACAATCTCGGACTGGGATTCTTATGACTGCACATTGCAGTTTTTTCCTTTGCGGAATTGAAAATAAAAGAATTTAGTTAACAATTTTAATTACACTGGATTTGTAAAACCGTTATATAAAAAGCCTGAAATACTAAATCTTTAAACTAATGTTTTATACAAAAATTAAATCTTAAAACTGTTTAGCATTTACCAAATTTTATTCGTAAGCTATTTTTATTTTTACTCTGCTGCCTATTTCAGAATTTCCGTAATAATTTTAAGCATGTCCACCGCGGATACTATAACCTTAACCGTTTTCCGCTTAGGAAAGAGTTATTCTAAAAAATGTCTTTACTATACATACCCCCGGTATCTCGTACATTAACAATCTGTTAATCCACAGCAAACAGTAGATTAGCAGATTGTTTGTGTACGAAAACTGGGGACAAATTCGTAAGCGTGGCATTTGATCTTGCTGAGCGTGACTGCGATAGGTGTAAAATTCATATTGCAGCTTATGCCCTAGGTAAATAGAACCACCGCTGCTCAGCTGAAAGTGTTTATCGCATGATTTAGAGGCAGGCACGATGACACGACTCGCGAGATCTCTATTTCTGAACTCAATAAGAGCAAAGTGGTCGGAATTCCGCAGGAACTAAGCATTCTGTTGTGAATAGAGTTTAGCGCAGTCTGAACTAGCACAAGACAGATAACTGACTCTTGCAGCTTCATAGCGTGTTATGCAAATATTTTGCAACCGATAAAGCACTAAGGGAGCATCTAATGAGCCATTGTGCTATTTGTGGTGATTTCTGGGGTATACTTATGAATACGAGCAACGTCAAGGACCCAAAAGGACTCTAAAATTATGTTGCGGATAGAGTCTAGTGCTGTCAAAAGTACTGTGTGACGATGAATTTATTAATTTAATACTTTTATTGCACTTAACCTAATGTATACGGCGAACTTAATGCCATAAGCATTTTCTACCAGTCAACCGCAGGAGGTGGAATAAAAATTCGTTCACCGTTTTTTAAGGGGACATTCTAACCGTGATTTAGAAACATATTGTTGATGGTTTTTGAAAAAAAAAATACGCGTCAAAATAATAGTTATTTGTTATACAAGAGTGAAAAGTTGCTTTTTAACCGTGTGCTCAATTTTGATGACAGAGCAAGCGAAGGATTCTAAAATTGAATCACGAGCGCAGCGAGTGATTCAAAACTTGGAATCCTGAGCGTTAGCGAGGGAATCAAAAGAGCACGAGGTGAAAAATCTTCGCGATGAAAATCCCACCTCAGCGAGTAAATGACTAATGCAAAAAAACACAAAGGAGGTTCCGAGTCTGAGTTTATAACCAATTAAAAAAAGTAGTATAATAAATTCGGCACCATGGAGGTAGAAGTAATAGTACGTTATGATACAAGTGTGGTATGTTGGTCATTACACTCGAGTCGGTTTTTAAGCCTGATCCGAAGGCGAAGGCTTAATGGAGACGAGAAGTGTAATGACCTGAGGTAATGACCAATGCTCACGTGTTTCATAGGACGTTTTTCAACACACTTGTGAATAAAAAAAGTGAGTGTTGTATCAAAACAATATTTTTCGTGCGTGATTCGTGTTATGTATGGCGGTAAAATTCAAAACAGTATTCTTGTGCGCGCGCATCCATCAAAGATGGCTGCAATGCATGGCCATCTAGATATAATGAGGTTGCTAACCTATTCATAAATTTTATGTTAATTATTAGGTTTACATTAATTATTGTAAAGTGTTTGCTTAAAAATGCTAAAAATCAAATTTTATTGTACGGAAATGCTTGAATTTATCAAGGTTGATACTGATTTGTACCACTGAACGAAATAACTCTAAACATTTTTTTTATACATCAAAATGATATCAAACCTTCTCCGAGGTTGAACAAAAAGGTTTTATAACATTATCGCACTTGGTTATAATGGTAATGCAAAACGCACGCTTCGATAATAAGCCACATTATGTGCCTTAATTCAGTGCAATAATAGTTATTTGTTATGCAAGGCTGCAAAGTTAATTTTTGGCGCGAGTACCTTGTATTGAAACCTGAGCAAGCGAAGGATTCTAGGATTGAGCCACGAGCGAAGCGAGTGGTTCAAATATAGAATCCTGAGCATAGCGAGGGTTTCAAAGGTACGAGACGCTAAATAACTTTGCTGCCGAGCGCAACACACAACTTTTCACCTCACTAAAGCGAGGAAAATGTTAGGTGCAAGAAAAACAGTTTTAATAAATATTAAATTACTGTTAATTTATATCTTCGTCGCTGCTAGCTTCGCTCATATTTTATGATTTCTTTCGATTTTATCAAAAGTAAAGTGAATTCAATAAAGAGAAGAAAATTTTAAAGTTTTTTTTTTAAATCTAATTTTCTTGCCGGCCAGTGCGATTCTTTAAATGAGGCTGGCGCATGACATGAAATAAGTATTTGCATTTCAATCATCAATGGACTGGCTGCAGAGAATATAAACTATTACGAAACCAATGAGGTTCTATATATATGTAATTTATTGTACGAAACCTTTATTGAATAAAATATTCGAATTTTAAAAACACTTTCCACGCTAGCGGATAAAGTGCGATTTTCCACGCAGATTTCGAATGATAAACAGAGCTTTTACTAGCTAGTGAGGTGAAATAGTCATTTTATGAGCAAGTGTGTTGAAAATAGGTTTACTCGATGTTCTAAATTCAATTCACTTTATCCTCTAGCGGATAAAAACGGCTTTTGCACTCAGATATCGAAGAGCAAAAATACTCTTTCCGAGATGGGGGGATGAAAAATTATTACTTCACTTAAGCATAAACAAACAATATCGGGACGAAAAATAAAAATCGAAAGAAACTATAGTTCGAGCGACTTACAGTCGGTACCGGCCTGCTAGTATCAATGAGTACCCTCGTTAGCCTTCACGTGACTCCGTTAACAATATCCACAATAACCACAGAACACAATAACTTGTCCTGGTCCCAAACTAGGATACCATGTGCTATGGTAACCAGGCAAGGACATCATAAGCATGGAATACACCCACACTGAGGTCGTCCCGCCAGCCAAGCGTGGCGATTATGGCAAAACCTCTCATGGTTGTGAAAGCCACGAGGGAGGCCTTTGTCCTGCAGTAGGCGCCAAGTGGCTGATGATGATGATGATGATGAGGTCATCTGTACAGATGTTCAGCAGCCCCCAGTGGGTATCGAACTCAAGACCTCTGGCATGGTAATCAGACGTGAGACGTAAGACGTTGGTCTAGACCAACGAGGCAGCCGAGTACTGTGCTGGGTCTAGGCTGTGACTAACCCACCCAGCAGACAAAGAAAAGCTGCCAACTGATTCGTCGTGTTCCGGTGTTATGTCTATTGACGTCAAATTTTACCGTAAAGTGCGTGACGTCCAATGGTGTTTTATGAAACACGTTTTTTTGCATTGGTTTTATTTTGTAATTTTCATTCATTTCGTACCAAATGTAAAAATATTGGACTTTTTTGTTAAAATAAATTATTTATTATTAAGACACTCCTCAGAGGCAGTTTAAATAGTCTGTGGTAAAAGGAAAAAACCTATTTAAGCTACCGCTGAGGAGTGTTTTTGCGGAATCAGGTTGCATGCTTGCATGAATATTCATACGCCCAGACGGGCAGCACATGGAATGCACTGAAACTCTGTATATAAAGATCTATTTTATTTACCCATGTACATGAATAAACGATACTTTACTTATAAATAAGACCGTTAGGCTTCGTCTTCACTTACCGTCACGCGTCAGGGTAGTCAAAAGCCAAGTGCGAGCCTCTCACGTTTAAAAAAATTAAGTAGGGCCACTTAGGAATGTGAGCATTTTTGAACGTTTTAATTTTTTTAAACTTACATAGTTTCTAAATGACATCCTGTCCTTGAGGTCAGCTCGTATCCATAAGTCTGTTTTTTCGGCTTTTCCTGGGATCCTGAAACCGTAGAAATAAAAACATTTTTGGATTATAAATAATAAATAAAAAAAATTAAGAGAAATAAAATTAAAATAAAAAAATAAAAAAACAATATTTTTCGATTAGTTTAGATATTTAATTTACACATTCATTCAATCAACAATAGTTCCGATATGTGTAGGCGACAGTTGATCAAGATTTTGGGCTTTCCGGCATCCAAATTTACTGATTGGTGGGATAAAGGGACAAATTATTTTAGACAAAATCATCATCATCATCAGCCCTTTGACGCCCACTGCAGGACATAGATACCATACATGGTTTTCATAACCATGAGGGATTTTGCCATAATTGCCAGGCTTGGGAGGCGGGTTGGCGATCGCAGTATGCGGTTGGAATCTGAGGAAGTCGCTGCTGCCCGTCTCGCCTAGTCGCCTTCTACGACATCCATAGGAGGAAATGGAGTGACGCTATTCTTAATCCGGCGCCACACGGTACCGGTAGACAAAATGCCAATATATTTATATTTTTGATCAATATATTTATATGTTTGAAAATAAGTGGAACACCACTTATCGCTACTCGATAACTGTGAATGAAAACATTGTGGGGAAACCTGGTGTTTCATACCTCAGCGCTAGAAATTGCCAGCGTTTACGGTGGGCACGCGTGGGTATTAAGAAACACTCTCTCTCTCTCTCTCTCTCTGCAAAAAGGCTTGTGCCCAGTGGGCGTTTATAGGCCGCATGTTATTACAGTTGGTAGCTCCAAGCTATTTGACGCCCACTGCAGGACATAGGCCTCCCTCATGGTTTTCATAACCATGAGGGGTTTTGCCATAATCGCCACGCTTGGCAGGCGGGTTGGCGATCGCAGTATGCGGTTGGAATCTCAGGAAGACGCTGCTGCCCGTCTCCTGGTAATTGATTTCCTTAGTCGCCTTCTACGACATCCACGGAAGGAAATGGAGTGACGCTATTCTCGATCCGGCGCCACGCCAGCATCAGATGATCACGAAAAACTTGAAGGCCACTTTTTCAAAAACGATCTGTACATGAATTGTTTTTGCATTGGTAGCGCTAGTGCACCTCAAGGACTCCCGAAAGTTACATTCTATAGAAAAACATGAAACATTACATAAACTCACGCCTGTACCTCGGAGGGGTAGGCAGAGACCAAGGTCTACCACTTGCCACGATCCTGACAGATCTTTCGCTTCATCAACAATCAGGTACTTTTTATGTTGTCCATTGCTAATACATCCCCTGTTTGGTCGAAGTATGTCCGCATGGAACGTCCTTTACCGGCCCTTCCACCAACTTTCACTCAATATACTTATTTCTTTCGACAATCTTTCTTCCTTCATCCTCAATATATCAACGGTAATCAGAGAATCATGATCAGAGAAAGCTTCAAATCAGTCGAGAACCGTCAGAATAATCCTATGATAATACTTTGAAGGCTTACAATGTAGAGGCTAACAGTGTGCCGATGGGAACATTGTAATTGACAGGTAATTTTCTCTATTTCTAGTAAACCTTCCAGATTTAACGGGAATATTCCCAAAATTTTCTGTGCCCTTTAAGGTTCCGTAACCCAAAAAGAAAAACGTAACCTTTATAGGATCACTTTGCTGTCCGTCTGTCCGTCTGTCCGTCTGTCCGTCTGTCCGTCTGTCCGTCTGTCCGTCTGTCCGTCTGTCCGTCTGTCCGTCTGTCCGTCTGTCCGTCTGTCCGTCTGTCCGTCTGTCCGTCTGTCCGTCTGTCCGTCTGTCCGTCTGTCCGTCTGTCCGTCTGTCCGTCTGTCCGTCTGTCCGTCTGTCCGTCTGTCCGTCTGTCCGTCTGTCCGTCTGTCCGTCTGTCCGTCTGTCCGTCTGTCCGTCTGTCCGTCTGTCCGTCTGTCCGTCTGTCCGTCTGTCCGTCTGTCCGTCTGTCCGTCTGTCCGTCTGTCCGTCTGTCCGTCTGTCCGTCTGTCCGTCTGTCCGTCTGTCCGTCTGTCCGTCTGTCCGTCTGTCCGTCTGTCCGTCTGTCCGTCTGTCCGTCTGTCCGTCTGTCCGTCTGTCCGTCTGTCCGTCTGTCCGTCTGTCCGTCTGTCCGTCTGTCCGTCTGTCCGTCTGTCCGTCTGTCCGTCTGTCCGTCTGTCCTTCTGTCCGTCTGTCCGTCTGTCCGTCTGTCCGTCTGTCCGTCTGTCCGTCTGTCCGTCTATCCGTCTGTCTATGTTTTTATCTGTCACTGACTTTAGCCAATTGACACCCGTCAACAGTAGATTAACAGCGTGCAAAAATAAGTGTGCGAAAAACAGAAACAGGTCTAAGGTAAATGTAGTTAGCATTTGGGTTCCCATCCAAAAATGGCTCCAGGAAATTCAGGACACGATAATCTTATAAACAGTGTTAAAATGACTAGCCTAAAACAAGCCAGTGAGTGGTGTAGTTTATCGTCGTTACAGATTTAGGACTGAGAGCGATTGCGCGACAAACGCGTATGTGTCTCATATCCCGAAAATACCGATCGCCCACGACCTTGCGTCCTAATGAAGCCCTACGTACTGCTGTACGTACAGTGAGTAATTAACGATAGAAAGCCTAGCATGCATTCACGAGAACTCTTCGATCTGTACATAACATAAGCATCCTATATACGTCCCACTGTAGGGCACAGGTCTTCTCTCAGGGAGATAGTATGGGCTTAATCACCACGCGTGCCCATCGCGGATTGGCGCTGAGGTCTATGAATAGCTCAGGCACCCAGGTACTGGGGATCGAACCTGGGTCTCTCGCTTCCGAGTCCGATGTTCTACCCACTAGGCTACCACCGCCTTTTTCTGTAATTCAAATCAAATATTTTTATTTATATTATAAAAACAAAAGCCATTTAAAACAACTTGTAAAAAAACGAAGTCTCACAACTCAGTTCTTCTACCGGAAAAGGTTGTGAGATCCACGTAAAACCAAGTCGGTTAATTTATCCAATAAATAGATTGACTTTGCAATCGCATTAAACAATCTAATTAAATCCAATATGTATTACTTGTGAGATAACATAGTGTTTAATGCGATGGCCAAGTCAATGCATTTATTGAATAAATTAACCTACTTGGTATTACGTGTGGATCTCACAACTTTTTGCGGTAGAAGAAGTGAGTTGCGAGACTTGTTTTTTTACAAGTTATGTTTTTAATGGTATCTCATTTCTTTTTGTTAGTTTTCGTTCTTGGCAATTTCGGGCAATTTAGTCTGCTTAATACTTTGTGAGATTTTGGTACAACTTCGTAACACAAGTCCTACCAACACACTATACATGTTTTTATTTTTTAGTTTAGTTAAGTGTTTTGTATTTTTCTCTTACAAAAGTAATATCGGAATGTGTTTCAAATATTTACTTACTTGATAAACTATAAAGGCCTAACCTAATTTGATTGCGCCATTCCTACCAGAGGGGTGCGGCACTGTATGCTGAAACACAGGCTCTGCCTAGTTCAGCAACAGAAGCTCGCCACTTATTTTAAAAATGTCATCTTTTGGTTGGTCTTTTCGGCTAAGTTTTACAATAAGTGGAGATGTGAACCAGAAATTGTTTTATGAAATAAACTATTTGTATTTGTATTTGTATTTGTATTCTTGCTTTTTCATTCCGTTGACCATTTTACAAGTTACCTTTGAACATAATTATATCTAGGTCTACCCTATTATTCCAGTATATTACACATATACCGGTACACTGATTCATTTACTGCAAATGCAACTTTGTAATCCTATATATTTAAGGGATTACAAAGTTATTTATGCAGTTGGTGTATCTAGAAAATATTTATATACTAAAAACTAATTGTATTCTAAATTGGAAGCTTCTTCGTCTGCTTAGAGATTTGATGATTGGTCATTCAGAGTGAGTGAGTGAGTGAGTGACAAAATTAAGAATTTTGTCTAGTTATCATTCTTAAACTACTCGTTCAAATTGAATGAAATGCAATGCCTGCTTGGTTACTGAAAATTCAGGCTTCTAGTTTTATCCACAACGAAGTTATAGGGGGTCGAAAATGGCCTGAACTGCTCCGTGTGCCACTTTTTGCTCGACTTGGCGGGAGCACTGCCGTGCTCAATGAACGTCAAAGTTGTTACCTTCACAATGAATAGATTATGTCGAGATTCTTCTCACTAACAAAGAAACTCCACGTGTATTCCTTTCAAAAACTTTAAAATAAATAAATAAAAAGAACTTTATTCAAAAGTAACAAACTAACAGAAACTTAATAAACAGAGTTTTGAACTTAAACATTATTGCTAATAAGAGCTATATTCCAAAACGTACTAAGTCTGTTTTTTTTGCTCCCATAGAAAAGTTGTTAATTTTTGTCTATAGCACGAGACGGTTCGACCCTTACAAGATTTGTCCTTGTCCTTACGTTGCACATCGACCGGGTAACGTAAGGATAAGTACTTCAAAAATGGAGCACATTGACCGGGTAACGTAAGGATAAGTACTTCAAAAATGGAGCACATTGACCGGGTAACGTAAGGATAAGTACTTCAAAAATGGAGCACATTGACCGGGTAACGTAAGGATAAGTACTTCAAAAATGGAGCACATTGACCGGGTAACGTAAGGATAAGTACTTCAAAAATGGAGCACATTGACCGGGTAACGTAAGGATAAGTACTTCAAAAATGGAGCACATTGACCGGGTAACGTAAGGATAAGTACTTCAAAAATGGAGCACATTGACCGGGTAACGTAAGGATAAGAATTTCAAAAATGGAGGAGGTTCTCAATTCTCCCGTAATTTATTTTTAGGGTTCCGTACCCGAAGGCTGCCAAACGGGACCCTACCTATTACTAAGACTTCACTGTCCGTCTGTCTGTCTGTCATCAGGCTGTATCTCATAAACCGTGATAGCTAGGCAGTTGAAATTTTCACAAATAATGTATTTCTTTAATAACAAATACTAAAAATGGAATAAAATAAATATTTAAGGGGGGCTCTCATACAACAAACGTGATTTTTTGCTGTTTTTTCTCGATCTTTGTGTCTAACATTGTATGGATAATGGTACGGAACCCTTTGTGCGTGAGTCCGACTGGCACTTGGCCGGTTTATTTAATTTATTTTCAGCTATGATTCCTTACCACGTGGTCTGATTTCAACCATTCTTTTTTTGTAAGACTAGATGCGGCACAAGTCCGGCAAGCTTGGAAAACCATGACGAAGGCTTATGCCCTGCAGTGGGCGTCGAATGGCTGATGATGATGATGGTGATAGTGGTTCTATAACTGCATAATCTCATTTTGGAACACATAATGCGCTGCGTGATCATTATCAACACGCCGCCATCATGTGGGATGCATAATCAATAGCTAGAGGATCCCCGATCAATCTGCGAACGAAAATAGAATCGATTGCAGTGACTCGACCCACCTCATCGGTCAAAGCCCGCCCAAGTGAATAACCTAAAAAAATGGACAAGTGCGGCCCGGATGTTTTAGCAAACAATGTGGTGTTTTAAAGAAACAAAAATAACTTTTATCATCAGGTATAAGTAAATTTACAACTGATTTCGACATTTGTGTGTAAATAAGAAACGGAGAGAGTTCTTGATTAAGGACACTTCGTGTTCTAATCCAACGCAAAAGAGAGCGGGGTTATAGCTAGTTTTATAATACTTCTCTACAGTAAAGTACATTACTGCCAATTACATTAAAAATACCGGTTTTAAATAAATTACTCAAATAAACGTTTTTACTGAAGCTAAATCCAAACTTAGTAGGTATGTATCTTAAGTATGTAAAATACGAAATAAAAACTTTTTTATCTATTTAAAATTACATGCTTTTATTATATTTTTTTTACTTAAGGTCCCAGGTCTTTTTTTTATACACATAGTTTTTAATTTTTTCTGTAAATCCGACTGCTAACCACTAGTTAGTTATACACTAACCTGTCGAAATGTAAGTCTAGTCACGTAGTACAAAACGCGCCATACAAAGATCGGGCTCATACGTCACACGGTGCACTGAACCCCTTATAAAGTATGAAGAGTTTATGGCTATTTGGGTTTAAATAATACTTATTAGAAAACATCTAGAATTAAAAGTAATTTTTTTTTTTATTATTCAAGTCAAAGTCAAAGTCAAAACTTTTTATTCACTATAAAAACAAAATGTTTACTTAATGAACGTCAAAGCTGTTAGTTTCACAATTAATAGATTATGCGGAAGGGAAGCTAATAAAGAAACTCCACATTTATTCTTTTCAAAACAGGTTTGCTTAATTAACAGAGTTTTCAACTTAAAGTTACACTACACTAGATACAACCGTTCCTGTTAACATTATTTAAATACCAGACATCCTTGTCTTCTAAATAATCCTTATTGTTATAATTAATTATTATTAGAGTAAGTTAATTTTTTTATTATCATATCTTACAGCTTTTTTTATTTGAGTTTTTCTGTGTCTTCTATGGTATAAGAGCAGTGTTACTCCAATCTAAATTTGACGCAAGTTCCCTATGGAAACTGCGATTTCGGACCACTCGGATTTGTTACGAACTATTAATAAACTGGATGCGATCTGTGAACTCGATCGAACACTATTGGCTGACCATCAGAAAATAGGCGCCATATGTGCTCTACTGACTCATAGAATCGGGACAAGAAAGTATTGGGCCAATTAGGAAGTTAGCTTTGTTTATATTGTAATAAGTGCAACTGTTTTGAGTGGACTGTACGGTTATGGACTGTCCAAACGTGTAAACCGGCGCAATAAAAACCGACCTCAATCGGGTTGTAACTTGTAAGTCCGGAAGCATTATACAGGGTGCAAGAAAATCCCCATACCTATACACCATGAATTTTGGGTGGTGTGAAAACCATAGAAAAATGAACGTACCTTAACAATAGCTATCGTTTATGCTAGTTTGTTTTTTTTAAAGGCTCTCCCCATAATTATCTGTTTGATACAGATACAGCGGTGCGAGCGAGCCGCGGTTCCGTGGGTTATAGTTTAAAACGTACACACATACATAAACTCATGCTTGTATCCCAGAGGGGTAGGCAGTGACCAGGGACTGCCACTTGCCATTTGCCACCGCTTCCTCCACATTCATTAGTCGTTGCGTGCACGCACGCCGGTTTCGGGTACTTTTTATCTTGCCCTTTGCTAAAACATCCCCTATTTGGTCAAAGTATGTCCACCTGGGTAGTCCCTAACCGGCCATTCTACCCAAATACGCTCGATATTGAAATAGGATTTCTAAAATCGAACCAAGATTTCTAGACTTAACAGTAATAGTTAAAATGCATAACCGCGGCTTTCAAACCACCCAGATGTTAGCGTCTATGTACAAAAACGGGGGCTTCTGCTCGTCAATACGAAAAAAATTGATGAGGACATCTTCCAAATTAAACCATAATCACCATCTGCGCCATCAAAATATGTGGGGCCGCTGATATTTCTTTCGCGATTTTCCTCATAGTACAAAGTCAACGTCATTTATCAACGTTTGGGTTATGTCATGAAATAATGTAAGTACTTACTCGTATGTCGCTACACCCTTATTTGAAAACGTTACGAATTCAATGAAAAAAAATAAACCTAGTGTTTTTCTTTATTATTAGAGCAAATTTTTTCCTTGCATTTTTTGTGACCGTTAATCGCCAAAAATATATTTTACGATTTTTCTTAATGTCTGTCAATTTTCTATGTCCTTCCTTCAATACAATATCACTCCAATTTATGAGTCACTTCATTTTTCGCATTTCTTGCAAACCGTAAAATCACAAAAAAAATGTTTTCAAACATAAGTATTTTCCATAAGTTTTCGCACGAAGACCCTGGCACGGTGCGCCAGAGGTCGCGGGTTCAAGTCCCGGCATGGGTGGAATTTTTAGCCTCGAAATAGGTTTTTACAAACACAATGTCACTCAAATATAAGTTTAACGCACGCTCCCCCTCTCGCAGGTCTACGATAGGTGGGGCGCTGGCAGGTGGCGGAGGTGGCGACCGCTAGGGCGAACGGGAAGCGAGCCGGCCCCATTTCCCTCGAGGCAACAACCGCAGCAGTAGGCCACTTATTTCAGTGCCCGTACAAACGACCGAAATAAATACTATACGGCTCTGAGCCGCGGATCTCAGGGTCTTCGCCCTCTTCTTGAGACAGAGAGACTGGCGCGCAGAGACCTAGGCTGGTAAAGACACATCCTCTATAGCGCATTGTACTTGATTCTACAATGATATCCCTGAAGGTGTAGTGCTGTTATTATCTCTAGGGGAAAAAATAGTAGAGTTACTAATTTACATTTTGCCAATTTCTCATTAGGTCCGTCCGCAATACTCTATGTAGTTAAGATCTGAAATGGAAATACCTTAGTAAAACCAATTGCGTCACTAGAAACTTATACAAGCAACGAATCAGCATGTAACACATAGGTTTCAAATGCACGCCACATCTCTGCAGCTTCTCTTACCTCCATTGATCTAAACACAGTAGCAGCATTGAATAGCATAATAAAACAACAGAGTGTTTATTTGAGATGGAAACGGTTTCTATCCCACGTCTTTAGACATACGACTCAGGAAGACGAAAATATTGAAAAAGTATTTTCTCTTTGATTACTTTAAATGTACAGTGGGTAATAATCGACAGCAAAGCGATGCTCCTTTACATTCAATCTGCCCAGTTTCGTTACAGGTGTAAATATTGACCCGCTGTCAGCTGCGGTACCTAGCTACCTAGGTACTCAGGGATTCAATGGCACTATTTTAACATAGCGTATGAATTAGCAAAGGGCAAGATAAAAAGTACCCGAAACCGGCGTGCGTGCAAGCAACGACTAATGGATGTTGATGAAGCGAAAAAGGTCGGTCAGTATCGTGACAAGTAGCAAATCCTGGTCTCTGCCGACCCCTCCTGGATACAGTCGTGAGTTTATGTAATGTATGTATTTGAATCTTTTTGTATTTTATATGATTTGTAAATATTTAAATAAGTTTGGAAATAAAGTCTTTATCATTGTTATTATATGAATATTGACGTAAAGTAGTACTTAAAACAGATATTCCGGGCTCACTCATATCGTCACAAACTGGGAAGGATTTAGACTGTTTACATTTACCTGTGACCTACTATACCATGAATGAGCCCCGAATTGTAAAGTTCTAAGGCATGAACAACAGTTTCTATGGAAACGGTGGAGCCTAGCCAAACGTTGTGATTTTTGCCAAAAATATAAAAATACTCGATTTTCGTTAATGACGCTTGCTTGCCTAGTTGTAGGATAAAGTATGACTGTATGACGGATCCAGAAATACACCCAAACGCAATGAGAAATAAGTATATAGTCGTCGTTGCCCTTCTGGACTTTCTGTGCTTTAAACAAAACTGGTGCTCACTTTGTATTCTTGCAAGGATACTGTTGGTTGATCTTTGTGATAATGTCTACGCATGCAGTTTCATATTCCAAAATACGGTAGTGACAGTCGCTAAGTGTGAAGGCACAGAAGGAAGAATGTGAACGCTGAGATAGCATCATTGCCACACGCACACTGACTATAACTTCTATTAGATTTATTGTTATGTAAGGGTGTTTGTGGCAATAAACCATTCAATTCAACTCAAAGGAAAACGTCGTAATTAAAGGAAACCTGAGTGCCTGAGGATTTTCGCAGTGGGCACGACAGAAATGAAGCCTATACTCTTTGTTTGTGTCCCAGAGTAGAGCTATATGTGCCGCTGCAGCCATTTCTGCAATCTAGAGGAGAAGAAGTGCCACTAAATGCTGTATAAATCACACGATAAGATTAGCTTGTTCTTTATTGAACATCAAATAAAGAATCCCAGAGGAAGCAGTAACAACAGAAAAGGTATAATTGGCTATAGCTAATAGCGATTTATGCCAGGCAATTTGGTAGTGATTGCCGATCTAGAGGTTTGGTACGAGTAGTAAGATGCCCACTGTCTCGTTACCTTATTTCATTTCAATATAATCGTTAGCACCATGACAACTTTTACAAATCTTCATACATTAGACCGCATCATGCCTCGTGGTATAATCGCCAATCCGCACGCGCGGTGACTAATCCCACACTCTCTCTCTCTGAGAGAAGGCCTGTGCCCTACAGTGCTGCACACTGCAATGATGCCAGGTGGTGCTTTATTTATAAAATATTTTCTTTTTTAGAGTTCCGTACCCAAAGACTAAGGGACCCTATTACTAAAAATCCACTGTCCGACTGTTTGTCAGCCTGGCTGTCTGCCACCAGGCTGCATATCATGAACCGTGATAGACAGTTGAAATTTTCACAGATGATGTATTGCTGTTGCCGATATAACAACAAATACTAAAAATAAAATAAAATAAATATTTAAGGGGGACTCCCATATAACAAACGTGATTTTTTTGCCGTTTCTTGCTCGATATTAATAACGGCAACAGGTAGACGCTTGAAATATACAAACGAAGCACTTGGCCTGCCTTTTTTTTGTTCTTGACTGTACAAATTGGTGACTATCTTGGCATTCAAAGAATTGTAAATAGTATAAATGAGCATGTGACAACAACGCGTCGCGTGTTGAGTCAAATCAAATCTTACTATTTTCTATGATCAGAATCACATTAGCAACATCCGACGTTATCCGACGCAACGCAACTAATCATACAAGTTAGGTCGTCGCGTCGGGTCGCGTTGGGTGGCGTGTTATCAGTGTGTCGGAACCTTAAAACGAATCTAGGTAGTTCGGTTTGATAGCACTGACACTTTCATTTGGGTGACCGAGGCTATAAGTAGCTAACTGGTTCAAGTTTTGCTAAATAATCAATTAGGAACAAACACGACGATTTGGCTATACTTCTCGGAAACTGATGAATACGTAAATATGCGCAAGAATTTCTGTTTTGTTTACACTGGGTTCTTGGTACAGCGCTACACTTTTCGCACACCTGCCTCAAAACATTGCTTTTTAAACTTTGTGAATGATAATAAACTAAGGTCGACTTCCGCGGTGGGCACGCGTGGTGATGACGCCCATTCTCTCTCTTAGAGAGAAGGCCTGTGCCCTACTTTGGGACGTGTATAGGCTATATTATTTATGTGGACTTTTAGTAAGGGAACTCTTTATCCTTACTAATATTATAAGAGCGAAAGTTTGTATGTATACATACATATGGATGTTTGTTACTCTTTCACGCAAAAACGGCTGAACGGATCCAGATGACATTTTTCACAGAGATAGATTATCTGGATTAGCACATAGGCTATTTTTTATCTCGTAAAAATATACATCTACATTTCCACGCGAACGGAGTCGCGGGAAACAGCTAGTTGTACATAAAAACCAGCCAAGTGCGTGTCGGGCCACGCACAGTGTTAGTTTCCGTAGAAAGAGGGGGTTTTTATCTGCTTTATGGAACTAACAACTTCATCAAAGTAATTTTCAACGGATTTTGTATGAAGTTAAGTTGGCCGACTATTACTCGTCAACTTGTAAAGCCTACTTTGGTTGTTATCCTTTTAAGTTAATTTTATTTGCTATTGCTCTGAATTTTTTCACGTTTCTACAATCAATCTTTAGCCGGAAGAGGACAAAACTACAAACTACTAAAACCTACTCCGACAAAAAAATTCTTAATATTTCACTAACGGAACCCTAAATCGAAAAATTATAGATCCTCAGAACGTTTGCCAAACTCTTTTTTTTTTTTCCTAATTTGTCCTCCGAAAATGACCCTTATTTAAAAAATATATATTTATTTACTTTGCACCACTGTGTTTGGGTCATAGAATTACACCATCCTACCAAATTTCACCTGGTTTGGTCCAGTAGATTCGGTGCAAATTGGCTGTGACAGACGGACGGACAGACAGACGACCGAGTGATCCTATAGGTGTTCCATTTTTTATACGGTGGACGGAGCCCTAAAAATGACATATGACATATGATTATGTTTAATTCACTGTTCAATGTAATAATATAAATTGTTTCAAAATCACCAATTTATCATCAATCGTCATCAAAATCAACCGACTCAGTTACGGTATTGCAATAAAAATGTCAATATTGATAATTCATTGACTGTTCGGACTTCGGACGTTCTTGATCTGTGCTGGCTTCACACGGATTCGATTAACTGCAGCGCGGTTGTCTATTCCGAAGATCTACTAAGTGAAATATTAACGATTAGAAAACATAAGTGGTACGGGTAACAAAACTGTTTCACCCAGCACCAACTCAGCGTAGGTATTTGTTTCAGCTACATAATTAACACATCAAAAGTGCCGTGCAAAACGGCCCTTTGTTTTAAGGGGATTGAGACATCGGTGTAACACTTTTTGCAAAAATGGGGCTGGCATCGTTGCAGCCTCTAACCATAAAAGCATTTAAGGTCTATTTTAGTTTGTATCGCACCGTTGTTAATGCGGAGACAATCGGCGGGATCCCCGAATCGCCCCCCGGCAGCCGCAGGGTATATTTAGCGCGCGCAGTGCGCAGCAGTGGGATATCCTGACTTCCAATTATTTTTATATATCCTTGTTTGCTTTTCGGACCGCTCTGTGAGTTAGGGGGCGGCGGTGTCTGGGTTCGCCTCGAAAGTTGCAATTGGATTAAAATATCCCTTTAGATGGAACGCTAGTCCTTGCAGTGTTAGTTATTAATTGGAAGGAGTTTTAGCAATGGCTAGGTTTTTCTGATATATGTATACAACAATTCAGAAATGTTTTATTTACTAAAGAAGAAGGTTTCCTACATGCAAAATACAGAAAAACCAAGTTTGGAATTCAATGCACCTCAGCAGGGCACAATGCGCAATCGCCGTTTGCGGGTGAATCCCGGTCTCTGGCCGAGTTGCAGTCTCGGTCTCTGGCCGAGTTGCAGTCTCGGTGGAACAACTACAAACAACTACATAAATTTACCTCCATTGTGCATTTATGTACTATTGCTTAGTGTCTAACAGTTTATAAGATAAATATTTAAGAGGCGTTCAACAACACGTCGACCTTTATATAAACGTGTTCATTAAAAGCGTAAAAGTAAAGGCTAATCCAGCTGTGGATCCGAAAAAAGTATCGATAACTGAGTATACTCGCTACTTTGGTTACGATAACTGAGTATACTCGCTACTTTGGTTACGATAACTGAGTATACTCGATACTTTGGTTACGATAGCGAGTTACTTCATAGTCGGTACTCTTCAATACGATACTGAGTGAGTACTGAGTCACCATCATCATGTACCGTCAACGTTACGAACGTTAAACCTAGAATGTAAAGGCTGATGTGCAGTTGACTCCACCAGATAAACATAATTCAGTGTGTACGTTTGTTTATCTCAATGCATATTTTGTCAAGTAATTTGTTTGTGATATCCTTGCCTGGTCACCATAGCACAGGGTACGATAGATAGATAGGTAGATAGAGAACACTTTACTGCACAACCAGGTGAAAGATATTACAAATAGTTTCTTATATCTAAGTAGTGGTATACAATTGGCGGTCTTATCGCTTAGAGCGATCTCTTCCAGACAACCTTTGGATGGAGTGGATTGCAGCAAGAATATAGTCGGTAGATGGATGTACAAAAAAAACATAGTTTGGGACCAGCACGAGTGATTGTGTTGTGTGGAAGTTATTACCTACCTATTATTTAGTGGTTGTGTGGTAAAAAAAAGGACCACATCGTGCATGAAGAACGCCGTGTATTATCATGCCGATTAAAAGGTAAGGATAATAAAACCTCTAGAAAATTATATATTACTAGTAGCCGGGTGTTCACAAGCGACACTGGCGCAATACCATGTCTAATGTCGATTTGTGCCGGATAATAAACCAGATTTCAAGTGCGGCGAAGATAAAGGCCAGAAAGTGGTGACAGATAGAGAATACGCTCAGGAAAACGATGATCCATATACCAAAGATTGCCCTTAGCTTGAAACTTGAAGGTGGCTCAAGGGCTGAAGGCGACATGGAAAAGATCAGTCCAAGCGGAGACCTATCATTTCCCGAAGGTCACAAACTTGGGCTCCATGGGATTTCTTTCATTCCTATCTTTCTTGGGCACTTGAACGACCTGGCCCAGAAAAGAGAGGAATGGAAGAAACTCTTTGGCCCCAAGCTCCTCCGAGGAGTAATGGAATTCAAGAGAGGGAGAGAAAATTATACCGGTGCCGCTGCGAACTCCTTCAATGCAGGGGCAAAAGTATGCATGTTATATTTATTCTAGTAGTTATTACCGAGACAGTAAAACGGATAACTCGCGCCTTGACCTCGTTCGCTGGTTAATCTTTAACTGCCGCCATTACGCGACACGGTGTGTAAATATTTACTCCGTGCGCCAAAGAATTGTTTAAGAAAACCTGCTACCTAGCCAATGATTTGACAAATGGCTTGATTATACAGATAAGTCAGCCATTTGATAATCGGTTAACAAGTTTTACTTTTTCTCACCTTTGTCGCCTGCAACAATTTTTCGATAGTTAAGAGTAAAAGGCGAAACAAAAATGTTTTTCAAAACTACAATTCAAGACCGACGCGATCTTTTATACGAGAACGCGGACAAAGCGCAAGTTATTGTGTTAATATGCCCCAGCCTGGGTAGTACGTCGCGCGTTTTAAATGTCAACAGTCGCGACTGTCTAGTACATTAACTGTCAAATTATGACGTTTTAGCGCCACAAAACGCGTGACTCATGCCATCCTACTACCCGTGCAGATGTCTTATTATAATAATATTACATTTAGTTCAGACTTTAGATAGTGTACACTTTATTGCACATCCAGAAGAAAGAAGTCCAAAAAAGAAACTTAAAGAAGAAGTAAAAGTAAAATTAAAAGTTCCTTAGCGGTCACTTTGTTTATCTAGTGTAGGTCAGTTACAAGACTATGAGCCGGTTTCTGAATTGAGAAATTCACTATGTAAATACTTAAGTAACGTTCTGTCATGCTCTTTTCTGAGAAATTCGGAGAGGCAGCACTACAGTTAACTATTTACTTAGTTAAAATCTCAATTCAGAAACCGGCCCTAGATGGATTATTATTTACGGATAGAGAGGAATTTTTATCTACATTATGGGTTTCAAAAGCATTAAGTTATAATTAACTGAGAAATGTCCATAATCTTGTTGCCCTTTTTACAATTTGACTGTGTCCTTTGATATTTATTAGCGAATTCTTTCCAAACTCTTAACGTAAATGCCTCTAGAGCACGATTAATTTAAGAAAGGGACTGGATAACACTTTAGTTCTTGCTCACACAATACAGACGGCAGTATTGTATGAGTGAGAGGCAAATATTTTACTAGATTGTCCAATGCCTTTGACAGTTAAAGTTAATGTTATATGATCGATAAACGTTAACAAGATTAAATTAAATTTCAATAATGTGCGAATCATCACAATATAAAAAAAGACAAACAATCAATGCTAAAGATCAGGAGAGGCTGTGGACGTCCACCAACTAAGCAAAGCTTGTTTTAAGCAAAGGGTAACTCACCTCACAGGTAAACCTATATAGGTTTGATTGAGGATCTTTTGTATTAAATATGAACTTTGTGAAATTTCTTGAATAAATAACTTAAAAAAAATACTACGGAGGATTTAGAGCGAACGTAATTGAACAAAAAGACAACGGACAGAAAATCCTTCATCAAAAGAACGACGAGATGTGACCTTAAATAATGGAATTGAACCTTTGTTCAAGCTAAACGTCGTCTTTACGAACAAGAGTTCTGCAACTGCTAAAGCCTTAACAAGGCGCCTTATAGACCTGAGGGTGCAATAACATTATCGATGGGATAAAAATCTACCGTACTCCACCTTTGGACGGTCAGACAGGTCGGACGTTGCAAGGGACGCGCGGGGTGCGTGGCGCAGGATAAGTGTATTTCTAAACTTACGGTGTGATCTGTATGCTTCTGGCTTTATCAACTAATCGCAAGGCAGAAATGACCCTCCACCGCTCCAGCGACACCTTCAGTTCGCCAAAGCGTCATACAAATCGACTGCTGCGCCTTGTTCAAGATCAAAATCATCATCATCATCATCAGCCATTTGACGCCCACTGGAGGACATAGACCTTTTCCAAGCTTCCCGGTGTTATGCCGCCCGCAGCCAGCGACTGCCCGCCACCGTAACCAGGTCGTCAGACCATCTGGATATTATTCAAGATATTAACCGACATCGTAGTACTTATAATCGTGAAAATTTGGATTGCTGGCAAGACGGATCTGAATGAAATATGGCCCAGAGATAAATGATAGTCTGGAATAGCACATAGGCTCCTTGTTATTCCTCAAAAATAAACATCAACGTTTCCACGCAAACTAAGTTGGGGGCAACCGCTAGTATGTGTGTGCATATAACTGGCCAAATTGAAACAAATAATTATATCTAAACTTTAATTCGCCTACCGTAAGTTGTACGATGGAAATTGTCTGTGTTCATTCGACACGGAGAAGATTAAAAACTTGTTGCGAGATCATTCACCACTTGGCCCAGAAAGCTGTTGCTTTTTCAGACTTACTACGATACCCGGTAGTGTATTTATATTTAACTTTTCATTCTATCTGTCTGTATGCACAGTAATTTTACTTGTTGTTAGATAGATTCAGTTTCTGTGATGGATTTCTACTAATAATAGGTTATCGGTTTGAACGGCTTATATAAACAAAAATCTTTATTTCAAGTGATGCGAGCAGTGAAAAATATGGTTTGCTTACTTACACTTAGAGGGTCCAAACAAACGACATACGGTCTTTTTTATGGGATCAACATAACAACAATTTTGTTTTTATGGGACCAACATTACGAACTTTTTATTTTATGGGACCAACTCCAGAAACGCGAAATAAATCATCAGCTGTTCCATACATTTGCTGGAGCGTAAAAATGTGTGCAGAATAAAACCAGATAAGATTACAGGAAGTTAGGTTTGTTCAATAGATATCCTGTCGTTATCACGTTTGTCAGCTTATCGTGCATACGGCTGAATGTATTGAGATGAAATTTTGACACACATCTAGGTCATTGTCTCAGATGGACGTATACTTTAAATAAAAATTCCATGCTAATGACGCGGCGGGCGCAACTAGCAGGCATCCTATTAGTACCATTAAAAAAGTTCAGTCGAAAATTATTTAGATCATAAATAAAAATACCAAGACGTTGTCTTATTAATCATGAGTTAATATGATAGTTTTTAGGGTTCCATACCCAAAGGGTAAGGGACCCTATTACTAAGACTCCGCTGTCCGTCCGTCCGTCCGTCCCTCTGTCACCAGGCTGTATCTCATGAACCGTCATGATGTATTTGCCGGTGTAACAACAAATACTAAAAACTGGATAAACAAATATTGAAGGGGGGCTCCCATACAACAAACGTTGATTTTTTCCTGTTTTTTGCTCGATATTAATAACAACAGGCAGACGCTTGAAATATTGTATAGATAATTGTTCGCGCGCGAGTCGGACTCGCACTTGTTAATAATGAATTTCTTTCTGAAAAAAACCCAGGGCTTTGGAAAGGGACGTAAGTAGCTACTTCAAGCAATCATCTCCCCCAACAGAACTCGATACTCACCACAACGCCACCAACTAACCCAACGTGTAAAATATCAAGAATGCACCGAACGAAAATACACCGACGTCTCGAGCTAACCACGCGCACTGAACCTAACAAACAGACTAACATAACGTATCAATCCACCCATTAACAAACACACAGTAAGCCCAAGCAAACGTCGAAATTAACTTAAGAAATTTCACTTGATAAAAACGCGAGGAAAAAGTTCCAGTAACGTGAATAGTGAATAATAGTGAGGAGCTAACCTGCAGTGGGCGGGCGGCGCGTGCGGGCAGGGCGGGCGGCGCGGCTGACTGGGCGGCTGCGCGCGCGCCGGGCCGTTTACACTGCGCGACACGGCGGGGAGCGCGGAGTGGAATAGGAAGTAGGTGTTTTTCTTTAGTAACCTTTTTGTATTTCGTTCGTTGCAGGCTCCGTTTAATTTTGATATTTTTTTAACACATTTTTTTTTTAGTTTTGAAACGAGTGTCACTAGAACCGAGATGGGACGAGTTCTAGGTTTTAGAATAAGAATATAAGGTCTGTTAATCAACAACCAAAGTTTTGAAGAGACTTAGTATGAAGATTATTTTGTCCATTAATTCTCCATAACAATAAAAACCTGAATTAAAAATAAACAACATAACCAACAACCCGACTGTTAGGCATTAACTACTAAGCAGGCGGGTCCAACCTACTCGTAGGTACATTGTAATGAGTCAAATAGTTGAATTTGGGTCCCACTGGCTCAGCTTAGTAGTTAATGCTCAACAGTCAGGTCGTTGGTTATTTTTTAATTCAGTTTGTTATTTTTGTTTTGTTAGTGTTTTAGTGTTTTTAGGGTGCCGTAGTGAACAAGAAACCCTTATTTATAGTTTCGCCATGTCTGTCAGCTGAAATTTGTCATAGATATACATATTTATTACCCAGACAAATCAGTACAGTAAAATCCCTTTGCAGCCTTTGAACAATTCTTTACAAATGCTCCAATTGAAACTACGGTTCGTTTACACGTCTCCTGATCTTACTGCAAGTGAATTTAAAGACATTGTCCCCTCGTGCCATTACGAGTTTTCGTTCGACCATATTAGCGTAATTAATCTCCATAGCGGGATGACTTCTCAACCTTTTCGCCATGATGGGAGAGGGTGGTTCAATGCAGAAAGGAGTGGAAGATGACGGGGGAGGCCCTTGTCCAGCAGCGGGACACTAACCCGGCTAACTAAATAAAATGTATCTTAGTTTTTGCTAACTAATACAATTAATTCATTAACAGCGGTGGTAGCGGAGCGGTAGTCTGAATATGTTCCAGTGCAGGGCACAGACCTTCTCTCAGGGAGAGAGTATGGGCTTAATAACCACGCGTGCCCACCACGGATTGGTGATTTCAAACGCTGAGGTATGTGAATAGCTCAGACCAGCTTTCCTGACGATGTTTTCCTTCACCGTAAGCGAGTAATATTGCTACTATAAATTCACAAATGTACATAACCTAGAAAACAAAGTCATAGGTACATGCCCGCACTGGGAATCGAACCTGGCTATCTCGCTTTCGAGTCCAATGTTCTACCCACTAGGCTACTACCGACAGTAGAGTGCACGCGTATTAAGGTTAACGCGTTGTGGACTGTCCTTTAATTCGTCATCTCGTGACAAATCTCTACCCACGCACTCATACATAAGTAATGAATGGCGCAATTATCCGCTCTTCAGCTATTTTCTGAAATCGCAATCGCAAACTGACTCTAAAGAAAAAATCAGATAGTTCACTTTTCATTCATGACTCTCTTGCATTCCGCATCTTTCACTTGAAATGAATGATCTAAGCATAAAATTAATTTCGAATGCCGAATAAAACCATCAGTGAATAGTCAGCTCCGATAACGTTGGATCAGTCCATTCGGCATCTTAATTTTTTTCCAAAATGGACGAAGATGTAATCTTAATGTAAGTTAATTCTGTGTTCAGATCAGATCTTTGTATTTTGCTCTCGTGTAGCATAACACGATCAATGGAGAACTTGCACGAAAAAATGTTTTAATATAATCGGAGAGGCCATGTTGAAAGATAAATAAACGTGGCAATGTTTTAGCGCTACGTCTAATACTTTCGTAATATAACCAGTCGAAAAGTAAATATAGTCGCGTAGTACAAAAACGCTCGATACAAATCGGGCTCAAACTATGACACTATAACTTGCACGTGACGCCTTATAATCTATGAAGCGTTTATCTATGTTTCAGTTATCTAATGTAATGTTTTTATGCAACTACACCCTTGTAAGGCAACGTTTACAATTCAATGAAAAAACTATATCTAATAAGTATTTTATTATTAAAGTTACTTTATTATTCGCATCCTTTTAGCCGGTTTGTGAATTGAGAATTTCACTAAGTAAATACTTAAGTAACGTTCTGTCACGCTCTTTTCTGAGAAATTCGAAGAGGCAGCACTACAGTTAACTATTTACTTAGCGAAATTCTCAATACAGAAACTGGCCTTTTGTGATCCCGAAAACACAGAAAAATATTTTTTGTGGTTTTATTTTTCCAAAATTTTTAAATGTCTTCTATAGTATAAAAGCAGAGTCACTCCAATCTAAAATAGATTACAAGTTCCCAATTGAAGAAATTGCTTGAGCAACTACATACTTCTCTCTCACTGGATATTGGCGGCAATATGTGTGGATAGCGGGAAAATGGCTACTAAAATGCGTCTTTGTCCTCGTTATGAAAATTTACTTTAATTTTGACCATATCGAGAAATGAACGAAATAAATTACGATAACCCGAGTAAACGTTCATCTTAGTGAACCGTCTTATTTTATCGTTGTGAAATTGATCTGGAGCCTAGTTATGCGCACCAAATCCAGTCGGAATCATGTCGTTTGCGATAGTATTTTGTATGGAATTGGACATTAAAACGATTGTAATCGTTCAGTATTTGGTGCGCGTAATATAGGGGCTGCTCTGAGTAGAGACCATCACGCTCTATAGGGGCTGCTCTGAGTAGAGACCATCACGCTCTATAGGGGCTGCTCGGAGTAGGGACCACCACGCTCTATAGGGGCTGCTCTGAGTAGAGACCATCACACTCTATAGGGGCTGCTCGGAGTAGAGACCATCACGCTCTATTGGGGCTGCTCGGAGTAGAGACCATCACGCTCTATAGGGGCTGCTCTGAGTAGAGACCATCACACTCTATAGGGGCTGCTCGGAGTAGAGACCATCACGCTCTATTGGGGCTGCTCGGAGTAGAGACCATCACGCTCTATAGGGGCTGCTCTGAGTAGAGACCATCACGCTCTATAGGGGCTGCTCGGAGTAGAGACCATCACGCTCTATAGGGGCTGCTCTGAGTAGAGACCATCACGCTCTATAGGGGCTGCTCGGAGTAGAGACCATCACGCTCTATAGGGGCTGCTCGGAGTAGAGACCATCACGCTCTATAGGGGCTGCTCTGAGTAGAGACCATCACGCTCTTTAGGGGCTGCTCGGAGTAGAGACCATCACGCTCTATAGGGGCTGCTCTGAGTAGAGACCATCATGCTCTATAGGGGCTGCTCTGAGTAGAGACTATCACGCTCTATCACCCATCGCTGCTTAAATCATCAGTCCCAAAGTAACTTGTCTTGTAAGTGGGGTACCATGTTAGGCTTTAGTGGTGTATTGCTAATTTGTGAGAGATAAAGGTCCTACGGCCCACCATCCTGTACGATAATTGACAATTGACGAAATGTACGTATTTATAACTTCACCAGCAACAAATTCGTAATACACTACAAAAACGAAACGTAGTTCATTTATTTACTTACATTTTGTTGACAGTTGGTGGTGCCAACAAAATGTAAGTAAATAAATTAACTTCGTTTGGTTTTAGTAGCGTATTGCATAAGTAACGCATAAGGCGCAAACAAAAAAAGCTTTTGTCTGCATAGAGTTTCTGTCCAGCCTAATAACAGGGCGTGTAAGAACATTGATGAAATAAGTAAGTAAGTAATCGTAACGTATCGTATTTGCCTAATTAGTTACATTTTAAAACATACATAACAATTATTACTTTATTATATTATTTTTGTTGCGTTAAAGTTAAAGAAGTTTGTAAAGAGGTTCGAAATTTCGCCGATGCCTGCACTTATTTATTTATTGATACTTTTATTGCACTTAAAAAATAAATCGTACAATGCGGCGGACTTAATGCCCATTGGCTCAGTTGGGAGAGCGCTTGCACGGTTAGCCATAGGTCGCGGGTGTTAGTCCCGGCATGGGTTTAATTTTTAGCCTCTAAATAGATTTTTAAAATTATCTTAGATGCAGCATTTTTGACTTCCACTGACCAGTTTCATACAGTCATCGTGTCGAAGGTGGTTTGACAGTTACAAGGTCTTAGAGTACTCTTAGAGCCTGGGTCTTAAACTGGGGTTAATTACCCCCGCGGGGATGAAACGCCTACACTAAGGGGTCCATTTCCTTCTGTGGATGTCGTAGAAGGCGACTAAGGAAATCAATTGCCAAGAGACGGGCAGCAGCGTCTTCCTGAGATTCCAACCGCATACTGCGATCGCCAACCCGCTTGCCAAGCGTGGCGATTATGGCAAAACCCCTCATGGTTATGAAAACCACGAAGGAGGCCTATATCCTGCAATGGACGTCAAATGGCTGATAATGCTGATTATGGCAAAACCCCTCATGGTTATGAAAACCACGAAGGAGGCCTATATCCTGCAATGGACGTCAAATGGCTGATAATGCTGATGAAGGGGTTGTATAATTTTTAATTGTAGTAACCAATCTTTCTTCTTTCTTTCAATGACTGACTCATGATGACTTCACAAAACTTTACTGTTTGCCTGTTTAATGCCGGATCACTCGGCACTAAACACGACGAACTCATTGTTACGATGACAAACTGTTGCCCCGATATACTGGCCATAAACGAAACGTGGCTCCGCGAGGGTGAAGAGGACCGCGCGCCGCGAGTGCCCGGCTACCGACTGCGGCACGTACCGCGTCCCCGTGACGTGCGCGCACGTGGCGGTGGAGTTGGATTTTACCTGCGCCGCGGCCTCTCAGCCCGCATTTGTTCGCATCCACCCGCGCCTTCGGTAGAACAAATGTGGTTGCGCACGAATGTCAACGGAAGAAGACTGATCGTGGGTACTGCATACAGGCCGCCATGGCTGAATGCGGATACATTTTTTGACGCTTTGACTGACACTGTGACATCGTTCAAGGACTATGACCGGTTGATATTACTAGGAGACTTTAATGTTGACTTCTCGAACTGCAATGATCGCCAGTACAAATCCTTAACACAGTTACTAAAGACACTAGGCTTAACACAAGTGGTACACGACGCGACACATTTTACAGACCACAGTAGTACAACTATTGACCTCGTTTGCACTGACGCTAAGGTTATAAAAGTCAATGTTCAATATAAGCCTGACCTTGGCCAACATGCTTTTATAACTGTTGAAATTGACATAAAAAAAAGGAAACCTAAACCTATGACAATAACTTACCGACCGATTCATGACATCGACGTGGATATGTTTAACAAGCACTTATATGATATTGACTGGGACATTATTAAACAGTTTGACCATGTTGACGACATGGTGAGGTGCTTCAATGACTATGTTATCACCTTGTTTGATATACATGCTCCTGAACGTACGATGACGGTAAGAGAGGCACCTCATCCATGGCTGACTAGTAACGTGAGACTCATGATGAGACTACGAGACGAAGCACATGACCGATACAGGAAGACTAAAAGCGAAGCACACAGACAGTATTACAAGGACTTGAAACATCAAGTAAATGTTGCCGTGTTTAATGAAAAAAAAGTATTTTTTGACCGACACATTAACAAACACGCACATGACTCGAAGACACTGTGGAGAAATTTAAAGCGAACAATACTACCTAATAAAAGAGAAAATGACTTACCCTTACATTTACAAGACCCGGACGTTATCAATAGACACTTTTTGACCTTACCTGGTAAACCGGATGTGACGATATCAGACCTGACGTATTACGAATTCAACAGATACTCTGATGCAACGTTTCGACTGAGCACTGTTTGTGAAGACGATTTATTTAAAGTTATCAAAAACATTAAGACATCAGCTAAGGGTGTCATGCCTGGGTTCCGGGCGGAAGAAAAACGACAACTTAGCAAAAGGAAATATGATTATATTAATGCGAATGAGGGTATACACAGAATATTTGATCCAAAATCGTAAGATCACTCTAAATAAGCAAAGCTACTCCGCAGCTTCCTCGCCTAAGAGCAATAGTGACAAGTGGTAAAGTCAACGTACAATAACTAGAGTAAATAAACCGGAAACGGAAATAATACCACCGGAACTTTTCCGAAGTCCGGAGTTATGCGAGAAAAAATCTTACAACACTAATAAAATGACTGAATTGGCTCGAAAACATGCTGAATCCTAAATGAACCGAACCGGAAACGGAAATGGTGCGGATTAAGTTACTTAGGTAACTAAGTTAAGTTAGAGGAGACGATGCAGCAACGCCAACGGTCGAGCCAATTCAACCGAGTTTACAAATGCCCAAACGAGCAGTCTGGAAACGGAAATGGTATAAACAAAATTCATCCAGTATTTAGGTGACACATGAAAGGAACCTTTATGTACTATGCGGGTGTCTAACTGAAGCGTAAGATTATAAAGAAAAACATGAAACACAAAAAAATCATACAGCGAAAGCAGAAATTGCACCGATCTTCACCCGATGCACTTTATTAATTTAATTTAGTAAATCGCCTCGCCGAGTGAGTAGCCGCTCAGCTGCGAGTAGGAGAAAATGGATCCTCTCATTGACGCGTCTCGGCGAAATGGGGAATTGACGGCCAGCAGGCAGTCCAAGGGGAACGTACGAAATCTATTTGTCTCTTACGGGGATGCGCTTCCCAATAATAAAGGGCGTTTCCAAAGGCTGTAACAACAGAGGAAACCAGAACTTTATCGGGTGGGTGTTTGAACGGCGGACAAGAAATACTATTCATTGAGCAGCGCAACCAATTCTAGGTATAGTGAATGACTTACCCCGTGACCCGTAGATATACCGACACTAATATGCACAGCTCACACTTAAAACTGTAAATTACTCCATATTTCGTCCGAGAATTCTGCAGGATCAACTAGCGTTTGAAATGATCTCACTGACTTCCGCTTTTTGACCAAGTACCCCCAACTCAAGAAATACGATTTGTCTTGAGCAATTTCAAAACGCCTAACGCCATCTATGAATTTGTAACAAAGGCATGACAATATCCCCTCTCCTCAAAGGAATCCAACCTGGATTCATACCAGACGCTTAAGGTCTGATGAGTGCCACTTGCCTAAATCTTTACCTCTCAAACTTTTTAGCTTATAAACGTCAGCCGACAACTTCTCTATAATGATGGCCTTATTGAATTTCGGTGAAAGTTTAGCCATAAAGTGTTTGTCCGCATTGGATAAGTTCTTAGTTCGCTTCCACACGACTTCACCCACCTTGTATTCACAGACTCGACGTCGCATATCGTAACGTTTTTTATTTATTTCATACGCTTTTATGAGTCTGGTGTTAACATCTACGAAAATTTCTTCACGAGTTTTTAAGGCCTGCTCATATAAGTCTCTATTGATTATTAAAGGATTATTGCTCTGAAAGACTTGCGATTTTTTTCCGTGAACGGAGGTTTCTCGACCAAAAAATAGGTAAGATGGCGTTTTCCCCGTGACTTCGTGAACCGCTGTTCTTATTGCGTGGGCAACATGTGGGATATACTTATCCCACTCTTTATGATTATCCTGGACGTATGAGGCTATCGCAGTGCCAATGACTTTATTCACTCGCTCAGTTGGGTTGGCTTGAGGGTGATAAGAGGGCGTGTGCCACAGTTCTACTCCATAGCAAGCTGCCAAATCCTTAAACTGGTTTGAGACAA
The DNA here is from genome assembly GCA_963969515.1 of Yponomeuta evonymella. NCBI lineage: Eukaryota > Metazoa > Arthropoda > Insecta > Lepidoptera > Yponomeutidae > Yponomeuta > Yponomeuta evonymella. The sequence goes on from OZ018344.1 coordinate 22,680,443, forward strand.
ACTGTTTGCCATTGTCGCATATAATCACGTTTGGTGTTCCATAAAGCAAAAATATGTCTTCTTCTAAGATTTTTGTTATATGGGATGTTTTCCCATTCTTCAGAGGGAATAATAAGCTGAATTTGCTGAACCAACAGGAAATGACCAATAGCATTGTATTTCCATGTTTCGACCGTGGAAAGGGTCCCATCAGATCCATGGATACTATTTGGAAAGGTCCGGTTACTTCTTTATGATGGCCCATTAAGCCAACAGGGGGAAGTTGAGAAACTTTGTACTTCGCACAAGTTTCACATTTTCTTACATAACCTTTTATGTCCTGAATGAGAGATGGCCAATAATAGTGTTGACGAGCTCTGTTTATAGTCTTCTTCACGCCCAGATGACCGGATATTGGGTGATCGTGACATTCTGCTAAAACCTTTCCCCGTAATTTCTCTGGTACCACCAACTTCCAGCTGCATTTCTCATCTGGGAATTGTTTTAATTTCAAGTATTTCCATAATTGACCTTGGCTTATCTCCCAATCCTTTTTATCAGATTCCTCCAGCGCTTTGGTTTCCATACTTGTATACCAACTATCTTTATCCTCAGGTTTTACGTCCAATATTGCAATGTCTTCAGTTTGTATGGCTCTTGATAATGCATCGGGAACAATATTATCCGTTCCTTTACGGTGTATGATGTCATAATCAAATTGTTGGAGGCGCATTGCCCATCTGGCCAATCGACCATGTGGATCCTTATTCCGATGAAGCCATTGCAACGCACTATGATCAGTAATAACCTTGAAGTGACTTCCTTCGATGTATGGCCTAAATTGGTCCACACCATGGAGTACACTTAACAATTCCCTTTCTGATGCTGAGTAATTGCATTCTCTCTCTGTTAACTTGCGGCTAGTGTAAGCTATTGGTTTCTCAAGTCCGTCAAGGGTTTGTATTAATACTGCCCCTACACCTTTATTCGAGGCGTCACATTGGATAGAAAATTCCATGGTAAAGTCTGGCACACTAAGTATCGGTGTTGAAGTCAAGGCAGTTTTCAAATCTATGAATGCTTTTTCGGCTTCCCCATTCCACGTTATTAGTTTTGTCTTTTTGCCTCCTTTTGTTAAGTCATGTAGTGGTGCAGCTACAATAGCAAAGTTTTCGACGAAGCGACGGTACCAGCTGGCTAATCCGATGAAACGTTTGAGTTCTGTGTACGTTGATGGTCTGGGGTAATTTAGTATTGCGCTTACTTTTTCCGGATCTGTACGTAGTCCATCTTTATCCACAATATAACCAAGATATTTCAAAGACGATCGAGCAAAAATACATTTATCCATGTTTATGGTTAAGCCCGCAATTTTTAGTTGATCCTTAACCCAGTTTAGCGTATCCATGTGATCTTTAAATTCGTTGTTCACAATAACGATATCATCGAGATATGTGAATATCTTTCCTTCAAACTGTGGTGGAAACAGCCGGTCCATCAAACGTTGCTGAGTTTGTGAAGCGTTGTTCAATCCAAACGGCATAACCTTGAATTGGTAAAGTCCCTTTCCTGCCAGACCAAATGCAGTTTTTTCTTTGCTCGATTCCTCTAAAGGGATCTGCCAGAAGGCTGATTTTAAGTCAATTGTTGAAAGGTAATGAGTATTTTTCAGACTGTTAAGAACGGAATCCACTCTCGGTAAAGGGTAAGAGTCTTTTTTTGTCAATTTGTTCAGCTGACGGCTGTCAAGACACAATCTGTTCTTTCCATTAGGCTTCTTCACCAATAATACGGGAGCACGCCATGAGCTATATGACGGCTCTATGACATCCTGTTCCAACATGTCATCTATTTCTTGCTCGAGCTCTTTCATTATAGGTGGTGCAAAGGGGTACTGCCGTAGAGTCACTGGTAAGTTCTCCCCTGTGTCAATTCTGTGCTCAATTAGATGCGTCCTACCTAACCCGTGACCTATTTCATCACTCATTTGATTAATCAAAATTCCGAGTTCTTGTTCTTGGTCTTCCGTTAATTCATCTCGCGAAATTATGGGACAAGTCTCTTTCACTACGGAAATGTTACATTTCCCTTGCACCTCAAAAATTTCTTCATGATCATTGCTAGCTTGCAGTGTTATCTTAAGACTAAAAGCTCTGAAGAAATTCATGCCTAAAACGATGTCATGGCTTAGCTTATCTAAGACATAAAATGATACTACTTTGTAACTGTTTGCAAATTTAATAGGTAAGTATATGATTGTATCAACCAAATGACTTGTCCCATCTGCTGTAGACAGGTTACGTTTAGGAGCTTTATGCACCTGAATGTTTCCTGTTGACAACCTTGAAGCGAAATTATTGGATACTACCGAAGTAGTGGCACCAGAATCCAGTAACCCTACGTAATTTTGACCCAATATATCGATCTTGGCATAGTATCTTTTGTCTGTGGCGTTAATATCGATGTTGCATAACTCTCCGGCAGCAAAATATTCCGATATGAATTTCAACCAACTCTGCCACTCCCCCAAATTGTCAGGCACGATTACGGAAGGCGATTGGCAGACACGTCTCCCGCTTTCCCGTTTCCCTGGTTGCAAGGACATGCCCTGGTAGTTATGCCAAAGCGACCACACTTGTAACAGAACATCCTTTGCTGTGGCAGATTACAATCTCTGAAACGGTGGCCGGTATTTCTACAGTTCCAACACTTCATGATACCCGAGCCCTGATTGTGTTGTTTGTAGTTAGTATCATTAACAATATTAATGGATTGGGACCAAGTTCCTTGGAACGCTAGATCAGGTTCTAGGGACCGAGATTGGTATGTGGGCTCTTTGAAGTTTTCACAGTTTATTTTTGTATGTTCCAGAACTCTGAGGACAGTTGTTAATTCTGCAACGGAGTTGAAGCTTTCTCGACATACTGCCTGTTGAAAATATGGCTGAATGTTCTTCAAAAGAATCGACAGTTTTTGGCGTTCCAATAATTTAGATGGAAGGCGATTAAACATATTTTGCATAATAGAAATGTAAATTAATACACTCTCCTGTCTTCCCTGAGTACGATTTCTAATTTCTTCCAACAATTCCTCCTGGTAAAAGGGTTTTTGGAAGGTTAGGAGGAGCAGGTCTACAAGTTCTTTCCAACTTGAAACATTGTCCCTATTTGCCCTAAACCAGATGAGTGCGTCATCCTCAAAGAGATCGATCGCATAACGATATAGATCAATATCTTCGGCATTTCTAGCATCTTTCAATTCATTTATGCGCTCTAAAAATGCATTAATGCTGATGCCACCTCTTCCGTTGAATTTGATACCCCAGTCTTTGACTGGGACCAATTTTCTTTTAGTATTTTCTATATCCAGTGTGGAGGTTCTAGAAAAGACATGTTGTCTAGGGTTTTCCAAGAAGATATTGCCTCGCCTGTGATCTTCTCTGTTCTCAACTGATACTCTCGAACTCGTTTGAGGTGCTAGTTCATTTAGGGGTACTGAAGAAGAAGATTCTTTAGCTACAATGCTAGTGCTTAACTCAAGATTCCTAATAATTTTCACCGCATCGTCCCCCAAGGATTTATGTAGAATTTCTAAATCATGCTCGGAGATTTCTTCTTTGCCTTCGATGTCATCAACATCTTGGAGGGAATTGACAGTATCTACTAATTGCTGGATGGATTTAGAAACAGCTGTGTGTTGCACTATGTGGTCACTTTCAGTGGGAAGCACTAGTTTCATTCGTGAATTAAGGTGTTCTAAGCGTGAGCATATGCGTTTCAGATTTGCGCGGTCAGGATTGACTTTTATTTCCTCCACTGCTACAGCTAAGGAACGTCTTTTGTTAGAACAAATGTCTATTTCAGTTAGAGGATTCTCTATACATGAGCGAGGGGGCTTTAATTGAATCGACGTAGTTCCTGCTATTTCTTGACAGAGAATTTCTTTGAGGATCTTCCTCATGGGAGCACACGTCTTTACATCATGAATACCCCTGCACGCCAATTCAAACTCAAGTTCATCTTTTAAAAGGAGGTTGGGATCCATTTTCTTTACAAATTAAGAAAATAAAAAACTAAAAGTTAGAAAAGGGGGCGGATTCGCAATACGCTCAAGAGTAATTACAATTATTAATTCATTAATGTGCCTTGAGCAGATTTTATGCGCAGGTGTGGTGATTACGCATTAACTTAGATGGTTTATTTAAGATTATGCAGTTTTACTAAGCTAACGGCTTAAGCTGTCGTTTATAACCCTAACCCGTTGGGCGCCATTGTCATGCCTGGGTTCCGGGCGGAAGAAAAACGACAACTTAGCAAAAGGAAATATGATTATATTAATGCGAATGAGGGTATACACAGAATATTTGATCCAAAATCGTAAGATCACTCTAAATAAGCAAAGCTACTCCGCAGCTTCCTCGCCTAAGAGCAATAGTGACAAGTGGTAAAGTCAACGTACAATAACTAGAGTAAATAAACCGGAAACGGAAATAATACCACCGGAACTTTTCCGAAGTCCGGAGTTATGCGAGAAAAAATCTTACAACACTAATAAAATGACTGAATTGGCTCGAAAACATGCTGAATCCTAAATGAACCGAACCGGAAACGGAAATGGTGCGGATTAAGTTACTTAGGTAACTAAGTTAAGTTAGAGGAGACGATGCAGCAACGCCAACGGTCGAGCCAATTCAACCGAGTTTACAAATGCCCAAACGAGCAGTCTGGAAACGGAAATGGTATAAACAAAATTCATCCAGTATTTAGGTGACACATGAAAGGAACCTTTATGTACTATACGGGTGTCTAACTGAAGCGTAAGATTATAAAGAAAAACATGAAACACAAAAAAATCATACAGCGAAAGCAGAAATTGCACCGATCTTCACCCGATGCACTTTATTAATTTAATTTAGTAAATCGCCTCGCCGAGTGAGTAGCCGCTCAGCTGCGAGTAGGAGAAAATGGATCCTCTCATTGACGCGTCTCGGCGAAATGGGGAATTGACGGCCAGCAGGCAGTCCAAGGGGAACGTACGAAATCTATTTGTCTCTTACGGGGATGCGCTTCCCAATAATAAAGGGCGTTTCCAAAGGCTGTAACAACAGAGGAAACCAGAACTTTATCGGGTGGGTGTTTGAACGGCGGACAAGAAATACTATTCATTGAGCAGCGCAACCAATTCTAGGTATAGTGAATGACTTACCCCGTGACCCGTAGATATACCGACACTAATATGCACAGCTCACACTTAAAACTGTAAATTACTCCATATTTCGTCCGAGAATTCTGCAGGATCAACTAGCGTTTGAAATGATCTCACTGACTTCCGCTTTTTGACCAAGTACCCCCAACTCAAGAAATACGATTTGTCTTGAGCAATTTCAAAACGCCTAACGCCATCTATGAATTTGTAACAAAGGCATGACAAGGGTATTGACTATATTTCTATTGACATGTTAATTATGACATTACCAAAAACTATTGACATAATCTTAGGTATTATAAACCGTAGTATTCTGACAAATACTTATCCGACTGACTGGAAGATTGCTAAGGTGTCTCCGATTCCTAAAAAGCCCAATCCTGTACAAGTCTCAGATCTGAGACCTGTGAGTATTCTGCCATGTATATCGAAGATAATAGAGAGGGTAGTATGTGATCGGCTATCTGAATACCTGGAGGGGGCAGGTATACTACCAGGGTTGCAGTCAGGATTCCGCAAAGGGAGAGGTACTGCGACGGCACTGCTAGATGTAGTGGATAATACACTCGCTGCGCGGGATGTTGGCAAAAGCACCTTTCTAGTGTTGCTTGACTTCTCCAGGGCTTTTGACTGTCTGAACATCGCCCTCTTGTTATCTAAGATGAGTTATTACGGCTTGGACAGGGCTACGGTGGAGTGGTTTGACAGCTATCTGTCCAATCGTGAGCAAATCGTTGGTTTGCAAAAGATGGACGGGAGCACTCTCTTCTCGGCTCCATGTCCTCTGGCTCGAGGAGTCCCTCAGGGCTCGATCCTGGGACCTCTGATTTTCATCTTGTACAGTGCTGATATAATATCAGTCATTAAACACTGTAGGTACCATTTGTATGCAGATGATCTTCAGTTATATATTTCGTGCTCTCCTGAAGAAATACCGATGGCTGTGAGCAAGCTCAATGAAGATTTGGAGGCAGTGGCGGAGTGGTCCGAAAGGAATTGTTTGTCGCTTAACCCCAACAAGTCCAAGTACCTGGTACTGGGATCGACTGCTCAAGTCGTTGAGTCAAACAAGGCCCATCGGTATTCGGGGTGAGCCGATTGAACGAGTATCAGAAGCCAGGAACTTGGGCTTGGTGATGGACGAGCGGCTCCGTTTTGAGAACCACGTCGTCGAAGTTGTGGCAAACTGTTTGTATCGGCTTAAAGTACTGTACAGAATACGAGACTACCTCAGTGTTGACATGCGGGTCAAGTTGTGTGAGTCGCTTGTCCTGTCAAAGCTAAACTACTGTGACGTTGTCTATAGCGGCAGTTTACTTCGCAGGTCTGAAAGATTGATACAACGTGTGCAGAATGCGTGTGCTCGTTTCTGTTTCCGAATACCACCACGAACCCATGTCACCCCGTATTTGGACAATGCGAATCTGTTAAAGATGTCCGCGCGTCGAAACCTTCATCTTGCTGGCTTGCTATTCAATATCATTAAAACTGAGACCCCTGAATATTTGTATAACAAAATTCGGTGGTCTCATAATAAGTACAAATTCAAGACCAGAGCAGTAGTGCCGGCACATCGAACTGCAGCCTTTCGAGGCAGCTTCAGATTCGCGGCGTCAAAATGCTGGAATGACATTCCTCCTCCTATCAAGCTCCTTACCAGCAGATATGCCTTTAAGGTCAAACTTAGGGGTTATTTGTTGAGTATCCAGAAAACATGAACCTTTCTTTCTTTTCCAGCATTAAATGCTACTCCTTCTAATGCTGTCCTTCCCCTTGCACAATTCGAGGCCGTATTCTATATATGTACTAAAGTGTATCTAGTTTATTAGTAATTATTTTTCAGTGTATGTATGTTAATATATATATATATATATATATTCTATTAAGTATAACTTTTTTGTTCACGTCCGGTGGAAACTCCGTGATTTACCAAAGGCCCGTGCTGAAAATCAGTGCTGTGGGCAAAACCGCAGCGTATACTGAGCTCGAGGCCATTTTACCGCTGCATAGACATACCCTGGGTCCCTTATTGTTTTGGGATTATTTTTGTTCTTTTTTTTTCATATTCAATTGTTTGTCCGTTTTAATCATTGTTAAATGTATGTCTTTGTGGTGTTAAATAAATGTTTTTCTTCTTCTTCTTCTTCAATTAGTGAAATTTCAGGGTCGTCGGCTTCGCCGAGGAAATTGCTATTGGGTGCAAAGTTATATCTGCAGATATGTGTAAGTTTCTTCACTTTTTTTTTAAAGCAAGCTTTTAAGATTCCTCTTGATGAATATGCAACTTGGCAAGTTTTTACACAGGAAACAGTCATATAAGTTCATTATTGTCTGCCTCATAACTTTTTAGCCCCTAGGACGGTTGCGTCGTAAAAGGAACAATTTGAAAATATTAGGGGTTAAAGTATGAAATTGCCGTTTTATTGCAATAGGTTCTTTGAATTGACATAGAATCTTCATGGTTTGAGGTTTTCGTATGAAACATTTTTCAAATGGTTTCTATGATGTTCTTTTTTTAAAAAATGTGAAACATTTGAATATCGACTTTCAATTGTTTTTGTTATTCAATTTAGACAAGAAAGATGGATACTGCGAAAATTCGAGTGATTTTTGAATACGAGTTCCGACGCGGAACTAACGCGGCAGAAACAGCCCGCAATATCAATGCTGCGTTTGGAGAGGGGTCTACTAATGAACGCACCGTGCGATTTTGGTTTAAACGCTTTCGTGATGGAATTTTCGACTTAAAGAACGAGCCACGAGGAAGACCGCCCACACAGGTGAATAACGATGAATTAAGAGAGATAGTGGAAGCCGACCCTAGTCAAACTACCCAGGAATTAGCGGCATGGTTTAACGTTACCTTACCCACAATATTGACTCACTTGCGTCAAATCAATAAAATAAAAAAATACGAAAAATGGGTGCCTCATAATCACTCGAATTTTCGCAGTATCCATCTTTCTTGTCTAAATTGAATAATAAAAACAATTGAAAGTCGATATTCAAATGTTTCACATTTTTTAAAAAAAGAACATCATAGAAACCATTTGAAAAAAGTTTCATTTGAAAACCTCAAATCATGAAGATTCTATGTCAGTTCAAAGAACCTATTGCAATAAAACGGTAATTTCATACTTTAACCCCTATTATTAATATTTAGAACAAAAAATGTACAAAATGTACAGATAGAAAAGGAAACAGTAATAGGATTAAAAACCAAATAAATACACTCATGTTGCTTTTGAAGTTTTATTGCTTTTTTTGTTTCTTTAACATAAATAGCATTTATTTTAAATAACATTACGAGTTACAAACGTACAATAAGTATTGCACAATTAATAGTAATAAATAATTAATATAAAATATTTTTTTCTTTTATTTTAATTCTACTGCACCTATGTGTAAATAGAGCGGTACGTGTGACGGCAGCGATATTCAAATACAAATCGTAGTGCCGGTGACATGTTTATATTAGAAAAATAATGAAAAAAAAGCTTTGGTGTTTTTGGTTCCTTTATTGGTGTTTAGCGTAAGTACATAGGATCGGGCGGGGCGGGGGGAGGTGCGGGGGCCGGGAGACACGGCAGCTAGGGCGATGGCCGCGGCCCCCCCCGCCCGGCCCGCTAGATGACGCTAGTAGGCTGTCTACTAGCGCCATCTAGCGTCAACGTCGAGCTTCACTTAACTAGGCGCGGGGCTCACTCCGAGCTCATGGCGCGGGACTCCTGGACCAGGTAGACCTGGGAGCCGGGAACGGTGCTGGTGGTGACAAAGGTGCGGTGCTTGGCGCGGATGAGCGAAAGGTTGCTCTCGGCGACGTCGGCGCGGTCCTCGGCAGCCTCCAGCTCGCGCTGGAACCGCCGCACGCGCGTCACGGACTGCTGGGACATACCCTCCTGGGAACAAAGAGAGGCTGGTTAGTTCACTGCCGTTTAGGTACCCGAAGGGTGCTTACGAGATTGTCCAACAAATTTAAAATTATACTAAAAGAATAAATGAGTGGGTCCCCATACAAGAATTGTCCAAGTCGCTTTGTTTGTGTGCAGGAACCTGAGGGTGCAAACCGTACCACTACCAGATCTATTAAGTTATTCTTCGACTAGCGAACGTTGGCTATCAACTCTGCATATTTTCTCTTAATCTCTCGCTTGGTGGAATAATTCTGCAGTACTAGTGACTCATTAAGGTACCTACTAGAAGAAAATAAGACTGTAGTGATCAACAGCCGTACCTGTTCCTGCAACTGCCTCTTGTAGATGTTGACCTTCTGCGAGCACTTCTCGAGCGAGTCCTGCAGCAGCGCGATGTTCTTCTGGTCTTCCTCGCACTGGATCATCACTTCCTTCACCTGGCGCTCCTTCTTGCGCAGGATCTTGATGGTCTCGGCGTGCCTGCGGGAAAACAATGGTTAGTGAAAAATTATTCACCTAAAATTTGAAAAATGTGTTTGTACTATTTCCGGGAATGAATCCGCTTGTACTGATTTTGTCAAACAAACTGATTTTATGACGTTCTTTCTGTGTTGGTATTTCCTATTGCAGGTCGGTTATAATTGTTTCCACTTTTATCCGTGATACAATACAATACAATTGTGCAACATAAGTTCGGCAGCCTCCAATGGGAATCGAACCCACGAGCTCTGTTTTAATAGTCACCGTGCTAACCGCAAAACTCGACTAAAAGACTCGTTAGTGTAAGGGCTGCCTGACTAACCTTCTCTTTTCCTCGTCGAGCTCGAGCTCAATGTCCTTCATACGAGCCTCCAGCTTGCTGATGATGCGCTTACCGCCGACGATGGCGTTGGCCTCCACCTCCTCCAGGCGGACCGAGACGTTCTGAGAACATACGATGATAAATCAATAAGTGGGAAATCAAAACGATGACAAATCAATAAGTGGGAAGGAGGTAAGAATCACAGCATGTATATTTATAAATTTAACGGATCTAATCGCCATCACCGTGGGTCTAGTGTATATGGATGGATGGAGCCAGCGTTGAAGACCTGCAAATGGGAGCAAAATATGCAAATAGGAGTAGCCAAAGGATTACCTAAATTCCTGACATTAAATTTACAACTATGTATGAGTATTCAAGTATAGTTCAAGAGCATTTATCTCGTGTTTCTATTCCAACATATACCTAACATATGTAATGCATGAAATACTAGGGGCCGGTGAAAAAAAAAACGAAATATTGGGAGGATCATTGTTGAAAACAAAGAATGGGACTTCTAACTACAGTTTTTCTGTTAGTGCCAAGCGTTGGAGGATCGATTGACAAATACTGACTCATTCTGGTTTAGCTTAGGGTTTGATATATGTAATTCAACGAATCGAATATACGCGTCGAACTAAGAACCATCTCCTTTTTTGAAGTCGGTTAAAAAGTGACCAATTATTTTGGAGACCGGCCGCCCACGTAATCATCTGAATTCGGGTAATAAATGCTACTGCTGTAGTTGTGGAAGAGCGGGATCTCCTGGCACAGGTGTTATACACTTAAAAAGAGGTCTTATCCTTGTAAAATATGTTTCTAAAATTTTGTTTTGTAAATAAACATTTTAATTTTTCATTTCACTATGTTTTATTCGCCCTGTGCCACTTACAACAATAGCACTTCTTCGGTAAATACCGATTTGAAAGTATTTCATACAGCTCGTGACTCTGAAGTTTCATCCTCTCTCTGAATTCAGAAAAGTATTCCGAATGTGTTCGCCCTATGGAGGTATTCTTACCTTGACTTCGATCTCCAGAGACTTCTTGATGGCTTCGATCTTCACGATCCTCTCCTGTTCTTCGTGCAGGATCTCGACGGTGTGTTTCAGTTCAGTCTGCGAACGAAAATTTATATGCTCATGAATTTCTAACTCTGTATGAACTAGCCAAAGCAATATTTGTAAGGTGCTGATGATGGCACCTCTTTTTACACGATTGTTTTAATGGTATTGTGAAATTCCTTCCGTCTATCATTCTGGGAGTTTTGTGTTTTTGAAATAATTTAATAAAAAGGTCAGTCCTTTTGGTAATTGTTCAATTGATGGTTTGAAAACGAAGTATATACTGCTTTTTAAACGACAAACATATCACTATCTGTTCGTATAATTTTTATTTCGTATTTTATAAGTTTTTGTGTTTCTCTGTCTATAATGTCTATACTCATAATCGTTTTCTGTCCTTCTCGTTATCCATCAAGTAAGGAGTGGCAAGATTGGTAATATTCGTTCATTACGCTTGTAATTCGCTAGTAATAATGCATCCCAAACGCGTCCCACTATAGAGCACAGGCCTTCTCTCAGAGAGAGAGAAAAGGCTTAAACACCACGTCTGAAAAGAGATCTGAACTGCCTTTATTCCCGTACAGCTTAGAAGGAAATTGCTCACCTGCACGCGCTGGTATCTTTCGTCGGCCACTCGGAGCTCCTTGGTGATCTCATCGTAGTCGGAGGCGACGATGGCTAGCTCCTGCTCGATCTTGGCCTTGCTGCTGGACAGGTTGACGTTGATCACGGTCAGCTCGTTGATGCGAGTCTGGGCCTCCTCGAAGGATTGCTCGACGGCGCGCTTGGCGCGCAGGGCCTGGGGGGAGGGGGAAATAGTGAGTAATACTCGTTAGATAAATAATAAATGTCGTAAAAGCGTTATAGGAAAGACAATTTAATCATAGTCACCTTTTCAATACAATTTCGCAAAAATTGAGCATAATAAATTTCAACAAAGGTAATAGCTGTTTTGAGAAACTTAGCCCAAGAACCTTAGACTAGATAGTACTATCGCTAAAACTGCAGTTTATTGAGATTTATAGTGTAATTTATTTTAATTCCTGGTGATCCCTGGTGTAAAATAAAGAACACTCTGTCTATTTTACAAAAAAGAAACGATTTTATTTTTACTGCTATTGTTCATGAACTTCATGACAGCCTATTTTACTTAACTAAATAATGGAAATTCTATTCACGCGATTAGAAAAAAAAAGCTGAGGTCCCCAAATGACGCGTACCTGCTCGTAATTGCCCCGAATCTCCTCGACCTCGCCGGTGAGCGACTGTATCCTCCTCTGGGCTACTCCATACTGGTCCAGGGTTACCTGCAGCTGCCTCTGCACCTCATCGTAGTGGGTCTGGATCTCGGTGAGCTGTGAAGTGTAAATGAGTTAGATAGGCAGACTTGGTCTTGATCATGAGTCCCAGTTATCCATTGTTATCTAATCCTGACTATCGAATGAATAGTCAAACAATCGAAATGAACAAAAAATCGAATGATACCAAATATGTGCAAAGAAGCTGGTAAAATTTCAAAGTTTATTGCAAGTATTCAAGAGACAAAACATGTCATCTTTTGATCACGCGTACATGTTTGCTATATAAATACTGGATAATCTTTATGAACCCACCAGCTGCAAATGCATTCCTCACTTTTTTCAATTTAATAAAAACGATCACAATAAAACAAAATATTTTGGACGTCAAAATAGTTCCAGAATTAGTAGATTTTGTGAAAAAAAAGCTAAAAAGATGTCGATTCTGGGTTTTTACCTGCAGCGACTGTTTCTTGATGGTCTTCTGCAAGTCAATGTTGGTCTTGTTAGCAACGTCCAAGGAGAGCTCCAGCTCGGTGATCTGGATCTGCAGCTTCTTCTTGATGCGGGTGACCTCCGTCTTCAACTTTGTCTCGGCTTCCACTACGCGGGCGTTCAGCTGCTCGATCTCGATGCTGGTTTGCTTGCTGTGGGAACGGTAGAGGGTCAGAAAACAACATGGACTTTGCAACAACTCATTCCAATAAATTCTAACGTTAAAAGATAGTAATAAATTTGAAAACTTCTAAAGCTTGAAACTGTACCAGGTGAAATTAATGTACCTAGTTTCAAAATTATCAATCGTTATGATTGGCGTTTGCACTTATTGGCTTTTTTTATTTTACATTGGTCTCAAATTTAGTTTTGTTTTAAATAAGATTTCTCATATACTTTTGATAAAAAGGAATTTCAAATAGAAAGCGCTATGGAAGCACTACCGTTAGCTTGATGTAATGGTGTATTTATAGAGTTAATAAGATAAATTGACAAATATCTATAAAGCAATTTATTGTGTTAGTCAAGAATGTGTAAAGTTAGAATGAATAAAATCAGTTGAATCTGGTCCAAATGAAATCGTTTATTTCAAATAACTATTTTTGTCATAATCTAAAACTATTAAAAATAACGATTTAGTAATATAACTTAGTAATTATTGATGTAATTATAGCTATACAGTCTAGGGCCGTAACTGTACCTTTTGTTGATCGCAAAGTACGTGTTAATATTGTCCAGTTCCTTCAACGTGTGCTTCAGCTCACTGATTCGTTCCAGATAAGAATCATCGATGATCGGGATTTCCTGGTGGATCCGCACTATGCAGGTCCTTGGCGGACTTCTCCTAGGAGAGGTCTCGCGGACGGTTTGAATTATCTCTGACATAGTCTCAGCCACCGACCTTGACTGCCTGTGCGATTGTTGGCTCTCCATAGTCCTCCAACTCTCGGCTTGCTTGCTGTACTTATCGTAGGACCTCTTAGCACTAGAGTCAATTTTCCTGGCTCGGGCTTCATCTACATTCCTTTGGCTCTCGGTAAGCAGAACCTGTGCAATAGCGTTGGCAGATTTGCCTCTGTACATCTTCGCTTTGCTTCTCAAGTCAGCGCCGACCTTGGCCTCGTTCTGCAGAGTTTCGATCTCTCGTTCGATCTCTTCCCTTCTTTTCTTCTGTCTCTCGATTTTAATCTTGTCCCTGTCGACGCGCTTTTTCTTTGCTTTAGCTGTCACACTTTCAACACCCACGTGCTTCGTCACATTAGCCGCGGCCGCCGTGGCCACCACGGAGAAAGCTGATCGTTTAGCAACTCTGAAGTCATTGAGATCGCGCTTCGCTTGCTCCGAGATCTCCTGCGAGATCCTAGAAACGTCTTCCTCAGAGTATGCTCTGATAGGTTGGTCGAATCTGTACTTTTCTAATCCACGTTCGTTGTTCCATGGTAGGTGAGGAGGTTTGCCGGCATAGCCGTGCTCCTTGGCATTGATGTAATCTATCATGGGCTGATAGAAATTGATGCCGTAGCCATAGTTATTATCGTAGACGGCTGTAGGGGGTCGGTTCCACTTGTAGGTGGGGATTTGAACTGGGGCCATATTTTTTATGTGTTTAGGGTTTATTGTATTTAGGTCATCCCGACGTGCGGTGTCGGGCGCCGAGGTCGCGAATTTAGGCGTTGCACTCGCTCCGCCGTTTCTTTTGTATCTTTTAACAGCCCTGACGTGCCAATAAACGTGTGTCATCGTAACTTATTCCACCAATGGCGAGAGCGGATCTATTTATACTAGGTATTCATGCCAATTAATTTCACGCTTATATCCGAGATAATTTGTGTTTTCCAAGCGACGACCATGTATTTTATATGAAAGCACGCCCACGCCATATAAAATACGGACGCATTTTGTACCCCGTTTGCAATATGAAAGTGTTTTTTGACCTATTTCGTGCAATTTCTCGCGTTTTGACTGTCAATCAATCGATTGGCGTGAATCCAGTGGCAGAAATGTGTCATGGTTGTGATCTATGAAGCGTATGACAGTGTCACTCATTGGCATCGGCGGGGAAGCGCCCAGGTGCTGATGGACTTGCACGCAGTTCCGAATTGGCAGGCGAGGTGCCGAGATGTCGAACCGATCAGTCGACGGCTGATAATTGGTTTGGGCACATTCGTTTTCCGCTCTGGGAGTTGTGTGAGTATATTTACGGTAAGAACACCACTCCCGTTTACAATATCGTTAAACTATGCGATTGACGTTTTCCGTTTTCTTTATTGTATTTCCCCATCAGAGTCACTTTATCTAAGCCCTCTTGTAAATGCAAAAGAAACTTGCAGCACTCTTAGCCATAATTTTCTTTAGGCATAAATGCATTTCAATGAATATCTTTCGTATGTTTGTATGACTTTTACCATTGATGGGCTTCTGAAAGTCTGAGGCAGGTCTCAGAGGCCATCAGATTAAGCTATACAGACAGTTAATTAGCGTCAAAGTGAAATTAAAAATGATGCAAGTCAGAAACTGCACCATAATGAATCCGTTATTGTTAATGGTTTGTGGATGAATGGGTGGTGGATGAACTCACCGGATGGCCTCAATCTCCTCGTCCTTCTCCTGCAGGCGACGCTCGGCCTCGTGTCTGAACTGGCCAAGCTCGGTGGTCAGCCGCATCGAGCGCTGCTCCTCAGCTTTGCGGCCCTGAAAATAAGGTCTAAGTTACAACCATATCTTTTCAGAGAAAATAACAAGTTAGCTTTGTTGTATTCGGACATTTGCCATGGCCAATTCATGAATAAACGTGGTTTAAAGTTGTCTGAAGGTTAAGTTTCAAATACGAACGTTTCTTGTATGGATGTGAGTTTCAAAATTAAGGGGATCTATAAGTTCAACTAGCGCCACCAATGAAAAATAAATATATTCTTCTTAGGATCTCCAGGGAGTACACTAGCTCCACCGAGGAAAATAGTCATATCTTTTTTGCAGATCGAATTTGCAAGAAAAAATCTGTACAATCTCTCACTCACGTTAATGGCAGTTTTTAAGATCCATGGTAGTAAACCTAAGGCAAAAAACCTGGGACTAGATAGCATTGACATTAATGTTATCTACTCCCAGGTTCGTGATCCTAGGTTCTTTGTCGTGGGTCCTAAAATAATTGTTAACATGATTGAGAGATTGTACAGACATTTTTTACAAAAACAATCTGTAAAAGAAGATATGATTGCTTCATTGGTGGCGCTATTTAGTCCATTGGATAGGTACTTTTAAGATCGTTTTTCGAGATTCATCCGACACTTTTTGCAATAACGATCTGTAAAGAAAGCTACGATTTTTTCCATTGATTGCGCTTGTAAACCTCATGGAGCCCCTTAAGATAACTTCGTTCACATTTTATTTGAATTCAATGTCCGTTGGGATATTGGAATGGAATGCCCGCTAAAAAATACTCTGCATGTGTAAGATCTTTCGATGATAATGTCAATGTATTTCTACGAAAAACTAAGCGGGCATCTGATTTTATGTGTAAATAAACTGATAAACCAAACATCGGATATGGAGTTTTTACGTAATGAATAATGCGGTCCAGGGTTAAATAACTAACAATATTCGTTACTTTTCTACTATTTTCATTCGTGTGCGAAAAATAATTATAACATACTGCGATAGCTGTAACTATGAGCGAACGTTGGTTTCCTGACTCCTAGCAATGCGAAAAAACTCGAAATGATGTAATGACAATCAGTGTATTGCGTGGATGATTTCAATGCCTCTTTCAAAATTTTGAGATAATTAGGTAAATATGTGACGCACTCTAAATTCATCGGCATGTTATCGCTTTGTGTTGTTTTAATTCCTAAAAAGGTGTTATCATAATATGTTGATTTAATTTAATCCATCAGCTTCCCAATCCACGTCACTTCTTTCTTTCCTCGGCCATCGTCATGTAGCCGCCACGATGGACAATTTGCATGAGAACGTCGGTCTAACGCAGTGGTTCTTAACTAGTAGTCCGTGGACCACTGGTGGTTCCTAAAAGCACCCGATGTGGTCTGCGAAGTGATCTAAAAACTATCAAATAAACTACGCACTGCAATAATAATATTTGCAAAAAATATTTAAATAGTCACTCGTTTAAAAACAACGGACTTAACGAGCTGGCAGACGTCCCACGCTGCGTGGTCTCAACTCGAGTCCTTTTTACTCCGTCAGTTCCCCGACTAGTCCGCTGTTACTTTAGCTCGCTAATCTTAGAGTCTGTTTGTATTTTGACATGTGACATTTTGCAATCGTGCCGTCATTATTTGATCATAGCTTATGTCCTCGTCGGCGTATTTTTAGTCGATCTATCCGAAGCTCGTGCCGGCTGGCACATTGCAAGAGTCTATTTGCGTTTGAGCGGCTGCCAAGACAATGTTCCGAGGTGTACTTATGTCGTGCACATTGTAATTCACTTTGACTAACTGGCCGATTAATCTTTCCGTTTGATATAATTTTCTATGATCGGATTAGTTCGCATTGGGGGGAAATGCTATTCCAGAGGACACGATGTAAATCGGCAGCGGGGCGGATGGTGTGGTGATGCTCCCGAATCGTGCATTTAAATTTGAAAAAGATTGTTTACATTTTGTTTAATTTTATTTTCGTTTATTTAGTTTATCGGGCATATAAAACACGTAAAAATCTTAATATAACAGAAAATTGTATGTGTTCTAGTTTTAGCAATTTATTACAATAAACGAAAACCTACGCTACGGCTACGCGCTACGAGCTGCTACGAATATCGTAGTAGTCGGTAGTAGTCGTCTTTGACAAAATGTTTTTGCTCAAGTTTTAAACTTATTTTAGGGTTTGGGAAGACAGATGTTTGTGACTATATCAGCGCCTCAACGGATTAGGGTTTAGATGGATGTGATAAACAAGTATTTGTAAGGAGAAGTAAAGAGGTTCGAACCTCCTTACAAACTTCTCTGTAAAGAGAAGTGAAGAGGTTCGAAATTTTGCCGATACCTGCACTTGCCCATTAGCTCAGTTGAGAGAGCGCTGGCATGGTTAGCTAGAGGTTGCAGGTTCAATTCCTGGCATGGGTGGAATTTAGCCTCCATAAATAGATTTTAAAAATTGTCCTCAGCACGGATTAGTGCAACAAAAAGAATATAATAATGTTATAAAAGTTCCGTTTGATTTTTCTTCTGAGTTATGGAACTCTAAATACGAAACACTGAAAGAGGATATGGTGACATTGGTTTGGATGGAGAGTACAAGAATTAAAAAATAAATTACTGTAAACAAGGAAGAAAAATTAACAAACGAAATATACCGAGGAAAATTAGTTGGAAAGACCAGCAAGCGACACCCCAGACGGTCTTTAGTCGAACCAACTGTTACCAGCTCGCAAGCGATCAGCGATTTATGAATGTTGATGAGGCGAAAGAGGTTTATCATCATCGTGGCAAGTGGCCGACCCTGGTTTCTGCCTACCCGTCCGAATTGGCTACTTTCATATTGTACGATCACCTCGTTGGACTAGCATTCATACAATTTTTACATTCGCACAACACAGCCTTAGTAAATGGAAATTAGTAGTACTATGGTAATATATCATTTATCTATCTATCTAAATGTATGAAACCACCAGTCCGACGATGTTGTGTCGTTATGGTTATCGTCCAATGTGAAACCAGCCTGACAGGCGTGCGTTTATGGAAACGTATTTAATTTTCATCAGCTTTAGTCTATATTTAAACAAACCACAACATAACATAAACTCCCCGCTGTATCCAGGAGGGGTAGGCAGAGACTAGGGTCGGCTACTTGGACATCCGCTTTGCTACGATTATGTAAACAAATCTTTGATAATTAAAGAACGGGAAACGATAATAATCAATTAAACCCTTTCATTAAAAAAATTAAGTTGCGGATTAGTAAGTTGAAGTGGCAGCGGGCGGGACACATAGCACGCAGAACTGATGGCCGATGGGGCCGAAAAGTTCTCGAATGGAGACCACATATCGGCAAGCGCAGCGTAGGACGACCAGCCACAAGATGGACAGATGACCTCATCCAAGTGGCAGGAAGGCGCTGGATGCAGGCCGCTTCCAACCGGTCTTTTTGGAAATCCATGGAGGAGGCCTATGTCCAGCAGAGGACTTCTTGTGGCTGAATGATGGTTATGATTAAAAAAAGGACTGAGCCTTTGATAGTATTTAAAAAAACACTACCCAGACTGGCAGTGATTGCAGGGCACTACAGAAGGCGCCACAATAGGTTGAAGTAGTAACTAGACTTGACAAAGTTAGAATCGACCGTATTGTAGGCAGTTCACTGAGACACTACTTAGTCGGTACGGACATACCTATGTGTTGAGACAAGAAGACAACTATGCTGTCAAACAGGCGCTACGGACCCCAATCATCAAGAGAGGCAGAGGACCTCCACAAACGTGTCTGCCGTTAAACTGCGATACAGTTTGGCAGAAGGGAATATATTGTGTTACTTTGTCACTGTACTTAAAAAAATAGAAGAAGAAAAAAACTACCCGGTGATCCCCGGTAGCAAAGGACTTTGAGTGAACCAGATGAGCAAACAGCCAACCCAGGACAGCAAATCCCGACCGGGATGCAGCAAAGATAAATGAAAAGATACTCAGATTCAATCTGAATAAAACGAACTATATGTGTATATGTAGCGGTGGTAGCCTAGTGGGTGGAACATTGGACTCGGGAGCGAGAGACCCAGGGTCGATTCCCAGTGCGGGCATGGACCCATGACTTAATTTTCTAAGTTATGTACATTTGTGAAGTTATAGTAGCAATACCACACGCTAACTGTGAAGGAAAACATCGTGAGGAAACCTGAGTGTCTGAGCTGTTCACATACCTCAGCGCTTGAAATCGCCAATCCGCAGTGGGCACGCGTGGTGATTCAGCCCATATTCTCTGCATAAGAGAAGGCCTGTGCCCTACAGTGGGGCGTTTACAGGCTGCTTATGTATATGTGTGTATGTATATGGAACCCAAAAAAGTGAGTAAGAAGGTACACTTACAGCTTCCGCCTCCTTGTAGGCGGCCGTGAGTTCCTCTCGCTCGTTCTCAAGGCGGCGCAGCTCGATCTCGAGCTCGTGAAGACGGCGGGTCAACTCCGTGATGGTAGAGCGGCATTCGTGGTTCTCATCTGCAAGCGAAGTTCGACTTTAGTGCGTGAGTATTAGGCTTGTTTCTGTTTGAGTACTTGAAGACCTGTCAATTGTTGTTTTTTTTTTAACACAATTGTTTTCAGCCAGTTAATTGCACAATAATTTGACGTAAGAATATGGGTTTGACGGAGTGTTTGAAGAGTGATCTGAAGAACCGGAAGTGTCAGTTATTTTTCAGCGACCATTCTTTAGCAGCAATTATTGGCAGTGTCTTATGCTAAAGGCTTCCGATCGCAAGCAGGGTTTTAAGTTACGCCTCGCCTTATGAGAGCATTTTGATGTGATCAAATAATTAAGAACTAAAACTGGCACATCTTATTCGTTTTTTATTCAAACATTATTATTTTAACTCAGTGCGTTGCACTAATAAAGTTATTAGGAAACATTCCAAAAGTTTTATTTGGATTGGTTTGACAGCTATAATACACGAACTTCTTCTTACAGTGGCCGATAGCGGCAATCGAACCCAGGATTATGTTGATTCATGAAGCGTAATAACACGTAACTTATGAAGCAATAATTAATATTGATGAAGCGAGAAGAGTTTAATAAACAAACTTCATATAGAAAGATTAAGATTTTTCTTGTTGAAAATCGATTAAAAACGTAATTTGTTACGATTGTGCCAAAATTTCCGCTGTCTGCCCACCCCTACGGGACACAGGCGTGAGTTTACGTATCTTTTATTTCACTCAGCTTTAGTCCATAATGTCTGTAAAGGTGCTTGCACATCTTAAGTCATTCATTTATCACATTAATTAGAAAAATATTAATTCTTAGTAACCAATATAATTTAACATGTACTGGTCATGCATGTAGTGACTAGTGAACATTGATGAACCAAAGATGCTGGTCAGGGTCGTAGCAAGTGGCCAACACTGCTCGTGAGTTCATTCATTTCTGTTCTTCTAATTTATGCATGTAGGAGGTCTTACCCCCAAGTTTCTTGTTCTCTCTCGCCAGCTGGTCCTTCTGCTCCCGGGTTTTGTCAAGCTCGTGGCTGATGCGCTGCAGCTCGGTCTGCTTGTTGCGCAAGTCTCGCTGCGACTGCTCGTACAGCTGAACCGTCTCCTCCAGGCGGGACTTGATCTCGATGTTGATACGCTCCAGCTGCTCGTTCCTCTTCTGCAGCTCCCGGGCTGTCCCGTTTGCCTTCTCCAGGTCGATGATCAAGACCTCCACCTAGTGAGTTAAGGGTTGAATGAGCGGTTTGGTTTCGAAAACACATCTAAAAACAAACTGTATCGTGTTTTGATGTAGATATATCGGATGCAGATTTATAAAAAAATTGGTAACGTGAAGGTAAGTCAAAATGTGAGCTCCACTTTCCAAGCAGTTGATTTGAAATCAGGCCTCATGCATTCGGTCTTCACGCTAGGCCATATTTGTTTCCACTTTAAATTCCCGACAATTCAATCTGGCCCTCTTACAGCGTATTTATTATCCAGGCTGTTACAAATAGGTATGTCACATCTCAATGTTTTATAAGAAGAATCTTATGATCCTTCTGGCAAAATTTTCCAATAGCCTGATTGGAACGTTTAAAAGCTTCCATGATCCTGTCACACCTAAAATTTTCCAACAGCCTGATTGAAATGTCTAAATCTTCCAATTAATCTAATATAATTTGTACTTCTTAATCTGTTTTAATAGTGCAATAAAGAATTTTTACAATAATAATAATAATCATCATCATCAGCCCTTTGACGCCCACTGCAGGACATAGGCCTCCCTCGTGGTTTTCTTAACCATGAGGGGTTTTCCATAATCGCCACGCTTGGCAGGCGGGTTGGCGATCGCAGTATGTGGTTGGACTCTCAGGAAGACGCTGCTGCCCGTCTCCTGGTAATTTATTTCCTTAGTCGCCTTCTACGACATCCACGGGAGGAAATGGAGTGACGCTATTCTTAATCTGGCGCCACACGGAATGATAATAATAATTACTCATGTGTTACTAACCTCACTCTGCAGACGCGATTTCTGCTTCTCAATGTTGTTGATCTTGACGATGAGGGTCTCGATCTGCTCCTCCTGCTCCTGAATGCGGATGGAGAACTTGCGGCGGATTTCCTCGATCTCTTCAGCGCGGGCCGCGGACTCGGCCTCGTACTTGGAGCGCCAGTGTGCGCTCTCTCCGGTGGCCTTAACCAGCTGACGCTCCAGGTCCAGGCGCGCCTCGGATTCCTCCTCCAGCTGTACGCGGACGGACTCCAGATCGATCTCCACCTGCGGGTGTTGGAGATGATGTTACTTAGCGTGAAGTTTACACAAAAAAGGTTATTAAGGGAGTTGCGGGAACCGAAAGACTCCTTTTAAAAGGACTTTCTCTCTTATAGGCTATTTTTGATTGATTGATTTACAGTAAAAAAGATTTTGTGACGTATGTTGCAAGTTACAGAAGTGGAATTCTTTTTTTTTTTTTTTAATTTAACAAAACAACAAAAACTTTGTAAAATGAACACAACAAAAATTAAACTGACCGCATCGCCAAAATATTGCGACTAAAGTAGTCAAAATATAAGAAGCCAGTTTTTACAGCTACAAAAACCAAAGAATCTAACGTAGTTTGAGATCAAAAACATTAAAAATCTAAACTATGAGTAACTTTTCGGGTTACGAAATCTGTTTTTTTCTTTCGAGCGTTAAATAATATGCCAGAGTATGTGTCTTTTTATGTATTTGTTCAAGTAAATCCAAAGTAAAATGCATTTTTGTGTAGCTGTCAAAACGGACTTCTTACATTTTATTTAGCTATCCTAAATAAAAGTGCAGTAAATCATCGCGTAACCTAAGGCCTTGCAATCACAATCGATCGTGGGTATGCTCAGTGATCAAGCACATGCATTGTCTCTGAGTGACGACCTTGCCCTATAGTGGGACTTGTAACGGCCGCTTATCTTATGTTATATCTTAGTGGTACAACCCTCACCTGGTGCAGGTTGGCCTCGAGCAACGAGCGCCTCCTCTCTTCATCCTCCAGGCGGCGGCGCGAGTCTTCTAGCTGGCTGGCCAACTGGCTCTTCAGGTACACCACGTGCTCCATGTTCACCTAGAAGGAAACATCAGGAGGCTCTTAGCTGAACAGGTGTGCAATATCAATAAGGAAATTATTTGAATTGATTATATTTATTACAGTTTGCCTGTTTCGTAACTTGAAGTAGTAGGTGGAAAACATAGTGCAGTTGCTGCATTTCCATTGATAAAGGGCAGCACCACATAATTCAACGTTTCAAAGAAGTTATCAAAGATATTTTTATGTTCGTATACTTTTTTTAGAACTATTTTTCTGATGTCTATTAAGCACATATAAACAAGTGAAGTACTTACAAAAGTATAAATTTTAAAAAAGGAATCTCATTATACTAACCATCTCGGGTTTATCAGGAATTTTGGGTGAAAGTTTTGAGCAACTTACATGACTCCTTTTTAAATTGGTGTCTATTAAAACAATGTGCCCTTATTTTCAGTTAGATACTAAAGTGCTGTCTAAAAGTTGCTAATCTATTAAATCTTAAAAGGCGGTCATAAATCCTCACCTTAAGGTCCTGAACTTCCTTGATCAGCTCGACATTCTCCTGGGAGAGGCGTTGCTTGTGCGACGTGATGTCCACAATAGTGCGATTCAGCTCCTCAATCTTGATGTGCAGCTCGCTGATGTTAACCTCTAGCTTCTCACATGTCTTCACGATCGTGATCTTCTCCTTGGTGACATTTTCCACCTGGGCCAGGAGCTCATACACTTCAGCCTGGAACTTGGACTTCTCCTTCTCGGACCTGGCGACAAAGAGACGGATCGTGTGACTACCTAGCTGGGTGCACGGTGTATGACGGTGAGGTATGAGGGTTGTTCGATATCGCTCAGCATAACAGATCGCTCGGTATCGCACAGCAATGAACTTATAAGACTAAAAGTGCATTCATGTTTGTTGTAACTAAAACCAATATGTGTGGTGAAAATTTTGAAGGCTCTCAGAAGAATTTATTTCTTATCCAATTCAATAGACGGTGACAGAAAAGAACAGGTTTAGGGCAGAGAACTGTCTATGTATATCTTATATTGAAATAAAACGTATGCCATAAACTTGACCTCTTATGCCGACCTCACGGCAACCTGGTTCTCACCTTGCCTTGCCCTTAGTAAGCTGGTCGATTTGCTCCTGGAAGTCATTGACGATCTCCTGGTGTTTCCTCTTGAGCAGATGGGCTGTCTCTTCGGATTCCAGGTGGACGTCCTCCAGCAGTTTGCGGAGCTTGGTCAGCTCGGTGTCACGCTTTCTGTTGATCTCGAACTGGAAATTGAGGCAAGGGCTTTTCAAATTTCCGACCCCTTTTGCTCCGATGATGAGATAAATTTGGGCTGAGATATTCAAGGCCGCAGTTTATTCTCTGATAGCATTTTGTTTGACAAGCGGCAATACTTAAAGTTTGTTAGGCAGAAACATTTTCCTATAACAGTAGACGGTTTGTGTATGGAAACAAATGTTTTTGTTTCGTGTTTTCTGTGTAATGTTTCAAAAAACATGTGCAGGTGCCACGCCTCTAAACTTGGTAGTTGATAAAGCTCTATAAGTTTTGAAACAAACTTGCGAGTTTCCGCTCGTGAAACAAAATATTATCAGGATCCTACGTCTAAAACGTGTAAACACAGCTTTTGATGAATACAGCTCTGTTTTATCATAATTATGGTTTGAAAGAAATCCATCGGTATCTACAGTACCCTACAGGTAGATAGCTTGTCACAATATAATAGGGGCCATTTACACCAACACAAACCAAAGAGTGGCAGGTGGAGTCATAATAAATAAAGGGATTTATTGTGGACGTCGTACAGAATATAAAGAAAACATAGTTCCCTAAAAAATATAAATTACTTTCAATGGTATTATTTAAATTAAAATCGCTCTGGCAAATAATTTTCGCATAGCATTTCCTATTAAAGTAAATTCGCTTAGCTTTCGATTACAAATTAAAATTGATAATAGTAAAAACTCGGTGTTTTCAAAATATGTTGTTCAATCCAAAATTTTTTCTTCAGATTCAGTTTCTTCAGCTGTTGCTCGAATTATTGACAATTACACATTTCAAATATCTTTTTCTCTTTTCCAACTTGTCGTTTATTGTTCTGTTTTCATCATCTTGGGTACTTAATATTTGGTTGTGTTTGACCTTTAATTCAGTTACGTAATTTTTAGCTTTCTTTGCTATTCTTTGGTGATCTTGAGCTAAAAACTTAGCTTAAAAACAACTACGTTATCGTAAAACATTTTTTTACGACATTGCATACATCAAGTTTACGTCTGCAGCTCGTTTGCTTCATAATTTCCATCACCAGATGTTCGCAATTTGAATTAACATCTGGTGGTGAATAACACCTGCCTTCCGAGCTGTATTAGGTGATCCTGATGCAAGCTCGTGTCTGCAGGTTCCTATCGTATAATTACCTGACTCTCGGCACCGCCTTCAGCTTCCTCAAGGCGCTCGGAAAGTTGGATGACCTGC
Source organism: Yponomeuta evonymella (assembly GCA_963969515.1). Taxonomy (NCBI): domain Eukaryota; kingdom Metazoa; phylum Arthropoda; class Insecta; order Lepidoptera; family Yponomeutidae; genus Yponomeuta; species Yponomeuta evonymella. The sequence goes on from OZ018344.1 coordinate 22,705,884, forward strand.
ACGCTCAGGTCTGCCTTCTCCCTCTCAATCTGCAATCGAGGTTACAATATCAAGTAGACGGTACGTAAGCGCATTATGCGTTCAAAGTAGCGTATGTTATTGTGCTAGGCGTTAGAATGAATTATTGAATTATTGCCACAAACATGCTTCCATAACAATAATAGTAATTAAAGAACAGAGAAGTGTGCCTGTGACGCTGATACTATATCAGCGATTACTATTTCTATTCGAAATAAGAATAATTTGGAGAAGTGTATAGACAGTTCTTCTGAAACTAACTCAGTAGGCAATGGTAGGAGAATATCATACAAACTGTCACTCAAATCTTTCTACAGTAGATAATTAATAGTAAAAAAGTAGTTTGCGATACAAATACTCTTCTCTGTGGATTAGTTTTGGTCCTTATTTTATATATTATGCTCCGAATACTTGTTAAGGTTACTCTATTCCTACTGGGATTAGCATTTAACAATTGAACAAGTTTCATCATCGTTTGTTTGTTTGTTTGTGACAGTATATTGCACAAAATACAAAACTTTTGTGCTTAAAAAATAGGATTAACTTATCGGAGCTCCTTATTGGCCGGTTTATAATCACTTCTATAAATGATCCATCGCTAGATCTAAATGGAATAGATAATTAAAGAGAAAAGTGCATTTTAAGTTAGGCCCCCGGCTTTGTGTGAATACAACGTTTGAAATTTACATTTACAATCTGATAAATAACTGTAGTCAGTTATTTTTAGCGTTTCTATCTTCATGTTTGAAGTTGACTTTTCATAAATTGTTTATATCCTTCTCGGACCCCCACAGACCTACACCAATGAGGCAATAATTGCAAGGAAGTAATAAACATAACCCAATCAGATCACTTTTATATTCAATGCATTTCGTACTCTACAAAACTAGTCTCATTTTAGTTCGCGCTATTCGTGTATATTATCGCCCCTATTATTAAACAAACAAAAAACACAACTTCCAGTTTGTGTTGCGTGTAACAAAACACCAAAACACATTTGAAAATGGGGGGGGGGGGGGGTCCTATTCGTCAATTCGGGCAACATTTACTATGTGTTCGAAATCGAGAAAAAAATATCAAAATATAGATTAGAAAAACTGGAGTATAAATAAAAATAAAAAGTGGAAAACCCGACTGAACTTAAAAATATAGGACGTCAAGAGACAGATAATGATCTGATCAGATATAAAGAGACGTCGTCAAAGTTGTTAAGTTCAGTAGCAACGTGACAAAAAACCATTTTCCACTTTTCGTTTTTAGTCTTACTCCAGTTTCTAATCACCCCTATTCACTGTTCTTATTATTATTTATTATTTTAATACTTTTTTCCACAACGTGAATGTAGAAGGGCTTGCTTTATGCAAGAAGCATACAAATACTTCAACGGTAAAGCTGACATTTTTTTCGCGAATCCGAATTTTTCCTCATAATAAATATTATAGTTCTTGTTGACATCCCCAATTTATGTATATTTATGGAATTTTTTTTATATCCATCATACCTTTTATTTTCGCGAACGACATTAGAATTCTAACAATTACAAGCAACTCCAACTCATAGTGAAATAAAGAAACCGACAAACATCTTTTTTTACTTGGTTCGTTGGGACGGTCGCGTAAAAATATGAAATTATTTATAATTAAAAGAAGTAACATATTTCTTTAAATTATTTTACTCTTCTTAAATATTATTAATTGGTCTTTGATATTTTACAAGTTAAAAGGCAATTGTTTTGAACGAGATGCCGTAAAAAGTAGGAGATTTATTGTCGAAGGGCAAGATAAAAAATACCCGAAACCAGCGTGCGTGCACGCAGTGAGTAATTAATGATTACTCACTGCGTGCACGCACGCGAGTGGGAAACCTCGGTCTTTGCCTTCCATTCCGGGATACAGGCGTTCATTTATGCTTCCATTCCGGGATACAGGCGTTCATTTATGTATGGAGGTATATTTGTGCGTCAAAATTGTATTGTAAAATTTGGGGAATTACAGTTGCGAAAAACGTCAACGTCAATACTTATCGAAAATATCTACTAGAACAAATTACCTTTAGCATTTTCTTTGGCCCATGGTATAGGTAGTAGAACAATCCCATAAAGTTGAAGCTTTAGTACCTGAACTTTCTGAGGTTTCCATAGATAGGGAACGCTTGCATTCTCGCCGGTAATTCGGGATTTATATGATGTTATTGTAAAAACAGAGTTGCATGCGGAGAGTTGATGATGTTTGAGGTTAATGAGTAACCTATTAATGCTTTATTTGATGGGAACAAGTGGTATTTCATGTAAATCCTCAGTAGTCTCCAAGAACTATTACAAAGCCATCCAAGCCACCCCTCGCTCCGCAGTTATCTGAAAGAAAGCTTGCACCCAACAGTGGGCCATTTCTAAGCTGACTATACCACCAATGTCGACAGGTTGTTTGTTTTTATTTAGCTTTACAAGACTGCATCAAGAGTTGATAACATCACCAAAGTCACTGGAAAGCAACGGACAAATTTTTCAGGGGACCAAGGGGGTTGACCGCAGAGGGGAGAGGCAAAAGCCAGCAGAAGGTTCTATTCAAGGGCTGGATAGATAGATTCAGAGAGTAATGACTTAGCTCATTCTTAAGCCATCAATGATTCCGCTAGGATTCTCACAATTGGCGCATTCCCATAATTATGCAATAGCGGAATCCGACAGTCGGTCGTGCGGCTAAAAATACGAGACAGTCGTTGTCTCACCGCGGTGACTACCGCCCGAGGTATGCTCGGGGCTATTATTATCTATATTTCGATATATTGTGGCATTCTCGGCTGAAGGAAGCGTCATTTGGCCCAGTTTCAAAAGTGAGACCTGAGAGCGAGTGGGGTTTTAAGAGAATGCTTTCGCCTACTGGCTATTTATAGGTGTTCAGAGTTCGCGCGCGCGCCGCTGCGCATCCGAAATAGCCGCGACTCGCGGACACGATCGGGTGACGAGCGCGCGCGAACCCGGCCCACTCCGATAATGTTATTGATGATAATGATAATGAAGTTATTGCTCTCACACTCTATGTTTGTATGTTTTGCTTGGATGTCTGCGAGAAAAGGACTGGCGAAGTTTGACGTTGATGAGATGTGCGTGCTGTTTGGTTCAGTTGTGTAATGAGTACTTCAGTTAAGGAATCCATGGAGCACACCAAGACTTAAACGAAGTTAGCACAAAAGTTAGCACTGCACACACACAAAACTTTTTTAAATAAGAAACTTTTATAACTGTAACGTCCTTGTTTTACCACGTAAATTCAGCCCGACGTGTAAAATCCTCGGATTATATCACACACACACAAAAAGCTCTTCCACACTTGGTTAGTTAGCAAAGCACTTTACATCCTCATTATTGGAGGCACTGCATCCGGAAGTGTGATGTCACCACATTAGGGGTCGAGCGGTAAAAATAGCGCTTGCGCACCTGCGCGCCTTAGTAGGCTCGGATCGCGTTTCAGAAACGTCGTTGCAAATCTTACCCTCTGACGCAGCTCCCTTTCGGATTCCAGATCATCTTGAATCAGACGAATCTTGTCCTGCAAAATTTGAAAGGGGTTAAACCCTGCACTGCACGTATACGGCTTTTATCAGATAGCACTGCACAACGGACCTCCAGCCTCGAGAGAGCGCTCAGGTCGGCACTGTACTCGATGTTGACGTCGGTGGTGCCGCCGCCGCTGCTGCGGTACGTATATTTTGAAGTCTTCGCCACGGCAGACATGGTCGCAGGTTCGGTGGCTGGGCGCTACGTTACCGCTCAGGCGACGGTCGACTAGTGAGAGACAGCGCGCGCGGCGCCGCCGCCGGCCGCGCCGCCCGCCCCCGCGCCCCGCCCGCGCCGCTCCAGCGCCCTGGAGCACGGATCGTGTTACCACACCCCGCGCACCCCCCGCCCTAAGCCTTTTATAGGCACGCGCGCCAACCTTAACGCCTAAATTGTTCCTCAATTTTTTGGCCATTTTCTCACCCCTTTGCGGTTTTTGGTGGGGGGTCGTAGACGCTACAGATACTTAAGCTTTCCTTCGCTACGTCTTGGCGCTTTCATTATTTTTCGGCACATTTTATTTGATGCCGCTTCTATTTTGAAGCTCTTGATTAAAATGGTACCTGGTAGATCACTTTTCTTATTTTTTATAGATAAAAAAGATATACTTATGGATAGAGGGAAGTGGCGTACCTTGGGGGAGGATGCCTTGGAATACGGGTTGACTGATTGATTTTTTACAACGCTATTAATGATTCTCATTTATTGCAAACGGGGCGTTATTTTTAATAGATCATTCCAATTATTTTATTATTTATTTACTCGAGCGGCAGTCGGCAGTAGCAACGAACTTGCGTGTTGCCGCTATCAAAGCGGTATCACTGATGCGTTTCATTGGTGCTATATTTCTGTGCATCTATATTACCTTCATTATTGGTGCGGAGCCCAGTAAGCCAGTCATTTTAGCACTGTTTGACAGATTATTTTGTCCTCAAATCACCCGAAATTTGCAACCTAGAATCTAGGGCCAAAAACCTTTTTACAATTGACAATATGTATTGCAGTTTTCAGCTTCATTTCACATAAGTTTGTAACGGTGTAAACATTTTTACATAGTTTTTAGGGTTCCGTACCCAAAGGGTAAGGGACCCAATTACTAAGGCTCCCCTGTCGGTGCGTCCGTCCGGCCGTGTGTCACCAGGCTGTATCTCATGAACCGTGATAGTTAGACCGTTGAAATTTTCACAGATGATGTATTTTTATTGCCGCTGTAAAAACAAATGGAAATATTTAAGAGGGGCTCCCATACAATAAACGTGATATTTTTGCAGTTTTTTGCTCTATATAATTACGGCAAGAGGTAGACGCTTGAAATATTAAAATTTTGTATAGATAATGGTACGGAACTCTTTGTGCGTGAGTCCGACTCGAACTTGACCGGTTTTTTTTAAAACAAAATTTAAAATTAAGTCACCCACTCTAGATTTCTTTTGGAATTGGACTACTACTCCATCCTTGGAACAATACAGTTGTCATTACTTACAATCTACAGTTTTAAAATAAACACAGTTTAATGGTTTACATTTTATTAATCTACCTCAAGAACCCTCAGAAGTTATTAAGGAACACGGTTGGCCCCAAAAGGCTTCCTCGCGGGACCTCAAACTTTACTGGCATGAATTCGGTGCAAGTTCAGTAAATATTTACTGCTTGAGCCCTGACACTAAGATAGCTCCCGAACAGCTCTGGTGATTTACCATGTTCGTACACCAAAAGGCTATGCGATGCGTACGGAGAAGGTTCAAAAGCTTTGGCAAGCTCACCACGGAAACTAAAGTATTGCCACTTACCACGATCATAATACACCTCTTTATTTATATGAAATTATTTTCGTTCATTAAACAAGTAGGTTAAGTTGTTAAGCCCGAGTCATGTTATGATGGATCCACTGTTTTTAAGACAATAGTGCCACACCGACCATGACAGTTTTACCGGTAAATAGGTCCATTAAGCATTTGTAGAGAACAAAAGATAAGTCACATTGTTGAAGTATCAACCTTTTTACAGGAAAAGCCGGTAATAGATCCTTAAAGCTTTACAACCGTTTAAAATCCGGAACTGAAAAGCCGGTAATAGATCCTTAGAGCTTATAAATGGTGTAAAATCCGGATTGGAAAAGCCAGTAATAGTTCCTTAGAGCTTTTAAACTGTGTAAAAGCCAGAAAGGTACGGCCGGTAATAGCTCCCTAGAGCTTTTAAACCGTGTAAAAGAGTGTCATATTGTCAACATCTACCCTAGAACGCAATCTTAAAAGCCTTTTCTTATTAATCCTAGGTTTTAAGACGCCCGGTATGTCAATCAAGTTTATAATAAAACTTTTCACGCTATTGTTGTTGGATCCACCTTTGTTAATCGAGGTAAAGAGGAACAAAGGACTCATCGGAAAAGCTAACACGCACAAAAAGAGCAGAAAGCATTCATATTATGTCCCTTACCGTTATTAAAAAGCATTATTAATGTTGAAACCTTATTTTACTGGCCATCAGATATTGTGTTTTGTTGACATTGATTTGTAAAGTTGATAGACTTCATTACAAAAGGTTCTACGAGAATATTTGTTTCATTAGGTTATGGGAATTTACAAATATTCCTTTTATAAGTAATATTCTTTCATTTAGGGATCAGTTTTAACCTTTAATTTGTGTTTTGCAAATATGAGTGTCCAAAAATTGGATCGCTTTAATATTGAAAAACTACGCGGTCTCGAAAACTGGTTGGTATGGAAATTCGATATAAATTTGCAACTTACTATGCATAAATTGCAAGATATTGTAAAAGGCGTCGAAACTGTTCCTGTACCCCTAGAAAACGAGGCGAAGGCTGACGAAACTACAAGTTATCAAAGGAAACTTACCCAATATGAAGAACGCGACGCATTACTCCAATGTATCATCGGCTGTAGCGTCTCCTCAGAACCTAAACGTCATATACTCACTGCTAAATCCGGTAAGGAAATGTGGGATATACTTCACTCAGTATACGAGCAGAAGAATGATAGAAGACTAGACTTGTTGTATTGCCAGCTGTTCACTTACACTAAAGATGAAGCTGACGACATTGCCACGCACGTATCTAAGCTGCAGGCATTATGGCAACAACTCAATGACGAATTAAAGGAAGAAGGATCTCTCCCTCAATCATTGTTAATGAACAGAATTCTTAACACTAATGTGCATATCTTGGGTTCAAGAATGCTTGGGAGTCTGTACCTAAGGAGAACAGAAGTATTTCTACTCTTATGGAGCGTCTTCGTCTTCACGAACAACGTCTTGGAGACTTGGATACTATACCTTCTACTTCCACTTTTTCGTCCGAAAACGCTCTTTTATCAAATAAAAAGAAAGACAAAGTCAAGTGTTCGCATTGCAACAAAATTGGACATACTCAGAAACAATGTTTCTTGCTGAAGAAGCTTAAGAAGCGCAATCAGGGCAATGAAGCCATTCCGAGTGATGGTGATGCATTTCTATCTCAACTTGACGATTCAAATTCGAACTGGATAGTTGACTCAGGAGCATCTCACCATATCACGTCAAGCGCCGATTGGTTCAGAAGCTACACATCTTTCGATAACCCAAGAGCTTTACGACTGGGAGATGATCGAAATATGTATGCATACGGCCAAGGAATTATTGATGTTGAAATGTCGGTACAAGGTAAATGGAAGCGTGCGCATCTGAATAATGTTTGGTATGTACCTCAAGCAGGACAAAATCTATTCTCAGCTGGTTCAGCCTTGGATCATGGATATATAGAGATAGCTGACAAGGATAAGCGTGTCTTCAAAGATAAGAGCGGCCAAGTTAAAGCTACCAGTATCAGAGATGGTAATCTATATAAACTTTTGATGAGAGTGAAGACTGTTAATGCTTGTGTTGTCAAAGAAGGAACAAGCCTACAAATTTGGCATGAAAGACTCTGTCACCAAAATAAAAGACATGTGAAGGAAATCCTTACACGAAACGATATTAAATTTTCACCAGAACAATTTGACTGTGATGGCTGTGTATACGGAAAAATGACTAGATTGTCATTTGGTACAAGGCAACAACGAGGCACAAAACCCGGCGATCAAATTAATGCGGATGTTTGTGGCCCTATGTCTGAATTGTCACTTGGCGGAAGAAAATACTTTGTTGTATTCAAAGATGACTTCACAAAGTTCAGAAAGGTATACTTCTTAAAGCAAAAATCCGAAGCCAGTGTACTACCCAAATTTCTTGCTGAAATTAAAACAGCTGGTCACGTTGTTAAGGAACTACTCACAGATGGCGGTAAAGAATTCAATAATGCCGAAGTACACCGTGTTACAGAAGCAGTTGGCTTACACCACCGAATGAGTATGCCGTACACACCAGAGCAAAACGGCGCGGCGGAAAGAGAGAACAGGATTCTTGTTGAGGCAGCGAGAAGCATGCTATACAACAAAGACCTTCCGAAGAAGCTGTGGGCCGAAGCTATTAATACTGCAAGCTATGTACTTAACAGAACTGGACCAACACAAGTTGAAGGGAAGACACCATACGAGCTTTGGTATAATAAGCCAGCTTACATTGAACATTTACGTATTTTTGGCACGGAATGCTTTGTACATATTCCTAGTCAGAAACGTAAGAAGCTCGATAAGAAAGCTATTAAAGGATATTTGGTTGGATATTGCGGAGATAAAGACGGCTATCGTATCTGGATTCCTGAAAAGAATGACGTTATCATCTCAAGAGATGTATTGTTCAGATCAGAGACAGTTTCTTCTGACTTCTGTAAACTTCCATTTGCTTTTGGTGAGCATGAAGATCAAGGAACACCTGAAACTACTGAAGCACAAAACGAATTTCCTAGTCAGAATGTCCAAGATGAAGCTCAATCACCCGATACCACTGAAGTTGAAACCCCTCCTGAATTTGAAGAAGAAGTACGACACCGATATAATCTTAGAGACAGAAAATGTCTACCTTATAGTTCTAAATCTAGCTGTTATGTCTGTCTTTCTGAAGATGAACCTCAGACTTACAAACAAGCAATCGATTCAGAGAATTGTGAAGAGTGGTGTACTGCCATGAAAGAAGAAATGAACTCTCTCAAAGAAAATAACACGTGGATTCTAGTGAAATTACCTGAAAATAGAGTGGCCCTTAGCAACAAATGGGTTTACAAAATCAAAAGGAAAGTTGATGGTTCAATTGAACGTTTTAAAGCTCGACTTGTCATCAGAGGATGTAATCAAGAGCACGGGATCGACTACCACGAAACTTTCAGCCCTGTTGTTCGCTGGGATACAATTCGCACTATGTTGAGCGAAGCAGTTACTAGAAAAATGCACATGACTCAATTCGATGTGAAGACTGCCTTTTTATACGGCGACATCGACGAAGTTATATATATGAAGCAACCTGTGGGATTTGATGACGGATCAGGTCGCGTCTGCAAGCTAATCAAAAGTCTATATGGCTTAAAACAGGCGCCACGGTGCTGGAACAAGAAATTCTGTAATTTTTTGTCAAAGTACAAGTTAAAGCAAACTGACTCGGACCCATGCTTGTTCATCAGCCAAGATCGGCAACTCATCGTCATGATCTACGTTGATGACGGTTTGATCCTATCGCCAGATAAGACATGCGTGGAAGAGTTCCTGAGTGCCCTGACCGCAGAATTCCAAGTCCGCACTTCCGAAGTTGGCTGTTACCTTGGATTGCAAATTAATCGCCTAAGTGATGGGTCGATATTTATTAACCAAGAAGCCTACATAAAAACTATTTTGAAAAGTTACGACATGTGTGATGCAAACTCGGTACTCATTCCTATAGACAAAAGTCAAATGACATATAATTTGAACTACGACAATGACACGAGTGTCAAGAATTTTCATTACAGAGAATTAGTCGGAAAATTATTATATTTATCGGTTGTGAGTAGACCGGATATTTGTTTTGCGATAAATATTTTATCGAAACATGTAGAGAAACCTGAAAAACGCCACTATGCGATCGCTAAACGAGTCTTGAGATATTTAAAAGGAACTCAGTCCCTTGGAATACTATACAAGTCTTCGTCAGTTGGAGAAAATTCCTTCGTAGCATATAGTGATGCAGACTTCGCCGGAGATAAAGACACGAGAAGGTCGACTTCTGGTTACGTATGTCTGGCCGCAGGGGGAGCAGTGTCCTGGTCTTCAAAGACACAGAGATGTGTGACTCTTTCGACCACTGAGGCGGAGTTTGTGGCGGCCAGCCTTGCAGCACAGACGGTTGTATGGCTCAATCGACTTTACAAGGATGTTCGAGGAACAGAGGTCATACCCACCGTTTATGTGGACAACCAGAGCGCTATCAAGCTTGTCAAGAACCCAGTGTTTCATTTTAAGACAAAGCACATAGACACGCGCTATAAGTTTTTGCGAGAGCTGCATCAAGAGAAGAAAGTCAATGTCCTCTACGTACCCTCGAGAGAACAAGTAGCAGATACGTTTACGAAAGCTCTGCCAAAGGAAAGCTTTCTCAAAGCACGAATCTCACTAGGACTGGTGAGTAAGCCTGATCTGATGCAGGGGGAGTGTTGAAACCTTATTTTACTGGCCATCAGATATTGTGTTTTGTTGACATTGATTTGTAAAGTTGATAGACTTCATTACAAAAGGTTCTACGAGAATATTTGTTTCATTAATTAAGAACGTTTACAGACGCGTTCCCTCGACCATTTTTTCATCGACTTACGTTGCGAAATTGGTCTTTACGAAAAGTGACTTATTTGAATTCGAAAATCTGTAGCTTGCGTCGTAAAATAGCATAAAATAGGATGCTTATACTCCACCCTACTCTGATCACTGGATGTCTGTCATCAACTGTCAACTTTACCTACAGACTTAGAATAGCTACTACTTTGTACTTACTTTGTAAATGCTCTCAAATGTGCCAGCAACTTATCATGTGATAATTTAACATAAACATCATGCATTAGGCAAGTTTATGTGTCGAAAGTACCAACCGGGAACGCATGGGCAGCGGCGTGAAATGATTTGGTAAGTATTTCAAAATCATCCGCAAGCTGTGATACAGAGTCGCACCATTTATCATCAGTCTAATTCCAGCGCGGGGTAGGCAGCCGGAAAAGTGTTCCAGGTTTCGAAATACAAGATAAGATAAAAGTTTATTGTTCATAAAAAAAATGACGCAAAAAGAAACCTAAAACTTAAGTTTAAGATAGGATAACAAAAAAAGCGGTCGTAGCAGAGCCGTAGAACGCCGACCTGTCATTCGGGAGGTCGTGAGTTCGAATCCCGGCATGTACCAAGGACTTTATTTTCTAACTTACGTACATTTGTGAAGTTGTAGTAGCAATATCACTCGCTAATTGTGAAGGAAAACATCGTGAGGAAACCCTGGTGTCTGTGGTGTTGACATACCTTAGCGCTTGCTACGTACAATGGCCCAACTATGAGGATAAGTGCAGAAATCTCAGGTCTAACTGGAAATAGAAGATAAGATAACGTTTATTCATAAAATCATAGATAATCATAACAATTAATTAAGTAGCACGATAAACGTTTAAAATATTGCCGAAACTAAGCATAAACCTGTATTCTACAATATTATAGTTATCACGTCACGAAAACTTTAGATTTAGAAAAATTTTATCTGCTAGTTACAGAAATACTGTAAGTGCAGTCTTGCATTTTGTTCCAATATAGAACTTTAATCTCCATAATGCAAATTTATGTTCGTAAGTGACACAGTAGGATGATACGACATCCACCAGGGAAATACTTCCCTAAAAAGAAAGAATGTTCTTTGCGGACATTTGAAAGAATAAAGTATTAAAAGACTTCGCAGCTAAGATACCGGAGACCTTTCTGGAAAGCTCTGTTGCTCCGATTTTTCCACGCGGCAGTACTGCGGCCTGAATCGGCGCCCGCGCAGGTGGGAAAATATTCGGTTATATTCGTACCTGCCGCGAAGTGGGCCGAGCGGCGGGGCGTAGTACAGTAAAACTCCTGTGTCAAATAATTTTACTCTTTTATTATCTTATTTATAGTGTGCGTGACTTTTCATGTATGTGATATCTTTGCTCGGTTGCTATACAAGGTAGCCTAGTTTGGGAAAGAACATGTGATTGATTTGTATTGATGTAATTATTATTATTATCAATTCTAAAACTGGATGAATCTGTCGCAATATCCAAGGTGCTGATTTGTTTTCTTTTTCTTTGGAGGGATTTATTGAAAGGAAAATTCTATGTTTTTAACCTGGGGTATAGAAATGCTTTTGGAACATTTGACGCCGGACTTTTAGCATCTATTATAGCTCTTGCTGCTGTGATAACAGTGATAATGATGAGGATTTTTCCTGACATATTCATGCACACTCACACACCGACACTGCTTGTAATATTTCTAATTTTAATTAGTTTTACATTTGTTTAAGAGCGGGGCCTCGTGACACAGCTATTCCTATAGTTATGAGAAGGGTCCAGCTTTTTTATTTTATTTCTAAATTTGGAAAATATTATTTATTTATTTATTACTTATATATTATATCTTTGACCGCAGGCAAGTGTGTCTCATCCCTTAAAGTCAAACACGAACAAAGTTCTATCAAAGCCAACCTAATTCCGAATGGAAACATAAACGCATATCACGCACTATGCCTGTGCGCAGCTGCAACATCTACACGCAAACCTTGACTCGCATGCGTCAGCAGCGTTTTTACTGGGCTGTTTCCCCGCGAGCTTTACGCGCCCCCCTCCCCCCGCGCGCCCGTGATTCACCGCGCCACGGAAAATATATCTCTGACTCAAGCAGTGTTTACTGGTCAGCGCCTTTCGCGAGTTTTTATTACGCTGAAACGAGCTGCCAGACGGGCCGTGGTGCTCAGAGGAATGTTGCATAGACTTACGATTCGTGGTTTGCTATGACAATTCAATATACATTGCTAAGTCGATCAACCCACAGATTAACAAATAGGAAGACTCGGGTACACATACATACATACATAAACTTACGCCTGTATCATAGAGGAGTAGGCAGAGACCAGGGACTGCCACTTGCCACGATCCTGACAGATCACTTTCGCTTTCTCAACATTCATTAGTCGTTGCATGCCCGCACGCCGGTTTCGGGTACTTTTTAATTTTGGGTTGCACTGTAGGTATAATGTCATAATGAACTATAAATTGTAGTTTTATGAAACTGGACCTAATCCGGCATAAGCCACCGACTGCAAACCACTTGAAAACACACAAATATTTTTAATAAAAATGCCACCTCTGAAATGTTACCCGTAAGATATGACAAGAATATGCTTGATTATACACCAGAAAACTACAAAATAAACAGCAGTTGCAAAAGAAATTATACTATTGATGGCCTTACTACATTTATAATATACATTTCTTCCAGGCAAACTATTATATATTGGAAAGTTTGCCGGAGGAGACACATAGAGAAGATTTTATTTCACGACCAGAATAATATATATATACGTGTGTGCGTATACTTATGTCTTCTACTTGTATATTTTGGTGTTCTGGTGAGCAGGTTCCGACCTGCACATTTATTCTTAAATTTGTCATTCACAAAACTCGCGAATCGCGCTGTCATGCTACCTGCTCACTGAGTATTCCAGGCGTCTTGAAGTAGGTACCTAACTAAGTAGCGTGCTACGGGCCACGAGCGAATCACACGCGGCGTAGCCCCTCTATGACAAATGTCAAATGTAGCAGGTCTTATAAACTTGAAATGAAATGAAAAAACTTTATTGCAAAAAAATGGTTACCGGCTCCCAAACTAGGATTCCCTGTGCTATGGGTAGCCAGGGTAAAGTTAAACTATTATTTTTTATTTTTTAAAACATTTGAGATGCATCGGAACAATAACCGATAGATAACTTGTTTATGCCTTATGGTTGCTTTCATCCTATACCGAATGAAATAGTTAAAAATGCTTAAATTCGCTTCAAAATTAGTCTTGAAATATAGTGCTTTCAACATAAACCAATAAATACGTAAGTCTTGCCAAACGATGATGAAAATCGGAACAAAACCGGTGTCCTCTATTTAGCATTTTTTAATGTTCATCATCATCATCAGCCATTTGACGCCCACTGCAGGACATACGCCTCCTTCGTGATTTTCATAACCACGAGGGGTTTTGCCACGCTTGGCAGGTGGGTTGGCGATCGCAGTATGCGGTTGGAATCTCAGGAAGACGCTGCTGCCCGTCTCCTGGTAATGGAGTGACGTTATTCTTAATCCGGCGCCACACGGAAATTTATAAATTAAAAATATAGAATTTTTTTATTGTTCACTCTTTTGAAACATCGACATATCCACATGGATTTGTTTATTACGATATAACCATAGCCAACGGCCACACAGAAAGGATGTAGGGCGAGGGCGTGGAAAAAACGCCTCGTTGATCCAATTCATTTTCATACAAAACGTACTGAAGGGACTAGACGAAGCCCACACAGAAGAGACGGAGTGAGCGCGCGATTTCTATCGCAACGCATCGCGGCTTTTCCGCACCCCCGCCCCACGTAGACATAGACAACGTATGTTCTATAGTTAAGGGGCTCCAGGGAGTAACACTAGCGCCACCACCGCGGAGAAAAAAACATATCTTTTATTACAAATCAAATTTGCAATAAGTGTCAGTACAATCTCATGTTACCTTTTCTGGCGTTAATGCTATCTAGGCCTAGGTTTTTTGCTATCGGTTCAGGGCCGTGAGTCCTAAAAATTACTGTTAATATGATTGAGAGATTGTACTGACACTTTTTGCAAATTGGACTTGTACAAAAAGATATCATTATTATTCTCGGTCGCGCTAGTGTTACTCCCTGGACGCCCTTAAGGCTGCTTTTTTCAAATTTTACTGTTGTGGCAGTAATCGAATATTGTAAGTACTCGTTAGGTTGGTGTGGTCAAAAACCCATATATTCATTATGTCTTTTTATTTAACTCAACATGTACCGCACACAACCGCAGACCACACAGAACCTTTGCACCCCATCGATAAACAGTTCTTTGGCATCGGTTGTCGACAGTTTATCATCATCATCATCATCATCAGCCACTTGACGCTCACTGCAGGGCACAGGCCTCCCTCGTGGTTTTCATAGACATGAGGGGTTTTGCCATAATCGCCACGCTTGGCAGGCGGGTTGGTGATCGCAGTATGCGGCTGGAATCTCAGGAAGATGCTGCTGCCCGTCTCCTGGTAATTTATTTCCTTAGTCGTCTTCTACGACATCCACGGAAGGAAATGGAGTGACGCTATTCTTAATCCGGCGCCACACGGAACTCTCGACAATTTATCAATCACCTCTTATCTGAGCGATTTAGGACAACATACAGTTTCAAACGCTGTTAAATGACTGAGATGTCATAGTTTTTTTTACAAATAAAAAAAAATTTATATAACACAATCAGTTATCCCTGTGCTATGGTAATTAGAAAGGCTATCACAAACATGGAAAACTTTGAGACCATTTGTAAAAATTAAAGAAAGAAGAAAAAAGGAACACATTTATTGGGACAAATTAACACATCTCAAGAAAGAAAAGGCATAACAAGTAACATAAACACAAAGGAAAAACAAGTCACATCAATTCAAAGGAAAAACCAGTCACATAAAAATAGAGTCCGGCGGCCTCTAACGGGAATTCAACCCACGACCACTGAGTTCATAGTCTAGTGTTTTAACCTCTAGACCAACGAGGTGCTCATAGTTGAAACTATATCGATGTCCATGCCAAATTACCGTGGAACATTCTGTTTGTTGTTGACCCAAATGCTTGCAAACTTATTTTTAGGCAAAAGCACATCGACTCATTTCTTTGTTCGGAGCGAAAATAGGTCCTATGAGTAACGATGTTGTGATGATTTCACAAATACACCCTGAAAATAGAATATAATATGGGGTATTTTTTAAAGGCGTTCAATTTAAAAATAAAGGGATATTTTTCATCCCAACATACATCTGAACATAGGGGGTTTTTGGCCATCTATACAACTTTGAAGGCCAAGAAAAGAAGGTATTAAAAACTGTGGTAGTGGTTTCTGAGTTCTCTGACTCAACCAGTTGTGCATAGTACATAGTTGTGCCGTGGGTCCGGGTTGAGTCAGCGGTACCTCAGTTGTGTAGGCGGGAATCAAAAAAATACCTACGGCACAACCAGTTGAGCAGATCAGTTGTACCGTGGGTTAGGGTTGAGTCGTTGGTGACTTAGTTGTTTAGAAGGGAATGAAAAGTACCCACGGTACAACCAGTTGAGCAGAGTAGTTGTGCCGTGGATCCGGAAGGTTGAAAATGGCGAAAGCTTCTAAATATCGAAAAAAAACAGCTGTAACTTACGTGTATCATACTAAGTTAGCACTTGCGCTAGTTAAAAGTATGGTTCAAGAGGTTCTGTAGATGGACTCGGAAGCGAGAGACCCAGGTTCGATTCCCAGTGCGGGCATGTAGTTACTTGTCTTCTAAGTAATGTACATTTGTGAAGTTAACTGTGAAGGAAAACGTCGTGAGGAAACCTGAGCGTCTAAGCTATTCACTAACCTCAGCGCTTGAAATCGCCAAGCCGCGGGGGGCACGCGTGGTGATTAAGCTCCCTGAGAGAAGGCCTGTGCCCTATTGTGGGACGTATAACGGCTGCTTATGTAATAGGTTCTGTAGAGAAGAGGGCTATCAATCTTACCTAGAAAATTCTCTCCTCTTTCACAAATCCATTTCACAAATGATGGAGATTTTTCAGAGAAGATCGAAGAACTTATGCACAAAGACTGCCACAAAATGTAGAGTTAGTGTTGCTGTTACGTACTAGTGTTGCTGTTACGTACTAGTGTTGCTGTTACGTACTAGTGTTGCTGTTACGTACTAGTGTTGCTGTTACGTACTAGTGTTGCTGTTACGTACTAGTGTTGCTGTTACGTACTAGTGTTGCTGTTATGTACTAGTGTTGCTGTTACGTACTAGTGTTGCTGTTACGTACTAGTGTTGCTGTTACGTACTAGTGTTGCTGTTACGTACTAGTGTTGCTGTTACGTACTAGTGTTGCTGTTACTTACAGCAAACACTCATGTTTGCATTATCGCGTCATAAACTGAGGCGATAAAGTATATTTTAGCCTTTAACACGTTGCGGCCCGCGGCAGTGGAATGTTGTTGAAATAAGCACGAAACGTTTTGTGTATTACCTCAATAACATACATAAAGCGCGTGTATCGTGATGTGTAGACAGAGACCATAAGCTACCTATTTCAGCTTAGACTTGCCTGTTGGGATGCTAGTCACCTGATCACAAACGTTGGGAATTCGCCCCACCGATATAAAATAGCAAGAGTTATTATTAGAAATTATTTGACGAGAGGCGAAGATGTAACATGAAAACAGCACTTTTTTCTCAAAGTTTAAGAACGAACTCATGGTCAAAAGCCAGTAATTGCAACAGTTTTTGAAACATTATCTTGTTCTTAGTCATCTAAAAGTTTTTTTTTTATATACTCGAAGGCGAAAAACATAAGAAAAATATCTTCTATCGAATTGTGAGGCAACCCTGACAACACGTGGACTCACTGAATGACTGACTGATGTAGGTATCTATACGTTTTCTTGACATATTATATTTCTGTTAAAACTAACAAACGGGACTATCAACTGTCACGATTTGCTATCAAAAATCAATTTCCACGTACCAAATAGAACCTTAGGGCACAAAAGCATATTTTTAGTACCGCAGGCTTCAAGAAATTACAGAAGCAACGCCTACTTATTGAGAGCTTGTTCTGCTTTTAATAAATTAATCAGAGACCCGGACACGGACATTGATATTAATGACGACAGTATTGCAGCGGTTAGGCGACGGCTAACTGCGAACTTTTTTAGGAGTGAGTGAGTAGGCTCTCTTCTCATTACTTATGTATAAATCTTAGCTATATATATTTCCTTTTGAAATGCTTAAATCTAAATTTTTTCTATACAGACACCCGTTTTTGCGGTGACTTAATTGTTAGTTCTTCTTAACTACTAGTTTTAATATTTTGTTGCTATCAGTGGAAGCCTGTAAATGACTTTCTGTTCTCATATTTTTAAATAGTATTAAGTTATATAATGTCAATGGCTTTCCTAAAACTAAATAAATAAATAAATCACTCCTGAATATGTATTGGAAACTTGTGGAAAATGTATGAACGGCCATCTCATGAAGCCGATTTAATGAATTTATAGTTAAACTTTTTTGTTTACCGGCCGACTACACACAATTTCGGTATGGGGGCCACAAGGTTAAAATCCGCTGTCGGTTGCTCAAATAAGACCCGCTACGCTTTTCGTAGAGGAGCTACGCCACGGTTGCTACGAGTACGCTCGTAGCGCGTAGCATGCAACTAAGTTAACTACCTCAGTTCGCTCCACATCAAAGCAATAAATTGTTTGCGAAGTTTGCGTAAAATTAATTGAAAATAAGTAGAATTTTAGATCCCGCAATAAAGCCACCGAAAAATTGCTTTCGAAAATTTGTCGAACAATCCTCAAATTACTGGCCACATTCAGTGTGTTATTGGTGAAATATAAAAACAGTTGCAAACAAATGTAGGCCGTCGGTTGAGTGGGATAGGACTAATTTTTCAATATTTCTATCAAAATTCCAAACTTTTACCTGCCCAAATGTCTTCTATGCAGCAAACCGTTATAAAACGACCTACTTATCGAAGCATGAGGCCATGTTTAATCCGTAGCGCATAACTCAATGGCTCATTACCGATAATTTGTCTGCGTGACGTCGCTGGGAGTTCGCGTGACATGTACTAGTAGTGCCCTAATCCTCGAGATTCAATTGGGCCTTTTACATAATAAGTATATATCATTTATTCAGCGTCTAGCGGCACTAGCCTACACAAGATAAGTGAAGTAAGGGGACCTCTCAGACTATTTTTAGACGGCGTAGGTTTGACCGGCACCTATACCATCAGATACGTACGGGGCAGAAACGTGGACTCTGACGGTAGAACTAGTCCACCGACTTAAAGTCGCGCAGGGAGTCTCTATAATGGATCATATAAAAATAACACTATTCGACCAATCATGGGCAAAGGGCTGGTCGCAACTGCCGGAGAACCGATGGTCGATGTGGTACAAAAGTCCTCGAACTCGCAACGTAGGTACGCAGCGTAGGATGCCCACCAGCTCGCCGGATTGAGGATCTGAGGCAGCGCAGTGCAGTACATATTATATGAGTTCATATTGAGAATTTTCTCCCTCGCTCAATGATTTAAGCGAATATGACCTTTAAATTCGAAGTAAGTACATGTAGGTATTGTAAAAATATATCTTGAAGTCGGTACCCAAAATGTATGTGCTGGTCAGGGACCAGTGGTCATGTTAGTTGGCATCGGCTCCAAATTATGCTTCTACAATACTTACATGTGTGAACCTATTCTGAATTAAAGGTCATATTTGTTTCAATTATTTCTGTTTTTAGTGCTACAGTGTTTTGAAGTCGAGTCGCATTTATATTTTGTTTCATTTCATTCACGCGCATCCTCATGAGATTACGAGTATGCATACATAAGCAGCCTAAATAAGTCCCACTGTAGGGCACAGGCCTTCTCCCAGGGAGAGAGTATGGGCTTAATCACCACGCGTGCCCACCGCGGATTGGCGATTTCAAGCGCCGAGGTATGTGAATAGCTCCGACACTCAGGTTTCCTTACGATGTTTTCCTTCACCGTTAGCGAGTGGTATCGCTACTATAACTTCACAAATGTAAATAACTTAGAAAACAAAGTTATAGGTACATGTCCGGGCTGGGAATCGAACCTGGGTCTCTCCCTTCTGAGTCCAATGTTATCGGCTACCACCTCTCCCCACATGGCTACCACCGTGCGAGTAAGTGCCCGCAAATGCGTTCAGCCATAACCTTACTCTGTCACTTACTTATCCCTATCTTGAAGACCCTCATCATGGGCCTTTATTCAAGATCTCAACATGCTGCGGTTTTGCAGCCCTTGAATTCTTCTGTTACCAAGTCACAATAGTTTCTCGTCCGGGAAGAGTGGAGACAGCTGCTTTGACGCAAATATCAAGCGTCGCCGCACAGAGACGCCTTAATTACTCAATATTTAACTGAGACATTTAGCGGCACATTAATTAATAAACATGCCAAAATTGTTCTGATCTAGATTGGTGTCTGCAACAAAGTAGGAATATATGATTTGGCTTTCGAGACTTGACGTTTAACTTTATTACTGTCACTTGTGATAATACAGTATTTGACACGATCAACAATAAATTATTTCATATGCTTAGGTTACGGTAAAAGAACGTGTAGATATTAGATGCTATTAGTAACTATTGTAAAACACATATTATGATGTATTTTGGAAGAAGCCTGGCTACCCATAGCACAGGGAATCCTAGTTTGGGAGCCAGTAACCACTTTTAACCCTTTTCTAAATAAAGTTTTTTCATTTTTTTTTTTTTCATTTTCATGCTAGATTAAAACAAAAATTACCAAATATCTCTTAAAATGTATCTCTTTTAGTCAATTACTAGTTATTACAAATTTTAAATAGATTGAACATAAAAAGAGTGCTCTGAAATGTGACGTTATAAGCAAGTATTTTCATACAAAATTCCGTTTTAAAAGTAACTCATTTGATATTTAGTCAAATACCCAATTGTAATAATATTTGTTTCAACTGTGCCTTGGGTGTAAACAAAACTTTTTTTGTAATACTATCGAAGTGACAAAAATTAATAATTTTAAATTAATGATATAAGATGTTCAATGAATTAGATAGATGAAGGAAAGACGATGATTGAAGATGAGATAAGAATGAGCCAACAGCTAGTGAGAAATTATTGCTTTCCGCAATTGAACGATTTGTTTACATCTAGGGAAAAGCTGAGTAAAATAAGATACAATTTAATCTCTGACAATGTTGCTGAATTTGGTGTTACTTTTCTGTTCTCAAGGTGAAGAAAATGACATAATTCGGTTATAATTCAGTGATCGGAGAAGGTAAGTAGTTTTTAATCAATAACTAAATATTTACAATAACTTTATCTTTTATGTGGCCTCGACTGTGCCCCACTGTTGAGCAAACGCGTCCTCTAGGGGTCTCCAGTGCTGCCTATTTGTGGCCACCTCGTGCCAACCCGGTAAAAAGGTCGTGAGACCATCTGACCATATCCGTTTCGAATAATATTAATTGAAAATTACTATTGTCTGTAAAAGAAAACATCGTGAAACCTTATTATGTAAGTGGTTTATATATCGCCTGTCACCATAAGAAAGGCCGTAACTGCCTCGAAGTTAGGTTGGACTAAATTTAGCTTTAGTAAAAAGTGACACTTGAGGCGATTCTGAGTATTTCTGATATTTTTTCTCATCGACGATGTTTATTTTAAAATTATAATTAAAACACATAGTTTGATAAATAGAGAGATAGATGAATTATATATTATATACTAATTTATTGTGTCATAAGATATTTTCATAGATTTAAAGTTTTATTAATTATCGGCAGATTACCTTTTCTTTTTAGTAAAAAAAAATTGATTAAATTGGTACATACCTAAACGAAAAAGACGTAATTTGATAATTAGAACTTTTATATCTAAATTTATTGTTAATTGCGCCTTTGTTCAGTAGTAATGAGTTCTCAGAGACTAAAAAGTATGAATATTTGTCGCTATTGTTTAGATTCACCTTTTTTGCAAATAACTATTTACAGTAGGCAAAGTTTCCAAAACTTGTGGACATAAAAATATAAAAGAATCTTGACCTAAAAAATCATAAGTAACTGATTAACCTCATTGTGATCAGAACTTAACATAACAGCATAAGGATATGAAATTAATAGGTTAAAGATAGAAAGTAAACTTCAATATTGTAACAGCAAGTCAATATTCACACCCTTGCACTATTTACGTTTTTTACACGGTTATACTATGGTTTGATATGTGCATAATGGTGTTAGGTATATTTTTCGTCGTTTTATATTGGTTTACTTTACCAGTCCAATCCAGACCCTACACAATAAAAATGTTTGCAGGTTCTGCGCCTTGATGTACATAGTTCTAATATTTTTCTCTGCATCATGCCTCAGATATCTACGCAAGAAAATATTCACTATTTTTGATAATATTTCACCTCAATACGGCACAGCCAAGTAAAAAAAATCCACTTTCTATAAATCACACCTATTGATATTTACAAAAAAATATACATAATCAAGGTGCTGCGTTATCAATCAGGGAAACAAATAATGCAAGAAAAAACTCACATTAACCAAAACTACTCACGCGCCTGTTGGATGCTAAGCTTAAAGCGTGACTATAATCTCTGGTGGAATTTCCTCCCGATCTCTTGAAAATACTAAGATGAAAAGCCGTGACATGAGAATTACGACTTTTCAAATTAGTAAGTAAAACGTTTTTACTAATATTAATAACCCCAAAAAGGAAATTACGGCACTTCACTATAAAATTGTATCATTAAGAGGTAAAATTACGCTCTTTAATTTTAACGTATCTTCGGTTTAAAAAGGACATAGGACATAGGCCTCCCTCATGGGTTTCCAAGCTTCCCGGTCTGGTGCCGCCCGCATCCAGCGACTCCGGGCTACCCCGCCACGCCGTGTACATTACGTACACAATTATTTAATTCATAGCGTATCCTAGTTTAGGACCAGCAGCCTAATTATGCTAATTATGGCGTAATTGAATCGTGTGATTTTAAAAAAAACACAAGTCACATCTGTTTTTAAAATAACACTGGTCCATTTTTTTTATTAAATTATTTACACCTACCTATTGATTTACATTAGAAAAAAAAATTGTAGTTTATTCATACAGAAATCAATATAATTTGCTAAAATATTGCTGTTGTAGATATTAGTATTTGAATAAAACAGTTTTTTCTATTTCCTGCAAAGTTGTAATGAAAGGACATGTGTCGTTTTAAAATCACACGATTCAATTATTTCTGATTCTTTTTTTTGGTTGTACAATAACGAGTCCTCTATATATGCGCACCAATTCTTAAAGGATTCCTAACGTCTAGTTGTCAAATTCCATATACCATTTCAACAAACAAAATGTATTTTTCTTCGTCAAAATAAATTAGCCCACTGCAGGTAAACAGGGATTACGTGGCAGATATTTTTATGACTTCGCAAATATGTTTTTGTTTGGTAAACACCAAGGCTTGGAATCGTATCTTGGAACGCAGAAACCTACGTATTATACTATTATAGTTATTTACACAACTAGGGCCGTAAAATAAAGAAAGGCCGATATTGCAAAAGTTTAAGGCCCGAGGCGCAGGCGAGGGTCATAAATATGCGATAGAGGGCTTTCTATTTTACAGTCCGTGTTGTGTACACAATTTTATGTCGTCACTTGGCCTCAAAGTGGATTTTCCCGTGCGGAAAACCCCGCTTTTTGGCCAGGTATGGCCTAAAAGCTATTTTTACTTAACAACATAACATAGACTCATGCCTGTATCCCCAAGGGTGAGGCAGAGACTAGGGTCTGCCACTTGCCACGATCCTGACAGATCTCTTTCGCTTCATCAACATTCATTAGTCGTTGCATGCACGCACGATCGTTCTGGGTACTTTTTATCTCGCCGAATGCTAATACATACCTATTTGGTCGAAATTCCACCGGGGACGTCCCTGCCGGCCCTTCCACATACATCTGCTCGATGTGTTTGTTTTGATCTTTCTTCCTTCATCCTCTCCACATGTCCAGACCAACGTAACATTCCTTTCTCAATTCTAGTCACTACATCCTCTTTCGTAAAAATGTAAAAATATTTACACATTAATGCCGCAGGTAACTATAGAATGAACAGCTAACATCATCATCATCATCATCATCAGCCATTTGACGCCCACTGCAGGACATAGGCCTCCCTCGTGGTTTTCACAACCATGAGGGGTTTTGCCATAATCGCCACGCTTGGCAGGCGGGTTGGCGATCGCAGGATGCGGTTGGGATCTCAGGAAGACGCTGCTGCCCGTCTCCTGGTAATTGATTTCCTTAGTCGCCTTCTACGACATCCACGGAAGGACAGCTAACATATTATCGTCATATCGAAGATTTATATAAGTAAAAGTTATTCGAATTGATGAATGGAACCCTCAATTTTCCTGTGTCGCCAAAACCTGTGCAACAAAATCGCCATATCGAACAGCACACGGAAAAGTATGCTTTACAAAACAACTTTTCCTATGGAGACAACTCTGAAATTGCCTAAAAAATACCAGCTTAAGTATAGAACCACTGATACATTTTAGGGTTCCGTACTCGAAGGGTGCCAATCGGGACCCTTTTAGAGTATCCGTTGTGTGTCTGTCTGTCTCTCCGTCTGTCTGTTAGTCCGTCCGTCCGTCCGTCCGAACTTTAAAGGGCTCTCTCTATCTTTGAAACCGTAATAGGTAGCCAGTTGAAATTTTCACAGAATATGTGTTAAATTACGGCGCATCACCTAACAAACAAAAAAAATTTAATAAATAAAGAAATAAGGGGGGTTTCCATACAACACACGTATTTTTCGTTGTTTTTAGGATTCCGTACCCAAAGGTTAAGGGACTAAGACTCCGCTGTCAGTCCGTCCGTCCGTCCGTCTGATACCAGGCTGTATCTCATGAACCGTGATAGTTAGACTGTTGAAATTTTCACAGATTAAGTATTTCTGCTGCCGCTACAACAAAAAATACTAAAAACGTAATAAAATAAATATTTAAGGGGGACTCTCATACAACAAACTCGATTTTTTGCCGTTTTTTGCTCGATATTAATAACGGCAACAGGTAGACGCTTGAAATATTCACATTTTGTATAGATAATGGTACGGAACGCTTCGTGCGTGAGTCTGACTCGCACTTGACCGGTTTTTTGTTTATGCTCTATCGTAGAAACGGCAATACACACAGGCATCATACATACGGCGTGATTGTGGGACTTATTATTATATATTTTAACGACAAATAATAAAAAATGGCCAAGCACGAGTATGGAACCCTCGGTGCGCGAGTCCGACTCGCACTTTGCCAGTTTTTTTTACGATTCTGAAGTTGGTACCATAGTGGTGAAGTTGGTATTATATTTTATTAATTACGTGTAGTTAAATTATAATAATCTTATAGTTATAAGTTTATCAACCAATATGTATTTATTTTTCTATTACTCCCATAATTTTCTTCTGGCACTACCCCATCGACTCTCCACATCAACGTAGGTTCATCATCATCAACCCATTATGTCCCCACCGAGGGGCACGGGTCTGGAGGAAGGTATAGGCTATACTCCACCACGGGGGCCAAGTCCGGATTGGTGGAGGCTTGTAGACTAGTGGCTCGTCTACTGTCAGAAGTTGTCAAGCCGCCCTAAGGCCTCTGACTTGGCTTAACGACTGCCATCTATCGACAGCAGCCGGCACCAAAAGCTTAACGTGCCTTGCGAAGCACGGAACCGCTCGGAAAAATGCCACTAGCGTTAGGCATAGACGTCGACCCATCCACGCACTGAACGCGCCCTGTGTTGCTTAACCTTCGTGATCGTTTAAGATTACTCAGGCAGCCGGGCCTACGAGCGATTCAACGTAGGTTAGCTGGAAAAAAATAATACTTAGTATTAAGCTCGCCTTTGCACAAAATTTTCTTAGTGCAATAAATAATTTTTCAATTCAATTCAATTCAATATTGAAAGTTAGTATAGAAGGATTTTATCTCACCTGTATTTTCGCAAGTACCTTGGTATGTCAGCGTTAGGGGGATAAGCAAGAAAGGCTGATACTCAGCGGTGGGCAGCGGTGGGCAGCGGTGGGTTGATGGTGATGATGTTGTTGGCATGTATCCTTTAGTTATCACAACAATATCAATTACCAACCCAACTACGAGAAAGGAATACTTTATTTAATTTCTGGTTGACTACCAGCAAATTTAAATGAATAGTAGAAGATATGATATATAATGCAATGCAACACAGGGTAATAAACTCATCGCTGGGCCCTGAGCCAGCACCGAGCGGCGTCAACAAATTGATAACTTCTCAGGCCATATTTAGATCGTGAATCACAATATGCCATCATCTCAGCTATTATTGGCATAGAATTGAATTAATTTTATTACGATGCTACTGAAATAGGATATCAATGAAATTATAAATTTTTTCAACATACTTGCTCATAAAATGGCTCTAATTTCACAGCAATTAGGCACATTATGGCATCTGGAATCAAACTGTGACTTTTTCATAGCTATTATTCACAAGGGTTTTTTTATTTTATTGGTTGAGTTGCTTTGTTCTTAAAAAAGTTTTGATACAAAAGAGATCGTGTTCAATAGCACAAATTAATGTAGGTACCTATGGCTTGCTCATTTCATGCAACTTCGTATTTAAGTAGATAATTTCGACTTGTACGTTTTTAATAAATAAAACTTTTACTCATATATAACTTTTGTTTTCTCTGTTATAAAGAAAACTTTGAATTCCCCGTTTTGTACGTGGCTAAAACGCTATCCGCGAAAAGCCAAAAACAGAGAAACCTCATTCTTTTAGTCTATGGCCGATCGCCATTATTAGATGCGCGCGAATAGGAAAACTGATAAATTTTTCCCGCCATTGCGAAACATTTTTCACAACTCGTTTTCACTGAATGTCTACAAGTAGGTACTCGTTCCTTCACAAGTGTGTTGAAAAACGTCGTTCGGCTCTCTTAAGGCCCTCACCTTACGGCTCGGGTCTCAATGGCGCCTCAGCGGTAATCACCAACATTACACACTTGTACCATAGTGCACCATTATATAATAATAATATATGATGCGATGATACGCCTAAATTAAGTTGACGGGAAGAATCGCTATTGTTTGGAGAAATCTTAAACGGAGAATAAAGAGCTAGATAAAACACAACTCGTCAATTACAAATGAGTCTAGTTGACGACGATTTAATGAATGACGATTCGATGACAGGCAGCAACGTCATCGTTTATCTCTCCGTGTCTCTGTCTCTATGACGTCATTGTAATATATGCTCATTAATGTTGGGGTACGATACTTATTATGTATTCTTTCTTTATCTCTTAATTTAATGTAACACCGTGGAGCCGTCAGCCCGGCACAAAGAATTGAAGCCCACTTATCCCAAATCGCCTCAAGGTTCGGTTCGCTAGATTAATGTTTACTGAACTTAGTAGAGATTTTTCTTCTTTTAGACCGGCGGGCGGTGGTCTTTACCATCTAGGTATATTTTTAGTTTGTAAAGTATTCGTGAACTATTTAATTAAATTGTAGCAAAGTTGTGAAAACGGCAACATACTCATAGTACGAAAAAGTGACACAAAGTATTTTTTTTATAATTCTGTCATTACTTAACTAATCCTTTTGAAGCTTACACTTACAGGGTAGAAACAAATGCGTCTCCATATAATACAAATATTCGAACCAGTTACTGTGACATCTGATTTATAATAAAAAAATATTTTTAACCTAGCATAAAACCTCCAAATAATCTTTCTAGGTGATTTAGGACAAGATAATCTGTCAAACAGTTCTAAAGGGATTATGCAGTATTTGTAGAGACAAAGACCCAGATCTGGCCGAAGATTCATACGATGGTTTCACGCATTGAAAGTAATTTTGAGTGGGTTATCATGACGCTATTATTATTGTTATGTTATTATTCCGTGGGGCGCCGGATAAAGAATAGCGTCACTCCATTTCCTTCCGTGGATGTCGTAGAAAGCGACTAAGGAAATCAATTACCCGGAGACGGGCAACAGCGTCTTCCTGAGATTCCAACCGCATACTGCGATCGCCAACCCGCCTGCCAAGCGTGGCGATTATGGCAAAACCCCTCATGGTTATGAAAACCACGAAGGAGGCCTGTGTCCTGCA
Organism: Yponomeuta evonymella; assembly: GCA_963969515.1. NCBI lineage: Eukaryota > Metazoa > Arthropoda > Insecta > Lepidoptera > Yponomeutidae > Yponomeuta > Yponomeuta evonymella. Next base: position 22,733,359 of record OZ018344.1, read on the forward strand.
GTGGGCGTCAAATGGCTGATGATGATATCGTGACGCGAAAAAGGTCTACGCCCTGTATAGGTAGCATGACTCTGCGAATCGCTCAAATGTGAAAAGTCGCGACTTTCCGACTTTCTAGCGTGCTGGATAAACGGATTGATCAATCAGTTAAGCAGCCCGTACTTGCTCCCTGCTGGACACAGGCATCCAAGGCACGCCTGTTCTTCCCATCCTCGGCTATCCTCATCCCGCCGCTTCCAACAATCTGCCTCAGCTCCTCCATATTACGCGCACCAAATTCTGAACGATTCCAATCGTCTAACTGTACTAGGCGGTGGTAGCCTACTAGGCGGTGGTAGCCTAGTGGGTAGAACATTGGACTCGGAAGCGGGAGACTCAGGTTCGATTCCCAGTGCGGGCATGTACCTATGACTTTGTTTTCTATGTTATGTACATTTGTGAAGTTATAGTTGAACTGTTTCTTTATTATTTTAATCAAATTATTTGTTTTCGCTGTTGATATCCTTAATAAAATAAAAAATAAATAAATAAAATAGTAGCAATATCACTCGCTAACGGTGAAGGAAAAACATCGTGACGAAACCTGAGTGCCTGAGCTATTCAAATACCTCAGCGCTTGAAATCGCCAATCCGCGGCCCATACTCTCTCCCTGAGAGAAGGTCTGTGCCCTACAGTGGGATGCATATAGGCTGCTTATGCAACTGTAAAATTCCATACTGATTGCTTTCGCAAACGTCAGGATTCCGACCAGTTAGGCCTCTTATCGTCGGTCCAGCGAGCTCCACTCGAGAACCTACGGACAAACGGATAAGTGGGGTGAATCTGAGACAGGTGAGTAGCCCAGCGCCACGAGGAAGAGCCGCGCGGTTTCTCGCGCGTATATTTAGAGCGCTCCACTTATGCGCGCGTGTCGCAACGGCCGCGGCGGCTCTGCGTGGCCTTGCAAAGAGCAGGCAGGGTGGAGACGGGCCACTCTCCTGGCATCCTCTTCTGCGACAAATCTGCTGAGGGTAACGGTGCGGTTATAGAGAATCAGGTTTCCCTGTATGGGTTTGCCGGTACAGGTCAATACCGATACCTACAGGTCAGGCGTTTATGATGAAACAGATGAATCTGTTTTTAGTGTCTTGCAGTTCGTCGGACGACGACGATTTATTTCTTCTAGAAAATTTACAATAAAAATACTTCAACTGGTATGATCAATGCAGGTAATCCGTACACATACCGACAAGTATTAATCTGCATTTTTTATAAACGGGCACATAGAGAATGATTGGGGCCATCATACCAATACCGATCAGTACGGAGCCGTACGGACTTGCCGGTACGGCTTACCTCTTTCTTTACAACCGCACCCCTACGCCGGTGCCAGACACGAGTTCAAAGAAGTGCTCACTTCTTTAAAGATTGTGCTTACACATTTGGTCACATATTGTTGTATCTGCCAGATTTGTGTGTTGAGCTCATAGTTTTCAAATAGACTTCATAATTCATAACTATGAGCTCATAGTTTTCAAATGGACGACGTTTGGTTTGGTTGTAATTATTTATGTGCGTTGTACTTATTTATTACACGTGCAAATAAATAAACAAAAACAGCCAAAACGAAGACGTCAATGGATGTGTGAAATGCAGTGTGCGCAGGGAGGCAGGCACACAAACATTTGACCTTTGATCTCTTTAATGTGCGCTAAAAACCCGATACAGAATGTCAAAGTGCACTCAAGTGATCAAATATGTGAACACTTATTTAATCACTTCTTTAAACTCGTGTCTGGCGCCGGCGTTAGCGTAACTATATTGTGCCATTTCCTCTTTGTTAGTTAGTTAGACTTCGAAAAAGGTTCTGAATTCGTTCATGTATTTTTTTGGTGTATGCTCAGCGATAATTTTTTATCGCGTTGTCCAAATTCGTAATTTTATTTTTTTTTAAAAGTAAGTGAAGTTCTTCGTTTCTAACAAAAAGATCTATTGATGGAATAAAAAAAAGTATGTCTAATTTTGATACACCTTAATCTAATATATACAAATCTCGTGTCACAGTGTTTGCTATCGAACGCCTCCGAAGTGGCTTCACCGATTTTTATGATTTTGGTAGGTCAGAATAGGCCGTAGGCTTATTAATATGGCAAATCAACGTTTGCCGAGTCAGATAGTAATAAATGAACATCGCACCTCTAAGCGATTTATTTCAATATTCCTGTGCCGAGCTACATTATCTAGAAAAATCTTTAAAGTTTGTTTCTAGAAATGTTTTCGGGTCCTCCGATTACCTACTCTTTGGCCGAGCAATAACGATTAGTTTGAAACCGCGATACGTACACAATAACGAGCCGGCCTTGCAATGCCGCGGCCCAGTGCCCGCCTCAAGCTGAGTCTTGTTTAACCGAGAAAGCAGTTTAAAAATAACCTTAGACTTATCTTGTTTTTTGTTACGAAGCGACCGGATATCGAGTCTTCCGTATCACCATTACAGGATTATTGCGAAAATGCTAAATTCCTGAAAAATTACAGTTAGAGCATGCCTTTTGCAACCACTTTTATTCTACGTCTTTTGTTTTTTTTTTTATAGCGTATGGGCGCAGGCCTTCTCTCAGAGAGAGAGTATTAGCTTAATAGGGCACTTGCGTCTGACTTAGATTGGAGTAGCGTATCTTTTATATCATAGTAATCATATGAAAATTAAGGAAAAATTTAAGAATAAAAGAATTAAAAAATATTCAGAGTTTTTGGGATTATTTTACGTGATAACTCAAATATTGATAAACGCTTCAAGCATCATAAGGCGCTACGAGCAAGTTGTGACTTCATCGATTGAGCCCGATATTTATGGCGCGTTTTTGTACCACTCAACTATATTGACTTTTCGACAGGTTATATTATGAAAAGTATTACTCGTACAGAAATAAAATTACCACGTTTATGAATCTTTTAACTGGTCTCTCCGATTATATTGAAACCTTTTTTAGTGCAATTTCTCCATTGCCACGAGTGCGCGCGCTGCCCCTGCTGCAATGTGCCTCCGGCGCGGCGGCGCGCACGGCGGCCGAGAGCCTAATTATGTGCACCAAATCCTGAGCGATTCCAATCGTCTAACTGTCAAATTCCATGCTAATTTGCCTCTTAGAGCTTTGGATTTGGTCGGAATATCGGAGCAGCAGCAGGCGGCCTGCGGCGCTCGCGAGCATTGCTCTGCTCCCTGCTCAGGGGCGCCGCCGATTTCCTACCACAGGGATTCGAAAAATGATTAAAGAACGTAAGGGAATGCTTCCAAAAGGATGATTCTGTTTTGGTTCTTAATGGTTACTCGTAAGTATAATGATTAATGCTAAGGTTATGTCTATTGCGATGTTAAATTTTCGACTAATTACAAAGTTTGTAGCGATTTGTTATTTGTTAGCGACTAACTACGGAAACTTGGTTTTCATCACCGCTGAACGTCGCCGTATTTGTACAAATGACCTTAATCAGGATGTATTTCCACGTTTGTAATAGCCTGGTTACCATAAAAGATGTAGGTAGTAGGTACAACTACTCGTATCTACATCAACTAGCAACTAAATTTTAAGTACCTAAATAGTCACACAAAATGTAAGTATTCGCTAGTCGTTGATAGCTATAACGTTTCTACTGTTACCACAGCCACACAATGGCCAAGCCCGAAATAACTCCGTGAATAACTTACGAGGAAATGAGCACTATTTATACCTGCTTCGCTCTGATTCAGAGTGAGAACCATTTGCCGGTGATGATCATCGTCGATAAATATAGTTTCATCACTGTTCATGTTCACGCCCATTGTTTCCACTGGGTGTTACAAAAAGGGCCGATAAAACTTATTGGGGTCACTAAAAATTAAAACAACTTTTAAGACACCATCAGCCATTCGACACTGCAGGACACAGGCCTCACTCACGGTTTTCCTAACCATGAAGGGTTTTGCCATAATCGCCACGCTTGGCAGGCGAGTTGGCGATCGCAGTATGCGGTTGGAATCTCAGGAAGACGCTGCTGCCTGTCTCCTGGTAACATATTTCCTTTGTCACCTTCTACGACATCCACGGAAGGAAATGGAGTGGCGCTATTCGTAATCCGGCGACACACGGAAAAGTTTTAAGACACCAATATGAAAAATACTCAACTTTTTCATGTTGGCTCTAGCGAACGTATGAAGTTGCTGACATTTTTTAGATATTTTTTAGTTGTTTGAAAGGTTTGTACCTATTGATGAGTAGAACACCCACGATGACATTCAACCGCCCCACGTGCCTTCTGTGTGGCCCGGGGCTTAAGGCGTGTCTCCTGCTAAAACATTCCGTTTTCTTTGCGCAAAACATTTTCATTGCTAGGAGAAGCCAAATGAAAAGTTAATTTGGAGCATTGGAAACCGATTGTTTTGTATAATGTTTCATGATAAAACACGAGCAGGAAAGCCGGCTTTATACATCGGGTGGTTTTGTAATTGTATGTACGTACTTCTATAAAATTTACGGCAACCTAATGGCGGAACGACCGGCGGAACGACCAGCGTAGGACGACCAGCCACAAGATGGACAGATGACCTCATTTAAGTGGCAGGAAGACGCTGGATGCAGGCCGCTTCCAACCGGTCTTTTTGGAAATCCATGGAGGAGGCCTATGTCCAGCAGTGGACTTCTTGTTACTGAATGATGATGATGAATGGCGGAACCGCTGGACCGATATTGACGACCCGTCGCCCGTCGTAGTGTCAAATGAAAAATATCAGCGATTACTTAGTCTATAGATCCCGACTGCCCAATTTTATATGAAGTCATAAACGCAACAGAAACTTCATAAGCGCAGCATAAATAGTTTGTGGTAATTCGGTGTTTATAGAGTGTTTTAGGGAAACCTTTTTTTGTTTAAAAATTGTTATGATTTGCTCACTCGAGTGAAGCAGAATCATGTCTTACGAGTTGAGTTTGTTATTTTAAAATATCTTTATCTTTTTGTTTGTTGATCACTGCAGTTTTTGGTTATTAGTCGATATAATTGCTTTTTTTTTAATGATCTCTTTCCAATATTATCAAAACAATTTTAATGCCAAAACAGTTTGAATAGTTCTTTCGATAAATCCCTTTCGTTTCGTTTTATATGCTAGCGCCCCCTAGTATTCCGTAGAGAAACGAATTATGTTTTAATAGACTTAGTCGCAAGAGCATCGCGCTTTAGTTCTTATCTTAGCACGAAGGTGGCAGCACAGATTTCAATAAAGGGTCTTGTTATTTGATGAAATTGAAACTGAGATTGTTTATTCAGATTGGAAATACACATACAAATGACACACTAGCTGAAAACAAGTATAGGTACGACGTGTTGGCGTATGAAAAATACTATTAAGTAAGTACACCTAGGCACATGGAACTGTACCCAAAGAACTGAAATCAGGATAAAAGTAAATTAAATTAAATTAAATTAAAAACGCCTTTATTCAAACAACAAACATGCACATACAGAACATTGCAGAAGCCTCCTTTAAGTAAATATTTACCTGTACTAGGAGGCTCCGATCCTTCTACACTATAACAGATTCTGATTAAAGACAGTGGTGGTGCCCTGGCCACACCGAAGGGACGTGGGAAGTTTGCGGGAAAGACGCGACTCGTTGGTTCGCGCCCTAGGCCTCGCCCCGTCTCCTCCGTGTGGGCTTCGCCCCGTTTTGTATGAAAGTGAATTGAAAAGACGACGCGTCTTTTCCGCGCCTTCGCCTCACGTCCTTTTTGTGTGTGTCAGGCCGAAGACTACACATTTGTTTGAAAGTAAGGGATAGACTTATTTATGGAAATAACAGGGGTTAAAGTATGAAATTGCCGTTTTATTGCAATAGGTTCTTTGAATTGACATAGAATCTTCATGGTTTGAGGTTTTCGAATGAAACTTTTTTCAAATGGTTTCTATGATGTTCTTTTTTAAAAAAATGTGAAACATTTGAATATCGACTTTCAATTGTTTTTGTTATTCAATTTAGACAAGAAAGATGGATACTGCGAAAATTCGAGTGATTATGAGGCACCCATTTTTCGTATTTTTTTATTTTATGGATTTGACGCAAGTGAGTCAATATTGTGGGTAAGGTAACGTTAAACCAGGACAGGGTGTTCTATTTTGAGATCAGTACAAGATCAATGTAGATAGATGTAGTGACTAGAATTGAGAAAGGAATGTTGCGTTGGTTTGGGCACGTGGAGAGGATGAAGGAAGAAAGATTCAAAAAAATTCAAAATTATTTATTTTAATGTAAATCAAAATTAGGTACATGCATTAATTAATACTTAAATTTAACTATATTTTACACGAACAGTTATATTGTGTGTAGTTTTAAGCGCAGTAATTCTATACATAAAAAAACTTCAATATCAGCTTTGATATTAGACATTTTAAACAATTTGAAAAATAAAATAATTTCATTCATTTCAAATTTATAACAGTTTACTTCAAATTTAAAAGATAAAATTGTGTACAAAGTAAAATACAAATACGTAACTTACTGTTAAATATATTATTTTCTTTTCTTTCTAGATTGACGAAACAAATTCGAGCGATTTCGGATGGAACGGCTGGTAAAGGCCGACCCAGCGGACATACTTTGACCAAAACCAGATGTATTAGCAAAGGGCAAAATAAAAAATACCCGAAACCGGCGTGCGTGCATGTAACGACTAATGAATGTTGAGGAAGCGAAAAGTGATCTGTCCGGATGATGTGGCAGTCGCTGGTCTATGCCTACCCCTCTGGGATACAGGCATGAGTTTATGTATGTATGTATGAGATCCGTACAAGTGATTGTGTTGTGTGGAAATGATACCTATTTTTATAAATGACATTTTGCCGCAACCGACAACTGGTTTCACATTGGACGATAACAGTAACGACGAGATATCATCTGACATTGTGGTTTCATATATTTACTAATGCCGCGCCGTTGTGCGAACGTTGTGTGAAAGTTGTATGAATACTAGTCCAACGATTTCGTGCAGTTACAGTATTGTCCAATGTGAAACCAGCCATAAAGACAAACAATGAAATATATTTTCAATCACAGTGTGATGCAGGAGGGTCGGGTAAAACGAATACTTCCGTTTCTTTTGTCGTCTATAAGATATTATAAAACAAGATATTATTCTATTAATTCTTATCAATCTTCCGGTTCTATTTATAAGAGCACATTTCCTCTAAAACACTCCTCAGGGGCTCTACAAACTGACTCTGAAGAGCTTTTACTGTACATCAAAAATAAAACAAAAATTAAATATTAGCATAGGTGTTGATATACCTCAACGCTTGAAATTGCCAATCCGCGGTGGGCACGCGTGGCGATTAAGCCCATTCTCTCTTTCTGAGACAAGGCCTGTGCCCTGCAGTGGGGCGTAAATAGGCTGCATTATTGTAACCTTGCAACCTTCTTGAACATAAGTACGTACCTATACATAGTGAAAGTTGTTCGTATTGACTTACCCCCTGTTTTCGGATGTACGATTGTGAGGATTTTGTATATTATATTTATTATTAACAAACTTTAGCATTATTTTCTTATAATATAGTAGATGTGATTCCTTTCTTATTTTGTGTATATTTTACGTTTAATTTAGGTATATATTTATTTCATTACAGTACTTAGATATTTATTGAATAAGTTGTGTATAACATAACATAAACATTTACGTACAGGCACATACATTGCTTCTGGCCCCACACTAGGATACCCTGTGTCGTGGGAACCAGAAACAACGACATCACAAACACGTAAACATCCAAGACCTGGGGTTTTTTTTTTGCCCTCAGCCGGGATTCGAACCCGGGACCTCTCGCATGGTAGGCAAATGCGCTACCGCTGCGCCACGTAGGTCGTATATTAGTATTATTTTTGTATTGAAATGTAGGAAGCACAAATTATTATTTTTTTAACTTTATTTGTTTTCCCAGCTCTATAATCCATACTAGCTTTTGCTCGCGACTTTTGCGAATTTCGGGGATGAAATTATCCTATGTCCTTCCCCGGGGCTCAAACTATCTCCATAAAAAATTTCATCTAAATCCGTCCAGCCGTTATTGCGTGATTGAGTAACAAACATCTTCACAAACAAACATTTATAATCAAAAAGGGACCTGGAGGGATTGGAAATCGTTGTTTTTTTTATTTGAATTTTTTTAATCTGTGGTATTTTAGCTTTGTTTTGGTCTCACCAGAATATTTTTAGGTGCCGTAGTTATTTTTTTTTGTGAGCCGAGGTTGATCGACACCTGTTTATGCACGAAACTTCAAACGCGATTTTCTCGAAATCAATTATTTTCCCTTGAGGTCCCTTTTTGGTCAACCACTCACATACGAGTATTACTAACTGTCCCGGCAAACTTCGTACCGCCAAAGAATTTGTTTAAACGATTCTTGCACAACGCCATCTATTTTTAAAACACAACGTTCGCTCGCACAACGCCATCTATTTTAAACTTAAAATTAATATTATCCCACGGGAACGCCTTACCTGGATATGAAGTATGCTATGTCTCAATTCAGGTCTTTCTATCTGTATGCCAAGTTTCATGTAAATCCGTTCAGCCGTTATTGTGCGATTGAGTAACAAACACCCAAACTAACTTCACAAACTTTTACATCTATACTAATAATTTATAATATAAGTAGGATTATAAAATAAGGGACACCGACCTGGGCCAAAGTTTTTACCTGTAAATATGTATACTTAATTAGAAATTATATTTATTAATATTAGTTTACATTATTAGTAATCTAAACAATTAATACCAGTATTAAACATAGGTACTAACTTTACTTTATTTAAAAAATCTACGATGGCCGGGAGAATTTTCTTTTGAAATAAGTCTACCTTTGCGTGTGATTTTTTTGTGAAGCCTGTTATCTATCTATACTAATAATAAATCTGTAAGGGTCGGTCATGGAGTAAGTTAGTTTGTTTTCAGAGATATTGTGTTTATAGGCTCAATATATGATACTGAAACTAATTTCACGATTTTTAGAATTTTTTTCTGTATGTGTGTATGTATGTATGTTCCTCCATAACTCTTAAACCAATTATCCGAATTTGATGAAATTTGGTATAAAAACATATAGACATCTGGGACACAGGATAGGCTATTTAAATTCTAGCTCCAGTTATGATAAGACGTGGCCCCCATACAAATGCTGCTTCGTAAAAATCGAAATGTACGCGAACGGAGTCGCGGGCACAGCTAGTTTTAAATAATTGTACACAGTTTTAAAGCTAGAAATTAAATAATTCAAAAACCTATTAGGATTACCAAATTGCCGTCAGCACGGGTTATTGCAACAAAAAGAATATAAATCATTCAAGTTTTTATTTGCATTTTTTTTTTAAAACTTATAACAATCTTACTGAGGTTGTACATAAAAACAGCTTTATGATACCTGTATAGGGACGCTTCAATGAAACTCTCCGGGAGCCAGAAAGAGGAGATATCGCCAAAGCCTACATTACTCTTCCATTCATATCTTAAAATGTCAGAAATCCCGAGCTTTCACCCCTCCCCCGCGCGCGCATCCCCCCACCCCCGCGCGCCCGCAGGCTCTACCTGCCCGCGTGGCGGGATGCTCGAGCGCAGCCTCGGGAGACGAAGCGGAATAGAGTAGGCAGCGGTACAGACGCGCTGTCTCTGAGAGACAAAACTGAAGTATCTATTGCTAGGCCACCCATTGTAGTTTTTTTACCTGACTGCGGCTGAGCCTAAAGGAGGGGATGTGATTTTAGCAGTCTGTGTATACTACATGTTCTAACCGTTTAACCTACTCATCCGATTTTGATGAGTAAGGTGCCAATCGATTTGTTATTTTTGTCCACGTTACATAGGCTACATTTTATTCAAATCAAATCAATGTAACGGATGTTTCACTGAAAAGAATAGGGGTCCCTGTGTTTTCCTTAAAATCGGATGGAATATTGAATGAAAGTCATTTCATAAATCCGACTATGTTAAAATATTCAAGCATCAGAAAAACAAATTACTATAAGTAAGTTTTTCAGTGTATGAACACCTAAGCGCCAACTATTTAATGAATAAAAAAAAAATATTAGTATATTATTTTTGTCTCTCAGACAATACATTTCATTGTCTTTATTTGTTACCTTGTCCTTAGCTTATTCTTCGCTGTATTTTACTAGCTCACTGTAAATTAGACTTTTTACATTTTCGTGTTATGATTTTATCCAGCGTCTAGGTAAAACAAACTCTCAGCCGATGTCTGAATATTAACACAAATTTAATTTTTTTTTCTTTATTTTATTAGTCAAAATCACCAACACAATACTAGTTATTATATCTAATTTCTCTCTAATTTCACTCTAATTTTATTATGGTAAGCACAGAATGCACTATGATGACGTCACAAAAAAATCTTGTAAAAATCCAAAGAAATACTTTATGACATGAGCTCTGGTGTACAATAAACAATATTCTTATCTTATCTTATGTTACTTATCTTATTTTATGTCCAGTGTGTGCGGCCTTTTGCTTTGCAATAGGTGGATAACAAGTGGTTTTCATGTATGTTGTTCAGGTACCTTCAAGGTATTTATATTGGGGACGCGTGACCCGCCATCTCCTCCATCTTGAATTAAAGATGCCAAATTTGTATTTTTTTTAAATATTACCTCAAAAGTTAACTTTATTCAATTCAATTCAATTCAAATATTTTTATTCATTGTAAAAACAGAATGTTTACTTAATGAACGTCATAGTTGTTAGTTTCACAATTAATGGATTATGTGGAGAAGAAGCTAATAAAGAAACTCCACATTTATTCTTTTCAAAACACGTTTTAACTTAATTAACAGAGTTTTCAACTTAAAATATTAGTCATGAATGTGTTGAACACTAGTCACAATCGTCCTTTAAATAATATTAATCTACTGTTTAATGCCAAACATCTTTGTCTTCTAAATAATCCTTGATGTTATAGTAAGCCTTTTTGCACAGAATGTGCTTAACACATTTTTTAAATCGCGTTGGAGGTAACTCTAATATATCTTGAGGAATTTTGTTGTAGAACCTTATCAGTGCCCCATAAGGGATGTGTTAACTTTTGCAAGTCTAAATAGTGGAAATGACAATTTATGTTTATTTCTAGTATTAACATTATGGTGGCCACCAACATTTTCGAAGTCTTTGATATTTTTTCTAACGTACATAATATTTTCATAAATGTATTAACATGCAACTGTTAAGATGTTGGTTTCTTTGAAGAAATCTCTTAGCGAATCCCTACTACCTAACTTGTAAATAAATCGGATGGCTCTCTTCTGTAAGATGAAGATCGTCTCAATGTCTGCTGCCCGACCCCACAGTAGTATGCCGCAGGACATAATACTATGGAAGTAACTAAAATAAACAAGCCTAGCAGTTGCAACGTCAGTGAGCTCTCTAATTCTTTTGACTGCATATGCTGCAGAACTAAGCCTGTGTGCTAGTTTTACAATATGATATGTTTATGACAAAAATGTCTGAGAGAAGTTTGAACTGTTTAACAGTTTTGCTTTAAATATTTATTTTGTAAATATTCCAGGTAAAAAGTTACAAGGGATGGAACATTTATAGTGTAGCACACATTTAGTTTAGCGGACTGTATTTTTAAGGGCTGATAATGAATTAAAACCGAGTTTTTCTATATTTTAGACTATATTAAATAATCAAACAAACCGCGTGCGGGAGCGGCAAGGCACGAACTCACATTTCAATAGTGACAACATCAGAATGTAAAACAAGGTTGCCACAATAAAAACATGGTAAAATAATCTATGTCGCGAACATCTTCCCGGCCCAGCACAAACACTTTGGTTACATAAATGAGAAGACAACAATAGTAACATAGACGATGTGATAAAACTGCTTATAAGTTTAATTATTTAAGACTCGATAGGAAGAATACAAACTTTCGTAATAGAGCGTAGATAAGTACCTCTGTTAGTTTTGACTTCAACTACTCTTACTTTCCCATCTTTACCAGGGATTACTCTAACAATTCTAGCCAAGGGCCACGACAAGGGAGATGTATCTTCACTTTTTAACAAAACTAGGTCACCTTCCTTGACATTAGGTAAAGAATCCTTCCATTTAGGTCTATTTTGTAATAAATTTAGGTAATGGCTCTTCCACACCTTCCAAAATGATTGTGAAATCTGTTTACATAAGTTCCAAAAGGACAAACGATTCGTGGGAATATTGGTTACATCGCTATCTGGATAGGTGTAAAATGGTGCGCCAACTAAGAAGTGTGCTGGTGTCAGGTAAGACAGATCATTTACATCGTTTGTAATTTGAGTAATAGGTCTAGAATTCAAAATACTCTCAATCTGAACAAGTACTGTATAGAATTCTTCATAAGTTAACACTGTTGAACCTACAACTCGTTTTAGGTGATATTTGATGCTTTTGACACCGCTTTCCCATAGTCCTCCAAAAACAGGCGAGTAACTAGGGATCATATGAAACTTTACTCCTAAATTACTACAGTAATCATTTACAATAGCTTGATGAGCTGGTGAAGACTGTAACAAATAAAGCTCTTCTAACTGGTTTTTAGCACCCTTAAAAGTGGCGGCATTGTCACAATAGATGTCTGAAGGAAGGTTCCTCCTCGAAATAAATCTTTTGAAAGCTGCCATGAAACATTCAGTGGTCATATCAGACACTAACTCAATGTGAATACATTTTGTAACAAAGCAAACAAAAATTAGGACATAGCCTTTTGTTGTTACAACACTTCTTATTCTAGACTGCTTTATAAAAAACGGACCGGCATAGTCCATACCTACTTTTTGAAATGGGCGAGCTTGGTTAACTCTATCGTAAGGCAGCGAGCCCATCAATTGTTCAGCCGCTTGGGCTTTTAATTTAAAACAAACAATACATTTATGAAGTACCCTTTTTACCTCTCTATTGCCGTTAACTAGCCAAAATCGCTTATGCAAGCTAGCCAATACTAATTTGTTGCCACCATGAAGCAGACATTTGTGTTCATGTTCAATAATTAAATCTGTTATCACAGAATGCTTGGGTAAAATTACAGGATGTTTCTGAAAAAAGGGCAAAATGGCATTTTGTATCCTACCACCTACTCTTATAAATCCATCCTTATCCATAAACGGATTTAAACTTCTTAATGAACTGTTTTTAGACAAACAATTGTTAATTTCCAAGCATTTTAAATCAGAGGCAAAGTGTCTAGCCTGCTCATTCTTAACAATTAAATGCAAAGCATTTTTTTAATTCAGTACAAGTCAGATGTTCACTCTGACACCTCTGCTTGTGTTTTAAAGCTTTTATAAATCTTAAACAATAAGCTAGCACTCGTTGCATCTTAAGAATACTAGAATATTTCTCCAAATTAAAACATTGGAAAAAATTATTAGCTGTTAACACAACCATACATTGTAAAGCCTTATTACCTAAAGGTTTTAATTCTGGCAAACTTCCACCAGCAGGCAAAGTGCTGTCGCCATTGTTAGTAAACTCATGTGTCGAATTAAGCAAGTAATCAGGCCCATGCCGCCAAAGAGCAGAATCAATGAAGGATTGAGGCTGCATTCCTCTAGATATCAAGTCGGCAGGGTTACAACCTGTATTGATATAAAGCCATCGAAATTTTTTGGTCAGATCAGCAATTTTCTTAACTCTATTTCCGACATAGCTGCTTAGCCTGATGGGTTCAGTTTGTAGCCACGCAAGAACAATCTGCGAATCAGAGAATAAAATTACATTGTCCTGTTCTATGTCGAGTTTGAGACGAAGTGAATCATAAACCCTCGAAATTAAAAGAGCTAACAACAAAGCCGCGTTAAGTTCAACTCTCGGTGTGGTCAGTTCTTTTTTAGCAGGATTTACCCTAGACTTGGAGCATAAAAGCATCATAGAAACATTATTGTCTAAGCCAATAACCCGCAGATAAATACAACAGCCATAGGCTGCGTTTGAGCCATCACAAAACCCAATAAGCTGGATAGCCCTCGCATCACACACACTCACGTGACGAGGAAGCTCAACGGCGTCAATGCTCTGCAAACCAGATACAAGTTCTTCCCATTCAACTGATAACTCAGGGGAAATAGGATCATCCCAGGCAAGGCCAGCGATCCAAAGCTTTTGAAGCATTAACTTGCAGGAAACAGTTATGGGACCAATGATTCCTAATGGATCGAATATCCTACTAACAAAGCTAGTAATTTCTCGTTTTGTGTAAGCTGTCTTTTTTGTGGGCACATCAGGCACCGTAATTTTAAAAACGTCTTTAGTGACATCATAAACTAAACCAAGGGTTTTTAATATGAGATTGTCTGAGTCCAAGTCAATTTCATCAAAATGCTGGAGCTCATTTGGAATATCAGAGAGCAAGGCTCGATTATTTGAGCACCATTTGTGCAGTCTAAAGCTGCCAAGAGCTAATAATTCAATAAGTTCCTGCTTTAATTTATTTAAAGTATCTAAATTGTCCTCACAGGCCACGATGTCATCGACATACGTGTTGTGTCGCAAAGCAAATGCAGCCAATGGATATTTATCTCCAAAACGATCAGCTAACTCAATTAAACACCGAGTTGCCAAAAATGGTGATGATTTCAAACCATACGTAACGGTTTTTAACTGCAAGCATTTAATGTTTTCATTTTGGATTTTCTCGCCATAAAATTGTTTGCAAACCTCTATAACTTTCATCTAAGTTAACGCACCTAAACATCTTTTGAATGTCTGCAATTAACACAAACTTGTTCAGTCTGAAAAGCAATAATATGTCAAATAACTCTGACTGAACAGTGGGACCATTTAACAATGTGTCATTGAGTGAAACCTTTTTATCTTTAGTACGCATTGAGCCATCAAAGACGACTCTTAAAGGAGTAGTTTTGCTTTTAGAATTCATAACTGCATGATGAGGTATGAAATAAACTGGATCTTTAACAAGATCATATTTTTAAAATTTAATGTACTCAGCCTGATCAAGTTTAACAAACTCGTCAATAAAGGCTTTGTATTGCTCTAACAGTTCTCTCTCTCTTTGAAACTTTTTCTCTAAATTAATAAACCGCTGCAAGGCTACACTAAATGAATCTCCGAGGCTATCACTAACTTCCTGCAATGGGACTTTGAGGGGCAGACTGACTGTGAATTGGTTATTTTGTAACTGGACAGTGTCTTGGAAAATTTGTTCACAGAACTGTTTCTCTGCTTTAATTTCATTATAAATTTGCGGTACCTTTTCAGTCTCCCAGAACTTAGCTAAAGTTGTGTCCAAGTTGCTATTGCAGGTCTGGCAAAACATTGATACCGGAGGGCCACTGCCAGAAGTCGTTAGAATGTTACCGGAGATGACATCGCCGAACAGGGTCTGTGTGATGAAAGGTCCTCCCTCAGAGAGACGCTCAGGCTTCGCCAGGAGCAGCTGGTAAAATATATCAGCACCAATTAAAATCTGAATATTGCCAGGATCATTGAACAATTCGTCAGCTAATTTTATATTACCTGGCAATTTTATCTTTGCTAAATCAATTTTTGCTTGAGGAAGGGGGGTTGATATTGTATCAATTAGATGACAGTTAACACTGACATCAAAAGGATAAAATCACGAGTGTAATTTCAAAATTGCAGCAGTCTTCAAAGAAGTTTCCTTATTTGAGATACCTACAACATTGGTTGGCTCACAAAAGGTGCTGCATTGCAGTGTCTCAGCTAATTCTGTGGTCACAAAGGACATTTGGCTTCCACTGTCTAATAAGGCACGGGCCGTTAAAAAAGTGCCATCAGATTTTGCTATATTTACCCTAACTGTGGGCAGCAAAACTGTGGTATTTGTGTTTGAAACCATTGTGGTTTTCTTATTTACATTGGTATGTACAAAGGGAACCTCTGAGGGTTTGTGCAATAATGCATTGTGTTCTTTTTTACAATATGAAAATCTAAATTTAAAATGGCATTTTCCAGTGTGGACATTCAAACACAAGTGGCATAAGCCTGCACTGTTCACAAATTGCAATCGCTCTGAAAGAGACATAAGTTTGAACTTTTGACAAGTGTAGAGTTTGTGTGGGCACTTACATAGGAGGCAGCATGTTGATACCATGGTCTTTGTTGTCTGCTGCTTTGGATTCTCCTTTATGGCAACATTTTCCAAAGCTGTAGCTCTCCTCTCTATGAATCCAATTAGGTCTGAAATGGTTGGTAAAGTCTTATGATCCCTCTGCATCTCAAACTCGGTCACAGTGTTATCATCTAATTTTTTTGTGAGAACCTGCATTAGAATCATGTCCCATTTGTCTACATCCTGGTCTAAACTCTTTAGAGCAGCTAAATTTAACTTAACAATAGAAACAAAGTTTCTTAATGATGTTGATGTACATTTGTTAACACAAAGTAAATCTAACAGACAATTAACATGGTATGCAATTGTTTTATAATTGTTGTCATATCTGTCATTTAACAACGACAGCGCCTCAAGGTAATGCTCGTCTGTCAGTGGCAAGTTTTGAATGAGCTCAAGGGCTTGGTCTTTTAGGAAGGTTTTTAAATAATACATTTTCTGTACTCCTGACAGACTTGCATCCTTGTCGATAATTAACATAAAAAGTGCCATAAAAGGCTTGAAATTAGCAAATTTGCCGTCAAAATGTGGTATTTGTATACTTGGCAATTTATTCGGCGTAGGCAAAGTCCTAGTTTTCGCGTCCTGCGTGGGTAATGGGACTTTTTTACTGATCGCCTCATTCAACATTGCTAGGCTAAACATGTACTTACTTTCCACTTCCGTGGGATCTTCGTCATCATAAATTTCCGCACATAGGTTCTCGTATTGCTCAAAGGCATGAAGGAGCCTCTCTTTTAGACTTGCGCAAAGTGTGTCCTTAGAGGGAGTTGTTATATCCCATATCTTTGCTCACCGGGACACACTATATCTGTATTATATCTGGCTCACCACTTGTATCCTAGCTCATACGACATACAATCGAGTGAGTGTGTTTGGATACAAGAGCTGTAAGACACAAGTGGTGAGTAAGTCTAGTTTATCTGTTTCCTACTTTATCCAGCTGACGCGCTCTTTTTTATACTACTATCAGTCTATTCCAATAAGAGGAGTTCAAACCAGAATCAAAATGTATATCTATTAATTAACTTTTGACACTTTATATAGGTTTTCTCATTAATTAAGTGAACTGTAAGTTTATATGATTATCGTCTTTACCGTTCATCTTTTTAGTACGAGTACTGCGACCAAATGCCCGATGTTGACCGAACAAGCCATCCGTACCAATAGCGATTAAAAAGATCACCAAGTCAATACATTTGTAGGAGTCTGGTGACCCCTTTCTCGTCTCGTTTATTACTGCGACGAGAAATGCTGCCGAACGCATCCGATTTTAGCCGATCTCGGTCTCGCTCTCGCGCACTGTGTGTGAGCTGGATAAAGTAGCAGGAGCTAGATGTCTACCGTACTGAGTTGAGAGTACAGTGAGGGAGCCAGATATAGTTGACATCTCTGGGATATAACTGGGACACAGTTGACGGTAAGGGAGATGTGTGTCCTATCATATCTGGCTCCTGAGTTACCCAAGGCTACTCTCTTTATGAACCAGAATAAGCGAGTGGTCCATTCCTTCTGCCAATGCAGACGGTGCAACGTTATAAATTCGCGTTGTCGCTCCCTTGCATTGCCCACGCAAGGCCTTCAACTTGGCTTCGGCCATTTTTTACAAATACATACACTAATTTAACAATAACTAGTCGAAACAGTAAAAACACTATTTGCAAATTCGCAACAAAATCAAAATGTCCGCTGTTGTTAAGAAATAAGACGGATTCACGCGGCGAGTCAATCGCTGTTAGCCGAAGTAAGCTGTAGACTCCTTTCCGCTGATTGGCCAGTCACGTCAACGGTAACAGGGATGCCAACGAAACACGACGTGAAGATGATGGTAGCGCCAACGGCGTCGAGTAGCGGAACTAAATAATGTCGCCAGTTGCGAGACAGGTTCGGTACCTTTTTAGGTTTTTGGTAGGTAGTTTTTTTTACTTCCCTTGTAGGTTTCAGCCGAAGGTTAACACACGACGATGAAGTCCAAGGGTTTGATTGATGCCTCGGCGTACGTAGACTCGATGATACAGCTAATCCCAAAGGGTTTCTGGTTAACACCAGCTGCTGTACGTTTCTGTCGCAGCCGTACACTGATGCACAAAAAGATCTTAAAGTGCGGCAGATTAACACCCGCCGAGAAAAAAAAAATGTCCTGGAGCAAAGCAACCAAGGATATAGGTACGAAACGTGACTGGTTAACACCCGCCAAAACAAGTGTCCTGGAGCAAAGCAACCAAAGGCACTATTTATAATGTTTATATACAAGTTAACACCTGTTTATAAGTTCACACACTGTTTATTTGACTGCCAAAGGCGATAATAATATAGTCAATAGCCGAATCACTTAGCTGTTCGGGTACAAAGTACACTTTTCGTTTTCGCGGTATCGCGGCAGCACAGCAAGCGAAGAAATGTTCGTGTAACTTGGTTAAAAGCCTTTCGAAGGACCAAAAAAGAATGTAGCACACATTTAGTTTAGCGGACTGTATTTTTAAGGGCTGATAATGAATTAAAACCGAGTTTTTCTATATTTTAGACTATATTAAATAATCAAACAAACCGCGTGCGGGAGCGGCAAGGCACGAACTCACATTTCAATAGTGACAACATCAGAATGTAAAACAAGGTTGCCACAATAAAAACATGGTAAAATAATCTATGTCGCGAACATATAGTGGTGCGGAGGTTTGCGGAAAAGTCGTCGCCTTCACGAAAATCGTGTTCACGACTGATTTATACTTAATACTGGTATTGATAGATTTGTCGCGGTCTCTGAGTCATGAAACTACCTAATTAATTAATCTTAATTCTAGAAACTGGAAACTGTCTGAACAGAGCTGAACAGTTAGGACGTCATAAAGATGGTGGCGGTACAATGTGGATTTTAGTTTATTTTTCGGGCTCTATCATACTAATTTTTTGACGCCCAATGCAGAACATAGGCCTCCTTCATGGCTTGTCAAGCTTCCCGATCTTGTGCCGCCCGCATCCAGTTACTCCCTGCCACCGTAACCAGGTCGTCAGACCATCTAGTGGGGGGCCTGCCCACGCTGTCTGGTCCGCGGTCGCCAGGTCAGAACCCTAACGGCCATCAGTTCTCCGAGCTATGTGCCCCGCCCACTGCCACTTCAACTGAGCAATTCTTTGAGCTATTTTCGTGACTCTGCTTCTTCTGAGGATATCCTCATTCCTGATTCGATCACGCAGTGAAACTCCTAACATAAATTGCCTATAATTATGAGATATCAATGTGAAGCTCATTTATCGACAGCATATCAACCTTTACACACGTGCACTCAACTCTGTTACGTTACAGGCGAGATTGCAACAAAAATGAAGGTTGACCAGCTGTCGACTGTACTCATTGTGGCGCACGGCGCAAAGTTGCAGAAGCCGAGTGTCGCATCTACGCTGACCGCTCTGCGTCCGTCGCGGGCGCCAGGCAGCGCATTCGCCCGCGTCCCTCCGCACCGAGCGCCCGCCGCGCCGCGCTCTAGTGACAGTGACGAAACTAGCATGTGTGTGTGTTGGTGATCGTGCACGCCATGTGGAGAACCGTGCTGCTGCTCGCCCTGGCCACGGGCTTGAGCGCCGAGATACACGAGAGAGGTGAGTGGAACGAACCGACCAGAAACGCTTTTTCTGCCGTTCGAAAGTGCGAAGGCCTGAGAAGCCTTTGCGAGCGTCTGGCTTGGTGGTTCGGGCTGTCTCCCTCCGTTGGCTCGCTGAGACAGGGACAGGGTATCTATGGGCTTATGGGTGGTGATAGGGGGAGCCAGGTTGTCCATGTCTATACCAAAATTCCACCATAGATTATCGGATTACTGCATACATGCATTGGCATTCGGTGTTTCTTAGCTTGACGTGCTGTGAGCTTAGGTCTTACTTGATATTTACTTGATATGCCTATGCCAACGTTAGGCTTGGTGAATCGGGCGCTATCTCCCTCCGTTGGCTTACGTAGAGAGGGACGGTTGGAGCTCGATAAACGTTTTCTAGCTAGACGTTCTCAAGGCTGAGGTCTTATTTGATATGCTTAGCCCTTGTGAGTGTCAAGCTTGGTTCTTAGCACTGTACTCAGTCCATTGGCTTTCGGAACAAAGTAGCAAAGTTTTTTTAGCTAGACAAGCTGTCGCCTGTCTGTGGGCCTAGGTCTCACTTGATGTGCTGGCTCTATGAGAAGTTCAATTGTCTCCCGCTGTACGGCATGAGAGTGAGACAGAGTGAGACGGTGCGTTATTGTTACGCCAAGACGATATTTTGAAAGGGTTAGCGCGGCATGAGAATTTATCGAACGACTCTTGTTTTTTTTACCTCTGATGTGCAGAGTTCAAGTGTAAGCTTTAGAGCTCACCATAGTTAATAAGTAATGCAGGATTTGCTTTGTAATCAGTATCTGCCAATTTGTGCAATGTGCAACGTAAACAATGGATATATATTATTGCTTACGTATACCTACTTTGCTGGCGACAGTTCCCCGGATTGTTAGCAAGCGACCTAACTATAACATTCACCGACAGGAACTTTTATTCATGTTGGCACATGAATTTACAATGTACGATACGCAAAATGGCTTTGTTTAACAAATAAGCGACTCATACATGTTAAGACTCATTGAAAATGTGTACAGAGTGTCTTCCAGTTCATACATATTAAGGGGGTACCCGCAAGTTTCTAACGCTATTGGAAAATTTCAGATCGTAGAGCTTAGAACCCACAGCCATGATCTTGAACCATCTTCGAGTCGCTCCTTAGGTGACCAATATGTAACCTGTACTGTATAGATCCCTTTTCCTATGAAACAGCACCAGAAATTAAGTACAAGAAAAAAATTAATCCAAGCAACTCCCCATCAATTGAATCTAGGTACCAATCTATCATAAAAGCGCTTTCTGCTGAGCATTGTCTCGTACCCCGCGCCAGTGGGTCAAAACTGCTATATGAGGGACATAGGTTTTTTTTTCTCAAATTCCTGTTTTTCTTGACGCTCATCGAAAGATCTTGTTATTCTAATGAATAATTGTAACTGAACGTTTTTCTCTAAAACTGATATTTTGCCCGGAAAAAAATATTTTTACTTTTATTGTATGAAATGAAACAGAAACTGCTAAAATTTGGCCAAGTCTTAACAGATCTTGCTTTAAAACTACATACCTCTTATTCTTTAGTTTACTGGGTAGAATTCTACCCTATCAGCGCGTGCCCGAAGTTGCCCGTTCAAAAGTTATAAGAATCCAAAAAATTTAAAAAATTATATTTTTATTCATTTTTTAATGTCGTAGATTATCAAATATTTAATCAAAATAATAGAAATTCTATGACTAAATATGAAAATTTAATTTAGACCATAGTTTTCCGAAGAGAAACTGTTAAGTTCTGAACTTGAAAAATATATTTCATCATCAGCCTTAAAATGAACCAACTGCTGGGACACAAATCTCCTCTTGTTCGGAGGGTGTTGGGTAGTAGTCCACCACGCTTGCCCAGTGCAGGTTGGTGGATAGAGTACTATGTAATCAGTACCGTTAGTCGCTTTTTACGACATCTACAGGACGAAATAGGGTGATGCTATTCTACTCTACTGGCATCTTTACTCCTTTTAAACAATTCATTATATTGTGTATTTTATGTCTCTCCTTAGCTAAACTATCTTTGTTGTTGGAAAGTAATTTACGGACAGTGACCAATTAACTAATCATCAGATAAATATAATAGTTCATTTGCTGTTCTACTCATTGCAAATTATCTTTTCAATTTGCTAATTACTGTATTAGTAATGTAATGAAATGTAATGACTCCACTTCCCATTAGGAAATGAAATACATTAGGGATATACCTGTAGGAAGGAGTAATTCCGACCTTTATAAATAGATAGATAGATAGATAGAATATTCTTTATTGCATGTATCAAAAATACGCATTTTGACTACCAAGACCACTTGCAGTGTACCTAAATATTTTTCTCACCAATATGGAAGGTCTAGTAAATAATTTGGATTTGTTCATGGTATTACGAGAACAGTTTGGATCTTTGGCGGAAAGTAAAAAACTTTTTGAATACCTCAAGCAGACGCTGAATGTTAACTGGACTGAAGAGACAAGTGAAAAACTCCTAAAGTTTACTCAGAAGTTTTGTTCAATGGTGTGTGGTAGATGGGAAAGATCAAACAGGACTCTTAGCAATTTTTTGAAGAGAAATGGAGATTGGCTGGAGTCTGCCATAACTTGGCCTGATGACCTTATCTCCCAAACAGAAAATGTCCAACCCGATGATGTCAGTGAAGATGTAGAAACTTTTGCCCCATCTACCTCAATAGCTTCAACGTCATCGTCACAATACACGCCGAGAAAACCCTTTGAAGAGCTGTCTAACAAACAAAAAAGAAGACGCGTAGAGCACTTGGCCAAATCAGTGTCTCCACAAGAGTTACAGAGTGCTACCATGAAAAATCTCAAAAATAGAGGAGATTGCGAAGTAAGTAAAATAATGGAACATTTGCTTAACAATCCTGAAGATATTGATAAGGTGAAGACTTGCATCAGTCAGAAAAAAGAGGAGAGTTTATATACACCTGAAAAAGCACTAGCACTCTCGATTTCGCTTAACTTATCCAAGTGGCAATATGTTAATCTACGAGATTCTGCAATTGAACAAGGTGCAGCATCTATGTATCTCTCCTACTATAAAATAAAGCAAGCGAAGTTAAATTGTTACCCTGCAAAAGAAGACATCACCATAACCGAAGATGGGGCATCTATTAAACTGCAGAGCCTTCTTAATTTGACTATCTTTAGATTACTAGACGCAATGGATTTCAATCTATCATCTAAAGCTGATTTAAAGCTGATATCTAAATGGGGTTTCGATGGAGCATCCAGTCAAAGCAACTATAAGCAGAAGGTCAGCAGTTCTGATTTTGATGATTCTAGTGTTTTCATGGTCAGCTTAGTACCCATAAGGCTGATGCGTGACGAAGAAATACTGTGGGAAAATGATCGGCCGTCTTCAACGTTTTACTGTCGCCCTATTCAATTTAAGTTCATGAAGGAGTGTGAAAGTTCAGTACAACTTGAAAAGGAAGCCATAGAACTGTAAATAGAAGCACTTCAACCATCTCAACTGCAGGAAGTGACTGTGAAACATCAACTGCTAATGACAATGATTGATGGAAAGATTTCTTCGTACATGTCAGAAACTTCAATGGCTGTGTGTGACATTTGTAAGGCGAAGCCATCAGAGATGAATAAGCTAGAAGACATCGACCGTAGAACAGAAAATGAAGATATGTACCAGTACGGATTGTCTTCATTACATGCGTGGATCCGGTGCATGGAATGTTTGCTTCATATAGGTATATAATTTTTAATATCATAATCTAGTAACTATTTCATGTTATATATTTTGGAATGAATATTTCTTTGTAGAAGTTGATTTTCTGGATACTAATGAATTGCCTTCTTTGTTTCAGCTTACCGGATGGACTTTAAAAAATGGAGCTCAAGGGGCGAGGACAAAACTAAGTTGGCGGAAAGAAAAAAACAAATCCAGCAAGCCTTTAAAGATGAAAACGGCTTGCTGGTCGATATTGTAAAACAAGGCGCAGGCACTACAAATGACGGCAACACTGCCAGAAGATTTTTCAGTGATGCAAAAACATCGGCTCGAATCACAGGAGTTGATGAAGAGCTGATTGAAAGGTTCCACATAATCTTGCAGACAGTGGCTTCTTGTGAGCAAGTGGACCTTCTTAAATTTTCTCAATTTTGTAAAGATACTGCCACTTTGTATGTACAGTTATATCCGTGGTACTACATGCCCTCTAGTGTACATAAGTTGCTACTGCATGGTGCGGATATAATTAAGCATTTTGGACTCTTACCAATCGGGAAACTATCGGAAGAAGCATCAGAATCTCGAAATAAAGACTTTCGTAAATATAGAGAGAACCATTCTAGAAAAGTAAGTAGAACAGCGACAAATGAAGATATCTTGCATAATCTTCTCTTGTCGTCTGATCCAAAACTGACCTATCTAAGGCCAAGAATGCCCAAACAACGGAGAAGGGTTCTCTCACCAAGAGCAGTCGAGCTTTTGGTGTCTCTTCCAACTGAACCGGAACTGGAATTTATAAATGTAAATACTTTACAAGATAGTGATTAATTTTGTTGGATTTTATTTGTTTTTTTGTAGTAGCTATAGTTTTTAATAAATATCAGCTTATAATTAAATATAATTATCGACTTTAATATTAATTTATTTTTACTATTTTCGATAAATGTATGTTTTGAAATTATAAATATTCCTAAATAATATATATTCTAATGTAACAAAATTATTTTATTGTGATATTAATAATAAAAAAGTACTTTTCACTTACTATTTTTTTATTTTACTCTTCCTCATAACTCTTGAACGGGCAACTTCGGACGCGCGCTGATAGGGTAGAATTCTACCCAGTAAACTAAAGAATAAGAGGTAAGTAGTTTTAAAGCAAGATCTGTTAAGACTTGGCCAAATTTTAGCAGTCTCTGTTTCATTTCATACAATAAAAGTAAAAATATTTTTTTCCGGGCAAAATATCAGTTTTAGAGAAAAACGTTCAGTTACAATTATTCATTAGAATAACAAGATCTTTCGATAAGCGTCAAGAAAAAAAGGAATTTGAGAAAAAAAATCCTATGTCCCTCATATAGCAGTTTCGACCCACTGTGCCGCGGTTCCCTGCCAATCTCGTCCTCGCTTGCCACTTGCCACTTGCCA
Organism: Yponomeuta evonymella; assembly: GCA_963969515.1. NCBI lineage: Eukaryota > Metazoa > Arthropoda > Insecta > Lepidoptera > Yponomeutidae > Yponomeuta > Yponomeuta evonymella. Next base: position 22,758,250 of record OZ018344.1, read on the forward strand.
CTTGCCAGCGATTTTGTTCGAATGTCATCGACCCATTCTTATCGCTAGTACTCATAGGTGGGGACCTATAAAGTTGAAAGAAAGAGTTCGCCCAAAGAATTTTTCACTTACTTGACTGCTTCGTTTTTCCAGTTAATACCACGTCTGTTATTGTAATGTCCTGCCTGATTACCACAGCACAGGCTATCTTAGTTTTGGACCAGGTCACGTGATTGTGTTGTGTGGAAGGGCATCAAAAGTGTAAGGATGCACAATCTGTCAACTATTTTAGTTACGACTTACGATATACGTCGTCAATCTGATTTATTCCTTTATCTCTACGGAGAGAGAACCCAACGCCCGCTGCGTGAGGCCCGCACGATCCTAATTAAACCAATCAATTCCCATAACTGTGCACTAGGCACCGTCCAGCCACTACACGCACCGGCGTTCCGTCTTCAAACGGTTCAAACTTCATACATTTTATTCGGTTTAAAGTTGGCGTCAAAGATGATTGCGTGCTGTGAAGTGGCAGTGGCTGAAACTGGCACGTAACATTGGCGGCTGACACCGGGCCTTTAGTAGCGGCAAGGACGTATTTAATTTTATTTGGCGCCTCTACATATTTTTCATTCCAAAGTTCAAATCCACCATTATCACAAAAGTATCCAGTATCGCAGTATCCATCTTTCTTGTCTAAATTGAATAACAAAAACAATTGAAAGTCGATATTCAAATGTTTCACATTTTTTAAAAAAAGAACATCATAGAAACCATTTGAAAAATTTTCATTCGAAAACCTCAAACCATGAAGATTCTATGTCAATTCAAAGAACCTATTGCAATAAAACGGCAATTTCATACTTTAACCCCTATTATTTGCTGCAAAGCAAGCAAGCGACGAAGCAATTTGTCCAGCGTGTTTCCCTATTCTGCTTATTTCTACTCATTTGATCGTCTTCAGCATCGTGTACACTCTCTCTAAAATTCGCTCATTTGTCACCGTTTCTGTTCATCGTGCCAAGTCAATGTAAAAAAGTATCCAATGTAGCCCCGATAATTAAACATCCTTTCAAGCAAGATTTAGATCGTTTTGGCGAAAACAAAATTGTAGAAATTCCTGTATCGTCGTCCATGTTTCATTTAACGCCATCGGCATACACTAGTCGTTTCCTTTTCTTTTTTTTTTAAATCCACGCATACTGGCAAGAACGTTTTACCCAACATCCTTGCATACTGGACACAAAAAAAAAAACTAATTCATCCATGAGTTTTCTCTAGGAAATAGTTTTCGGTTTTATCAAAAGCACCGTGGCCGAAAGTATCCAGAGATACAATGACTGTCAGCTTTGACATTGAGTTATCTGAAGAAACAGAATGCTTAGTGTAAGCCAGGCGTTGCTTAAGTTGAACTTAACTGAGAACTTGGTGTTCGCATGCGCTCACAGTAAAGTTGTTGGTCCTTGACCTAAGCAGGCTGAAGTGAATATTATTTATTTAATAAACCAATGAATAATGCACTGTTTCTGAGAGCTGCTATCACGGCATAGAAATACCGACATTAAACGCTAAACTTTTCCTTAAATGATAACCTCTATTATTACTTTATATTACAGTAGTCAGTGCCATTTAATATGTTCACTATTATACCTAATACTGTGGATATCTGTTGTGGGAAGACCTTTATTTATTTTAATTATTAGTTGTGCGGCGCCTACGACCCGGGCTTATAATACTTAAACACAGTTTTTCAATAGAATTATATTAGCACGACATTAACAAATAAAATTACTTGCCTCTATTTCGTAGTACGCTGAACAATAGCAGTACCCCGCGCAAATTAAATAGGCATATCTCGCGCAGAAGATCGAATCGCGCGAGGCGCCGTTAAGTTGCACGGGTTATACCATTGGAATGCGACTGGGTTGTAGACTGCCGATAGTGTCAATGAAACATCCATTCCCTTACTAGTATCAATCTATTTGATCCGAGCTGTCCCGGCGAACTTCGTACCGCCACAGAATCCGTTTATACGATTCTTGCACAGCGCCATCTATTTTTAAAACACAACGTTCGCTCGCACAACGCCATCTGTTTTAAACTTAAAATAAATATTATCTCCCGGGAACGCATTACCGGGATGAGTCAGCATGATTATGTCTCAATTCAGGTCTTTATCTATCTGAACGCCAGGTTTCATGTAAATCCCTTCAGCCGTTATTGCGTAATTGAGTAACAAACATCCAAACATCTTCACAAACTTTCACATTTTTAATATTATAATATTGTAAGATTAAAAACCTATTTAGGATAGGAGAGGATTTTATAGTAGGATTGACTTGGTTTGCATAGCAGGATACAGGACCTATGATATCTAGCGAAGCTGCGGCAGTGCAACGGTTGTACTGCCTCACACGGGAGAGGTCCTAGGCTCAGAAGAAGCATGTTGCAATCACTTTGCTTTTTAAATTTACATACATTGAGAACTTCTAGCAGTAATACATGACTGATCCTAGCCAACTGTGAAGGTAAACACTGTGAGGAAACTCAACGTCTATGGTGTTCAAATACCTCAACGCTAGTGATTGCTATACCGCGGTGGGCACGCCACTGAGAGAAGGAGGCATCCGGGATAAGAGTATAACTATTTGCATTTCGGACTATAGTCTATCCTTATGCCAAATTTCATCTAGATCCGTTCAACCGTTCGAGCGCGGTTGAATACTAAACAAACATCCATCTATTCGAACTTTCGCATTCACAATAGCAGTAAAAAGTACGATATGGTCATATGAAAGGCCGTGTGATTGTATAGCAATTAGTTATCTAAGTAACACAACTTACATGCGCAAGTGCAACAAAGAGAGACTTCGACATAACAATAACATGGCAGTGCCTTGACACCGTGTTTTCAAACCGAACGCAAACAGTGATTGGTGCGCCTCCTTACATTGTAAAGGTGTGTGTACGCCAGGCGAGCCGAGCAGTTCGGAGCCGTTCTTGGCTTCGTCGTTCGTGGCATCAAGTGTGGACGTACAACGATCCTACAACGATCACTGTCCTCGAGCGTAGTTCTCCGCAGTGTGCTCGCGGCTCTTGGTGAATTTGGACGATATTAATATTCTTGGGATATACGAGACCATGCATCAATCTTCTTAATTTTTTTTATAGTAATCTTCATGTTTTGGGTCCCATATCAATGGATTATTTTCATATAATTCAATTAATTGCAAGGAAGCATCTTCTGTTCACGTTTCAGCGCCCGACGTCTGTCACTAAACACGTCCACGAGCGCACTGCAAATACGAAGCAAATCCTTGTGTGTTCGTCAAAAAACCGAAAATTGGCGGAACACAGCCAAGCACGAACGAAATGCTAGCAGCGCGCTCGTTCGAGGCTTGTAAGCCGGTCCACACTAGTCGAATTGTGGTCGGCTCGTGCTCCGCTCGTGTTCGGCTCGCTTACCGTAGATGCACCTTTACAGACCGGCAAACTAAAGACAGCTAGCCTGCCAATACATCGAATAAGGGAGAAGAGAAATGCAACCCTAAGACAGTCTTAAATCGGCAACTGTCCACAGTCATGACAGTTGACAAGACTGTAGTCAAATGACTACAGTCATAGACCTTTTTGTTTTCAGGCAAAATGTATCATTAATTTTTTTTTATTGTTTTGTAGTGAAGTGTCTTGAAGTGAAGATAATAAACACTTATGCAGCCTATATATGGTACTGGCCTTCACTTAGAGAGAGAGTATGGGCTTAATCACCTCGCGTGCCCACCGCTTATTACCGATTTCGAGCGCTGAGGTGTGGGAACACCTCAGTCTCAGGTTTCCTCACGATGCCACTGGTATTGATACACCAATTCACAAGTGTACGTAACTTGGAAAACAAGTCATTCGAAAATTCAACTGATTCATATTATACCTTGTTTTTAGATTGTTAAAGGTTATTTTTTATTTGATATCTCTTATTGTCTTTTTTCTAATAATACATGAGACATGGCGTTGCTGCCGGTACTAGAACCCGCGATGTGAGGGCTATGAGGCACGGGTCCTGCCGATGAGGTACCAACTCTCGGTTGAAGTACTTGCTGATAAATAAATTAAACTTAATACGCGCACCAAATCCTATGGGATTCCCAACGTCAAGCTGTCAAATTTAATGCTCATTGCTACCGCAAACGTCAGGATTCCGACGAGAAATGGTGCGCGTAATATAGAAGCAGCTCGCTGGTCCGACGATCTGAGGCAGATTGCTGGTAGAGGCTGGATGAGAATGGCCGAGGACAGAAGTGGCGTGCCTTCGAAGAGGCCTAGGTCCAGCAGTGGACGACTATATGATTGATTGATTGAATATGGAAGTTGAAATTCGGAATTTGCTGTCTATCACTACAGAATTTTCTACTGTTATTTTGCATTTTCTGCAAAATTTAAATACCAACTCTGTGTTTCAAAGCTAAGTATTTAGACTACACGAAAAAATATAATCAAATGCAAGGAAAATTAATTGAAATGGATTATAGGTAGACTGCGTGGGCGCCTGAGGTATTCTACGTTCTCTGTATCGACTTTTTTGATGCTTGCTATGTCAAACAATGGCCGATGGCGGCGAAAAATGTAATGTCGCGCGTTTGTTGACAAAATACGTGCATGGCGGGCATTTCTCGATGGTTACTAAGCCGCCGATATGACGCATGCGCATGTGTGCTATACAATTCAAACTTCCACACAACACAAACACTTGTCCTGGTCCCAAACTAGGATACCCTGTGCTATGGTAACCAGGCAAGGACATCACAAATATGGGAACACCTACACCCAGACAGGCCATTTGTACAAATGTATGAGCTTAATATGGGCACCACGGACGCCTAGTGCGGATTGGCGATTTGAAGCGCTGAGGTATGTGCAAACCTCACCTGCTCAGGTTTCCTTCACTTTAGCAAAGCGGTATTGGCACAACAAATTTACAACGTCCGTAACCTAAAAAGCGAAGTTATTGGTACTTTTCACAGATTAGCACCTAGGACCTCTTGAATGTGAGCCAAAAATGCCTGCGGATGCACTACCTACCACCGCTTCGAAATACCGCTCTCCCCGAGAGAAGGTATGGGCCCAGTGCTACGCCCCACAATAAAGCTTATACATATTTTGTATTGATAAGTATAATAATTACCAACCTAATTTCCGCACTACTTTTCTAAAAAACGCTGTCTAGAAGTCTAGAACAGTCATCCACCGAGAGTAAAAATAGTAGCGTCCACACAAGACCATCACTTGTGCGAGGCCCGAATTAGGGTACCCTGTGCTGTGTTAACCAGCCACGGTCGTGACGCTCGTGGAAAGCCACCTAAACTGGGGCCATTTGGCTCGTAGGCCACCCAATAAAGTGGGCGGACTCGGTGCTAGTTTAATTGATATGGCCATGTTTTAACAGATGCCCGGTTACAGATACAGTCCACGCGTGCATTCCTCTGGCACTATAGTCCGTGATTTGGCATCGCCGTTGGTGCCTGATAGTGATTTCATCATCGTCGTCATCAGCCATTCGACGCCCACTGCAGGATATAGGCCTCCCTCATGGTTTTCCAAGCTTTCCGGTCTTGTGCCGCCCGCATCCAACGACTCCCCGCCACCGTGACCAGGTCGTCAGACCATCTGGTGGGGGACCTTCGCAACGGCTATCAGTTCATCGAGGCTATGTGCCCCGCCCACTGCCACTTCAACTTAGCAATTCTTAAGCATGACATTAGCTGTTATTTGTCTCTATTTGGTAGAGCTAAGCTACTCTTTAGCTGTTATTTGTCTCTATTTGGTAGAGCTAAGCTACTCTTTAGCTGTTATTTGTCTCTATTTGGTAGAGCTAAGCTACTCTTTAGCTGTTATTTGTCTCTATTTGGTAGAGCTAAGCTACTCTTTAGCTGTTATTTGTCTCTATTTGGTAGAGCTAAGCTACTCTTTAGCTGTTATTTGTCTCTATTTGGTAGAGCTAAGCTACTCTACTAAGCTACAGCAGTACAATGTCATTCGTATCCGAGCAAATTAAATAGGGATCTCTTCCGATCAAGATCGAATCGCGCGAGGCGCCGAGTTAAGTGGCACTAGTTACCATTGGAAATGGAATGCGGTTAGGTACTAAACTGCCACTTGTGTCCATAGGGATCTCTCGCGATCAAGATCGAATAGCGAGGCGCCCAGTTAAGTGGCACTGGTTACCACTGGAATGCGGTTGGGTACTAAACTGCCACTTGTGTCCATAGGGATCTCTCGCGATCAATATCGAATCGCGCGAGGCGCCGAGTTAAGTGGCACTGGTTACCACTGAAATGCGGTTGGGTGCTAAACTGCCACTTGTGTCCTTAAAAAAACCATTTCCGTATTAATATCTTATTTTTTTTAATCTGTGCATTTGAGAGACTCGCCCTCCTGGTTTAAGCAATAAAGCAGCCTATGTACGTCCCACTTAGGGCGCAAGCCTTCTCTCAGGGGTGAGAGTATGGGCAAGCGCTGATCTATTGCTAGTACATACTACGAGTTCACGAATGTACGTAACTTGGAAAACAAAGGCATAGCTTGTACCGGTGTACACCATTTTTGTTATTTCTTTCATTCTGTCATATCATTTTAAACTCATACCTAATTTACAATTACGTCACCCGTTCCTAGGATTTTCATTAACACTTCACCTTTTGACAAAAACCCTACGATGGAGAGCATCGACATCAAATTTATTATTCTACTTGTGAAATTATCTTTTATTCTGGTTTTAATGGAAGTTTCACAACACGGTACTGGAGGGCGTATATAATTTACAGTCTATCTATCATACCCCACAAGCTAAAGTATTTGACGAGATTCAAACACCGTCGGTTTTGAATCCCGGGAAATATGAGCCAAGCGTCCTACCAACCGCGCGACCACCTCTACAACGATGGCAAATACGCGCATAAGAAACACAAAGTCAATACTTGCTGAGCCATCTCGCTTTTTCTAATAAGTCGCGGGTTTCCTCACGATGTTTTCTTACAACACAGCGACTGTACAAAGATCACGAGCAGAATTACCAATTGAATAAAGATAAGTATTATTTACGACTGCAAAATGAGAAAACAGAAGGCCTCAATCACATTCAAGTATATTGACGGCTAGTTTTTAAGAGCCTACCCTAATGTACTTACTACCAAAGAAACTCGATTAATCAATTAGAGTACTTTCAATCGATCAATCAATCAATCAGCCCTTACTCGTCCACTGCTGGGCATAGGCGTTCCCTAAGGAACGCTACTTCCTTCTGTCCTCAGCCATCCTCACCTCAGGCAGCGGCCTGCGATCTGCTTCAGATCCACCATTAGCGTACTTCAATATTTTTATTAATACGTATTGTGGTGTTTGATTTATTTTATTATTTGACTCTTAGTACGTTGGTCTTAGAAATGGTTAGAAAATTCCCAGAGTCAACAGCGTCTGAGCAGTCTAAATTTAGAACCGTTTGAGAGATTATCTTATCCTCATTTTTAATTGCTTTATGTTAATTAAAGCCAAGAATTTTGCGAGATTGAATGAAAAACATTGGTTTTTCATTTTGAATGTTCAGTTGATGTAAATTTACCGAGTAGAACCTGCGATCAAATCGGCTTTATGTATGTACTCCAGAGTGAGGCACTACTTTCCGATACTCAAACTAACTTCAAACCAGTAGCTTATATCAACGCGAGTAAAATTCTCAGATCCTGATACTTATTGCAAATCATCTAACATAGACATTTAGAACCTTCTGTACCACGACGTTTACTCGCAAAAGGCCGGATAGAGCAGCCTCATAGATATGTATCGTGCTTTTTGCGCTTAATAAGTGGCTATATTTAACGCCGAGATGGTAATATCTCGCTGAAGGATGCCTGGATGAGTGGCTAACCTTAGGTACCTGCTCTGCCTTCATAGTGTTCATAGAATCTGTGTTAGTATTAGTACGGATTGACCCGTTGTTTTTGAAGCGTAATGTCCGGGGCTCGACAAGCTAGTGATGGGTGATGTAAAAGTTCTTAGAGAATGTTACGATTAAGAATGTCATGACGATAACTTAAAACTGGAAAAAGTGTGAAATGTTTTATTGACATACATTATAGTAAACTTTTCTATTATTGGGTGTAATCCACAAATATTGTGAATAACGGAAGTGTGAACGCATGCATATTTTTATTTTTAAGATCTCTTGTCCTAGGAGAGCTTTCTCGGGCGACATTCTTCTCGACCCATCTCTGATCTCACCGTATGCCAATGACTTTGGCTTTTAAAAGTAACGCAGATATAAACATCTCTGTAATTTGCTTTTCAACGTACAAAACATTCTTGGTAGCAGTACAACTCGAGAAAACCTGTAAAAAAGACGATGTCTACACTACGGCAATGGAAGAATCTTAAAACTATCTACGAAGCCATTAAAATTGGTTGTTAAAAAAACACCTTCCGGCGCACAACCGTACAATACAACCGGAAGTTCACAAGGCACATCTGTGGAGAACCATGCTTTAGAAGAAAAAATGACACCCTGCCAATAAGCAAATCCCTGGCAAGACTCGATCCCGGATGCACTAGCCACTCCACTGCCAACCCCCAACGGGTTGAGGGTTGAAATTGAATTCCTGTTTCCGCTTTTGACGTAGAGTTCCGGCTGCCGTGATTATAGCTTCCGAGAGCGGGTTTCTTTTTGTGGGATCCTAGATTATGTACGGTTTATTAAGATAAAGATAAAAAAGTATTTATTGCCTCATCAAAAAACAACTTAAAACAAAGTAAGCCTTCACTAGGTTATGACGTAAAATAAGGCAACTGACGTAAAATAAGGCAACTGACCCGGGTCAGACCAGGGCAGCGCTGTGGTTTTCGGCCACTGTCTTCTCTCTGAGACGTTGTGCGGGAGTTATGTTATGAGGGCTAAACAGTCAACTAGGCATCTAAGTGTTCTGAAAATCGATTAAAAACGATGAAGATCTATTATTATTATAAAACAATTCTTCCTCTTATTGAAAAAGGAAGTTAATAAACGTTTTTAAACGTGCAAAGATGAAAAATAACCTTTTAGGTACATGATATTTTAATAACTACGAACGTGAAAAATTTCCTAGTAGCTATTAATTACTTACTTTGAACGTGAAAGGCACTCTTATGAGAACCAGCAGATTTGTGTGTATCACGATCTATGTAAGACAGTTAAGTAAGGGTTTTTATTTAAGATTAAAAGTATTATTTACAAGTTCCTGGACCAAGCATGCCTCAAATTTTCAGTAGCAAGCTGTCTTTGAAGCAGTGCTGATTTATGTTTAGTTTTGAACACCTGCACACTTATTCACGACATGAATGATTGAAATACTTTATTTCTATTTTGTCTGTTAAATCCAGTTAGTAATTATTGATATAATCTTTTCGTTTTTGTTGTTAGTACCTACATTATCATTATCAAATTTGAGAGTAGCCTGTGCAGTGTTCTCCAGGCACTCCCGCACGAGTGCACTTCGTACGAGCTCGTGCTTGTACTCCTTTTAGCTACATCAAACCCTTATTTATTAAACTTGATTTCGAATATAAATACCATGTTTCAAGCTTTTTCCTCTCGCTCATACAACAGAAGATCCTCTACGCAAGAGCCAAATCGTTATTCAGTTACATTCTTCTTTTAACCTTGCCGTACATCAAGTTATACCAAATCTAAGATGGGTACAATGAATTACTATTTTATCGAATAAGGATTAATTCTTAGGCGTCACACCGAAATGTTGGTTTCGATTTTCGCCAAAGGTAAGTTTCGGTTCGGTTCGGTTTAGTTTCGTCTCGGTCGGTCAATACTTAGTTGGTTTTAAGCCGTACGCATGATTGTTTGTATCGTCCCAAAATCATTCTTCTGCGGATTTTATTCAACCACGCGATGGTTCAACAAGTCCTGTTTTCTTGGTTATTTTTGTTAATCGGTCTTTTTTGCTTAGTGATTCGTAGGCACACTTTATCAAGGTATCAACAAGGTGCATGAGTGGCCAGTGATAAGAGAGTTCGGGGAAATTTGTCATCGGACAACAATCGCATTACGACACTAGTCCGGTCTGGGACTTTATCCATTTAGGCTAGTTCGATCGGATTTCGAGAATGAATAGCACTCCACCTAACATGATGAGCTCTGAAACCAAAGGATGTCAGCCCTGTTACTAAGCCTACATCTGCATGACAGCACTACCACAGGAAAGCATAATCCGGTTTTTCGATGATTACTCTTCCAGATTGCATTGTTTTGAACTGCAGCCATATGTAAGATAAGATAAGATAAGAATATGTTTTATTGTACACCCGGAAAAAAATAAACAAGTCCCACTGCAGGGCACATGCCTTCTCTCTTAAGAGAATATCTTAATCACCACGAATTGGCGATTTGAAGTGCAGAAGTATGAGAACACATGAAACTGAGGTTTTCTCACGATGTTTTCTGTCACATAACTTTATAAGTTTTTCAAGCCTACAACGTCAACAGAAAACTAGCTAATGTTGGTCTGTTATTTTATTTGAACGTTAGTTTTCTGTTCTTATCAAAACATTGTTAGTCCAGTGTAGGCACTTTGCCTGGTTTTCGCATGTTTATGTAGGATCAACATAAACATTCACAGTCGATGTACCTTCTCAATACTGATTGCTTCTTAAAAACTGTTTTCCATAGCAGTGACGTAGTGACACCAGAGCGAACTGCGATTTACAATATTGTTCACGACTGTCACGAACCAGACAGTGATCGCAAAGTACGCATATCGAGCTGAGAGCTTCATGAAATACACAACAGTCCCAGTGCTATATACAGGGTGTCGAAAGACTGACGTACGACCCGAAAGATACTGGACACTGGACAACAAAACAATGTTTACTTTATCCCTTCGAAAAATCATATAAAACAAGCCAACCTTTCGACTAATACTCAACAAAAACGGTGACAATTGTATGCAAAGACCCTAAAAGTTAGGAGCATGAAGTACTTAAATTAAACAATAAGTAAGGTAAGTAATCAAGTAATCTCCGAGTTAATGCGAATAAAACAAAATATATTATGCAATTTAAAAACATTAGAATCGCATCACAAGAGATTAAGGTAATATGCAATAAAACTAAAATAGAGCAGTCCTCGCCACGTCCTCGTCAACCACATTCCTAGGGATAGTTTTGGACGAACACTGCACATGTTTACCACACGTAGAAAAAGTGTGCACTAAGTTAAATAGGACTGCATAAACTCAGAAATACATCTGACGTACAGACAGCACTTATGGCATACCACAGTAATGTTTCATCTGTACTCAGATACGGCGTCATAGGGCCGGTTTCTGAATTGAGAATTTCACTAAGTAAATACTTGAATAACGTTCTGTCACGCTCTTTTCTGTGAAATTCGAAGAGACAGCACTACAGTTAACTATTTACTTAGCGAAATTCTTAATTCAGAAACTGGCCCATAGACTGGGAAAATGCAAGAGAGCTAAACAAAGCACTGATTACACCAAAAACATGCATTAGAACCATCTGCAACGCAGCCCTGCAAACCACTGTGGACTCCTGCAAACCACTATCTCTGTGCTATCCCTATGTGTTTTGCACACATTCATCGAAACTCAATATTTAAAAAATGCCAGGAAGTTTATAATTTCAAGACCCGTTATCCAAGTAAGCTTGTAAAAGTGAGTTTTGTCAACGAAATTGCTACCACATGCTAATAAAGATGTACAATAAACTTCCGGAAACACTGAAATGCATGCCATTGTATCCATTCAAAAGAAAGCTGCACATATGGCTACTTAAAAAAATCTTTTTACACTGTAAATGAATTTCTTGGCAACATTGACTTGTGTAAAATTCTGACATTATTCATAATTTTACAATCCACTGACGTTTTTATTTGACATTGCTTGTGACTGTCTTAAAAATTAAATGATTTAATGTGTAATTAAATTTTAATCATGAATTGTGAGAAGAAATTCATAATTAATTCTAATTCTTAATATTTGCATGACTGTAACAGGTGACATATTATGTTGAAAACACTATTTAGTTGTGACATCTGAAATGTAGCATATTTGACGCAAATAAATAGGTACCTATCTTGTATCTTGTAAAACGAACACTGCCGTTTATATGAGGAACTTCGAACAACAGTTAATTTTCCATAGATATACAAATTTTAGCTACTATAATTTCACTCGCTACTCACTTCCACTCGCTAACTGTGAAGGAAAACATCGTGAGGAAACCTGAGTGTCTGAGCTATTCACATACCTCAGCGCTTGAAATCGCCAATCCGCGGTGGGCACGCGTGGTGATTAAGCCCATACTCTCTCCCTGAGAGAAGGCCTGTGCCCTACAGTGGGCCATATATAGGCTGCTTATGTTATACAAATTTTCGGGAATGCTCTAGCGATTGCTTACAAAGCGTTTATATACGACAATGTAGTGAAGCTCGCGCACTCGCCTTGCGAATTCATGAAGACTTGTGGGAGACAACAGGGCCTTAGTTCTGCTTAACTTGCATATCGGACCACCTGTTTTGCACTACTGTAAGAAAAATACCGAAAAGTATTTAAACCTACTCCGTTAATAATGTAAAGTGATAATAAACATATTCGGTGATATTTATATAAACACGATTCCTTAAAACACTACTCAGAGTTAGTTTAAATGGTCAGTGGTAGAGGGATAGACATAACCGCAAATTATTTAAGCTGTCTCTGAGGAGTGTTTATGAAGGAGGAGGAGGCCTATGTCCAGCAGTGGACTTCTTGTAGCTGAATGATGATGATGGATGAGGAGTGTTTTAGAGGAATCGCGTTTTTATAAATAACACCTATTAATCTAATATTTAAAAATCTCATGTCACAGTGTTTGTTATCGAACTCCTCCGAAACGCTTTCAACGATCTTTATGAATTGTTTTGTGTTTATTTGGTAGGTCTGATAGTAGGTCGTAGGCTAATTAATATGGCCAAACAACATGTATATTACTTTTAGAATCAGACTCGACTTTAACACTCACACAAATGTAATTCTTTTGTCTCGCCTTGTACCTACCCAACTATATATTTAATAGTAACTTAGAGATATTTCAAGCAAAGACATTTTCTATTAAACTGTACAGCGATACTGCAAATGGAATAATAGTACATTACTTCAGAGGGAAGAAAGTGAGTGACAGTTCCATACCGAGATTATGGCATTTGCGCCACGAGCTTGCGAGGGGCGCAAACCATTTGAGGTATGGAACTGTACTTTATCCTGAGGTATGTATAGTGCTTTTTATTACACCTACGAGGAAAATTATCACAAAGATAAATGCTAAATCAATCGAAGTTTTTGCGAAAATGCGCGGGCTTTTTCTTTTTTTATTCGCCCGTTTCTGGAGTAGGCTAAGATCATAAGGTCATGCAGCCACTTCTTCCGTGATTCCGCGCGTTTTATATACAAAAATAATTTCGTTTTTAATTTTCTGTATGCACCAAGGAGGTTGGTAACTGGTAAAAAAAAAACTGTATGTGGCCAGTAACAATTTACTTGAAATTTAATTAGTAGACAGTTAAAGTCTCTTTGCAGTATGACTGCTGACAAATTAAAAAAAAAACCGGGTATGTAATGGAATTTCATACATACTTCCCACCCTTGGGTCGGAAGGATTTTCATACAAACTTCCATACCTTGGGATGAAAGGATTTGAAGGGCGGGATAAAGGCGTTTCTTCCCTCTAATTGGTATAATTAGTATGTATTTTCAGAGCAGGTGTGATAAAAAAAAAATTACGAGTGCTCTTCTTCCTTTCAGTTGTAAACCATTTTGCCACGGCGATGTCACTACTTGGTCGGGAAAACTCTAATTTCCAAACAGCGATTTTCTTATTTCCTTACGCCACCCTGAGCCTGACCTTCAGCTGGTGATAACTACGTGAACGCTACTGAGGCTTCTAAATTGTTTTACCAGTTGGCACAAAACATCAGCATTTTCAAGCCAGCCTGGCTACTGACACAATAACCCAAATACCCCTCCGGCACATTCGAAACTCATCCTTACACCCTTGAGGCTACAGTCCGATTCGAATTGCTCGATTAAGGCACTTACGACGCGGACGGCCAAGCGAGTAGATCCGATGACTTCACTTAGCAGTCAACATTTTGCATGATCGCTGAGTTTGTCTTTTAGTGGTCTGTCGCTACATACATTTTGTTTCAGGTTACGGGTGTCCATTGAAAGTTTAGTATAGTGTAGGTAGAAGCTGTGCCGAGCGTTATCAGAAAGAAACACAATACTCGTGTATTCAACGTAGGTAGGTACTTCGATGAAATGGTTCGTTCTTCTCGTTAATAAATACTGGCGCCAATTAATCAATACCACTAAATTAAATTGTCCCCAAAATTGATATTTGTTCAGCAGCAAAAATGAAGGAAAAAAACATTTAAAACAACAATAAATTAATGCCACCGAATAAAATTAACATCAGTAGGTACTTGGTTAGCAAGTACATTTTAGTCAGTTTAAAGGACAGATTGAAAACACTGATAAAATTAACGTTTTCTGCCAATTTCCTCCTTTGACTGATCAAATAAAATACATACACAAAGAACTGCACACCTTAAGTACCAACAGTTAGTAAAGAACCCACACACACACAAACAATTTGCAATCTGCCTACCCCTCTGGGATACAGGCGTGAGTATGTATGTTTATATCCGACTAGAAGCTTCTCAAAAGACATTGTTTACTGACATAAAGAAAATGCTGATAAAAAATATAATATTATTTTGCTTAATTGCCTTTAACTACCTATATCCATTTACAAGTTTAGACCGTACTAGGCATTTTTGGTCAAAGAATCAGGGTTGAAAAAAAAAGGTTTTGAAACAGGTTTTAATAAATTTTTAAACATCTTACATCATCATCAGCCATTTGACGCCCACTGCAGGACATAGGCCTCCTTCGTGGTTTTCATAACCGTGAAGGGTTTTGCCATAATCACCACGCTTGGCAGGCAGGTTGGCGATCGCAGTATGCGGTTGGATAGAATCTCATCTAAGATGGTTTAATAACATTTTCTAAAGGTTCTGCCCTCACCTGCAAAAAAATATTCAATAACCAACCGTTCAACTGCAACTGTGCAACTGTTCCTAATAAGGTAATTAATCTACTAATATTGACACTAATATGAATACTCGTACTATGTCCGTTTTAATTCAACAAAATAAATAAACGTTTTGTAATTGCTCAAGGAAGCTACGTAAAAAACTAACTGGTCGTAATTAGAAAAGCTGATCGCGCAGGGATTTGACACATGTACGTTTAGGCGGCCTCTCCACTGCGCGAGCTAATACAATAGGTTATGTTTTCTGTACAGTCCAGTTGAGCTCGACCTTTACATCTTAAACATCTTTGTTTATGATCGATACGGTTTTCGCGTTTTGTATTAAAACAAAAAACAGTAACAAGATCACTAATATTATAAATCTGACGGTTTGAATGGTAATTGTTACTCAATTGCGCAGAACTTCTAAATGGATCCGGATGAAATCTGGCTCAGAGATTATAGTCTGGAATAACACATAGGCTATTTCTTATGCAAAAAATTCACATCAAAATTTCGACGCAAACAAAGTCGCGGGCAACCACTGGTAATAAATAATTACCATTTCTAATCAACACTACTATTTTAATTGAGTAAGTGTAAACAATTTACAATTATAATAATTCCAAAGAACCGGCGGCCGATGGGGTGTAAAGGTTCTCGATCGGAGACCACGGACTGGTCAAACGCAGCGCAGGACGCCCACCAGCTCGCTGGACCGACGTCCTGAGGCTGATTGCTGGTAGTGGAAGAGGATAGAAGGAGTTGGCGTGCCTTGCGGGAGCCCTATGTTGAGGAGCAGACGTGTACGGGCAGATTTATTGAATTATAAATTTTGGTTTTAAAACCACTTCAGCAAATGAAATGGAAATACTTACACCAGGAACATTCAGATCGACCGCGACAATTGGCACCAACATTTCCAAATCATCTGTTCGCCCGGCCGGTGTAAGCGCGCCGCTATGTCGTAACGAGCATAACCAACTAAAGCCGAGCGACACAGTTTCCAGACACATTAGCCGTTGAATAATCTAATTTAACTCCACCACGTGGCGGTGGGAACCCCGGCCTGCCGGTCGCACCGTCCAAACTGTAGATACGCCGTTAATTGATGGGCTGGTCACTGCCGAAGAACCTACTACTATAATACTTTAGTGCATACGAAAACACTATAAAGGAAAGCTATCATAAGAAAACACATGCACAGAGGCGAGCTTATCTCTGTGGGGGATTTCTTCCAGCATACCACGAACTGGCAAACGCAGCCTGAGACGCCCGTTAGCTTGTTTGACCGACTGAAACAGACTGCCGCCAGCAGAAGGCTGAAGGAAACGGTCGAATTCGGGATGGACGAATTATTTTTCTCCACTACAAATACGGCCCGAAGGCAGCGGCTAACATAGTAACATAGTACATTGACATTCAGCAAACGGAATGTAAATTATTTACGTTGAAATAAATTATTGATTTCTGATTTCTATGAATTAGCTCGACGGACGTTTTCACGGCCGAGGCATCACTAATGTCCCGTTTTTATTTTATCGTTCACTTTCATCCACATAATACTTTTATAGATGTTTGAAGCTACGATTGACGCTACAATTCGACATTCGAAAAGACGACACGGTCTTATTTTTAAGAAACACAATTCCTTTGAAGCACTTCTCAGAGGCAGTTTCGATAATCTGTAGTTACATCTCTCCCTTTACCACAGATTATTTCAACTGCATCTGAAGTGTGCTTTAAGGAACCGTGTTTATATAATAACACTATAAGTTTGGAGTTATTTGTATTTTTTTTTCTTAAAAATGTCTTACGTATATTTTGAAATGTTTAACATGTAGCATTCATTTAGTCGGAGTTTCCATAATTTTGATTATGATTAGTTTTGATGTTATTCTGGTGGTCTAGGGTGGTCAGACGAGTAGCGAGCAACGGCCTCGTCACCTTCCTCCGTTCGAATTATTATTTCTTTTATATTGTACTAGATAAACCGGTGAGCTTCGTATCACCTAAATTTCTTATTTGTTTTATATCATTCTAGCTGACTCGGCTAACGTAGTTTTGCCATATTAAATAGCCTACGACCTATTCTCAGACCTAAAAAGTTTAGAAAAAAAAGTTATAATAATCAATGAAGCCCTTTCGGAGGAGTTCGATATCAAACACTGTGACACGAAGTTTTTATATGTATATTCGACTAGATAAACTTCGTAGCACCTAAAATTTATTTGTTTCTCGAACTTGGCTAAGACTTATCTGAATGAATTTCTAGTTATGTCAAAGCCTGCTAAGTTAATTTACCTTAACAGATAATCTGATCAAAAAAAAATATTTCACCTAATTTAAGTAAGATAAGATAAGAAAATTCTTTACTGTACACCGGAAAAATAACAAACACAAAATATTTATTTAAAGATTAGTAAATTCTACATTCGCTTGAACCAAATCTATCCTCATCCTCTACCTTTTTTAGGGTTTAAGTTCAAGTTCTAAAATATCGGTCGCCATTTTTGAGATTTATAAGAGTAAGAGAAATTAAGAATGTCTTTATTAACATCTTTATTAACAATTTTTATTAACTTAATTTAATGATGATTTACGATGTTCACTTTATTAACAAATATAGATTAAGAATGTTTTACCATTGATCATGTCCGGTTAACCCCTTAAACATTGTTAAGTTTATATTTGGATGAGGTTTAAATGTGCTCACAAATACTTTTTTATATTTAGTGTATTTTATTGCGCCAACAGCATCCAATCTGCACAGTATTGTGGCGTAGGTCTGAAAGTAAAATCTCGCTTCTACTAGGTTACTATTAACCTTGGTTAAAATTTGTCTTCTCTGAGCTGAGCTTTATGTAGAACGTTAACCGTAGGTGAATGGCGCGCGTACGCAACGCGCATAACCCGACCGTGATGTCTGCTCCGACGTATTTGACTTTGTGTAGCTCACACAAAGACTCGTTTGATATTTATTTTGACGAAGGACTCCGAGGAATTCCATTAGTGGCCTATTGTTTTACTCTTGTTTTTTTCGACAGTTCAATGTAGAGACTGATACTCGCTTTTTATACGTTTTATTGGGGAGACGGAGAAAGTTATTAATCAATAATTTTGCAATATATTAATCTACTATTAACAGCTGCTAGTTGCTTTCTGTATGCTCTTTTGCAAACTGACAAATAGATTACTACGGGATACAGGTCAGCGTATGGGAAACCGGGGGTAAGTATTGATGAACCGTACTCGGCAATAATTATAGTGAGTTATACTAGACACAAATGTAAATGTTTTAGGGTTCCGTACCCAAAGGGTAAGGGACCCTATTACTAAGACTTCGCTGTCCGTCCGTCCGTCCGTCCCTCTGTCACCAGGCTGTATCTCATGAACCGTGATAGTTAAACCGCTGAAATTTTCACGGATGATGTATTTTTGTTGCCGCTATAACAACAAACACTAAAAACAGAATACAATAAATATTTAAGGGGGACTGCCATACAACAAACGTGATTTATTGCCCTTTTTGGTCGATATTAATAACGGCAACAGGTAGACGCTTGAAACATTCAAATGTTGTATAGATAATGGTAAGGAACGCTGCGTGCGCGAGTCTGACTCGCACTTGGCCGGTTTTTAGCAATATGCGTGTGTGTGGGGGTGGTGACCACGTAGCTAGGGCGGCGCGCGCTTTAGTTAGTGTTACATTCGTGCCAAGCTTATTGGGAATATTCCCAGGCCCGTGCTCAGGAATCAATAATAATGGGAATTCTTGACATCAATAACCGCAAAAGTGCGGTCAATCTGTTGTTGCTTTTAAATATTGACAGACTATAAAGCCGAATGTGAACAAAAAGGAGGTTGATTAAAACACAAAATCTTTGTCATTTGTCGTCCTTTCAAGAAACACTTGCTTGACCTAATAATCATTTCAATGACCGATAAAAACTTGCCACAAACAACACTGACTCATGCAAAAGTCTGCAATCAAGAAACGCTTCAGATTCGTGTTATGGTGATTACCGTTCCAATACTCAATGACGTGCAAGTTGGGTGTCCAGAAGTTCCGTGCGAGCTCGAGGGCGTGTCCCACCGCCTGCGAAAACGTTCTAGTGAAGTGGCAATCACAATCGAAAGAATTAATGACAATCGGCCGTTACTGTTGACTTGCTCACTGAGTCCGAACAACGCCGAAGGCTGCCGTAGACGGCCGAAGACGCCCGAGCGCGCGCGGCGGCCCGTGACGGGCGCGCAGCCGAGCGTGGCGTCGCGTCTTGATTCTCTTCGCTAGGTAGAGGGACCACTCAATAGTAAATTTACGCTCAGACGCAGATCATTTTAACATGTTACTTGACACACAGCGCGTTCGCTCCAGCGAGTGCTTCTTCTTCTTCTCCTTGTGATGTCTGAGCCGTATTTCATACAACTCCTATTCATAGTAGGTATATTATGCGATGTACATTGCGTAACCGCGTCTTCGCAGTGGTTAATTTGCTTTACAGTGTACTTTGCAATGTACATCGAATTGTCTTAGTAAATCATGAATTCTAGCTCTATGAAATGGACCCGCACCACACCAAACCAAACACTAGCTCGTAACATCTTACACATAGTATTCATAGCACTCAAAGAAGCCAATTGCGAGGTCGTCAGGTAAAAGAAACTAAACAAACAACAACGTTTACACGGGCATAAATCTATTACAAAAGGGGCGCATGCGCAGCGCGTTGATCTGTGTCTGTCTGTACACAAATAGGTAATTAGCAAGATTAATTTCAAAGATTACCAAGCGTTTTATAATAAATACCAGCTACTCTTTATAGGTAGCTCAGTGGTCAGACTATGTGGTGAGAAATGTGAAATGCCTTGTCTGAAATCTGAATACAAGTGGGCTGATGATGATTTCACTATAGTGTTTGTTACCTTCGCCACCATTTTTTTGTAAAAACATATTTTCACAAACTCACCCCAATATCCCAGAGGGGTAAGCAGAGACTAGGACTGCCACTTGCCACGATCCCGTCAGATCACTTACACTACTGTGAAAGATTATAGGGAAAGGTTAGCTGAGCCGATACGAAGGCACACCAACGTCAAGGAACGATCGGCCGATTCGAGCTTCGGGATCTGTATTTCCGAGTAAACCACCGTTTGGACTGCGTATTGAAGTCTGCCATTCTGTTGCTTGTTCTTTTGTGTCTCAGCCCCAGGTGTGATGCCATGATACCTTGAGATTGACTGATAGTACAAAGTTTTTGGTACTGTCATGACATTACGTAACATTCATACGGGTGAACCTCCATGGTCAAGTGTGGCCAAAAAATGTATATGCAACAATATTCATCATCATCATCAGCCATTTGACGCCCACTGCAGGACATAGGCCTCCCAAAGGGTTTTTAACCATGAAGGGTTTTGCCATAATCGCCACGCTTGGCAGGCGGGTTGGCGATCGCAGAATACGGTTGAAATCTCAGGAAGACGCTGCTGCCCGTCTCCTGGTTAATATATTTCCTTAGTCGCCTTCTACGACATACACGGAAGGAAATGGAGTGACGCTATTCTTAATCCGGCACCACACGGATAAATAACAATAATAATCACGGTAACGGTGGTTTTGAGCATTTATTAAATTGGTGTGAAATTTCTCATTTCAAAATCAAAATCAAATCAAAAAAACTTTTATTCAAAGTAGCACAGAAACTGCGACTTAATGAACGTTACAAGTTAAACTAGGTGTCCATTTCAAAATCTAGATCATTTTGGAGAAAAAATGGACAAAAAAACTCCAAACTTAGTCTTTTCAAGTCCTTAATTTACAGGATTTATATAAATGTTCTAAAACTCATGCATTGAACTGGCTTTAATTCCAGACATCATTGTCATCTAAATAATCTTTAATGTTATAGTAGCTTTTTTGGCACAAAGTGTGCTTCACACATTTTTTGAACCGCGTTTCTGGCAAGCTTATTATATCCTCGGGGATCTTATTGTAGAAACGTATACAATGCCCCATAAAGGATGTATTAACCTTTGCCAGCCTAAATTTTGGGAACGAAAGTTTATGTCTATTTCTAGTATTTACATTGTGTTGGCTACCTACAGTTTTAAAGTCACTGATATTTTTCCTAACGTACATAATA
This sequence comes from Yponomeuta evonymella, assembly GCA_963969515.1. NCBI lineage: Eukaryota > Metazoa > Arthropoda > Insecta > Lepidoptera > Yponomeutidae > Yponomeuta > Yponomeuta evonymella. The sequence goes on from OZ018344.1 coordinate 22,779,501, forward strand.
TTTCCATAGATATACTGACTAGCAACTGTTAAGATGTTAGTTTCTTTAAAGAAATCTCTTAACGAATCTCTATTGCCTAGCTTATATATGAATCTGATCGCTCTCTTCTGCAGGACGAAGATGGTCTCAATGTCTGCTGCCCGACCCCACAGTAGTATACCATAGGACATAATACTATGGAAGTAACTAAAATAAACAAGCCTAGCAGTTGCGACATCAGTTAGTTCCCGGATTCTTTTAACTGCGTATGCTGCAGAACTGAGCCTATTTGCCAATTTTCCTATATGAGGACCCCATTGAAGCTTTGCATCAATTGTGATACCCAGAAATACAGTTTCTTCTACAAGGTCTAGTTTATCATTCCCCAATATAACATTGCTGTCAACCATTTTGACATTTGGTAGTGTGAATTTTATACATTTTGTCTTTTTTGAATTTAATAATAAGTTATTAGAAGTAAACCAATATAGTACCTTAGAGAGAGCATTATTTGTATCCGCAAGGTCATTTTCTTGTCTCTTAATCTTAAAAATAAGTGACGTGTCATCTGCAAACAATACTATCTCTGACATTTTTTGAACCATGAACGGCAAATCATTTACATATACGAGGAAAAGGAACGGCCCCAAAATAGATCCCTGTGGCACTCCCATCTTAACCTCCGACCCTGATGATTTAGTCCTATTTATGTCAGCTTTTTGAACCCTCCCTTCTAAATATGATCTCATAAGTTTTAAGCTCCTCCCATTCACTCCGTAGTGTTTTAATTTTAGGAGAAGTGTTTTATGGTCTACGCAGTCAAATGCCTTCGACAAGTCACAGAAAACACCTATAGCATCCTTCCGATCCTCCCATGCACTAAATATATGTTTAACTAATGCGACACCAGCATCCGTCGTAGACCGCCCTTGCGTGAAACCGAATTTCGGCATTAATAGTCGTTAATATTCACAAAAAATTGTGGAGGTCGTTGAACGTATTAATTGTGGAGGTCGTTGAACGTATTAATGCCGAATTGAGAAATTTTACACCTATTTAATAAAGGCTCAAAGTTATGTGCTGCCCATAAAGAACTCTCAGGCCCAGAGAGGTTATGTACTTGTGGCGTTGTAATAGTAGTAGAAGAAGAAAAACATTTATTTAACACCACAAAGACATACAGTGAACTCATTAAAAACAAAGAAAACAATAGTGTTTCAGTTCTCCTTGAAGCCCAGTTTACTTGAACCCGCGACCTCTGGCTAATCGTGCCAGCGTTCTCCCAACTGAGCTCAAGTCCCGGCATGGATGGAATTCTTAGCCTCAAAAGAGGTTTTTAAAATTGACCTCAGCAGGGGTTAGTGCAACAAACAGAATATAAACATTAATATTGAGTTACTGATAAAAGAAAAGCATTGAAAAAAACACTAACGTAACTCACACAATTTTTATTTGGAAGTAAAATAGGATTATTAATTCTTTACGTATTGGCAACACTTGGATGTTGATAGCCTTGGGCTTGAGATTTGACACATTCACGAATACTTAATTTATTTTCAAACATTCTGTTTTTTTTCTTGGTCCCGCGAAAGTTGTTTCCCGCGTTCCCTTGTTTTTGAAACCTTGAAATTTCAGAAACCAATTTTGGCTAGTTTTTTGAGTCCGCATGAGTAGATGCAACAAGAGATTTCTGTTATACCTATAAATAAAAGATCTCTTCACTTCATCTGCTCGAAATGATGCATTTTGATGCCCAAATTTAGGACGCAAAACACGCTATTGTTGTTCAAACTAAGATGCATCAAAGTATAGACTCAAAATTGGGTTTTGAATCTATTTACCTTTAGAGAGAGAGAGAGAGAGAGAGAGAGAGAGAAACAATTTATTTAACGGCACAATACTACAAACATAAACAAAACGATAACAAAAAACATAAAAAAGACAAATTTAACAAAAACATAAAATAAAAATTGGATAGATTAATAAAATCGAGAAGAAAATTTACAAGAAAATTTTAAAATCGTAATTCGAACATAAATAATATTACTAGTTTAAAGCTTTAGGTACCTTTAAGTAAATAGACTCAAAATCCAATTTTTTATTTATATACTAATGCACTCATTTACTAAGAAGTCGGACTTCTCATTCGCTCTTAAGGACTCGTCCTATATCTATTTCGCTCCAACCCAAGCAATAAGTTTTAAAACAGAGTTTGGAACTACTTACTGAACTACGAAACTCTTTGCTGCAAAACTTTTAAGTACCTAATTGTCAAATATTTGAAATTGGAACGCAAGTTTTTTTTTCTATGCAAAAAATCAATAACATTGGCGCGCTTTTTTTTTGTCTATTTTCACTTATTTTCTCGGAAAAATGTCGTCAAGTGATGATGATAGTGTCTTCTTAACACCAGAATATAAAAAAAAACAGGCAACCCAAGCAATTCAAAACCTCCTGCCAGAAGTTATATTTGAGTGGTACGTAAGTGTTATCCTTTATTTCATTCCTCTCAGATGGTAGTGAAAAGCAGAGTGTTCTACACGGGCGCAAATCATTTTTGGTCTCGGTAGTGTTGAATCCCTCGCTCGTTCAGCGACTCTTGGTCGCTTTATGTGCGTTTCGTTTTGCTTGGTCGTCGCTTGGCATTAAGGCTTTAATGCAAGAATCGCCTCAGTTCGCTCTGGATTCAATTTCACAACCTCGACGCAAAAATTTTGTTTGCGCCCTTGGTGCACAATCTACTATTTTACTTTTATTTTAAAATACAGCCTTTTCATTGGCATTTCGTTGGAACCTTAGTTTTATGGCCGTCACAGACGAAAGCGTTAATATACGCGATATTTTTTCCACAAAATATTTAACATGCAACCCGCGTTTTCACACGACTGCAGTCGGATCTAGTAGGTATATAAAAAACATTGCGCGATATAGATTTAGGACCGTCGTCACGACCTTTAAAAAATAAGCTTGTATTGATTATATTCCACACAAAGTATGTCAACAAATGTATTGGGTTGTACTTGTGATGGTTTACGAACCCGGCACATGTGGAAGTGACAATATTTAGTTTTGCACCGAATTAAAACACAGACTTTGGTTTGCTGTGCTCATGACAACGACTGCCTGGTTAACCCAGCGATAACACAACTGATTATCATGCCAAAGGTCGTGTGTTTGATTACCGTCACTGGGAGCACCGCCCTTTACGCATAACCATATATTGCAGGTAACATTGCATTTCAGGTAAGCAACAAACTTTAATATAACTATCTAATCAGTGTTGCATAGAAGACTCATCGGTCAGTTAAAGGTTACTTTACGTCGTGGACCGTTTATAGCAGGAATAATACGGAGATTTCTCTTCATAAGCTACGATTTAGTTTAATCCAGTTCTAAATCTATTTTGTTTCCCCTTTGAAGAGTGTTTTAATGGGTCAACTTAAATAAGACAGTCTTATTCATAAAAATAAAATAATATATGTTTGAGGAACTCTCACAGCAATAGTAGATTGTACAACAAGGGCTTAAAGCGATTCGTTTTTATCCGAGGCAATTTATTACCGATATAGTCGAGGATAAAAATGGACATTTAGGCCTGAGTTATAACTGCTTTTCAATTCGATTGCGAGGAATTGGCATTAACGCCAGAAACAGCCGTTTTTGGCAAATGCTATCTAGTCCCAGGTTCGTGATCCGAGGTTCTTAGTCGTGGGACCTCAAAATCACTATTAACATGATTGAGAGATTGTACTGACACTTTTTGCAAATTTGATCTGTAAAAAAAGATAATGATTTTTTTTTTCTCCGTGGCGCTAGTGTTACCCCTCTGGAGCCACTTAAGTCTGAATACTTGAATCGCAATAAAATCTGCACCCAATGGCATTGAAATAAAAAATGGTGAAACTGCGACTTGAGGGGTGTTTTATGCTAAGCGACGATTTATATTAGCCGATTCAATGCAAAGAAAAACATGTCGGAATGCTTATTGTACTAACGCGCTACGCAATACCATACACATCGAATTGTCATAATGAACCATGAAAATGTTTTTTTATGAACTGCGGTCTTGGGATAACTTACGATAAGAATATTCTGAAGTACACACATGCTTAAACTCACGCCTGTATCCCGGAGGAGCGCTTTCCCGTTCAACCTTTTTAGCCTCCTCAACACCTACTAGTCGCTGCATGCACGCCGGTTTCGGGTACTTTTTATCTCGCCTGTTGGACTCCCACTTGCACGGTTTTCCCTTCATCTGGATGGCTCTCTTGCTATGATAGTCAACATGTATTAAATGACACTATGAGGTTCAATAGCGACTCCAATGAAAATAAAACCGACTCAGTGCGTGTCGGGCCACGCGCAGTCTAGGGTTCCGTAGAAGGAGGGTTTTTTTACCGGTTTTACAGACCTAACATCTTAATCAAAGTTTTTTTAAATGGAATTTGTACAAAGTTTTCCTTTTACAAGTTGGTCGTCTATTACTCGTACGTTTGGAAAGCCTTCTTTGGCACGATAGGTTTCCTTTTAAGTTCATTATATTATGTGCTATTGCCCTGGATTTTTTCACTTTTCTACAATTTTTGGATTTTATCCTACCGTTTTGTTGGCGTAATTAATATGTATGTCGTAGCCATATCATAGAATTGACCATAATTATCATGATGTGGTTAGCCATATCACGAAATGTGTCCTTTTCATGAAAAGGCCAAGTCAAACTGGCCGTATCATGAAATGGCTTAGTAAGATCAATGAGCGACCGACGTTTGACGATTTAACTAGCGAAATGCATGACTATATCATGATGCGGCCAAACGTTAGAAGCCATATCGTAAAATACTTCCATTATCTACCGTTTGAGGCGTTGATGTTAGTTTGTTGTGTATTTCTACCATGGAGGCGACAGAAAATATTTCTAGTGACGGCAATATTCCCGTAAATACTGTGCAAAATGAGGAAAGTAGTTCAGCAATCTGATTTTGTTGTAATCATTGTACCGCATTGTATTTTACGAGTGATAAAATATAAACTGTTCCTTCTTTTATTGGTATTTTATTCAACCTATAAGGTTCAAATGCACCAAAACACTAAATACGTTAGGCATCTTCAATCTATTTTTCAGCTCAATGCAGTAAATATGTCAAACTTAAGTCAGGTTGGTGCATGGAAAAGTCATGGGTACCCTACATTATGATATGGCAAAACGTAGATTGCCATATCGTCAAACGTTGATGCTTAAACGATACGGCCAGTTTGACTTGGCCTTTTCATGAAAAGGACACATTTCGTGATATGGCTAACCACATCATGATATGGCACAATCTACGATATGGCTACGACATGTATATCTACGCCAAATATCAGCTTTCTTTATGCTTGTCGTCTTTGTGCTAAGCAGCGGAGAGACAGGCAGACGGAAGGACATGGTGTAACTATTCTTCCTTATTGACTACGTAACCCTAAAAAAAACATACCACCTTTTACAATTTTTTTTTTGCAAAAAGTGTCTCTATTCTCTCAATTATGTAAATAGCGATTTTTTTAACAAGAACCTAAGGCCAAAAACCTACGAATAAAAAACCATAGAAGTATTCATTCCTACAAAATTCACTCTCAAAACCAGCCCCTGTCCTCTCGATTAGTCTGTACCAATGAAATTAATGCAAGATGTGCTGTAGAGTAAATCACTCTGTGATTGGTTCATTCTGTGGCCATGCGTGACGACGTGAACGTTGATTGGGCGATAGTAAACGACAAAGACAATAATATGTTTATTTTCTTAATTCACAAATCTAGTGCAGTTTATATAGATAAAAATTGTAGAATGATCTTTTTTAGTATTTTTTTAGCGCTGGTTAGACGTCTGTGTTTCTATCACTGATGAATACACAGCATTTCAAGTAAAATCGGCCGTTTTGGCATGATCCTATCTACTAGTCCCAGCTCGGTTATTCTAGTTCTCACTATCAACATGATGGAAAGAACAGAAACACAGTTTTTTGCACAAATTTTTTTTACATCATTGAACCTCATGGCCACATTTTATAAAACTACAATAATTCATAGTTTGTTGCGCAATACGTAGCAGTCCTTCTACATGATAAACTGGGGATTAACCGCACTGCAATGTACATCGAACTGCCATAGTAAACCATGTATTGTCGCTCTGTGAAAAGGGGCCCTGGTGGTGCTAACACAGCCTCACAGAAGTCGGGTAAGAGACCGCTCAGTTCAACCAAAAACCGTACTAACTATTACATTAATTGTCTAAAGGCAAGTAAGCTGCGTCGCGTGGAGACTGACGAAAGTAGCTCTTAAGTCGCGGAGGTAAGGACTACAGTTAGCGGGTTAGCTTGGGCTGACGGTTGCGATGGAGGTCGAGGCACGGGTGCGTGAAAACACGTGGGGCCCGCGCTGTGTGGTACACAGTTAAGCTGGAATCTCGGTAGCAAGGGTTTGCGACCTAAATTAGATCCTCGTCGGTGCTTAAAATTGGGTATCAATCAATCAGCCAGTGTTCGCCCACTGCTTGACATAGGCTTACTCCAGGTAAGCCTCTTCTTTGGGAATATGGGTTTGTAAAAGTAGGGCATGATGCACGCGACTCGATTGCAAGTTTTTAAATTAACAAATTTACATTAATAAAAAGTCTTTGTTTTTTTTGTTACTTTTCGATTGATAGATGGATCCATTACTAGCCGAACAAACTACAAATCCGCTTCCATAAATCCGCGACCCGTATTATTTTTTACCGTGTGGCGCCGGATTAAGAATAGCGTCACTCCAATTCCTTCCGTGGACGTCGTAGAAGGCGACTAAGGAAATCAATTGCCAGGAGACGGGCAGAAGCGTCTTCCTGAGATTCCAACCGCATACTGCGATCGCCAACCCGCCTGCCAAGCGTGGCGATCATGGCAAAACCCCTCATGGTTATGAAAAGCGCGAAGGAGGCCTATGTCCTGCAGTGGGCGTCAAATGATGACAGATTCCTAAATCCTAAAATGTCTGTCGAATTCGGAAAACGCCTGTCAGATGGTAACCCTAGTTTCAATAGAAGAACGAGGGCCTCCCAATTCCATTGCGTAGTTCGACTCGATTTCCGATCAGTCCAGACCAGATATCGGCAGTCGAAACTAGTTGTTGTTCCCGAGAATCATAAGACTGAATCATTGCTCTTAATTGATGACTGTTCTCACCCTTCCACGTTACACGTGATGACCTATCCGTCGTACATAATATCAATTGATAGCAAACTTATGCGTTGAATTAAGACCGTCACCACTTACTCGTTATCGAAATTGACCACAGTCAAAAGGAGAAAATATTTTTTTCTCAATGTAGCGCAGAAAAATAACAAACTAAACATAGGTTTCCAAAATCTACATTTTTGTGGAGAAACTCCACACTCAGTCTTTTTAAATTTGGTCATGCCTCATGCATTGAACTTAATTTAATGCCGTACATATTTTGTCACTTGAAGAATAAGCCGTTTTGCATAACGTGTGCTTTACACATTTTTTAAACTGCGAATCTCATAAGCTTTTATCATAAATCTTAACGGAAATGCGTTGTTGTACCACAACAGGCTAGGCTCAAAGGTCCAAATCATCTCATATAGGCTAACAGTTAACGATAGATGACTATTAACAACGTGGCAGCGATAGACGCTCTTCAGAACTATGAAGGCTGTTTGTACCCACCAGTACACCCACTTATCTGAGTGTTTTTTCCATTGGTAGGGCTAGTTAGCACCGAGTAGTCCCCTAGATTGTTATGAATAAAAAGGACACCAAACTCCATCGAGAAACTCGCAGCCCCTCTAAGCGTAGACAGTCGGGAAAAACAAACAACGGCTACTTACTCCAAAATCTCCTCGAAACAAGGCTCTCGTGAGCGGGTTACATAAATAAATATATCATAACAAGTGAACACAACACATGAGTACGCCCGCATAAATATAAAACATGTGAAGGCGCTGAGAGTTTATCACATCTGCGATTCTGGGGGCGCACTTGTCGTAGTCCCCGGTTCGATCTCCAGGGCCTGCATTGTAGTACAAGACATCTGCCCGGACGTGGCGACTTACGGTTCTTTAAGCCTACGCGTGCAGACGTAAACCTTCTAGGGGTCAATGGTATGAAAAAACACATCACGTGACTTGACCGAGTATCTGTCATTGTGCTATAATGCACCAAACGAATCGAGGCTCTGGTCACCCCCTTGTGTTCGGATTCCAAACTAGGATACCAAAGGATATTTGGCAAATATGGAAATACACCCGGACTGAGGATGTGTAACTGTACATTTGTTCAAGTCAAGTACGGCGGCATCCAGGGGGAAACGTACACACAACTGTTTTGGTAGGCTAGCGTGTACACCATCCAGACAACCAACTGGCTCGTTGATGCAGACCAACGAGCCAGTTGTGTTAAACACAAGACAGCAACTGTACGACGGACCTCGCTGCCTCAAAAGCTACATTTTCAAAAACCCTTTTCACTAACTCTTCATCTTAATGATTACTGTTATAAAATAAATAAACAAGATTCATGAATTTCACAACCCAAAAATAATTTTATGACTGTTCAAAATCGTTCTTATTACTGAGACCTTTGCCTGCAACATTTATTAAATTACGTGAAACCTCGGCAACAAATATTGATTAGTCTCAAGGCGCCGCTCCCTCAAAAACTCTATAACTGACGTCATAAAATAAACAATACCCATCATTTTTAATTCGTTACGTTTTGGGTCCAAGTCCGTCTAATCGCAAGGAGGCTGGTCTCGTCAGCGCGACCGATTTGAAAAGACTAGTTTTCATAGCGCGGTGGTTGTAACGAAAGACCTTCGTTTGTCGGTCGGGTAGTGCAGCGCAGGTCAAATACAATTGACCCAAGCAGCTGCTCGCATGCCAAGATGTACAGTGGAGTCTTATGCGCTGGAGTGACTCTGAACTGTTACTGCCAGACAAATAATAAATTAAATGTATATCACGTACATTGGTTGTCAGCCGTTGCCGTAAACTGGGTGTTTGACAAAATATCAAATGAGTTACTTTTAAAACGGAATTTTGTACGAAATTACTGGCTTATGACGTCACATTTCAGAGCACTCTTTTTATGTTTAATCTATTTAAAAATTGTAATAACTAGTAATCGACTAAAAGAGATACATTTTCCGAGATATTTTGTAATTTTTATCGAGCATATGAAATAATTTATTGTTGATCGTGTCAAATACCGCAATCCTCTTACAAAGATCTGCCTTATTCTAAATTAAAAGTCGTCCGTCAAAAGTTAAAACTTTTAGGGAATAGGGTTACATCCAACAATGATAGGAGTACAAGATGATGACGATGATGATCTTACGTCTATTGAAATTATTATCTCGGTATATTCGGATCCACCGTTGACTCACGCATAGTGCGACACGTCTAATGAATACATACATGTCATACATACATGTCAACTGCCAGGCTTACTCCGAGTCAGGTGTACTCACCGTAAGACAGCTCTATATACTTAGAGCTGTTTTGCGTAGACACTCAATGATGCCTCTTGACCACAAAATGCTCCCAAAACGAACAGGCATACCAGTATGTGACGGGACCGGCTGCCGCACTGCGTTTGCCAGTCGCCAGTTCTAGCTCTTAGCTCTGTTTTACATAATAACATTAATAAAGTCTCGTCAATTTACATACTAGTTAAAGATGAAGTTCATGAATTTCGTTACATTTGTAGGAAGGTTGTAGGCAGTCCTACCGTGGATGTCGTAGAAGGCGACTAAGGAAATCAATTTCCAGGAGACGGGCAGCAGCGTCTTCCTGCGATTCGAACCGCATACTGCAATCGCCAACCCGCCTGCCAAGCGTGGCGATTATGGCAAAACCCCTCATGGTTATGAAAACCACGAGGGAGGCCTATGTTCTGCAGTGAGCGTCAAATAGCTGATGATGATGATGATGATGTAGGAAAAATGGTTGACAATTACTGCTTAAGCTTAATTCAGTTTCCCAATTTATTTCTATTAAATTTTGTGCCAAGTATTTTAGTAATTTAATTCTCTAAATATAGTAGTAGACCAATATCAGTTGGAGAATCAACGATCCCTAAGACATAGGTTTTTACCTAGTTTAAGGGTCAGAAGTTCGAATTGTTTAGTAACAATGTGTACAAGCAAGCAGTGTATTTATCGTAAGATATTGTAGAGTCTAGAGATAATAATTTATTATTATTATATATAAATTCACACCTGTGTGTATAGGGTAGATAGGATGCCACTTGCTACGATCCTAACCTCTTTCGCTTCGTCATTAGCCTCTGCATGCGCGCACGCTGGTCTCGGGTTACCTTACTTGTTACTTAGGTATGTTGTTACTTACCTTACTATTGATAATAAAAAACATATATGCTTCATGTTTTTAAATAACACAGAATCTATTCTCGAATCCTTGGAGACATGTTTATCTGTACTTATATCTTGAAGCATCTCACAATCTAATTGTGATCAAGCCAAATTCATCTAGCGCTATAGCTCATAACCGGCCTGCCCCAAGGCATGCCACTTTTTTCTATCCTCAGTCATCCTCATCCAGTCTTCACTACCGACAATCAGGTGGTCCAGCGAGGTGGTCGGCGTCCCACGCTGCGTTTGCCGGGGTCTCCACTCGAGATTTATTTATCGGTTTTTCGGAAAACGAGACCAACACCTTGAACACTACCACTCGAGCTTGATTTAATATTGGTACTTATTGTCATTATATCCGACCCCCTAATAGATCACAAATGGATAAAATTTTATGACAAAAACCCGCCAGCATCCGTTCACATGACACTCATGCGCACGTAAAAAGTATGCGCTGAAAAATAAGCTCAAAAAAGTTATATGTTTTAGAGCTATGGCCCGCGGCGACTTGTACGCGCTTCTAAGCTTCCATTTTTACATTTTAACTTTCGGCATAACCTACGCATTACAGCTTAATGGATGGGGGGTTTGACAGATTTTTGTCAAACCTCCCATCCATTAGTTGTCCGGACGAAATTACTCATTGTAAGTATGAAGGCCTTCAATTGTACTTTATCATCCTGGGATGATTTTCATAAATATGCAATTCATAGCTTATTATACATTGCGTCGCCAATTCTTCCTGCTTATTAGTCTTTGGGTTAATCGACTTTACGATGTACATCGAACTGTTACCCCTGAATTTATTTCCATGAAATAGGGCCCTGATGTAAAATAAAGAGTATTCGATCTATCTAGCTTTTTATCGATCCATGGAGCATGATGCTTGGCTTGCTCCAAGTCTCCACTAGTACTGTAGATGTTTAACATCATTAATAGCAGCCACTGTAAGTACGTGGGCGTTTTTATTTAAAGGTGACCCAACAAAAAATTAAGGATTTTTTTTGTGAAGTCAATATTCTCGTTGTTTTAATGTTTCAGAATATTCTTAGTAATATGGCCTACCTAAATTTAGCTTAATTTGAATGAAATCTTGCCGAAATTTAATTGCAATAGGGTTAGAATCAAGCCAGACCACAAGAATCTTTCCATTCCGTTACCAGATATATCTAAGAATAAAAGGTAAAAAAAAAAATCAATCACAGGTATCAAAAGTCTTTAATCATTAAAAAACACTTACAAATTACGGAAATAAAATTAATTAATGGTTTTCCATTTTGATTCCCCTTTTTAAGGCCCATAAGTGTGCACCTCGTTACCAGACAGCCAAAACAACTAATATTTTTCTTTACTATTTATATGCTATGCGAAATATTGTCAGCTAAATATCTTAAACTTAACTTAAATATTTATTGCCTCTCTGTGACGAACAAAACAAAACTTAACTCAATATCATTAAAGAATAACATCTGATATAAAAAAATATAGGAACGGACGGTAACGTATATGAGATCGGTAACGGAATTATAAGGCAGCCGTTACATCAGTTTATAAATACACCATACATACGTAAGCTCTTTTTAAACTTGTACAGAAAATTATAATCTCTATTTTAGATTTATGAACACCTGCACGTTGCACTTTATTTTGTTTGTAAGCTCTATTTCAAATTTATAAAGCAACTTGTAAGATAGTTTGTAAGCTCTATTTCAGGATCTATCAGACTCGTTTTAATAATTACAGGGTTATACATAAATAGGCTATCACACGACACACATGACTTAAAAAATCCGATTTATACCTTTTTAAACTAGAACTGTCTGTCTCTCCCAGTCATCCAACTGCAACTTTTTAATTATTTTAGTTAGGTATTTTATACCTTTTAATAACGGGGTGTTCATTTGGTAATTTTAAACCGGCTGAATGTGTGACTGCTGTATTACCTACTTATTCTGGAGGGCCGTCTTCGAAACAGTCTCTTCAAGGTGCTCATTTTTTATATTTAAGTTTTCATTCAGTCTTTTGTACCGTTTTCTGGCAGCATCATTAATTTTTTTCAGCTTACTTATTTTTTCTAAAGCTGCATTGTACTTCTTGTCATCCCCATCTCTTCCCGCGGGTGCCGTAAAAACCGGCTAAGGGACATTACCAGAAGGTGGGCAGCAGCGCCTTCTGCGAAAATACGATATACTGCGCTCGCCAACCCGCATGCCAAGCGTGGCGAGTAAGGCAAATACCCTCATGGCAATACACCAAAAAACCAGGCCCCCAGTCCCCGGCGGCTCCGCTATTCCTGGCTACGGTAGCGGCCACGGTAACGGCGGAGCAAGGGGTGCTAAGAATCTCCGGCAGAGATCTGGCTACCACCCCCAAAAACGAAAACGACTGGCCCTGGTAACACACAACATTCGCACATTGAGGACAGACGAAAAGCTAATTGAGCTGGAAGAGGAAATGGGTAGGTTACACTGGGATATCCTAGGGTTATCTGAAGTCCGTCGAGAGGGCGAGGACACGATAACCCTGAAATCCGGTAACCTGCTCTACTACCGGGAGGGCGAGCAACAGTCCCAGGGTGGTGTCGGGTTTCTCGTCCACAAGTCCCTCGTAAATAACATTTTGGCCATCAACAGTGTGTCGAGCAGGGTGGTGTACCTAATACTCAGAATATCTAAGAGATATTCGCTGAAGGTCATTCAGGTATACGCACCGACCTCGTCACACTCCGATGAGGAGGTAGAGGCGATGTATGAGGACATTAGTAGGGCCATACATACCTCGGAGACCTATTTTAATGTGGTTATGGGGGACTTCAATGCGAAGCTGGGCACAAGAAGCGAGGGTGAGATGAGAGTGGGGCAATTTGGTTATGGGCAACGGAACCCGAGAGGACAAAGGTTGGCAGACTTCCTGGAGAAAGAGGGACTCTTTATGATGAACTCTTTCTTTCAGAAGCCACCTCACAGGAAATGGACCTGGTTGAGTCCCGATGGTTCCACGAGAAACGAGATAGACTTCATCCTGACCTCCAAGAGACAAATATTCAATGACGTCTCTGTGATCAACATGGTGAAAACCGGAAGCGATCACCGAATAGTAAGAGGCACATTGAATATCAATGTCAAACTTGAGAGGTCTCGTCTCATGAAGTCCACGCTCCGACCTACTCGTGCCCATATCCAGAACCCCGAGAACTTTCAACTCGAATTGTCAAATCGCTTTGAGTGCCTGGAGAGCGCCGCATCGGTGGACGAGATCAATAACAGGTTTGTAGAAACTGTCCGTACAGTGGGCTCGAGGTTCTATAGACCCAACCGTACGAGTAGACCACAAAAGCTCTCAAACTATACTCTCGACCTCATGGCTAAACGTCGCGCGTTGCAACTGCAGTCCTCCGAGGATGCTAAGTCATATAGGCAGCTCAATAGACATATCTCAAAGTCTATGCGGCACGATATTCGGTCCTTTAATACCGAACGTATTAAAGAGACTATAGAGCGGAACAAGGGCTCCAAAGTGTTCGCAAAAGACTTGTCTATTGGGCAAAGCCAGCTGACGAAGCTGAAGAGAGAGGACGGCAGTATAGCGTCGACCAAATCAGAGGTGCTGAGGGAGATTGAGAGTTTCTACGGACAGCTATACACCTCAGTCGCAAAACCTGTTAGCAGTTTGAACAAAGATCCGAGAGCCAAACTGACCCGACATTATACCGAAGACATCCCGGACATCAGCCTGTACGAGATTAGGATGGCCCTGAAACAGCTCAAGAATAACAAGGCACCAGGAGAGGACGGAATCACATCAGAGCTACTGAAAGCGGGTGGAACACCAGTACTTAAAGTCCTTCAGAAGCTCTTCAATTCCGTCGTGCTCGAAGGAAAAACGCCAGAAGCATGGAACAGAAGCGTGGTGACGCTGTTCTTCAAGAAAGGGGATAACTCTCTATTGAAGAACTACCGACCCATCTCGCTTCTGAGCCATGTTTATAAGCTGTTTTCGAGGGTCCTCACGAATCGTCTCGAACGCAGGTTTGATGACTTCCAGCCTCCCGAACAAGCCGGTTTCCGAAAGGGCTTTAGTACCATAGACCACATCCACACGCTGCGGCAAATTATACAGAAGACTGAGGAGTATAATTTGCCATTCTGCTTAGCGTTTGTGGACTATGAGAAAGCCTTCGATTCGATCGAGACATGGGCAGTGCTCGAGTCTCTCCAGCGTTGCCGTATTGACTATCGGTATATCGAGGTGCTGAAGTGCTTGTACAACAGCGCCACCATGTCGGTCCGAGTACAGGAGCAGAATTCGGAGGCAATTCCATTGAGAAGAGGCGTGAGACAGGGAGACGTTATCTCTCCGAAACTGTTCACGAACGCACTGGAAGATGCCTTCAAGCTTCTGGAATGGCAGGGACGCGGCATCAATATCAATGGCGAGTACATCACGCACCTTCGATTTGCCGACGATATAGTAGTCATGGCAGAAACGATGGAAGACCTCGGCATAATGCTCGACGACCTCAGTCGAGTTTCCCAACGTGTGGGCCTTAAAATGAACATGGACAAAACGAAGGTCATGTCGAACGCTCGTGTTGTGCCCACCCCAATAACATTGGGGAACACGACTCTCGAAGTTGTAGACGAATACGTCTACTTAGGACAAACAATCCAACTAGGCCGGTCTAACTTCGTGAAAGAGGTCAATCGTCGAATCCAACTCGGCTGGGCAGCTTTCGGGAAACTTAGAAAAGTCTTTTCGTCTAATATACCTCAATCGCTCAAGACAAAATTATACAACCAGTGTGTGTTACCAGTGATGACTTATGGCACTGAAACGTGGTCTCTCACTATGGGCCTCATAAGAAGGCTCAAGGTCACGCAACGAGCTATGGAAAGGGCTATGCTCGGAATTTCTCTACGAGATCGAATCAGAAATGATGAGATCCGTAGACGAACGAAAGTCGTCGACATAGCCCAGCGGATTAGTAAGTTAAAGTGGCAGTGGGCGGGGCACATAGCACGCAGAACTGATGGCCGATGGGGCCGAAAAGTTCTCGAATGGAGACCACATATCGGCAAGCGCAGCGTGGGACGACCAGCCACAAGATGGACAGATGACGTCATTCAAGTGGCAGGAAGACGCTGGATGCAGGCCGCTTCCAACCGGTCTTTTTGGAAATCCATGGAGGAGGCCTATGTCCAGCAGTGGACTTCTTGTGGCTGAATGATGATGATGATTGTACTTCTTGAATATTTGGCTATAACAACTTTTTTGTTTTTTTATTTTTTTTACCTTATTTACTTGGATTTTTTCTTCGTCTTGCTTTTTTCTTTCTTTCTGAGTTTTTTTCTTTCTCTCCATATTTTTCGTTGCGCATTTTTTTCAGATTCTGTCATTTCACCGATTTTTTTTGTTTTCAGGTTTTTCTTTATTCTATCTAAATCTTTCTTTTTTTGGGCTTCGTATTTTTGTGGGTCATTTTTTATTCTTTCCCGATACCTTTTCTGTTTTTCGGCTGGTGTCAGCGGCATCTAAAACCAACCAACAATACCTTATTTATGCTTTTTAAATACTAAGTGAAAATTATAATAGAAAATCACTAACAGTTAATCATTTTATCACAGTGTGCTTACAGCCTTATGTTTCCAATCCGTTACTTTTTGAGCTCCACATATACGTTACCATTACTATTGAAACGGAATGGAAGTAACGAAATAAGCACAAAGCAATTCTTTCATAAATGAATGGGAGTCCATTGATGTTAAATCGCTAGTACTTTGAGTTATTTAAACTTGTGGATATAGCTCGAAGTCGTAGAATGATAAACTTTAGGTTAAAATAGTAAAGAATAATCAAAATTGCTTTACTAACCTTGGTAACGAATGTGACAACCGATGTTCACCCGATGTTCTTCAACCACTCTCAGTCGAATTCTGACGCACACTGACAGTTAAAATCTACTTCAATCCGGCTTATTAGGGTTACCAGTGACGAAAAAGTGTTGCTGTGTTGAAAAATATTGTTCCAAATGGTAGATTTTTTAGCTTTCTGGTGCGGTAACGTATAGATGGAATTCCACTTTTTCAATTCAAAGGACATACTTTAAATAAGTTTTAAAACTATTTTGTTCTGTACCACAATGTAAATAAGAACGAATTTAGAAAATCCAGGTTTCTATCTTTCCAGGTCATTCCACATTTTGTAACAAAGAAATCTTGTCTACCATAACTTAGATAGTTTTGTTTCAGATTTGGACACTGGACGCAGGAAAAAAATAGGGGGTCACATTACTAAAAGTGATTTATTCATGCTTTTATAAGCAATTTCATAGTATTTTTAGAAATTGTTACTATAATGTAAAGTATGTTATCCCTAACTAAAAACATGAAATCAAAAACCATGATAGTTTAGATACAAATGAGCTGCAAAAACATCGGACATGCCGAAAACTGAACTGTCAAAATTAAAAAAAAATGCCCACGTACAACTTTTAAATGGTACAAGTTACCAGCCACATTTAACTACAGTTATAGTGCGGTCGGTGCGTGAAGCTTTCCTTACAACGTGTGCTTTTTGTCGGGCGTCGGTATAAATTAATAAATAGCTGATGAATTGTCAGTAATACAATTTATCTATAGGTAGGTCTCGAGCGAATGTGGGTGAAAGGTCTGGTGAGAGACGTTCCAAGCGGACATACTTCGACCAAATAGGGGCAAGATAAAAAGCAAAGGGCAATATAAAAAGTACCCAAAACTAGCGTGAGTGCATGCAACGACTAATGAACGTGGATAAAGCCTAAGAGGTCTGACAGAATCGTTGCAAATGACCCTGGTATCTGCCTACCCCTCCGGAACACAGGCTTGAGTTTGTGTAATGTAATGTAGCTCTGCAAATCTTATGGTGCAATACGTGGTTGTGCTTATTCATTGAATAGAGTTTATCGCTGGATAAACAGATACATAGTAAAGTCAAATAGCGTTTCTTGCTCAGCTGCGAATGCTCTCGCCGAACGCACTACACCGGCGCAGCCTCTAGAACTGGTTGTCCCGGGGCTAACGGGCCAGGTTCGATGCCCAGTCGCTCGCAACACCTATATTTTATACCGCGCTACGTGGAGAGGACGCGTGTTTTTGCCGCTATCCATTTGTAATAGAAGGGTTATATCTAGTTTAAGTACAGCACGGCTTGTTAAAGAAAGTGATTGAACTATTTGCCTCTCACTTACACAATGCAGTCGTCTATGGGAGAGCGAGTTTTTGATGTCCTTGCCGGGTTACCATAGCACCGAGTATCTTGGATTCGGACCACCCTTCTATTACGTAACTCTCCACTCTATCGGGTTAACCATTCTGGCGAATGCAAAGTGTCAAAATATGTAAGCATTTGACAGTTCGGAGTAGAGGACTTACAGTGGAGGACTTACGTAGTAGCGCCCCAGGAGAATTGATTGTGTTGTGTGGAATTTCACATTATTGTTAACTTTTGCCAATCCGCGGTGGGCACGCGTGGTGATTAAGGCCATACTCTGTCCCCGAGAGAAGGCCTGTGCCGTACACTGGGACGTATATAGGCTGCTTATGTATGTATGTATGTTAACTTTTTTGCTATTTTGAAGTGGTCGCCACAGTATAAATTGTATTGACGAGTTAAAACACACTTTCGGTGGTAAGATATCGGGATGTCACATCCTGTTGTGACCGGCTCTTATCTAAAACTCAAATCAAAACAAATTTAAAGAAAGTAATTGAAAAGAAGAAGAAGAAGACGCTGGATGCAAGCCGCTTCCAACCGGTCCTTTTGGATATCCATGGAGGAGGACTATGTCCAGCAGTGGACTTCTTGTGGCTGAATGATGATGATGAATTGAAAAGTACCCGAAACCGGCGTGCGTGCATGCAACTATGGAATCGCATCAATTAAAATCATAGGCCGCCATTGCGTAATGTCGGGCATCTATTTACTTTGGTGTGTATCTTTCTATCTCTATTCTCCTTATTATTTCGCTTAAGTTATTTACTTATTGAATTTAGTTTATTATGGTCTTCCTCTATATTTCACACATATTAATTTAAAACTAATAATATATGTAAGTATTTTATGACTAAATTTTTTACTTTATTGTATGTATGTTATGGCATTTGTTTTAATTCTTTTAAAATGCACCACGGCACGCACTCCGTAGTACAATTACGAGTTACCGTAGGCACTGACTGAAAATCAGCGCTGAGGAATCACTTCCGCAGCACAACGCTGAGTCAGCTGTCTTTTGTGGCAACTTAGATACACCACAGGCTACATCTATGGTCCTGTTTTATTTATTTGTTTTGTCTGTTGTGTATTTAGTTTTCTTTCTGTTGTTGTGCATGTGATGTTACTTATCTGTTTATTTTGTTTATTGTGACGTGTCTTGTTGGTATGACGTCTTTCTTCTTCTTCAACGACTTATGAATGTTGGTGAAGCGACAGAGATATGCCATGATCATGGCAACTGGCAAACCCTTGTTCTGTCTACCGCTCCGGTACACAGGCTCTGAATTTATGTAGTGTGTAAACTGTTATTATTGAATAGCTATTAGCCTCTCTCTCGCACATTATGGACGGCGTTATTGTAAGTCCCTATCTTTAATTAACAGTGATACCGCCTTCACCGACTTATTTAATTTTAAATTTCATCCCGCATCTCAGGCAAGGAGGCCGCAAACAAAAAAGTTCTCCTCCCGCCTTGTGCGGCACACGTGCGCGCATGCGCGGTTCCCACAGCGCGTGAGAACAGGCCTCAGCTGCACGCATCGTTTTTGCCGGCCAACGTACGATCGGGCTGGAAGATTTGAAGCCGAGCTTAATTAAAAGAAAATGAAATGTACATAAATACAGCAATAGCAGAGATCAAAAGCAGGCGAAAACCTGCGCTTATTATGAAGCAGCGATATGTTCGGAAGGGTCGATATTTCACTCGAATCTAGCGACAAATACGCTTCTTGTTTTGAATAGTTTCGAAATTTCCTGCCACTGAGTAATGAACGCTAGAAATACATGGTTCTTTGTTAGCCCAATGAAGTCATATCATATCCTGAGACACGGATTAGCTAACGATCTCGCTAATTCCGACAGTGTCGCATTTTTCATAATAAGGGCCCTGTATATTGGTGACGTTAGGAATGAACAAAAGTTATCACTTTACTGCAACTTGCAAAGGTTCTCGAGTGGAAACCACGAAGTAACAAACGCAACGTCGGACCGCCACCAGCTCGCTGGACCGACGAATCAGGTTGTCTAGCAGTGGACGAGAACTGGTGAATGTTTTTTTTATTATTTATTTGGTACACAAAACAGGTTACAAACAATTCACACAAGAAAAACAATCAATCAATTTACCTTGATCTAGTCCATAACCCTAAACTTATACGCACAGCATCATTATAAGGTATGAAAAGGAAATATTGATCAAATTTGCAATAAAACTGGCATGCAGGAATAACATAGAAAAACTAAAAGTAAACTTAATAATTATGATAATGATGATGACATTGACAGTTCGCTCTTCATTTGAGGATTGATGCAACTTAATTACGTTAAATTTAAAATCGTGATCTAAATATTTTTTGTCCAATAGATAATACGTAATCAGAAGTCTAATCATTTAAAAAACACAAGGATCTAAGTACAGTAATGCACATTTCTTATTAAAACGAAGTTTTATTTCCTATTTAATTATTTCCTGCTTTATCTTGCCTCAAAGAAATAGTAGCGGGTTGTGTGTATATGTGGTGTAGTGCATGAAGTACGATTTGGGGGCGCGTATGTGTGTATGTGTGTATGTGTGTATGTGTGTATGCTGCACCAGAGAATACTAGGTTTTTAATAACTGGCTGATTTTTTTTCTTGACGCATCGTGTTTTCTTACTTGGGAAAATGCAAAAGCCACAAATCAGATACGACAGCCTCTAGTGGGTATCGGACCCACGACCTCAGCTTATGTATTACCGCAAGACCAATGAGGCAGTCAATATAGACGATATTTGCTGTATGCGTAAAAGTCAAATACTGTCATTCACCCATGCAGTCATCATCAGCAACATCACCAGCCAACCCAACCACCAATCCACGGACCTTCCCCCGACTCAAATATCGTCCAACCATCATACAGTAGCT
Organism: Yponomeuta evonymella; assembly: GCA_963969515.1. Lineage (NCBI taxonomy): Eukaryota > Metazoa > Arthropoda > Insecta > Lepidoptera > Yponomeutidae > Yponomeuta > Yponomeuta evonymella. The sequence goes on from OZ018344.1 coordinate 22,800,036, forward strand.
ATAGCCTTTGTGGGCCATGTCAGACAGTGTCTCGGCGTGACCATTCCCCCCCCCCCTCGCTCGCCGCGGGCCGCGCGCTGCGTGCGGCGGCGCCGGCGCAGCAGATTACAGTGCGTTGCCTCCGACTTACCTCCTGCGCCCCTAATACGCACTGCCCAAGCTCGACAGCTTTAAACAATACTGAAGTCAGTTAGCACAAACACTGTACTGTTTATCAAAGATAAAGGACCAAATTGGAAATTGAAAAGGTTGCAGATTTTTTGTCCATTTTTTCTTCAAAACAGTCTTGCTTGAAATAGACTTTAGATACTTAATATTAATTTATAATGTTCATTAAGTCGCAGTAAACACAAATACAAATTTATTTCTTTGTGAAACATGCGTGTACATAAAAGTTCTTATAGGTAAATAATGAAGTTAAAATGTTTTGAATTTGACTTTATCGAGCCGATATTTACTAATTAGGGAAATTGCAATTAAAAAAACCGGCCAAGTATGTGTCGGGTCACGCGTAATGTAGGGTTCCGTAGAAAGAGGGTTATTTTACAGAACTAACAACTTCATCGAAGTAATTTTAAATGGATTTTTACTTTTATAAGTTGGTTGCCTATTACTCGTTAACTAGGAAAGCCTACTTACCGTGATACTTTTCCTTTCAAGTTCATTATAATTATTTCCTACTACCCTGAATTTTTGCACATTTCTACAATCAACCGTTTAGCCATGAGAGGGTGGGGACACCCTACTCGGACAAAAATTTGCGCTTTAAAGCTAATGTTTTGCAAACGGAACCCTAAATCAAAAAAATGGTCTTCCTACATCCACAATATTTTTAACGGCCAATCCAACGGTGCCACATGATGGAGTAGACGAGAAAAAAATCGTCCCCACTTTTCATGTTAAGGTAGGTACAGTAAAAAAAAATTCCATTATTTTATTCTTTAACTTTGTCGGCGTGATAAATATGTATACACATAGCAAATTACAGCTTTCTAGTACCACCGGTCGTTGCGCTAGGCCGCAGACGGACAGACAGACAGACGGACATGGCAAAACTATAAGGGTTCCTTGTCGGAGTACCTACATAATACTAAAAACATCAAAATGCCTTTATTTAAACAGAACATGCACATAAAAAACGTTGCAGAAGATTGATAGGTTGTATAAAAAATTTAATTTAATAAGACGTGCACATACAAAACATAGCAGACGTTCGACAGATTGTATAAAAACATTTTTTTTTTATTGATTGTTGTTGATACACATTGCTACAGACATATAGATCATCGTGCTAGTGACGATATTTGGAGCAGTGTCCGTGCTAAGCATGCCAAGAGACAGCAGCAATTGCGCGTGCGTGCCCGCCGCCGCGACTGCGTTGCCGGCGCTGCGCCCGCGCCGGTGTCAAAGAGAACCGGATGGCGTGATGCGCAGCGGATGCTGATTGAGCTCTCTTTCTGAGATTTAAGTGCTTCCTTCCGCACCGTCTGTGTACTTACGTTCATTTACAGGTTACATAAATTACTCTTAGACTTCAAGCAGTATTTAATCGTGTCCACAATTCGGTGGTTTGATTAACTCTAGTTGAGTTCTCAGGGTTGTTTTTACGTGGAATCGACTAGGATTTGACTCAGCTATAATGAACCATCTAAATTCTATAGAAAACATTGCGCAAACATTGAAGTTATGGTAGCAATACCACTTGCTAACTATTAAGGAAAACATTGTGACGAAACCTGAGTGTCAGCGCTATTCACATCTGCGCTTAAAATCGCCAATCCGCGATGGGCTTGCGTGGTGATTAAGCCCATACTCTCTTCTTGAGAGGCTGCTTATGTAAGCTCTACATTACAAGGCTGCGCGAAAAGGTTTCCTTTCTTCCACTCTAATCCACTGCGCAAATCCATTACAGGATTTGTTTCCACTTTTTATTCCACTCTAATCCACTGCGCAAATCCATTACAGGATTTGTTTCCACTTTTTATTCCACTCTAATCCATCACCAATACTCCACCACCGCTCTTGATGTTGACTAAAGAACCTTGAAATGTTGGTCTTATAATAATAATTATTTATTTGCCTCGAACAACAAGATTCATATTTGGTTAGTGCATTTCAAAACTTATATTTACGAGTATGTTAGTAGCATTTTAGGACAATGAACATAATTATATACATATTTATTTATTTACATACGTGCGGCTTGAAGCCTACAGCAGTGGTTGATGTATGCGGAGTCGATTATAGATAGATAGATAAAACATTTATTTCATGGTTCATGGTCTTTCATGGTTCGGTCTGAAAACCAGCGCCAAAGCCCTGCTTCGGCATCATGCTGAGACTGGCCCATTTTTGACAACTTTCTGTGTCATAGTTTCATGTAGGTACGTACTTACAGGTATTTTGCTAAAATGTGTTCTGTGCTTTACTAACTTAATTGTGTACCTACTGTATGTAATTGTTTGTAATGTTGTCAAGTAAAGTTTATTCTTATTCTTGCTTACACACACATATACTGTAACAAAACGGTATTTGACACGATCAATAATGAATTATTTCATATGCTCGATTAAAACAAAAATGACAAAATATCTCGGAAAATGTATCTCTTTCAGTCAATTACTAGTTATTACAATTTTTAAATAGATTAAACATAAAAAGAGTGCTCTGAAATGTGACGTCATAAGCCAGTATTTTCATACAAAAGTCCGTTTAATTTAAAAGTAACTCATTTGATATTTTGTCAAATACCCAATTAAAATGGCACGAGTTCACACAATTTTACAGCAATGAGACAAACAAAAATAACAACAAAAGTAAGTGCAGGCAAATCAACATATAGTACAAGAGAGCACTTTCTGGGTGTGGCAAATGCAAGGAGACTCTAACTCAGCATATGCTGGAGACGTATTATAGATGTAATTATAATTTATATTGTAGTTGAGTGACTTGTTGGTATAATAAATGTCTTTCTTCTTCTTCTTCGTCTTCTTCTTCTTCTTCTTCTTCTTCTTCTTCTTCTTCTTCTTCTTCTTCTTCTTCTTATTTAGTATCTATGACAAAGTGATATCTGTTTTCTAGCTACAGGATATACCATAATCTTAAAAATTACCAGAATCATTAGACAGAATTAAATTGTAATATTGTGATAAGTAAGTACACGTACAATCATAAACAACCTACAAATTTAACGCTTAATATTTACATCATCATCATCATCAGCCATTGGAGGGCCACTGCAGGACATAGGCCTCACTCATGGTGTTTAACCATGAAGGGTTTTACCATAATCGCCACGCTTGGCAGGCGGGTTGGCGATCGCAGTATTATTTACAATGGGATGTATACATTAAAAAATGTACTAAACCACTTCCTCTGGGGAGAGTACCCAAGAAACTGGCATTATTCCCCCTCTGAATGGCCACGCTGATACGCTGGCTGAAGAAGCTACCGGCCCCTGGGTCGTCCGACGAGCCGATGAGGCGCGTCGATATTTCTCTGTAAAGTTTACGCGCCTAAAGCTGCTGATAGACTTGAGCATTCACTTATGATGCGCATTCTAGCAAAGTTACATTACAGGTGTAAGCTCAGCTCTATCTCCACCTTTATGCCACCACGAAGTGTCCTACCACCCATTAGGAAGTGTGCTACAGGACATAGCTTACTATTGCCCGCGCCTGCGCGTACACAAGCTACTTTCTCATCCGGAGTTCGTTGCAGTCCGAGCAGCTTTCTGCCGCCTCATAGCTGAGACACGGGGACCTACTCGGGTAAACCACCGTACAACTTTGTTAGTAGTGTACCAATTTATAACACATTATTTTACAGAAATGTGTTATAAATTGGCACACAACGCTTAGGCACTAATTGAAAATTAATAAATAATCATATAAACAAGCGCTGAAGTTTTCCCAAAGCATATAAACAAGCGCTGCAGTTTTCCCCAAACTTTCAGCACATGCTGAGTCGGAGCCCATTTACATTTGACACACCGACGTTGTTACTTTTACATACTGTACCGTTTTTTGTAAATTTTCTGTTTCTTTTGCTTTCCATGCATGCACTGTTTTGTTCTATGCTTTCTTTTGCTTTCTATGGCTTTTTTGTTCTTTTGTTGTGTTCGTGCTGTTTCGTGCTGCATGCTTTGTCGAAATAAATGTGTCTTATGTAAATAAATGTTTTATCTATCTTTCTATCAAACACACTCGGGTCTCCTAACGATGTTTCCTTCACTGTTAGCTACCACAAATTCACAAATATAATTATGAATATCTTGTTGATGTGTATTTTTCCAGGAAACAAAGTTGGCCTTTCCAAACTAAAATCTACCTCTGTCCAAAATTTTGTCCAGATCCGTTCAGTCCTTCTGGCATGCAATATCGCATAATAATAGAAAAGTTCTCAAAAAACTTTACTTGTTCAATATACCACAGTTTATGATAAGAATAGTCAGTTGTAAATATTGAAAGTAGAAGCTCCAATACAAAGTATCACTGAAGGGCTGGTAGGTAGATCCTATTAGCATACTAATGTCGATAGTGCAGTCGACAACAGGTCAACTTTTACATTTTTCTTGCAAAGTCACCTGTAGCGTAACCGAGTAAGGGCACATCTGAGAACGCTGATGTCCTGTTGACTGTACAAGGAGTAAACTGGGTGGGACGATGGGCCCAGCTCCTGAATTATGCGCGCGGATTGTCTAGAGCGTCCTCCGTTTACTGTGTAGCGTTGCTGCTGTGCCTTTTGTAATAATTATTGAACATTCTCGGAGGTTAAGTATTTGAATATCCTGGTAGTTTTGTGATGTCCTTCTCTCATACAGTACAATTGACAGCACATCAACCGCACTCTCTCGACGCGCACTCTTCTCATTTATGCCACGGGCGACGTTGCCAACCAAAAATATGTTACTATGATAAGAAAACTGAAGTAAAATATAATGTCGGTTATTTTGATGTCTACATACATTACATAGACTCACGCCTTTATCCCGGAGGAGTAGGGACTAGGGTTTGCCGCTTCCCACGATATCCTGACAGACCTCTTTCGCTTCATCAAAATTCATTAGTCGTTGCATGCCCGCACACCGGTTTCGGGTACTTTTTATATTTGCTCACTCTAAAAGATATCAAAAGGAAAATACGATGTTAATAAGGCAATTCACTTAAAGCTACTCACCGTCGTCGTGTTTTGAAAGCACACCTAACTCAATTAATCTGCGAATGCGCAATGCCATTCGACTTGACTGTATTACCAAACAGCGAATGCAGACATTTCAATATGCTAATACATTCCCCGCAGACCTCCTGACGAGTAGTCGTCAGGCTATCTCCGGCTCGGGATTGTTGGAAACCTGAGCCAGTCCTGTCTTCTATTGGCTGACATTTCCGTGACCTTTTCCTTTCATTGGCCAAGACTTGAGAGTTACGTCTGCATGGTTAAAAGCTCAATGGTATTTTCCTTCCCAGAGATAACACAAATCTAGACCCGGTTAAGTTTTAAGCTATTTAAAACGACGGCTGGTTTAAAAGATTTCTTTTTTTCTTATTTGCAAGCTCACACTTTATGCTGCATAAGATAACTTTGGTGTGCACCATTCGTGATATGGTACGAATCCCTAACGACTAGCGTCGACTCGCTTTATATCACGACGTAAACAAGATCCGAAAGGGCAGAGGTAGTGAAACTGCTATCGTTTACTGCACTTGTATATCTGTGACCTTTGCAATACTATGAAATCTTGCTTATGTACCGTAGAGTGCACATAAGTATACATACTGATTTGATTAGCCTAGATTTAGCCTTTTGTTTCGCACCAGTTCTTAAAGTGAAGTGAAGTGAAGAGAAAATATTTTATTCACCACAAATTTTACAACAATAATAAATAATAAGATTCTCGTGACTGTTCTCTGTTCCCTTGATTCTCGTGTTGTTCTCTACTTAGGTAAGCCATAGGTTTTTAGTATTCCTCTTCATGGCTTGCCAAGCAAACCGGTCTTCAACTCTGGATGCATCCGTCCGTTCCCTGATGTTTCTGAGCCACTACTTCCTTCTCCTCTCAAAACGCCTCTTATATCCTTAATCTTCATCATTGAAGAAGCCTGTACCTGTTCGTGTCGAAGACTCGAAGCTCATACCCTAGGTACCTAATCATGTTAGTTTTGCAGCATATTCACATTCATGACTAGGGATCCAACCTTATTCGGGACATCCCTGTCTTCTCAAGTAACTGACATTGGCGAAATTGTAATGGTAAGAATTGAGTCTTCCTGAATATGGTCAGTACTGCCGTTCGAAGTTTTTATCAAATGTCGACAGTTATATGGCTATGAATGTTTGGTGTTAATGTAAGAATGCGCGCAACATATTACCATTACCAAGTAGTCCGAAAAACAAAAAAATTGCTTGCAAGAGAACACCTTTACTTTGAGACCCAAACAAGTAACACTTCAAAGGATCGTACCTAATTCATAGGTGCTAAGATTTATTTTTGTGCTATATTAGTCATTCGTAAAGGTATGCCAGCCACGCACAGCTTGCTCGTACTGTGGACGCTTTTTGCATACCATATAGCATGGGTTAAAAGCCTTGTATGGTTGACATGCATGTATGTCTAATTATAATGCTATCGTGTCTCAGATTCTTCGCAAGAACTCGCTGGCTTAAGAGCGCGCTATAGGGTGAACATTTTGATTAATATGAAACTCGAAATATTCGAAAGCTTCAAAATACAAAAACAAAAAAAAAACACATACTCGTAGAAATAACCCTTCTTCTGGCGCAGTCGGGGAAAATTATACCTAAATTTGGTTTAAACATAAAAAAAATCGTGAAAAGCTCACTAATTACTTTCTTTCTCATACTTTCCTAACAAAAACCTTTTGCAAACCTCGATATGTGTCATATATTACTTTTTTCCAACCAGGCTCGTATTCTTTAAGTTACATTTAATAGTAATATAACTAATAGCAAAAAGGATCCTTGGGCTTACTAAACGTAATAAAATAAACATTTCTTTCACATGTACAACCAAGAAAGTTTTAAAAACTTACATCGAACTACATTTGTGTATAAATATTGTTGTATACAAAGTAGTTGGACTCTAAGAAAGACGCTGCTGCTCGTCTCCTGATAATGTATTTCCTGGCCTTTGCCGTGCAGTGGGCGTCAAATGGCTGATGATGATGATGATACAAAGATGTACTAAAATTTTGAAAACCCTTAGTAAAGAGTTATTTTACTGCCCAAAACTCGCTTTCAGTTTACCCCACAATACAAAGATAGTGGAGTACCAACAGCTCCTTTCACATTTGGGGAACAAAGCTGCTATATTCACCCCCGTAAATTTACTTCACACTGAGTAGAGAAGTGCCAAGCGAGTTGCTGCTCGTTAAACAGAGAACTACCCTCGGTGTGTTGCACTGATGCTGCGCCTTTAGTAGTGATCATCGAGATTCTCGGAGATTGTAAGCCAGTAGAATATCCTGTGGACTTTGTGATGTCCGTATCTCATTCAGTACAATCGACTGCACATCAACCTATACGGGCACTCTACTCATTTAAGGATGACACGCATCAACGCGGTGGCGATGGCGGTCCATTCATATGTCATTTACGGCAGTAGTATTTTGTATGGACCACCCCATCGCAACCGCCACGGGCGTTGGAGTGTTTTATCCTTTACGCTACACCTGACCTCGCTCGGCGCCGCGTTCGGCTCACACCGTGTACCGGCACAACATCAGCGCTGAAGTTTTTCCCCCAACCTCCAGCACATGCTGTGTCGCAGCCCGTCTCCATTTGCCACACATACTTGGTCACTCCAATTGGTACATTGCCGTACCGTGTATTGCTAATCTCAGTGCTTTTGCTTTTATTTATGCTACTGTTTCCATGTTTTATTTGTGCTGTTACTCGTAATTTAATGTGATGTGTAATGATTTGTATACGGTGGGTGTCTTGTGTAAATAATTGATTTATTAGGGTTCCGTATCCGAAGGGTGCCAAACAGGACACTATTGCTATGACTTCACTGTTCGTCTGTCTGTCTGTCCGTCCGTCTGTCTGTCGGTTTCATGCACCGTGATGGCGAGGCAGATGAATTTTTTCCACATGATGTATTTTTGTTGCCGCTATAATAAGGAATACTAAAAACGGAATAAAATCAATATTTAAGGGGAGCTCCCATACAATAAACGCAATTTTTTTTTTGCCGCAACGCAACGGTAGACGCTTTAAATATTCACAGAACATTTAGTTCTACATTCGCTTCAAATGTAATAATTAAATTAAAATAAAGTAAATATTTAAGGCGGCTTTCCATACAACAAACGTGATTTTTTGCCGTTTTTTCTCGATCTCTGTGCCTAATGTTGTATAGATAATAGTACGGAACCTTTCGTGCGCGAGTCCGACTCGCACTCGGCCGGTTTTTTTTTCTATCTACGGGCCATGAAAGTAGCACCACGGGTGGGCCGCGGCTAACCGCCCTCCAGACAGAGACGTTATTTTCCTACCGTCGTTTTCTTTCCCCATTTCATGGTTTACTTTGACAATTCGATGTAAACATAATATTGATACTGGGAATAAACATAAATGGTCATTTCCACAATTCAGACTTGCAGAATTTAATACATCCTTTATGGAGCTCTGTATAAGGTGCTACAGCAAGATTCCTCAAGATATATTAGAGTTACCTACGATGCGGCTTAAAAAATGTGTTAAACCAAAGTAACCGGACAAGCGCGATTAGGACTCCAACAAAAGAGTTCTAACGTAACAATCGAAAAAGGTTTTTCCTTACAACCTAAAAATAGTATTATATTATGTTTTGTTCCATTTTTTTGTTTAGAAGTTTAAAACATGCATAATTTTTTTCGTGAAATAATGAATTAATTTATGATTGTAGCATTATACTGCAATAATTTTGGGCGGTTTGAAAGACAGCAAAATGACCGTGCCTGAAAACAGCTGTCCAATACGGTTTTTTTTTAAAAACGCGCTTTTCAAAAATATCTCGACTCAAACTCGAATCTATTAGAACCACTAGTAGCCAGCCAGAGCGGGGCGTGCGTGCCGCAGGTCCGTGGGTCATTGTTCTGATAGACGGAGAGGCGGTACTAACTGTTGGCGCATTTTTTTAAACGAGATTTTTCAACTATTTTTTTTTTATTTACGTCTATACTTAAAAGTAATCGTCTATATATAGATAAGATTTTTAATTACTAATTACGTTACCGCGGCTTTGAAACCACCTAGAAATGAGCGTGTATACTGTTCAAGTTAATATGAAATAAATGAGTTTCGTGTGCAAGACTTCACTTCTTGCCCAATTACAATTTCACGGTCACCGCAAAGTGCCAAATAGGTTGTAATAGTGAGTTAGAATGAATAATATGACATAAATTGCATTTAATTAGATTGAATATTTTACTCCTTTGAGAGACCTTGAGCTCGAGTATTTAATAATATTTCAACTTGAACATTGAAACGAGTTCACGCAGACAGACGGACCGACGGACCGACGGACTAAAAAATTTAGTATTTTTTATGACTAAAAATACGGAGCGAAGGCAGCGGCTGACATTGCACATCGACATTCAGAAACCGAATGTAAATTTTATACGTTGAAATAAATGTTTAGTTTCTGATTTCTGACGTGTCGAAATACTCATACATACGCCTAGTTACTTATTTAACGGCTCTAACCAGAATTAAGTTTACGTTACAAATAATCCGACCATAGACCCCTCAGACCCGTTAAACATTGTATACAAATAAAATTGTGCACCGAAAATTGGACAGTTGTCCATCGAAATCTAATCTCGACTACGCGGATTTCTGGTCAAGTTATGTTCCGGGCATTATACTAGTGTATGTAAGTTCCCATGTACCACCTCTTTATGGTAGTGTTCCAAGAAGCTGTCACTTGAGAGGCGACGTCCCACGACGCCGGGCTCTACGCAGAACGGGACATGCGACACTCATTTCCGTGTACGCGGCGACGGCATAGCCAAGGCATAGCTGTTAGCCCGGTGGCTGGAGACCAGTCCTTCCAGCCCCTATATTGCCCCTAAATTCCGTACTAATTTGACATTTACACGATTGGAAACGCTCAGGATTTGGTACGCATAATTAGGCCTCAGCTCATTGTAGTTACAGTAGCATTACTGTATGTAAATTTCTACTGTATACTGTAATGATAAAATACAGTGTATGAACATACTGTATTTAACTTTCAATCATATAAATATACCTGAAATATAACTAGTCAAGTAAATAATGTACAAACTAAGCAGAGGAACTGTCTGATCACAAATACCATTAAAGGATATAATAATAGGGGTTAAAGTATGAAATTGCCGTTTTATTGCAATAGGTTCTTTGAATTGACATAGAATCTTCATGGTTTGAGGTTTTCGAATGAAACTTTTTTCAAATAGTTTCTATGATGTTCTTTTTTTAAAAAAATGTGAAACATTTGAATATCGACTTTCAATTGTTTTTGTTATTCAATTTAGACAAGAAAGATGGATACTGCGAAAATTCGAGTGATTTTTTAATACGAGTTCCGACGCGGAACTAACGCGGCAGAAACAGCCCGCAATATCAATGCTGCGTTTGGAGAGGGGTCTACTAATGAACGCACCGTGCGATTTTGGTTTAAACGCTTTCGTGATGGAAATTACGACTTAAAGAACGAGTCACGAGGAAGACCGCCCACACAGGTGAATAACGATGAATTAAGAGAGATAGTGGAAGCCGACCCTAGTCAAACTACCCAGGAATTAGCGGCATGGTTTAACGTTACCTTACCCACAATATTGACTCACTTGCGTCAAATCAATAAAATAAAAAAATACGAAAAATGGGTGCCTCATAATCACTCGAATTTTCGCAGTATCGATCTTTCTTGTCTAAATTGAATAACAAAAACAATTGAAAGCCGATATTCAAATGTTTCACATTTTTTTAAAAAAAGAACATCATAGAAACTATTTGAAAAAAGTTTCATTCGAAAACCTCAAACCATGAAGATTCTATGTCAATTCAAAGAACCTATTGCAATAAAACGACAATTTCATACTTTAACCCCTAATATGTTAGCTCAGCAAACCATTCGTCAAAATTCCGAAAACTGCGTAAAGTTTAATAAGTACAACTAAAGATATGATTTCGAGGATTATTCTGAGGAGGAAATTATTCTGGAATAACTTCAAACAATTTGTAAGCTACAAATATATTAATAAAGCGGCTTATTTTCTTTCAATATTTAAACAACCATTAATTGCAATTTTACTGCAATCGTTTTTGAAACCTGCTGTGTTGTTATTATTAGAAACAACTATATGTTTACCTGACAACATTGTTTTACCTCTGGGATCTGGAAGCACTGCTGGAGACCCGTAGTGGATTCTAAGCCTTGCTTATCTTGCTATTGACATTGCTTATCACAGTCAAGTCGTCTTAATCACTCACTACTTAGACGATTACATCCAAGTGCCAAGACTGGTTTTTCCTGAGACATTTATACCAAAACTAAGCAAACCGGAATTTGTCAGGCCATCACGTAACATCTTACACTCCGTCTTCTTCTACCATCAGGCGTAACTAGCCTCAAACAAATGTTTAACTATCTGAATTAAATAAAAAAACGAAGCCAGCAGTGATATGCAAGGTGTAACGTATAGAATGGATGACCTAAAATCGGTAAGCTAAAATACATTTACGGACGAACACAAAACGGAGATAAAGCCAATTTATAACGCGAAGTCGACTGATAAAATGCCTTTAACTCCGTCTTAACTCTAGACACCTAAACTTCGACGTTTCGAAAAAATTTTGTAACTCTTTGGTGCGTGTGCGGACAACCGTGGTGTCTCTTGTCAACTCGGTGTTTGCCACGGCTTGGCGAGTGGCAACGAATTCCGGCAGCCAAGTACTATTTTTTTCGAAATTTTCCAAAAAAAAGTACAACATCGTAATTTGTGTTGAACATAAAATTGATTTTTGTACTAAATGGGCGTAAGAAATTTGTTTTTCTTCTTATGTGTGCAGCTTAAGTTTGCCCTTAAAATTATCAACTACCTACTTTTTCGGTCGGTTTTGATCTGTGAAAACGCGTGCCATTTTAAACAGAAAGAAAATTAAAAAAGAGTAGGTAGGTATGCGATAAATAACAAGAATTTATGGCTTCCTCGGTGCAATTAAGGCACCAAAAACAAAAAAGATTTATTTAAAACTTTTAATTTTTATTTCAAACCTTTCACATCAAAAATGGTCGTGGAATTGACGAATAGTTAGGTATTATGGGGTATGTGAGAAGGTTAGGTGTCTGGGGTTAAGAGTGGTTTAGTGGGATCGACTTTTCATAAACAAGCCTGATAAACTTTTGCGGTTTTCAGGTTATCTATTCTTTACGCCACACCCTCTATATCTAAAAACTATTCGCACCGAACTCTCAACCTTTTTCTTGAGTGGTGGAAGGTGGCCCAAGACAAATGCTCTACAGAAATATGCAAAAAAGCTGTACCCTGGACTATACCTTTGACTAATACGAATCATTACTAATTTTTTTTTGTTTCTTTTCAGGTAAGGACAACAAATAAAACATTGTACAAATGTGGAAGATCGCCATTTTTAATCGCCATGTAAGAAATTCAGACCATTACGTGTCATACGATATTTATTTCTTATTTAGTTATGCTACTCGCACATTGCTTTGCCCTGAGTCGGTACCATGTATTAGACAATCCCTAAATGTAACATCAGAATAACTGCATGGTCGCAATAAATTGATGAATTATTAATTATCGCCAACCCACGGTAGGTACGAGAAGTGTAACTAACTGCCTTATTGGCTTTGATTACATAGGCGGTTAAGTTCTTTTTTTTTTATCTTTATTGAAGGGCTTGGTCACATAGTGATCATGTCACCCTAATAGAACACATTGTGATACCAACACATCAATAGAAATAACAAAACATAAAATTAAACTAAATTATCTCTTCTTAATCTAAGGGCGACCTTAACTAAATCAAGTACAGGCTTAGCCTCAGCTGACATTGGAGAGGCCAAAGCGATGTTACAGCCACCTACTTCGAATAGATGTCTGCAAAATGGCTGGCGTCTCTGCGGCTCGTTCCGCACACACTCCATCAGTACATGGTATACATCTTCTGGGACGTTGCATTCACTGCAGTTTGGTGTGTCTACGCGGTTAAGTTAATGAGTTGAATTAAACAACTACAACTAAATTAATGTATTGAAGCGGCGCGTCGATGCCGTATAGATATATACTTAGGTCGTTCTGTCTCTAAGCATTTCGAAAAAAGAATTAACTCTATATATTTATTAAATGAAATTATCAATTCAGAGAACGAAAGTTAGTCTTGGAAAATTTGGTCCTAGAATTTTTTGTTTTCTTTTGTCCTAGTTTGGGACCAGGTCAAGTGATTGTGTTGTGTTTAAGTTATTTATTCATTTATTTTATTTTATTGATCTATTTTACTTTAATTTTATTTTAATATTGACTTGGAGATTACATATTGGAAAAATACAAAAAATACCTTCAGCAGAAAACTCATTTACTAACCATTAAATTCATATAATATATATAAAATATAATATAATATATAATATAATTAATAATCGATCTATATAATTGTAAAATCTAAAATTTATGTATTGAACCAGCTTTTATGCCAAATAACATTGTCGTTTTAAAAAATATGTTATTTACTAACAAGGGCGAAGTCACTACAAACAAAAGTTCTGGTTTTTTTGTGTGTTTCACCCGGTACAGGGTTTACTCACGCAGTGCGGTACGGTTCTCAGGGCGTTTTTACATCGATCATCATCGATTGTGCGCAAGCGCCTTTCCCAGGCCGCTACCGTTTGACTAGCGGCGCAGACATTGATAACCTTAAGCTAATAACACACTGAGAACGTAGTAGCTTGCGAACTGTAAAGGAAAACATCGTGAGAAAACTTGAGTATAGTCGTCACATAGTCTGAAATTTCAGTCTCAAGAAAAGGCAAGTCTTTGTTTCTTTCCCACTTTCTATCGCTCTCCCTCTTTGGGAAGAGAATCATGTGCGCTGTATCAGGACAGGTAGAAAATGTAAGAAATTAGGTAAAGATTCGGAATCATCATCATCATCAGCCATTTGACGCCCACTGCAGAGCATGGGCCTCCGTCATGGTTTTCCAAGCTTCCCGGTCTTGTGCCGCCCGAATCCAGCGACTCTCCGCCACCGAAACCAGGTCATCAGACCATCTGGTGGGGGTCTATAAGGAGAATTCAGAATATGGAATGCATAAAACATACCTTGTAAATAAAACCAAGTCCTGCAACTCAGTTCTTCTACCGTAAAATTAGCTTATAGAGCTTACTTTTATGGCTAAAATGATAACGATAAAATCAGTGAACTTTCAAACGGGCTATTAAAAATATTTTCAAATTCAGCGCAGGTGTCGTTTTGTTTAAAAGTAGCACGTTTGTGAAACTACTAAGTTTTGGGCCATACTGCCACTGACATCCGACATTCTATGTGTTAGCACTAAGTTTTCTCTAGAGAAAAGAAACAAAAAATCACAATGTTTGTGAAAGTAATTGTAAGTATCTTGACCAACTAAGTACGCTGGCATGGCAGATGATGGCAATCGCATATTATTCACGATGAAAATGGAAATGAGCCCGTTGAACCAACAACTCCAAATTCTTTTCCTTATCATTCATAAAATATCCGTGACCGCTTTTTCAAAAATTACCTTCAACAAAACTACCAATTGTTGGTAGACTACCGATGTTGTATTTATGTGACTTGTTTTTCCTTTGTACTTGTTTGTGCTACTTGTTAGCCTTTGTTTCTTATGATGTGTTAATTTGTCCCAATAAATGTCTTTCTTCTTCTTCTTCTTCAATTACTTAAAAAAAATTAAATGACTCTTAAGGTCGACGTATAAATAAGTAGTGCTCTTCAAGATGCTGATTTTTTTGAAGTTGACGTCGTGAAATGGGAGCGATCTCAGAGTTAACAACGGTTTACCCCCAGCTTTTCGTTCAGGATCAATCTGTTAATCTATTGTCCACAGCTGTCAATTAGCCAAAGTGCATACTAAAAAAACTGACAGATGTTAACAGAAAATGGTTAGCGTACGAGAAACCGGGGGGTCACAGACGTTACATTATTACTACTCGTATTAAAATGGCAATATATGACTTGTTAAGTGAAATAAACTGAGT
This sequence comes from Yponomeuta evonymella, assembly GCA_963969515.1. NCBI lineage: Eukaryota > Metazoa > Arthropoda > Insecta > Lepidoptera > Yponomeutidae > Yponomeuta > Yponomeuta evonymella. Next base: position 22,815,284 of record OZ018344.1, read on the forward strand.
AGTCAGCTAAAGCTAAGCGATAAAATGGGCGCGTGGAATGCTCAATGAGTCGATGTGCAGTTCGCTTATCGCCATGTGTCGTACAATGTCGCGCAATGAAGCTTCGGCTTACAAATAGGTATTATATTTCTGTGGAAAAACACTGGGATACTCCGCTCGCGACACTGTGAGATTGGAACTCACAATTTCATAAACAACTCTTCTTATTGTCTTCGTTAACGTGGTTGGTACCTTGTATTAATCCAGGAGGTGATCTATAAGTTTTTTTTATTCTCGTCGTATTTATTTCGTCACATCGAATTATTAAAGTAAACCATTAGTTGTACTGTTTGCTGAAATACAGACAGTTTCTGTGCTATTTAACTCGTGTTAGTGCTGTATAACTATATCATATTTTGTACTTATTTGGTCAGTAAATTATTATACTTTCCACTGCAGGACACAGGCCTTCTCTCAGAGATTGAGAGTACGGGCTTAATCACGCCCACCGCGCATTGGCGATCTCAAGCGCTGAGGTATGTGACCACCTCAGATACTCAGGTTTCCCTTCAGCGTTAGCGATTTAAATTTCCGTTAAATTATCTTATCTTATGAAATGAGGCCCCGGTTATTTATACAAACTGGTACATCCATAATACCTGTGAGATTCTAACCGAGCAGGATGCAGTTAGCCGACCGCAGTTGGAAAGTCGAGAGAGATTACTCCTAACAAGGTAGCCTTGTCCAAGTCCAGGCTCCGAGGAAGGCAGCTGCCGCTTTTTGCCGTAGGACCGCCTAACTGTCCTCTCGCCGGCGCAGCGCTTAGCTGTAATTGCGATAGATTGGTCGAATGTAACTGTCAGTAGCGGAGCGCGGGGCAAAAACTTGCTCGCATGCTCATAGAGCCTTCATGTCACTACTTACTCGCTTCATGTAGCTTGAACTTCTGTTGCACGCCAGACATGAAGGAAAATATCTTGAGGAAACTAGTGTCTGAGAGTCGGACGCATATATCGATATAGATAATAGCCCAAGGCCTCCACCCAGCAATGGGTGCCACCTAATTAATTGCAACATTTCGTGAACTAAAATTCGGAGGCGGTGGTAGCCTAGTGGGTAGAACCTCGGACTCGGAAGTGGGAGACCCAGGTTCGATCCCCGGTGCGGGCATGTACCTATGACTTGGTTTTCTAAGTTATGTACATTTGTGAAGATATACCTAGTAGCAATACCACTCTCTAACGGTGAAGGAAAACATCGTGAGGAAACCTGAGTGTCTGAGCTATTCACATACCTCAGCGCTTGAAATCGCCAATCCGCGGTGGGCACTCGTGGTGATTAAGCCCATACTATCTCCCTGAGAGAAGGCCTGTGCCCTACAGTGCCCTACTAGTCTAGGGGTGTATAGTCCATTAAAGTCAACCACTGTTGAGCATGAGTCTCCTCACCGTCGTCGGTCGCACCAGCCTCGCCCGTCTTGTGTTATGCTTAAGTTATACAGCAAACATCGAACTTAGGATAGAGTTTCTTACATGGAGTTCATAAGCAGCCTGTGGTCCACTGGACTTCTGTGAGACAGAGCGAGAGTATGGGATTAACCACCACGTGTGCCCACCAGGGATGGGCAATTTGTAGCGCTACATTAAAGCGCATGCCTTTACGAAAATTGTGAATGTAACAGAGAAAAATTAAGATAAATTTAAAACTTTTCCTTTCTAGAAGTAGTTTAATTCTTCAAAATGAAGAAATAGATTTCAGGGTTTGCGTTAATAGTTAAAATAACTTCAATAATAAGCAGCGCGTAATGGTTAAAATGACCACTCAGATTTTTTTAATTTACAGGAAAGACAATTGTGATACACGTGGAGCCGACCTCCACACGTATCACAGCAGCGGATTTCTCCAGCACGTTTTCCTTCACACGTGATAAGAAAATATAAAACTGTTAAGTTGTTACCAAACATCACCTCTCTTTCACCCTGCAATAATTATCTCTCGTTCTTTTTCTCTTGACTGAGACTATAAGTCTACGGTTTCAAAATTGTCAACAAAAAAAGAACAGAAAAGATAACATTTTGTGTATAAACATTTGCACAATTTCGTAGCTCTTTGTTGAATGTTTTGACACCTTTACAATGCCACTTATAATTTACAAAACTGAGTATTCAGTTGTAGTAGCCCTTAAATACTTCGCCATAGAGGTCATTTTGCATTGTGTCAGTGAATGATAGTGCTAGATCAAACACGTTGGCATTCCAACAGTACAGTCGACGGAGGAAACTAATGTAATATGAACAATGCAGCTTACTTTTAAATTATACGTCTCTTCACTATAGTTAACTTTTATTTAGAATGTCACGCTTATATTTATTACAAAAAAAAATATTATTCCCAAAATAATGTCCAAGGGTAATGCTAAATTTTGTTGTCTGTGTGTTGGGTTAGTTACACGATGTTCGTAGTTATTTACACATAACAAGTAATATGTGCAAGTCTTACTAATAGACCATCAGAAAATGAAAGCTGATGGAGAAATCGCTTCTGTTCCCTTTCTATTCGTCCCATATTAACCCTGCAAACTGAGTTACAATAATACGATTGTTGTCACACATACATATTTAATAGTTATTTTTTTGTTTATTAGAAAACTAACAGCTTATTCGAGATTTTATATATTTAAATTGAGTAAATTAAAAAACTAATCAATGAAATGTGCAGTCACGATCAACCTTGATAACGCTGGCAATATTCTGTTCAAAACAAAACAGCGTGCGTTCAAGATTCACCACAGTGGTAAGAACCTATTTTTGAGCTCGACTGTACTTCATTACACGGGAATTTAAATAGTGTTTTTTTCTTCTTTGAAGTCATTGCTATTCGTTTTGAGTCCAGAGTTGAGCTGCAAGGTTGAATACCCATATGCATACAAAATTTGGAGTTGCCATTATTTGCCGTCATAACTATGTACCAACAAAATCAACTGTCTTACTTACTTACGTCTTACTTACACACATACATACATAAACTCACGCCTGTTTCCCAGAGGGGTAGGCAGAGACCAGGAACTGCCACTTGCCACGATCCTGACAAATCATTTTCGCTTCCTCAACATTCATTAATCGTTGCATGTACGCACGCCGGTTTCGGGTACTTTTTATCTTGCCCTTTGCTCATACATCCCCTATTTGGTCGAAATAGGTCCACCTGGGTCGTCTCTTACCGGCCCTTCCACCCACATACGCTCGATATATTTGTTTCGTCAATCTTTCTTCCTTCATCTTCTCCACTTCATCTCTCGCCATCTTACTTATTCAATTCATTATGTAAATTTTGTAAACACGTCTAAGATATGGATTACATTTGTTTCCCACGTGTGTTTTATGCTAGCCTAATTAAATTGAAACGAAATGTAAAGTGTTTTAACTTCTTTTACTGAAAATAAACAATCGCTTACGAAATGCGGCGGAAAATTCCAATCAGCTGATAGATCAATTGGTCACCAAATCGTTAGTTACAAGTTCTGATAAGTTGTAAAATTTTAGTTTATTTATTTCATTAATATTTTTATACAGATTTTGTTATATTCATTCAGCCTTTCACAACATAAAATCAGTTGGCATTGTCCGTCAGATTCTCGCTTTTGTCAGCACATTGTAAAGAAGCAAAAAAAAATGTCATCAGGTCGCCGCTCTCGCTCTCGCTCTCGCGCGGGGATCGCGCCATAGCTGCGTCTCCCTCTAACGAGTCTACCGTTACTAAAGTGCTGAGGTAGAATGCGTGTAAAAAATCTCACAATAATCCCTTTTGAGCTGAGTACGCGCGAACATGGAGATTGGTTAAAGAACCGTCGGTTCCGTTCCAACGCTTGCCTAACATTCTAGAGGTGCTGGGTTCGGTGCCGGCATGTACCAATGACTTTGTCTTTAACTTACGGACATTTATGAATTTGTAATGTCTCATTATGTTATATTGCCAGATGGTCTGACGACCTGGTTACGGTGGCAGGATCGCTGGATGAGGGCGGCGCAAGACCGGGAAGCTTGGAAAAACATGAGGGAGGCCTATGTCCTGCAGTGGACGTCAAGGGGTTGACGAGGATAATTATGCAGTACCACTTGAGAACTGTGGACGAATATGTTTTGAAGACACCTGCGTATTTTAATGAGATGGACAGAGTAGACATTTTCCGCTGCCTTTTTCGCCATCTTAGATTGTAAATTGACAATCAACAAACAAAGTGTAATTACGCTGAATTATAGTTTTTATTTCTTAAATACCTAATTGGACCGATTGCGCTAAGCTGCAGTATGTCCGCCGGCTTACACACGATGATTTCCTCCACAGCGTCGACTAGCAAACACGTTGCAGTGACATGGACCCCGCGTCGCGTTTCACCAACAAACCGTCATCGACGCGCCATGATGTCATGCAAGGCTCGAATTCGAGTCCCGGTCGTCATTTGTAACTTGACGCAGCGACATACCACTATGCTACAGGAGGAGATGAGAAACCGGGCTTGTCTACGGTTGAGATGATAAAACAGCCCCTATAATATGCGCACCAAATACTGAACAATTCAAATTGCTCTCGCAAACGTCAGGATTCCGGCAGGATTTGGTGCTGTATTGTTCAGTGGTTGACATTCTATCGCAAATCGCAAGCGGCATTAGTGTGTGAATTGAATGAATATTGGTGTATTCACATTTGGTCCCCACTCAATGGCGGCAAAAGTTTTCAATGCTCTACCTATCACATACAAAATATAATACAAAATATAAGACGATAATTCATTTAAAGTAACTCTCAATAAGTACTTGGGCCAGAAATGTTACTATTCTCTTCAAGAATTTTTCAATGATAAATGTTAAAGTACACAATAGAAAAAAATATATAATATATAATTTAAAGAATACTAGTAATAGACAATTATAAGCTAGCAATTAAGGAATTAGTTAAGTTATATTGTAGTGCCCTTACAGGGTGTCGTGTACCTTTTGAATTACATATAAGAACTGTAATGAATGACACATGATTATTGCAATAAAGAAATCTGAAATCTAATTTGTTTAGCATTTTTGTTTCGAAAATTATTTAGATCTTGCAACACCTTAGATGTTACACGTGTAACTTACAACGTTCATCAACGTTGTGGTTGAAGCGGAGTAGGCCTCTGTCTACAGACATGGCAAAATTAGCGAAATTTAGTAAAAAAAAATAAACCGGACAAGTGCGAGTCGGACTCGCCCATCGAGGTTTCCGTAGAAATTTGAAGTTACTTACGTGTTATAAATAGTTCAGAAATCGAGTCTCGCAGTTTTTTCCGAACTTTAAAGGCAATTTTTTTATGTCTTAATTGCAAATGTGTGGTTTTCAGATTGTTTCCTGTCTCTGTTGTATGAGACGATATTACTTGCCAAATTTCTTAGTTCTAGGTCAACGGCGAGTATCCTATACATTTTGATTCCCTTGAGTGTCAAAATATACGTTTTTTGCAGTATAAGCTGCCGCAATTTTTTCCGTTACTTAGAAGTTACATTTTTTCACAGCTTCAATTAACTGTAGATCTATGATAAGATAAGATAAAATTTATTCATAAAATCGTGGGTATAAAGTGTAAATAAGAAGTAAATTTAACATAGGTAAGAGTAAGTACGTAGCCTAATCTGAGTACCTTTATTGTTTTAATTTCAACTCAGTACCTCCGATACCTAAGACAAAGGGTCTAGACAGACAGATAGACCTACGGACGGACGGACAGACATCAAAGAGATCCCATAAGGATTCCGTTTTTCCTTTTGAGGTACGGAACCCTAAAAAAAGAAAAAAGTACACTTAATCATTCATTTCTAAATACTCGTAGTTATATTATAAATTACAAATAATTGACATATAATTTTATAGAGCCTGCGGATTGATATAAGAGATCGATATCTATTTATAAAGTCCTAGACGTTTCTTAGGCTCCATATCTCCGTGCTGCGCCGGCCGGTCCGCTGTCACTATCTCCGTGCTGCGCCGGCCGGTCCGCTGTGACTATGTCCGTGCTGCGCCGGCCGGTCCGCTGTCACTATCTCCGTGCTGCGCCGGCCGGTCCGCTGTCACTGCCTTTATCAAGCCCTCCACCTTACGCACCCCGGCTGCTCTCATTGTGTTGTGTATATGAAAGCTTCATTGTGCGGTGTTTGCATTGTATTGTTAAAAGGCTCATGCAACAAAGGGGGGCATTTTGCATTGCGTTGTTTGTGTCGCAGGTTCCTTTTTCAGCTCTTTAATAAGTTCTACCGTAGGTGCATATTTTGTGTGCGTGTTAAGATTAGTCATTTCAAACCATGTTTAACGGTTATGCAAGTAATGCAAATAATGCTCTCTCGCAAGTACTAGATTGGTTCACAGCAAATAATCTGCTGCTAAATTGTAAAAAGACAAAATGTATAAAGTTTTCCTTACCTAACGTACGATTAGTTGAGAACAACATAGTAATTGGACATGAAAAATTAGAATTTGTAGATGATACTGTATTTCTGGGCATCACAATCGATACAAAACTACAATGGTGTCCACATATTGTAAAATTAGCACACAGACTTAGCTCTGCAGCATATGCAGTGAAAAGAATTAGGGAACTCACTGACGTTGCAACTGCTAGGCTTGTTTATTTTAGTTACTTCCATAGTATTATGTCCTACGGTATACTACTATGGGGCCGGGCAGCAGACATTGAGACTATCTTCATCTTGCAGAAGAGAGCCAGCCATCCGATTTATTTACAAGTTAGGTAGTAGGGATTCGCTAAGAGATTTCTTCAAAGAAACCAACATCTTAACAGTTGCATGTCAATACATTTATGAAAATATTATGTACGTTAGAAAAAATATCAAAGACTTCGAAAATGTTGGTGGCCACCATAATGTTAATACTAGAAATAAACATAAATTGTCATTTCCAGGATTTAGACTTGCAAAAGTTAACACATCCTTTATGGGGCACTGTATAAGGTTCTACAACAAAATTCATCAAGATATATTAGAGTTACCTCCAATGCGATTTAAAAAATGTGTTAAGCACATTCTGTGCAAAAAGGCTTACTATAACATCAAGGATTATTTAGAAGACAAAGATGTTTGGCATTAAACAGTAGAATAATATTATTTAAAGGACGATTGTGACTAGTGTTCAACACATTCATGACTAATATTTTAAGTTGAAAACTCTGTTAATTAAGTTAAAACGTGTTTTGAAAAGAATAAATGTGGAGTTTCTTTGTTAGCTTCTTCTCCACATAATCCATTAATTGTGAAACTAACAACTTTGACGTTCATTAAGTAAACATTCTGTTTTTACAATGAATAAAAATATTTGAATTGAATTGAATTGAAGTTAAACAGGGGATTTATTAAAAACCGGTGTGCATGCTTGCAGTGACTAAATGCGAAAGAGGTCTGCCAGGATCGTGGCAAGTGTCACATCCTGCTCTCCGTCTACCCTCTCGGGACACAAGCGTGACTTTACCTATGTATGACAGACAACGGAAGTTATTATATGGTGAGTTTAGGTACATGAAAGATCAAATACTTCATCCATTATGGTCCTCACACAGTTCTCTTTGAAAACAATGCCTGTTTTTATGGCAGTCAATAATACCTATATTTATCGAGGCTCATATCCGTTTAAAACTGTTAAGAGAGTCTTGCACCATTGTGTTGGTACAAAGACCTCTCTATGATGACCAGAGGTAGAAATAGGTGGAGTAAAAATGCCTTCATTATCCGAGGAGACATAACTTAGAGCTGTTAAAAAAACCGGCGAAGTGCGATTTGAACTCGCAGGGTTCCGTACCATCGTAACGTAACCAAAAAAATAATAATTTCTAAGTAAACAGGTATTTCTACGTTTTCATTCAGTTCTGGAGCCTTACCGAGAGTCCGACTCACAATTGGCCGGTTATTATTATTTGTTGTTATATTATAAAGACTGCGCTTTAAGTTTAGTACTTGCACTTACTGTGGTTACTACAGAGCAAAAACAAGAACAAACCGTAAAAAACAAGTTTGGAAAAAAATACTGTTCGGTTATTTTTTTTCGACTATCATCATAATCTGTGAAATACTAAATAGCCCGAACGGACCACCATAACAATGGTTTCTAATTGTTCTTTTCAAGGTCATAATCTAATAGGTTAATATTGATAACACATGTTTGTGCTAGGTATCCGCGCCTGTATTTATCAGTTACTTAACGACTTTATAATAGTAAAAAAAATCTAAAAATTCATAGATAAATGTAAAATCCGGGATCACAGATAAATATTTATGATACTCTAAGGATTCATATTTATTTAAATCGATTAATAACTTTTTATTGCAGATCAGTAATCATGTTCACAGAAAAGCAATAAGGTATACGGCTTGCTGCTAAAAGCGATCTCTTCCACCATCACCACCATCACCTTAGGATAGACAGAACTGAAAAACGACGTAGGTTTAGGAATATGAGGTTTAGGTATGTAGGTTTACATAAGATAGGACTTATCAATTAATTGAGATTTATCAACCTACCTAAATTTATACTCTCATAACAAATACCAAAAAATACCTCAGTTTCTGGGATTTCGATACCAATTTGACGGTTTTAAAAGCTCCATGTCGGTTAACATATTCTACCTTTACCTATTCCGATCATTTGTGATGACCTTCCATTCTACTTGACGCTGTTCTCTAATCTTAAGTGGAACGTACTTATTGTTTGTTGACATTGAAACAATGCACGTGTGCACCAATATAATAAAATGGGTGGGTCGACTCGAGCTGGACATATTTGATCTTTTGGCAGCCGTCCCCCTCTAACTATTAGACAGTGACAGAGAGGAGCGCTCAACAAAGTAAGAATATGCAAGAGTTAGGTTAGACCAGCCATTGAAATGAAGCAAAACATGAAAACCTTTTCTCAGTATTAAAATTACAAAAACAAACCGTATATATTTAACATAATTGTTTGACAAATTTCAGGTTACCTGCAGGTTGCAGTTTAACGGTCTTGTTATTATAAAAACTAGATTCCTTAAAACACTTTAAAAAACGCCAATTAAAATAATCTGTGGTAGATTAAATAGATTAAACACAGATTAAATAAGCAGAGTTTTAGATTGGTTTAAGGGGAATCGTGTTTTTATAAATAAGGCCGAGAATCTTTTTCTCAATTTTCAATCAGTTGTCCATTTTTTTCTGATTTTTCTTTTGAAAGTTACTTTTTAAAAAATACAATTAACAATTTGAAACTTTTACCTGTTGCAAGTTGTAGAAGCGTTTTTTTTTTTCTGATTTTGAGTCATGTCAATAACCCGTTATATACCGTGATATTCAGCTCTTTTGCTTACTGTAAGGGAACGCCTTACGGACCTTATAGGTGGAGTTAGCTATAGTATAGCGCGCTATGCAACTAATACAAATATACAAATTTGTACGGAACCGTCGGTGGGCGTGTCCAACACGCAATTGTCCGGTTTTTTTATATTCGAAGATGAATTGAAAGGATGCCGCGTCTTTTCCGCGCCCTTGTTCAACGTCTATGTACCCCGCGCCCTAGAGCTTTATCTGTAACGGCCCTAGCGCTTTATACAGGGTGTAACAAGATCCCCATATTTATTCGAATAGGAAGGGTTGATAAATACATATTATTAAACACACTCGTCTATATGAACATCATTTATTTGCCTTGGTCTTAACAACTACAAAATAGCTTTTCCATACTTTTTATTACGGGAGCTGATATTTTTTACTATAGTATAAGTGTTTATGTTTCGGATATACATTATTATGGATATTTTGTACACCATTTGCAGCTACTGTAGTCCTAGTTATATAGCGTCCAATGGGTTTCCACTTGTCTCATTTCCTTAACCTACTTCAAAAAAACATAGAAGGTTATTTTCAGCTTGCTGCAAAACTAATTATAGTGTTTTAGCCTAGTGCTACATCAAAGGTGTTTTTCCACCCTACTGCCGAAATAGTAGAGTCTACCCTCCGTTTCTCATATACTAATTCACTTTTAACAGCTGTCAGTTGCTCAAAATGTAGACAAAAAAAAACCACTAATATCTTAAAAAACCTATTTAGAGGCTAAAAATACCACCCATGCCGGGACTTGAACCCGCGACGCGGATCTGGCTAACCGTGCCGGAGGTCGCGGGTTCAAGTGCCGGCATAGGTGAAATTTTTAGCCTCTATAGGTTTTTAAAATTATTGTCCTCAGCGCGGGTTAGTGCAACGAAAAGAATATAACCACTAATATCTGTTAACAGCAGAATAGCAGATTGTTAGTGTACGAGAAACTGGGGAAGCGGTGGTAGCCTAGTGGGTAGAACATTTGACTCGGAAGCGAGCGACCTAGGTTCGATCCCCAGTGTGGGCATGTACCTATGACTTTGTTTTCTATGTTATGTACATTTGTGAAATTATAGTAGCAATACCGCTTGCTAACGGTGAAGGAAAACATCGTGAGGAAACCTGAGTGTCTGAGATATTCAAATACCTCAGCGCTTGAAATCGCCAATCTGCGGTGGGCACGCGTGGTGATTAAGCACATACTCGCTCCCTGAGAGAAGGCCTGTACCCTACAGTGGGACGTATAATAGGCTACTTATGAGAAACTGGGGGCAAGACTATTACGTAGTCTAAGAATAGTGTTATTTTAAACCTGCTGCAAAAACAATAAGGTTGGTACGTCTTGGCTCGCGTAGTATAGTAACTCACTAGACATTCACGGACACCGACCGACGAGAAAAAGATTAAGGAAACGCCACAAAGCCACATTTGCACCATGAATGAAATGAAACTCTCCGCCAATCTCGCGACCTTAACGTCACTGGTTAGAGCTCAGAATGTGGCGAACTTTGCGTGGCAAAAACGAGTTGCCTTGCCCACCCACACATCAGCAGTAGAAACAGAAAAACGCTTTCCGGTGAGCTCTCGTTTCGTCGCCATAGTTTGACGAAGCGAATACCAAAATCTTGGAAAATCCACTAAAATACCGGAGAGTAATGTCGAAAAAAGAATCACCTGTGGTGACCCCCGCTGACCCACAGGGGGCTCCCAAGCAACGGGGACCAGTATAGTTTCGGAACGCCTAGCACGCGTGTCGTAGAGACTGTACTAGGGGGGGTTCAATAATAGTGAGAATGAACAAGGTGCAATTAACTTTTATCAAATGTTATTTTATTTTTCAATGTCAACTTTTAGCCTTTTAGTTGTATACACTTAGCGTAGCTTTTCTGTAAACCTAAAATTCCTTTCTTATAAAAATCTTCATCTCTAAAAAACCTTGCACTGCGGCGATCACTGCGTCATCATCGCCGAATTTCTGGGCTCTTAGATATTCTTTTTTCGGAATCTCGGAAGTAGACAAAAGTCACTAGGAGCAAGGCCTGGACCATATGGAGGACGTTCCACCAATTCGACGCCAGCATCATTGCATGGCAGCCATTGCAACTTTGGACTTGGGCGTTATTTTGATGAAACAAAACAACTTTAGCGAGTTTGCCACGCCATTGTCAATTTGATCTGCATACATATTTCCGGTAGTAGTGGCTGCATGACTGAGGTATTCAATCATCACCACCCATTGGCTGTCCCAAAAAAGAGAACCCATGATCTTGTCGGGGGACGAAACGGCCTTGAATTCTTAGGAGTCGGTGATGATAGTCTCTTCCAAGTCACGGATTTTTTTTTTTGTTTCAGGGTCGTAATGGTGAAGCCATGTTTTATCCATAGTTAGAAAGCGAGCCAAAAACCGGTCAGGATCTTATTGTAGTAACAGTTCCAAACAGTTTTGTGAAGTTCGCAGCCTGGTTCGTTTTTGTTCGGCCGTTAGCATTCTAGGCACACAACGCGCTGAGACTTTTTTCATTCCCAAATGTCACTCTAACATTTTTTTATCATTTCTTCAAGTACTGCAGTCGTAAGGAGCCCTGAACGCGAGTCGTTATTAGTGGATGTTCTTCCCCTCTTAAACTCAGCACACCAACGCGCAACCGTAGAATAAGGAGGAGCATGAACCCCTAACGTATCTTGCAAGTCTTGATTTACTTGTTCCATAGTAAAATTTTTCAAACATACATGTTTAATTACCGCGTGAACTTTAAGTTATTGTCCATTTTCGATTACTCGTTGCGACAGAACACAAGTAAGAACTTTGTATGATTGAAAAAACAAAAGAGCATCAAACTTTTTTATTACGTCGGCAAATAACTGGGCTATGCCTGCCAGTATTTCCTTTTTCTCTATCCAAGGAGTCATACACAATTACTTTGGTCATTGACTTATAGCCTCACGTAGTGTTTCATATTTCCTTCAATTTCTTCAGGAAGAACTTGGACAAATTTGGAAAAATGAAATATTTCCTATTTCCTAAATGGGATTGAAATAAATCTTATTTTATCACACATTTGTCAGGAAGCGGGATACAAAAGTCGTTAAATAATATTATCATATGTGCTAAAAGGATAGTCTGAAGACTGAGAAATTACATTTCTACATGTCATTGCGCATCCACACTAAATGACCACAATTAGAAAAACCCGGGCGCTAGACAGAGCAGGCTCTCTCGACAGCATTATCAAAGAAAGACTGATGTGAATGAAATAAAATATTGTAATTGGTATTTCTAGCCATCAATAATGCATAAAACTCTCAGCACTATGTATGTGTGCCTTAACATCCTAAATATTATTCGATACAATCAAAGAAAATAAATTGCTATGAGCAGTAAGGCCGCTAATCTATATTATTAACAATATGAAGACGTAAGTTTATTTGTTGGTAAGTTTTGAGGATTACCGAAAGTACTTATCCAATTTCAAAAATTCTGTCAATGCACCTGCAGGGTGAAATAGCCTATATAGACTAATCTGTTTACCAAGAGAACGGCGGCCGCGGGCACTGCTAGTTTTAATATTATGTAGATAAAGGATACTCACATTTTATTAAATGGCACTATACATTTCGGGAATATTGCCAAAGTTTCCGGAAATGGCACATCGGTAATCGCAGCTTCGGTCCCGCGCGCATGCTAGTCTTTCCTGAGGCTGTAGTAAACGCCCACACACACACGCGAAGGTAAACAGCGTAGTAACGCGTGGCACGCACACAGTGATGGCCAGACCTGTTCGACGCAACCTGCGGGAGGGGGTGTGTGAAACAACTGTGCCCGCGCAGCGCGGTGTACTCCGGCCGCCCGGTCTTGATACTTCGATAACACTGGGATAAACTAGTGTTCTCCATTGAAGTAGACATGTTTGAATTGCCACTAATTTTAAAGTATTATTTAAATTATAAGAGCTTAATGTCAGTCTTTGACTTAAGTTGAATTGCTAATTGAATTAAGATAAAGATAAGATAAGATAATTTATTCAAGGAACATTTTACAGTGACCTTATCACTAAGGCAGTGGTACCCTGCTCCCTAAAAAAGGTTAAAACCTGTGGTTTAGGATAAGCAGTGCTCCTCCGAAAAACATTTTACATTTTCAAGGTCAACAGACTTCAATACACTAATTTACACAATTAATGTACCTTGTTAATATATTGATATTTAATGAAAAAAACTTAAATGAGTTTAGAACTAGGTAATAAAAATGCGTTGAGTGTGTGTGTGTGTGTGTGTGTGTGTGTGTGTGTGTGTGTGTGTGTGTGTGCGTGTGCGTGCGTGTGTGTGTGTGTGTGTGTGTGTGTGTGTGTGTGTGTGTGTAACTGTTACCCGAGCATGTTTATTAAATAATAGTTTTTTAGAAGGTAATGTTTTTAAAAGAAAGCCTACAAGATGTAGATTTTGGGACATGTTTAGGATCCTATTTTTAGCTTACACATAGATTACGAAACAACGGTTAACAGCTGTTCAGTCTCATCGTAAGACAAGGTCAATAGCCAGTTAATTAGACTATGATTACTTTTTAATTGTAGGGTCGTATTAGCTATGTGACATACGATATTTCTTTTTATTTGTTGCAGGTAAAGGAATTATTGGCGTTTACTTTGCTGTTACGCTTGCATTGGCTGACAAAGCAGGTAACGCTCAGTACTAGTACTAAACAGTACTACTAAGCCACACCTGTATGTGTTTATTAAAAAAATTTGGCAATCATTATCATCAGCCATTTGACGCCCACTGCAGGATATAGGCCTCCCTCACGGTTTTCTAACCATGAAGGGTTTTCCCATAATCGCCACGCTTGGCAATCGGGTTGCGATCGCAGCATGCGGGCAGCATGCGGTTGGAATGTCAGGAAGACGCTGCTGCCCGTTTCCTGGTAATTTAATTCCTTAGTCGCCTTCTACGACATCCACGGAAGGTAATTTTCGCCACAAGTTTTTCGCTACAGCGTCATTCGAAACTACGTACCGGACTCGTGCTGTGCAAAACTGTATCATCGGCTTTCGATCAACTATATATATCATGCAATAGCTTTATCCGCTTACTCCTTCAATAATAGGGGTTATTATTGGTTGCACATAAGTATGCTAAGCTCTATTTTTTTTTTAATTGAAACGTTAAGAACATGCATTTTCTTGGTAAATTTTCAAGTGAGTTCAGTACAGTCTTTCTTTCTTTATCTAAGAAGTGGAGAAAAAAGTGGTTAGGCCGACTCTTAGATCAAATATTAACACTAAGTGGTCGAGGTACACACCATCATCAACTCTCGAGATCTCGGGTCATTCAACACCGCAGCAGATTGCGCTTGTCTCCGAGTAAAAAACCCTGTTTTTTGCCTCCACGCCGAACACATGTCAGGGCAATCTCTTGAGGATATCCGAGCTTTTTCTGGGCTTTCGATTCAACCCTCCTTCTTAGGGTTTTGGCTGAAGTGGATTAGGGCTTCCTCTGCGAAAAGAAAAAAACATACGGGATAGGAAAAAACATCTTAATTGCCAACATCCTTTCTGTTTTGGTGGTCAGACATCGTGTTTTGTTTATACACGACTAGCTTTTGCCCGCGACTTCGACCGCATGGAATGAGTAATTTCCGGAATTAAAAGTATCCTATGTCCTTCCCCGAGACTCAAACTATCTCCTTACCAAATTTAACCTAAATCCGTTCAGCCATTATTGCGTGATTGAGTAACAAACATCCAAACATTTTCACAAACTTTCACATTTATAATATTAGTAGGATAGTAGGATATAATCTTCTTTCTTCGTAGTCACCAACCAGGATAGGTATAATTATTATTATAAAAACTAAAAATATAATACTACTACCATTTTAGGTAACCTTTGTTACCGGGTTCACATATTGATTCTTACATCGCTTCAAGCATTCAAAAATATATCGCTTAATTATTAGCCATGTTTTTTTCCTGCTATGACCACTTGATGGAGTGACAAAAACCCCGCGAGATCAAATCTGCGAATCGCAAAACTCGAATGATAAGTCGCGAACATTTCAATGAAATGGCCACGGCCCGGCCGGTACAAGAGGAAAGAGCATTCAAAATCAGCTCGCCTCGGCCATATTTAATTTAACAGGTTTTGAGGTTTTATTTTTAAAACGCGAGTCCGTTTTGTTTGCGTCGTGAACAAACCGTCGAACAATGTTGAGGTTCCTGTCTCTTCCCGAAAAAAGTAAAAACGTACCAAAAGATGCTCTCATATTTCGCTCATCTCGTCTTATCTCGTAACAAAGCCTTCCCTTTTAGAGCACTTAAAAGCTCGCATTTAATTCAGTTTAATAAAAAGCTTTTAAACACAAATTTACATTTAATTATAAGTAGGTATGTACATATTTACCGTTGATTTCTTCTAGCTGATGTCTTCAAAGGCTTGACAGTCGCAGGCGTGTGGAGAGATTTCCAGAGCCTTAAGATTCCCGCACTTAGCCTCATAGTTACGTATGGTATGCGTAAGGCTGTGAACTAGCCAGCCTGCCTCTTGCCAAAGGCATCAGTGCTCAGTGGCTTATTAGTGACGTTTGCAATAACAATTTGTTTGGAATAACGACTGCAATGCCCTGGTTTATCAGTAGGGGGTTCCCCTTCTGATCCCATTCTGAATAACTTCTTAAGAGCACCGTAGGGGCCATCTATCATAAGTAGGTGCCTATTATAAAAACCGCAACATAAGCAGCCTATATACGCCCCACTGTAGGGCACAGGCCTTCTCTCAGGGAGAGAGTATGGGCTTAATCACCACGCGTGCCCACCGCGGATTGGCGATTTCAAGCGCTGAGGTATGTGAATAGCTCAGATACTCAGGTTTCCTCACGATGTTTTCCTTCACCGTTAGCGAGTAGTATTGCTATTATAACTTCACAAATGCACATAACTTAGAAAACCAAGTCATAGGTACATGCCCGCACTGGGGATCGAACCTGGGTCTCCCACTTCCGAGTCCGAGGTTCTACCCACATAAACAAAAATAACATTTGAGTTATACAGCTATTATATTATGTTGTTCTGCATGCTAAAAAAATAGTTTTAACTAATTTACTTTGAAACAAGAAATGCAATTTCTCAGTCAGTTTCCCAAATATTTTTTGCCCGTAACGAAGGGCCTTCTTTCCTGCTCTTGTTTTTCATTTAATATTTCACAAAACAATCGGTTTTCAACGCGCAAAACATTATTTTATTTTGCTTTCTAGTAACGAAAATATTTTTCGCATGGAAAACAGTGAAAGTGGGTTTACACTCTTGGATTTACTCTTAGGACAAAGAGTGGACGTGGGGCGAGACGCGTCGTTAATCCAATTCGATTTCATACAAAATGTACTGAAAGGAAGGGGCGAAGCCTGCACAGAAGAGCCGGAGCGAGGGCGCGATTTCTATACAACGCGGTGCGTCTTTTCCGCGCCCTCGCCCCACGTCCCTTCTGTGTAGCCGCTGGGTTAGTGGAGAACTTGCCTGAAATTAAGATCGGAGTAACATAGTAACGATAAGGCAACATACAATAAAGAAGTAAATAAGACGTGAGGCCAGGCCATCTCGTGGCTTTAAGCTAATAACCTGAAGGTCAATATTAACGGCACTAAATTCATGCAATTCTGTAGTAATATATTAAGGGCACTAAAGAAATCTCTGTATTGAGCATTACGGCGACAAAATAGAAGAAGTGGATGAAATAAAGTTAGGGCAACTCTACAGAGACGGTTAGAGTATTAAAATTACAACAACGCTTCATTCGGACAATATTTGGCCTGAGACAAACTGTTTTTTTTTTTTAATTTATTGATACCAAAGTAGCTATCGCAGAGTTTTAAATTTTATAAATTATTCGCCAAACTGCGTGGCAGTTTGTTGGCGAATTAATCGCACTCATTTAACATTTTTTTTTAAATAGTATTAGGTAACAATAAACTAAATTTTAAAGTTTTAAAGTACAGTCGACAGCGGATCCCCCCATACATGCTTACTCTGTATTCGGTCATATTACCAGTGACTATGCAACACAATGCAAAGGCCGATTCGCCGTCCACTGTACCTCACTTAAAACATGATGCCGTTCATACTTTAAAAAAATAATATTTTACCCTAACCTTGTCTGTATCTACATACTAGAAGTCTGTGTTTTTGCGTATAGTAACAAAAAAGATATATGTGAACGTACGTTACGCTCACAATATCAAAATAAACTGCACCGACCTTATGTAGGCCTAAGTGTAACTTCCAGAAACAGCGATATTATGAGTTACCTCATGCATATAGAGAGACTCCCCCAATAGTTTTAACAACTGTATCTTTAAATATCTTATAGACAATTGTTTCTATTCTATTAAACCATATTTAGACTTTAAGTCGTAAGTTCCTAAACGCTGTGATTATACATTTAAGATTGTTATGCATGCAATTTTTTATGTGGCCAACAGCAGGGCAAAGACCTTCTCTCAGAGAGAGATGCTAACTACAAATACCTAAATATGTGTCATCATCAGTCATTTGACGCCCACTGCAGCACATAGGCCTCCCTCGTGGTTTTCATAACCATGGGGGGTTTTGCCATAATCGCCACGCTTGGCAGGCGGGTTGGCGATCGCAGTGTGCGGTTGGAATCTCAGGAAGACGCTGCTGACTGTTTCCTGGTAATTGATTTCCTTAGTCGCCTTCTACGACATCCACGAAAGGAAAGGGAGTGACACTATTCTTAATCCGGCGCCACACGGAATATGTGTATACACCTGAAAAGGTAGAACAACGGAGATCTAGATTTAAGCAACTGCGACCGCTTAATGTAAACTATGTTTTTAACGCAATAAATTCATTCATGAAGGACATGAAACAATTGACAAGAAACATTAAATTAAAACCATATATTTTTTCTCGGAATGGCGGCCGAGAACCGGGCGGCGGTCGGTCGGTAGACCAGCAGCCTGATGGTCGGACGAGAGACCGCGAAAGATGGCGTGATGGGGAATAGGCCTATACCCAGCAGTGGGCAGAGGTGGGCTGATGATGGTGATGATGATGATTTTTTTTATAAAATGAACAATTGTCACTTTGAACCTTAACCTTTCCTAAGCAGTTAACTTCCCAGGTATGGTTCGTCAAGAAAAATGTTTGAGGAGTGCTTTAGAATCAAAATTTCAGAGAGTCAAAATGGGCTGGTCTCAGCGAAATGCCGCAGCCCTTTGAATTGGAGCTGTTTTCAAACCGAATCCAACGCAACGTTTGTTAAGTACTTTTTACATTACAGATAAAAATCCCAATTTCAATTAATTTTCAAATCACTCTATACCTGAACTCCTCTCAGTTACGTTACAGGCGACATTGCAACAAAAACATAAAGATCGCCTGCTGTCGACTAGGTTCGTACACTTCCAGTACCTTGGTAATGAAAGATGTTTCAGGGCAAGTCTCGTAAGTCGTAACCCGAGCCCTGCCTGTGAGGTCTTGTGCTGCGTGCACGCACAGAACTGCGCAGGGAGACTGACCGAACGCATGCGCATGTGAACGGAATCTTCGATCGGGCCCTTTACATTGAACGATAACAGTAACAACATTTATAATACCTAAACTCTGAACAGTAAAATAAAATACCTCGCCGTATTGCTGAACATCACACGAACTAATTTATTTTATTGGCAACAATGACTTTAAACGTCATTTCTATCAAACTATCTGACGGTTGTTTAAGCGTGGCCCGTTTTAAAGCTTTTGTGAGTCGGTTTTTATGTTTTATGGGTCGGCAAAATTTTTAGATTCTGAATATGGTGATTGATGAAAGATTACTAACTTAATCGACTAGATTACTGACTCGGTTGAATTAAATTTCATGTGAACAGAATTATAAATAATATAAGGTTCTTACACTTGCCCTTCTCTTTATCACCAAGTAAGGAAAAAAAGTTCTCATTATAATTTTATAAAAGTACTAAGCTTGAAAAAAAATAAAGTGGCCAGTTCAAATTCGTATTACAATATACTAAGTGCTGCCAAACAAAATGGAAATTTGGCGTTTTTAAATTACGTATCATATTTTCATACACAGGCTTTATATACTTTTACTAAGGCCGTCGTGCGAGCGTTGTGTGAACGTTCATTGCATCAATATTATGGATGTCAATGGAGTTCGCAGGATTCCGCGTTCACTTGCGTTCGTCCGGTCGGCGTGCACACGGCGTCAGCGGCGCGGCGCACGGCGCACGGGAGTGTTCGTAGGTAATCAAATATCTGTGCGTTCAAGCGTGAAATGGCGTGCGGGGCCAATGGCCTGTGGGCGCCTCGCTCAAGATCCCAGCCAGTCAAAGAAACGCATAAAAAGCCTACCACACCTCCTGGGGCCGCCTATAAATTAAAAATTTTTTTAGGGAGGAGAGCTAAAAGGGAGGCCCGTGCCCAGCAGTGGTACATGCTCGAGACTAGATAAAAATATAGGGAAAGAAAAACGGAACCCTTATAGGACAACTTAGACTGTCTTGTCTATTCCGTAAAATGCAAACTTCACGTCGTATCTCACACATTCGCAACGTCGGTTCCTCCACATTATATCGTAAATGACCATGGTTTGACATTCCGAATCCACAAGTGAAGTGAAGTGAAGTGAGAGGTGAAAATATGACATGCCTTACCAGTACCAGGGATTGACACTAACATGATTTTTTAGTCAAAGTCATAGATTGTATAATTATAATATGTTTTGCTTATTTTGGAGAAATAGTGCCATAAAAGTTTCTTACCGAAATTTTCCTTTGGCTCAAATTGTTGTCTGTCCATCCGTGACAGCTCAACACAAAAATCTCTTGTGTTGAGTGGTCAAAATAAACCTCAAAACTCTCTCCCTGCCAAAACTGTCTCATCATCATCATCATCAGCCATTTGACGCCCACTGCAGGACATAGGCCTCCCTCAACACTATCTCGTGTCACCTATCTTCTCTCTTGCAATGTAAGGTAAGGTGTAAAACTCATAGAAACTCACAAACCTTAAATGTGAGATGTATACCTATAATTATAACATTACCAACCAATTAACCATTTTTGTATCAAAACCTGAAGGGTAGGTAGGTAGTAGAATTCCCGTTCACCTAGAATTGGGGGGTAGAATCGGTTGGTAAAAAATAAGTTCTCACAGCATAAGTATAGGAAAACATCCGAGAATCTTCCATTTATTTTATATGAAATAAAGAAACGCGATTGCCAAAATGGCTGTTATGGCAAAAAGTCCTAGACGATTCCTCAAAGACTCTCCTCCAATGTAGTCTGTGATAAAGACCTTTCCTTAACCACAGACTATTTTGCATTTGAAGAGTGTTTTTATAAATAAGTCTTCTAGGTATTTAGCCCTAAACTAATTAAGAAGATTATGAACTAAAACTTTCGTAAGCAATACACATTATTAGTTGAAGTGGCAGTGGACGGGGCACATAGCACGCAGAACTGATGGCCGATGGGGGCGAAAAGTTCTCGAATGGAGACCAAGCAATATCTATAGGCAAGCGCAGCGTAGGACGACCAGCCACAAGATGGACAGATGACCTCATCCAAGTGGCAGGAAGGCGCTGGATGCAGGCCGCTTCCAACCGGTCTTTTTGGAAATCCATGGAGGAGGCCTATGTCCAGCAGTGGACTTCTTGCGGCTGAATGATGATGATGATGACACCTTATTAACTTGATTCCGGAATTACTTACTCTTCCGAAAAAAAATCATGTATGTAAGTGATTCCGGAATGAATTTTAATCCGGAATTAATGATGTGTTACGAAAGTATAGTTGGTATCTTCTTTAGTATAAATGGTTATTTTTCTAATGGTTTTTCTTTGTAGCTCTTCTCACCAAAGTACCATCATAACGGCGATGTGTGCTTTTTTTTCTGGTCGTTAAAAACACATTCATCAACTTTCTTACAAACTGTCTGGCGAGTGGACGAAAAGTAGTATTGCCGTCACGTCTCTAGATATACAGGGTTATTTTAAAGCGCGCAGTTCCCAAATAAGCGGCCTGCTGGACAGACTACCGCTATTTCTCTCATATGAAAGAATGTGCTCTGCCCACCGCGGATTGGCCATTTTAAGCGCTGAGGCATGTGAACACTTCGCACACTCAGGTTTCCTTACGATGTGTTTCTTCACAGTCTGCGAGTAGTATTGTTACTAACTAACAAATGTACGTAACTTAGGAAACAAAGTAATGAGTAACAAGCCGCTATAGAACCCAGAACCTTTTGAATGAGGGGCGAGTGTTCTACCGATGTACCGGCTAATTTGTAATTTGCAACAACTCTTGTACTACGACTTATGAATTTTCTTTTAGTTACGATTTGTTTTATTTCATATGACTTTACCGTCTTTATTTGCAGTGGCGCTGATAGATTAAAGCCATAATAGCGTTACGTAGAGTGGACATCATTCTATGGAGGACAAAGATTTATAAGAGATTTACATTGGTAGTGAGCGAAAGCTTTATAAAATTATGTACGTGACAAAATATTAATCAGAGAAAAGACTCACAGAACAAAAGTTTTTGCATAAAAAAATTCGGAATTGCGCATTTAAACAACTACCCTGTATAGCTAAAAGCCGCGAGCAAAAAGCGACACGCAAAAATTTCCAAACAAATCAGTCCATCAGTGAAGATACTTAATATTCATTTGATATCTAACGTTATAAAATTATCCCAAAACACAAACTTATCCTTCTGACACAGATGAACTTTTCTCGAGTTAACTACAGTAGCTTCAGAAACTTACAGCGCCATCTATAATGTAAAAACAACAACAGTGTCCAGCGTACTGAACTCCTCTTTGCGAGGAAACTAAAGACAGCGCCACCTAGCGCAATACAGTGGAACTATACCAAATCATCGTAAGAAAGATGGCGTTTCAGTTTGTGAACTAACTTATAGATGGCGCTGAGTTCCTGAGGGCAGCGTCCCTTGTGAGCTATTCTACTTTTAAACTAGATGGCGCAACAGTACTTTGGAGGTCCAAGCCAGTCAGTGCAAAAGCGGCATGTACCCTAGCATTCGTCCGGTACTCCATTTGACCAACTTGGGTCGCACGCAACTGAGTGCGTTTATACGCTTTTAATTAGTAGGTTCAATAATTCCTTATTACTAAAACATTTATTAAGTCCTTTCTGGCACCATTTGGAACACAATAGTATGCAAAGGATAAAAAGAAGTGGAAAGTAAGCACCTTTGTAGACCCTGGCCTACTGTGTACCTTACCTTATTTCTGGAACAAATGGAATTAATTTTATTGATAAGCGACAGCATCTCTAATAACACAGTAAAAACCTATTTATTTAGAACTCAAATCACAAGTCTCCTTGTGTCTATAAGTAAAAATAACAACACCAGAGGTTGAAAACTCAATCTGAAAATTTAAACACACTCCGTTTAAATCTAGATATCTTTAATATCTGCCTGTGTTAGTTGCCTAATCAGGCTATCTAATAAACTCCTAGATTACCAACTAGGTATTCTGCACTCTGCACCTAGAGTTTAAGCCTTGAATTCCTATGGCTCTCCCCGCACAGCCTCTCAGTATCACCTCAAGCCTTATAAGGATTCGAACATAGCATCGCATTGAATGACTCACTTGGTGAACAAGTGTTCCTACGAGTCGGTATGAAGCTAAAGGTCGCCGGTTCTCTCATACCTGGACAAGCAAGTAGGAATTACGTCATGCTCGCTGACTTGCCCTCATTTGGTTCGATTTGTTTACGTTTTACGACTATTTTAATTAATACATAGACGGCATTATATTGGAATTGTTTTCACAGGACCTCGGCTGAGGATTTTGTGGTTGCGCAGCACTTTTTGCTTTAGAGTTTCACAAGACTGCCGCGACTGCATGTTGACTGTAACGTTGAAATTGAAGAGTTTCCTAGAACTACGAGTATTTTTCCACATAATAGGGCGGCAGAGAAAGAGCGGGTAGGTATAAAGTAATCTTTAATTTTTAGCTCAAACTGCGCAAACACGGCGCTGGAACCATCTAGCGACATCAACAATTCAAGATCCGAGGATCTGAGTAAGGGCTACTTTGCTCTACTCAACGAATTGATTGAATTGCACACGTACAGAGTTACAGCTCTCGCCGCGGCGATATGTTTTCGTTGCATGCGGTTTTAGCAAGTGACCCTCTGCTACCGAACTGAAAGACGTTTCGCATCAAAATATCTAAGTACCTACGTAGAAATTCCCAAGGGGTGATCAAACCGCGGCTAGCGACTTTAGAACTATAATGTGTTAAAACAGTACCTAACTGCGTACTAAAGTAGGCAGCACAACTTGAAAAGGTTGTGCTAAAGTAGGCAGCACAACTTGAAAAGGTTGTGCTAAAGTAGGCAGCACAACTCGAAAAGGTTGTGCTGCCAACTTTAGTCCGCAGTCTAGAGCGGCCGGCCGTTATGTACCTATAGCGTGTTGTAACCCTAGACCTGGAAACTAAAACACGGCTAGAATGGGTTTACATATTTATGTGTAAGTAAGTACCTGCACAAAGCAATGCGCTTTTACATTCTGTAGTTTTTCTATGTAGAGCTATGTTTTTCATATGATCTTCAGGAGGAGAACTTAACTTCTTAACAAGTAATATAGTTTAAGTATATAAGCAACTAATCTGCCTATAAACTACAGTTCTCTCGATAAAATTTATTTTTTTCCAAGGTAATATTACATTTTATGGTCTATGCTTATAAGATGAAATTTTTTAAGTGTGTTTTGGTAGCCAAATCCACGTCAAATAATTACCTATAATATTAATTTATGTTTTTTAGAGCTTAACATAAATGCTTGCCATTAGCTTCAAAGCCTCGGAAACAGCCAGTGATGCTTATTCCCAGCGCGAGAAGGATTAAACTCAATATAAAAAAAACCCTCTCATTTCTGACATCCACATTAATGACAATTTGCATAAAACCAACCGATACAAATGGAACCAGTTGCTGGTGGCAATAATTAATCAGCTAAACATAAGCGAGACGTATAGTCAGAGTTTTTAGATGTCAAATAGTCTATGAATCTACTACGGAATCTACTATGACACTAGATTTAGCTGCCTGGAAGAAATTGCTCATATCATTACGGCCGTCAGTTGTGCTATAGGTATAGTGGTACAGTTACATCATGACATAAAATAGAATATATAAAAATCTCGTGTCACGGTGTTCTTCATCAAACTCTTCCGAAACGGCTTCACCGATTATTACGAAATTTTTTGTGTATTTTTGGTAGGTCTGAACATAGGCTAATTAATATGGCAAAACAAACGTTTTCCTGCTCAGCTAGTAAAATATAAAACTCTAGATACGTGTTTTTTTCACCGGGATGTAAAAATAATTCAAACACAATTTGTCGAAGAACAATTTCCCGTTTACTTATCTTATTTAACCAGTTAAGGCAGGCGCCACGAGTCATACAAGCAATTATAAATAGTTCACCGGCTGTTCACTATCAAGAATCTACCCATAATTTTTATTTTCATTAGCTTCTATTGCATAAATTGTTTTCCTCATTTTCCATTTCATTAACGATTGATACACCCTAAGCGTAGTCGGAAATTTCTATGGAAAAGTACGTTAAGTTATACCCACTAATCAATTTTCTTTGCGAATATTCCGCTGATCAATTTGTATTTTTGTGCTGATCAATTAATTTTCTTTTGATCAATTTGTAATTTTCTGCATATCAATTGGAAAGTTTCTGTTCATCACTTTGCTTATTGTGCTGCTCATTGGTGACAGACAAGATTTCAAAGCTGACCAAAACCGAAGTCTTTTTGCCGATCGTCTAAGTGATACCCGTGAAAAACACGTGTCCAATAATTCAATACTAATTTGAATTGCTCAGTTTTTTCCTCGTAGAGCAGCTAAAGATCCCTATCCCGATCGTGATCGGCGCATAATGGCGGCCGATCGGCGATCAATAAGTCGAGTCGTGTTACAACACACAAGGTGCCAAAAACAACGTTTTAACGTTTGGCCGGTGCAAAAAGCAAATTAAGTATCCCAACACATTCCATTTGGCAGCGGCCTTTGCTTGGATCGACTCCAATTAATTTTCTATGACACAGAGCAGTCTATTACAGAGGTCCAGTTTAGAAGTTGTCTACAGGTTATGTTCGGACGATAGCTTCTCTCAGAGAAGGTGTCCGCACCGCGTTTTTGCGGTTTCTAGCCTCAGATTTGTGAACAACTCATTCAACTTTTAATGTGTTTTGTTTCTCGTGTACTATTGTACAAGAGTTCTTATCTAATCTAATCATGGCAGAAAAAGACGTGCGTCTTCTGTCGCCACCACCATAAGCGAGCGAACTACTACGACAATATTTATAAATTTCTCGGGGAAATTATGCCTTTTATTTCAAAATCTCAGAAAATCTGATTTTTTTAGTAATTTACTTAGAAAACGGCTTACATGCATCAATTTTCTTACTACATACAGGACCATAATCAAGGTCATTCGCGTAGTAGTCGCAATGACAGTACAGGTGTACGAGCGCACATGTATAGGTACTACGCGACGATGGAATGAAAAAAACATGTCACACTCCGTGTCCGGTCATTGTAATACAATGCACTAAAATAGTCAAGGCTCTGATTTGAACTCCAGAAAAGTTACAATTGCTACCCTGAGATTTAGAATCAGCCCTCTTCATTAGCCACGGTTACCCGCTGGACTGGACCGGTACACGGTCGCTCTCAGAAACAAAGCTTTTTGTTATTGTATTACTTCCAAGAAAGTCCACACGATACCAGTTATACCTACCTGCGTACATAACTACATGTCACGCATTAGAAATAGTGAAGCAAAACTCGTGTGGACGTAAGTACTCTATTGCGCACGCAGCCTCCAGGGAGTGGGGGGAACTTCGGAATTCCATAACTTAGAACCTTAACGGTCTAATAGAGGGGGACGGAGCTATAGGAGCGAGCGAGTCGTCCATCCGACGTGGTTGAACGACCGATCAAATAAGTTTTGAACTCGTTCGTAGAGTCAGGACTAAAGATGGCGAACTGGTGGCCTATGCAGTCCTACAGTAATGTCTGCAGTTGGGTGACCAGAAGGGCCGATGTATGTGTTACTACTCTAGTATTGTATGCTGCGCCCGCGCAGGCAGTTTCCAAGATGGCGGAGCGTTAGCCGCGAAAATTGAGAGGATTTCCCGCGGATCGTACTTTTTGTTTTTTCTGAGGACGGCTCTGTCGCGAGAGAGCTGTTTATTTTCCTCTACATTTATCTGTTATTAAAACGTTATTTAATGTTGATGATTCTAGCATTCCAGTTTCAAACCAACACAATCTTTACAGTTAGATAAAGAATTTTATTCTGATATCTCCACTTAGATTATTTGGCAGGCCATTTCAAACACGGCTTCTCTTTTAAGATAAGTAGCTTAGTTGTGAATATGAACTTGTGGTAAAATTGCCACAATTTACGCAGATCTCACTACGCTATCAATTTTAAACTATGTAAGTCTTATATTATTGACATGTGTAGGGATTAGCTTACGCGTCTAGCGCGATTCTATTGCCTAGCACCCTACTCTTTCTATCAATGCAAAAAAAGACTTACGTTTTGTCCAAGCTGAACCACTGAAATCCAATTTCATAACACTTTCATGTTATCACGAACGAAAACATAAGATTGGTTCACCATTATTTCAAAGCTAATACGTATTTCTAATTATTTTTCCACTTTTCACATTGTAAATATTGTATTTTGCTTTACTGTCAACGATTCAACTGGTAGTCAGATAATTCTTTTATTTGAATATTGTTCTTTATTTTTCTAAATTATGTCAAATAATCGTCATACTAAGAAGGTCGAATAAGGAAACTTCTGGCCTATGGAGACTTCTAGAAGACTACTCGCATTCTAAATCAAAATTATGAATTTAATGCAAGAAAGAGAAAGAAGATCTACAATTTGAAATTATGTATTTGGAACAGGATCCAGAAACTTCCAGAAGAATTCTGACGCAGATTCAGATCAAATTTGAATATTGGAATCGAACTATTTTTGGGGTATAAAAGCCGCCCAAGAAGGCTTTCCGAGGCAGTCTCACTTCAGTTCTACTTGAGAGTCTTACTTGAGCTCTACTTGAGCCCTACGTCAGTCTCACTTCAGTTCTACTTGAGAGTCTTACTTGAGCTCTACTTGAGTCCTACTTGAAGAATCTTACCTGAGTGATACTTCAAGAATTACCTGAATTCCTGTCTTACTCTCCACGGCCTGTCTCCGTCACTTACCTGCCCGTCTCCACGGCCTGCCTTCGCAACTTGCCTGCCCGTCTCCACGGCCTGCCTGCACAACTTGCCTGTCCGTCTACACGGCCTGCCTTCGCAACTTGCCTGCCCGTCTCCACGGCCTGCCTTCGCAACTTGCCTGTCCGTCTCCGCGACCTGACTCCACGGCCTGCCTCTCCGACCTAAGGTTGCTTTTGTACATATTTTTTGATGTTTTTATTATTATTAAGTTTTTTTGTTTAATTATAGGTTAGGGGGTTTTGATGATTACATTTTTACATTTCTAAATCTCTCTTTTTATTTCTTTAGCTTCCGTTACCAAGGGTTATGCCTTCACATAACCCTCGGTAACGTGACAGTTTTGGCGCCCAACGTAATAATCATCAGAACCACCTTTTCAAAATTCTAAAGTAAAGCTTTCTTTGGCATATTCCTTTCGGCCCCACTAATCTTTTTATAATTTATTTTTCTTTCTGTAAAATGTCTCGAACTATTAATTATCTTAACTTAAATAAGCCTGAATTGGAATATGAAATACGTATTCGCCTAGAAACTCCGGCAGAATCCCTTGTGAATCTTAAAAAACAAATCGATCCCCTCACTAAAACCACACCAGCACATGAAATTGTAACTTCTACCGTTCCTAATGATATTGACATTGATCAGGCCGAAGTTACTTTCCGCTACATTCAGTCCAAATTACAAACATTAGAACAAAAATTTTCAACATTATTATCAAAAAAAATTGAAACTTATTTGAATCATCTTTACTTCCGCTTGGAGCGTATTGAAGTAGACTCAAACCCTACCCTCCAAGAAAGACTGACGAATCTACAATCCGAATTAACAATGCTAAAAAAAAGATTCGAAGATTTATCCTTCACCTCTGCTCAATCCTCTCCTTGTCTTCAGGAAATTAGATCTCTTCCTATGTCTAACCCTAACGTTACCCCTACTCCCTCCCCTAGTCAAGTCCTCTCACCAAATACTATTTCAGAACTTAAGAAACTCACATACAATGGCACTTCTTGCCCTAAGTCCTTTTTAATGAAACTCGAGGAATTTAGGATTTCAAGACAGATTCCTAAAGATAGACTCCTCGATCAATCTTACGAAATCTTTGCTGATAAAGCACTCCATTGGCTTAGATTTCAGAAAACTCGCCATCACGACTTAACGTGGGATCGTCTTTGTGAACTTTTAATTAAAGATTTCGGCGATACGGATTATGATTTTAAACTCCTATCCGCCATTAACTCTCGTACACAAGGAGAATCTGAAACAATTATTATCTACGTCTCCATAATGTCTGGCATGTTTAACCGTTTAACTAATAAACTTTCCGAATTTGAACAACTCAAAATCCTACTTCGCAACATTCGGCCATGTTATTCTGTATTCGTAGCTCTTAACGAAATTACTTCTATCGACTCTCTTATCTCTGCTTGCCAGAACTATGAACACATTTTAGACAGGGACCGCAATTTCAAAGAACCTAAACCAACCGAAAATTCCCTTGCACTAGAATTTAGTTATTCACCTGCCCCTAAACCTTCCTCAATTTCGAGCGAAAAATCACCCCACACCCCAGGATTCTACAAACCTAACTCCTACAAAAGACAGGTGAATTCCATCTCGAAAAAATTCACCTCTAACTTATTTTGTCTCCGTTGCCGTACTAATGGCCACTCATTGAGTTCTTGTCCTGAACCTCGTTTCCTAGTTTGCTTCAAATGTGGCCTCAAAGGTTACAAAGTCTCTGACTGTCCGAAATGTAACAGCAATACTTATGAAGGCTCTCCTAACACTTCAAAAAACTAATTACGCACGACTTAGATAAACCCTCCAACTTTGATCCCGAAGATTGGCAGAACTGGCTTCATAGCCTCAGAAATTTCTTTCAACTCTACAAAACCTCTACTATTCTCTATGAAAACGAGAAGGACTTTGCTAGGCCCTTTCTTAAAATTCTCTTGAATAGTTCTCCTTTCTTCGGATTATTGGATAGCGGCAGCTCAATTTCAATACTTGGTAACAATTCTCATCTCGAAATCTTAAAATTGGGCTACACCTTATCCAAGTCGTGCTCTATTTTTGTTGCTACAGCTGATAACCATAAGGTGAAATCGCTTGGCTATATTGATTTACCCATAACATTTAACAATCAATTGCATATAATTAGATTTCATGTATTTCCCGAAATACATCCTTCTATTATCCTTGGGGTAGATTTTTGGAAAGAATTTAACCTTGTTCCCAACATTCTTAGCCCCGCCTTCTCCCAACAACTACAATGCAATGTAGTTACTTCTGTAGATAAGAAAGTTTTACCTTACAATTTCTTAACTGCTGAACAAAAAAATATCGCTGACGATATTATTGCTCGATTTAAATTAATTTCATTCGAACAAATGGGCGAACTTGGACGTACTGATCTGATTTGTCATAAAATCGATACTGGTGACAATCTTCCAATCAAACAACGATGTTATAGACTTTCTCCTGAAAAACAAAAGGCACTTATTAACGAAGTTGATAAAATGGTGAGCTGGAAGGTTATCGAACAATGTGAAAGCCCTTGGCTATCTCCTGTCCTCATAACTCCAAAGAAAAATGGAGAATGGCGTTTTTGCGTAGATAGCAGAAAACTAAATTCTATTACTCGCCGCGATGCCTATAGCCTCCCTTTTATGAATGAAATATTAGACCACTTAAAAAATGCTAAATATCTTTCTAGCATTGATATTGCTAAAGCCTTCTGGGAAGTTCCTTTAAATGCCGCTGATAAAGATAAAACTGCCTTTTATGTTCCCGGTAGAGGAATGTACAGATTTACAGTCATGCCCTTTGGTCTGACGAACGCTCCTGCTACTCAACAAAGACTCATGGATACCTTGTTCACACCTGAATTTGAATACAAGGTGTTCTGCTATTTAGACGATATAATTATCGTTAGTTCAACTTTTGAAGAACATATCTCTCTCTTACTCAAAGTCCTCGAGAAACTAACTCATGCTAAACTCACAATTAACTTTAAAAAAAGTCAATTCTTCAAAAAAGAACTTAAATATCTTGGCTACGTAGTCGATGAATACGGTTTACGTGCCGACCCTGATAAAATCCGTGCTATACTCGATTTCCCAACTCCAACCTCGAAAAAAGAAGTCAGACGATTCCATGGCACCTGTAGTTGGTTCAGACGCTTCATTCCTAATTTCAGCACCTTAGCCGCTCCTCTCAATAAACTCTCGGCAACTGGAAAGAATGCCCCAAAATTTTGTTGGACTCCTGAAGCTAACGCTTCTTTCTTAAAACTAAAGGAGTTGTTAGTAACTACTCCAGTTCTCGCCTGCCCAGACTTTAATTTACCTTTCGCTGTTCACTGTGACGCATCTAACTACGGCATAGGCGCAATGCTAACTCAGATGCAAAATGGTAAAGAAGTTGTTATTGCTTACATGAGTAAAACTCTTAATAAACATGAACAAAATTACTCCACTACCGAAAAAGAGACTCTAGCTGTCATCACTGCCCTTGAACATTGGCGATGTTATCTCGATAATGGCAAAAAATTCACTGTCTTCACTGATCATGCTGCCTTGAAATGGTTTCTCAACTTATCTAATCCTTCCGGAAGATTAGCTAGATGGGCTATTCGTCTCTCAGCCTTCAATATTGATCTTAAACATAAGCGTGGGAAGGAAAATGTTGTTCCAGACTTACTCTCACGTGCTAATAATTCTAATTCTCCACTTAAATCGATTGCCCCAATTTCACTAGATGATGCTTCTTCTCCTGAAGATTACTACGAAAGACTTCTTCTAAATTGTCGGAATAACCCGGACAGTTATCCAAATTATACCGTCAGAGATAATAAATTACTTCGCTGCACTCACTCTCCTTACTCTCTTACTGACGATTTTATTTGGAAAGAAGTTCCCCCTCCATCTGAAAGAGAGGCACTTATTAGAGAACATCATGGTTCACCATCAGAACCTCATTTAGGAATTTTCAAAACTTATAAGAAGTTATCCTTACGATACTACTGGTCAGGGATGTTTAAAGATATATCTAACTCTATATCTAGCTGCGAACAGTGTTTAGCTTACAAACACTCCAATCATTCCCCTTACGGCCCTATGGGCAAACCCAAAATCTGTTCCAGACCATTCCAATGCATATCTCTAGACTTAATAGGCCCTTTACCGATGACCAGAAAAAGAAACCAACATATCCTTGTAGTGAATTGTTGTTTTTCAAAGTACTCTTTAATCTTTCCTATAAAAAGAGCTACAGCTTCTAACATTATCTTCTACTTAGAAAACTTTGTCTTTCTTGTACATGGTGTACCACAAACTATAATCATGGATAATGGTCCACAGTTCCAATCCAGGGAATTTCACAACCTGATAAGAAAATATAGCATTCCTTTTGCTAACTTTAATCCTAACTACTGCCCGCAAGTCAATCCTACTGAAAGATATAACAAAACAATACTCACAGCCTTAGCTTCTCTTGTTGGTGAAGATCATAGATCTTGGGACTTACATTTACCCGTAATACAGTCCGCTATGAACAATTCGGTAAATGCCGTAACAGGTTTTACTCCCTCCTTTCTTGTTTTTGGTCGCGAACCAGTAACTTCCGGTACATTCTTTTCACAAGCATATGATCTAAATGAAATTACTTTCATGCCTAGAGACATATATGCAAATAATATTGGACTACTTGCCTCAATATACGACAAGGTCCAGGTAGCTCTTCACGCAGCCCATACTAAAAATGCGGCTCGCTATAATTTGAGACATTCCTTTAAAGAATTTGACGCCGGTGATACGGTCTGGCGGAAAAATTATGTACTTAGCAATGCAGGCAATTACTTCAGTGCCAAACTTGCCCCTAAATACATAAAATGTAAAGTTGTACAAAAATTATCTCCTTTAGTGTACATATTAGAAAACCCCGATGGTACTCAAAGCCGTTGGCATATAAAAGACATTAAAGTGTAAATAGTAGCTTTATTCAATTTTTAATATTAGTTTATTTCTTTAAATAAGCTCTTTAGCTATTTAAAGCTCCTTATCTTAAACTTAGTAGTTAACATCTAAAGTTAACTACATATTCCTAGTCCTCCCTATACTAGAGAAAACTCGTATTCTACTCTAAACACTTTGGTGTTTCTTTTCTCTTGAGGTTGATTCCTCTTAATTGTAGCTCGAGTCTTCAGATAGAGCGGATGACGACTCTGAAAATAAGCCAATGTCATGAGAGTGTGACTCAATAATAACTTCTCTGGAGTTTGTGTCATTGAATGTGAACCCTACCCCAACGTACGTTTGCGAGATGTATGAATGATAGAACTATGATAGATGCGTTGAATGTGTAGAGATAGTTATTATCTAATTATTTGTTCTTTATCAAATTAGGACAAATAAAATGTAAATATTTTATCATAAATTTAAATTTAAAAAATTTTAAATAAAAAAAAAAATAAATAAAATTTTTTTTTTCGGGGTTTTTGGGGTATTGTAGGGATTAGCTTACGCGTCTAGCGCGATTCTATTGCCTAGCACCCTACTCTTTCTATCAATGCAAAAAAAGACTTACGTTTTGTCCAAGCTGAACCACTGAAATCCAATTTCATAACACTTTCATGTTATCACGAACGAAAACATAAGATTGGTTCACCATTATTTCAAAGCTAATACGTATTTCTAATTATTTTTCCACTTTTCACATTGTAAATATTGTATTTTGCTTTACTGTCAACGATTCAACTGGTAGTCAGATAATTCTTTTATTTGAATATTGTTCTTTATTTTTCTAAATTATGTCAAATAATCGTCATACTAAGAAGGTCGAATAAGGAAACTTCTGGCCTATGGAGACTTCTAGAAGACTACTCGCATTCTAAATCAAAATTATGAATTTAATGCAAGAAAGAGAAAGAAGATCTACAATTTGAAATTATGGATTTGGAACAGGATCCAGAAACTTCCAGAAGAATTCTGACGCAGATTCAGATCAAATTTGAATATTGGAATCGAACTATTTTTGGGGTATAAAAGCCGCCCAAGAAGGCTTTCCGAGGCAGTCTCACTTCAGTTCTACTTGAGAGTCTTACTTGAGCTCTACTTGAGCCCTACGTCAGTCTCACTTCAGTTCTACTTGAGAGTCTTACTTGAGCTCTACTTGAGTCCTACTTGAAGAATCTTACCTGAGTGATACTTCAAGAATTACCTGAATTCCTGTCTTACTCTCCACGGCCTGTCTCCGTCACTTACCTGCCCGTCTCCACGGCCTGCCTTCGCAACTTGCCTGCCCGTCTCCACGGCCTGCCTGCACAACTTGCCTGTCCGTCTACACGGCCTGCCTTCGCAACTTGCCTGCCCGTCTCCACGGCCTGCCTTCGCAACTTGCCTGTCCGTCTCCGCGACCTGACTCCACGGCCTGCCTCTCCGACCTAAGGTTGCTTTTGTACATATTTTTTGATGTTTTTATTATTATTAAGTTTTTTTGTTTAATTATAGGTTAGGGGGTTTTGATGATTACATTTTTACATTTCTAAATCTCTCTTTTTATTTCTTTAGCTTCCGTTACCAAGGGTTATGCCTTCACATAACCCTCGGTAACGTGACACATGCACGACAGCATATCGAACTTGATAGCCTGAGTTCAACCCTATGCCTCAGACAAGGACGTTCCAAAGCATCGTCAGCTGCTAACACTACCCAGCTCCGTCGGCTCATCAGCAGATAGATAGGTACCTACAACAGCGCCCCATCTCATCAAGTGCCGATCTATCTCTAGCCGCTCGTTGGGCCGCAGCCGGAGAAAGCCGCACTCACGACCGGCCGTCACGAGCCGCGGCTTGTGTGGCCATCACTCAGCCTGCTATCATTGAAGCATACATCAGGGCATCCTTTAGAGGAGAGTCGAGCAAGAGGCGCCAAATTGTTCCGTGTTTGTTCCAGTTCCGTGGGCGATTCGGTTCGGCGCGTCCCTATCAGACGCAGTTTCGTAGTCAATGTACTCGTATCATGGGCGAAAACTGAGCCAGATTTTCTCCTCTTCTATTCCTTTAAGCGGTGTCCCATACGGCAAACGAAATTTTTAATACAGTTGCGTATTGCAGGGACGTATAGCGTTCGGGATGTGGGCTATTACACACTCGAGCTTTTTCTTTACCTTTTCCGAACTCGTGCGTTCTCTTTCCCAACTGTCAAAATAATGTCAAAATAAAAAGAAAAAACCAACCACGAAGTTTTTACTAAAAAAAATCATATATGTTTTTATGATTCATTCAAATATTTCTAAAAAGAAGCTACTACTTTAATGATTTGATTCAATGAG
This sequence comes from Yponomeuta evonymella, assembly GCA_963969515.1. Taxonomy (NCBI): domain Eukaryota; kingdom Metazoa; phylum Arthropoda; class Insecta; order Lepidoptera; family Yponomeutidae; genus Yponomeuta; species Yponomeuta evonymella. The sequence goes on from OZ018344.1 coordinate 22,850,284, forward strand.
TTAGGTTAGGTTTCATTTCATTTTATATCATTAAATTTAATTTTAATTTCATATCAATAAAAAAATTCTACTGAAGACTTGGCTGTATGAGCATAGTTCCCTTTGTCTACCCAGAATGGGTGAAGAAAAAAAAATCTCTTATATTCTTTTACGGTTAGCGCCATTTTCCAAAAATTTTCTTTATTAAATTGCTTAATTTTTTCGGAAGTGTATTAAAAATAGTTGTTCAGTACACGTGCGGAACCGTCATTGCAACTTGTTCCGACTGTCAACCCTCACCTTCGGCTGCGCCTCGGCTCGGGTAGACATTTGTCGGAACTCTTTGCAATGACGGACTTTCCGCACTCGTAATGAAATATACTATTTTTTTGCCGTTTTTCGCTCGATATTAATAACGGCAACGGTAGACGCTTGAAATGTTCACAGAATATTTAGTTCTATACTCGCTTGAAAAATAAATAATTAATTTAAAATAAAATAAATATTTAAGGGGGGCTCCCATACAAGAAACGTGATTTTTTTTGGCGTTTTTTCTCGATCTTTGTATCTAATGTTGTATAGATAATGGTACGGAACCCTTCGTGCGCGAGTCCGATTCGCACTTGGCTGCTTTTCTGTTGGCTGTTGTGTGTCAGGTACGTTCATTTTGCTCTGTCTTTTATCATTAACCACACGAAATTAGTGCAATATTAGGCTGGATGAGGATCGTAAAAAAAAAAGTGGTATTCCTATGAAGGGAGCCCTATGTTAAGCAGTGAACAAACAGGGACCGATTGATGATGATGATAATGACGGTTTAATATTGTAGATTAGCTAAAGCATGCGAAAGATTGCGCATTTTTACTTATTTTTACTCATACCAAGGATCTAAATTTGGAAAGGCACTATATCAGGGTATAAAATGGCATGAAATTACCAACTAATATAATTCCTTATCTAGTAGCAAAGAAACCTACTGTGAAAGCCCTCGGAGACAGTGCTTTTTAGAAGTAGTCTTTTATTTTATAACTCGCTTCTGGTGAAATGAGCGATACAGTTACCGAGAAAAGTGGAATTGGGCCCAACTAAGCGACAGAAATTACTATCTAGATGCAGGAAGTCCTATTATATGGACTCATTTGTTACTCCAAGTTAAATAGAGTTATTACCGTCATACCGAGACACAGTCGTGGTCGACAATGCGCTGGAGGTACAAGAGGTATAACTAATATGAAACGAACAAATGCATTAGATAAAATCGTGAACTTGTAAATATTTTATTCGCGTGTGGTGTGAGAGCCCCCGTCTGTAAGCTCTATGAAAATTTGCTTAGGATTTCGTGTACATTCCCAAACAATTGTGAAAGTTGGAATTAGATTTCGTGCAAATCAAATAAGAGGGTTATGGACTGCAAAATGGTGCCCTCAGTTCTCACATGGAGGACTGAGGGCTTGACTTAACATGGCAGGCATTTGGTCGTAGGCCTGTCACTTCAACACGGTTTTATTAACGTCACTTAATTATGTAACTGACAAACTACGTGTTTTAAATACATGTTTGTAACGTAAATAAATGTTTCAAGTATAGGTAGGGCTACGTCAATTCATGTTGATTGAAGTTCGTCATTTATAACGACTTCTGTTCCACTAGATTTGAATATTTTTCGATCGTTTTCCATTTTCCCATATTTTTTATTTTGTGTGAATTATATACTTTTTAGTGTCGCTGTCTGGAAGACAAACTAATATTTTAAGTTGAAAACTCTGTTAATTAAGTTAAAACGTGTTTCGAAAAGAATAAATGTGGAGTTTCTTTGTTAGCTTCTACTCCACATAATCCATTAATTGTGAAACTAACAACTTTGACGTTCATTAAGTAAACATTCTGTTTTTATAATGAATAGAAATATTTGAATTGAATTGAAATAAAATTAAAACTGTGTGTTTTCAAGACTACCAAATTTTATAAATTACTATGTAAGATAGTAATTTTTAAGACAGGCGACATTGGCAGATCACGTACAGAGTGAATGTAATAAAATTATGTTTACTCTCATATTTCGAAAAATTTCATCTTCGAACAAAAGTTGTTGCAACAACACAAACCCTAATAGGGTGGTTTCAGTAAACGCACTTTTGAGGTCTGTCGGGCTCCGTATAGCTGAGGTCTGACTAGCTACGTAAAGCTTCCCCTCTCTCTCACAGAGAGAGACACCATGCGTGCCGATCTCCATCAGTGAAAAGCAGTGATAGTTACAAACATAGATGTCTAAGCTAGCGCTAAGAAATGACCCCACGTTCAATTGTGGGAAGGCGCGGGGGGCTTGTCAATTGTGTTACCAATCGGAGCGAGTTCAGTATTACCCGGCAAAATATCTATACACATGCCACTGTTAGACCGCCATCTTGAGAGGTACCTAGGTATTTCGATGGGTTATACATAATTAAGTCAATGGTTTAACATTCTTGTGCAAAACTGATCATAAGTTACGCTGTCATTTACTTTCGCCCAATCAACGTTTACGTCGTCACGCATAGCGCATAGAATGGACCAATCACAGAGTGATTTTCTCTACAGCACACCTTGCGCTCATTTCGTTGGTACAGACTAATCGAGAGAACAGGAGCCGTTTTTGAGTGTGAATGTTGGAAGAATAATTCTATGGTTTTTTTATTTGTAGGAGAACATGAGTGTGCATGAGTGTGCTGTGTGACGTGCGTATACTTTATATTCTGGGCTGCAAGATATACTAAGAATTAATAGAAGAAGTTTAATAGGGCCTAATACCTCCATGGTTTTAATACGAACATATATAATATGTAAGCAGCCTATATACGTCCCACTGCAGGGCACAGGCCTTCTCTCTGAGAGAGAGAGTATGGGCTTAATCACCACGCGTGCCCACCGCGCATTGGCGATTTCAAGCGCTGAGGTATGTGAATAGCTCAGACACCCAGGTTTCCTCACGATGTTTTCCTTCACCGTTAGCGAGTGTACATAACTTAGAAAGAAAAGTCACAGGTACATGCCCGCACTGGGAATCGAACCTGGGTCTCCCGCTTCAGAGTCCAATGTTCTACCCACTAGGCTACCACCGCACCAATACGAACATATATAGATTTAAAAGACAAACGTTCATGATCGGATCTCGCAGCGCGTTGTCAAAAGTGATTGAAACCTGCTCAAAAAAAACTCACCAAGGAGTCGTAATTAAAAAGTTACAACCAAAAAGTTTTGTTCGGACCCTCTCGATGCCATTATTAATATAAAGTATACCTTATATCAGTGGTATAGGTACGATAATGTTGTGCATCAAAGCAGCATGCCATGTATGTTGCCAGGGGCCGTGCACAAGCGAAAGACCACATTGACAGCAGTTGCGAGTGTGCGCACAAAGAAAATTATGAGAGAGAAACTTCTTCGTTATTTCAATCACAAGAAGTTTTTGCAATCCTAACGTTGAACACAGTTCATTTAAGGCATTATTCTCGTTAGTCTTGCAGAAGTGTTTGAGATTGTGTTGTGTGGGAGTTATAATTAATATATTTTATATCATCGTTACTTTCGGCATTAACGTAATACTTTCATCATTGTAGACAAAATAGACCGATCGACCCTTGTATCACGTAACTTTCCATTATATCGGGTTATGCATTTAGACAACTCCAAAGTGTCAAAATAGTAGGCTAAATCAGACAACTCCATACAGTGGAGGACTTACGTGGTCAAACCCCAGGTCACGGACTATTTTTCCTCCTGTCGCTGGTTGGAAATAGAAATGAACTAGAACCGAAGTTACCTGTCGCCAGTACCCCTAAGCTCGCGCCCCGTCCTTCACACGAGCCGAGGTCGAGCGTGTACCAGAAAGGGCACAAAAAGCCATGTTAGGCCGCACCAATTTGTAGCACCGCGGTGGCTGCGCGGGCGCACGCTCTTTTTTTCCTTTTGGTTTTGGTGGGCCGAATGTGCCCCGTTGTTTTAGGGGCCTATTGACGACCTTAAACTTGTGTAGGTTGGTTCGTAGCATAATTCGAATTAAACATTTGAGTTTTGTAGCGTACAATAGTTGACTTCCATTGTTGTTGGGATTTTCAGATATTCCGAGTTAGGTCTTACAAATGGACTCAGTATTACAAAAGATTCGTGTTCACATTTTGTTGTAACAGGCAGCTTATTAGTTATTTTAGTATTAATTAACTGGTTCTTTAGTAAAAAAAGTACAATTTTGTACTAGAAGCAGCCATGACGTCATCGTCAGGGCAAAATACAAAAGGCAATGCTCGCTTTTTACGAATAGAAAGCCAGTAAGTAATTCGTCGATTGACAAAAATCGGCAAATTAATATAGTAGATAATAATAGACCCCGATCTTACGCCGATACTTAGACCGATGGTGCTTCCGTTAGCAGTGCGGCGCGCTTAGAACTATTTGTATCGATAAAAGGTTTTAAATAAAAAATAAAAACCGACTTCGAAATACTACAGCACTAAAAAGTTAGAAATAATTTAAATAATCAAATGAGAAATGAGCGATACAGTTACCGAGAAAAGTGGAATTGGGCCCAACTAAGCGACAGAAATTACTATCTAAAGTATCAGAAGTATGTATACCTGTAGGTATTGTAGAAGTATAATTTGTAGTCGGTGCCCAGTTTCAAGACCAGCACATATATAAGTCGGTTTTTATTTTTTATTTAAATTTTTTTATTGTTCAATTTCTAGTGGGGTAGCGGGAGAAAAATAAACGTTTCCCTTATAACCATAATTTACTCAACTTAATTCGTTGCTTTAAAATTTGATGTTCTCAATTTCCATCTCCGAAAGTTTTCACCAGAACATCACTCCTTACCTTGGGACTACTTTTACACTATTTTGTGAGACATACGGATATTACCAAAGGACGGTTCCCATTAGGGCTTATTTACTGCCGTCCATTGAAGAGTTCTGTTCTCCATCTCTGAAAGTCTTCATCAGATCTTCACAAAATTAAAATGGGAGTAATGGGACGTTACCTATATCTATTCTATAATATTTATTGATGAAAAACTTAGTAGTTACACCATCTAAAAATATATCCTAGCAACTACAGCGTGGGTTCATCCCTACCTCACCTTCACCCTTTGTAGGTAGGAGTGGCCACAAGACGCCAGGGGCCTGTTTCAAAGAACTAAAATTCGCGGTTTACTGTGAAAATTCGATGCACATTCGACAGATTTAGTTGTAGACGCTGCTACGCAGTGTACCTCGAATTGTCATAATGAACTACGAATTGTAGTTGTATGGAACGTCGCAAGACGATATATTGTGTTTATTTATGACAGATGTAAAAGCACACATTGGATCACAATGCAGCCAGCGATAATTTACGAATTCCTTTTGTATATTCCTAAATACAAACTATTTGTATATTCCTGACTATGAACCGATTGGATGGAGCGCCGATTTTTTTGGGTTTACTATCACCTTTAATAAACCTTTGACCACCGTAACTAATCCTACTTTGGCCAGAGTAACTAATCCTACTATCCTACTAATATTATAAATGTGAAAGTTTGTGAAGATGTTGGGACGTTTGGATGTTTGGATGTTTGTTACTCAATCACGCAATAACGGCTAGACAGATAGACAAAGACCTCAATTGAGACGTAGTATACTTGATATCCCAGTAATGCGTTCCCGTGGGATAATATTTATTTTAAGTTTAAATTAGATGACGTTGTGCGAGCGAACGTTGCGCTTTGAAAATAGATGGCGTTGTGCAAGAAAAGTTTGCCGGGACAGCTCGGCTGTCCCAAAAATGAGCACAGTAAGGGACATTTTTTTCAAAACTGAGAAATACCCCCATTGGTTACTAGTTGGTTCCAGTAACCAATACTGGAAATATGTCGGTTTTGAAAAAAATATGTCCCTTGCTGTGTTTATTTTTGGGACAGCCGAGTTAGTGATTTTTTAATTTTCTTTTGACTTACAGTAGTTGACAGAGTTTAACGAAATCTTGTAAAACGAAGACCTCGTACAATAATACTGCAACCCATTTATACCCATTATTTAAGTTATAGTGTCAGACCTCTTCATTAAAGTACATTTAAGTACAGCCCATTGGAATATTAAAAGTGACTACTCGACCCCGCGACTTCTTCTTGATTATAAGACAAGATTAGTTCTATGATTACAGTCACAATGCCCGATTGAAGCAAAGGTGTCTGTTATTAATTATTATTTTCCTACGAATGCGACGGGCCGACTAACACTCCCTAGTCTGTTATTAGTGTTTTATAGACGGTTATCGAGATAATAAGTGGATTAGTTAGCGACCGACGCTGCTGGTGTCGAGTCGACTAAATTCATAGTTGATCGTAAGCAGCCAATATACGTCCCATTTCAGGGCACAGGCCTTCTCTCAGAGAGAGAGAGAGAGCGGCTCTATGGGCTTCGTGCCCACCTTGCAACGTCGATTCTCCTCTCAGGCACTCGGCTTTCCTCACGCTGTATTCCTTCACAATTATCGAGTAGTTACTTGCTTCCAATTCGTGTGTGAACTTAGAAAAGAAAGTAACTTGTATATTTCATTTCATTCAACTTTGTTCTAAATGTAAAGCCACATTTGAAAAAATCTTTAATATACGGGAAGCAATAATTTATATGAAGTCTCTTGCTCGTCCTAGGTCCTATCAACCCCCATTATCAATTTATTGACTGATAGATTTTTTTTTGTTCACACCCAGTCCAAAGCTGAATGAAATGGAATATGTATAGTAGTTCGCTAGAGTGATAATAGCACGGCAATGGCTGTTTTATTGACACTGTTTGTAGTCGACTACCCAATCGTACTCTTATGGTATAATCCGTGCATTAAACGTGACACCTCGATTGGTGCGATCTCCTTCGCGCGAGACGTCTATTTAATTCGCATGGACTGTACCATTTAGTAGACTATAATTTAGTGTCAAGCGATATCCATTGCCGTGCTATTATCACGCTATCTAACAACTATGCATTTAGTAGACTCCAGACCCTGTTCTTAATTTTTCCGGAGTTACGCCTCTTGCCTCTAGGGCCTAGAGTCAGACATATCTGCCCGACACAATTTGACAACTAATATGGGTACATATACCCATCGGGCTGAGTTGCTCGTGCCACGGCGGGATTCCTGCATCAGTTAGCACTCGCGTGCTGAGAGCTGGTTAGACCCTGCTCGGCCGGAGGCTGGCTGACGAGCGGTAGCAGGAGCGGGAGCGGGAGCGGGAGCGGCAGCGGTTTGGCTCAGATATACTTGCTCTCATATAGTTACAGTCAGTTATTTAAAATCGCACTCAATGGTACAAAGAGTGGTTTTAACTAATAGGTATAAAATCTCATGAAAAAGTGTTTGTTATCTACCTCCTCTGAAACAGCTTCACCGATTTTTATGATTTTTTTGCGTATATTTGGTAGGTCTGAGAATAAGTCGTACGCTAATAATTAATATGGCAAAACAACATTTGGCAAGTCAGCTAATAGAATGATAAAGAGTTTTATTACAGCAATATAATACTTTTTTACACGCATAAAAACCTATTTTGAGAAGACTTCCGGAATTATTCAGCGTTTTGTTCGTAAAATGGATTTACAGAAATGTTACTATGCTAGCTGCACCTTTGTAGCATACTCGTACTTAATAGTCAAACACAGACGAATCGTAAAAGGGACCAACTGGCGTCATCAGTGGAAAACGACATGTTTTCTTTTTTAATACACAAAAAATAGCACACTCTCGATACAGCTTATATGCAAAGAGAAAGTTGAAAAAGAAATGCTGCGTTGATTTGGACCTATGGATATAAGGAAGGAAGAAACAATAATGAAAGAAATACATCGTGAGATTGTTGGTGGAACGGCCCTTCCATCCACATTCGCTCAATATATTTCTTTCGTTATGATAAGAAAAGAAATTTTCTTTGAGATAAAAAGTTCCCGAAACCGGCGTGCGAGCATGCAAGAAGCGAAAGAGGTCTGTCAGGATTGTGGCTAGAGATGGGTAATGGCCCAGGTTATAAACCACTGCTGAGTTATAATCCAGTTTTGACCCAGTTATGCACCCGTTATAACCCATTATGGCGGTTCATAATGATTTCGTTCAATAGTAATACGGAATACGTCGAACAATGTGCACGGCGTTGTAGTTGTAAGCTGCATGTATCGTTATGAAGTTATGCACGCAAAAATATACAGGAAATTCTCCATACAATACAATATTAGGTTGGGATTTCACTTCGATGTTTAGTTTTTATCTCTTGCGCTCGCATTGTACTAAGGGCCAGTGTCCTAAATGGAGTTTAAGTCGAGATTTTGACAGTTCGTGCATTATCTGTCAAATGCTTGACTTAAACTCTAGTTTGCGATATCTGCAAGTGGCCCTAAGTACCTAAGTACATTTAAACCTAAGCATTGCAGGCAATGCATCTCATAAAGTATATCAAGCAAGCCACACTTTTATGATCCTTTGCGCCGGAAATCCCCGGGCGTGAGTGAGTGGGACAACGACATCGTCAATCTCGCTCGCACTTGCGCCGTGCACAATGCGTACGGCACAGCACTTACTCAGTACTTTGTTGCTTAGAATGCGCACGAGCGTTCTTTGGTATAATTTCGTGTTTTTTTTTTTTATCGAACCGGCATTGTTTATTGTTACTGTGATCACTGTTTACCTGAATGACCTTGGACTGAATGCTGACTGAACTTCCAACCCGATATTTTATGCACTTTTTCATTGTGTAAAGGATTCAGTCACTCACTGCAGTTCCTAATGAAGTGATGATGCCCGCCTGTGTTGAATGCACTTGGCGTTTTACTTAAATATTTCTAGATTATTTAGAAAGTATAGATGCAGAATCATTATTACGACTACATTATCTGAAAATATTTCACAGGGACTGCAGCGTGTCGCTTAGTCCAAATCTTACAATATGTTACTTAGGTTAAATCTTCCATTTTTAGGGTTCCGCAGTCCGACAAGGAACCCTTATAGTTTCGCCATGTCCGCCTGTCTGTCTGTCCGTCCGTCCGCGGCCTAGCGCAAAGACCGGTGGTATTTGTCTGTCTGTCTGTCTGTCTGTCCGTCCGCCCGCGGCCTAGCGCAAAGACCGGTGGTACTAGAAAGCTGTAATTTGGTATGTGTATACATTTATCACGCCGACAAAGTTAAATAATAAAATGTCAGAAAGTTTTTTTTAATGTACCTCCCCTATCATGAAAAGGGGGGGGGGGCGTTTTTTTCTTCTTCGTTGGATAGCTATTTTAAAAACATTGGGAGTTTACTAAGATCATTTTACAATTGAGGCATCCATTTTAGAAATATTTAGCTTGTACCTGTGTCCCCCCCTCCCTCTACAATTTAAACCTTTGCATTTAAAAATTTTAAAAAAATCACGATAGTAGCAAATATAATAAATTTAAAAGAAAAATTATCACAGCTGACTAGGCTTTACAGGTTAATGGTCGATTACATTAATGGGATTAGTAAAAAAGCCTCCTATTTTGTTTGATAGCTGAATTTTGTGATTATGTTAGGTAAATAGGTTGTAATAACTAGATGTCTGTGGAACCCTAAGCTACGCGTGGCCCGACACGCTTTTATTTGTACTTTTATTCATAGAAAACATAGTATTTTGAAAGTGTATGCAGTTCATTAAAACTTAAAAATACTTCAGTGGTGCAAAAATAAATCACTATGGCACTATAATGTCAAGCAAAACTCCCGATTACCCAAAGCATATTTGTTTAGTTGTAATTTGTTCTTGTTAAATCGTATCGCTCCTGTCTTTCATTTTGACCCACCAAAAAAGTAGTTAATGGGATAAAACTGGTCGATAACGTTATAACCCGGATTAAAACTGGATTATAACTACTGGGTTATAGTCCACTACCCATCTCTAATTGTGGCCAGTGGCATACCCTAGTCTCTGCCAACCGCTCCGGGATACAGCGCGAGTGTATGTTATATTATAATGAAGAAAACTAATAAAATTCTCACCTTATCTTAACTGAAGAGGGCGAAAAGCTATGTCCGCACCCGAAGCGGCTCGCCGAGTCCTCGCCGCGCTAACAGCGAGAATCGTGCCCGGGCAAATTAGCTCGCGTTTGTTAGAAGAATGCCCGGAGTGTGCTCTGTTCATAAACCCAAATGTTGGTTAATTGTAGTCGAGCCAATTAAAAATAACAATAGTTTTTATTAATACAATAGGTACACAGTTATGCGTTTTAGCAGTGCGGCTGTGCCAAAAATAAAAACAGTAACTGATATGTTGTTTTTCAAAACCAATATATTTCCACTATTGGTTAGTGGAACCAATTAGTGGACGGTAGGGGTATTTCTCAGTTTTGAAAAAAATATCCCTTACTGTGTTTATTTTTGGGATAACCGAGTGGTCTCCACACACTAAGCAAGTAGCCTGTGTAGTGGTGGCCGTTAACCATTTTATTTAGCCATTTTTGCACGCCTAGAAATGTGAAACACTTAACCAAACTGATGTACTCCATTTTATGCAAATAAACTAATTGCAGGCGGTGGTAGCCTAGTGGGTAGAACCTCGGACTCGGAAGTGGGAGACCCAGGTTCGATCCCCGATGCGGGGTTTTCTTGACTTGGTTTTCTAAGTTATGTATATTTGTGAAGTTATAGTAGCAATAGCACTCGCTAACGGTGAAGGAAAACATCGTGAGGAAACCTGGACGTCTGAGCTATTCACATACCTCAGCGCTTGAAATCGCCAATCCGCGGTGGGCACGCGTGGTGATTAAGCCCATACTCTCTCTCTGAGAGAAGGCCTGTGCCCTACAGTGGGATGTATTTACGGACGTACGTATGTATGACGTATGTACGGACGATTGTTTATTTAATTTCAAGCCTTCACTAGTAGGCCTCACTCCAATTTACCAACAGAGGTTTGTTGAGCGTAGAACCGTTGCTTCCCATGCATGTAGTCCTGGGTTCGAATAACAACGTCGGCTTCTAAGTTACGTACTAGTGAATTCGTAATGGAATCTGAGTATTTACGTCTCTGAACACTTGAAATCGCCAATGGACGGTAGGTACGCTTAGTGATTAAGCATAATAGTTATTCTCTATCTGAAGTGGGACTAAAAATTCCAGGAACTTCATTGGTTTCTTTTTTTTACAGTTAACACTTGCTCTAGTTGCAAAGGTAATGTTTCCAAAGCCAAGAATTATAATGTTTTTCATAGATATAGATGTATGTCATTTCTCGTTGAGCCTCATTGCTCCTCAGCCACCGTTTTATGCGGCCACTCCCGTATCTTTCATTTGTTAAACTTCTTCCTCGACACTTGTTTGTCATGGAGGTCATTGTTGCTACAGGAAAACTCATACGAGGAAAACTTCGAGAAAAGCATTAGTATAAGTAAGTAAACAAAATAATTTTGAATACCGTTATCCTTAAGCTTAGCACCACTGAGTGAGCAGTCCACACTCTTTTCTGGACACGAGCTTCACTTGATCAAATCCCTGCGAACATCCACTCGTGCCTCCCTCGCCACGGGGCTCGGCCAAAGCTCCAGCATTGGCCGCAGCGGCTCGGAGGCCAAAGAGACGAAAGCAAACATAATAACCCTGCAGGTAGGCACGAAGATAGGCGGCTAGATAGCCGGGTCGTGCGTGGCCGCGCGTCGTGCCGCGAGCGTATCGCCCATCGCGCCACACGACTCCCTCCGCCGCCGCCGCCGCCGCCGCCGCCGCCGCCGCGGAATGATATCGCGGCCCGCGCTCATATTTAAGACCGGCGCACACGCCGTAAAGGTGGTAGAGGTCTAACCACGTTGCAACCGGCAGATGTTACGTAGCTAGAACCTGAGATTTCCGCACTTAGCCTCATAGTTGGGGCATTGCACGTAGCGAGCTCTGAAGTATGTGAACCTCAGACACTAGGGTTTCCTTGCGATGATTTCCTTCACATTTAGCGAGTGGTGGTGCTACCACATTTTCAGAAATACACGTAACTTCAGAAAATAAAGTCATGCCGAGTTTCAAACTAACGACCTCCCGAACGCACCACTTTGGGGTGACACCTTTTCATCTAAAATAAATTATTAATGACTTGATGAAGTTGAAGAAGACAATACAAGTGAAAAAAGCCCGTTCATGTGTCGTGCTCGTCGGCCGCACGTGGCCCGGCTGTGTTTGCGCTCGTATTGTAATCTCTAACCTTAGAAGTACTTAAGGTTTATTTTAGTTTGTGACGTCGCGCCCGCTCCTCGCCGGTCCGTTCTAATGTGCAAAAACTCGGGTTGATCATGCCTTTTGGTGGCGCCTAGAGTGCACTAGTCTGACCTGCCTAGCTAGGGTACATTAGCTCGGTGAAAACTCCTGACTAAAAACGTGGCTTAAAAATATCCGCATTTTGACGTAGCCCTGTCTCTCTCCGATCCCTGTAGCCTTCATTGACATAATGTGGCTTAGAAAAAGCTTGCATGAATCATAAAAATTAAGTATGAACACTACACTAAAAAAAATTCAGTTTGATGCAAGAATATTTTCGTGAATTGATTATATTTTTGAGGATCGTAGCAACTGTACCCGTGATGGGTGCACAGTGTTCTCCATCTAAGGACGTTTTTGTCTCGATCTGTGCCTGTCCTTCGCTTCTTGGACCGCCTGATGGAATTCAAGCATTGGTGACCTGGTCACTCCATCTAGCGGGTGGTCTGCCTCGAGCTCTTTTCCCTTCTACTTGCTCGTCATTATAATATGTTCTAGGTTATTTGGTCGCCGTGCGATTTGCCTAAAGAAGGACAGAATACATTGCTGACATGTATTCGAAAGGCGAACGAAAGTCAGCGGATTAGTAAGTTGAAGTGACAGTGGGCGGGGCACATAACACGAAGACCTGATGGGGCCGAAAAGTTCTCGAATGGAGACCACATATCGGCAAGCGCAGCGTAGGACGACCAGCCACAAGATGGACAGATGAGCTGATATTAAAAGGGAATCCCAGCAAAAGTGTATGTTAGCAATAGAATTGGTTGGTTGAATAAATATTTTTGTATTGTATTTGTATTTGCTTCCAACCGGTCCTTTTAGAAATCCATGGAAGAGGCCTATGCCCGGCAGTGGACTTCTTGTGGCTGAGTGATGGTGATGATGATTGGAAAGGCGAGTTCGGATCTTGACCTCCATAAGTAGTTGGTTCTCACATCTGTCCAGAGAATTAGTAATAGGCGGCGCCAGCCTGTACCCTGCTCTGCATATTTTCATGACGGTTCAGGTCCTTTGGAGGAACGGAACCCTAAAAAATGCACTACCGCGCTATTGGTGTTCAAGGTACCTACTGACTGAACGCATAATTTCCAGTTGCACCGACCACGTCTGTACCAGTAATGGCTGGAAATTATCTTTAACCTTCTCTCCATGTTTGGTCGGAAAAATGCCGGAGGATTTCTTGCGCCCTTTGCGCTTTATTTCGTTAAATCGTTGTGGTTTTATTTATAGCCTTAAGAAGTACACAAGGAGAGTCTTGGTCAATGAAAGCACTTGGAATGTTTGGTTTTAATAACTACCTCGTTGGTCTATCGGTAACGCCAAAAGAGAGGTCGCCTATTCGTAGAGTCCGCTTTACTTAATTTGTAGAAATTACCTCTTTCTGAGTGCATTACCATCTTTGTGACGTCTTTGCCTCGTTACAATAGAACAGGGCATCCCAGTTTCGGACAGGTCATCGTGTTGTGTGGAAGTTAGTTAGCTCATTGGCTTCGCAAGTATTCATCGGAAATATATGGGTACCGAAATCCCCTTACCTTCTTGAAAAATAAACTTCGTACTTGTCGATACGAACCACTTCTACTACAGGAGGAAGTCACGAAATAATATATTATCCGCTGTTCCATAGATATCGGTGCCATTAGGTGGTAACTTTACAAAAAGTGTGTAACAGCTGATAATTTTCTGTGCTACCGAAATTGTCCTCACAGTAAGAAATATCTGTGCTATTTCCTTTTTTATGTACAACTAGCTGTTGCCCGCCACTTCGTTCGCGTGGTAATTTTGATGTGTATTTTTTCGGGGTAAAAAATAGCCCATGTGCTAATCCAGACTATAATCTATCTCTGTGCAAAATTTCATCCGGATCCGTTCAGCCGTTTTTGCGTGAAAGAGTAACAAACATCCAGCCGTACATACAAACTTTCGCGTTTATAATGTTAGTAAGTATATTGTGTTCTCTAACTACGAGTATCTATCCATCTATTTAACCTCTCCTTTTCGGTAACGAAAGGGGATTTTTAAACACCCAGTGCAGTGCCCTGACTGCACTTACTATGCGTCGTAATGCGGCAGACTGTAATACTCCAAGCCCTCGGCCTCTTCTCTATCTATACAGCCCTCGAAAGACGCCCACTGTTGGGCATAGGCCTCTTCACAGTCACGCCAACCTCGCCGGTCCCCTATTAATCTTGTCCATTGCCCTCCTGCCTCCTTCTTAATGTCATCAACCCATCGGCCTCTTGTACGGAGTCAATCTCTGTCTATCCAACATTTGTCAAACTTCCATACATACATAAACTCACACCTGTAGGCAAAGACCAGGGACTGCCACTTGCCACGATCCTGACAAATCACTTTCGCTGTAAAACAATATTAGGGAGTTTGGGCAGGTCGCGCGTTTTATTAAGCTCGTGGAGACAATGGATAAAATTACTACGCAATTAATAAGAGCAAAGGAAAAAGTCTTCGCCCGAAACCTGTTCCGATCCCGTCACATCGCATCACGCGTCCATCTTTCAAACCCCATGTAGTGGAGCCTCCTCGCATCTCTTGCCCAGTGCCCATTAGCCGCTCGGACGGCCGTGAACTTCCTGCCGAGCCACAGCCTTATAGCACTGCCTTAACGCAAGCCATTATGGCCCCTAACCTCCAAGACAAAGAGGCGAGGAGAGCTGCAACACTGGAGCTACGTTCCCCGACCGACGTATGCAAGTTGATTTGGACGTGTGCGTGAGAACTGTCCAGTTAACTAAGGCCTCTCTCGAGGTGTGAGTTTTTATAGCGAGGGTACTAGGGGTTGAAGCCCAAGCGAGGTCCGAAGTCTGGATATGAAATCCCGAGGACTGGTCGGGAGTATTATCTACGGTTGTCGATCTGGATTTTGTTTTTATTTATGAAAAAGTTTAGGGTTTCTTATTTTGGATGCTGTTCGGTGTGATTTTACGCGGCCACATATCGTACGGGGCATTCGATGCTTATAAGAGCGTTGTGAGCCGCCAAATGTTGAGACTCTATGTAGATAAAATAAAGCTGTGTTTTTATAAACTTACAGTTTTATTTTCGCTGCGATTGCCTTAAGAACACTCCGTGTACGGAGAATAAATAATCTTTGATAAAGTCTTTCCCTTGTAAAGTCAAAAGGTGTTTTAAGGGAATCGTGTTTCTAAAAACTTGCCAAATTTGGTCTGTCAACTTATACACAATTTAAAAAAAAAGATACAAAATTTTTTCTTACCTATTTATTATAACACTGCTATTCCGCGAAGACAAGGAACTAGGCAAGTTCTTATATATGAAGTATTTTTTTGAGCTTGACCTGTTTTTTTTTACATTTATGTTTTGGTGGGATAAATACCATGGTATAAATAAACGATACTTTACTTTACTCATCAAAGAATTCCGGCACTGTTTTGTAGCGAGTAGTTCACGTCAAACCCTTAAACCTATTCCAACAAACTGAACGGATTTTGATTACAACTGGCTTCAGACAACATGTTTGGAAGGATACGTAAGACTGTAATGTTCTTGCATGGAACATGCTGTCTCGCTCGCATAATTGTAATAAAATTAGTATATTTTTGATAAATGTGGTCTGAAGGTTTGATAGATAATAAAATTGCGAACATTGAGAAAATTGATTCTAAAGTTAATAATTTTGGAAACAACTTTTCTTTATTGCAAACTGCGTAGGTATAGGAAAACAAAAATATGTTTAAAATGACCGTAACTTAATTTATGCATCAAACCCTCGGAGCACATTTATCAAAAGTTTACTAAAATTTTTACAATATTGAAAAAATGTTAAATTGTGCGAGCGATACATCGTGCTACACGGAAGAAAAGCCTTAAGCCGAACATTTTAGTTTCGTTTGACATGTCGTCTTGAGCATTTTTTAGATAGTTTTATGATTTTTGAAGAAAATGCGTTTTTACGTTAATTTGAAATTGAAATTGAAATTGAAATTGAAAAAAGTTTATTCTGATACCACAACACACATAAAATCTTACAAATAATAAAACGCGAAAACAGTAAAAAAGCTTAAAGTAAAAAGTAACAATAAATAATCTTATTCTAAACAATCACACCGTAAAAACGAAGTGATATGGTGGAGACGCTGTGTGCCATGGTACAAGAAAAGGTTCTTGACTCAGCATATGTCACAGGTTCCCGGTTGACAACCCGTGACGCTGGTATTCTGTCAGAACCTAAAGTGACGGACGAGCAATCAACGCAAGATCTCATAAATACAATTTTTCATTTGATTCCAAATAGATGGGGTATAATGAATATAAAATGACAAGTAGGCCTATAACACTTAAATTGATTCAAGTAGGTACTTAATAAATACATAATAAACATTTCATGAAAATTGAGCATTGTGATTTAAATGCGCAGTGGATATTACATGTTTGAGTATAAGTCAAAGTCAGTTTCTTCTCGTTAAATTGAAATTTTTTGTATTGACAACAAGTACTCTTTTAATTTTAACTTAAATGTGTAAATTGATTTTAAAATTCTAAATGGCGGCGGGATTCTAAATGGCGGCGGGAATTCTAAATGGCGGCGGGATTCTAAATGGCGGCGGGAATTCTAAATGGCGGGAATTTGCTTACTTTATGACAGATAGCACGGATTTCTTTACTTACGTAATGAAATTCAAAAGTTTGAATGTGCGAGCGAGAGGTATGTCAGATGAAAAAGGAGCCTTAATAATATTACATCCAATCGTGCATTAAAGGCGCCAGCTACACCGAGCTAAATCTTGAATGCCTATCAGCACAAGTTGAATTGGCATGACAGTGAGTAAAACGTAAAAACCAAACTGGGTTTGATAAGGGAATTTGCCCCTGGAGACGAGATAAAGGCCGAACCACACTAAAAGCTATATTTCGAGACTGTTTCTGTTACAGCTATGAAGAAACTCTTATTCATTTCACGCTCTTCTACGAATCTTATCTCAAGAGCGCTGCTACAATTTGACCTTGCTTCGGGGTTTTTGTTACAAACTTGGCCTAGTTACAGTGCAGTTAATAAAACAGCATAAAATAGTACAAACCACCAAGTTCAAGTCACACTCTCGCCAAGGGTCCCAGACTAAATTAATTAAAAATTGCTATATACTTACGTAATTTTATATTATGTAGTGCGAGTTGGACCCACCCACGGTGCGCAAGTCCGACTCGCGCTTAGCCAATTTTGTTTTACTAAATTAGCACCCCTCATTGCTGAGATATCAAGAATTTCATCAGCCATCCCTATTAAACAAATGTTAATAATATTTTTATTTTTTGTATTGTATTGTATTTATTTCATCTTTAGGCATACAAGATACACTTAGAAACGTCAACATATGGACCCTTAAAATTATCATTATAAATCATTCATGCAGGTAGTCTATATATGCAACTAAATAATATTAGAAATTTTATTACAGATTAATATCATAATTATGCCAATTTTCATGAGTATACATTAAAATTATAAAATTAGAGGAATTCTTAAGTACTAAGTCTACCTGTCAGGTTGCACAAGGCCATTATCAGCAAGTGCTTCATCTATTGAATAGTAGCTTTTATCAATAAGATTCTTTCTGATTATTGCACAAAATTCCATATGATCGAGAGACTGTATGTACTCCGGCAATTTGTTATATAATTTGATTCCCTGTACTAAATGGGACTTTGATACTTTAGCCAGTCTATGTGTTGGGATCACCAGTCTTGTCCTATGTCTAGTATCAATACTGTGAACGTCACCAAGTGTTTGAAACGATATTAAATTGTCCCTTACATATAATAATCTTTGATATATGTATTCTCCCGTCATTGTCATTATACCTACTTCTTTAAATTTTTCCCTGCATGAATCTCTGTACTTTAGTCCTAGAACATAACGTAAAGCCCGTTTCTGAAGCACAAAGATGGAGTTTGCTTGTGCAGCAGTGCCCCAGAATAACACACCATATACCATTATAGAGTGAAAGTAAGCAAAATAGACTGTTTTTGCGGCCTCTATACCACCCAATTCCTTAATTTTCTTGACAGCATAGGTAGCAGGATTCAACTTTTGTTTTATTTTGTCAATTTGTGTTGCCCACGTTAGCTTTGCGTCAAGATAAACACCAAGAAATTTTACTTCGTCTACAGGACTTACATTAAGTGCTTTAATAGCTAATTGGACGAGCTCAGGCACTTCATTAAATCTTGAGCCTAGCGCAAAGCGGATAATATGTGTCTTCTCCACATTAAGCAGCATATTATTAACGGCAAACCACTCCATCAAATTATCAATTGATTCATTTAATTTATTTACAATATCGATGTCATCTTTATCTTTAATAACTAAACTAGTATCGTCAGCAAATAAAATAATGTCAATGTCTTTGTCAATTGAAATAGAAATGTCATTTATATAAATAAAAAATAAAATGGGTCCTAGGATAGATCGCTGAGGAACCCCAAGCGTAACATTTTCTTCGTTAGATCTGTGTCCATTTAATTCTACTACTTGTGTCCGATTTTGGAGTTAAGACTGTAATATTTTTAGTATGTCATCTCTTATGCCATAGTGCTCCAATTTTAGGATAAGGGTGTTGTGGCAGACACAATCAAAGGCCTTGGATAGATCGCAGAATATTCCATAGGTTTTACATGATTTATCCAAACTCATTAGAATGCTCTGAACCAGCGTTATAATAGCGTGTCTTGTTGATTTACCTTTTTGAAAACCAAATTGTTTAGCATTAAATAAATTGTTTTCCACCATAAAGTTAACCAATTCTTCTGCAATATATTTTTCATAGACCTTACTTAAAACTGGTAGAACAGAAACCGGGCGGTAATTATTGGCATCTGTGCTTTCGCCTTTCTTGTATATTGGAACTACTTTTGCTATTTTCATTTCGTCAGGGAAATAACAATCACTAATACAATTATTGATTACCGTAACAAGAGGACAAGCAAGTTCTTTTTCCAGTAATTTTAGTAGGATAGGAGAAACGTACCAAACATCATTAGAGCTTTTCGATTTCATATTTCGAATAATTTTTATTACTCTTCGTAAAGTTAAGGGCTTGAGTTTTAGGCTGAACGTTTGACGTGGTATGTATTTAATTACAAATTCTACCGCTTTTTGTTCTGATGACTCTATTTTACTTGTTATATTGCGAGCGACGTTAACGAAGAACGAATTAAAATAATTGCTTATTTCAGATGGGTCACTTATGAGTTCCTGATTTACATTATATATCTTTTCACACCCTGACGTAATATTGCCCCCTTTTCCAGTTTCTTCTTTAATTATTTGCCATACGCGTTTTATTTTATTTTCGGCCTGTTTAATTTGTTGTGATAAGTACAAACGTTTTGCACATGTACATACATTTTTAAATATTTTGCTATATGTATTTACATATTCTTTTATATTAGGATCGTCACTGCATTTTTTCAGGTTATATAATTGAAATAGCCTGGTTCGAGACAGTCTTATGCCTTTAGTTGCCCACATATTAAACGCTTTCGCTACTCTAGGTTCCATAGAGACAACCGGAACTTGCTCGTCGAGATGTTTACACAAATTTTTGAAAAAGATTTGATAAGTAACAAAATTTTCGGGGACGTAAAAGTCAATGCGTAAGGCTTCTTTTAGGTTGTTTAACTTAAAATTAGTAACCTTTCTTACTTTTTTTATAACAGGTTTAGGTTTTTCTGTTTTAAACGGAAATTTTGCTATTTGGGCGCTATGATCAGATTTTATACCATCTATAACTTTTATATCATGAGCCTCATTAGTATCAGAGAAAATGTTGTCGATGCATGTTTTACATGTGGGTGTTATTCTTGTGTATTCATAAATATGTTGTTTTAATAGAAATCCGTCTAGTATGTCTGAAAGGGGGTTTTTTGTATTAGGTGTTACGAGGAAATTTACATTAAAGTCTCCGCACAGTATAATAGTTTTACTATTTTTACTGGTAGCCTTATCCAGACTCTGTTCCAGTCTATGTTTAAATAATTCTATATCAGCAGAGGGGGATCTGTATGCAACTAGTATTATCGCTGATTCCAGTTCGATGCAGCATACTTCAAATTCCTGTTCCGTCGACAAAGCCCCAATATCCTCCCTAGACTTAGATTTAATGCCACGTTTAGTTAGAATAAGGCAGCCTCCACCAGACCTATTTTTCCTACAGTAGGAACTAGCGACATCGTATCCTTCAACATTGAATACATTAAGATTTCCATCGTTTAGCCAAGTTTCGGTCATGCACATTATATCTATATTCTCAGTTTCCAGAAAAAGTTCGAGCATTAAATGTTTACTACTTATGCTTTGAACATTTTGGTGACAAATTGTTATTTGATTCTGTTCTGAGGACCTTGACTCTGAAAAAACTTTCCCTCTGAATTGATTTTCCTAGTTATCATGTGCGTATTATTGATGTCTGTTTCAACTGTGTTGTCATCAATTTTAATTTCTTGTGCAATGGTTTTTTCCCCCTTTTTTGGAGCTCTCGTGTCCGTTTTTTCGTTGATCAGTTCTTGAGTGTTGTCTTCATAATTAGTGTTGTCAATTGTATTTTCAATGTGATCAATCGCAACAGCATTGCATTCTGCGACATAATTCATCATTTTTTGTATGTCTTCAAATATAATTTTTACACCTTTGTTATTTAATACTCCAGTGTATTTGTTGAAAGAGCTTTCGTCGTAGTTTAGATTTGAATTTGCATCTAGGAGATATGCATATTCGTGAGTGATTATGTCCAAATATAATAAATTGTTGAAGTTTTCCACTCTCCAGTTGAACATTGATTTCCAATTTTTTCCGCAGTTAAACGTTGGTGTGCAAAGAATAATGTTTGTGTGTGAAACTTCCTGTAGAGCTTTTCTTGTATGGAATATTATACTGAAATAGTCATGTGTAGTTCTGAAGTCTTCTTCACCGACAAGTATTATACAGTAGTCTTCCATAGTAAAATCCTTGAGCTGAGCATCTAATCCGTTTAAGAGGTAGGTGATACCAACGTGAGGTTTAAGATAGTGGCATATCTCAAAGTTTGCCTCCCATGCGTCTTTTGCATTGCTCAATATCTCATTCTTCTTGTTTGTGCTTAAGATGCAGATCTTATGTTTTTTCTCTGGTTTTGTTGTTGTGCACTTGTCATTTTTATTTTCCGGTGGGTTTTCGGTGTCCGATGTGTTTTTTGTTTGGGTTTGTTTGTCAATGTTTGGTATGTTTTTAGCTCTGGTCTTCTCGGCAGATATTGATGCAGAACGTTGCGGTGATTCCCATTTTTCCAGCACAATTTTTTTCAGCTTTTTTATTTTCGGTGTTGTGATAGAACTCAAGTTATCGGCTATGCCAATCTTTTTTAACATGGTCAGTTGCTGTTCAAATTTTGTCACCACAGACTTTAACTGTATGTTCTCTAGGGTGATTTTATTAATTTCATCGTGCGCGCTTTCTAGTTGTGATTTGACATGGTCAAGTTGTGCTTTCAGGTTAATTGTATATGTGCTTTCGCCTGATATATTTGGTAAACTTTTAGTTGACTCATCCATTGTTGAGCAGAAGTCAGGGTCATCATCCTCAATGGTTATAGTGAGGTCCAATGAGTTATTTCTATGTTTTCTCAGTGTGACATATTCATCCATTATTGATAATTGTTAATTATATCTTCCAATATTCACAAAAAAAAAAAAAAATTTAAAACAACTATATTCTTACTTAGTTCTCCGTATTGCAATTTTTTACTTTGCAGATTCCGAGGCTCGAACCACAGCACTATCGTTCTCAAGATGAGCGTGTTACCACTGAGCCAAGCTTGTACTTACTAAGTCATGCGAAAAGGGTGATCTGATTCAGAGCGTTGTGTTGGTAAATGCAGCGAAGTGGGTAGGATTCGGCCGTTTGTTGATTGGATATTATGAACTTACACTGACCTTTTCAACTCAGCTTTTATACCTATTTTTCCTCAAATCATCTCTCCCTTCTTTGAAACGACTCAATAAAGCGATCTTCGGAATCCCGGCACGGTTTCAGTAGTTTTGTATTTAGTTTGTGTCTAAACATAATTTTGCTAACACTTCACATGAAATGTATTTTTTTTCACTGTATTTGGAGTGTCTCTTATAGATAACATTTCCACACTTGCTTTTCACCTTTAGCTCACTATTTATAATGTTATTTCACTAATTAAATTTTATTTGTATTTATTTAAACATAATATTTACAGAGCTCAGTACACTGTGCGACATCTTTTACAGAATGAGATAATATTAACATTTGTATGGATTTAGATAGAGAGAGAGTCCGCACCGTATAGCTAACAGTGGCGTGACGCCTCAATCCATAGGCCGCGCCATATATTTGCATAGGCTAAGTGTCCCCTGAATATTTATCAAGCGGCTACAAAAAACATCGTCGCTTACCACGAAGCGCTATTCCTATAATCATAAAATTTACATAAGCGCGGTTTTTCGCGGCTTACTATTGCGCGCGGCTCCGCTCGCAAGATCGAAGAAGTCTGTCGTTTCAGAGCAGATTTTCGAATTCCAGACGCGGATATTCGACAGATGTTTAAAAAAATATAAATTCTTATTTACAAATTAAACTATGTACCTCTTTTTTTCCTGAATATTAGTAAAAAATCTTTTTACGAAGCACCTGCTAAGTAACGGAATGGAGAAGGAGGGGGAGTCTCGGGTAAGCGTTACGGTCCTGTTACTTTGGGGGAGGGAGGTCAAAAATTTCTGAATTTTGTGATACGCAATTTGTGGACGGCTCCTAAGTAGATTATACGTGTAAAGGTAGATATGCCGTCGCAGTCGATAGCTGCAGTCAGCCTTTTACATTTTTTTGGAAATCTGCCCTTAACATCACTGTTTAGAGTGTATTTATATAAAGGTAGATGTGCCGTCGACTGTGCTCTATCAAACATCCACTCTAACACACCTCACTTTGTCTCACTACACACACGTGCTTGAAGTGTCGCTAATGGGTACACCCGAAGAAAAACATTGTAATGTTTTTAAATGACCGACAGTCGCACACAGATTTGTGGTGATATATTGATGGACTTGAATCGAAAAGTGGAATGTTGACGCCCCAAATGGAAGTCAAAGGTGACACTATTTTCAGCTAATACGTGTTGAATATGTCGATGCTCGTTCATAGGGCCGAGAATAGCCTAAATATCCTGCGCATAATAATGTCCATGTTCTTAAGACGTAGATAACTTGAACAGATGATCGGTGCAATCGGAAAGAGTTTGAGTCAAACCACCATGTAAGAGATTTTTTAAATATTTGTTAATTTGACTAAGCTGCAGTCTTATGATTCCGCGTTCTCCACCAATAAAAACAGAAATACGTTCATCCGAATTCGAAGTCATTTGATCAAGTTATTTATCAGGCATTATACATCGGAGTAAAGTTGAGGAGAGAGTTTCAGGAAGAATTTCCTCACAAAAGAAATTAACGATTGTTAAACCCTGAATAACACATATTATTTTATTCTAATCTTACCTTATCTTACCTTTTGTGGTTTTGGGTTTTATGTTACTTTTCAGAACACTGTCTATCTGTTATTTGTTATTTGTGTGATAAATAAATAAATGAGAATCATCCCGACACGCAAACTTTCGCATAGACTGCGTGAATGTGGACAATTTGTGACAAATTTTACAGTAAACAACAAAAACATTTTATTAACAGCTTATATGGTCAATATGTTGATTTTAAGTACACAGCTCTTAAGAGCTGCCCGTGAATAGAGCCCGTTGTTGAGCACGGGCGTAGGCATAGTCCGTTTTCTTTTCGGGCACAATCGTCAGAACCGTTACATTATTGTTGCAAAGTCGCCCGTAACGTATCCGAGTAGAGTGCACGCATGTAAAATCGAAAAATCATAATGTTTTTGTTCAAAGTAGCACAGAAACTACGACTTAATGAACGTTATAAGTTAAACTAGGTGTTCATTTCAAAATCTAGATAATTTTGGAGAAAAGGTTGAGCTGTCAACCGTACTCTACTTATTTATGTTATGAACGAATTTGCAACGATGATGTAAATTACCCGAAACCGGCGTGCGCGCGCGCAGCTACCAATGAACGTTAATT
Source organism: Yponomeuta evonymella (assembly GCA_963969515.1). Classification (NCBI taxonomy): domain Eukaryota; kingdom Metazoa; phylum Arthropoda; class Insecta; order Lepidoptera; family Yponomeutidae; genus Yponomeuta; species Yponomeuta evonymella. The sequence continues at coordinate 22,874,637 of OZ018344.1, forward strand.
AAGCGAAAGAGGTTTGTCACGATTCTGGCAAGTGGCAGGACCGGGTCCCTGCCTTACCTTTCGCGATTAGGGCGTAAGTTTATGTATGTATGTGTTGTGTGTGTGGTACCATGTAGTCAGGATTTTTTTTCTTTTATTAATACTGTTTTTTATCTTTTTAGGGTTCTGTACCTCAAAAGGAAAAACGGAACCCTTATAGAATCACTTTTTCGTCCGTCCGTACGTCCGTCTGTCTGTCAAGACCCTTTTTCTCAGGAAGGAGTAAAAGTATCAAGTTGAAATTAAAATCATATACTCAAGTCTACAGTCCCTTGAAGCTGTAATCAAACTTCTTAGTCAAACCTCTAACTTAATGTAAAAAAGTAACGACCGTTTATGCCTCATAAAACGTATATTTCAACACTCTCAAGGAAATCGAAGTTTATAGGGTACTTTCCGTTGACCTAGGACTTTGAAATTTGACAAATAATATCGTCGTATGCTACAAGTACAGTAAAAAAACCTTAAAACTACACATTTGTCATAAAATCATAAAAAAAATATCTTTGAAGTTCGGGAAAGGCTCGGAAAATACTGCCAGACTCGTTTCCGGAACTATTTATAATATGTAAGCACCTACAAAGTTGCACGGAATCCTCAGTGGGCGAGTCCAACTTGCACTTGTACGCTTTTTTTAAAGGCTGACATGCCGCTGAGCATACTGGAAAAGAAAAATTCGCGTAAGCTTATAAGCGCTTATATCGCTTATGTCTGTGTATTTCCGTTTGTTTTATCGACCGTGTAAAGGCTGCTATTAAGTGGAACTTAAAAAGCCAGAAACATGAATTTAAACACGACCTAAATCCTGATATCATCTCTTGATCAGCTTGTCATCGTTCTGGGGAGACCTGTCTCTACCAAATCTGTTCGAAACTTGGGCTCACCAAATCCTAGAGCCTTCTGCTAAAAGAGTTAGTTCTAAGAAAGGCCCTGTGGTGTGGGAAAGAGAGAGGTGTAGGGCGGTACAGGCTGTGTGAAACAGAGATAACAGACGCTGATTGCCTTCAACTGCCTAGGTGGTTCAGAAATGGCGGTGATTATGTTCTAAATCATATAGGATTAAGGCTGTCTTAGAGTACATCTCGGACGTTAAGATTTTAATTAGAAGTAAGTCATGACACGCACGTTTGAGGTAGGTTTTGGAACTTTCATGCAACAAGCCTATGTAGTACTAGCTGACTCGGCAAACGTTGTTTTGCCATATTAGTTAGCCTATGACCTATTCTCAGACCTACCAAGTATACACAACTACTTTAATAAAAGTCGGTGAAGACGTTTCGGAGGAGTTCGATAACAAACACTGTGACGCGCGATTTTATAAAAATCTTAGATTAATTCTAAAATGCACAATTCCGAAAGAGAAAAAGAATTTTTACCAAACATTAATTGGGGTGTTTAAGAAACTTTAGACATAGCCCTGTAATGCTTACATAAGTAAAAACACGGTGCAACACATGGCGTCCCTCAGAGAGAGCAAATAGATGAACCGTGCCCACCGCGGATTAATGATATTAAGCGCTGAAGTGAATCTAATATTTGGCATGTTGTGATGGGTTAGGTTATAGGTTTCCGTGTGTCGCCGGATTAAGAATAGCGTCACTCCATTTCCTTCTGTGGATGTCGTAGAAGGCGACTAAGGAAATCAATTACCAGGAGACGGGCAGCAGCGTCTTTCTGAGATTCCAACCGCATACTGCGATCGCCAACCCGCCTGCCGAGCGTGGTGGTTAAGGTAAAACCCCTCATAGTTAGGGAAACCACGAGGGAAGCCTATGTCCTGCAGTGGGCGTCAAATGTCTGATGGTGGTGGGTTAAATAACAAGGTAAGTTCCATAAAACTATATTACACACGTTGCCTAACTACCCAAACAAGTAAAGCTCTAAAAACTTGGTCAATCTTCACTCAAACTTCAGAGATAAGACATGTCGCAAGTTTCATAACTTTTTTTATGCTGATAACAGACAGCTACGTAGAGCCGAGAACAGTCATACGGAACGAGTAAATTTAGTACGTTCATAAATTGGTAGTAGCACTCGGTAACTGTGAAGGAAAACCTCGTGAGTAGTTCTGAAGGTCTCATGCGTTCATCCAGCCACTTGAAAATGCTGATTCACGGTGGGCACGTATGATGGCTAAGCTCATACTGTATCTCTCTCTCTCTCAGAGAGAAGGCCGTGAGGATAGAAGAGTTCGTATGCGTATCAATACACACCTGCGTGTGTCAATACATACTACCTGCAATACATATCGGCGCCCTTTGACTTCTTATGCCCACTCTGCGGTTGACGGTACACTTAACAGTGCCTTTATACTTTTATAATAGGGGTTAAAGTATGAAATTGCCGTTTTATTGCAATAGGTTCTTTGAATTGACATAGAATCTTCATGGTTTGAGGTTTTCGAATGAAACTTTTTTCAAATGGTTTCTATGATGTTCTTTTTTTAAAAAATGTGAAACATTTGAATATCGACTTTCAATTGTTTTTGTTATTCAATTTAGACAAGAAAGATGGATACTGCGAAAATTCGAGTGATTTTTTAATACGAGTTCCGACGCGGAACTAACGCCGCAGAAACAGCCCGAAATATCAATGCTGCGTTTGGAGAGGGGTCTACTAATGAACGCACCGTGCGATTTTGGTTTAAACGCTTTCGTGATGGAAATTTCGACTTAAAGAACGAGCCACGAGGAAGACCGCCCACACAGGTGAATAACGATGAATTAAGAGAGATAGTGGAAGCCGACCCTAGTCAAACTAACCAGGAATTAGCGGCATGGTTTAACGTTACCTTACCCACAATATTGACTCACTTGCGTCAAATCAATAAAATAAAAAATACGAAAAATGGGTGCCTCATAATCACTCCAATTTTCGCAGTATCCATCTTTCTTGTCTAAATTGAATAACAAAAACAATTGAAAGTCGATATTCAAATGTTTCACATTTTTTAAAAAAGAACGTCATAGAAACCCTTTGAAAAAAGTTTCATTCGAAAACCTCAAACCATGAAGATTCTATGTCAATTCAAAGAACCTATTGCAATGAAACGGCAATTTCATACTTTAACCCTAATACTTTTTTTCGCTTTTTGTGTACAACTCTTGTAAGACAAACTAAAATTACTCAACGCAATTTAGGATAGAATAGCCGCCTATCAAATGATTCTAAAATGTCCTTTTTCTAAATATACTGTGCTCCGACACAAGTTGTTATCACAATCCGTTCAGTTTGTTGGGAGAGGTTTTAGGGTTTCACGTGAACTACTCGCGTGCGACTTGCAAAACAGTGACGGAATTCTTTCATGGACGTTCAGTCAGTTGCCTAAGATCCCAGATCAGATCTCTAAGTTGGCTGGCTGGAGTAAACTCACAGCTTTGCTACGTATAATGGCCGACCTAAGAGACTAAGTGCGGAAATCTCAGGTCTAACAAACTAGTTATGCCTAAGATTTCCGCACTTAGTCTCTTAGGTCGGCCTTTATACGTAGCAAGGCTGCGAGATTACTCCAACCAGCCTATCTCTTTCCAGAAAGTAAAATGTAATTTTGTAAAATGCGGCCATTTGACCGTAGATTAATTAACACTAGATCTTTTCAGCCCTTAAGGCGGCTATAACGGCGGCTCGCTGACGCTCTAACATATTCTTAACCTTCTTGATAAAACTTAATTGTGCCTGACTTCGTTTGTTTACATCACAAACCCGAACGGTTAATGCTAAGGTTCGGGACCTCAGTATGAACCTTCAACCCACGAGCTAATCCCCAATCGGGCTGCGTCGATAAATTACCGAAAGAAAGCGGCGCGTGGGCCGCGGCGCGTGCGCACGCTTACGAAAACCTTTGTTGAGCGACTGCTTGCAGCGAGGACTTGGCGGTTTGTTGCTTAGGCTATCTATCAAATCACTGTTGGGCATAGGTCTGTTTTCTTAGATTAACGACTCGGTGTGATACTTCTATCATCATCATCATCATCATGGGTGCTACGCTTGTCATCGAAGCGAAGATCATTGCTCCAACGAGTCTGAGGACGTCGGTGACTTTTGTTCTCGGTCGGATCGCCTCGTTTCGAATTTGATCAATTCAATTCAATTCAATTCAATTCAAATATTTTTATTCATTGTAAAAACAGAATGTTTACTTAATGAACGTCAAAGTTGTTAGTTTCACAATTAATGGATTATGTGGAGAAGAAGCTAACAAAGAAACTCCACATTTATTCTTTTCAAAACACGTTTTAACTTAATTAACAGAGTTTTCAACTTAAAATATTAGTCATGAATGTGTTGAACACTAGTCACAATCGTCCTTTAAATAATATTAATCTACTGTTTAATGCCAAACATCTTTGTCTTCTAAATAATCCTTGATGTTATAGTAAGCCTTTTTGCACAGAATGTGCTTAACACATTTTTTAAATCGCGTTGGAGGTAACTCTAATATATCTTGAGGAATTTTGTTGTAGAACCTTATACAGTGCCCCATAAAGGATGTGTTAACTTTTGCAAGTCTAAATAGTGGAAATGACAATTTATGTTTCTTTCTAGTATTAACATTATGGTGGCCACCAACATTTTCGAAGTCTTTGATATTTCTTTCAGATTCGATTCATTCGATACTTCAATGTATCTCTCTGTTCTCATTCCACCAACACGAATTCATCCGGTCCTTTGCTAGTCTCGTTCAGTGGCTTACTTATTTCATAATGTCTTAAAACAACAATAATAACCGTATGTTGTTATTAAAAGGTCGCCGCCACTTCAAACAAATCTTCGGTACTACCAAATGGTTGTCATTGAATTCAAAGCATTAACTTTGTATTCTTGTAGTAATAATTAAAGTTTCTCTACTGCGGCAGTATCGTAACTGAACAACAGCTGAGGTACATGTTGCTGCTGTGAAAGTGCTTCCATGACTTCTGACAGTTTGATGATACCTAATTATTGTAAATATGGTCAGGAAACTTCTTTTTATCAACCAGACTTCAGCTCCATACCAACTTTGCAAGTGTATAATAATATAACACAATTTACAACTACTTTTCCAATAGCTGAATTTGTTCAAATTCAAAATTCAAAAAAGAAAATGCTCTCAGAAAAAAAACCTGTCTTATCAAACTGTAGTGCGGCAGATGCAGGCAGAAGCTGATAAATGAGTGTAACCATTGTATGTGTTTTTTTGTGCCACTTTTGTGATGTTCGTCTGGTTACCATATCGGGATTCCTAATTTGTGACGTGTGAATGTTATCTGTTTTTATATTGTCTCTTTGGATAAATAAGTACAATGGGTATATTCAATTGGCATTAGCCATGGGAAAGATAAAAAGTGCCCGAAACTGGCGTGCGTGCATGTAACGGCTAAAGAATGTTGAGGAAGCGAAAGTGATGCGTCAGGATCGTGGCAAGTGGCAGTCTCTGCCTACCCCTGCGGGATACAGGCGTGTGTTTATATATGTATGTATGGGTATATTTTCTCGTGCTTCTATCTATCAATACAAAGTGAAAAAAAATTGGCTGTTCCATATATTTTAGTGTCGCATTTTGTCAACTTTACAGGCTGACTTTGAATTTGTTCACCATATTTTAAGGGGACATTCTGACCGTGATTTAGAGACAACTATTGTTGTAGTAGGTTTGAAAATAATTTGGCGTCAAAAAAAAAAAATTTTAATCAAATTTTTAATCAATTTCTTCACTTAAGCATAAACAAACAATATCAGGTCGGCGCCGGCCAACTTAATCGTTTTTTTTAATTGTTTACGCATATCGGACGTGCATTTAACATAGTTAGAATACATTTTCCAACGTTGCTGTACTTCCTCCCCTACCAAGTGCTACCACTTCGAATTTGGACTCACAGTTTGGGGGCGGGGGTCGGAAAAAAACAAATATTTACAAATATGTTGTACCCTTATTGATAAATCGTCAATAATACTCATTTTCATAATGAAAGGAACATTTCCTCAAAATGCGGTGAACGAATTCAAAGTCACCCTTTAGCACCAAATATTTTTTTCGTGACTTTAATGTCGCCTTCATAATACTTTTCAATCATTTTTATTTACGAGCAGGTTTCGATACCTCGTTGCCTCGTTGTCCTAGAGGTATCACGTTTGATTAACATGCCTGAGGCCGTGGATTTGATCACTGGGGGAAGCCGCACGTTTGTGTAAATGTCCTCACTCTGGGTTATTTCAATGTTTGTGATGTGGTTGCCTGGTTACCGTAGCACGGGAATCCCAGCTCGGAACCAAGACCAGTGTATGTGTTGAGTTCAAGTTATTATTATCACTATATATATACGAATCGCTCATAGCCCCGGCTGCCTGAGTGATCTTAAACGATCACGAAGGTTAAGCAACACAGGGCGCGTTCAGTGCATGGATGGGTCGCCGTCTATGCCTAACGCTAGTGGCATTTTTCCGAGCGGTTCCGTGCTTCGCAAGGCACGTTAAGCTGTTGGTGCCGGCTGCCGTCGGTAGATGGCAGTCGTTAAGCCAAGTCAGAGTCCTTAGGGCGGCTTGACAACTTCTGACAGTAGACGAGCCACTAGTCTACAAGCCTCCACCAATCCGGACTTGGCCCCCGTGGTGGAGTATGGCCTATACCTTCCTCAAGGAAGAGACCCGTGCCCCTCGGTGGGGACATAATGGGTTGATGATGATGATATACGTACAGTGTTAGTATAGTTTTTCGCAAGTTCCCAGACTAAGCGGTGGAGGTCCGACAGATGAAATGAATGAGGGCATAAATAATGATCATGTCACCGAGAGCAGAGCGCAGCCTGCGCATGCGCACTGGGGCCATTAGAGCAGGACAGATGCGAGAGACGGCCGATGCGACGCTCTGTCAAATGACTACTTCCGGAGCTTTCTGGCTACACATGTAGTCATAGGTTGAGTTGTAGTAAATACAAAAACATCTTAAGATAATCATTAGTTCCCTGCCTCATTAAAATGAGCCCTTATTGTTGCAAAGCTAAATTACTTTTTGTCTATACAAAGAGTTGCGGCATCCCGCTTGCACCCGCTACGTGAGCCCGAGATAGATTTATTATTTGAATTCTTCGTGGTCTGTCGACCATGCTGGACCTAGCAATCAGTTGGACCATAGGGCTACTTAAAACATACAGACAGTCGTAAGTCACTATCCACTCAGCTCATGAACAGGATCCAGTGCTCTCCATCATTATAGATGAGGATAAAAAAGTATTTATTCAACAAATAGCCGCAAATTGAAAGGCGCAGGTGTAATTGACAATATTAAAAGTAGTGGCAGCACAGGCAGAATAAACTAGAGTTATCCATAGTCCTGCATCTACAACACCACAACTTGCTCAATCAAAGTAACTCCAGTCATCATATCTCAAGGAGTTAGGTTAGCTCGATTGTTAGAACAGTTGTATTCCCCAACTCTTGGGGAGAGTTCGTCTAGTTTGTTCTATTGTAATGTTGAGAATCCTCAGCCAAATCCAAAAGTTAAACGCACATGTCGTAAAGCCGACTAGGTACCTCGGCACGCGTCGATTGCGCCATTCTCTTGAACCGAAACAACAAAGGAAACCCACCTCTCCATCATTAGTTTAAAGCTTACATTAAGTTAACGACCTGCAAACCTACGTACGATTTACCCGCCCAGCGCTGTTGGTCTCCGGTTGGCCACAGGCGCTTCGCCCAGAAGGACCTCTAAGCGGTGGCACATGCATATTGTTGACACTGAGTGCAGCCTACACTAAAATTGGGCAACGCAGCTTAACCCGTTAAATAGTTTATTTATCACGCTCGCATGCAAGCATGTAACAGTTTAAAGTTATCAACTTTACTATTTGGTAGCCAGATGTGATTATGTTTTCTTTATTTCACCTGGTATAGTGTCTTACGACCAACATCTCGATGTACATTGCGTAGCAGATTAGTACAATTAGTGTTTGTACTTGTTAGTTAGGTAATATACATCGCATCATCAAAGTAAACTATGAATTATTCCAATCAAATTGCACCACATTCTGTAACATTACCGGACTGGACTTTATATTTCTGTATTTTTACCGCAGCAAAGATTTTCAAGCTAATAAAACCTTTGGTTTTTACGTGTGGAGCGCACTTGGTATTTGTGTCACTTGATTGTTAGCAAAGTCGAGGCTTACTTTGTTATATTGTGCTTGCCTTTATTTGTGGAAAGCTGCTCTTGACGCTAGATGTGAATAATTCAGGTATTATTGGAACTAGAAGAAGAAGAAAAAGAAAGACATTTATTATAGCAACAAGACACATCACAGAAACAAACTAAGCAGATAAGTAACATAATATGCACAACAACAGAAAGAAAACTAGGTAAATACACAACAGACAAATCAAATAAATAAAACAGGACCATAGATGTAGCCTGTGGTGTGTCTAAGTTACCACAAAAGGCAGCTGACGCAGCGTTGTGCTGAGGAAGTGATCCCTCAGCGCTGATTTTTCAGTAAGTGCCGACGGTAACTTGTAATTTTACTACGGAGTGAGTGCCGTCTTGCATTTAAAAAGAATTAAACTAAATTTAAAAAATATCGTCATAAAATACTTACATACATTATTAGTTTCAAATTAATATGTGTGAAGCGTGGTAGCCTAGTGGATAGAACATTGGACTCGGAAGCGACCGATCCAGGCTCGATTCCCAGTGCGGGCATGTACCTATGACTTTTTTCTTAGTTATGTACATTTGTGAAGTTATAGTAGCAATACCACTCGCTAGCTGTGAAGGAAAACATCGTGAGGAAACCTGAGTGTCTGAGCTATTAACATACCTCAGCGCTTGAAAACGCCAATCCGCGGTGGGTGATTAAGCCTATACTCTCTCCCCGAGAGAAGGCCTGTGCCCTGCAATGGGACGTATACAGGCTGCTTATGTTATGTTAGTGTGAAATATAGAGGAAGACCGTAATACTACTGCAGTACTGGAACGGAAAACTAACATGCAGTCGCTGCGACATGCGGGCGCGGGAAAGAATCATCGTCATGATGAAATGTGGTGTCTCGACGAAACACTTCGTGGTGTCCCTATCTGGCAGGCGGTTACTACCCGCGGCCTAGTCCGACCACCAGTAAGGTACTTCTTCCCATCCCATCCCATCAGTACGTCGGTCTGTGCTCTAAATGGTTGCTTACCTTTGAGTAAGTGGTAAGCACACATATTATCAGGCCATCGCGTATCGGTTGTAAACAAACCATCGTCGGTATCTAATGTGACTGACCGATAATAAGCATAATTTGTTTGTTTGGCTGTACATGCCGCAACCAAATATCTTTAACAATCAACATAATCTGAGAACCAATTCCTGCAGTTAAATTAACTAAAGGGATGGGTTAGGTACTACTTCTACTTGTCTGCAATTTTGGCATGCAATTCGGGAGGTCGTGGGTTCGAATCCTTGCATGTACCAATGAAATTTATTTTCCTAAGTTACGTAATTTGTGAAGTTACCACTCGCTAACCGTGAAGAAAAACATCGTGAGGAAAACTGACTGTGAAAACCTCAGCGCTTGAAATTGCCAATCCGCGGTGGGCACGCGTGGTGATTAAGCCCGTACTCTCTTTCGCTATGAGAAGACCTGTGCCCTTTATTCAAATTCAAATAACCGCGGGGCAAAACATGAGTAAAACTATAGAATCATGTCGAATTCAGTAAAACATTCGGCGGTTTACGGCCCTTGGGCACGAGCTTTTATTGGAAAATTGGTATTATATTTGAACCTGAAACCGGTCCGCATAATTTACTACACAGAAAGATTGCCAAAAATGCCCCTGGGGTAAGAGAGAGTCACCTTGGATGTAACTGACGATGATCGCGTGCGAAGTTGTTACTACCTACCTAATGATGAATCTGCGTCACGCATTCCCGAACCATGACTTTGAAAATGCATTTGCATATATCCAGCCATAATCGACTTTCTTTCGACAGGTACAAACAGAATAATCGCACTCCTCTCCTTTTGGACCAAACTGGTCGACAGTGTTTCACAGATGCAGCAAAGAATTGGCGCATTTGTGCGTGAGATAGTGGCTCAGTGAGGTAATTATAATGATGATGACGCGTGATGGTGCAGTGATGATGCACTTCCAGAATCACGTGTTAGGTGTAGCTCTCTGCGCTACCTCAACTCGGGCTCGTCATTATGCCCACCTTTGCACAATTACAAACTTGAACATGGAGTCGTGGTCAGTATGTCGGTGTATATACGGGTATACGGTGATCTGCTCACAGGTCGTCGACTCGCTATATCTACCGATCGATAAGGCTGAGGTTTGCTTGCACCAGTTCTTTTTAGGTCGAACGCGTCGGCTTATCGGAAGCCAATACAGGAGGACTTTCTTACCTAATAGCTGTGCTAATGGGAAAGGAATAATGGGAGGCTTTCTTTTTGGACTAGGGAATAATTCAAAAAAATAAAAAGAAAATCTCTCATTGAAAGGAGAGAATCGCTGAACTCTATACAGTTTTCTTAAACTGCTTGCAAAACCTTTCAGAACGAACGGCAGAAATAAGAGCGGAAAGCCATGACATCTGTCATTCCAAATATTTTTATCTGTTATTTTTATTGGAAGATTGGGAGTAAGTAGGTATACTTATTTTTCTAAATACATATTTGTTTTCTATTCTACATCGCCTTGTCTCACTATACCATGGCCGAAGTTGAGAAGGAAATCTACGGCGCGCTAACCGTGTACCGCGCGCGCGGCGACTACTTGCGCCGCCTCGAGCAGTACGAGAAGGCGCGGGCGGCTTACGATCAGGGAACCAAGTTCCACCCAAACGACGTGCGGCTGCTGGTAGGCCGCAGCCAGACCTGCTCGCTAGCGGTACAGCCATGCCAGGCCTTCGCTGATGCCGACCTGGCGCTCCAGATCGAGCCCACCAACATGACCGCGCGGAACATGCAAGCCCGTGCCCTTTATACCATGACTGAGTTCGAGCGCTCCCTTGTCATGAACTATCGTGGATACAGGCTGCGAAAGCAACCAAAGTATTTTGCTGAAGGCATCAGCCAGGGCCTTCAAACCCTCCAAGACTGCGTCGGCGTTAACGCCGGCCACGTCATGCAAGAGTTCCTGCCGATCATCAGACAAGAGGAGGCCCAGAATACCTACCTGGAAGAGAGCACGCATCAAAGGCCGCAGCACATATCCAGGATACCGTACCCGCAGCAGAAACCAAAACTGTCCCAGATGGAGGCGTACCAACAGGAAAAGCGCTATAGAGTGTTAGCGATGAAATATCTCGGACCAATGGCCGATGATAAGTTTTTCTTACAAGCACTAATGGAGGACTCGCGGCTATATTCAGCAAACGCCGCCGGCAATCGACAACTGAAGACATTAGTAAGCACAGCTCTCCAAAATCTAATTGACCGCCAAGAGATGCTCAGAGCGCAACAACCGTATTACACTATCAAGTTAGCTGAAAAAACTGATTCGTCTTACCAAAACCAGTTCAAACGCCAGACACTGGTGAAGGAACGTAGAGCTAGCAAAGTCACTGTAAACCGATTACTAAAAGATCTGGAAGCTTGCAAGACACAACAGAACTTAAAAGAGTTGGTCCATTTGGCCGAGCGACTGCAAACCTTCCTCGACACAAAAACACCGCAGGCTTTGCCTAATAAGAACATGTACTTGGACAAATTATACAGAATTGTAGGGGATGGGTACTTGTCACAGTACCGCCTCTCTTTTCACCACACCGAGCAAGGTAACCGACATCGCGTGGCCTTCCTCATGGGCCTTCCAACCGGTAGACCCGGTTCCCATGACTCAGTCATCGCGAGGTGTCCATACAAGTTTCAAAATATGAAAGAAGCTATCGAGAAATACATGAACCTACTCGAGATGTGTGAGAACTCAACGCAGCGGTGCTGGATATACTACATGCTGGCTAAGCTCCTGTTGCAGGACAAGAACTTTGCGCTGGCGAAATTCTACGGCAAACGGTGTCAGAAGGAAGCTCAGGAGTGCGACCTGCCGTCCTGGTGGCTAAACGCCACCTTAGTTCTAATCAGCGGCGAGATGCAGCAAGGGAACTGCAACGAGGTGCGCGCGCTGACGGAGGCAATGCGGCCCTGGCTGAGCCGGGCTCCAGCCGCGATCCGTGCCTTCATTAGGAAGTGCGAAGAGATGTCTGGAGACATGCTGAAGGTGGATGAGCGCAGAGTGATTGCACAGCGAGAACGGGCTATCCTGGGTGTTATGCCAGAGCCGGAGAGCGTGGACCTGGGGGTACTGTTCAAACACATGGCGGTGCTGCCGCCGGGACGACGCTTCTCGGTGCTGCCGCGGCCGGCGGAGGGGGGGCCGAAGCGCTCAGAGCGGCGCCGGTATCGGCAGCCTGGTCTCACCGTGGTGCCGGGCCCTGTACCCACATTACCTGAACCACCGCCCACTCTGGTGCCTGGGCGGCAGCCGTTCCAGCCTATGTAAGCTAGCTCGAATACCTAAGCAAGTTTCATTTTCCGGTCTGTAACGCAAGTGCAGTAGAAAAATTTTCGAGGTCATTTGATAGTTGATTTTGTTTTTGGCTGTATCTTATTACTTGTATTTCTGAAAAAGGTTTTTCTTTTAGGTCTCATTGTTGTAAGATTTATTTTATTAAATTATGTTTATTTCTAAGTTTTGTAATTAATTAACGTTTATTAAACACTTGTCTCAAGAATGTTATTTCATGTTGTTTTACGATGTAGCTGCATTTTTTATCTATGTTAGAATGTTGAGAAAGTACAGTTTACTTCTTTCCATCATATTGTCGATTCATTTATATTGTTATTAGTTGAATTAAATATTATCTTTTTGAGGTATATATATCCATCTTATTAGGCCTCGTCCACAATCCAAGTTTATATGTACTTATGTACATAAAATCGTGCCTCTTTACTTGGATTAGAGCCAAGGGCACCATAAGCAACTTTGAAGAAGCAAACATTGATCTCCTTATCTCCGGGTAGTTACCTACCTACCTACTTTTGCTCAATTCCTGATAGCAACTGTTTGATCATGTTCCGATAGTGCTGATGTTGACAGAGGGTCCCTTTACGACCATTTTAGATATTAATATTTAATATCTGGCCTTGGTGAAAAGCTCTGGTTATTTATCAAGCAATTTTTATGAAGGAGATCCACCCAAAAATCTGTCTGAATGCTTGCAACAGAAGAACGCGACAGGATCTTGTATCAAGTCTTAATTAGTAGCTCCTTATATTACAAACGCAATGTCACTTTGTGGTCCTAGATGAGCCCTTCCATCACTTCCTACTGTATTAGTCAATAAATTACTTTACCTACTGTTGTTCCATGCTTATGACAACCTTGTTCTTACAGAGACATAAGAACTTATTTCATTTAGATAATTTTCAAAGAAGCATAGAGTGCTTTAACAATTTAATTTTTCATTTCTATTATTGTAATCTTAATAGTTTTATTATTTACTTTTTAATTTATGATTATTTTAATTGTAACTTAATCAGTGAATTTCAATTAGCTTGACATTTATATTGTTAATGACAAACTGCGCAACAATTGGGTAGGACGTTCTTGAAACATTACATTGTATTACATAAACTCCCGCATGTATCCCAGGTAGGGGTAGGAAGAAGCCAGGGTTGACCATGTATCCCAGGTAGGGGTAGGAACAGGCCAGGGTTGACCATGTATCCCAGGTAGGGGCAAGAAGAGGCCAGGGTTGACCATGTATCCCAGGTAGGGGTAGGAAGAGGCCAGAGTTGACCATGTATCCCAGGTAGGGGTCGGAAGAGGCCAGGGTTGACCATGTATCCCAGGTAGGGGTCGGAAGAGGCCAGGGTTGACCATGTATCCCAGGTAGGGGTCGGAAGAGGCCAGGGTTGACCATGTATCCCAGGTAGGGGTCGGAAGAGGCCAGGGTTGACCATGTATCCCAGGTAGCGGCAGGAAGAGGCCAGGGTTGACCATGTATTCCAGGTAGGGGTAGGAAGAGGCCAGGGTTGACCATGTATCCCAGGTAGGGGTAGGAAGAGGCCAGGGTTGACCATGTATTCCAGGTAGGGGTAGGAAGAGGCCAGGGTTGACCATGTATCCCAGGTAGGGGTAGGAAGAGGCCAGGGTTGACCATGTATTCCAGGTAGGGGTAGGAAGAGGCCAGGGTTGACCATGTATCCCAGGTATCGGCAGAAAGAGGCCAGGGTTGACCATGTATTCCAGGTAGGGGTAGGAAGAGGCCAGGGTTGACCATGTATCCCAGGTAGGGGTAGGAAGAGGCCAGGGTTGACCATGTATCCCAGGTAGGGGTAGGAAGAGGCCAGAGTTGACCATGTATCCCAGGTAGGGGTCGGAAGAGGCCAGGGTTGACCACGTATCCCAGGTAGGGGTCGGAAGAGGCCAGGGTTGACCATGTATTCCAGGTAGGGGTAGGAAGAGGCCAGGGTTGACCATGTATCCCAGGTAGGGGTAGGAAGAGGCCAAGGTTGACCATAATCCTGCCAAACCTCGTTCGTTTCATCAACATTCAATAATCGCCGCATGCAGAGAAATTTACTAAGTCTCTGTGTCTGTACGCAAAACTGAACTTGCAGAGAAATTTAGTAAGTCTCTGTGTCTGTACGCAAAACCGAACTTGAACACCTCAGAGCTGTTCTTTTACAATACTTACTTGGAGCAACGCGAGTTCGCGACGCAGGGCGACCTTCGGCTTATAGGCCAATAAACACGGCTCTTGGGTTGCTTGTAAGTGAGTACCTTTATCTGGGATTTTTAGTGTTTGCTAAGCCAAGCAAATATACGTCCTACGTTCCCAGGTAGGCATGGCTCAAGGCTATGTATTTGTTAACAAATACACCATTTGCTAGGATCTCGAATAATATCTGTGTATATTTAATTCGGTAGACAGAAAAGATGATTTATGAAAATATCTCTGTAATCGAGAGAAAAATCAAAACCTAAAGGAATAGGGTCCATGCAAGTAACTTGTTTTTTCTTAAACGTTTTTTCTTGTTTTTGTATGAGTAGGAACAACAAATTCTAAAGAAAACAACAATAATGATTTTCGTTCATAAGCTAGGTACTACATAAGATAAGAAACTTTAAGTATTATAGGTACTAGTGGAGTTCAAAGAAAAATTGCATTTATAAAACTAGTAAGCAATAGGGACTCGTTAAGAGAATTCTATAAAGAAACTAACAAAAGTTGCTAGTTGATATAAGAGGTATTACCACAATCTGCCGATTACGCTTCACTATAGACCACAGACCATTTCTCAGAGAGAGTATGAGCGGATTACCCACCCGAGCTCATCGCAGATGGGTTATTTCAAGCATCCTCAGATGCTCAGGTTTCCTCATAATGTTTACCTTCACAGTTAGCTACTAGAAATTTACAAATTTTGGTACTGCAGCAATGTGTATTTGCACAAAAGTAGTAATCAAAGTACTTTATGATGAACATTCAGAAAAAAAATCGAAAGGCCAAAATGTTAATTACGAAATAAAAGCCTATCGAGTCGACGTGGGACGCTTTGTGGCACTTCTACTATACCCTAGGAGCGACATACAAACTCGCCTTAAAGCCATCAGATATAAGAACCATCGATACAGTTCGAAGAATTAAGGCGGTACGTATACAGAATCGAGACTACCCACAGTAGTTCTTAACTCATACACGTAAGTGTTAGTTCGGAACGAAAAGTTAATCGCCAAGAGTCGCTGACAGTACAATGTAGCCAGGTTTTTTGTCGCGTGGGCCGCGTGCGTCCTACGTGCTACACATAAAACGGCACATTATGTACGCGGAAGCTGCTCAATTATACGTAAACGGCAAAAATAATGCGAGCGGCGAGTGATCTGCCACCCATCGTAACGCACTTCTGCCAGAGAGGGCCGCGTTTCATAAAACTTCTATTAACAGTTTTATTGCACACGAAACGTTGACTAGGACGTTACATAAGAAATAACGTGTACACAGATTTCAAGATTTCGAGAAGAGATTTCTTCCAGCAAACCTTAGAGAGTCTGAGAAGCAGTAAAAATTTATGCAGAGTAGCAGTACAAAATAAACAACAATAAATAAATAGTAAATAATACATACATAAATATACAGCCGTGGAGTCGTAGAAGGCGACTAAGGAAATAAATTACCAGGAGATGGGCAGCAGCGTCTTCCTGAAATTCCAACCGCATACTGCGATCGCCAACCCGCCTGGCAAGCGTGGCGATTATGGCAAAACCCTTCATGGTTAGAAAATCATGAGGGAGGCCTATGTCCTGCAGTGGACGTCAAATGGCTGATGATGATGATGATGATGATGAAATATATATCCAAGTAATGACAATTCAATTAACATAGCGCAGCCGAGTCGTCCTACGCTAATCTGTGGCTAATCGTTTACGCAGTGTACGTCGGATGGTCATAGTAAATCCTGGATTGTAGATCTATGAACTCCGAAGTATCGAGATAGCAACATAAAATTGTCAAGAATTTCTCTCTCCTTTGTAAGAGGAGTGACTGACAAAATTGGGAGTATTATGAAACGCGCTTCAATCAAAACCATCTACAAGCCGCCAAGAAATATACACCAAGTCAAGCACAGGATTCCCTTACAAGAGGCAGGAGTATACAAGCTTGACTGTGAATGTGGTTCCGCGTACATTGGTCAAACTAAGGGTAGAAACATAAGCGCTCTGGCAGATCTGCAGTCAGTGACTATACACTCAGCGGCACCAACCATTGCCAAAGTTCAAGTTCTAGCCCGAGAGGACCGTTTCTTTCCTAGAATGATACGCGAGGCAATAGAGATCCGCCGACATCCAAATTACATTAAAGATCGTAGTTGGAACATAGCTACAGCATGGGAACCAGTGCTTAAGTGCATGAGACCCCCTTGCTAGAAGTGTGACTGTAGATTTAATTTCAATTTCAATAACTAATAATCAATATTTTTGCCAAATTTTAAATAATTTTTTTGCAAAAGTACCGAAACGTCCAAAAGTTTGTAAAATGAAAAAATAAACGAGTAAATACCTATCCGTGCAAAATCAGTTTTTACTAAGAATTTTATTTTTATGTTAAGCTATTCTTGTTAACAGAAAGTGCTAGAGTGCAATTTATATTTAAAAGTGATGTGTAAAATCTGAGGTAAGACTATTGTAAACACATTGTAAACGAGACTGCTCCCACAGTCAGACCAAGCGATTGGTTTTGTGGGGCCTTATTATCAAAAATCTAACATTGTCTTTTATATTAATAACTACACACGTACTCACAATAACAATTGTTTGGTGATTAACAAACAATAATAACCCTCCAAGTTTCACTGAGAGCGATGTCTTACAGACAACCTTTGCATAGAATGAATTGCAAGAAGTAGGTGCACAAATAATTTGCAACAAAATAATCTGGCCGACCAAAAGTCCAAAACGCAAAATTTTATTTGGCAAATCACTAAAAAGTTACACTACCAGGTAACTTTTTTTTTAAAAATCACATTTTTTGATTTTGTAAATTATTTTTTATACAGTCACAAACGATATTAATAACCAACTAAGCACTTACTTAATCCTATAATGTGTCAACAACTTAATGGTTTTTTAATATTATTATTTTTATAATTATACCAATAACTATTTACATTTACATTTACAAACTATATCATTAAAAATAACTAAATATAGAAAACTGCGCCCAGATCGCCGCCTCTGTATACCAGGTAACTGCTAGGTATCCAAGACACACTACCAGCCCGGCTAGGTATCTAAGACCGACCCAATCTAACGGCCCTCATTCTTCCACCGCCCCCCCCCCCCCCCCCAAGAGGCACGCCACTTCTTTCTGTCCTCGACCATCCTCAGCAATCTGCTTTCGACTGTCGGTCCAGCGAGCCGACTACGAGGGAAGGGGTTAGGTACCTTAAAAACATATCTCTGCAGTGGTTTTAACACCGTTTTAAACACAATCCAGATAGTTCTTAAGTGTAAAACACGTCTCTCGTCGAATTACGGGAAAAGCACGACCCGACTGACTGGTTGTGGTCGACCATTTCACCCTGACCCACCATTGGGAGGGTAAGAGACTGTATCCCAATAACTTAGGGATGAGTTTAGCTCGGGGTCTGGTGTAGGGTGTGGCTGGTCGGACCACATAGCCCGTGCTTGATTTTAACACGTGTGGAAAGGTGAAAGAATGTGGCTTTTACGTATGAAATATTATCGGGCTTTGTCGATGTGATAATATAATGTAACAATACAAGATTAATAGAGTATGGTTATGGACCAAAGGAAATAAGTCTTATCGAATAAACAAAGACTAAAAAGTAGTGCGACTTTAAACAGGTTTTTTGGATAATTATATAACTTCTAAACAATACAATCACTGGCCCTGGTCCCAAACTAGGATACTCAGTGCTATGGTAACGTTTCAAGGACATTATTAACATGGAAATACACATAATGTTATAGAGGCCGAGAATCTAATAAGTTATTATAGTCAATTTTTTTATCTACTACTGAGTTTTCCTATGTCTTTTGTAGAATTTATATAAGGTCACTCCAATATAATTGTAGGGTCATTGAATTATTTTTCTTTACGACATAAGCAATTGAAATTTTAATTTTTGTAAGTTCAATTCATTGTTACATGACAACACTCCGTTAAAGCACTCCGTTACCTAATAAAGATAATAAACATGTTAGGAAGTAGTTTCATAATAGTTTTTTTTGCACTACCTCGAAAATATGTGTTTTGGACATATTATGTGCACACATCCGTCGACCCCATCGAATTTTAAGTCAAGTTTTCCATTGTTATCCAACTTACCAAGTTTTGTTTTGTTATCCAACTTTTCTTTTATTCCAGGTAAGCAGCCGCCTTTACAGTTGATGTTCCAGAATATGAGAATATTTATCAAAGGCAGGTAGGTAGGTGATTACTATATTAAAATAGCCTTACCAGGGGCCTGTTACAGAGAACTACAATTATTGATCTACTATGACAATTCAATGTGCATTGCAAAGTCGGTCAACCCAAAGATCGAGTTGTCATAATAAACAATGAATTAAATGAAACGCGGACCAAATGTATCGCGTTTGGCGGGATGTTCGGTTTGACAGTGCAATCAAAATTGGGAAGGAACCATTTGGAAGCTATGATTATAATTATGGAGTAACGATACTCGGTCGTAAAATACTGTGTTAAAATGTTCCAGCACCGGGCTAAAAGCATATAGCGCTACTCTGTCACTAACATCTGCAAGGTTTTCATAGAAACATCTCATTTACGTGCCAATTCTCAAAGATTTTTGTTTCTTTATTGAAAACCCACAGGATGATTCTTGCGAATACGAATACTTAATGAATACGAGGCTCAAAGCCTTAACACCTACGTTTAATTCTATTTGTTTACGAGCCGTAACGCAGTAGGCGGCGCGTTACGAAACGTTCATTAAAAAATAACTTAGCTGCGTCCCACGTCCTTGCTTAAGAAAGTCTGTGGTAGACCTACTTACGGCTGTAGCTTTATAGAAATCTTAAAAGGAATATCCGTGTCCCATTAGAAGCAGTTTTCAGAGTTCCGTACCCTTATAGCATCACTTTGTTGTCCGTCCGTCCGTCTGTCTGTCAAGACCATTTCTCGGGAACGCGTGGTGGTATCAAGTTTTAATTGTTTAAACTACATACTCAAGTCTAGTGAAAAAAAAGATATGGTTCAAAAATACGTATATTTCGACCTTCAAGGAAATCAAAATTTATAGGGTACATTCCGTTGACCCAGAACTATGACATTTGGCAAGTAATATCGTCTTATACTATAAATATAAGGTAAAATCTGGAAACAATACATTTGTAATTAAATCGTAAAAAAGTAGTCTTTTGGCTGGTTTACATTTGCTAAATTTCCGTGCTATTTAAGCATTGATTTTTAAGCATGCTAAATAAAAGAGTGCTAAAAAAAGACGCCGATTTACATTTGCTATTCTTTTTTCATCATAAAAGATAGAAAATGCGAAGAAAGCACTCGCATTGCAAGACGAAAATATGGAATCTCTAATAATTTTGCAAGCTGTTGAAATAATATCACAGTTATTGGCTGAACGCCTGAAAAACAGGATATTAACAGATTAAAGTTTTTTCAATTTCTGCATACGCATTGTCTCCTAGAATTTTGTTTTTGTAGCTTTCACTGTAGGAATCCCACAGGCACTCATGTTTTTCATATTCGTTTATTAGTTTAATTGTTAAATCGCGTGTCCATTTTACTTGCGACGCCATTTTTGTTGCTTTTTTTTTAAAGCACAGATCATGGATAAAAAATCTGACCATCAGTCAGATTTTTTTGCCTGCTAAAAAGGAAAGCGTATTTACATTTGCTGAATGCATGCTTTTTTAGTATGGTCTAAAAAAGCGTGCTAAAAAAGTATAAAAAAACTAGGGGGTGAACCCCCTGCGCGCTTACGCGCGCCAACCCCCAGCCGCTCCGAGCTTCGCTCTCCGCGGCGCTCGGCCTAGGGCCTCGCTAGACACTTGACGTTGGGATTGTTTGAGTGGGAACATGTATGGTCTCGGCCTTCGGCCTCGGCCTGGACGGAGCTCGGCCTTCGGCCTCGCCGCGGCGGGGTTCCTCGTGCCCGCTTCGCGGAGCTCGGCCTCCGGCCTCGCAAGTTTGTCCCATCTGGCTTTTGCGTTGTTGCTTGTTCGCCGAAAATGTATAGTCTCGGCCTTCGGCCTCGGCCTGAACGGAGCTCGGCCTTCGGCCTCGCCGCGGCGGTGTTCCTGCGGCCCGCTTCGCGGAGCTCGGCCTTCGGCCTCGCAAGTTTGTCCCATCTGGCTTTTGCGTTGTTGCTTATTCGCCGAAAATGTATAGTCTCGGCCTTCGGCCTCGGCCTAAACGGAGCTCGGCCTTCGGCCTCGCCGCGGCGAGGTTTCTTATCCCGGCTTTGGCCTCGAAAAATGGTTTTTTTGAAAAATTGTTAATTTTTGTTTAAAATTTTGTACTAAAAGTCGATTTTCAGTACAAATCCTCCATACAAAATTTTCTCATTTTCAATTGTCGATATCTCGGCCGCCATCTTGAAAATCCAAAATGTCCGATTTTTCTCATATACCTGGGTCCTTTGACGACCCGATGCCGTTTAGGGCACGTCTCCAGCATGTGCCCAGTTGGCTGCCGACTTTTTTGCGCAGAGGTCGATTTTTTGGGCGGCCATATTTTCGCCCCTATTTTGAATTTCGAACGTTCAAATTTTTTTTTCAAAATTAGATCACGAATCAAACGCCCGTTTCAAATTTCATCCAAATCGGCCAGTAAACAAAAAAGTTAGCCCATTTGTATGAGAGAAGGCGTTCGAAATTCAAAAATCGGCTTCATAGGATGGCTGTATATCATACATTTCCTACAACTTTCTCATACAAAATTTTCACGTAGCTCTTACCGTTTCCGAGGAAACCTATAGATGATCTGTCAGTCAGTCAGTCAGTCAGTCAGTCAGTGAGTATACCGGATTGCAGCTATATATATTAGTAATAGCAAATGTAAACCAGCCATTTGAAGTTCGATAAAAGCATGGAGGAAACTGCGAGACTCGATTCCTGAACTATTTATAATATGCAAGTATCTACCTACGAATTTGTACCGAACCCTCTCGCGCTTGGCCTTTATTTCATAATTCGATTGTTTCTGGGGTACAAAATTACTGTTGATTACTTAAATAAAAGTGTCGAGCAAAAACCTTAAAAAGTTGTAAAGTAAACACTTAAATACGAATTGTACACCAAAACACGAAATATTAACTTCATTATCACGGAGGACCATCTCTAAAAAACAAAATACCTCAGTCCTCATTGAGATATGAAAAATATCAAGTTTTCTGATTCCTATCTCGATACCGCGCGTCCATTTCGGAAGATATCATCGCTCTGTCCAAATATGACCAGCGTGAAGATATTTTATGATAAAAAAACGGCCATGTGCGTATCGTACTCGCGCACCGAGGGTTACGAGCATAATCTAATATATAAAAATCTCGTGTCACAGTGTTTGTTATCGGACTCCTCGGAAACGGCTTCACCGATTTTTGTGAAATTTGTATATTTGTTATACGTCCCACTGTAGGGCACATGCCTTCTCTCAGGGAGAGAGTATGGGCTTAATCAGCACGCGTGCCTACCGCGGATTGGCGATTTCAAGCGCTGAGGTACATAAATAGCTCAGACACTCAGGTTTCCTCACGATGTTTTCCTTCACAGTTAGCGAGTGGTATTGCTACTATAACATCACAAATGTACATAACTTAGAAAACAAAGTCATAGGTACATGCCCGCACTAGGAATCGAACCTGGGTCTTCCGCTTCCGAGTCCAATGTTCTACCCACCAGGCTACCACCGCATGTCTAAGTAGGTCGTAGGCTAATTATTATGGCAAGAAAACTTTTGCCAAGTCAGCTAGTATCATCATATTTAGCGCCCTTTTCCACTCGCACTTGGCTGGTTTTTGTTTTAATGTTGACTCACCTATTATATAAGAAAAATATTCGTAATGAAAATTCACCAATATGTTGAGAGGACACAAATCGAGCTTCAATCGTGCTTTATAGGTCAGATAGATAGATGTTGTAGGCGTAGTAACAGAGCTTCGTTTGGCACCCTTCACGCACGGAACCCTAAAAATAAGAACCAACCTGTATCCTTTTATAGAGTATGCATAACTGTCATGGTTCCCTTTCGTTCAGCTGATCTGTACCCGGCATTAGATAAGCATGTAGGTGTAATAGAAACGACGAAATTATATTGTAATAAAGAACGGAATAACGACACCGAACCACTTGGTCGAAAGGGCACATCATAAAATTAATTCCGTACAAGTCGTTTTGTAAAAAGAACGATCAGAAACAACATCGTTAGATAACAACGTAATCCTCGAATGGGGGGGGGGGTGCACTAAAAGCCTTTAAAAGCAGTGTCAAGTTCCGAATGCGTTTAGAAGACATAAAGGGACCGCTTTGATACAGTTTCTTCTCTCCCGCGCAGCTTGTTATCCGTTATAGTACTGCTACGCTTCATAATACAACTTTTTTCCTCTGTGATACTACCTAATAATAATTTTCCTACTATTGTAAATGCGAAAGTATCGATAGATGGATGTTTGGCACTTAATCGCGCCAGAACGGCTGAATTAATCTGAATGAAATTCAGTACAGAGAAAAATTTTAGGGTCGGCAGCACTCCATGTCGGCGGACTTGATTTTTCGTCCTAAGAGTCCAGGTCATGAAATTATTGTCTTACTAGCTGTTGCCCGCGTCTTCGTTCGCGTGGTAATTTTGATTTGTATTTTTCCTAGATAAAAAATAGCCTATGCGCTAATCCAAATTATAATCTATGTCTGTGCAAAATTTCATCCGGTTCCGTTCAGCCGTTTTGCGTGAAAGAGTAACAAACATCCATCCATACATAAAAAAATTCGCGTTTATAATATTAGTAAGAATATAATATAGTTTGCTTAATTTTTGTAAAAAATATGTATGTTTAATTCTTTGTTTCTTGACCGCTCTCCGTTAATATAATAAAGGTAATAAAATTATTGGAGGAGACGGGCAGCAGCGTCTTCCTGAGATTCCAACCGCATACTGCGATCGCCAACCCGCCTGGCAAGCGTGGCGATTATGGAAAAACCCCCCATGGTTATGGAAACCACGAAGGAGGCCTATGCCCTGCAGTGGACGTGAAATGGGTGATAATGAATACAATTATTATAGAGTAATTTTATGATAGGTTTTTTTACTGCTTCAAAAATGTGTGCTTTGAACTTATGTGCGTTAGTCCACCGACCATAGAATGTTGGTCTGGTTGGCTACTTTTTATCCCGGAAAAACACACATAAAATTTCAACAAACAGATAGAAAACAATAAGCAGGCGCGGTGTAACAAAAATATAGTGACATACAATATTGTAAAATGTAACATACAATATAGTAAAATGTGGATAACGGAAAAAACTTTGGCCTTTGCATCTACTTAACGAGATGATTTTTAAACCGTCCAGTGACGTCACCAGTCACACTAGATGGGTCAGACGCTGCAGTGCCTGGGACATAGTTTTTTTAGATGGAGTAGGCTTGCCAAGCACCTATACCGGCCTGACAGCTGAGTCGGCCTAGCCCACAGGAAAGACAAGTCAATAACTGCGGAGCCAACCAAGCCGCAGGTTTCCTCACGATGTTTTTCTTCACAGTTAGCGTGTGGTATTGCTACCACAAATTCGCAGATGTACGTAACTTTGAAAATAAACAAAGTCATAGGTACATGCCCGTATTGGGAATCGAACCTGGGTCTCCCGCTTCCGAGTCCATTGTTCTAGCCACTGGGCTGCCACCGCTGTTATAAAGAAACGGCTAACGGAGCTGGATGTACGATCGGTGTTATATCGTAATGGCGAAGTAAGGTGGATTTCTGTTTGTTATTTGTTGTTGTTTTGTCCCTATTCCTAAATGTTTTAGTGACAAGTCCGAAGCTCGGCCGGTCAGGCTCGTCCTTCGACGGGAGATAAATTTTAAAAGCCCCGAGATATCCTAGGGTGACAAGGCCTAAACATTACTCTGAGGGAATGTTCTTTTCTAATAGTACAACTTTGGCCTTTTCTTATAAGGGTGTACAGTACATGCATAAAAATATTATTTTACGATATAGCTTAAATAATGATAAATGCTTCATGCATTATAAGGAAAAAAAAATTAAATAAAAACATTACTTGAGAGTAAAAGGTACGTTGGTAAAGTCATACCACAGATTAGTTTTTTTTTTCTTCACCAGTGGTATGTAAATACCTCAGACAGTAGGGTTTCCTCACTATGTTTTTTCTTCATGACGTTTTCTGCCTACTACAACTTCACAAATTTACGTAACTTAGAAAACAAAGTCATTGGTACATGCCAGGATTCGAACTCACGACCTCCCAAATAAGAAGCCGGCGTTCTACCGCTCGGCTACCAGCGCTCAGTTTATTTATAAAATCTATGGTAAAATAATATTTGACTCTTGCAATAGAATGTATAATCTACGAATACAATTCAGAAATAAATCTTATTTTTCTTAGTGTGTCGATAAATGTTGAAAAGGCAATAAATAAGATATATTATGGTATATACCACGTTAAATCTCTTTTTTCATGTTTTTTTTCTTTCTGAAGAACTCCGTACATTTAGTACAATACAAATCTTCAAGGAGTTGTCTATTAATATCTTCTTTTTAGAAGTGAAACATAACCGACAAATATTTAGACTCAAAATTCTATTTTTGCTTACAAAATCAAACATTGCATAACAGCATCACCTAAGTAACTCTATAAAATACCTTATCTCGAGCTGTCCGTCTTTTTACCCGATCCTCGCCGATGGTCACCCTACCGCCATAAAGGCAGTCCGGCCCATCCACGTGCTTTACAGCCTCCCTCCGCGGTCTTTGATTCCACAGAGCCTAGGCCCTGTTTCATAGAACTACGATTCGCGGCTTACTATGACAATTCGACGTACATTGCAAAGTCGATCAACCAACCCGGCTACGCAATGCACATCTAATTGTCGCGTCTCTTTGTGGAAACTGCATAGTTGTTTAATAGAGTCATATTAGTCCGGTAACGTTTCGTTGACACTATAGGTAGGTCGCCTCGCACGACTCGATCTTCTTTGCGAGAGATGCCAATTTAATTTGTGCGGTTCGTACCATTGGAATGACATTGTACTGCTATTGCTGTCTAGATTACCAAGAGAGGCAAAGAACAACTATCGTTGTCATTACATATTTCTATTGAAAAACTATGTGAGAGTATGTTTAGACTCTAGTGCCCGGGTTTCCACTTGCCATGATTCTGACAAATCCTTTCCGCATCATCAGCATTTATTTGTGGCTACATGCACGTCAGCTGTTCTAGCCCTTCGCTGTCCACTATTTAAATTACACTTGTCCATCAGTATCCACATTATCCCAATGTATCTCTTTTGCCACTGTTTCATCTTTTATCTAACCCACTCACAATTCCTTTCACAATAATTATTGTCACTAAGTACATCCTTTTTCAGGCCACAAGGTTCCCTATCCACTACATGCCATATTCTGTCATATTTTTCGAATACTGTTTGTACTGCTTATAGTACTCTTTTTAAAACATGCTTTATATCATGCTCACCTTTGAATAAGAGAGACGCATCACTGTCCCTATGTTAACGTAGGTACTACACTCAAGTCGACAGTAAGAACTCGACTCTACTTTTCTACCTTTTTGAGATATTTTTAAGTGTGCAAATAAACAATAAGACATTGAGGGATGGAGGACACCAAACCGTGCCTAAAGGTATGGGTTCTCGCCCTCATTGATTGTTTGTTTTGGCAAGACCCGCCTACACGCCACCAAATACGTCTGAGTGCAACATTAATAACAAACGCATCTAAATGACTCAAATTATGAAGTCCAAAACAAAGATTCATCTTACTGATATCCTTCGTTTTCGAGCTTTTTTACCTTACTGCATAACCACGACCAATAAAGGTTGCTCGTTTGCAAGAAAGAATCTTTTGAGTTTTTTTATAATACTTTACACTGTCACTTGTCCTGGGCCTCGATTCTGTTAGTGCATTGTAGTATAATGACAGGTACACTGTCGGGTCACGTGACGTGTTTTTTCGTACCATTGACGCCTAGAAGGTTTGATGGGTGTGCCCGCGTAGACTTAAAGCAGCCATGAAATGAAAACCGCCATGTTCATGCAGTTGTCATGTTACTACAATGCATTAACAGAATCTAGGCCCTGGTCGCAAACCTTGTACTACGAGTAAGCCAATCAAACCACGACATCATACATACATACATACATACATTCATAAACTCACGCCTGTATCCCAAATGGGTAGGCAGAGACCAGGGACTGCCACTTGCCACGATCCTGACACATCACTTTTGTTCCTCACGCCGGTTTCGGGTACTTTTTATCTTGCCCTTTTTGTCACTCGAATAAATGTTAATATTTCATATTTAGCATATTAACTTGACGTTTTAGTCATCTACATGGCTATTTAGTATGAAGAAAGAGTTATGCTCACCATTGGCAATTTTAAGCGCCGAGATATGCGCTCAGCTACCCTGATGAGGTTTTCCATCGCTATCAACAAGTGATGAAGTTACGACGGAGTTATACATAAATTTATTCCGCTCACCCTGATGAGTAGGCATACTTATTTCCAGCGCGTTCCAAACCCATGTCGTTCCATCAAAACATGTGTAATTAACAAGGCAACCCACAACACTTAATGTCCCTGTTCTCGAGACACCTGGGGTTCCCACCGTTTTCTTCTCTGCGATGACATTTTTGGGGGCCATTAGTTGGCTCTAACGTTTATGCCGCTGCCGCCGTAAACGCCTTGTCCAGCTCGGATAGACCTCTGAACAGCAGCGAAGACATTCAATAATCACGAGTGCGTAGAAGAGTAGCCGATAAGATTTATTTTATTTATTTATGTGCATTGATCGATATGTGCCCCCCATTATCACCCCAAAATTTCATTTTATTTATTTTATTTTTTATTTTTTTTTATTTATTGAAAGAAAACAAACAATTGTACAATATGGTTAAATACATAGAATAATTACATTTACACTATGTAATTGCACAACCAGCAGCGTTTTCTATAGACTAAATCAAAGACATAAAAGAGAAAAGCTCATAGCTATATCGATTTCATATGCCAATTATCATAACCTGTTGAACTAAAACACCTTAAAAGTAATTTTGCGTAACTTTTTTTTTTAAATAAACCTTACTAGTTCTTGCTCAGAAAAAAAAAACAATCAAAGTGGTTCTAAATCGACAAAAGATTCAGAACTATTGCTTTCAGTGCACAATAATATATCGCAGCATTGCATACGTGCCAGAGCTAAGCTATAGACCGGTGTGCGCGGGGTCTAATGTCGGCCTTAACAAATTCGAAGTATCGTTTACAACTCGTTTACAAAGTGCTTTGGACGATAAATTTGTCCTTTTTTATTCCAAAGAACTAATCTGCCCGCTGCGAGTCTTTAAAAGGTTTTTCTTGTCTATTGATGAATTTTTAATAAACAATGCCGCTCACTTGTGGGCAGCATACGCTGGCCTCAGTCTGTCTGTGTATTTCCATGTTTGTGACCTCCTCGCCTGGTTACTTAACATAGAAGATGGTATCCTAGTTTGAGACCAGCACAAATGATTGTCTTGTGTGCAAGTACCTAATTATTTTTTGGATTCTTTTTGGTGTGTTGTCTCGCGAGCTGTTTGCTTCTAGAAAATTACTGTCGTTGTAATGTCGGACCGACTGAAACCTAATTTTAAGCCGTAGTAGATATTCAGTTAGCACAAGCAAATAGTTTTTTAGTTGCTTCTTCGATTAAGCGTGCTTCACCAACACGTCAAGATAAGTATCTCATCTCCCACACATATCAAAATCTAGCGTAGAGACCAACATAATACTACTGTATTCTATCAGTGAATCCACTACTTTCAGTAATGTAACTTTCTCGCCTGAGACATTCTTCTAGTGGTTACTTGAATAAATAATCTTATCTTTTTTGGTCTTTGCCAAGTTACTTCTACATAATTATGCCAGACGCAAATTTTTCTTGTGAAGCAGCGAGCTCGACACCCTTTCATAACGTTCGTCCGTCACAAGATAACCGAATTCCTGGGGATAAAAACATTACTCAAACTGCATAAGCAAGTGGTTACGCTTCTCTTATCTAGAATAACATGTCGCCTCGGGGAGGGCTGTAACTCTGTAACCACATGTCATGTGCAATTCGTTGAATAGAACAAAGTAGCTATTACTCAGATCCTTTTAATTCGTGCCGCTAGATGGCGCCAGTGCCGCGTAAGACGTTGCGCAGTTTGAGCTAAAAGTTAACGCTTACTTATAGACCAACGCTCGTGAAACCCGACACAGCCAAACACCCTTTGTTACCCTTGTTACTTATCTGCTTATTTTGTTTCTGTAGTGTATCTTGTTGGTATAATAAATTTCTTTCTTCTTCTTCTTCTTTTTTAATTTTAAGAAACAGCGACATTTTGTATTTAAGAGTTCAGCCTCTCAAGTGTTCTCCTTCTAGCGCAGGGTGCCACAACTATACAAAAAGGGAGGGTTCTAGGTATTCGATAAGATAAACAACTTTCAATACGAGGAAAAAAATGTTATTAGCAATAGGGCCGCCAATTGTATCTTTTCTGTTTCTGTAACATTTTTTCCGGTATACAATAAAGAATATTCTTATTTTATCTTAAGGGAGACTGCAACAAAAAGAAAGGTTGCTCTGCTCTTGACTATACCAAAATGAGTCCGTTTTCACAGCTCGCTTCATTCGACTTGCGAGTGTCACTAAATATTTATAAGGTCGAAATTCGATTGGCTCTTATTAGCATATAAGCCCACGACCCCGACGTCCATTGTTAGCTACTACATACACAGATTTACATACTGACAGACACTCTTCAAAGTACGTCCCCAACCTACTAAAGAACGTGGTTGGATGTGGTACCTATCCCACTTCTACGAAAAACGATGATTTCTCAGTCACACTAGAGTATTTTAACCTAGTTAAAGTTAAAAGCTTCGATGCCCGATTGATAACTTGAACAGAGATTCGCGCAGTTGGGATGAGTTAATAAAAAACCGGCCAAGTGCGAGTCGGACTCGGGCACGAAGATACAATATTAGACACAAAGATCGAGAAAAAACCGCCAAAAATCGCGTTTGTTGTATGGAAGCCCCCCTTATATATTTATTTTACTTTAATTTAATTATTGTTTTTTGAAGCGAATATAGAACTAAATATTCTGTGAATATTTCAAGCGTCTACCTATTGCCGTTATTTATATCGGACAAAAAACGGAAAAGAAAGAAATTACGTTTGTTGTAAGGGAGCCCTTAAATATTTATTTTATTCAGTTTTAGTATTTGTTGTTATAGCGGCAACAGAAATACATCATCTGTGAAAATTTCAACTGCCTAGCTATCACGGTTCATGATATAAAGCCTGGTGACAGACAGACGAGTCCCTTTAGAGTCCCTTTTGGCAATCTTCGGGTACGGAACCCTAAAAAAATGAGTGCGAGAACCTAAGACCATCTTTTTTCATTTGACGATACTACGGCTCGAGTAATTCTAAGTCGTCATAATTATCCTGCATCCCCGCCAATGAGACCAGAGCTACGTCCGCCGTGCGAAGTCTAAGTCATTTGTTCCAGGGTCGAACTCAGTAGGCCACTAATTTTTAAAATCAAAGAACATTCTTTTGTATCACCTGTTATTTTTAGGCTCACTCTGTAACTTACTTAGTAAGAAGCAAATAAATGAATAAAGTATTAAGTTATCTTCCGGGCATTATACCTTGCATTATACCGGGCATTAGTATTTAATTGTGTACTTTTAAGTTTATCTTATAGCTTTGTTTTATGAACATGATCATTCATTGAGATGATTTGTAATCTCATGACTGCGACGTCGGTCTAGCGGTAACGCACTGGATTAGCAACACAGTTTTTTATTCCCACTGTGGGGCACCGTCATTTATCTGCACAAACGGCCTCAGGCTGCACCCCTTTCAATGTTTGTGACGTCTTCTTCTGGTTATAATAGCACAGGGTACTCGTATCCTAGTTTGGGACCAGCATGTTATTTATCTATTGGACAATTGTGACCTCAACGACAAAGAAATGCAGATTTTCATCACCATAAATTCAACCCAATTAATTTTTTTTATGGATAAACTCACACTTGTATCCCGGGGGAGCATGCTGAGAAAACTCTTCTTTTTAAAAATAAAATCTTCACATAATGAATGTCAAAGTTATTAGTTTCAGAATTAATAGATTAAACGTAAATACAGAAGTAGTGCCACCTCCAACCTGTAAGTGCAATGTGCATCCGTGGCTCCGAAAGCCCGTACTCTGTTTTTAACAGTTTCAGTTAACCCGCGACCGAAACACAATGGGCCCCGGTGACCTCCAAACACTCCGTCGCAGGGTTATTTGGCTAACCCTGCAGCGGATCGTCAGTCAGTGGCGTTTTAATCCTTAGATCTCTCGACTTAAGGACTACGCCATGCGCCAGATGACTTTTGCGGCTGTTGAAGGTACGGCGACATCAGTAAAAATATTTTTGTTACACTCAAATGCATTCGTAAATATTCATAGCGGGGCCAAACGTGCCACACGACAAAACATTTTGGCTGTGAGTTACGCTGGTTGTACGCTGCGTCCACACGATGGACCAACGAATACAAGAATACAACTAGAAAATTGGAATTGAAAATTATTAGCATTAATTGGCTCAAGAAGAGGAGAGGTAAAGTCGATGAAGTGGTAAGGAAACGTACCAATACTACGTGATCCGTTTAAGAGTGCGGGGGGTCTTCAAAAATACCACGCTTGGTCACAGGGGAGGAGAGGGACTTAGGTCTTCGTCACACAGTCAATATCCTCTAGGGAAATCTCGTGGGTATGGGATGTATTACGGGTAGTCACCAAGGTGGAGGAGGGTGGTAAAAAAAATTAAAAATAGGTCACGTAGTATGGGTAAGTTCCCTAACGAGTGATAAAACTCAGCGTAAGCTGCACGAACGCACAGCGCTGATTTTCAGTTTGCCCCCAGCGCAAACACAAACACAGACACAATATTATATAGACAACAATATTGACCTATCAACACGTGTGAACTCAGGCGATCGTGTCGGTCCCCTGTGTGGATGCACCAATAGTCTTGTTCTAATAAAGATCGCGTGCGATTTTATTCTGCATTTCAATCAATCGTCCACTGCTGGACATTGGCCTCCCCAAGGCACGCCACTTCTGTCCTAGGTCGTCCTCATCCAGCCTCTGCCAGCAATTTGCCTCACAAAAAATGCCATTCTAGGGTTCCGTAGTCAACAAGGAACCCTTATAGTTTCGTGTGTTTGTCTGTCTGTTCGCGGCTTAGCACAGAGACGACATGTACTACAAAACTGAAATTTAGCATTGATATACATATTAATATTAATCACGACGACAAATATCATCAGCCATTTGACACCCACTGCAGGATAGGCCTCCCTCATGGTTTCCATAACCATGAGGGCTTTTGCCATAATCGCCACGCTTGGCAGGCGGGTTGGCGATCGCAGTCTGCGGTTGGAATCTCAGGAAGACGCTGCTGCCCGTCTCGTGGTAATTTATTTCCTTAGTCGCCTTCTACAACATCCACGTGAGGAGATGGAGTGACGCTACTCTTAATCCGGCGCCACGACGACAAAACGGTAGGGTAAAATGTGAGAATATATTATTTTGCCTAAATTAGGGATTTTTTCTCGCCTACAGCATTGCGTGTGATATTGTTGGATTGGACGTTTAAAAATAGTGTGAGTGTTGGAAAACCATTTTTTGACTTAGGGATCTGTTTGGGCAATATTGATTTTCAAAACGCAAATTTGTTTTAGAGTAGAGCTACTCCAGATCTCCTGCCTAAACGGTTGATTGTAGAAACGTGAATAAATTCAGGGCAGTAGCACAAACCTTTGATGAACCTAAAAGGAGATCTATCAAGGATAAGTAGGCCTTTACAAGTTAACGAGTAATAGGCGAGCAAGTTACATACATACATACTTACGCCTGTATCCCAGAGGGGCAGTCAGAGACCAGGGACTGCCACTTGCCACGATCCTGACAGATCACTTTCGCTTCTTCAACATTCATTAGTCGTTGCATGCACGCACGCCGGTTTCGGGTACTTTTTATCTTGCCCTTTTTATCACTCTAATAAATGTTATTATTTCATGTTTAGCTTTAAATTGATTTGCTAATACATCCCCTATTTGCTCAATATATGGCCGCCCAGATCGTCTCTTACCGGCCCTTCTACCCACATTCACTCGATATATTTGTTTCGTCAATCTTTCTTCCTTCATCCTCTCCAAATGTCCAAGCAAACGCAACATTCCTTTTCCAATTCTAGTTACTACATCCTCTTTTAGTCCACAACGTTCTCTAATCAAACTATAGCGTATTCTGTCATACCCATGTCTCGTTACCATACATAAGTGTTGGGACCAGCACTTCATTATGGATAGTCAACCTTGCTCTTTTGAAGAGGTTTTGGCGACCAAGTTATTAAAGGAAAATTCTTTCTGATATTGAAGTTTACTCCTTAGAAATTGTTGCTCGTAGAGATGAATGGTACTCACCATTTTTGGGTGGTTATGGGAATTTGGACAGCCAATTATGGCTCGTCGTCATCAAGTCACTGCGATGTACTTAAAGTTTTTCTGTAAACTTTAACTTTAAACATTTTCACTGTGAAATAAATATCCTGTTTCGGCACCATTGTGGATTCCACAAATAACTTCAATTTAGCAACGCATTTGTTAAATCGCTACACACGTGTCGTCTTTAAAGGTTTTGAGGAAATCATCTGTCCTGAATAATTCATTTGATTTTAAAAACGGCCGAATCCACAAAAATCTTTGACGGAGGCCTAGGGCTGGTCCTTCTTACGAATTGGACCCACGTATTTTCAACATTAGTATTGTTTGTGACGAGTACAGACTGTGAATTGGTCGCCGTGAAGGTGAGGGCAAGATCGACACTGATTTTCATTGAAGTCTCTGGTTAACGAGCTGTTCCAAATATTTTAAAACCTCGGGAAGTTTCAAAGAGATAGTCGAAAACTAATTCATCTTCTTATTCCTGTGCCTTTCAACTGGTGGAGGGTGGCTGTAACTCTCCATACATACAAAAAGCGCCTCACAATTTCTGGCTTGGCCACTGGACATTATTTCTAAGTTTTAGAGCATTACCGACATTACCTTGCTCATTATTTAATCGTATGCTATCGGAGTAAATGAATAGTGTGCAGTCGAAGGAGTATATTGTCAAAATCTGTTCTCAAAATCTTTATCCTCAGCAATCCTTTATTATTGCCCCAGGGGACCCTGAGCTGATGAGCTTGCGAACCCAACTGACAATCAGTTTTGCTGGCAGCCTTAACACACACCGGTAATCTATGCTGTGTTGGACGCCCTTTTTTGTTACCACGGAAGCACTTGAGGCATTTGAAGTCCGACGCGGCTGGGTGTATGGTACCCGACTTCCTTTGATATTATGTACTATGGTCGACAATTATTTAAAAAAAATCTCACTTTTTGCAGCGTTTGCATGAGCAATTTTTTTTTCATCATCATCATCATCAGCCATTTGACGCCCAATGCAGAACATAGGCCTCCCTGATGGTGTTCATAACCATGAGGGGTTTTGCTGTAATCGCCACGCTTGGCAGGCGGGTTGGCGATCGCAGTATGTGGTTGGAATCTCGGGAAGACGCTGCTGCCCGTCTCCTGGTAATTTATCTCCTTAGTCTACGACACCCACGGGAGGAGATGGAGTGACGCTATTCGCACCACGGAACTTTTTTGTTATTATTTATTAATTTGACTAAACTAAAGCTCAAAGAATTATGACCAACGTATAAAAGGAAAACTTCGTACAAGATCCATTGAAAATGACGTTGATAAAGTTGTTAGTTCTGTAAAGCAACTCTTTCTACGGAACCAGGCGCGTAATTGGCCAGTTTTTTGCTTTTCTTTCCTTCCATATATTTTGTTTATTTGTGTGCCTACTCTGTGTTTCCGTGTCTATTTTTTTTTATTTATTTTATTTGTAAGGGACACAAAATGTATAAAGTACATCGCATTCTTAAAGACTTAGTTTCGTTTTACATTCTGATACTTATACTAATAACATGCGTCCACAACGCTCGCCAAACAAGTGGATGTGAAAGTAAATTTATGTTTTTTTATGTGTCAATAAACAAATGTCTTGTTTCTTTCTGTCCCATGAAACCGAAAAATTTGTACTCAATTAATAATACAACTACAGAAACTTTGAAAAGTTACATTTGAAAAGCCGGTTAAACTCACAGTGCTTGATAGCCCGAACCAAAAAGTCCTTATCACGCTCCGTTTACGAGCTATTATCTAACACGCGTGAGTAACGCTGACTGTACACGGGTCTCGAACCTGTACCCCCCGAACATTCCTCAGATCCG
Organism: Yponomeuta evonymella; assembly: GCA_963969515.1. Classification (NCBI taxonomy): domain Eukaryota; kingdom Metazoa; phylum Arthropoda; class Insecta; order Lepidoptera; family Yponomeutidae; genus Yponomeuta; species Yponomeuta evonymella. The sequence goes on from OZ018344.1 coordinate 22,909,752, forward strand.
CCGCGTCATCGCCACTACTTACTGTTCTTACTTCTTATCACAAAACAAGCACGTGGAAACTTACTACTCAACAGAAGAACGGGAGACTTACAATAACTTATACATTGTATACAGGTTGGTTGGTTATGCGATGCATTTCTTTGAATCTTTTTCTCTCTTTGGAATAATAAGAAAAAATAAAAAACCCTTCTGCTGAAAACTCTTAAGCAAGGCCTGAAAGCATTCTCTCAATGTAGTTTCTTCCCACATGCTGATGTGTATTTTTATTTGAAGATTTTTTGTGGCTTTTTACTTCAAATATGAGTAAAAAGCCACCAAAAAGCTTCAAATTGTTCATCATGTAACCAGTGTTGGCCAACACTCGCGTTGTCAATACCCTTGATTTGACATTTCATTAGGCAAAATCGGTCCAGCCGTTCGACCTTCACGCGGTCATAAAAAAACACACACATTCTTGTGAAAGACACAACCCTCCTTTGCTTTCTTAGTCGGCTAGAAAGAAGACGTACATCGAGAATTTTATTTGTTGATCACTCAATAAATATAATCATTAATATACATCAAATTGACTCTCTCTAATTCGTTTGAACATAGAAAATTAAGAGTTTCACATCATGTAGACATGCTGGAAATAGCAACATAGGACAATAGCTCGTTGGACTGACGACCTGAAGTAGATTACTGGCCGCGGCTGGATGAGATGGGCCTTCCTTGGGGGAGTAGTGGATGAATATGGGATGATCAGCTGATCATCAATCAATTAACCAGTTCGTATTCTTCCTCGTGTATTGGCCAATGGTCGAGATACCAAATACGCTCACATTGGGAAAATTTGCACAAATGAATTCTAATAAGACATTGCCTAATAAATCGCTCGCTTTAGCAGCATTAGCGGGGTTTGGTGTATTGAAATCCTTAAAATTGTAAGGGTATAAAAGTTTGGTTGTAAAAGTAGTTAGTAAACAAAACTGACCTTCTGTACATTTATGCTGTAAATGTTATCGTCCAAATACTTGTGCATTTAAAGAAATACTCCGTCTTCTTCACGAAGAGCCGTCTAGTCACTGGCCAGTCGTACAAAATTGCTTAGAAGTGGGGGGGGGTCTCAAACGATACTCGTACGTGAACAGAGATAACGTTTTCGGGTATTTGCTTTTTTTCGGTTAAGAAATCTTTCTTAGTAATCTCTTAGTTAATGTAAACGTTCTTATAATAATTTAGTAATATAGATTTTTATTTTATCATATATTACATTGAGTACTTGCTAAGCTAGCTGTCCTAACAGAACTGTTAGGACATTGTTGAATTTTTACCACAGTTCATTGAAGTTAATCTGCGGTTACTAACACTGCGTTCACGAATCTCAACTTGTCCTCTTTAATGTGAAATGCTTATAGTTTACATAGCTTATCGAGTCAAATCTTTTCTATTCCCTCAAATCTAAAACTAAAGGAGATCAGAACGTCAACGCGCTCAGCGCTCGCCCTCAGGGTTATCGATGTGAACGCTGCCTGAAGAAAGAACCTACCGTATTTCTTAAGCTCATCCTTGAAATCTTCGAACGAAAACACTATTTGGGCATCCACTCCCATATCTTCAAAGTAATATGTTAAATTCCCGTAGTACTTACACACAACTTCATCAAAATCCCGCCAAGATTTCAGTAAGTGACAGCAGTTCACCATGATGAAGTTGGATATGCCCGTGGCGACAGCGCTACACCGGAATAACTGGAAGTCTAACATGACGATTCGGGTGTCAGAGACGAAGTAGAACGCTTTGGGTTTCGTGCTCTGGGAGGTCAGCTCGATCTTTTGTCCATAAACATCACCTGATACCAGCTCGGGAAACTTTCGACAGTAAGCGCTTATCACGTGTTCACACTCTTCTAAAGCTACTCTGTCAGTCTCTGCGGTGGTCTCCAGATATTTAGCGTACCAGTCTCGGAGGTCTCACTTAAATAATTTTCTGGTAATTTTTTAGCAATCGAGTTGAACGCTTCGGGATTTTTCACACGCAGTGCCATGGAGACGGCATGCAGGTGAGCCACTACCTCTTGTCTTATTTTATGTCATCACTATTTAAGCCTTACTTAGTTTTAAGTTTTTTTTTCTGATGAGGCAATAAATACTTTTTTATCTCTATCTTTTATCTAACGCCTTGAGTCCCGTATCACTTTCCTCCACAACCAAGTCTTCGTCGAGTGATCTGCAACCCTTCTCCACCAAATCCCCCATCAAAATGTAATCATTTTCAACGTCGCAGCCAGCAGCGTAACACAGAGGCAAATTATTCTATAACTTCTCTGTACTCCCTGTAGACTTTTGGAATTCAACAAGTACGGGTAGAAATTCAGCAAAGAACATAACTTCTCTTTTGAAAAATCGCACGTCGTCCTATGATCTTCGTAACAACTTGTCTTCGCCAAGAATTTTAACTACAAAGAACGCGCTGTGGCTGGTTCCTTCTTCATGGAGTCTGTGGTCACCACCGATGAGACCTTCGCCAGATGGAGAAGCTCTGGTGATCTCGATGGACTTGATCCGGTCATCACTGCCTGTTTTTACTTTGAACGCCCGTTGCACCACTTCAATCGATAAGTTGTTAGATATGTTTATAGCTAGGCTTACTTGCTCCATAGTACTGCTGAATTTTATCTGATAGTGCAATGCACAACTTGTTCATATAAATAATTTAAATTTATTTTGCATGTCACGTTTATTTGCCCAAATTAGATTTGGTGTGTTTGTATTGTATCGCAATCGTGTCACAATTGCATGCTTGTTTCTTGAAGTGTGTCAGTGGTAGTTGCAATGCAAACTAACCAAAGAGAGATGGGGCAAACGGCGATCGACAAAGAGAAAGACTGTGTACGGTGTGGACAGGCGGTGCTACAATTGCCTGCATGGATGCAAAAATTAATGTACGTATTGCCGAGCTTACCAAACTTTATAATGATAAGGACTTTACAATCAATCTAACTTCGACATGGAAAACCACAGAAAATGTACACAATTAGGAAAATGTGCATGGAAATACTATTACAGATGTCAGCATACATGTTGAACGATAGCCAGTAGTCTAATTTCGGGACTATATCGCAAACTGGATGTGGCGCGGGGCGGGGGAGGATCATTCGGTGACGCAATTGGTAGATAAATTGGTGCCAGCAACCCTCGCTGGACTTTCTTGCCCCCTTTGTGCTCCTTTTGCTCAAGATGTTTGTATGTTCAATGTAAACTTACTACTATTATAAATATGAAGGCTTGGATTACAATCTAGAATAGCATTACTTTTAATCCCGGAAAAATACGTGCCGAAATTTTCATGCGAACGTAGTTGCGGACAACAGCTAGTACTATCATAAACGGTATTAGTATATATCGGTGTTCTTGAAGATAAAATATAAAAACGTATTTTTGCTCTATCAAAAAACTCAACACAAGGTAAGGCTTAACTTAACTAGGTTATGACATAAAATAAGGCAAAAGGTAGTGGCTCGGCTGATGCTGACCCGGATCAGTCCCGGCGCTGGTTCTCAGCCACGCCTGAGATGATGCATGCAGGACGAAGCTTAAGTGTTTCGTCTTAATATTCGACAATTTTCGTTACAAAATCAAAGTCTAATTATAAATTCCGCACAGCGTGATGTGCTCTTGGTATCAACAGCTTGAAAACTAATTAACGAAAAGACGAGACAAAAACTAGCTGTAGCTCTACCTGTATAAATAAATGAGATCTCTCACTCATACGTGGCATATTTGCCGCCAAATTCACGAGCATCCTCGAGCATAGCTTCGTCGCCGCCAAACAATAAATCATGTCCGAGTGAAAACCCCACTATCGGACACACCATCCAGCAGAAGGGCCACTCCGGTGAAACACTTGCCAAATGAAAAATGTAATTTTTTTTCTCATTTTGTATTTTCTGACAATTGTGTTTTTTGCACTAATTCTCGATGTTAATATAGCACAGCACCTACGTCATAATTATATTATCCTGATTCCGCTAATTATCAAAATGTGTATGCCTGTTATGGCCAAACACGTGAAACTAAATCTCTTTAATTCCATCTCTTTGTACTCATGGTTGACAAATAAAGCCCTTATTTATCTTTATCAACATTTACCAGTATTGCACACAAAAAAATCATCAGCACGATGTCTTATGATGTTGTCCTTTTTGAGCAAAACCAGATGCAAATGACACTAAGAAGAAGGTTAAAGAGACCTACGAATTATACTACAGTCGAGTTCGATAGGTCATTTCATAAAGTGATAATGAAGATATTACCAAAATTTAGTTTATTCGCCATATGTTTCTTCTCCACGGATTCACAAATCACATACGTGTAATTTCTAATTCGTTAAAGAAAGCATTTAGTTTAAGCACTACCGACATAGTGCGAGAACCCAGGTCGGCTTAAGCGTAAAGTTGTACTTCTGTTTGTGCTACGCACGTCCCGTCCACTCGAAAAATTGACCAAAACGACAGAAAATAAATCACAAAGGAGTCTTTTGTCTTACCCGTGTCTACACGGGGCTTTATCTTAGGACGCCACGGCTCCAGTGAAAAAAAAAAACAACTCCCTAAGGATCGTACGCGGTCGCAGGTAACCGTCGCCATCTTGGGTGTTATTCTTTTTCAATAATCCGCATGTTTTATGGCATGTTAACCTGTTACTGTTTGTCAGTGGCCAGTTTTACTAATTAAATTGGGGAACTCCGGTAGCCGGAAATGTTCGTTGCTCGTGTTATCTCGGTATTGCGTTATAGTTGCCGGTTTTTCGAACTTAAGGGGGTGCCTCAAGCGGCAATGTCTGTCCTTTTACAAACGACACGAAAGTTTACCAATGAGTTTAGTAGACAAAAGTGTAGGTTTGATCGTGCTTATAATTCCATATAAACTAGTCAAAAATAATTTAGATTATTAGATTTTTTTCCATCCCATCCCAAATGCCCTCAGCCAGACAGTATTTTGTTAGGCCGGCGAACTAACTAGCAAGTTTTCAAATTGCCGCCATCAAACAAAAACGCTATCTGCTGAGTCGTGAACAGTCTTTTTTTTTGCAGAATCAAACCGTCTACTCTTACAAAGTGCACTTAAAATTTTCTAATTGAATGAGTTGTAAGTTTGTAGCTATGTAGGGGCCAATTCTTGGAGGTACCTACTTATCAGATTTCTAAAATTCTTTCGCCAGTATTTAGAATCGACCACCAGAGTGCACATAGGCTAATCCGTTTACCACGCGAACGTAGTCGTATTTCATGTGGTAACGTATTTCATCATCATCATTCAGCCACAAGAAGTCCACTGCTGGACATAGGCCTCCTCCATGAATTACCAAAAAGGATGGACGCGGCTTGCATCCAGCGTCTTCCTGCGACTTGGATGGGGTCATCTGTCCATTTTGTGGCTGGTCGTCCTACGCTGCGCTTGCCGATATGTGGTCTCCATTCGAGAACTTTCGGCCCCATCGTGCATCAGTTCTGCGTGCTATGTGCCCCGCCCACTGCCACTTCAACTTACTAATCCGCTGGGCTACTAGCGCTGGGAACTAGGCAGACGTTTCTCTCAGAGAGAGTAGGCTTAATCGCCGCGCGCAATCACCACCAAAACACTTTGCTTGTCACTAATTACGAACACGTTTATACACGATTTTAAATACAAATGTGCTATGGTATACACACGATTGAGCAAATTTCAGCATTTATGCAATTTATAAAATATATTTGACGACGTCAAACAATCAACTTCAGTGATGTATACGTCGAAATTAGCAAGTGATTTCGTAAGATGACTGCCAGATATTTCTGATGAGTAGTTCTGGACTTTACTGGCCCCAATTGGCTGGCACAATTGGCAAACCGCGCCCCACTGGCACAAATGAGCATGGGATCAGCTTTTAGCGAGATGGTCTCTATTCTCTGTATCAACCTTAGAGATGTCTGGTGTCTAATGAAGTTTTAATTAATCACCCTCGTGCTTATGTGTCTTACCACATTGGTGAAACAAAGGAACACGAGATACACATACTGTCGCAAATAAACGAAGAATTCCGAGTCACGGCAGGAAATGACAATGCCTTGTAAGGATTACATTAGTGATGGAAAATACCCCATTAACAGTTTTATTAGTTGTCTATTTAGCATGATATAGTTTCCTGTGTTATTTGCTCGGTACCTCGCTACTAGGTAGGCCATATAGACCATTGAACTAATTACTACTTTGACGTGAATAACAGCTATGAATAAAATTGAGCCCGGTAGGTGTGTGGTGTAATTTGTAAGGCTAATTAAAGCGTATTTCGAGTATGTTCCTAATTCCACGCCTAGTTAACATTTTCAAATAGGCTCGCGAGAAAACGGCGTGACCAGTTGACTAGAATACACCCTCATCATCAGACATTTGACGCCCACTGCAGGACATAGGCCTCCCTCGTGGTTTTCCAAGCTTCCCGGTCTTATGCCGACCGCATCCAGCGACTCCCCGTCACCGCAACCAGGTTGTCAGACCGTCTGGTCGGGGGCCTGCCCACGCTGCGTCGTCCGTTCCGCGGTCGCCAGGTGAGAACTTTTTCGCAACGGGCATCTGTTCTCCGAGCTATGTGCCCCGCCCGTCAAATACACCCCGAACCGAATCAAATGAAACTGTTCTAGTCAACTAATATTTTTGTGTTCCTTAGCTCAAAAGGAATGAAACCAAACCCTTACAGGATCTCTTTGTTGTCCGTCTCTTCATCCGTCTGTCAAGCAAGATCCTTGTTCTCAGAGATGGATTGTGTTAAATTGATATCCAATATCCCACAGTACTCATCAGCCCTCAACCAGTCGCTGCCAGCAATTTGCCACAATCGTCGACTAATACTTTTATTGCACTGAAAATAAATTTAATGTACAATACGGCGGACCGAACGCCATGAGTATTTTCTACCAGTTCACTGCAGTCATTTTCTACCGCAAACGTTCAACTTGCTAATCATATAGGCTATGCTAGTCACCAGTTACCAGTTCTTTAGCGATTTGTCTCATTTCTGATGTAATCAGCATAGCCCGTTCCATAGCTCGCTGAGCGACTTTGAATCGATGGACTACTCCTGATGTCTACGTTTAGGCACCGTAAGACATAACTAGCTAGACGCACTGGTTGAAGAGTCTTGTCTTTAGGCTTTGAAGAATAGCCGAGGAGAAAACCCATCGCAGTTTTCCAAACGCATCCCAACCCAGTTGGATTCTTCTTGCGGCCTCTTTCTCGAAGTGGCCTCTGCCCAGTTGCATGGTTGACAAGGCTCGATGTTGACTTTTATAATCGTTTTCACTAATGAGAATTATTCGACTGGTCATTGCAACACTGCTCATAGACTGCTCACAATAAGAGCTAATTTAACATGGATGGTGTACTTACCTGCACCTATCGCTCAAAACTTAAAAGTTTGCCTTTGGGAACACACACCAAAATCGACCTTTTTCTGATTTTATCTTATGTATGCTTAACATATTCGTCCTACTTGATATTTACCTTGGTATAAATCTATAAAGTAAATTTATTTACTCAGTGCGTCGATAGTGCGATAAAACTGATAAAGAAGGAGAAAATTACTGTTACCGAGATCGGGTTGACGGAGGCTTATTGGTATTTGAACAATATAATAAAAATACGATCATATTTGATAGGAATAAAAGTTCTATTTTTGTAAACGTTTTTGTACACAGAGGTGTACGTAGGTAGGGCTGTAAACGTATTTATAAAAATAACCCAGCTATGAAACATCTTACATTACTATTAAAAAATGTGAATCTTTTAACATAGGTATTTAAATGAGTTGTCAGAAATAATAACCCCAAAATAAATCCTATCCGAATAACCTCATTGGCCCAAGCAAGACTGACATCCGAAAGGGCAACCACATCAGGCGCATTTTCATAAAAAGAAAAATAATAAAATGCTTAGAACATTTAAAAATTCGAATTTCAAAATATCTGGACGCTCTCAGAATGCGAATCGCGTTTAGAATCGGCACAAAACATGTTGTTACAGAAAAAACGGTCGTAACTGAGAGACCCAATGGTTAAACACATGGTAAATCGAGGTCGAATATGGATATATGTTTTAGTGAAAATAAAATAAATAATGGGGAAGATTGTAACCTAGGACCCTATTTAGTTTCAGTTGTAGTCCAAAATTCTAAGAAAAATTTAAATCTAAACGTGAAAATTCTTATAAACAACCAGGATCACATTGCAAAAACTAACTGCAAAAGGTAAATTATATGAAAAAAAATGGAAATGTTTTATTCTTATACGTACCCCCAGTTTCTCGAACACGCTGTTAATCTACTGTTAACAGCTGTCAACTGACCAAAGTGCATACAAAATGTCTAGAAAATATGCCTAAGCAAAGCTTGCAAGTGTTTAACTAAAGCAAAGGTGATCTGAAAAAGATCGCTTTTAGTGCTTAGAACACCGTCTGCACTCCTAGGTTAGTAAATATCTGCTCGTGTACAATAAAATATTCTCTATCTATCTAAAGCTGCAAGCCGTCCTTCTGCGGTGCCTAATCTGTGTGAGGCAGAGAAGCTTCTTCGGGTCGTGCAAAAAAGTCACATTTGTTGGGGCACCGTGTGAATACAGCCGAGCCCTTTGTTCACCTCGTCAAGTGCATCTGGCGGGCCCTCAAGAGGCGCTCACACTCGTCTCGTTCACGCTGAAGGCTACTGAAAGTGCATGTTTGTTATTTGGGCCCTTACAATAAGATACGATGTGTGCTACGATTTTTGCGTGAAAAAAAAAGACAGAAAGCATTCTTAGGATTTATTGAATATGTTTTTAAAATTATTCTCAGCAAGGATTAGTGCAACAAAAAAGAATCTAAGTAATAATTTTTTTCGTGTTTAGCAATAGTATTTTTTTATTTTATATCACACAGATAATTGCGACTTAATGAACGTCACAAATTAAACATAGGTATCCAATTCGAATATTTGAATAGAATAGGCCTCCCCAAATATAGTAGGCCTAATTCCACTGCAGGGCACAGGCCTTCTCTCAGAGAGAGACAGTATGGGCTTAGTCACCAAGTGGAATAGCTACTACAAATTCACAAATTAAGGTATCTTAGGATACAAATTTCAGTTCCAGGATTTGAACCCACGATCTATCGAATGTGTAGCCAGCATTCTACCGTTCAGTGCTACCACCGCTTCATTGTATTTCCCAAGCGATTGCCCCTTCTCCGACAAGTGTACACGCTCCCTTGCGATCCCAAATCAGAGTATTCGTCGCATCGTCGCCTGTGAGGCAGCGTAAGGCTATACAGACTACAAAACTAGCTTCACATAGACTCTAGATACACAGACGATCTGAATTCAATTTTACATCTTTTTAATAAGGACGTGCCAGTGACAGTACATAGCCCACCGAATTAGCATGCTGAAGTGGCAGTAGGCCGATGGGGTAGACGAGTTCTTGAGTGGAGACCGCGGATCGGTAAACGTAGTGTAGGACGTCCTCAGACTCGGTGGAGCGATGATCTCCCCAGGGCGGCTGGCAAGAACTGAATGAGAATAGCCGAGGACCGTGCTCAGTGGCGTGCAATGTCCAGCAGTGGACAAGCGTAGGCTGATAATGATGATGATGCCAGTGCTTCCCCTCCTTCCCGAATTTCTCCTGGAGGGTCAGTTGTTGTGTTTTGCCTCATTGGCGAATGCTGAGGTTACTTGGACACTTCCATCCGCCATGGCGGTGGAATCAAGAGCTATAAGAGTAAAAAACTGTAGCAGAATATGAAAAAACCAGACTGCTAAGCATTTTTTTCTTCTTTTCACTGCAGCAAAAGCAACGCGTGATGATGAGTAGCTAGGTTAAACATTTAGCACTATCTAGTGGCCCTACCACCGGGACACGAGTTACCATGGGCGACTTGGAAGTCACTAAACAGACTTCGCACTCGGGTCGGCAGATGTAGAAATAATTTATGCAGGTGGGGCTACATGAGTGAGGAGCGGAATCACTGCTGTTGCGGAATCTCCCCTCAGACTATGGAACACCTCTCTGTGTGTCCCATGTGCCCGTCCACATGCACTCGAGAGGACTTGCTGGAGGCCACAGACGCTGGAGTGCGCGTGGCCGAGTTCTGGGCCAGTAATATCTAATTGGTTTGGTCACCGACACGTTAAGAAGAAGAAGTGACTTTGAAGGGAATTCATTGCAAAACAGATCGGGAAATTTACATTGTTTTTATTAGTTGGATTTCTATTGTACCCTCGCAATTGTGATAAGTCTATTGAGATCTTATATATTGAAGGTATTAGCGAAAAAAGAATCGGACATACATATTTACTACGAGCAAGATATATTAATGTTCTTTTGGGCTCCGCCGCAGTGGGTAAATACAGAAGATAATTCTAGAGTTTCAAAGAGTCTGCGTGACTATATGTTTCTCATTTAACTACTTTCCTTTATATTTTATACTTGTTTAAGTTTCCTCTTCTCTACTCAGATTTGAGTTGTCTTGTGTGATATATCTTACGTAAATCCCTATTCATAAGAAAAACTATACCGTCATCACTGGATCATATTTCCTGCTGATAAAAACCAGTTTTCATCCTCTGGAGATTTCTGGAGTGCAATTTATGGTTCAGCATATCCTGTTGCAATGTCGTCTTCGGGGCGACAAAGTGTTATTATCTGATTTTCCTACTCTTTTCAGACTGCAGCTATTTTCCTTACTAAATATTTTTATTTTATTTGGGCAACACACAGCTTTAAAAAATATAACAAGCTTAAACTACTCCTTAAATAGCCCTAAGTACTTATGTAGCGATTTAAATTGAATTCTATATAGTATGGGAAGGATAGCAAGAAATAATATGTAAAAACTATACATAAAACGACACTGTAAAATACACCTTCATATTATTACAATTTTAAAATTATTATGAAGGTGTTTTTCGCAGTGTCGCTTTAAAAACTACAAAAGTAAAAAGACTTGTGAATGTAAGTGTATGTGTATGTATGGTGTTAGATAGAATAGGAATGTGTTATACTAAAACGGCCGGTTCTCATACTCTAGCAATCGGCTAATAACAACCCGTCAGATTTTTTCTTATACACTGGCTAACTGACGGCTGTTAGCAGTAGATTACAGATTCTTAGTGTACGAGAAAGAGTGACTCATCTAGACTCTTATGTAATCTAGACTCGAAGATAGTCCATAACTTTGACGAATAGAGCCCAAGAGGTCCTACTTCTCTAACGACATTGGCAATTTATTCTGCCGCGTCGCACTCGTACTGTATTCAATTGCGTCATAATGGGCCATTTTGCAACGAAAATGTAAAGTTTGATCAGTTGATTGTACAGTCGTCGTTACGTTACGGGTGACTTTGGAACTAAAATGTTAAGGTTAATATGCCGCCAATTGTACGGAGAGCTGGCGTCCTACGCTGAGTGAAGTAAGTAATTAACATCCACACATCTTGTATTTCTTTTGGCCATCAAAAGGCAGTCTGGCTCTCGGGCCGCAGGCGTCAGGCTCAGACAAAGCCTCCGAGCACTTGACGGCATTGTACCGGGACAAAAGGCTTTGATTTCGGCCATTGTGCGTCGCGGTGCAGCGGTGCACGCGCAGGTAGCGGCCCTGCCGGATTATGTAATAGATAGCGTTTTTGATTCTGAGGAAGAAGACGTGAGCGAAGATGTTGTAGCCTCGTAGGCGATCGACTTTTGGTTTTAAGACTCTCGGGAGTTTATGGTGGCATACGGTCGGGGTTAACTCGACGTACTGCTGTTGTCAGTAAGTTCAGATTGGAACTCTTTACTGTACACGCAAGAAAATAAAATACATTAACTGCTTCCGCATCTAAGTTTATTTCTGTACTTTTGTATTGTTAGGTTCTGTACTTTTGTATTGTGGAAAACCGTGTCATTTTTCAAGAAAAAATATTATTATTTAAAAATAAAAACCAAAATTTACTTGAAATGAGCGGTAACAGCACATCGAACCATTGCCTAACGTCTGCAAAGTCCTGGGCTCGATCCAGATATGCACCATTATTTTCTAGGACATTTCCATTTGAATTTGGAATAGAAATACAACTCGCTAACATCAAACGTCGTAAGAAAACTTGAATGTCAGAGATGCTCTCATACCTCAGTGCCTGGAAACGCCCCAGCCCGCGGTCTGCTCGCTGTTACTCTTGTTGAGAGAAGGCGCGGCAGTGAAACCAATAGGCTGTTCAGTGTTTACGTTTTGTGCGACGGTTAACATAGGCTTCGATTAACAATAATTTCAATAAAAACAATTGTGTACCTTTATCGTTTTTTTTTAATTCTGTACATTTAAAAATATGTAGTATAAATTAGAAAATACGTTTAGTTTAGTTTTTAATTTTGGTTATTACATTAAAATATGAATCTGACAGATATTCAAATATTTAAAAAAATATGGTACGAACCAATAAAAAGAAAACAATGAAAATCTGTTTAATCTTAGCAGACCAATAACTAAATAGTGCATAGCGCCGAGGAAGAGCGGAGTGATATTTAGTTAAGGTCTTGTTTTATTTCAGTTCTGGAAACACAAAAGAAGAGAGCCATGGCATCTGAGGCACGAGAAACAAAGCGCTTGCCCGTAGCGATTCCCGGAACGTTCTAAACATCGAGTTTACGCGAAAAGAAAATAAACGAGTGGCCCGCCGCTGGCTAGGCTCGTTGGAACATTAAAAATTATGTTCAGATCGTTAATTTGAAACGTAGAAACGGTTAATAATCGTACCCTGCGTAATAAAAGGCACATACCTCCAATATTTCGGCTCGTACCCCACTGGGAACCATCAAAATACAACATAGTTCGAAGTCTTATCAAGTTCTGTAAATTCAACCCTGTCACCTAGAAACAAGGATCCTTTTCGACTAATCTTCGAAATGTTTACTTCTACGGCACAAGTTTTTGAGTTTCGCGCCGTAATTCAGTGGATGTAAAGTTGACTTTCGAGGAGACGGTTGTAGAGGAATCAAAAGATATCATCTGCACCCCCAACCGTTTCTTTTAATCGTATCAATAAGTTAGGTAGAAATATTCGATGTATCGCGCTCAATCGATCATATTGCCCTGCGCAGCGACAAATGGAATCAGCTCTATCGTTAGGAACATTTTTCTTACTAATTAGAGGCCAGTTTAGGCTAGTTTGTGATACGTATCACGAAAAGTATCTTTTTGTGAGCGTCAAACGGAGTTGTTTGAAAAGAGGTTTTTCTTTGGTTTTTGTAATTACAACAAGATGTCGATCTGTTTTAGGCGGCTTCGGTTTTTGAGAGTGATTAATATGATTTGCCTTTGTGGCGTGCGTCGCCTTGCCGACAATAAGTGTGCACTGAGTCTTGCTAGTTCATCAAAAGTATTCGCGGCTGTTGCTGGAGGTGATGTGAAAAAAAAAACTATCATACGAATGTTACGTGCATGAATCTTAATTGATTATATTTTTATGGTTTTGCCGTAAAACATGTATAATTAATACGCGTTACTCACGCTCCGGTGTGATAAAGTCCACGAAGGCCAATCTGTAGGGCCTTCAAAAAACCGTACCGATCACGAGTATAAGTACAACAATTGAATATTTCAAGCGTCTACCGGCGGTGGTAGCCTAGTGGGTAGAACCTCGGACTCGGAAGTGGGAGACCCAGGTTTGATCCCCAGTGCGGGCATGTACCTATGACTTGGTTTTCTAAGTTATGTACATTTGTGAAGTTATAGTAGCAATAGCGCTCGCTCAAGGTGAAGGAAAACATCGTGAGGAAACCTGAGTGTCTGAGCTATTCACATACCGCAGCGCTTGAAATCGCCAATCCACGGTGGGCACGCGTGGTGATTAAGCCCATACTGTCTCCCTGAGAGAAGGCCTGAGCCCTACAGTGGGACGTATATAGGCTGCTTATATTATATAAGCGTCTACCAGTTGCCGTTATTAATATCGAGCAAAAACGGCAAAAAAATCACATTCGTTGTATGGGAGCCCCCCTTTAAACACTTGTTTTTATCGCTATTTGTTGTTATAGCGGCCATAGAAATACATCATCTGTGAAAATGTCAACTGTCTAACTATCACGGTCTGGTGACAGACGGACGGACGAACTGTGGAGTCTTAGTAATACCCTACGGAACCCTAAAAAATCGAGGCATATTTGAAACATGGCTGCTGATATCTTACAAATACGTCGTCGTAAAAACATTAATGTTGTCAATGAATAGAAAACATCCCACATTTCGGACACTTTTAAAACAACGTGTGATCCCAAATTGTACAAAACAAGAGATTATCTTTTCACGCTCCCAAAAGTACTTTCCATACGTAGTAAGTACCTACTTAAAAGCTATCCGGGATTGGTTCGTCTCTGTTAAACCCTGCGCCACACTGTTTAAGCTAAGCTTGCTCATCACCAATACCGTGTTCATTTCCACTCATACCTAGTCGCGAACATTACGAAGGTATATTTATTGTTTACGAACTCACGACGAGGTCAGCCCGCGGTGTGGGCGACAGAGGGCCTGCAGCCGTACTCTCGAAGCGTGTAGGCAGAGGCACTATATTTTCAGCCACGAACTATACCGGTCACCTAGCTAGCAAACTAACAGTTTGAGAGCGGAGGTCCCAGACCGTCTGGCCGGAAAAGGGAGCTTTAGCACAATAAAGTGTAGTGGACCTGTAAAGTTGTGGTCTCTGTCAACAAGCTGACTCTTCTCCGCCATTTCAATTCAATTCAATTCAATTCAAATATTTTTATTCATTGTAAAAACACAATGTTTACTTAATGAACGTCAAAGTTGTTAGTTTCACAATTAATGGATTATGTGGAGAAGAAGCTAACAAAGAAACTCCACATTTATTCTTTTCAAAACACGTTTTAACTTAATTTCTGGAGTACCCAACTGCATCCATAAGATAATGTGCATCATCACTTTGAAATTATCACAGCAAAAGCCGTAGTTAGGGTTCCTTGGCTGTCCTTTGATCACGCACATGTTTTTAAACTATGAATGAAGTTGTGCATGAGTAGGTATTCAGTGATTTATTTTTAATTGAAATTATTTTGTTTGAAAAACGATTTGAAATATCTCCAATTCTACCACTGAAACGCACGACGAATTTTTTATTATCAATAGAGTAGGGTAAGTAACAACATAAGTAACAAATAACATTAACATGTTATCTTAAAATTTAAATTAAAGCTCTGTCACTTTCTACGCTAACTAGCACACTAGGACACCCGGTGTCGTGCAAGTACAACACAGTGGCAACCTGGTTGGTAGCCGATCACAATGCACGAAGCCAACCAAGAAATGCCAAAGCCACATTTCATCGAAAACTTGAACCCAACAAGGTGTTGGGTACTTTTCGAGAAAATTCCGTTGGGTGTATCACGGCTTTTTTGTACTTACAACAAAAGTTGCTCGCCCAACATCGGCCTTATTTCAAAGGTGTTAAAAGCCACCGGCTTCAAAAGATGTGGCTGTCGGTGCTGGAGTTGTTAGGCGAGAGCCTGTTTTATTAATTGCCTGTCAAAATTTTAATAGTCGGAATCTAATCGTCACTTTGTACGATGACTTCGGCTTTGATGTATTTAGAGATGCATGATGGTTGCCGGTTTTCATAGCTATATTTTGCCGGGGAAGTTATATCTTTTAGCGATTACACTTAATAACCTCACGCGAATCATCTGAGTGGTGATCAGTGCCGGCAACTCATTGAAATAACAAGAACTAACTTTACAAAGGGTGTTTTCTTAACCTACCTATCACCAAACGGACCACCCTACAGCATACTCATCAGACCAATCAGTCTGGCTCGCACACTGAATGGGAAACCGAGAGGCTCTCAAAATACTCAATGAAATGTCCTAATGAAATTCAATTGTATAAACAATGCTGGAAAACGAAACAGTCGAGGGTTTTTACACAAATAACATCACACACATCCTAAAGAGCGTTGGTAGCGGAGCGGTAGAACGCCGGCTTCCCATTCGGGAGGTTATGTGGGTTCGAATCCCGGGATGTAGGTACCGTACGTAATTTGTGAAGTTATTATAGCTATACCACACGCTAACAGTGAAGGAAAATATCGTCAGGAAACGATGTTCACATACCACTGCGCTTGAAATGGCCAATCCGCGGTGGGCACGCGTGGTGATTAAGCCCATACTCCCTCTGAAAGAAGGCCTGTGCCCTATAGTGCTAATAAGCTACATTATGGAGTATTAAGTGGCATTAAGGTGCGGCTGATCTCCCGGGTTTTGCATGAAAATTGTCTCGAAGTTACGCCAAAAGGACTCTATGGTACAGTCGACAGCAAGTCAACCTTCACGTTTTTGTTGCAAAATCGCTCTTAACTTAGTTGATTAGAATGCATATATATAAAGGTTGATGGGCTGTCGATTCTACTAAGCCTGTCACTCCGTACGTTTGTCCGTCTGTCTGTCTTACCTTTAGGTAAAGGCATAAGAAACACGAGATTTGTCATAGTTTTTTATCTAAGCCATATAGAGATATTGTTAACTTGTAGGTATGTAAGTAAGCCTACGTATGTACTGTACAACTTATCAGGTGAAGCTCTTAAAGATTCATTTGGAAACAGATTATCTAACGAAGAGTGCCTACCTATTAGCAAATTATGCCATCGAACGTCAAGGTATGAAATTTAGAGGTAATTGTTTCATTGTTTGTTAACTTTCTAATTTCCTTTTTAGAGTTCCGTACCCAAAGAATAAGGGACCCCATTACTAAGTCTCCGCTGTCCGTCCGTCCGCCCGTCTGTCACCAGGCTGTATCTCATGAACAACGTGTTAGACCGTTGAAATTTTCACAAAGGATTTATTTCTGCTGCCGCTATAAGAACAAATAATAGAAACAGAATAAAATAAATATTTAAGGAGGCTCCCATACAACAAACGTGATTTTTTTTGCTCGATATTAATAACCGCAATAGGTAGACGCTTGGAATATTCAAATGTTGAATTGATAATAATACGGAACCCTTCGTGCGCGAGTCCGACTCCCACTTCGCTGGTTTTTAAGTAGGGATCTACCTACTTACTCTACTTTTAGCGTCACCAGGTATTTATTGTACTTAGTTCACAATCTAATGACATATTTAATGAAGTACCAGAAATGTAATACTCAGGGTAGTTATCTACGTATAGGCACAATTATTTCGAAAAAAAAAAACAAAAAATGGGTGCCTCATAATCACTCGAATTTTCGCAGTATCCATCTTTCTTGTCTAAATTGAATAACAAAAACAATTGAAAGTCGATATTCAAATGTTTCACATTTTTTAAAAAAAGAACATCATAGAAACCATTTGAAAAAAGTTTCATTCGAAAACCTCAAACCATGAAGATTCTATGTCAATTCAAAGAACCTATTGCAATAAAACGGCAATTTCATACTTTAACCCTAATATAATGTGTACTTACCTAATACCTACACATTATATTTTAAGATTTATTTGAAAAAAATACATAACGTTTCTGGAGCCGGTACGAAAAGGTTCCATACACGTTTTGTCAGACGTTTATGGAACCTTTTCGCTTATGTCCCAGAGAGGTAGGCAGAGACTAACATTCATTAACATTACTAGTCACTGCTCCCTGGTTACGTGTACTTTTTATCTTGCCTATTTTACCTCTACTTGCCTGTAAATCCATTTTAAAGTCTTGGAAACTTTACCGCTTGTCACTATAATCATGTTTACTATCCATTCACGGCTCGCAAAGGCGTTGAGATAAGTGAAGACATTTGCGAGAAGCATTCGATGCGGCCGGGCGAAAATTATACTCGTAGGAAGACCTCAACGCGTAGCACGCACTTCTCGTTTGACATTGTAACCCGAGTGGTTTGAAATGGTTGAAGGCTGAACACTCTTCGAATATTTTAGTAAGAGAGTGTAACTATATTTACGTCGGCTAACTATAAAATTTCCAAAAGAAAACCGAAACCTGAGACCATTTAGATAATGGGAGCTTTGGATTTAGGTGCATATTTAGAAACGTCTGCATCATACAGGATGTTGGGGTCCGAAACTAGATCACCCTGTGCTACGGCAACCAGGCAAACATATAAAAACACGCAGATTGAGGCCATTTGTACTAACAAATTAAGGTACAACGCCCTGCAGCGCAGTTATTGTCTATTTGGCTGAGGGCCAGTTTCTGAATTGAGAATTTTGCTAAGTAAATATAGTTAACTGTAGTGCTGACTCTTAGAATTTCTCAGAAAAGAACGTGACAAAAGATATGTATGGCTTATAAAATAAATAAGATTAAAAGAAAACGTGACAAAAGATTATTTCAGTATTTAATTTCTCAATTCAGAAACTGGCCCTAAGTACCTTAGTAGATGTGCCTACATTTCCTTCTCCAACGTAGTTAGTATTTCAGGTTTCTGGAACAGATATTTTTAGAGATTCATATTTTTATTTTTGGAGTTTTAATCTTGTACTTATAATAATATAAATCTCATATCACAGTGTTTGTTATCGAACTCCTCCGAAACGACTTCACCGATTTTCATGAAATTTTTTTCGCAGGCTAATTAATAGATATGGCAAAACAACGTTTGCCGGGTCAGCTAGTGTACAATAAATTGTTATGTACTTATGTTTCTTTCCTTGGTCTGGCCCTGGGTCTAGGTAAGGTACTTAGGAAACCCTAGAATCCAGGCTTTCACGTTATTATACAGATGTGGGTAAGCAAACGAACGTTAGTAGCTCGGTGGTTGAAGCGGTTATCCTCGTTACCAGAGGCAGATTAGCCTCCCTTGGCCCAGAGGCTGGCTACCAGACTGTCCGCCCTACGCCGCGTACTCCTAGCCGCCCCTGTTCTTTATTTTCTAAGCTAGGTACCTACTTCTGACATTTTACGATTTTTCTATACCTATATCATACCGTTATCCGCATCATCTTCTTGTTTTACGTACTTATATAACTTGAATCATATTCGTATTCCTAGTCGTTTTCGTCTTCGTGTTCTTATTCGTTTTCGTTTCCGTGTTTGTATTCGTATTCGTGTTCGTGTTCGTATTCGTATTCGTATTCGTATTCGTATTCGTATTCGTATTCGTAGTCGTATTCGTATTCGTATTCGTATTCGTATTCGTATTCGTATTCGTATTCGTAATCCTATTCGTATTTTTATTCGTATTCGTATTCGTAGTCGTAGTCATAGTCGTAGTCGTAGGCGTAGTCGTAGTCGTAATCGTAGTCGTAGTCGTAGTCGCATTCGTATTCAAATTCACATTCATATTCACATTCGTATTCATATTATTTATTGCAGTCATGTTGTACATAAAAGCACGGTGTCATTCCATTATTTCATCCCTCGCGATTGAGTGTTTTATCCACGATTGGCCGCCCTAGGCTTGGGCAAAGTTGGCCTTAAGGAAAATCCGCCCCTGCTCGCAACTCCACTCGCGGGCTATGTGAGAATTTTGTTCCATCTTGTACCTACATAGGCCATCTCTCGCCGGTGCATAACGGAAAAAAAGATCATACGCAACACGAGACCCTAAAAAACAGGCCAAGTGCGTGTCGGGCCACGCCCAGTGTAGGTTTTCGTGGGAGGGGTTTTTTTCCTGCTGCACAAAAGTAAAAACTTCATCAAAGTAACTTTTAATGGAATTTGTAAGAAATTTTCCTTTTATAAGTCGGTCGTCTATTACTTGGTAACTATTTAAGCCTACTTAGCCGTGATAGTTTTCCTTTTATTACGTGCTTCTGTCCTGAATTTTTTTACGTTTCTACAATCAACCGTATAGCCGGAAAAAAAGGGGGGGGGGCACCCTAATCTAAAAAAACTGCGCTTTAATGCTTAATATTTCGCAAACGGATCCCTAAATCGAAAAATGGTTCTCCTACACTCACAATCCACAAGATCGATCCAACGATACCACGAGGTGAGGTAACCTAATTTTTTTTTTTAATTCTTTCCTTCCGCTTTGCTGGCTAGATTAATACGTATATCTATGGCAAATTTCAAATGTCTAGTACTTGTCGTCTCTGTGCTCAGCCGCGGGCAGACAGACGGACAGACAGACTTACAGACGGACGGACGTAGCGGAACTATAAGGGTTCCTTGTTGACTACGGAACCTTAAAAAGGCTGTCGAAGGCTTTGCAGAACACAACATACCATAGCATGAGCTGTAATATATGTCTCACTGTTGGTTAACTCAAAATTAATATATGTTAATATATGTTGGTTAACTCAAAGGGTTTCTCAAATTCAAAAATGGTTAATCAAAGAAGCACTTCTACTACTACTAGTCAAACTGGGTGTCCATTTGGATCTGGATCATTTTGGAGAAAAAATGGACAAAACAAACCCCAAACTTAGTGTTTTTAAAGTCGTTAATGTAATAGTGAAAAACTATTCACCTGATTATCAACTATTTCTTGAGTCGATTAGTTGAATGATTTACCTACTTAGATAAAATCTTAATAGTTTTGGCCAATAACTTGTACACCCAAGGATACCCTATGGAGTCAACATACATACAACATACAAGGTACACTTCTACGCCCGGTGATGCGTTGCTATGAAACATTTAACAATGCTCATCAAAGTTCTATCACGATAGTAGACTTAGCAGGGCTTAACAGATGCGCATGATTATGCGCAATAAATGTTGTCGGAATCCGGCCATTTGCGATTAGTAAGGATTTTGACGGCTAGACGTTAGCGACCCCTTAGGATTTGGTGCGAGCTATCATCAGCTACCGTGGGCAGTCACAGAAGCGACGTGTTCACACAGCGGTCCATCGCAGCGCTCGCCATAGTCGCCATACATTAAACTTTCGTTAGGCGTTTTCCCCGAGAGCGGGCGCCCGCGCATACCTGCGGCGGCCTTCTCCGCATTACCTGCGCGCAACTTGCCACAGAGCGGCCCGCGTGTGGGTGACTGACCTGGATTTTTGGCGGCAGGCTGCCTTGGAAACTTTGAGCTTCGGTCCTATTACGTTGTGTTTCGTTAGAAAAACAATAAAAATAAAATGTTGAATCTTTTAATTTTGCTTACTGGAAGTGCTTTAATTTATCGATACTAAAGAAACGGTTTTCAGGTCTTGAGTTATTTCAATATTATAATGAATAGTCTAACGATGTTAATAAGATAAAAACACGATGTCTTATTGATGATCGCTATTGCCGGCCCTTAAAGTAAGATTAGTTTAGAGCTAAGTTAACATTTTTCATTTTCAACTTATCCATCAACTTCTTCAACAAACTACCAAGAGATATAAAAGATTCTAATTCACTTTCACAGTTTAAGTTTTGACTAAGAGGTCACAAAGAAATATGTATAGATTAATCTTTTGGGTTACCTTTAGAAGAAGTGTTCATCATTAGCCATTTGACGCCCACTGCAGGACATAGGCCTCCTTCGTGGTTTTCATAACCATGAGGGGTTTTGCCATAATCGCCACGGTTGGCAGGCGGGTTGGCGATCGCAGTATGCAGTTGGAATCTCAGGAAGACCCTGCTGCCCGTCTCCTGGTAATTTATTTCCATAGTCGCCTTCTACGATATCCACGGAAGGAAATGGAATGACGCTATTCTTAATCCGGCGCCACACGGAATTCCGCCGCCACACGGAATTATCCTTACTTACTAAGTAATTATCCCTTATATATCCCGTGTGGTTTTGGTGCGGTTACGGAAAATGTATAAAATGTAAATTCGTTCTTATGAGAAATAAATACTTATAACATATAAGGGAACATGAAAAATCTTTACCTTTCCAGGAATAAAAATCAAGGAATTGTATATCTTAGTCTGCTTTCAACCTAGTATCAGTCAAGATAACAAAATTGATATTTATTAATCGTTGTGAATTACCAACTTTGCGTTCTGCGATTCCAAAGTCAATTGTTCGATAGGGGTGGATTTGTTTATGGGACATACGTTTAGTCAAGGCTAAAATTTTGAATTATATTTCAACGTAAACAACTTTACATGGTAGTTTACACAGGTAATTTTACAGGGTAGTGAAGTAACTCCTCTCTGACCATCTTTTTCTCGAATAATCTTAAGCTTAATAGTTAGTTGGTACTTAATATGATCCATTGAGTGCGGTCAACAACTTTAACAAAGCATTAATACCGTGGCCACACACAAATAGTCCTCATTCACAAGCATAACACAGGGCCATCGCCAGTATGAACAATATTAGAGGGAGATAGGCGACCGCCACTAGCTACCATTCGCATCGCGTTTGGCAAACTTGTGCAATAATGTTTTTGTCGGTTATCATATATCAATAATAATAGCATAGTGATTGGCAGTCACAGAGTCTGAACACTATTTATAAAAGTTATCTTATCAAAAAGTTACCAACTTATATAACGTAATTAAAAAATAACTATGATTAACTCGTCGCGGAATTAGTGTACTACGTTTTAATGAATATTTAATATTTCCTTTCAGACAGGGAGAAAATGTCTTCTCGATTATGTTGTACAAACGTACGTAATATTCTTCAGATTAGGTTACATTCTACAAATACCGTATTTATGTGAAATTTAGGCGAGACAACTTTATTTCTATTTCTTGCGTTATCGTTTTGGACAACCCTGTTATTCATGTCCAT
Source organism: Yponomeuta evonymella (assembly GCA_963969515.1). Classification (NCBI taxonomy): domain Eukaryota; kingdom Metazoa; phylum Arthropoda; class Insecta; order Lepidoptera; family Yponomeutidae; genus Yponomeuta; species Yponomeuta evonymella. The sequence continues at coordinate 22,932,387 of OZ018344.1, forward strand.
TATTAAACTTATTTTGGTAAGCTAGGGTAAAATCCCAGAGGAGAAGACAGCTATGCCTGCTTCTGTAGTTAAGCAACTCTTCATGAAACCGAACAAATCATAAGTTAGGGTGGTGATAAAATGGCGATTTTGTTTTATCAAACGTAACCGTAATACCACCGACTTACGCCTTTGTTGACCACACTACTACCAGCCACATTAAGCCGTCACTTGACTGAAGACAGTAGTCAATGGTCAGACCAGCATCCAAACATCGCAATCGCTTCAAGAAAAGACTTTGAAACACGCCGTGACATGAGACATTATAGAGATTAACGCAACGAACAACAATAGGCGTTTGATGATCAGTTTATCCAGACACACGTCCTTCTTAAGGCACGCTACATTTTACTTCGACCTTCCAACCGCTACCAGATAGTGCGTGCCCCTATTATTACTCGTATAATATTATCGGCATTTGACAATTTGCTACGAAAAAATAATAACTTGACCGCCTAATTGGTCGCTAGCGGTGTCACGCAAGGTTATCAACACAGAGGTCGTGGCTTTGGTTCCATCTGGAGGCCGCCGGACATTGATTTGTACAAATTGCCGCAGACTGGATGTTTGTATGTTTTTTCCAAGTTAATGCCAGGAGATCCTAATACAGGTTTTCCTAGTTTGGGACAAGGACTAGTGATTACGTCACGCATTTCTTATCTATTCATATTATTTATACTTGATGGATACCTACCTAAAATAAGTAGTACAACTGTCCTCCGTCCTACACTTCGTAAGCCTGGGATCAGCTAACACGAAGCCAGTTCCAATTTATATTGCGTCAGTCTCGTGTTCTACAGCAACTAACTGACGATGGTGATCATAAAGTCTTAAGACTAGATGAAGACGTAGTCAGAGACTTTAGTAAAATTTGTTGGCCAAGAAGATAAAGTAAAAAAAGAAAGAAAGAAAGAGAAACATTCATTGCAACAACAGACAACACACATTAATTAAAAAGAAGGTCATACACAAGTTAGCCTGGCGCGGCGTCTACTGCCAAAGCTGAGCTTCGCCCGCTCTACGCGATCCAAGCTCTGCACGTCGCGCTCGCGCACGGTACAAGCGGCCGCCTCGGCCCTCGGCATCGCTAGCTAGTCCGCCATGAGAAGCCTGCGCGGACGGTCGCGCCGCGAGTGATGCGCGTGCAGCATGCACCCCGCGCTTGTGTGCCTCTGCGTGGCGCTGGCGTGCGCGTGCTCGTGCGCGCCGTGCGACGCCGCGCGCGCGCACCGCACGCACCACCTCCTGCCGGCAGCGCGCCCGCACCTCGGACACAAGCAATCGGAATTTGTGAAGGGGAAAAGTAAGTTGTGCCTCCAGATCTGTGCAAGCGGCGCCCGGCCCGGGAGGCTGTGTGGCTTCGGAAGGATGTGTTTTCCGTGTGTCGGTCGGTGTGTTAGCGAGGCTTCGAAGGCTTTAATTTTTACATGAGTAGCGAGAGGACTGGCTCTAAAAGTTCGGTGAATGTCCGCAAAGTTTTGCTAAGTTGCGTTTCAAAAGTGGTCTAATGTAATTAGAATATTTCTAACGACACCAAAAGGCTGTTGCCTAACTCTTTATGCATCCACTATTTATTGGTTTTATATCACAAACCAAAAGTTGGTGTGGTGCAAAAGTGACTAGTAACAGTCGACCTACCTGTCCAATTAGACAACGATGCAACTGGCAATAAACCTAGACCATTATTTCCACCGACCTCATCTACTTATCCAATGGGTAAATTGTAAATCAGAACATTAAATTCGAAGCCGGTCTACCGCCAGCAGAGTTTAAATGCCTCCAGAGATTTCGGTTGTAAACCGAAACAGTTAAAATACCTGCGTAATAAAAATACGCAGTAAAAGCTCCCCCAGCAAATAGGATCGGGTCTAGCACAGACTAATGCTCTCTGCTGTTGTAGAACAAACAAGCTTATCTTGAGGCAACAAACCTGGCCTTATACAGAGCGCGAGCTGGATTTACGGCAAAACACTGAATAACATTGTTCAAAAGGTGCGCCTTGGCTTATTTCACTACGTAATTTGTTAACAGGTAGGAGGTAGGTAATAGTTGCAATTCCAGAAAAGATTCCTTCTTTCTACTCTGAAAAGTCAGTAAAAATGGTATAACGTCGAGAATCAAAGCCGTATAAAATGTTTTCAATTACGTTTATATTATGTACTATCGACAGCACATAAGCCTTTACATCCGTGCAATCTACTCAGTTACGTTAAGGGCGACTTTGCAACTAAAAAATTTAGGTCATGTGCTGTCGACTGTATCTAGTACACGTCCCTGTTTTTACAATATGTAGTTTTATAGTATTTTCTAAGGTTAACACGAGCGTTAATTTATTTAACACGCAAATTTCCGACGTTTCTAATAACTAATAATGAATATTTTTGAATTTATATAAAATTATTGTTTGGCCAATTGAAATTTAAAAACTTTCCAAAATATTTTTAGAACGTAAGTTAATAATTTTTTGCTGAGGGTAGTAAAGTAACAGTCAATGCTTTCACAAAGACGCCTGTCACCTCAGTCTACCGAGACCACGCTACTTGCAAAAGTACCGAAACGTCGGAAAATTCTAGAATGAAAAATAAACGAGTAAAATATCCGTGCAAATTCAGTTTTTATTATGTAGTTTTATGTACGGCTTATAAATCGACAAAGCTGACGTTTCCATGTCTGTCGTGAAAGCTAACGCATCGTCTATAATTTTGGCATATTTTACTGTTAAAACGTGTAGCTGAAGAGATAATTTAGACGATTTTTGCCGACTGAGTTGAACTATCCACTTAGCAGCGTTGGTTCTTAAAACGGTAGCGATTATTCTGACCTGAGCGCTGTGTACTATCTTTGGTCGCCTGAAGTCTTACGCCGAATCATTGATAGGTTATCGCAAATAACCCCTCAACAAAGCGCTTTCAGTTTAGATTGAAAACCCGCTCTGTTTCCTGGGTCCATACTTTCGATGCTAATTTGGCCAACTTGCGTAACAATTGATTTCTTTAGGGAATAATTTTGCCAAAATAACGGTCTTATTTATAAAGAGTCGATCTGACTAAAACGCTCTTAAGATATGAGAGGAATTCCTGTTATACCGGGTAATGCCGGGTCATTAACTCCGTCTTAAGAGTGTTTTAGTGGGATCGACTTTTTATAAATAAGACTGTAACCGTTTGTTAAGTTCAATACTATTTCTTATAACTAAACCGTTAAAATAAGTCGTAATTTCTGACTTATTTAAGTAGTTGTGGGGCAATTTTGAACACAATAATGTCAAGAGTAGAAGGGCAGTTCTGAGTATTTCGCGGCAACGCTATTTGACACTGTTTTGACCTGAAAGGCCTATGCTCGGCACAGAGAGGCATTGTGTCGTGTTTGCTAACCGTATTTTTGTTATAATTATTGTTTTGTTGGGTTTTGGACACGTACACTTGGCGGTAGGTCTTAGGATCATAGAGATCATCGTTGGAACAACGATACAGATACCTAGTACTCACTACACTAAATTGTTTTGACCGAGGAGGAGTCTTGGTCAATTAAAATTACTCGGAAGTGTAGCGTAAGGTTAGTTTTCTTATCACCCCTGTCTTATCTAATATAAATTAAACATTGATACTTTACGGTTAAAGCTCTTAAGGTCTACCACGTGTGGAAGGTTCATAATCACTGGCAAACTATACACAGTTTGTTATTAATCTGAAGCAGGCGATCACAATATTGAGCAGTATTAGTGTCAAACAAATGTATTGGACCATAAAATGTACTCAATCGTATGTTAATCGACACAGTAACGTATCTCAACCTGGATCTCGCTGCGTCCTTACTTGTGTCGTATTGAATATTCGCAGAGCCTCCAATGATAAAAAGAAGACTCGACAAGTACAATAATCTCTCGTACAACCTTAAGGATCTTGTATCCTTGTTACACGGACAGTAAACGCATCTCCTATCCTCGTTTTACTGATAGGGCAGCGAGACCCTTCGTTCTTCTAAAGGCTTTTGGGACAAAGTGATGTGACATAATGATATATGTGTTATTGTTTTTCTTTGCGCCACAGGTTTGGTATAACATCTTAGCTATTTAAGGCCTTTTATCAAACGATTTCAAATCGGGATTTGCACTAATTCAATTACACCTTGTATACGTCCCACATCATGGCAAAAGTCCTTAATGGCGACGCCTGTCCGTCGTGGAATAGTACCTAAATATCACGAGGTATGTGAACCACTCATATATTCAGGTTTCCTCACGATGTTACCTTCAATGCCAGCGCAATTAGTATTATTGCTACTTTTACACAAATATCGCTGAGATATATTAAAATCTCAAAAAGGTTTGCTCAATCGTTGACATATTATGACCTCAACATACCGGTGCATTCCTAGAAAATCTATAATTACGAACGACTAGCGAGATTCTCGAAATCGTTAACAAATCACTCCGTGTAAGAGGTTTGAACAAGACCAATTAGTTAATATTGTCTAACAAATGCTAGTGTTTCTCCAGAACGCCGGCTGGGTTTGGGTTTGTACAAGAATTTGCGTATTGAAAATATAGGCAACGTACAGTCGCGGAAAAATAGCTAACAACACGCATGGACAATTTTGTAACCGTTGGTTTATTATGACGTAGATTTTAAAAAGTTACCCAATGGCAGGATGAATGGTGATCTTTTATATTTTGACTATTGTAAGTGTTTTTATTAGGTGAAGTCTATTTTAAGGCATCTCTTTTGGTACTTTGATATCACTTCGAAAATATCGGCGTAAACTCCTCCGAACTTAATTCCATTTCCATTTGCTTGTACGCAGATACCGAACTATTCTAACGGTTCAAATATTTGTCGATCTGCGGCCGGTTTCTCGCTGCAAATACGAGTACGTGGCTGACCCGTGAAGTGGACACACAGATGGCCCGGTCAACGATGGCCTGATACCAACTGTAGCTAGTGTAGACTCGAGACAATATTACCTTGGCTTAGCTCAGGCTTGTGTGTTATGGATGTCGACAAATTTCCAACGTCTACCGTCCCAAAGGAGGGTTATCATATTATGGTAATCATCTAAGCAGAGATGGGGTAAGGCCTAAGAACTCATGTATTCATCTCACAAATTATTTATCTACGGCGTAATTTGGAAAATGCGCAGTTTCTCAATTAGGGCGTACTTTCTGAAACAATGTTGGTTAGACTTTGTCATTTGCAACAACGTTTGTTCTACGTTTTTTGAAATTTTTATTTGTATTTGATTTGGCTTTACCATCGATTTCTTGTGATCAAAATGTCGTTGGTCGACACTTTGAATATTTTTACCTGCTTTATTGATGCTATCCTTAGAAGCTTTTTGCACCCCTCTGGTGCTAGTCTATCTCAAAGTCAAGATTTTAAGATAACTTTCTGCGCTATCTCTGCACTGCAAGCTGCGCTTGAAGTCACCATTGGTCACCTAGCTGCTCGACTTGTTGCAGGCAGTCTCGAGATCACCACAACCCTAGCGGTTGGCGAGATCTCCGTAGTATTGATACAGCTTTCTCTGATTGGCCGTTGACTGTGTAGACATAGGCTGGCGTTGACTGTGCAGACATAGGCTGGCGTTGACTGTGCAGACATAGGCTGGTGGCGTTGACTGTGAAGACATAGGCTGGCGTTGCTGCTCCTGACTTGGCTTAGATAGGCATACGCTTGTTGGGATCATGTTTTGCTGTGTTGAAACTGCGGTTAGGTTTTAGATTGTAGTCATGAGCTGTGGTTCCTACGTTGAAACCACGTTGAAACTCAAATGTATTTGATACCTCAACTCCAGTCCTACACTTTGCCAAAAAAATATTGCTAGGGTACTGTAATAATAATGCGGTACCACCGCATGTATATAAATAAACATGCGGTGGTAGCCTAGTGGGTAAAACATTGGACTCGGAAGCGAGAGGCCCAGGTCGATTCCCAGTGCGGGCATGTACCTATGACTTTGTTTTCTGAGTTATGTACATTTGTGAGATTATAGTAGCGACACCACTCGCTAACTGTGAAGGAAAACATCGTGAAGAAACCTGAGTGTCTGAACTATTCACATACCACAGCGCTTGAAATCGCCAATCCTCGGTGGGCACGCTTGATGATTAAGCCCATACTCTCTCCCTGACAGAAGGCGAGTGCCCTACAGTGGGACGTATATAGGCTGCTCATGTATAATAATAATAAATTATTATTTTTATTAAAATAGCTAGGCTGCGATGCTAAGTTGACTAGCAAAGCAGCGCTAACTGCAAAGCAAAACGTTGTCACAAAACGTTTTTCATAACCGGTTTAATGTCGTGCTTCTAGTTACAACCCTGCTAATTCCCCGCGCCATCATTTACAAGACCTTCTGGGCAAAACACTGAATAGTTTTATTATTTTTTCCTGTGTTTGGTTTGTTAAACCTCAATAAGCTGCGTCCTACCTGTCTAGTCTTTGAATACAGAGCACTTCTGACATAGGACTCTTATCTTACCTCTTACACTAACCCCATACATTTGTTGCCAATTGTAGTAAATAAATAATTCGTTTTTTTGTGTCCATCGCTGTCTAGTAACTTAATTTAGTAACTTAACTGGGACTTAATTTCATCGATCTATCGAGGTTTGTAATTACCAGAATTCGATCTTAAGAAGCGATACAGGTTTGTCGAGATTGCGGCAAGTGGCGACATTTTGTCTCTGCTTACCCCTGCGGGATACAGTTTATGTATATGTATTCATAAATTCTAATACAGTCGAACGATACATTTACATAAGTAGGCAGAGGACATATCGTATTTTACACAAAGATTGGTTGATCTTGAAAAGTCAATGCGGAAGTTTATGGAGCTGCTATACAGTCGGCCATAGCGTTGCTTACTGATAAAGGACAACTCCGGCCCTCATAGTCTTTACTCCGAGATTTTTGGGCAACAATTCTTGGTGGATTGCTTGCAATCAGTGCGGTACTGAATGAATGAGTTTAATAAACGGTTATTCGTTATTTCATTCACTCAGATAAGTTGCTAAGGTTAGTAGGTGTGCTTTTGATGATAGGTACATTCTTATGAATATACATTCTTGCGACAATGCCTTTGGCTATCCTCCGGAATATACCACTTAAACATCTTTCTGGACACCATCATTCTCGCTTCTTTGCACCTAACAATATAAAAGATTTACTGTGGAAATTTTCCAAATTTCTTTTGCAAATTGTGTTTGTAGTATAAATTTTGTACTGTACAATATAACACTTTTTCATTTTGAGTCTTTCTTAACGTTAAAGACATAAAGTTGAAAATAGATTATCAGTTTGTTCTCGCTCTAGGTCGTTTTCATAATATTGAAAATTCTATTTCACGTACATAGCGAATCCTACGATAAAACTGGTTTTATGGCTTTAAATCATAGACTAAATCCTTAATATTCCTCATAAATATTCTGAGCCCAGCAGCTTGGCGGAGACGAGGGCATATTTATATTTCTGCTTCGTATCATTACTTACATCTATCACTTACTTCAAACAACATCAATGTAACTACGCAATATATAAAGTTGATAACCAACATTCTACCATACTAAACCATCCGCAATGCCTTTGAAGGTAACTATTGCGTTTTAGTTTTCGTCTTCATACAGAAAAAATAACAACGGGGTGAGAGCAGCTTTCTTTCTTTATGAAATGACAAACCTATCACATAAGTCATAACACAGATTAAAGTCATAACAGCCAGTATCTACCACATAGTGGTTGGTAGAAATCGTTAAGATATTGTTTATCAAGTTGGAAAGCAATATTGTTCATCAAGTTGTTTGCTCGTCCTAGAGATCATTCATTCATTAAATATTACATTTCTATTCATTAACAAAATAAAAAAATGTTAAAACCCGCACAAAAGCTGAACGAAATTAAATATACCTACGTCAGCACATGACACTCTAATCTGATGCCAGAAATTAAACTCTATTTCTTTATGTTAAGAACGAAACCAAACATAACGTTTAAAATTAAGGATGTTCCATCTTGCCCTTCCATAGAAAAGACATCAACGGGAAGAGAGCAACTTTCTTTTGACATATTTTTGTAACGACGATTTCGCTTGCGGTTTTTTTTCTCGCGAAATCAACCTTATTTACTTGTCTTGTTAAGATTCTTACGTAAGTACGTTCTACCAGTGCAGTGATTAAGCCCCATAATAAGTGTCGGTACATAAGAATGCAGTTAAAATGGTTATTATAATGTGCAGGCAGAAAAAGTCAAACAGAAGTTTTATTTGGTCTGTTCCTATCTGTTTATTTTTAATACGGAACACAAACCGCTTTTGTTGGTATTGTACGTACATTTTTACATTACCTATATGGAAATACTAGAGGGGAGGCTTTTGCCCTGCCGTGGGACACTCATATTATGGAGGCTGAATTAAAAAAAAACTGGCGGAGCTCGGCCGAGTGGGATTGTTAGAAAACAAATCCTTTGTTTCGATCCTGAATGTGGTCTATTTGCATATTGAATTGCATCGCGAATACGCGATTAACATCTTAACATACTAACTTTCATAATAGTATAAACAAAATAGTCGCAGTTACGCGTTTGACTTTCAGAATTTGTAACCATCGCTTAGCCCATATTCCATAATGGTTCGAAATTATAACACATTATTTTCTCTATTATTAACGTCGGTGACACAGATTTTTACATATGTTTAATGCACCTACATATTAAAAAACCCTTTGTCAATAACTATACTATTACACTAAAAGAGGGGGTTTTAAGAAGTTTTCTTTGCTTATTTGTGTGAGACAATAGTTTATGCGGAAATAGATATTTTCACGGATTATAAAGTCATGCTAAGTTTACTCTCTCGAAGATACTCTCTTTCTGAGAGGCCTGTGCCCTATACCTAGTAGTACGTAGGTAAATAGGCCACATAAAAAATGCTAAGTTTAATTTCAACCAAAACTGGGGCTGACTTTTGTTGCGTTTTGTTCTATAAGACCAGATTCCGATACGTATCTGACTTAATGAGTTGTAAATAATAATTGTCATTTATACGTGCGTTTACACATTGCATCCTACAATGGCCGGTTTCCATCATCAGGGCGGTTGCTTAGCTTAGCAGTGAAGTAAGAAAATAAAAATTAATACATTGATTTAGGTACATGTATATACCATAACCCTTTATTAACCCTCCACCAATCCGGACTTGGCCCCCGTGGTGGAGTATGGCCTATACCTTCCTCAGGGAAGAGACTCGTGCCCCTCGGTGGGGACATAATGGGTTGATGATGATGATGATGATGATGATATACCATAATTACGTGACATTTCTAAGATCCTCATGCGTTGTCATATTATTACATATTTTTTATTGCAAATAATAAATTAGAAGATTAATTACATAGCATTTTTACAATGGCGAACTTATCTCTAATAGGGATGTCTTCCAGCCAACCTTAGCATTGGGTGTTTAAACTGCGATAAAGGGAAGAAGGGAGAATTTATAACTACATAAATAAGTAACAATGAGATAATATACTTACATATACATATTTATTGTCTATATATAATATAAGCAGCCTATATACGTCCCACTGTAGGGCACAGGCCTTCTCTCAGGGGCTTAATCACCACGCGTGCCCACCGCGGATTGGCGATTTCAAGCGCTGAGGTATATGAATAGCTCAGACACTCAGGTTTCCTCACGATGTTTTCCTTCACAGTTAGCGAGTGGTATTGCTACTATAACTTCACAAATGTACATAACTTAAAGATAAAGATAAAGATAAAGATTTATTTATTTGCTAAAACATGTGTCAGTCAAGATACATAAGCATGCATTTTGGATAATAAATAAGAAAAATTCGGATCAACATGTTCTACTGTTATCAGCGTACAAATTTGAGTGGCGGTAAGTCAGGACACGGTTTCAACCATTCTGATGTTAAAAAAAAAAAAAAAAAAAAAATAACATTACTTTAACTTGCATTATAAAAATTCAATTATTAACATTTCAATTACATCAAAAATATTTAAATAATTACAGTGGTCAATATAATTAGAATTTGTCATTGAGAATGTCATTTATAAATTTCATCAATAATATTTTAATAATAACAGCGGTCACTACTTTAACTGGAATTTATCATTGAGGAAGTCATTTACACTATAATAACATTTATCAACTAATAATGATTTGAGCTTATTTTTAAATAGGGAAGTATTTAATTGTTTATAGCATGTTGGTATTTTATTGAATATGATAGGCGCCATACATAGGATGCTTTTGCTCAATAGCGCCGTTTTACAGGAAAAAAGGCGCAGTCTTTCTGTGTAGCAAACGTCCGAGTAATCTAGAATGGGTAGGATAAGACTTTGAGCCAGCATAACTTTAGTGGAAAAAGGAAGAACGTTCTGTAGTCGCCTGAGCCTGTGCATTGAATAATGAACACGTCTGCTGACATCATTTATGTGATGTCTCCACGTCAGGTCGCAGCTCATAATCAGACCAAGGTTGTTTGCTTTCGTGGAATAAGGTATCCAGATACCATCATAAAATAGCAGGGGTATGTTAGATATGTCAGTCCTGCTCCGCAACTGACTACTATCAACAATCATCGCCTGTGACTTGGACGGCTTTACATGCATGTATGGCATCCAGATTAGCATTTAAAGCAGCAGCAGCTTTTGAGCGTCGGATGGTAAAAAATGCCTATATAATTGCAGATCATCCGCATAGAGATGAAAGGAAGTAGACACCACCTTGGTGATCTCGTAAATAAAAATTGAGAAGTAACGGTGAGAGAACGCCACCCTGCGGGACACCAGCACTCAACACGGACCAGTCTGAGAAAGAATCCTCATTCTTTATGCATTGCTGACGATCGTGGAGGTAAGATGCGAACCAATTGATGACACGAGGAGAAATATTGATAGAACGAAGGATACCAAGGAGAACATCAAAATCCACAGAGTTAAATGCGTTGCTGAAGTCCGACAATGCTACAATGGACAGATGTTTGTTATCCATGACAGCGTGGATATCGTCAATGACGTCCAGCAATGCACATATTTCTCGAGACCATTATCAATGTCTTCACTCCCAAAATAGAAACACGTATCACTTCCACTTCTGCTGCTTAACCCACCAGGCCCAAAGAATTAACTCAAACATTGCTATTGCTTAGCTCACCTCGTCAACGAATGTATAAAATAATTTCCTTTACGCTCTCGAAATGCTCCTTCGCTCAACATTTCACCATGAACGGATGGAAAACTTTTATAATTTCGAAACAGCATCCTACGCCAAATCCGAAGCTCGCCTCCCACCGGTCGTAGCACATGGCCACACACCCGTTACCGGCCCGCTACGGGGCGCGTAGCTTGTACTAATTTGTGAACATACGAGCGCAGCAGTGTAAGTCGCACTACAAGGAATGCCTGTGAAAGGGGCCAACGAATCCATACCTCGGTGCGCGGAAAGAACTGGTTGGTAAACTTCAGAATGTAAGCGATTGTCGAGGGACAAAAACAAACCCAACCACCCGCCTTTAACGCAGCCGAGTGCCGATGGTAGGACTGGGATTATACAACTGGAGGTAATTTAGTACCTTCGTAACTTGCCCCGGTTGGAGAGCGGTCTTTTCTTAATTCGTCCGTTTGGAGCTTGCTTTTAATGGCTGGAAAATTGTTACGAGCAACTTCAGTGCCAGTTGGCGATAGTCGAAGCTTGCACATGGAAATTATCTGTTTTCAAACGAGACAAAGTGTTGTAGTTATTTTTGTTGATAGTCTATCTCAGGTACCTTTCAATTACTGGCACTAGAGAAGCTAGATCGATATTATTCTTAGCATAAGCAGCCTATATACGTCCCACTGTAGGGCACTGTCAGAGGGAGAGTATAATGGGCTTAATCACCACGCGTGCCCACCGCGGATTGGAGATTTCAAGCGCTGAGGTATGTGAATAGCTCAGACACTCAGGTTTCGTCACAATGTTTTCCTTCATCGTTAGCGAGTGGTATTGCTACTATAACTTCACAAATGTACATAACTTAGAAAACAAAGTCATAGGTACACTGGGAATCGAACCTAGGTCTCCCGCTTCCGAGTCCAATGTTCTACGCACTAGGCTACCACCGCATATATTATTCTTACCATACTTTTAAATACTCCAATAAATGTGTATTTTTGCTTTATTCAACAAGCGTTGACGGACAATTAAGTTGAAACACAACAGCGCTGTATCCGCGAAACCATAACATTCCAAACAAATGTAACGGTTGCCAATACCACAATACTATCGCGGCTGTCATCACACGCCACATAATTGGGTCGACCGGACACCGCGGTACAACCCACTCGGTTCCAATATGCATATGTCCCAAGCAAAGACCAAATTATGAGATGACATCTACAACAGCCTGGGTGTTAGCGTGGGAGGCAACCCGGCCGAGTTGAAACGCCATCGGGAGTGTCTATTTTGACCGAGAGAAACGGCCTTGCGCATTTGGCCGACATATGTCACGTATGGGTGGCATTTTGGAAAGTTTCGCCCGGTTGGAAGTCACAGTGATATAACGTGGTCTGCGACAAGGCTGGATTTCGAAAACAATTTTTATGGTTATTCTTCATAAGGCATTATTACTTTTACTTCTCTAAAGGGTTTATTGCGACTCGATTGACAAAGCTGATATTACTATCACTGTATTAACATACAGCCTGCCGTAATAAACAGCATATGAGAAACTGCAGGGGTAAATCTTATTCACTTCGAAATTCAGAAGTTCGTAAAATCAACAATCAAATAGTATAATACTAAGAAGCTATAATATAAAGTTAAGTAGCAAACTATCAAAACACTTTTTGTAGACCTTCCCTTTCTGAAACATAGCTCAGGTTTATAAACTCGATGGTTTTAAAGCCAGCCTTGTGGCTAGGTTATAGTTGAGTGGGACAATCAACTAGATTCGCGGGTAGCACTTATTGCTTACGTTCCAAGTGCGATAATCGGTCTCAAAAGGTTCATCTGGGTGACGCTGACACAAGCCAGTCCAACGTGGGTAGACCGATATGTCGCAACCACGCCAAAGGCCGAAGCCTTCTGACAAACCTCTTTAGATAAAAACGTGTTATTTCGAAGTAATCCAAAGCAAATTAACCTTCTGGAGGTACCGAGGGAGATAAATAGAATTTTCTTTATTCCAAGACAGGAAGAAGGATAGAGGTGTGTGTATCTTTTGTAGATGTCTTAGTGCTTAGAGTCAAGTCTGTTAAAACCAGATCGTTTTGTTTTATATGATGATTATAGGATTAAGTTTAGGCTCGTTAAGTCAATTTTGGCACCGCCCGGCTAAAGCGCCAACATTAAGAAAGTAGGCACTTCTAAACTCGATTAGAAATATTTTCAAAATAAAATGTAAACATGTCACTAGTGTTCCCCAGTTCACATTTACCTGGATGGTTTAAAGCGACCCAACATGTTAGCGTTCTTCGCTACGGTAACCGTACACTCTAAAACTTGTGACCTCAAAAAAACCCGGCATCGTTTACTAGCCAGGTAAATATTCTTTCCAGCTTGACGCTACCTACACTTGCGAAGAAAAAACCTTTTGTATCCTTAAAGATGTGCCTTTCTATAGTAGAGATAAAGAAAAAAAATGTCCGTCTGCAATGAAACAATGAAAGTTTAGGCGCCACGGCATGAGAAATAATTATGTTTAGGAGTCACCTTTCCTTGTTGCAGACATTATCTGCATCATATTTCTAAAATTGTTTAGCTAAAATTGATATTTAGCTTGAACTAAACATGTTCTTGGAAACAAACAAACAAAGAAACAAACAAACACTTGCATGTTTCTATAACTCTACGGTACCTATTGATTTCTAAGCACTAACATCGAAACTCAAAAATTCTCTCGCTATTTTATAACACGACCAGAAATCTGCAGCCAAATTGAAGCGTAGATCATTTGAGAGCAGCATTTTTACTAATCGATCAACCATTAGCCTAGCGGTTGTTTTTTTTTTCTATAAACATAACATAACGTTGGTGAGATTGAGGCAGCGCCCACGCCGCGCCGCCGCCCCCGCGCTGGCGTTTAGGCCTTCACGCGTCGACTCTCGATCTGTGGCTGTTCCAAGATGGAGAAACAGACCTCTGCCTTGAACGCCTTATGCGGAGAACTAGACTTTTGGATTATTTGTAGTCTGGCGTAGAAAGTTAAGGACAATAAGGATAACTGCAGCATTTGAAATAATGTTATCATTGATATTCTGAAATCAACCCTTCCGATAAGAAAGCTGATTAATAACGTTGCCAAGAGTTCTTCCGATTTTGTCTTAACATAATAATTAACGTAACTTTTTTCTATATTTCCAGTATGCATCGGGACAAACGGCCGCATGTCCGTCCCGTCAAACCGGGACATCCACTACCGCAATCTAAGGGATCGCTTCACGAACTGCACCTATGTCGACGGCAATCTGGAGCTGACGTGGCTCTTGAACGACACGATGGACTTGTCCTTTTTGAAGTACATCCGCGAGGTCACCGGCTATGTGCTGATCTCCCAAGTGAAGGTGCACAGGATAATCCTGCCGCAGCTCCAGATCATCCGAGGACGAACACTTTTCAAGCTGAACGTAAGAGAAGAAGAGTTCGCTCTCATGGTCACCTTGTCCTCAGCTTTTACGCTAGAGCTGCCAGCTCTAAGAGATGTCTTACGAGGTAGTGTCGGCATCTACGACAACTACAACCTGTGTCACGTCAAGACAATAAATTGGGACGAGATTATCACTGGCGTGAATGCGTCTTACGTGTACTTTTATAACTATACGGCTCCGGAGAGAGATTGCCCTCGCTGCCACCCCAGCTGCGAGGCCGGCTGCTGGGGCGACGGGCCCGAGAACTGTCAGAAGTTCTCCAAAACTAACTGCAGTCCGCAGTGCGCTCAAGGCCGGTGCTTCGGTCCGAACCCCCGAGACTGCTGCAACACGTTCTGCGCCGGCGGCTGCACCGGCCCGCTGCCCAGCCAGTGCCTCGCCTGTCGAAACTTCTACGACGAAGGCACCTGCTCTCAAGAGTGTCCGCCGATGCAGATCTACAATCCCACAACGTACTCTTGGGAGCCGAACCCAAATGGGAAGTACGCCTACGGAGCCACGTGTGTGCGCAACTGCCCCGAGCACTTGCTGAAGGACAGTGGCGCGTGCGTCAGGAGCTGTCCCCCCAATAAGACGGCAGTGAACGGAGAGTGCATCCCCTGCAACGTAACGTGCCCGAAGACTTGCAGAGCAGAGAATCCGATCCACTCAGGGAACATAAACAGCTTCAAAGACTGCACTATCATCGATGGCTCCATAGAGATCTTAGAGATGACCCTGACAGGATACCAGCAAGTTTATCCAAACTTTTCTTTTGGCGAGAGGTACCCAAAGATGGATCCAGATAAACTCGAGGTGTTCTCAACTGTTCGGGAAGTCACTGGTTACTTGAACATTCAAGCACATCATCCGAACTTCACCAGCCTGTCGTTCTTTCGAAACCTGGAAGTCATTGGCGGAAGACAAGTGACAGAGACACTTTTTGCGTCGCTTTACATAGTGAAGACGTCACTCAAATCTCTCGGGTTAAAGTCTCTGAAGAGAGTGAACTCGGGTGCAATCGCAATTATGGAAAATACGAACCTGTGCTTCGCTGATAAGATTGTGTGGAACAAACTAGTCAAGTCGAAAGGTACACACGATACCATTATCGAAAAGAACGGAGACCCGAAAAGTTGTGGTGAGTTGGCAAGCGATGTTTCTTTTGCGTACAATATGAGGATCCTCAAAAGCTAGTCTATATTTAGTCACTTAGTAGTTTTGCCAAGCGATTGGTTCTTGTTTTTTAATGTGTCTTAAGCGAGCGAACTTGTTTTCTGAATTAAACATTTCCTTTTTTTCCTACACAAATAACATAATTACTAACAACATTAACAGCTGTTGCGCTCAGACAGCTTTGCGAATTTACTATAATGTGCCAATTTGGTTTTCTAACGTGAGATTGCTCTACAGAAAAAGCAAATATGGTGTGCGATCCCCAATGTTCGAGCGACGGATGCTGGGGCCCGGGACCGGACCAGTGCCTCTCCTGTCAGAACTACAAGCTTGAAGAGACCTGTATACAGAACTGTAGCCTCCATCCTGGGTAGGTTTCACACAAAGATACATCACCTAATTTACCTTTAGGTTATTTTGGTCAATAAATTTTCAGTGTAACTGTTTGCAACCTTAACAAAATATTTACACGTGTAAATATTGACGTGCTGTCCACTTTCCACTCAATATAACAGCCAAGTACCACAACAGTTGTCATTGACTCCTTTCGAAACAAAATCTTTTTTCTAATAAGTACATTGACCTGCCATGCGAATTTAATTTATGTCTTTCTTTCGCCGTGAAAAAGTCAAAAGACACAAAGCCCTAATCTGGTAGTTGTTTTCCATTGAGCGTTGACCAGATGCGCATCCAATATTCTGTGCTAACTTTACACCATTTTAAATTCCAGGCTGTACAAGGCTGGCCCAAAGCAATGCAAGCAGTGCCACCCAGAATGTGTCGACGGCTGCAGCGGGCCTGGCCCAGCCAACTGCACTAAGTGCAAGCACGTGCGCGACGGCCCCTATTGCGTCTCACAGTGCCCCATGGCCCGGTTCGAGGCCAACAACGGAACCTGCCTGCCCTGCCACCGCAACTGCGATCTGGGCTGCACTGGCCCAGAAAACACTGTCGGAGAAGGAGCTTGCAACTCTTGCAAGAAGGCCATCATCACTGTCGAAGCCACAGTCGAGAGCTGCCTGCAAGAGGAAGAGCCGTGCCCCGACGGTTACTACAACGAATGGGTCGGGAACGTGAAACCGCTGGAAGGCAAAGTGAAGGTCGTATGTAGACGGTGCCATCCGCTCTGCAAGAAGTGCACGGGCTTTGGTATTCACCAGCAAGTGTGTAAAGTCTGCAACGGGTTCAAGCGTGGCGACCAGTGTGAGGATGAGTGCCCTCCGGATCACTTTACAGACGACATCACGAGAACATGCACCCAGTGCCACCACGAATGCAACGGCTGTACGGGACCGAGCTCCGTCGAATGCATTCGCTGTAGAACCCTCAAGATTTACTTGAATGACTCGAATACGATTGATAACAAACTAATCTTCAACTGCACCGACACGTGCCCCGACCATATCCCGCACAAAATCTACTTCGACGAGCTATTACAGAACCCCATAGAAGAGCCTTACTGCTCTGAAGCTAGCAGCATTCCACCGCCAGCTGCAGCTCGGATGTCTACAGTTCTTGTCGTTGTTTTAGTATTGGCGTGTATTTTGATCATAATCCTGATCATCATAGGCTACACCTGCAGACAAAAGGCCAGGGCTAAGAAGGAGGCAGTAGAGTTGACCATGAAGATGGTAATGACATGTGAGGACAATGAGCCATTACGACCGACTAACGTCAAGCCAAACCTCGCGAAACTACGGATAGTAAAGGAAGGCGAACTAAGAAGGGGAAATATGTTAGGTTTTGGAGCGTTTGGCAAAGTATACAAAGGTGTTTGGGTGCCAGAGGGTGAGAATGTTAAGATCCCCGTAGCCATCAAAGTACTTAAAGATGGCACTGGAGCCAACACAAGCAAAGAGTTCCTAGATGAAGCGTATATCATGGCCAGCGTCGAGCACCCCAACTTGTTGCAGCTGCTGGCTGTGTGCATGACTAACCAAATGATGCTCATTACACAACTGATGCCACTAGGCTGTTTGTTGGACTACGTGAGGACTCACAAAGAAAAGATTGGCTCAAAAGCGTTCCTCAACTGGTGCACTCAAATTGCGCGAGGCATGTCCTACCTGGAAGAAAAGCGACTTGTTCACAGAGACTTGGCTGCGCGAAACGTTTTAGTACAAACCGCGAGCTGTGTTAAGATTACAGATTTCGGCCTAGCGAAACTTTTAGATATTAACGAAGATGAGTACAAAGCCGCTGGCGGCAAGATGCCTATCAAATGGCTGGCTCTCGAATGTATCCAGCACCGAATTTTCACCCACAAAAGCGATGTCTGGGCTTTTGGCGTCACTATTTGGGAAATCCTGAGTTACGGTGCGAGACCATACGAAAATATTTCCGCGAGAAATGTTCCCGAGCTAATCGAGAATGGTTTGAAGCTCCCCCAACCATCCATCTGCACGCTGGATATCTACTGCATCATGGTGTCGTGCTGGATGCTGGACGCGGACAGCCGGCCCACGTTCAAGCAGCTGGCGGACACGTTCGCGGAAATGGCGCGCGACCCTGGTCGCTACCTGGTCATCCCCGGGGACAAACACATGCGCCTGCCATCCTACTCAAATCAGGTAAATGCAATTGTACGGAGGTTCCGCATCACCATCATTGCTTCGTCTCGTCACAAATCAACCCTTTATACTTATTTATGCGCGCAGCTAGAGATAAGCGAAACAATAAGCGAAAACAGTCCGCTTCATACGGTAAGTTTACTCAATGCGGTGGCTATCGAAGGTCACGTGCATTAACCAATGGGCACACATGGACGATTTTCTTTGAGAGCTCTTTTCGTGGAATGGAATATAGTTTGATAATTAACAAACTTCTTTTCATTACAGGATGAAAAAGAACTAATAAGGAACCTTCAGTCAGCGATAGAGGGGCCCGAGTCTCTGATGGAAGCCGACGAGTACCTGCAGCCCAAGTTCAAAGCGAGCGCGGGGATAGCGACATCCAACTCCGCTTTGAGCGGTGGGGAGACGCAGACAAGCTCGCTAAAACCGTCCGCCTCTACCTCATGGGTCAACAACATGACCAATCCAGACTGCGTCACTTCGGACAGCTCGAAAGCCGAAGCGTGGGACCACGAGCTCCTGCGTTACGCTCAACAAGGTCCCGACGGCTCCGAGATGAGGCACTACTATAACAACGGCGTATGCGTCTCGGATAGCTCGAGCTCGCGATACTGCAGCGACTCCAACAAGTGCGACGGCAACTTCGACACCATGTCAAAGACTAAAGAAGCCCAGGTGGGCAACCTGAAGCTGAACCTTCCGCTGGACGATGACGATTATCTGGTGCCGTCGCCGCAGCAGAACCAAAGTGCTTCGGCGTACATGGATCTCATCGGGGAGAGCGTCGAGGGGCAGGACGTGAAGGAGCTGAAGGGCTTCGCCGGTTTCGTCGGCATCAGTGCCAAGCGGTGCGTCGACAACCCCGAGTACCTAATGTCGGATGAGAGCGTGCCCACGCAGACCCTGGGGATCCCAGTGGAACCGTCGGCACTGGAGTCTCCGTGCGCGAGCGAAGCCAGCGACGCGACCCCGCGCGCCACCACCAGCTACCTGCCCCAACGGTCAGTGGAAGAGGAGTCCATGTCCGACCACGAGTACTACAACGACCTGCAGCGGGAACTGCAGCCGCTCCGCCGGAACGAGACCACGGTCTGACGCGATAGTGCCTTAGCCCCTTGTGATAAAAGACAACGGAAATAGACTGATCTCCGGACCCCTTGTGGACAGCTAACGCCCTCCGTGCCATTCGATCGGCTAGTGTAAGGTCCCTTCTTAAAACTTAAGAAGTTACATAGTAGTTGTTAGAGGAAGATTTGTTAATTCTTTTCCACTACTTTATTTCATTTTGTACATGATCTGTTAAACAAAATTATATATTTCTTCTCTTGTGCCCTTACGTCGCACTTAACAAATTTTAAGTTACTTAATTTATTAATTTCGCTGTAAGGAAGGCTATGTTCGAACACGAATGATGTAGAGTTAATTTACGATTAAGGTGAATTTATATTTTTATTTTAAAACTGTGATAACTAGAATAATTTAAACAAATAAGGGACCAGTGAAGTGGGTCTAGCGAGTTTTTAATAGCATTTTGACACATGAACCGTGTCACTGTGTTTTTACTATGCATTTTGATTGTGTTCAAATTTACAAATCCATTGTAAACAATACAAATGTGTGAAATATCTCTTTATTTACTTTATTTATAACCGACACAGATGCATAGTGTATACTAAAAATAACACTATGCATTTGCACTGCAAAAGTATAATTCATCTTGCCATAACTTGGGACCAATCCTACGTAAACGCATAAACTCACTTGCCCTTATGTAAATCGTGACTACAGATTATAATGTTGTTTATTGTAAATACTTATATTAAATTTATCTATTTCCTTAATTTTTACATGGATTGTAAAGAGAACGAGTTGTCGAAGGCAAAACTTAAAGACAATTATTTTTAAGTGTTGTAGGCACCGACTATGCACAAAAATTAAGCTCAAAAGCTCCACGAAATGCAATTATTTCATGTTTTTACAATGAGGTACCAGGAAGAAGACACCTCAAACAAGTTTTGTGTCGCAAAACTTGCAGCCAATTGGTTGCAAGTCATTTAGTCTACGTCGAGCGATTACCGGTTACCGAGGCGGCACTCATGTGTAATGTCTACCTAGTTTTGATTAAAAATAAACTGAACATACTGGATCCTGAAATAGGTCTGTACAAAAACAGACTTCATTGGATTTTTGATATTTTTTTCCAATCGGTAGTACACATTTGAAAAAAATATTAAACATAAGTAGTACCTATTTGAAAATAATCTTAAACTTCCAATGAAGTCTATTTCTCTGGTAAATTCTGCAAAATTTTGCTCCAAAAAAATTGTTTGGAATGTCTTCTCCAGTGCGTACTTAGTACTTACGTTACCTCATTGGTTATTACAATATCTTTATTTTAAGTGTTCATAGTTAGGTATATTTAGCCAAACCCTCATTTGCCATGTAAAATGTAAATAATATTATCCATTATTGTGCTTGTACTTTATTGTTAATGAAATGAAAAAATATAGGAATATGTACGTACACTAGTTAAGCACTGGTACCTAGCGCGTGTCTTAGCACATCCATTTGTGCGTCACTTGCTTATCCCATTTTAAACAAGCTGCATAAATTCTTTGCTGTGCAAAACTTATTGCTTTTTTACTTAATGCGCACACAAATCGTTTTCATTTACCACCTGGATACATATTTTAGAATTTACAAAACATTTTTTATTAATTTTTCGTTCGGAATTTGTTACTAATTGAGTTGTTGGTATATCGTTGCATCCTTTCCAAATAGCGACAGCAGGCAAGTTACGCGCGATAACAGTGAATACATAAATGAAGCTGATGCTTTCTTGTTTACTTTTTTTATTACTTAGTTTTTATTTTTATAAGGAAACTGCGCAAATAATTTTCTATATAATATTTAAATCGTGCCATTACATAATATTATTGTAATCGACGTGAATTGTTATTTTTATATAGATTATGTAGAGAAGAATAATTTGATTGTCGAGTACGTTTATAATAAAAAATGTCTAGTTCATAGCCCGATTAAATATGAGAACACGGTGTAGGTGCTGGGCAAACCTATTCTACCGGAATTTATTTCTAAGGCACTATGTCTATTGATTGAAAACATTATTACACTAGCGTGGATACATGTGCCATTAATGCTGTATTTTCATAAAACATAGACGGATATGCCTAAACAAAGTTTTTTTTAGGGCGACTTATTTTACAGCTTAAAATTCGTTTATCAAACAATATATTGTAAACATGCACGGCAATCAAAGGAAATCAGATTACCTATTCTATGTGTATAGTATATATGTATGAGACACCCTGTATATTGCCAAGTATAGTACTAGACGTTAGACGGCTTTATCATTGTTTTTATGTATCTTTAGATATACGTACATATACATTCAATGGCTGCGGTAACATGTACTTGTACCTTAATAAATGAAATTGAAATAAATTGACGTTTTATTGAATTGTTCCCTCCACCTCGCTTCCCATTACCACGCTCCATATCTTCCCACGACTCTGAAGCCGCTCTCATCTATAAAAAGGTAGGTACAGTCTCTAAGTATTTTTGCCCTGCAAAAAGTTTTGATATAATTATGTTACTTATTGGGTGCCCCCAATAATATTAATAATGAGGGTTTTTCAATGACCTTTCAGTTTAGTTTCATTAAAAAAAACTAGATGGCGCTGCAAGGAGAACAAATGTATACGTTTTAAATGTTGTACATCGGTATTAATCTGTGATAATCTAAACATATCTCTTATCAACGAAACAAGCAAGCATCGTGACAGAAACCACAGAGAAGGTACAGTGATGTCATGACAATTTTGACATATCATGTGACGTCACATAATATGTCAAAATTGACATGACATCACTGTACCTTCTCTGTGGTTTCTGTCACGTTGCTCGCTTGTTTCGTTGACGAGAGGAGAGATGATTAGATTATCACAGATTAATGACGATGTGCAACATTTAAAACGTATGATGACATTTGTTCTCCTTGCAGCGCCATCTAGTTTTTGTTAACGAAACTCAACTGGCAGCTGTCATTGAAAAGCCCTCATTGAAGATGGCAAAATTTGATTTCGTGATTTCGAAAGAAAAAGTATCGGTAACAAATAATCGCAAACGGAAACCTAAATAAAAAAATGATCTTCCTACACCCACAATATTTTAAACGATCAATCCCACACTATACGTAGTGCAGGCGAGAAAAAAAATTGCATCCCTAATTTAGGTGCAGGAGGGAGGGGGGTACTCTAAAAAAAATTTTATTGTTTTATTCTAATATCACATATTCTATGCCAAACAGCTTTCTCGTACTAATCGTCTCTTGAGCTAGTCCGCGGACAGACAGACGGACGGACATCGGACATGGCGAAACTGTAAGGGTACTTTGTTGACTACGGAACCCTAAAAACGGTTAAAAGCACAGATCGCTCAATGCATCAGTTCGCTAACCAAGGCTGAGAACGCCTGAAGTTCACGCAATCTTTATTGCGATTCTTTGTTTACGATTTTCTTAATGTTTGCTATAGTAAAATAGGCAGGCGTTCTTAACAAACTACAATACAATACAATGAGTTTGCACTGTTGCATTTGACCAATACATTGAGATTGCACTGTTGCATTTGAACAACAAAGTCAGTGAGGGCCTGTAGATCAGTCACCAGGCCCCTATTTCCCACTGGGCACTCTGGGCACGTGCCCAGGGCCCGGTCATCGATAGGGGCTCCCTTGATCCTGCCAGATCACCAAACGATAACCGATTTTTATTGAGAAACTGCATACAAAAATTATACACAATATGTTTTACGTTATATTGCTTAGGTACCTACCTATCTACTTTCTTGGTCTAATCTAACAAAATAATGTTCTATCAAGTTTGTAGGGGCCCCATAATGGCAATGTGCCCAGGGCCTCTAATAGGTTAAAGACGGCCCTGTCAGTCTCACAGGATCTTTCCTAGTATGGACTCCAGCCTCTCACATAGGAATAAGTCTTGATTTTTCAATTGTACCTACTATGTGTCCTACTACCTAGGCGAGAAGGAAATAAACAAATAACTCACGCTATTATGAACCTGTTTTAGGGCTCCGTAGTCCGACAAGTGGTCCGACAAGTCCGCCGAGTGGCACCAGATCAAGAATAGCGTCACTCCATTTCATTCCGTGGATGTCGTAGAAGGCGACTAAGGAAATCAATTACTTACCAGGAGACGGGCAGCAGCGTCTTCCTGAGATTCCAACCGCATACTGCGATCGCCAGCCCGCCTGCCAAGCGTGGCGATTATGGTAAAACCCTTTATGTTTAGGGAAAACCATGGGGGAGGCCTATGTCTTGCAGAGGGCGTAAAATGGCTGATGATGTGAGGGATTTCAGTGAAAGCATTCATTGACATTATAAGTATGTATATTATTTATTTTTTGTCACAGGCTATTTACACGAGTGACATTGCGTTCCCAGTCCGATGCAGTTTATTATACCCGGCACACAACTTGAACAAATTACTTTGTATGCGCTTGACGTGTTTCGAGTCTTATTTTGTGGGGGCGCAGAATGGGATCCTGCTTGGGACTTTAGTGAACTTAACAAATACTTATATATCTTTTAATTCTCTTAAGAGGCTATAAGGCAAGTTCTCTGGAAGAAAAAAAAACGGCCAAGTGCGAATCGGACTCGCGCACCGAGAGTTCCATAAAAAAATGTAGGTAGGTACTTACATATTATAAATGTTTCCGGAATCGAGTCTCGCAGTTTTTTCCGAGCTTTTATCGAACTTCAAAGACAATTTTTTTTGTTTTCAGTTTTCAGATTTTCCCTGTATTTGTAGAATAAGACGCCAAATCTCATGGTTCTAGGTCAACGGAAGTACCCTATAAATTATCATAAGCTTGAGTGTCGAAATGTACGTTTTTTGCGGCATAAACGGCCGTATTTTTTTTTTACGTTAACCTAGACGTTTGATTTTTTCACAGCTTCAAGGGACTGTCGGCCTGAGTATTTAATTTCAACACGATACGTTCACGCGTTCCCGAGATAAAGGGTCTTGACAGACAGACGGACTCACGGACGGACGGACGGACGGACAACAGTGATCCCATAAGGGTTCCGTTTTTCCTTTTGAGGTACGGAACCCTAAAAACATATTTACAGATCATTTTTGCAAATAGTGGCTTACAAATGTCTCGATCACGTAAATGGTGATTTCTGGGATCCACGACCGAAAACCTGGGATCAAGGACCTCGGAGTAGAAAGGATTTGGCCCAAGGTTTATGGTCTAAAATTCTGTGTTCACAACATTGATATCAGTACTGGCACCTCCATAGATACTGCATATTATTATTACATGACTGTCTTGCTTGTAGGTGGGTACACTAGCTCCCGCTTTGATTAGGGTAGTATAATATATATATATATAATTATTATAATAACTTCAGTGGATAAAATTTTAATGAACATAGGTACAAAGCTTACAAAACAATAATCCTGATTTTGCTATAAGTGTTATAAATTTCCTCCTCTTTAGCATTTCTATCAGTCGTATCTTACGTAGCTTACCGGAAAGCTTATAGTGCATGCGAAATGTGCTCCATTTTTAACTTTATCTGACGAATAATGCTCTCTCAATAAGGTACTATATTGGTTTACTTCTAATAACTTATTATTAAATTCAAAAAAGACAAAATGTATAAAATTCACACTACCAAATGTCAAAATGGTTGACAGCAATGTTATATTGGGGAATGATAAACTAGACCTTGTAGAAGAAACTGTATTTCTGGGTATCACAATTGATGCAAAGCTTCAATGGGGTCCTCATATAGGAAAATTGGCAAATAGGCTCAGTTCTGCAGCATACGCAGTTAAAAGAATCCGGGAACTAACTGATGTCGCAACTGCTAGGCTTGTTTATTTTAGTTACTTCCATAGTATTATGTCCTATGGTATACTACTGTGGGGTCGGGCAGCAGACATTGAGACCATCTTCGTCCTGCAGAAGAGAGCGATCAGATTCATATATAAGCTAGGCAATAGAGATTCGTTAAGAGATTTCTTTAAAGAAACTAACATCCTAACAGTTGCTAGTCAGTATATCTATGAAAATATTATGTACGTTAGGAAAAATATCAGTGACTTTAAAACTGTAGGTAGCCAACACAATGTAAATACTAGAAATAGACATAAACTTTCGTTCCCAAAATTTAGGCTGGCAAAGGTTAATACATCCTTTATGGGGCATTGTATACGTTTCTACAATAAGATCCCCGAGGATATAATAAGCTTGCCAGAAACGCGGTTCAAAAAATGTGTGAAGCACACTTTGTGCCAAAAAAGCTACTATAACATTAAAGATTATTTAGATGACAATGATGTCTGGAATTAAAGCCAGTTCAATGCATTAGTTTTAGAACATTTATATAAATCCTGTAAATTAAGGACTTGAAAAGACTAAGTTTGGAGTTTTTTTGTCCATTTTTTCTCCAAAATGATCTAGATTTGAAATGGACACCTAGTTTAACTTGTAATGTTCATTAAGTCGCAGTTTCGGTTTACTAATGTATTTCCAAAAATCGTTTCCCAAAGTATTACTTCCCAAACTATTTTCCGCAAATTATCACTTGGCAAAAAAACATTTCTCAAAACAACTTAAAGCAAATAAACAGTTAGCAAAAGTTATTATGGCAAGTTATTGTTTACCAAATAAATACTTGGTCAAAATTCATTTTACCAAGCATTATTCAGTCAAAAGTATAATTTGACCAAATGAATAAAATGCGAAATGTAAACTACAACAAAATTTTTTTTGTTTGACTCAAAACTAAGTTTTTTAGTGAAATATTTTTTTTCGCTTTTATATAAAAAAAAAGAACTAACACCCGAAGTTTCTTCGAACCTATTTTTGCTTATGTGTACTGACCTAACAACCGAATTTTAAACACACTTTTTACACCAAATTGCTTTCGTAAGTTTTTTTTTAAATCAGAATATAATACTACAAATAAATGTATCTTAAGCTTAAATTTTTAAATTACTTGTATTTATGCCTAATAGTATTTAACCACATGAACAAAATGCGAAATATAAATTTATTCAAACAATTATTTGCTATATAACGCTTGCCAAAATAAAACGTTAGCATAATAAACGTTTGTCTTAATAAAACTTGACGCAGTAAAATTATGCGAAATGATAATTTGACCAAATGAATAAAATGCGAAATGAAAACTTGCTAAAGTTTCATTTGAGAAATGAAACTGATGCCATAAGTTTATTGGGAAGTAAAATTTGGCGAAAAATACTTTGGCTAAACGGCGGTATCCCCGCAGTTTCTGTGCTACTTTGAATAAAAAATTTTTGATTTGATTTGATTTGAATAGTGAGTATCCGGTGTAGATCAGTCGAAAAGGCATCTACCAAATGTTTTCAAATACATTTATTAATTAAAATGATTGATTTGGATGTTTATAAGAACAAATGTCATAATGTTAGCAGAAGTGATAAAATTAATAACCAACATTATTTGTCAACAGATATCTAAATCAAAATATATTCAAACAAATTACCAATATACATTTTCAGCTTTCGCTCAGTAAGCAAATAACTATAGCTACATAATAGAATTATAAAAAATAGACAAAAATGTAGATATGCTTATTTATAAATATTAGCATCATCGTATTTATACAAACTTTCTCTTCGTCGACCTAACTTTAGAAGGAATCAACAATGTCGTCTACCAGCGCGCGCGCACTTTGATGAAGTGACTTCTCAACATAGCTAATTTTAGTTCAAATGTAAACGATAAAACAAATACCTATATAAACTACTCTCGCGCGGAGTACATACTAATAACGGCTTAACTTAACACCGATAGAGGAAATCGCCAAGATATATAAACCCCATACAAGGTCAATTTGATTTATTAACTCCGTGCAGGCGGATCAAAGTCTCATGGAAATGGGGAAAACGAAATTGGATAATGCACACACTTTCGGAAAAAAATAAGAGCTCTTGATAGTGGAACTAAAATACTATAAACAAGAAAGTATTGGGTGTGTGACGTGACTAGCGACGCCTCAAGCAATCAATACTTGAGGTGTGGATTGCCTACGGACTATGCCAATAACGAGTGTTCGATATCGCAAGGTCTATTTCTTTGGTCCAAGGTTGCCAGTTAACACTAAATGGAAACGTCACCCAAAACGACAAATTTAATTACACAACTGTGTTTGAAATACACACAACACTTTCCCTTATCCCGATCTAACGCATGGTTGTATATCACGAGTTCCTAGTAACCCCTACACCAGCTATAATAGGATCAAATACAAAATATGGATGAACATTTTCTGAGTCAATGAGAGGACCTCGGACCGGCAAATAACATAGATATATTTTGTGACGATATTTTCAAACAAACGGTGTTGTCTGGAGACGTTGCGGTCTAATAATAATTTAGAAATGTCATTAGCAGCGCTTGGGTTTAAAATGTTCTCTCAGATATTACAGTGATCCTGGCGACTCTTACTTTAAAACAATACAATTGATATTTTTATACTATAAACATAACTATTTACAACGCAGAAGCTCCAGTCGTTTTGGCCGAATCCTACGGACAGTATGAAAATCGTTTTAATGCATTAAAAATACAATTCTCCATCAAAGGATATAATTATATCAGCAAAATATGCGCAGTGTACAGGGTGTTTCCGAAAGAACCGGTGAATCTTATTATTGTATAATCGCAATATTAGTTTTTGTTCAGTTATTATATTAATATCGATACAAGCAACCTTTATTAAAAGAACAACTTATACAGAGTTTTTAAGTCAGCCTTGTGACAGACAGCGTTTAATTTGAATGAAAACAGCAGTGACAAGTGTATAGAGATGATCAAGTATTTTGTATGCTGGTTACGTATTCTTTTGCATATAGTAATAATAATAGTTTAATTTAATTTAACGCTGTGTCATAAGACTAACTGTATTGCAGTGCCCTCACAGGGCACCATGTACTTACCTACAAAAACCAATACCACCTGTAATTATAACTGTGTACGTGATTTAGCAATAAACAATATGAATATAGTGCGTGACATTGAACGTGTGATACATCATTCGACGGTGGAAAGGAAAAACACTTGAAGTGACACTTTGGTCAAAATTGAGTTATATACATATTCGTTATATAAAAGAAACGCTGATTCCGAATATGTATATAACTCAATTTCGACGAAGTGTCGCTCCGAGTGTTTTTCGTTTCCACCGTCGATGAAAACACTTTTAGTGTCAGGGCCGTGCCTGATCCTTGTCTCAGCAGGGTCTTCGTATAGCGAGAGTTGTTGACAATACCAATATAAAGTGCTGCAGCAAAATCCTTGACGCCAAAACCAACCGTGAGGATACCCCCACATACGAAGGTAGTTTACTTATTTTTTTGTACCACTCATAGGAAAGGGTTGTTTTATCGACTTCGAGGTTAAGCCCCAGTAGCCCTGCGGCCAAAGAGAACAATTTCAGTAACACTGTATTGTGTAATAGTGGACTGGACGTAGCTTATTTAAAGAAACACAAAACGATGTACGTAACGCGATAAGACAAATAAACAAAGTCAAATTAACGTAGTGGCGGCAATCAAACTATCATAGGTTTTTTACACAGTAATCTGATATTAATCGGTCAATTTAAAATAATACTAGATTGGACTGACGGCTCTCTCGTAAACACATTCCTTGAAAACTTCAAATATAATACAAAGATCTGTAAGGTGGATGGACTTAGGATGATATATCAAGGTTTCAAATTTGAATTCTATTCGTATTGACGACACATGGAAAATCGAACTCAGTGACCACAGAAGAGGCAACTTCACGTACCCAGAAAATTTCGTATAAACCGTCACTCAAGTTTGAATACCTCTTAATTAGATTAGATTATTGAAAACTAAAAACCTTCCAATAACGACCGGTGACCGCGCGGATTCCCGGGCGGGCGTCTCGGTGGTAATAAAGTGGTAGCTCAGTGTTTGAATATCAGGATCATGATGATAGATATGACGACGGCCAGGATGATCGCTATGTACACCTTCTTCTTTCGCAGCGAGTTCTGGAACAAATGACGACTGTCATTGTCATCATCGAGTCATACTTGTTAGCCTTTCTGATATGCTCTGCCTTGCCTTTCAATTTCACTCAATTGGGTATTTGAGAAAACATCAAATGAGTTACTTTTAAAACGGAATTTTGTATGAAAATACTTGCTTATGAAGTCACATTTCAGAGCACTCTTTTTATGTTTAATCTATTTAAAAATTGTAATAGCTAGTAATTGACTAAAAGAGCATATGTAATAATTTATTGTTGATCGTGTCAAATACCGAATTAGGGCACTACTATAAATTGAAAACGAAAAAGTACACTCAGTTATGTAGTCCAAATTGGGAATCAGCTGAAGAATTAAAGATCGATTCATCTAGCCTAGCGGTGGCTCTGAAAACAATAAAGGAAATAATAAAATTCTGTCAAAATGGTTCAACTAAAGTGTCATGCAAAGTAAACCTTGCAGTCTCCTTAGGGCCAATTTTTCAATAGTCAGATTAAACTAACCTGGAGTATAAATTGCATGCTGTCACTGTCTAAATCATATGACAAGACAGTGACAACATCAGTTTTATTCTCCAGTTAAGTAAAACTATCTGACTATTGAAAAATTGGCCCTAAATAATAGGGGTTAAAGTATGAAATTGCCGTTTTATTGCAATAGGTTCTTTGAATTGACATAGAATCTTCATGTTTGAGGTTTTCGAATGAAACTTTTTCAAATGGTTTCTATGATGTTCTTTTTTTAAAAAAATGTCAAACATTTGAATATCGACTTTCAATTGTTTTTGTTATTAAATTTAGACAAGAAAGATGGATACTGCGAAAATTCGAGTGATTTTTGAATACGAGTTCCGACGCGGAACTAACTCGGCAGAAACAGCCCGCAATATCAATGCTGCGTTTGGAGAGGGGTCTACTAATGAACGCACCGTGCGATTTTGGTTTAAACGCTTTCGTGATGGAAATTTCGACTTAAAGAACGAGCCACGAGGAAGACCGCCCACACAGGTGAATAACGATGAATTAAGAGAGATAGTGGAAGCCGACCCTAGTCAAACTACCCAGGAATTAGCGGCATGGTTTAACGTTACCTTACCCACAATATTGACTCACTTGCGTCAAATCAATAAAATAAAAAATACGAAAAATGGGTGCCTCATAATCACTCGAATTTTCGTAGTATCCATCTTTCTTGTCTAAATTGAATAACAAAAACAATTGAAAGTCGATATTCAAATGTTTCACATTTTTTAAAAAAAGAACATCATAGAAACCATTTGAAAAAAAGTTTCATTCGAAAACCTCAAACCATGAAGAACCTATTGCAATGAAACGGCAATTTCATACTTTAACCCCTAATATATCTAATATATAAAAATCTCGTGTCACAGTGTTTTTAATCGAACTCCTACGAAACAGCTTCACCGATTTTTATGAATTTTTTTCTGTATATTTGGTAGGTCTAAGAATAGGTCGTAGGCCGATTAATATGGCAAAACAACGTTTGCCGATTCACCTAGTAGTATCGGTCTGGAAAAAAATGTTGGACAAGTACAATGACAACCGGAACTAAAGGACCACAAAGAGAAATATGATAAATGGTTATGATTAGTGGCGCTCCTGCTAACCAACCACATAATTATATTGGTTCACGTTTAATAATGAATGGTGCCATTTTGGATTGGACAACTATTTGTTTCTCGCTTTTGAAATAATCCCATCAATATTGTATGAGAGAGAGGTAAATACGTATTTAATAACAATAATACATTAACAGTTCAACTAATAAATAATTACGTTTAGAATGTTATGTTAAGGCTGTTCTTCCGTGAAGCATGATATCGCTCGCACAATTTAATATTTTTTAATATTGCAATAATATGTCAGACCAAGCGGTGGTAGCCTAACGGATAGAAAATTGGACTCGGAAGCGAAAGATCCAGGTTCGATTCCCGGTGCGGGACTTTGTCGAAAACATCATGAGGAAACCTGAGTGTCTGAGCTATTCACATACCTCGGCACTTGAAATCACCAATCCGCGGTGGGCACGCGTGGTGATTAAGCCCATTCTCTCTGTCTGAGAGATGGCCTGAGCCCTACAGTGGGACGTATATAGGCTGCTTATGTTATGTCAGAACACATTTATCAAAAGTGTACTCATTTTGTTACAATCACTAAAACTATTAAATAGTGCGAGCGAGGCGGCGTGCTCCACGTAAGAAGAGCCTTTATGTTATTGTTACTAAATCGTTTTCCAGTCCCTTTCTTACAGTAACGGTGCTATGATGCGTCTCGGCCGAGATGGCGATGGCGGTACCTTATGCGTGGCGGCGAGCCGCAGTTCCTGCGTGGCCTGCTCCACGTTGTGGGCCGAGTGCTCCACGCTGGACTCGATCGAGTCCACGACGGCGCCCTGCTCGTGGATCATCGTGCCCAGCTCCTTGAAGATCTGGTTCACGTCCAGGATGTCGCACTGCCGAGGAAGTTTGCGAGCCGTTACACCTTGGGGCCCCGGCTACCCAGACCGGCTCCCACGTTACGCCCACCAAATTCTGAACGATATCAATCATCTAACTGTCAAATTCCATACTAACTGTGTCATATCGCAAATTGACAGGATTCGGTGGGCATAATTAGGCAACAGGAAGTTTGAAAGATGAAATGAAAAAACTTTATTGTAAAACGGTTACAAAAAATGGTCACTGCCTGCCAAACTAGGATTCCCTGTGCTATATGGGTAGCCAAGCTACTTCCAAAATACATAATAATATATGTTTTACAATAAAAACTAATAGCTTGTGATGGTTTCAAGAAAAAAACTTTTAACTTTGTATTTTCGCTCTGCAAATGTTACGGGTGCGACTATTAACCCCCGGTTTCTCGTACACTAACAGGCTGTTAATCGACTGTTAACAGCTGTTAGTGTTTTTTTTTTTGTATGCAGTTTGGTCAATTGACAGCTGTTAACAGTAGATTAACAGTGTGTTAGTGTACGAGAAACTGGTGGTAATTGTAAGTGGTTCCAATAACAAACCAAGCGTGCACCGCACCGTCAATTGAAAAATGTCATTAATTGAAGGTGGTAACTTTTTGAACAATCGAAAAGTATTAACAACACTACAGCATTTAAATAGCAAAACTTTCAAAACATTTTAAAAATTTTCAATAACATCGAGATGATTGGCCCCTGGATGGCACTGCCTCGGGGCCCTGGGCGTCGAAGTGCGGCCCTGCGTCCGTCAATCGTATCAGTAAAATTTATGTTGGAAAAATAACAACAGCGCATCTAAGGGCGCGTCTCCTACTAAAAAGATTAAACAATACCATCCGTATTCCGTGCAAAAAAATTTTTCCTTGTTAGAGGAAGCAAATAAAAATTACAATAACTCACACACAACACTACCTTCTCCTGATCCCAAATTAGCGCTCGTGGTAATCGAACCCGTAACCCTGACAGTGATAGTCAAGCGAGTTACCGCTACACCAACGAAGTAATCTCACACAATGTTTCGCGCATTGATTGTTTCGTGCACAGTTTTAGGAGTAATTTAACATGTCTAGGTTCCAGGATAAGTAACCTGTGATATGGCAACCAGACCACAAAGACACGCCGAGACTAAAGTCAAGTCATTTTATTGAATTTCAATTTAATATCTTCATGCCGCTTCCAACCGGTCTTTTTGGAAATCCACGGAGGAGGCCTATGTCCAACAGTGGACTTCTTGTGGCCGAACGATGATGATGATGATCTTCGTGAAGCGAAAGAGATTTGTCAGGCTCCCGGCAAGCGGTAAGCCCTGGTGTATACGGCTCAATATAATCGGCGGTGGTCGAGGCAGTTTCGCTCTTACCTCGAGCTGTCGAATCTCCTGTTCCCGTTCCTCGAGCTCGCGCAACTCTCGCTCGCTCGTGACATTAACCTGCGCCTGCCGCCGCGTCTGACCCTCCATCTCGATCAGCGAGTCCTGCTGCGGCCCTGCCGATGTATTGCGAAGGTAAGCTGACATTTATTCATGGATCATGGCTGCAGTAGCACCTCGGAAGAAGGTGGGCCGTTGCCTCTGCCTGCTCAATCTCATAAATCTACGGTAGAGTACCCTGTTTTTAAGTTATAGTGAACAAACGAATAGTGTTATCCTAAGGTGACACTCAATCCGACTCAACTATTTAAGTTAGTTGGTAGTTAGTTGGTTGGTAGGGTACAAAGAATCTCGAGTAGAGACAAGTAGCAAACGCAGCGTAGGACGCTCGCTGGACCAACGATCTGTGGCGGATTGCTGGCAGCAACTGGATGCCCTGGACAGAAATAAGTCTCGCGCCGCTGATTGATTCCATACCACGTTGTCCGACTTCGCTGATTTTGTCAGAGAGGGGGAGCTCGAATCTATGAAAACATATTGATTCTTCGATTTGCAAAGGGGCCGTCCATTAATCACGTGATGTTTTTAGTAACTTTAGAGGTTGAGTTTTTAGGCTACCCCCCCCCCCTACCCAAAATCACGTGTACTTTTTTGGTATATAGTATCTTTAAAAAAATCACGGGAAAATCGTTGCCTAGCAACGGCGAGTCAAGGTCACAGACCGCATTCCAGTTGAGAAATCGCGCGTTCAAAGAAAAAATTAATACACGTGATCTCACTACACCCCCCTCCCTACCCCTTGTGATATTTCGTGATTTTTTTCCGAACCCCCCTTTCGAGCCTCACGTGCTTAATGGACGACCCCAAAGGCGTCTTCAGGGCATTATAGATACAACCACATCGCGATACAGAATACAGTCAGCGCCACCTAGTTTTAAAATTAGCCAACCTTTCTGTTTAGTGCATGTTTTAAAGGTTTTTTTCTTTATCGACTTGTTTTCATAGAAAGTAACGAGGCGCTCACCCTCTAGCGCGAAGGGGTCGCCGCTGTTGATGCCTTGCTTCACTTTGCGCACGTCGTCTTTGCTCTTCTGCGCCGCCGCCCGCTGCATCGCCTGCCACACAACGTCACAACATCATCTACCGCGTCACAACATCATACAATGCTTACATTTTTTTTTTTGCACTAACCCATGCTGAGGACAATTTTAAGAACCTATTTAGAGGCTAAAAATGTCACCCATGCCGGGACTTGAACCCGCGACCTCTGGCTAACCGTGCCAGCGCTCTCCCAACTGAGCGATATCAGTCCGATGTAAAAAACTAACTGCAAAGTGGGTTGCTCGGGGCTGCAAGTGATGTAAATTGCTTTGGCCAGATGTCGCTGCCTGTGCGTAATACAGAGAAGTTTGTAAAGAGGGTCGAAATTTCGCCGATTGGCGAATGGCCAATTAAGAGGCCAATCGCCAGTTTCTCGTACGCTAACATTATGTTATTCTACTGTTAACTGCTGTCAGTCGTAGCTGTGGTCACAGTAGATAATATATAGATTAACAGCTTGTGCTAACATGCGAAAAACAGGGGGTGGGTGCGAGACTCAGAACTAACTATGTACTGTCGATGTCGATAACATTGCTAAAACCAATGGAAAATAATGGACGAGATTTGTGCGGGACTGTCGGGGTTAACGTGGAATTGAGCAGGAGCCTGTGTCATAGAAGTACAATTCATGGTTTGCTATGGCAATTCGATGTACATTGCAAAGTCGATGAACCACAGATTAGTAGGCCGGAAGTCTCGGCTACGCAGTGTACATCGATTCGTCATAATAAACTATGAATTGTAGTTTTACGAAACGGGGCCCAGGCCTGTTCCATGCAGAAGATTTCATTGAAAAATAAACTCTCAAAAAAAACTTTAAATTATAATTCAACGCATACGTATTGTATTCTTATATATCTTAAAAATATTATAACGTTTAACTTAAAGAACTTCTAAAAGAGGTGTCAGTATTTTTTTAATAGAATCTCGTATGTTAAGTTTTATAATTCAAATTATCCTCTACATGCAACTAGTTTTTATTATTCTAGATGAGAGGTGACGAAAACGGGAATAACAATTACCACCATAAAGGTCCTTTGATATAAAAACAAAAACAAACAACATTTATCGGACAGTTAAAACTTACTTTACGGTGGGATTATAATTAATAGGAATAAAATCGAGATTTCACTTTATAAATTAGGAACTAGTTAAATCCTGTTTTAAACCCATTTAAGCCCGGTCTGAAGAGTGTTTTAGTGGACGGTAGGAATATGTTTCGCATTCCAAACTTGTACTACCGTAGCTTAACTACTGGCTACCAATTAGTACCTGAAAAGCGTTGAGCGTGGTGATGTACTCGTCAGAGAGGCGGTCGCGGGTGAGCCGGTCGGCGGGCGAGTCCACCGTCATCTTCATCAGATCCATCAGCATCAGGGACGTGTCCTTGGCCAGCTTCTGCGTGTACGTCTGCACTTGCCTCCTGCGAAATGCACCAAGAACATTATATATTCCGAAAGCGTTATAATTGTAATCGAAATAACAATGTGTCAAACGAGAACGTAGCGTTACTTTTCTATTTTATAGCCTTGTGTCTAATGTGTGTGTGTGAGTGTGTGTGTGTGTGTAGCCTGGTGGGAATATTGGACTCGGAAGCGAGAGCCCCAGGTTCGATTCCCAGTCCGGGCATGTACACATTTGTGAAGTTATAGTAGCAGTACCACTCGCTAACGGTGAAGGAAAACATCGTGAGGAAACCTGAATGTCTAAGCTATTCACATACCTCAGTGCTTGAAATCGCCAAGCCGTGGTAGGCACGCGTGGTGATTAAACCCATACTCTGTCCCTGAGAGAGGGCCTGTGCCCTACAGTGGTACGTCTATAGGCTGCTTATGTATGTATGTGTGTAATTTACCATGTTTGCAAATAAGTAAATTGATTAATCGATTGAACGCTGCTGAGATTAACAGGGAACACGCCTCACAATTGGGCTGAAGTTACATTGTATTTATAGTGTAATAAGGACTTCGAAAAATCCCACAAAAAATTTAATATTTTTTTTCGGGATTTTACTGGTCTGATTGGTTTTTATGTTACTCCAACAATATGAAAAAGTTCTAAGCATTAATAGTTCGATTACATTTTAAACTTTATCTAACGAAGGTCGAAAACATAAAAACTCAAATATTGATAAATGACAGTCACACGACTGACTCAAACTGTCTGATAAATGACTATCGCACTGCTTGATGTGAAAGCGCTCTCATCCATCGACGAATGAAGTATAAGGAACAGCCCTAGCCTAGACTAAGTTTGGAGTTTTTTTGTCCATTTTTTCTCCAAAATGATCTAGATTTTGAAATGGACACCTAGTTTAACTTGTAACGTTCATTAGGTCGCAGTTTCTGTGCTACTTTGAATAAAAAAATTTTTGATTTTGATTTAATTTGTACGCACAGCTGTTGACGCAGTCCCACGGTGTCCTGGATGGTCTGCAGCTGATTCGCGAGCTTCGTCATGGCCGACACTGCAACGAACACGCTACACTCAGTAGGCACTTATCATCATCATCATCATCACCATCAGCCATTTGACGCCCACTGCAGGACATAGGCCTCCCTCATGGTTTTCCTAACCATGAGGGGTTTTGCCATAATCGCCACGCTTGGCAGGCGGGTTGGCGATCGCAGTATGCGGTTGGAATCTCAGGACGCTGCTGCCCGTCTCCTGGTAATTGATTTCCTTAGTCGCTTTCTACGACATCCAGGGAAGGAAATGGAGTGACGCTATTCTTAACCCGGCGCCACTCGGTTAGTGGGCAGTAGGCACTTAGACGAGTTCTATTCAGAATACCAGTACAGAATTGAAATATTATTATGTAGGGTGTAACCAAATCCCCGATAGCGGTGGTAGCCTAGTGCGGGCACTGCCTTATGTTTCCGAACAATACACAAAATTTTATTTATTTACTTTATTTAAAAATGGGGGAGGCTCTACTCGTCAAGACGAACAGCTTTGAAAACTACAATAGTGCCGAACGAAATAGTCACCAGATATTTTTTTTTTTTTGAGAATTAAAAATTTTTCTCACAGTAATACTCATTTAGGGGAACAGGTTTGCCGGGATTGTGGCAAGTAGTAAACCCTGGTCTCTGCCTACCTCTCCGGGATACAGGCATGAGTTCATTTAAGACTTACATTGTAGACGGCCCCTATGTTATGTGAGAGAGTGCAACTTTACAGGAGAGCAATTTGAAATAAAATCTTGTCAAGAAAGTGAATATTTGTTAGAAAATCTTTATAATACTAATGTCTTTAAGGCTATTTTAAGACATACTGATACAGTACACTTTTTCATTCCAATAAGTATCAGTGAATCTATTCATAGTACTTGTCGAGATATTTCGATAGTTTTCTTTGTTAATAAAAGCTAAAATTTTATTGAATGTGGCAAATTTGACAGAAATTTACGCTCTGTTTAAAATTTAAAGAATTCAATACTAGGAGAATTGCTAGTTTAATATTTTCATTTATCAAGACCATAGACCTCAACCAATTATTTTTTTTGTGAATTGTTGTTAAATAAAAGTGCAGAGTAAAAGCACTCTAATCATTAATGGTATAAAAACATTATAGTTAGGGAGGCGAATAGGGGAATTTTCGGCAATACTCGAGCGTGGCAGTTTAAGATATGAGAGATACCTTAGACGTAATAGAACAACCTTGTAAAGTATTTAGCTCTATATGTAGTGACGCGCGCCTAGGATAGACGATCAGATTAGTAAAAAAAAATGGATAGTCTGAAATACCCGAGCGCGTCAGATTAAGATATTGGGGGTTGATTTTAGTGTTTAAAGACTAAATTTAACTAATCTGACGATAAGTCCTTGACGCCGCCGAGTTATAGGGTCGCGAACTTGTAAAAAAAAACGTTAATCCGGCATTCTCGAGCGCGATTTTTTTTTTTTGAAGAATATAATCTAAAACTCACAAAAATACAAAATCTGCCGGTTTTCGCATGACCGGAAGTGTGGAGGAGCCATTTCGTCTTCCTAAGAACGCGTTACGGCATATAAGTCGCGAACGATACATTTTACAAAAAAAAAGTTTAAATAAACAAAAAAGGTAATTTTATTTTACACAAAAAAGGTCTCTTTATATTTTTGTCCAAAGTTAAAACTTTTTGACTTGAAGCATCATAAAAACTCAAACTCCCGGTTTTTTGAGTATATCTCGAAAACTGAGCGTGTTGAAAAAAATTTATATGAAATAAGGATGATTAAATTATGTGACTTTTATTATATCTCAAATTTTTTTTTTTCTGAAGCTTCTCGACAATTTTCGTGTACTCGGAAAAAGTTACGCGTATCTGTATACAAAAGTATTATTAACATGTACAGTTTCATATATTTATATTATTCAATAGCCTGTTGATCCTCAAATTGTTTTTTGGACGTACCGTAAGCAAAACGAAGTCAAGAATTGAAGCAAAAAAGAGGAATTTGCCATAAACACGTAATACAGATAATAATAATAATACAATAATAATAATAATACAGGAAGAAGATGAATTTTATTGAGCAAAAATTTTTATATCATTTCATTTTTTCATACAATAAATAATCCACTTCGTACTACATTTCATCTGCATTTACGTTGGTTGTATCTATCGCTTTATTGTCATTCTTAAATTCCCCATTTTATCAAGGAGAAAGAAAGGAAAAAAAAGAAACCAAAAAACTTTTTTCGGTCAGATTAAGAGAACCCACCAACATTTTTGTCAGATTAAAAAAATATGCTTTCAGGATACCGAGATAAACCTCCCCTATAAAAATCTGACGCGCTCGAGTATTTCAAAAAAACTTTTTTTTTTTGCATTTTCAAAAATTCATCGTAACTTATCGTCACGCCGAAATCGTCAGTTTTTTTAAAGGGAGCTTCCTTGGGGCCTACTTAACACCCCTTCCGAAAATCTGACGCGCTCGAGTAAATTTTTTTTTTTTGCATTTTTGACTACTTTATATGCCTACCCCAACCACGCAAACCGGCAGATTAGTATACCGTTGTTATCAGAGGCACTCGGGGCATACGTAGTATGAATATCTGACGCGCTCGAGAATGCCCAAGTAACTGTTTTTTTTAACATTTTTGAAAAACCGTACACGCCAAACCCACCGCTAAAATGGTTTTTGCCATAGGAGCTTTTCTTTTCGAAATTATTTTATCTTTCGATTTTGATAGGTCTCGACCGCGCCGTTGAATTACGCCATTTAGCTACCTCGCCTCCCTAACTATTAGTCATTATTCAAGGTACACGGTAATTCATTAGTATTGGTACTTTATACCGTGATTTAAGAGAAGCAAACAGAAGAACCAACAAATTTAAAGAAATCAACATAATGCTTTTTATACATAATGGAGCTGATAATTAAACTTATAGTATTTTTAATCTACCTACATAATTGAAGAAAGACTTAAGTTCTCTTATTCTTTAGCACCAGTGAAGGTAAACACTAAGATAATTCATACGCACAGCAACCATGTTATCAACAGAATGGTTTTAAAACTTCCTGACTAATTAGTCAGTTTATGGCCGAATAACTCATGTTACGATACACCATTGAGGCGCAGTGCAGCTGTGCGTGTTCCATCATTGGCACAGTTTGCAGAATAGGTGTGCCACAAAAATGTTAAGCCTATCATGTTAAGATATTGCATCTAATTACTAATGAAGAGTTAGTAGATAGACCTCATATTTCCACAATTATCCTCATAGTTGAGCCATTGTAGCAGGTGCTGAGGTATATGAAGGCCTCAGATGCTCATCATAAATTTTCTGTTTCCTTTAGCAAATGTTATTTTTAGTAAATGTCTCGCAGATTTGAGGTAAATGTTCTATCTCTACTTTGTCACAAAGAGTTTTGAGCTCATATTCTTCAATGTCACCATTCTTACACAACCCAAACAAAAAAGGATGCAATGTTTTGAAATATCGGTACGGTTAACAGGAATTTGAAATAGCCAATGGTCTAGAAAGCTCCATTGTTCAAATTCTTGGAGAGTAACGTCATTGCTCAACAAATATGTTTTGTTCTGTAAATACTGTGGTGTCACCTTCCATATTAACTCATAAGCTACAAAGTGGTTCATAGGTGTTTAATTAACTTAATATAATAATGCTTTGTTTACCCAAAAATAGCAAACACAAAAAATACTAGGTTTTATGTCAATTGCTGTCAAGCAATTGTCTCAATAAATATTTGTATTTTCTTTGAAATACGGACAACTTTGTTGCAAAAACTAATAGTGGGCAAAAGTGTGACTTTGGGCAACAAATACAGATACTGCTATCATAGTTTGGCCTTTGTTTCGCTCATAAATACAAACAAGTTTTCTAACAATGCTAACTTACACCCTGTGTAATATTTGCACCCTTGTGACTTGCGATAACTAACTAATACCGCACGTCATAAGCTTCATTCGCTGATAAGTGGACAAAGACTCACCATTCTGTGAAATTTTGTGTATATTGCTGCCAATGCTAGAGGAGAGACGCGAAAAGCTGGATTCTGGCGCCGCCACGCCGCCCTGGTACGAGTAGCTATCCATCCTGCCTCCTGCAACATAGGCAAAACACGCTCGATAAAGGGCGGAACCATACACTAGAATACCTAGCCAACATTAAACAATCCGGCAATACGGCTTACCCAAAACGCTAAGCAAATAACTCGTCTACCCGCGGCCGTAAATATGACGGCCAGTAGAACAATAACGCATTACTCACCTGCCGCTAATCAAATCAAGAGAAAAACAATTAGGTAGCTACGTTGACTACGAACAAATCACAAGGACTTCTCTAAGAATTTATTCGTTCGCGCGTCGATGGGACGTCCCCGGCACAAGCTTTGTTACTTTCAGCGATTGTAAAATGAACTTGAAAGCAAATAAATACAAGTTATTCTTGAAATATGTTTAATTCCTCCGGCAGGTACTTTTCGCCCATTTCTCGAAAACCAATAGAAAATGTGTAGGTATGCACTTTTCTTGTTGTTTGACAGTTGACGGATAAACACAGATTAGATAGATGACGTTGCGTTGACTCATGTTCTGTGCAGGTTTGTCGATATCATAATGCGATAGGGATGTTAAAGTCCGGACTCTGCGTGGAAAACCTATTGTTACGTAAAAGAAACTATTTCCAAAGTTGCAATAAT
Source organism: Yponomeuta evonymella (assembly GCA_963969515.1). Lineage (NCBI taxonomy): Eukaryota > Metazoa > Arthropoda > Insecta > Lepidoptera > Yponomeutidae > Yponomeuta > Yponomeuta evonymella. The sequence goes on from OZ018344.1 coordinate 22,974,040, forward strand.
TTATCATGCATATCACACGATAAAATAACCAAACAAACTGCACAGAAAGCCATTTTCCCGATTTTATCTGCTTTGATCTCGCTTTTGTACACACCGTTTACTCATCAGATTGGTCAAAACTCATAGTCTGACCTTAATTTCTCTATATTGGTTATGGTACAACGCGACACACACAAACACAAATGCAATGCAATCTTGATTGTACAAGAATATACGTATACGTGCACACCCTACTACATCTTTTACTATTGTGTGATTGTGTGCACATTGTGTGATTTGTCTTCGTGTCCTCACCCTCTGTTTTTTATTTGAAAATTTTTGATAATCCCGTATTTAACTATGATTTTATTTTCATAACTATCACTCATGACAATAGGCTAAGTATGCTGTACAGTGCATATTTAATTTTAGAGCTCGATTGTCACATTCCAGTCTAGGGCACAATTTTCGAAAGGGACTTAGTATTTAGCGTGGTAATAGTTTAGAACTGATGTTCTAGTTGATTTGTTATGTTAGTCCAATCAGACTGTGGTGACATGAGGACGATATGCTAGCAGTGTAGGCGAGCGAGTAACCCAGGTGAGTTGTGGCGGTGGCGGTCCGGTCGGGTAGTTGTGTTTGGTCGCTATTGACGCTGGTTTTTGTCGTCAGCTGGAGCAGCCACGGCGCGATGGACCCGTCAATCTTCCTGCAGTACTCGCCGGCCAACGGGCTGCCGCAGGAATCTAAGCTGGCGACGTACATGGTACCCACCGCTGAGCCGAGCCGCCGCCGAAGCGCTCCAGGCAGGCCTGTACTGACGCCTGTCTGTTTCAGAACCGGAGCGCCGCCACGCCGCCGCGCGCGCTCAACCAGGCCCTCGGCAAACTCAGCCTCGAGTCTTCGCCTGACGCGGTCAAGAAGGTCAGTCTGCTGCCCAGCTGTGTCCCTCAGCAATAATACATTGTTACTGTGGATAACCATCAAGACCCTCTCAAAGAGAGAGTTACATTGTGTCTAAACAATATAATGCCTTACCTGGTGAGTTTCTACCTGGACCACCATAATATCCTTTGCTCAATCACACAGTCATTCATGATTGACGGTAAATTGTCATTGGGAAATGATTCAGGGTGTACATTTTGTTCTCAGGTATCTAAACAGTTGTTTCCAGTGTTTACTGTTTACTAACTTGCTCTGTGAAAATAATTTGTTTTTCAGAACATTATCACTCACAGGTAAAAAAACATATATTTTTGACGTTGATATTCCAGTTCTTATCTGATGCCTCTAACAATGTGAGTTACTTCCTAAGCCTAAATAAAGTCATTTTGCCTAAACATCTCAAAACAAAATAACAGCTACAACAATAATGAATTTATCATCAAGTTTCAGCAACACCACATTATTTTGTTTTGAGCACTGAAATTTTACTTATTTTATATCAAGTTAAAATTTCAATGTTTATGTATCTACACCTTCATAAAGATGTAGTAGTGTAAAAGTGTTGTTTCTATATTATGTCATTACCTATTTTATGCAGTTTAATTCAATGGGTATTTGTATATTTGTAGCAAAATCTATGTACCTAAATCCAATAAAAACTAACAATTTGCATGATTGATTGAGACTTTTTCAGCAGCAGGTATTACAGGATGTTGAGTTGTTCCTCCAGTTATAGTTATGTCACGTACCAAGACCACGGGACTTGCAAAAGTACCAAAAATTTTGAAAAAAAAATAAACGAGTAAATATCCCCCCAAGTACAGTTTTTATTACCTATGTCTAAAGCTCGTGTTAACCAGAAAATACAAAGTTTAGTTGTGCATAATTGTTTTTCTAACTGTCTTGAGTCCTCTATTTTGGATCAACAGCTTGCTCATTCCATTCAGGCCAGCCTCTTTGTAACTCAAGCAAACTTCGCCTGTCTCATACTAACAATGTACGGTCTGAATGGTTGGTGTGTGGCAGGTGGTGATCCGTGAGTTCCTCCCGGTGAACTACTTCACCCCGGGGTTGCTGCCTGACTCGCCCGAGAGCTCCCCGCCCTCCGCGCACCCGCCCCACCCCTCTACACAGGTGCATCAGGTAATTACAGCCTTCTACCTTCAGCTTATAAGGATCGGCCTTCTCTGGGAGAGAAGGTTGGAGCGTAATACCCATGCAGGTTCATTGTGGATTGCAAGCCTTGGAAAGTAAACAGCTCAGTGACTTATGTTTCCTCATGATTATTTCCTTCTCGGTTATGGTATGTGATACGATTATAAAGCAACTGATATTTATCCACTGTGAAAGTAGATAGACCAGTTCCGTGGCACATCTGCAGCTTATTTATTAGTAATATCTTAAAGCGCTATGGGGCGGCGCTTAGTCACACTAGTGGTAAGACTGCTCCTCCAACTTCAATGAAAGTCAAGAGATATTTAAAACAACGGCGGTTCACAGAAAAAAAAATTACGGTGTCCAGGCCCATATCAATTGAATGACGTTAAAACTTTGATTTCTCTTACAATTCTCTAGCAACTCAACCGACAAGCTTGTTTACACTTAACTAGCAAACTTAAACAGAAACTTTGCCTTACAGGAGAATGTGGGCGGCACGACGTACTTTTACTCGACCAACTCGGAAGCTCACGGGTCTGCTGCGGCGCACAATTCTCAGGCCCCCATCGGTACGCCCTCGCCACGTACCATAGCTTGCTAGCTAACTTACAGGTCAGACTAAATTACATCGGTCTAGTTGCTGCAGTCACACCTCTTTGGGCACATCGCGTGACCACCTCGAATATTATGAATGGAGAAGGAAAGAGAGCTCAGGGCAGATCTCCCCCTAAATGGAGCGACCAGGGGTGCTACTGCGTAAGTTCACCACTGTACGGTGTTGTCCGATTAGCCTACTCCGAACTGTCAAATACATATTTCGACACTTCGGAATCGGCAAAATGGTTAACGCAATAAAAAATTTTTTTTTTTTATTAACCATCAGTGAGACGTTTTAAAGTATCATAAGAAACAGTCCTAAATGTAGATATTTACAATATTTAGCGATACATTTTGCACTGCGGCCCCAGAGTGGACAGACGAGGGTAGAGGTAGAGGTAAGAGGGCAGGTCGCTTGGATTACAGCAGGCGGTCCAGGCAGCGGACGACAGGTCTAGCTGGAGAGCACTCGACACCCTTTCCCTTGCTAGCGCCACGGCCTCAGCATTGAGGGACGCATTGATTAGATTTGTTCGATTGCTTGATCCAGTTTTGTTCTATTGAAACTGATCCAGAGCAAGAAAACGTAAATAATAAGACTTGGTGATATTGGCTTGTATATAGTCTGGATCGGTACTTAGAGAGGCGTTAACGACGTATTTTGTACAAGCAAACGACGCGCGTGTGTGAGATGGATTCGTTTGTTTCTAACTTTTCTTTGTAACTTTTCAAGTTCTCACTAGAGTTTAGATTATAATATTATGTACATGCTACTTTACTAAGACTTGCCAAACTTGCCAAATCTCTTATTCACTAGTTTGTATGTTATTGTAAACCAGTTCAGCCTCATGGACATTCTAGGTTTTGATCTAATTGCAGACTATTATAGGAATCTTAGCAATTATTTATCATTGTCGTCGATTGATTGCGAGTAATTGATAGTCCACGTCATTACATCAACTGCTATAAGTGCTATAAGCAACAGTGTCAAATGTTCGTGGCCTATCACTAACAAACCATTTTTTTGAAATATGGTGTAATTAATTACTAATAACTATGAAATGACAAAAGTTCCAGCCAAACAAATAGGTACATATGTGATATTAGTCATGTAACTAATGTTACACAGCCGTTTGGGTAGTAACGTGAACTGCCTAGTATTTCGACAAAGCACTTAAATGACTTCCCTCTTCAATATGAAGGGGTCATCTGGAGTCCCGGTTATATAGCTATTGATTAGTGCAAAAGATCAGGCAGTCGCCTGCATATTAATTTGCATTTGTGAGCAGTCGCTTAACTTAGCAAAAAGTCCACTCAAATGTCTTGTAGGGGATGCGCATATAGTCCACAATGGTCCACTTCATAGAAGGTCACCTTTGCAAATGGTCCATTTCGCTTCAAAAAGATCCACTTCACAAATAGTCCGTTTCGCAAAAGGTCCGCTTCGCAAATGGTCAACTATGTAAAAAGTCCACTTTGCAAACAAACGTACTTTAGCACTCCCTGTAGGATCCCCAAGGGTTTCACGGTTACATTTACCTAGTAAACCCATCGAGTTTGGGCTCATTATGGCTAGTCATTTAAATATTACTGGTATTTTGTGTTGCACGTGTATAAGAACGGTCTTAAAAAGCGAGTGGCGTTGGTTGTATGCATCCTTTCAGCTGATGAACACTTTTGCATTGATTAGTTTTATATTCACCGATAGTGAAGTTGACCGATCGCGAAGTGGACTGATCGCGAAATTGGCCGATCGTGGAATAATGGATTTTTTGCTGACCGACTGCTCACAAATGTTTAATTTGAGGTCATCGCTTCACTTTCATAATCGGTTGTACTTTATATTGCTGGTGATGGCCGGATGAGAATGCCCATGGAAAAAAAGAAGTGGGGTGCTTTGGGGTAAGCCTATGTCTCTATGGCCAACGGCATTAGAGCATCATCTGCTTGCTTTTTTTACGTGAGATAGATCTGCTCAGCTGAAGGTAAGTGAAGACGAGGCTTAAGATATTATGTGTGTTAGAGTACTAGAGTGATATCTGACTCACGCTGGCACACGTCATTGCCAGGTGAGTGGTTACTTGCCGCGCTCTTGAGTCTTCTTTCTGAAAAGAAGTAGTCTGGCTAATGGAGTCGACAGTCTTGCTACGTAATTGTCAGGTAGGTTGGTTGGTTGGTTCATATATGAGGTGACTTAGTACAAACAATCTGACTTCGCCAATGGCATGTCATTCGACGTTCGAACTAGTGATGGGGATGTAGGCGATGGATGTGTATCGTCAGCGTCACCTAGCGCCTGTTTTGTAGGACTAGAAAGAGTAGCTCTCCAGAAATTGTAGAAATCTTTGTAGCCTATATACCTACGTTCACTGCAGGGCACAGGCCTTCTCTCAGAGAGACAGTATGGGCTTCATTACCACGCGTGCCCACCGCGTATTCGAAATTTCAAGCCCTGAGGTATGTGAAGTACTCAGACACTCATGTTTCCTCACGATGTTTTCTTTCACAGTTAGCAAGTGGTGTTTCTACTATAACTTCACAAATGTACGTAACTTACAAAACAAATGCCGGGATTCGAACTCGCGACCTCCCGAATGAGAAGCCGGCGTTCTACTGCTCTGCTAAATAATATAGGTATCATATGGTACGTATCAGCGATAAAATACACCCCATCACTGTGTCACAGCGGTGGTAGCCTAGTGGGTACAACCTCGGACTCGGAAGTGGGAGACCCAGGTTCGATCCCCAGTGCGGGCATGTACCTAGGACTTGGTTTTTTAAGTTATGTACATTTGTGAAGTTATAGTAGCAATACCACTCGCTAACGGTGAAGGAAAACATCGTGAGGAAACCCGAGTGTCTGAGCTATTCACGCATGGTGCGCGTGGTGATTAAGCCCATACTCTCTCCCTGATCGAAGGCCTGTGCCCCACAGTGGGACGTATATAGGCTGCTTATGTACTGTGTCTTTAGGATTCGTACCTGGGCTCCGAACCTATTGGTTTGGTAATTACCTCCGCGGGGTAGAACAGCTAATGCGGAGGTAATCAGGTTGGTAGTGGATAATCCTCCTATAATATTATAAATGTGAAAGGCTGTAAAGATTTTTGGATGTTTGTTACTCAATCACGCAATAACGGCTGAACGGATTTCGATGAAATTTGGTATGGAGATAGTTTGGGTCCCGGGGAAGGACATAGGATGCTTTTCATCCCGGAAATTACTCATTCCATGCATACGTAGTTGCGGGAAAAGACTAGTAAATAATAATTAGTAATTAAGTTAAGTAAAAGATAGATCAGCGTCACAAATGAAACGTCGTGACTGTTTATTTTTGTGCAATGGACTTTCTATATTTGCATTGTTGTAGATATTGGAAGTTTTATAGGGTAGGGGGGGAAAGTTTACCTAATAGCTCATAAGGGTAACTAGACTGTTTAGGGAGCACTGTTCTAGTATAAACCTAATTGTGCAGGGAGCGCTGTGCTAGTATAAGCGTGGTTGTGCAGGGAGCACTGTTCTAGTACAAGCGTGCTTGTGCAAGGAGCACTGTTCTAGTACAAGCGTGCTTGTGCAAGGAGCACTGTTCTAGTATAAGCGTGGTTGTGCAGGGAGCACTGTTCTAGTATAAGCGTGGTTGTGCAGGGAGCACTGTTCTAGTACAAGCGTGCTTGTGCAAGGAGCACTGTTCTAGTATAAGCGTGCTTGTGCAAGGAGCACTGTTCTAGTACAAGCGTGGTTGTGCAAGGAGCACTGTTCTAGTACAAGCGTGCTTGTGCAAGGAGCACTGTTCTAGTATAAGCGTGGTTGTGCAGGGAGCACTGTTCTAGTACAAGCGTGCTTGTGCAAGGAGCACTGTTCTAGTATAAGCGTGCTTGTGCAAGGAGCACTGTTCTAGTATAAGCGTGGTTGTGCAGGGAGCACTGTTCTAGTACAAGCGTGCTTGTGCAAGGAGCACTGTTCTAGTATAAGCGTGCTTGTGCAAGGAGCACTGTTCTAGTATAAGCGTGGTTGTGCAGGGAGCACTGTTCTAGTACAAGCGTGCTTGTGCAAGGAGCACTGTTCTAGTATAAGCGTGCTTGTGCAAGGAGCACTGTTCTAGTATAAGCGTGGTTGTGCAGGGAGCACTGTTCTAGTACAAGCGTGGTTGTGCAGGGAGCACTGTTCTAGTACAAGCGTGCTTGTGCAAGGAGCACTGTTCTAGTATAAGCGTGCTTGTGCAAGGAGCACTGTTCTAGTATAAGCGTGGTTGTGCAGGGAGCACTGTTCTAGTACAAGCGTGCTTGTGCAAGGAGCACTGTTCTAGTATAAGCGTGCTTGTGCAAGGAGCACTGTTCTAGTATAAGCGTGGTTGTGCAGGGAGCACTGTTCTAGTACAAGCGTGCTTGTGCAAGGAGCACTGTTCTAGTATAAGCGTGCTTGTGCAAGGAGCACTGTTCTAGTATAAGCGTGGTTGTGCAGGGAGCACTGTTCTAGTACAAGCGTGGTTGTGCAGGGAGCACTGTTCTAGTACAAGCGTGCTTGTGCAAGGAGCACTGTTCTAGTATAAGCGTGCTTGTGCAAGGAGCACTGTTCTAGTATAAGCGTGCTTGTGCAAGGAGCACTGTTCTAGTATAAGCGTGCTTGTGCAAGGAGCACTGTTCTAGTATAAGCGTGGTTGTGCAGGGAGCACTGTTCTAGTACAAGCGTGCTTGTGCAAGGAGCACTGTTCTAGTATAAGCGTGCTTGTGCAAGGAGCACTGTTCTAGTATAAGCGTGGTTGTGCAGGGAGCACTGTTCTAGTACAAGCGTGCTTGTGCAAGGAGCACTGTTCTAGTATAAGCGTGCTTGTGCAAGGAGCACTGTTCTAGTATAAGCGTGGTTGTGCAGGGAGCACTGTTCTAGTACAAGCGTGCTTGTGCAAGGAGCACTGTTCTAGTATAAGCGTGCTTGTGCAAGGAGCACTGTTCTAGTATAAGCGTGGTTGTGCAGGGAGCACTGTTCTAGTACAAGCGTGCTTGTGCAAGGAGCACTGTTCTAGTATAAGCGTGCTTGTGCAAGGAGCACTGTTCTAGTACAAGCGTGGTTGTGCAAGGAGCACTGTTCTAGTATAAGCGTGCTTGTGCAAGGAGCACTGTTCTAGTACAAGCGTGGTTGTGCAAGGAGCACTGTTCTAGTATAAGCGTGCTTGTGCAAGGAGCACTGTTCTAGTACAAGCGTGGTTGTGCAGGGAGCACTGTTCTAGTACAAGCGTGGTTGTGCAAGGAGCACTGTTCTAGTATAAGCGTGCTTGTGCAAGGAGCACTGTTCTAGTACAAGCGTGGTTGTGCAGGGAGCACTGTTCTAGTACAAGCGTGGTTGTGCAAGGAGCACTGTTCTAGTATAAGCGTGGTTGTGCAGGGAGCACTGTTCTAGTACAAGCGTGCTTGTGCAAGGAGCACTGTTCTAGTATAAGCGTGCTTGTGCAAGGAGCACTGTTCTAGTATAAGCGTGGTTGTGCAGGGAGCACTGTTCTAGTACAAGCGTGCTTGTGCAAGGAGCACTGTTCTAGTATAAGCGTGCTTGTGCAAGGAGCACTGTTCTAGTATAAGCGTGGTTGTGCAGGGAGCACTGTTCTAGTACAAGCGTGCTTGTGCAAGGAGCACTGTTCTAGTATAAGCGTGCTTGTGCAAGGAGCACTGTTCTAGTACAAGCGTGGTTGTGCAAGGAGCACTGTTCTAGTATAAGCGTGCTTGTGCAAGGAGCACTGTTCTAGTACAAGCGTGCTTGTGCAAGGAGCACTGTTCTAGTATAAGCGTGCTTGTGCAAGGAGCACTGTTCTAGTATAAGCGTGGTTGTGCAGGGAGCACTGTTCTAGTACAAGCGTGCTTGTGCAAGGAGCACTGTTCTAGTATAAGCGTGCTTGTGCAAGGAGCACTGTTCTAGTACAAGCGTGGTTGTGCAAGGAGCACTGTTCTAGTATAAGCGTGCTTGTGCAAGGAGCACTGTTCTAGTATAAGCGTGGTTGTGCAGGGAGCACTGTTCTAGTACAAGCGTGCTTGTGCAAGGAGCACTGTTCTAGTATAAGCGTGCTTGTGCAAGGAGCACTGTTCTAGTATAAGCGTGGTTGTGCAGGGAGCACTGTTCTAGTACAAGCGTGCTTGTGCAAGGAGCACTGTTCTAGTACAAGCGTGCTTGTGCAAGGAGCACTGTTCTAGTATAAGCGTGCTTGTGCAAGGAGCACTGTTCTAGTATAAGCGTGGTTGTGCAGGGAGCACTGTTCTAGTACAAGCGTGGTTGTGCAAGGAGCACTGTTCTAGTACAAGCGTGGTTGTGCAAGGAGCACTGTTCTAGTATAAGCGTGGTTGTGCAGGGAGCACTGTTCTAGTACAAGCGTGCTTGTGCAAGGAGCACTGTTCTAGTATAAGCGTGCTTGTGCAAGGAGCACTGTTCTAGTACAAGCGTGGTTGTGCAAGGAGCACTGTTCTAGTATAAGCGTGCTTGTGCAAGGAGCACTGTTCTAGTACAAGCGTGCTTGTGCAAGGAGCACTGTTCTAGTATAAGCGTGCTTGTGCAAGGAGCACTGTTCTAGTATAAGCGTGGTTGTGCAGGGAGCACTGTTCTAGTACAAGCGTGCTTGTGCAAGGAGCACTGTTCTAGTATAAGCGTGCTTGTGCAAGGAGCACTGTTCTAGTACAAGCGTGGTTGTGCAAGGAGCACTGTTCTAGTATAAGCGTGCTTGTGCAAGGAGCACTGTTCTAGTATAAGCGTGGTTGTGCAGGGAGCACTGTTCTAGTACAAGCGTGCTTGTGCAAGGAGCACTGTTCTAGTATAAGCGTGCTTGTGCAAGGAGCACTGTTCTAGTATAAGCGTGGTTGTGCAGGGAGCACTGTTCTAGTACAAGCGTGCTTGTGCAAGGAGCACTGTTCTAGTACAAGCGTGCTTGTGCAAGGAGCACTGTTCTAGTATAAGCGTGCTTGTGCAAGGAGCACTGTTCTAGTATAAGCGTGCTTGTGCAAGGAGCACTGTTCTAGTATAAGCGTGCTTGTGCAAGGAGCACTGTTCTAGTATAAGCGTGGTTGTGCAGGGAGCACTGTTCTAGTACAAGCGTGCTTGTGCAAGGAGCACTGTTCTAGTACAAGCGTGCTTGTGCAAGGAGCACTGTTCTAGTATAAGCGTGCTTGTGCAAGGAGCACTGTTCTAGTACAAGCGTGGTTGTGCAAGGAGCACTGTTCTAGTATAAGCGTGCTTGTGCAAGGAGCACTGTTCTAGTATAAGCGTGGTTGTGCAGGGAGCACTGTTCTAGTACAAGCGTGCTTGTGCAAGGAGCACTGTTCTAGTATAAGCGTGGTTGTGCAGGGAGCACTGTTCTAGTACAAGCGTGCTTGTGCAAGGAGCACTGTTCTAGTACAAGCGTGCTTGTGCAAGGAGCACTGTTCTAGTATAAGCGTGCTTGTGCAAGGAGCACTGTTCTAGTATAAGCGTGGTTGTGCAGGGAGCACTGTTCTAGTACAAGCGTGCTTGTGCAAGGAGCACTGTTCTAGTACAAGCGTGCTTGTGCAAGGAGCACTGTTCTAGTATAAGCGTGCTTGTGCAAGGAGCACTGTTCTAGTATAAGCGTGGTTGTGCAGGGAGCACTGTTCTAGTACAAGCGTGGTTGTGCAAGGAGCACTGTTCTAGTACAAGCGTGGTTGTGCAAGGAGCACTGTTCTAGTACAAGCGTGCTTGTGCAAGGAGCACTGTTCTAGTATAAGCGTGGTTGTGCAGGTGGTGCGGAGGGCGCGCTGGGCGCGGCGGCGACCTCGCCCTACGGCGCGCAGATGTACGCGCCCTCGCCCTCGCAGTTCCCGCCGCTGCCAGCCAAGCCCCCGGCAGGTAAATATACGTACAAATATTGTAATTATAATAATACTTATTTATTTCAGGCATATGGACCCATACATGTCATATCATTATTACAAATACCTCAGAAACAGATAAAAATCAAAATTAATAAAAACTAAATAAGTGTGGAGATCACTGTCTCGTTGGACTAGCTGCTTAGGCGCTTAACTACCAAGACAGAGGTCGCGGGTTCGATTCCCACTGGGGGGCCGCTGTACATTTATACAAATGGCCTCAGTTTGGGTGAATTTCAATGTTTGTGATGTCCTTGCCTGGTCACCATAGCACAGGGTGCCCTAGTTTGGGACCAGGACAAGTGTTTATGTTGTGTGGATGTTATTATGTTTGCAACCATTTGTCAAATAAACGGGCGATAAAGAAATAGATGCGAGTTTATCTTACCCCGATAAGACATGTCGTTGTCTTCGTAAGCGAATTGTTTTGTACAGTTGGGGCGACCCGACCGGCCGTTATTGTGCTTGGCGTAAATGCGATGTTGTTTGATTGCGCTGTCTGAAGTCGCGCCTCCTGCTAAAAGCTTATAGTCCGCACAGATCGCTTTGGCGGTAACGTGAACATAGTCACAGATCGTTTGCACATCGTTTGCTGTCTTTAGAGAGAGAGAGAGAGAGAGAGGTTTACAGTGTATGTGTGAGTAATTGACGTAGTGTGATGCGTAGTAAGTTACTATTAGTCAATTACTAAAGTATTCAATTACTCACACGCGTGCCCACCGTGGATTAGTGATCTCAAGCGCTGAAGTATGTGAATAGCTTAGACACTCAGGTTCCCTCGCGATGTTTTCCTTCACCGTTAGCGAGTGGTATTGCTACTATAACTTCACAAATGTACATAACTTAGAAAATAAAGTTAAAGGTACATGCCCGCACTGGCAATCGAACCTGGGTCTCGCTTCCGAGCCCAAGACGTTTGAAAACTGTTACATTATCCGTTATTTTTTTATTTCATTTCTATAATGTACTTATTTTCTGATTTGTAGTGGCGCCGTTTAATAAACTATGCTTAAAACCATATTTGTTAAGTAGAACGGACTCTCTCCTACATAAGGCAATGTTGTAACGGTGGAACCGTCCGACGTTGGTAAATGCGTCAGGTATGAATTTAACAAAAATATGTGAACCCTTATGGTTATGAAATCCTCCAAGGAGGCCTGTGCCCTGCAGTGGACGTCAAATTACTGATGATGATCATCAATATGATGTTGTGAACATTACATTGAAAAAAGCGCGCAAGCGCGGTAATCCCGGGTTGAACTGTTAGCATCATCCTGTCACGACAAACACACTTTGCAATTACAATAGACTTCTGAAACCGATAATCTTCCCGATAACCCTTTTATTTATGTTTTAATTTATTCAACGTGGACACACTACGACGGTTTTGGTTGGCCGGAAGAAATTTCTACAGAAATATGCTCGCCTATGTACTCTTTTATGTTACCTTGTTTCTCTCTCTGTACACAGTAAAGTGTAATGTAATCTTACAATTGAGGATTATTGGGAATTGTGGAATTGTTAATTGATACCTTATTTGAGAGCTAATCATCACAGAAAGGTTCGGTAAAACTTAAGGATTCGACATTTCAATACAGCCTCTTTTATTACTGAACCAACTCTCAAATCACCAAATACCCGATTCTCCCAGAGAGAGAGCTGGTCTAATCAGCAATCTATCTCACTGCGGACTGAACATTTCAGACGCATTATATAATAATAATATTAGGGGAGTATGAAATTGCCGTTTTATTGCAATAGGTTCTTTGAATTGACATAGAATCTTCATGGTTTGAGGTTTTCGAATGAAACTTTTTTCAAATGGTTTCTATGATGTTCTTTTTTTAAAAAATGTGAAACATTTGAATATCGACTTTCAATTGTTTTTGTTATTCAATTTAGACAAGAAAGATGGATACTGCGAAAATTCGAGTGATTATGAGGCACCCATTTTTCGTATTTTTTTATTTTATTGATTTGACGCAAGTGAGTCAATATTGTGGGTAAGGTAACGTTAAACCATGCCGCTAATTCCTGGGTAGTTTGACTAGGGTCGGCTTCCACTATCTCTCTTAATTCATCGTTATTCACCTGTGTGGACGGTCTTCCTCGTGGCTCGTTCTTTAAGTCGAAATTTCCATCACGAAAGCTTTTAAACCAAAATCGCACGGTGCGTTCATTAGTAGACCCCTCTCCAAACGCAGCATTGATATTGCGGGCTGTTTCTGCCGCGTTAGTTCCGCGTCGGAACTCGTATTCAAAAATCACTCGAATTTTCGCAGTATCCATCTTTCTTGTCTAAATTGAATAACAAAAACAATTGAAAGTCGATATTCAAATGTTTCACATTTTCTAAAAAAAGAACATCATAGAAACCATTTGAAAAAAGTTTCATTCGAAAACCTCAAACCATGAATATTCTATGTCAATTCAAAGAACCTATTGCAATAAAACGGCAATTTCATACTTTAACCCCTATTACTTTATTCATTTATTTGCTTCTTACTAAGTAGGTTACAGAGTAAGCCTAAAAATAACAGGCGATACAAAAGGATGTTCTTTGATTTTAAAAAATAGTGCCCTACTGAGTGAACGAACACATCCTACATTCAGGTTTCTTTACGATGTTTTATTTGACCGTTAGTCAACGTAATCGTCACAAATGCCTACCGATACTCGAAGCGTTGAAGTGAGTTGACATCATTGAGATACATGAGATGTTAGTCCTCGCGATAACGAATTGGCTAAAACGTCCTTGGTCAGTAGTTTGAAGCGATAGATCCCAGCCTAGGATCGAACCTGGGCCTAGATTCTGTTAATGCATTGTAGTAACATGACAACTGCATGAACATGGCGGTTTTCATTTCATGGCTGCTTTAAGTCTACGCGGGCACACCCATCAAACCTTCTAGGCGTCAATGGTACGAAAAAACACGTCACGTGACCCGACAGTGTACCTGTCATTATACTACAATGCACTAACAGAATCGAGGCCCAGGTCCTTCGAATTGAATTTCCACTACCGCTTTGCGTATGCTCTATTCTGCTCTGCTTCAAATATGTTGAATCGTTTGCGAGTGCGACGTCTGGTTTGCGACTAAACGATAATGCTAAGCGATACTCGTGTGTTTCTTTATGTTCTGTAGTTATTATTGTGAGTTCGATTCCTTTTGGGGGCCTTATTGTACATTAGATCTCAGTCTCGCCCAGTTACCGCAGCACTGACTACCTCAATGTCATTATATATGGACGTTATTTATTTACGTATGGATTTGCTTTGGTAATTCTTAGAGAATCGGGTACGTCTTGGGCGACCCTACTCTGCCTGACAAATAAACCATATAGAATTTGAGTATTTATTTCTATTTAGTGTTGCCGGTAGACGCTTCATCATGCGTAAATTCACGAGCCCTGAGCTAGATGCCCTTGCACTCCACTTTGCGATTGTCTTTTTTACACTCTGCTTCACTGGATGATTTTAAAATGTAGCACAAGCGACTGAAAAAAGCACCCCTACTCTGCTACGCGTATCTAGAGAAATATGACCACGAGAAAAAAATTATATCACCGAAATAAAATTAAATAAACGAAGATGAAAATAGTGCTGGTTTCTGATTGCTGAATAAAACATGTTGCTCTGGGGAGAGATGGCATTGGTGGTGGTGATGATGATGATCTGAAAATTTTATATGGTTAATACATACTCCTATGTGAAGTTCAAAGGACTATTGTATATACTGTATTATTGACCCGAAGATGTACTTTAAATTTATGGTAAAAGTAGACGTAGATAGATTAGACATAGGTTAACACTTTTATTCATAAAAAATAAGAAATACATGTTTTAGGAGCTCTCTAAGCACTAAACAGCGTTCGAAGTTGTGGTGTATGGAGTTTTTTTGGGATCCGTAGTCTATGAGGAACGTAGGTAATCCACAAAACGGTAGAATAAAATGTTGAAAAAAAATCCTCCCTACACCTCACCTCCTCAGTGCTGTCCTTGAAAATAACAATTGAAAACCATTGTTATTCGTAAGGTCGGGATTGAGGAGGCCAAATTGGGGATGGATTTTATTTCGTCTATCTCATCACATATTGTGGGTGTAGAAAAATGTTTTCTATTCAGGGATCCCTTTGCGAGATTTAAGCGCAAATTTCGATTACAGTACAGCGTCATCCCCTCCAGATAGTTGTAGGTAGTTGCACATAGTTGACATGGTGATTGGTGTGTCAGGGCTGGCGGCGACGTTCTACATGCCGGAGACGATCCGCGCCGAGCTTTTCGCGCGCAACGAGGAGCTCTTCCTGCACTCCGACCCCAGGCACTACCCAGGTGACACGCTCACACGCTTTTTGCTGCCTTCGCTGGATACATTTGTAGATCCTCGTAATATTATTGGTCAATAAACTATTACTGCTAGTTGTGACATTCAATTCAATAGCTCATTGCCATGCAGTCATTATAGATGCTATGATATAAAAAATATTGCATTGTGTAATTTTACTGTGTAACAGCGAAGCAAAATTAATTTGACAATTAATATTCATAATAATGCAGCCTATGTGCCTACGTTTCATTGTGTAGGCTTAATCTTCCTTCTGTAGGCTTAATTAAATCACCACCCGATTTAACCCGGATGAGCAATTTCAAGTGCTCATCTACTCGGGTTCCCTCACGATGTCTTTAGTCACACTTATTAAGTATATAATATCTCACTGCATTGTATGTTGCCTTGATCACACGCAGAACTATCAGATGGCGTTGTCAGAATCCATGTTAACCTGTGTCAGTTTGAGCACGCGCAGAACTGCCAGAAGGCATTGTTAGAATCCGTGTCAACCCGTGTAACTTTCATTACGCGTAGAACTGTCGGATGATGTTGTTAAAATCCTTGTCCACCCTTTTAACTTTGATCATGCTGCATGGTATAGATAGAATGGCATGCTATCTGCCGGATAGCACTGCTATAGAATCCGTGTCAAACCGTGCAATTTTGACGCCAAGCAGAACTGCCGGAGCACGTGGAGATGTACAGCGAGCTGGTGCCGTTGGAGGCGCGTGGCGCGGGCGGCGGCGCCCCGTGTGCGCTGCGGGCGGCGCACCGGCGCTCGGGGGAGCCGTTCGCGCTGCGCCGGCTGCCGGCGGCGCCCCCCGCACCCTCCAAGCGGCTCGACGCCTGGCGCAAGATCGACCACCCGAACGTGGTGCGGTTGCACGACCACTTCACCACCAAGGCGTTCAATGACCATTGTAAGTTGTCATTGACGTCACCGTGGTCCCTGGTACATGCTTCCCCAGTTCGGGATTAACTCTCCTATACAACGTGTAAACCTGCAATCGGGTCATATTCATAGAGAAAATAGTAAGTCATGTTACAAGCTCTGCCCTCGTACAAGTTAAAAATTAAATGCCGTTATCGACCATCCAGTCGATTTTGACTTTTTGATGACATCTTAATCAGAAAAAAAATGTCTAAAAATCCCTACAACCCAATTTTTCCTAGCTTTCATACTTCCAGAGATAAAAAACTGAAAAATGCCGTTATGTTAGTTTAATTATTAAATAATTAAATAATGCGCAGGTACGTAATGAAAGAGTGGGCGGGACGACTCCATGTTACAAAGTATATCCAGTGATCCAGTTGCTGGTTAATTGGGGGCGTGCGCGCGGTGCGTTTGATCTGTGTGTGTCACTGACACATGCCGCTCGGGGCGCGAATGCATTATGTGAGTGGTTGCCAAATTTTGCACAAAAATTTAGGGATGGGCAAGACATTTCGATATTAGAGCTGGGCGTTGTAGTTGTCGATAAAAATTATGACGTCAGACAACGAAATAAAAAGTTTAGCTTATGATGGATTTCTGATCATTATCAGCAGTATAGTTACCTCCGTGAATATAGCGCAGTTGCAGATTTACACGTTGTATGTATCGGACTCTCCACTGAATTGGGTTATTCATTTTCTGGTTTTTAAAGTGTCCAAAAATATATATATTTGGCAGCTGGCTTTAAAAAGTCAGAAATAAAATGAGACCTAGTGGAGATTTACATAATTAAATAGTATAGGATTGTATTGTGTCAAAATATTATATCTTTATTATAATTATAACGAGGTAGGTTGTAAATCGAGACTTATTGGACATTTTTACGATTGCTACAAAGACTGTTAACTTGCTATTATACTTCAGAGACTGTCAGTTTGAATGTAAAAACCTAACCCCAGTGAAGTAAAAGAGTACGGATACTCTATATATTTTCCTTTGTTCTTATCTTGTCATTAAAATTCCAGCAGAATGATGGCAGATTACAATCCATCCAAATTTAGTGCAAGAATCATAACTTGCACTAATCTCTAATCAATGTGCATTAACATGCCAATGAACTCATCTGGATGAGCTCGAAGTCGGCCTTTCTGCGCTTTGCAAGCCCTCTGTGCCTCTCATTTATGATTAATTTGATGAATTTGTCAAGCTCAATTGTTCCGTTTTGAACCGAAGTATCTCACCCGCAGCCATAGTACTGGTGTACGAGTACCACGCGGGCGCGACGACCCTGGCGGCCAAGTACCTGTCGACCGGCGGCAACGGCGACGGGTTCCCCGACCCCTTCAGCAGTGACCCCGCCGCGCCGAGACCCTACACGCACCAGGTGAGACGACCCCCTCACTGTCAACACGCATCAGGTGAGACCCTCATCGCTGCAGCGATGATGCGCTCCTTGAGCCTGTCGTCAGTGACTCCATTCGCATTTTTAAAATGTCAGGGGAAGTCAATTTTATATTTTTATGATTTTGATACATATACGGCCTTACTGGCTGATCTTACTGCCTCCTGACTGATATTTTTCTTCCTAAGGTGTATTAATAAAGATTGATGACATTGTCATGCCTGAGCCATTTTTCATGCACTCCGATTATCGCAACAAAACGATTGAAATAATAATTTGAAGTGTTATTCCGTAATACGTTATAAATGAGATTCTTATCACATACAAGAGTACCACCAGAATACATATATCACTGCCGGTTTTGTTCCACCTTACATAAGCAGCCTATATGCGTCCCACTGTAGGGCACATGCCTTCACTCAGAGAGACAGTATGGGCTTAATCACCACGCGTGCCCACCGCGGATTGGCGATTTCAAGCGCTAAGGTATGTGAATGGCTCAGACACTCAGGTTTTCTCACGATATTTTTCTTCACAGTTAGCCAGTAGTATTGCTACTATTAATTTCACAAATACATAACTTATAAAACAAAGTCATCGCACTGGGAATCGAACTTGCGTCTCTCGCTTTCGAGTCCAATGTTCTACCCCCTAGGCTACCACCGTTTTGTTGGACCTTATGCTGATGATTTTTGTTATTTTTACCCGCTGTGCAGAAAAACGCGATGCTCCGAGCGGTGGCGTGCGGCGCCTTGCTTCCCGAGGCCTTGCTCTGGAGTTTGCTGGTGCAGCTGACGGCGGCGCTGCGGGCGATCCACGCGGCCGGCTTGGCCTGCAGGTACACTCACACTACATACTTGGAGGGTTCACCATTCATAACAACACAATTTAATTTAGGACTACCCAAATTAAATTCTGTGCTTATGTCTTAAATCTGTAGCCTATTTGTAAAGCCTAGTAGTATAGCGGTTCTTGGCTGGAATTATTGTTTTGATGTTCAAGCGTTTTACCGCGTTTATGCTTAGCAGTGGACGAGTACAGGGGTCTAGCAGTGATTGATTGATTCTCGATTGGCTGACTGACTGATTGATTGACTGATTGATTGACTGACTGACTGCGTGGCTAATTGCTTGGTTGGTTATTTATGAATGTGTTAGTTTAAGTGCAATAAAAACAAATAAAGGCATCAGTTGCTGAGCCTGAAGCCGTTTTATCGTCGCATGGGCAAAGCTCTTGTCCCCTATTCTTGGCTGGGTTCTGCTGTGTTTATTGTGTAGGTGGTTATTAATAAATGTATTATTTATTTTATTCAGTGAGAACAGTCAATCAAAAGCATACCAATATGTCAATGTTAAGCCACTTCCTTGCGCAAAAAATACTAGATACAAATTCCTTGTGCGAAGAATACTAGACAACATACGAACTCTTCTGTGTTATTTGCGGTGATTTGTAAACAAGTTGACCATTTTAATTATTATTAAATAATAAGAAAATTATTCTTCACTTTAGTAATTTTACTGTGCATTTTAATTATTTTTTTAATTTTCGTGTTTTCTTCATTGAATGTCTATTTTCGTTTGTGTTTATTTTCTTCTAGTAATGGTATAATGTATATGCAACTCTTGAATAAAACGGATTTATATCGAGGGCCATGGATCACTCGCAAGTAGTCGCAAGTGAAGGATTCATCTACGGTACTCGCTTTAAACCTGTTCTCTATTCAGTAATAGTATTGTTGTTGTTCTTGTAATGTGTCGGTCGCAGGTCGCTGGAGCCGTCGAAGGTGGTGATGGCGGGCTGCCGCGCGCGCGTCGCCTGGTGCGGCGCGCCCGACGCGCTGCCGCTGCACGCGCCCGACCTCGCGCAGGTCGCCGCCCGCACACACACGCACTAATATAAACATAACTACTTACACACACCGCTCGAACGCCTCGCCAGACCACACACACACACACACATACACGTATTTTTCTTTCAACCGCTTTATTTAATATTTTTTTACACACACACACGTGGACAAATTTTAATAGTCACCTATTGGTATTATACTCTATTTCATTAATATTTAACCGGCTTCAAAATCTGCTTATGTTTTAATTTTTGGCTATGCTATCGTATAACCCCGCCCAGACTTAACATTTTTCGCCAATTCTTTTTTTAGAAGAAATAATGTATTATACTCAAGTTTGTTATTATACTATTGTTGTCTATTATACGGACGGAACCTCATCCTATTCTTTGAAATTATTTGTTTCATACAAATGAATATTTTTTCCATTTTCTATGTTAAAAATTTCAAATTGAATTTCAATATATTTTATTTTCCTTCGTATACTACAATATATTTTAAAGTTCGCTGATATATTGTTCGTCTGTTACATTATAATAAAAACTTCTGTACAACCTCGGACGCTGCAACGTCTGGGACGTTATTTTCCCAGTAGGTTTGCCCAGCATCTGTATCACCCTGGTAGTTTAGTCCGTCTAGCTTACAGGAAACCGTGAAGGAAAATATAGTGGGGAAACCCGCGGCTTGGTTGGTTCCTCACGTATTAACTTAGAATATTGGTGCAAATATACTCTCGGTATTATTTATAAAGACAGCTCTCCTTTAAAACGCAATTTAAATAAATCAAATTGTTAAATAATCAGTGTTTACGTTCCAACTACATGTGTAAACGAAGATGAGATAACATAAAACGTAAAGATAATTGATGTCACAAAAACATTGCACAAAATATGACCTTAGTGATAAGAATAATAGTACTCTGCTCCCTAAAAAAGTAACCTGTAATGTAGGATAAATAGTACTCTCCCAAATAATGTGCATTAATACTCTGAAGGAAAACATCGTGCGGAAACCTGGGTGCCTTTGTGAATTTTCTTTATTTTTTTTTTCAAACAAAATTGACCTGGGCAAAAAGGGAAACAAAAAAAACGTAAAACGTATCACGCAACGAACTTACAGTGTGCATCATTGAGTTAGTGTGTGTGCGCAGGCGCAGCAGGAAGACCTGCACGCGCTGGGCCGGCTGGCGCTGGCGCTGGCGGTGCGCTCGCGGCACTGCGACAACCTGCCCGCCTGCCTCGACCTCGTCGCGCGATCCTACTCGCCCGACCTCAAGAACCTCATACTGTGAGTGCGACCACGTCCGCCCCGACTCCACTTCTGCATGAATAGTGCGGTGGCGCGACGCGTTTGGTGGCGCTAAAACGTCACAATTTGACAATGTACTGGAAAGTCGCGACTTTGGACGTTCCGCGGTTTAGCACGCGCGAATAGCGCTCTCGTACCACCCAGGCCTGGAGGATACTCGAAATTGTCGCCGTCATCATCCTCTCCACTGTCGCACTGCGTCGTTATCAACGCAACATGTTTTAAATTTTTTTTTCTGTATTAGTTTGATTTCATTGACACTTACGTACTCCAACAACAATAACTGTATATGTAGTATGTTGCCGTTGTACGAACTAAGGCAGCTAAAAAAGATTATGAATTAAAGTAAATTCGTCCTCCTGCTCACCCCTAAACTACTCTGATACACGTCTCATTAAAACCGCAGGTCGGTAATACGCACGCCTCACAATCGGGTGGTCATGGGTTCGAACCCCGGCACATGTACCAATAACTTGTTTTCAGAGTTACGTACATTCGTGAATTTATAGTAGCAACCGCTCGTTAACTGTGAATGAAAGTAACGTGAGGAAACCTGATATGTTTACTTACATTAGCGCTTAAAATCGCCAATCCGCGACGAGCACGCGTGGTGGTAAAGCCCATACTCTTTCTCTGAGAGAAGACCTGTGCTCTGCCCTACAGCGGGCACGTATAAGATACATTATTATAAAATTAATGTCTCTGCAAATTAACAAATCGATGTGACGGGGCTTCACTTTTACGGTGAAAACGTAGCGTGCTGCGTATCATAAATGAGAAACAATTATTAAGAATTTTTTTTCAAGTTACACGACCAATAGGTGTTATACTGCACGACTCATCAGCGAATTCCGACTGCGGGTGTTGAGATATTAAACTTAGACTCAAAGTTTCCTGTGATTAACAGTTGTTTCACTATTCAATTTAAAAAATACGTGAATCTCCAATCTAATAGCCCACCTTTGGTCTAACTCCAAATGTAAAATCCTAGATCGATACAATTACAAATGAGTACTTAGAGGACGTTTGTGTCTACTGTTCAACACAATCAAACACAATGAGTAAAACTCTAGTAATTAAATTAAATTTTATTGAGAAATAAATAAGTAAGTGGATTATCTTCTTCTCCACATAATCTATTATCTCTGAAAATGTTAACTTTGGCCTTCATTAGGTAAATATTTTTTTTACAATGGATAAAGTATTTGAATTTGGATCTATCGTGTCGCAGGTACTTGCTGTCGGCCACTGCGCGGCGCTCCGTGACGGACCTGATGCCGATGATCGGCGCACGGTTCTACACACAGGTACAGTCCGCACAAATGTTTTTGGCGGCAACGTGAACATAGTCACAGACCGTCTGCACATCGCTTACTGTCTTTACAGTGTATGTGCGAGTAATTGACGTTGTGTGTAGAAAGGTACTATTGTCAATTACTAAAGTAGTCAATTACTGGCACATACACTGTAAAGACAGTAATTGATGTGCAGACGATCTGTGACTATGTTCACGTTACCGTCAAAAAGATCTGTGCGGACTGTTATACTCACTGCTTTCGCCCACTTCACTACTAATTAAGGGGTGATCTTACTCGAAGCGTGCTGTCTCGCTCACACAATTTAACATTTTTAATAAAATGAGTAAACTTTTAATAAATGTGGTCTGAGGGTTTAATGCATTACTTAATTGCGGCCATTTTTACCCTTTGGGTACGGAACCCTAAAAATGTGTATATATATATATATCGTCTGTTCAGGATAGTACTGGAACATCTCCAAAATTACATGTTTTGAGTTAAGTATGCGGTTTGCCTAAAAAAATCATTTTCTATCTAGATCAATAATGGAATAAGTCGAAAACGGCTCTAACACTTCAATAAGTCTTAAAACCACTGACGCTAAGAAAAATGTTTGATCGTTTCTAATTCATTATGAGGCTATTTCGAAAAGTTGAAAATGCCTTTATCTCATAACAGCTCATTTTGAAATGTTCTAGTACCATCCTGAACCGACGATATGCTCTTAGCAATATACATATACATTTGTGTATTGCTAAGCGTTATCGTGTTATAGTTCTAGTAATTATGACCGGCCTGTTTATAGATGTCTGTTATTGGCCGTGCGAACTGTATCTCTATTATTGTGATCAAATAATTTTCTTTCGCTGTTGAAGCCCTTAATAAAAAAAAAAGTAACCTAAGATATACTGCAAGCTACATGTGTGTAAATGTTTAATGTGAAACGGTCGGGGCGTCGCAGTCTCCGCACTCTTTTGAAAAGGAAACCAATATAGGGCGGCACAAGACTATGTAAAACCATGAGGGAGGCCCACGTCCTGCAGTGGGCGGCAAATGGCTGATGATGACGGTGGTGATGATGATTATTTGTGTGTGTGTGCGTCGTGTAAGGTGGAGGCGCTGCAGCGGCGCGCGGACGTACTGGAGGATCAGCTGGCGCGCGAGCTCGACAACGGCCGCCTACTGCGGATACTGCTCAAGCTCGGCGCCGTCAACGAGCGCCCCGAGTGAGTACGCCCGCCCCGCGCCCCGCGCCCCGCACCACCCGGTACACACGGCCCCTCAACCTGTACTGGCACCGCATCCACTTTCACGGTGCGCTCTAATCGGTGACGTTTAGGCCCGGCGCAGACGACAGACTATCCGTGACGCGCTTTTTAGTCTGAAAAACTGAAAATAAAACCTATGCAATAGTATACAGTAACGCACATGACGCGCAAGAAGTCCGTGTCATTCTGCAAGACCGCGCCGCGCCACACAAAATATCCATGAAAAAAATTGAACCATCTGCAGTCTGCATTCGTTTGGTGGTAGCGTACACAATGATCGAAGATGTGCATTGTGTGCTTCGAGTGTATGGTAAATCCGCGTCGGACTTTTTATGCGCCATGCAGACTTCTTGTGCGCCACAGACTCGACCGCACAAAAAGTCTGTCGTCTGCGCCGCACCTTACCAAGCTCGGCGCTGTCAACGAGCGCCCTGAGTGGGTACACCCGCCTCGCACCCCGCACCACCCGGTGACACAACCAAAAATGAAGATAAAAGATATTTATTGCCTCATCAAAATACAACTTTAAACAAAGTGAAGCTTAACTAGGTTGTGATATTGTATTGAGGCAAAAAGTAGTGGCTCAGCTGGTGCTCGCCCGGTTTTGAACCACTGCCTTGACGTGTCCTTTTATGTAGCCTTTATCCGGCGTCGTCAGCGAGCGCCCCGAGTGAGTACCTTGTACACCCGCGATGTTGGACACCGGCCGCACTGGCGACACTGCGTCCGCCTTTACGTGCGTACACTGTGATCAGTTTACGTTGACCTCCTAAGTACTGACCTTGAAAATGACAATGCTTTGTCGATTGGTATTTTAAAGGTCAGGACTTTGGAGGTTATGGGGCTCCATGATACTTCATGTATCAGCTTGACAAATGAAAAAAAAACTATCTTTTTTTTAAATACGATTTTTACACCGGAGACCTGGGAATAGATAGCTTTTGTGTCAAGAATGGACGTTTTTGACGTTAATGCTACGTAGCGTTAAACACAAGATGTTTTTGGCCTTAGGTTTTAGGCCACGAGTCCTAAAAATCACTATGAACTGATTACAAAAAAGGTTGACCTGCTTTCGACTGTATTACAGCTCATTGTTCACAAGTCTAAACGGACTGAACGAGAAGCGAATACTTTAAAGAAGATGACGTGTGACGATGTACCCTAAAGGTTCCGTACGCGGAGGGTGCCATCAGTTAATTGTTATATTACTAGTAGATGACTCGGCAAACGTTCTTTGGCCATGTTAATTAGCCTATTGTCTCCTATTGTCAGACCCAGTCAGATCCACCAAATATACGCAAAAAAATCATAAAAATCTGTGAATCCGTTTCGGAGGAGTTCGATGATTTTGATATGTTAAGACTATAAAAAGATGCTTAAGTGTGACGTCGGCGGTTGGGCTTCAGACTGAACATGGACGCGTCGTGGTCGGAGACGGGCGACCGCTACATGCTGAAGCTGTTCCGCGACCACCTGTTCCACGGCGTGGCGGCAGACGGGCGGCCCTGGCTCGACCAGGCGCACGTCACGCACTGCCTCAACCAGCTCGACGGCGGCTCCAGCGCCAGGGTGAGACACCCCCGCCCCCCTTAGCCCGTCTCTCCACATCATTCTCAATTGCCAACTTAGTGTGCCCTTTGTCTCTCCATATCATCCATCTTTGCCAATTGAATATTATGCCTTTCTTTGTCCCTCTGTAACATCCTCATTTCCCAACTAAACATTTGCAATTCTTATTAATATGTATAGATAACATATTGTAACTAAATTCGTCAGCCGCATAATAACTGTGCTTGGTTTCAGTTAATGGGTAACTGCACTGTTATAATGCGGAAGAAACCAAGTCAAATTAAGTTGATTTGCAAAGTATCTTATGACAATTTATGATAAAGACTTAAAAATAATGGAAATTACTCATGAATTTTATTTTTAAAGTGACCTGTTACCTGTTGAAATTTTTTTTTAATACAGGCATCTGAAAGTTATTTGAATGGTGTTTCCTAATAAATAGACCGCCCCTTGCAGCATATATAAAGGTGTTACAATGTTGCACAGGTGGAGCTGATGTCTCGCGACGAGCAGAGTGTACTGGTCGTGTCGTACGCCGAGCTCAAGCATTGCCTGGAGACCGCCTTCGACGAGGTGATGGCCGCCGCCGCCGCGCCGCCCTAGCCCCGCACCCGCCCCGCGCCCGCCACGCGACCGCCCCGCTACCGCCCCGCAGCCGCCGGCAAGCTCACTAAACTAAAACACCCCCAAGCGGTACGAAAGGCGTTTCTGCTCTGCTCTGGCTTAGCTCTGGTGCGTAGTTACCGACCGAACTTTGGCCTGTTTTTTCGGGGCTAACGATGGAATTATATAAGGGGGATTGGACAATGACTATCGTGACAAATTTCAAAGAGGCGTTATCTTTAAACTGAGAGCCCACGCCTTGTTTATATAGATAACGTTATGGTACATGCCGGACTCCGAACCGGGGTTCTCATGAATGTGAGGCACTGATGCTGCCGATACGATGCCTCCGCTCTTTAGCTCGGACAATATTGCGTCAATATTGTACAGCTGCCCAATCCCTTTCTTTTATATTCGCAGTTTCGGAATGGCCGAACCGTTTTCTTAGTAAATCCTGGCTTTAGGACAAGAAGGAGAAACAAATAAAGTGGTTTACCGAGCGGGACTCCAGCGTATCAAGGAAATAATAACTCTATAAATTCGTGTCTGCATTGAATAAATTGAAAATAAAATATAATCCCACGCGTAGTGTCGCGCTTGCTAGCAAAGAGGAAAGAAACTAGAAAACTACAGTATGTATCTTCTGTTTTTTCGTCACAATAATTGCGGGATTGCCATAGACAATCACTCATTCAAAAACCAGTCAAAATAGTGGCCAAGTAAGAGTAGAACTTTACTGAAGTTAAGAAATTAAAAATTTAAATAAAAACTAACTTAGTATAATTTGCAGTCGGTGCCCAAAATATATGTGCTGGTCATGAAACTGGGCACCGACTACAAATTATACTCCAACTACAAATTATACCTCTACAATACCTACATGTATACGTGCTTCTACTTTAATGGTATTCTTTTAAATTATTTCTAACTTTTTAGTGCTGAAATGTTTTGAAGTCGGTTTTTAGTTAATTTGTTTTTCAAGTTTTAGTGGGGAGCGGGAAACAAATCAAGTCCCTTATAACCATCATGTATCCTACTTAATTATTTGCTTTGAAATTTGAAGTTCTCAATTTCACCAGAACATTATTACCCTGGGACTACTTTTACGCTATTTTATGAAACATATGCATATTAATGAAGGATGGGCCCCATTAGGCCTTATGTCGGTCCATTGAAGAGTTCCGTTTTCCATCTCTGAAAGTCTCCATCAGATCTTCACCAAATAATGGGACCAATGGGACGTTATATATATTCTAATAAAAAAAAATTGTTGTCGAAATTGGTTAAGATTTGACAGAGTTACATAGCTAAAAAAATAAAATATGTATTGTATACGCGTCGAACGGTAGTCGGTTATCCAAACAAATGAACAAATATTTCATTAAGAGGGCGTCGTCATTCTCTCTAGCTCGCACATTCTATGTTATCAGGATGAAGTATCAGAGTAAAAATGTTGTCACGGACATTCTAGACGTATTTTAATTTTCATATATTTAGTCGTTGACATAGAAAAATGGCTTTTTTCCGGTATACAATAAAGAAAATTCTTATCTTGTCTTATGAAGTTCAGAACTTTAAAAATCATTTCTATAGAAAACTAGGCCTTATTTATAAAAACACGATTCCTTACGAACACTCCTCAGAGACAGTTTAAATAGACCGTGGAAAGGGAAAAACGTAACCACAGATTATTTAAACTGCCTCTGAGGAGTGTTTCAGAGGAATCGTGTTTTTATAAATAACACCGTACGTATATGGAAATATAAATGGGTTCGTAAATTGCCCATGGTTTTATTTCTTTAGTGCCCATGTACAAAAAAAATGTCAGAAATATATTTATTGTTATATTCTCTTTGTTGCACTAACCCGTGCTGAGGACAATTTTAAAAACCTATTTAGAGGCTAAAAATTCCACCCGTGCCGGGACTTGAACTCGCGACCTCTGGCTAACCGTGCCAGCGCTCTCCCAACTGAGCTAATGGGCAAGTGCAAGCATCGACGAAATGTACGTACCTAATACAGAGAAGTTTCTATAGAGACTCGAAATTCAAACTCAGTTACAGAAACTCAGTTTGAAGAGCGCTGGCACGGTTAGCCAGAGGTCGCGGGATCAAGTCCCGACATGGGTGGAATTTTTAGCCTCTAAATAGGTTTTTATATGTATTCTTTTACAAATATTTATAATATTAGAATGTGCCAGCGAAAAGGGCGGCCGACGTCATAAGTCGCCTCAAATGGCGACACAAATATTGTAACTCAGCAATAATATCTAATCACAATAATCAATTTCGGGAACAATATTTTGTGGAAAAACCATGGACATTCTTCATTCCATCTCTTCAGCCTTGGTAGAGGCTGGGGTCCCGTGGAGCCGCAGGTGTGTTTATTAATACGTCCATTGACGTCAATAGGGTAGAGCCGGGTAGGCCCTGCCTTCCCCTGGGCCGAGTTTTATAAAGCTGCAGTACATTGCGTGGGTCCTCCTTCGTGTTAATCGACTTTTACAAAGTCGAATTGTCATAGTAAACCAAAAATTGTAGTTCTTTGAAATAGGGCCTGATGTTCTAGCATCCAACCCGGGTTACTGCAAGCGTACGTTGGGATTCCGTGTAGCATACCATCGCTGTTCAGAGCCAGCCCCTGGATTAATATAAAATTGTTTTAACCTTAATCATTCAAGTGAGAAGTGTGATTCGTCCGTCGGACAGCTACGGGGCTGTTAGGTAACGTTAAGTACATCTTCGCTTTGTTAATAGTTGAGCTATGTTAGCTTCGCTCCTGTGTACATGTCTTCGCATGAACTCGATACGCGGACTCAAAGCGTCGCGTCGCCGATGGATAATAAATCGAATTCGTGTCCATGGTATTGTAATTGTTTTAAAGTAAGTTCAAATTCATATTTTGTATTGTTGTATTTTACATTCCATCTTATTCTTGTAACGTGGAAGGAGGCTGTATGCTAATCTTGTAGCTCTATCGTGTCCGCGTATCGACATCATGTCACGCGAGCAAAAGCCAGTTCTTCCACATTCGGCAAACTATCGTATTGTATTTTGATCGACTAAGTTTTGATTACTACAAAGATTGCGTTATTGTGAGTCTTTTTACACGGTGTATATTTGTTGTTAGTTCTTGCGTACGTAATGCAAGGCGCAAGGCTCGTACCTAGCTCTAATTTAGTTTTGATGTAACAAAGCGCCGCAAGAGGGCGCTTGCTCTGGTTTTTAACAAACTCGATGTG
The DNA here is from genome assembly GCA_963969515.1 of Yponomeuta evonymella. Classification (NCBI taxonomy): domain Eukaryota; kingdom Metazoa; phylum Arthropoda; class Insecta; order Lepidoptera; family Yponomeutidae; genus Yponomeuta; species Yponomeuta evonymella. Next base: position 23,002,378 of record OZ018344.1, read on the forward strand.
TCGTTTCGATAAATGTACAAAAAGCATGGTGTATCTGCCAATGATTGTATGTATGAAAGCCGAAACCCGGGTGTAACAAAGACCCCATATACTCGTACCCCCATATTGCTATTTTGGAATGAGGATTTTGTTACGCCCTATAGAGTATTAGAAGAGGTTGATGCGTGGAATGTAAACGAGGCGCCGACCCAACTCACTTCAGATTTCTCCTATAGCCACACCATAAAAAGCGCGATTTCATTTGACATGCGATTTATCTATCAAAATTACTGGTTCTGCTCTGAACGTGTCAATAGACAAATTCACCTTTGAGAAGGAGACGTGGGTCGGTCGTCTGCGGCTCGGTGCGTTGCTGTGCCCTTAGAATAACCCTCTTGACATCGCGCGACTTCTATTGTCACATTGGTTCTTAGCCGTTTAGTCGCGTTAAAACGTGTGATAATCACGTCGTCACGCTACGAGGATCAGTGCTCATGTTGTACGAACAAGATAGAGATGTCTACTGTAATGTTACGTTTTATCTCTTGTAAGTCGCCGAGCATGCCTTCCTTGCAATAATATGTGTAACTTATAGCAATAACGTGTGCGGGAAATGCTTCACTCGCAGAATGATACGAAGCCGCGAAACCGTAGACATTTACACTTTCTGCTGAGATTCTAATAACACTTATTATTGGGTGTTTGATCGTTGGATGTGGTTTTTTGCTACTACAAATAAGTGTTTGCCCGCTGACCGGCTCCGGCGCCGGGCCGGAAGCCGGGAGAAGCAAATATGTGCCTATAGCGCATCTTTCCAACGACCGGCGATAGCAAAAACCCCCGATTTAACAAGTTAAAAAACTAGTTGGCAGCCAATTTCGTCGGTTAGAAATGACAGATGAATTTTCTGCTGTTTTTTTTTTCGATCAGAGTCAAATCTCTTCTTACGTATTGTGCGCTAGAACTTGGCCGTCCACGCTGCGTCGCATCCGTGTCTTTGTACCAGTTAACGAGACTTATCTGTGATTCGCGACGCGGCCGCGCGCCGCTGCTGCTGCAATAATTACGGGAGAGCGCGCGGCGTCGAACCATGGACCCCAGCTCGAACGTCAGGATAACCGAGTGTTCAAGAGGCCAGTGCCACAGCAGGTACTCTCTATCGCTCGAATTAAGATAATTTAAGTAAATTATTATTATTCATTATTAGTAAATCTTGAGTATTTAGCCTCAGCGATTTTAATCGCACACTCGCAATCGATGTTGGAATCCATACTCTCTCTGAGAGAAGCCCTGTGCATTGCCGTGGGACTGCTTATGTATGGACATTAACATTTTCCTGGGTATCCACCGTTTCGCTCTATAAAATTACAGTATTCCGCTGCGGTGACAATTAATGTCAGTCCCAGTCTTGAGACGGTAAAATTGGGCATCCAAGCGTCTATTCCAAATCCAAGTAAAATGTGAACCGTCAAACGTTAGCATCACAACTGTATGTTCCAGCAGCCGCTCCCTGCACGTGGCCTGTGCGCCCGCCTCTCTGGCCGAGAGCCTGCAACAGCAATAAGCGCTACCGTAGCAATAACTCGTATGTAGCTAAGTCCCATTCGTGCATTGTTTGAGTCGTTGCATCCTAATATCAAGTTTAATCATGAAAATATTGCACTAGCTCCCATGGAGTTCAAATAAAAAACTATCCCGGTATTTTCATGTGTGCCAAACACCTAAACGCGTTGGGCCGCGTGACTACTACACTAACTTTTGGTCTCCGTGTAGCCCCGGTGTCCTCTGCCAAGATTCCTAGTACGATTCCACAACGTGTCTCTTTTGTAATTTTGAGTAGGTACCTGGTTTTCTTGCGCCTAGAATCACAAGAGTTAAATTTCAAGAATCGTATGCACCTACCTATAATTGAGAAGTTTTCATTAATTACCTACTTAATTTCTTCACAAGATCATATCAGCTTGGCAATGATTACCAGTGTCACTGCACGAAGTCTCGTTCCAGTGTCGCGGTCGTCCTGCGTACTGGCCTGGGGAGCCTTCTGGGATCGGGTGACGTGCCGAGTGAGGGCTTCGCTGGGGGTGATTCTCTAGCGACTAGCCCAGGTACTGAATTGCCAGCCACGACAAGCTTTAGTTGCTTGAAGCCTTAAGATTTGATGCGTTTCTACACGTTTATCTTTAGAGCAGATTCCCATTTGGTGGGGCGCGACCCGACAGCGGGTCACCAAAATGAAATACCACGTCACGCAGCCTTGCCTCATTTTTGTCAAACCAATCATACCTCAGTCTGCCCCATCATCAGACTGTTCAATAACGGACGGGTCCGCGGGATGGCTGCAAAGTTTGTTTTATTCGGCCAGCCAGCGACCTGTCCGTATTCTCCGTCACCTAATTGCTCAGTTGGACTCCAGAATTTAGTTTTATATTACAAACTTCAATGAGATCATTTAAATGGGTTTTATATTTTGTCAATTTTTGAACCGGAAAAGGGTGAAATAGTGGGCATAAAAACAACCTGGCCACGACGCAACTTAGAGTGGCAAACATTGCTTTAGAGAATTGTGAAGGTACCGGCCGCGCCGCGCCGCGCCGTGTCATCGCGAGCCCCCGCCTCCGCTGGATAATCACGATCGACTTATCAGCAATAATAGTCTTCGTGGCCCTGCTCCCGATGTAATCCGTTTCTCAGTCCCGATGTGCAGCACACATAAATATTTTTTATTGTGGCAGATGTTGGCTGGAGAATGTGAATCAGGCCGTAGTGTCGCTAGAACACTATCAGATGTAAAGTTTAAAGAGTTTATGGCACCAGCCTCTCAAAGTGCAGCGCGAGAAGGGCCATGTGTTAGCTGTATTATTATTTAATTGGTCTTTAAAATATGTTCTATGGATTAGTTATTTATTTAGGTACACGTAGGTAGGCGCCGGTGTACAGCGCGGCAGCTGTACACGGAAGATGCGGATGCATGTGGAACTATAAAGTGCGGAGCCACTCTTGCTCCTTGTAATTGAAAATGAATATTTTGAAACGATTACGAGTGTAAGTGTATATTTTTTTCTAACAGAAATAAAGTTTAAAGTATACGCAAGTTGTTTTATTTTAAGTAAATCCCTCTAGTGTATTTTTGGATTAATTCAGTTGATTTAATTAGGTTAAATTCGTTTAAAATATGGTAATCATTGTGGCTCCGTTAAAATTATTTTCAGGCTTAGGAAGTAAATAAAATTGGTATTTTACTTACATAACTTTATTAAAAAAAATATGGACGGAATACATTACACAAGGCAAATTACAAATCGTATCAGCCTTTTTCAGTTCTATTTTTTTAACAGATATTGTATAATGTTAAACGAAGTCTAATACATTTAACAATCTGAAACATGTCATCAAATGCTTACCTACGCAATTAATAATATAGCAATATAAAAAATGTATTTGCTAAATGTATCGTTAAAGTTTATAGGTACTTAACTAATGTTCATATGAGTCGTACATTTCAATTCTGGATAAAATTTGTGTGTGTCTAGGGCAAAATCATCGACGAAAAGTATGGCGCAACATCTCAGTTAAACCTGCTGTGTCATTCTTTTAGCAGATATCTAGTTTACTAAACGTTATTAGTATACATGTCATTCCATAAAACTTAATCTATGTTAATAAGTACTAAGTAAATACAACAAACATACATACATAGTTAACTTATATTACGGTGGTAAGATGCCATAACCTAGCTCGACTCCTCAATACAGTCCAGTGTAATAACTTTAGATCTTAATACAGATCTTTGTGCTATAAGGCCTATCGATACGGCGACACATTGCGCGCTTAGTCAGAAGTGAGTAATCGGTGCCAGTTCGTTATGAAGAACATACTTATATAATTTTGTTAACTATTATACACCCCAATAAACCAGCAACAGGCAAAAAATATAACCTAGGTTGGGAGGTATTAGCAGGTGGCCAGAAGGAAAGTCGAGCGTTTTACACTCCCTGTACGTAAACGCTATATTTTTACGGCCATTTACCAACCCTATATTGCGCGCATTTTGGAATTAACCCTGTATACTCCTTGATCAGTTTCGAAGTATTTATCTGCGGGATTAGACACAACGAATGCATCATCACTGTATACTTAGCTTGTGTCATGGCTTTTAAATATAGTACATTACTGCAACGGCCAGCAAGAGGCATTGATGGACGAACGTGTAAATGTGGGCCGAGGCGAAGCCAAGGCACACAATCTTAATTCCATCAATGCCTAGTTGTGGCCAAAGCTTATATAGTACTTTTCTAAAATAATGCATGGAAATTAAAACTACCTAGTACCTAAGCCAAACTTTTTACTTTTCAAAAACAATGACGCAGAACAATTGTGTTCATTTGTTTTTTTTTTCCAATAACACCTTTGATAAGTTACCTCCTTAGTTGCCATGTTTCGGAGTAGCAGATCGTTCCATTTTTAAATTACACGACAGATATGAGTTTACTATGTATTTGGCCGCTAAAACACGACAGATATGGATTTTCAGGCTGCTGCTCGCATATATTTGGCCAGTACAGCAATTTCGATTTATCTCGAAGAAGGTTGTCAAAGTAGTGTGAAATTTCCAAGCATGTTTGAGAAATCATTATTATTGCAATAATTGCAATAATTTTTGCAATTATTATAATTATTGAAGTAAAATGTCATCGGCATTCTTAGAGCGACTGAAGTGTAGTGCTAGCGAGAGGGAGCCCGCGAGCTAAGCCGCTAAGCGTAGGAGACCTTCTGCTCGTAGGCCTCGTCCTCGGTCCAGGCGTCGGCGTCGGCGAAGGCGGCGTGCCGCAGCCGGCAACAGCGCGCGCCGCACCGCAGCAGCAGCAGCACCACCAGCATCACCAGCAGCGCTAGAACCGCCACCGCCGGGTAAAGCAGCAGAAACGCCATGCCGCCCGCCGTGCCTGCCGGTTACGCCTCTAGTCACACTTGTGATTTCCGCCTCGTTGTTGGACCATTGCATGTAGCTAGGCTGTGAGATTACTTCAGCCAGTTGGTCCCTTTCTAAAATGCCAGCAGGGCTCTAGGGTGACGCAGTCGGACTATGCATTCTGGGAAGTTGTCTCGTACAGCCTTGCCTTGGCTCAGCCACAAGGCATTATGTAAACTGGGACACTACTGCTTAACAAACACACTCGCACACATAAACACACTTACACCGCTCACATTCACACACCTCTTCGTTAATTACTATAAGTCTTTAGGGTCCCAAGGGGAAATTGGGCAAGACTGTGGAAGAGCAATTTTGGTAGAAGGAAATAGTGGCTCAGAAACTCAAATAATTGATGTTTGGGTAACATTTATGGGCTGTTTTACTTTACTGGATATAGAGCTGATGGTGAACGTCCATTAGAAGAGAGGCTCTAGAAGAGTACTGGGGCCTAATTATGAGCACTAATTCCAATCGTGTAACTGTCAAATTAGTATGCAATCTGGAAATCTCTGTGGTGACATGTAATACGACTACAAATACTAATTAGGCACCTACAACATAGCAACTAAAAGCGCCCTTTTGGAAAGCTAATAGTATGTGGTTAATTAACTAAGTCATAGGTTTCTTTTAGTGTTGTTATCGTGGTGTTCTAACAGTCTCACCTATTCTCTTTTTAGATGTCGCTTTCACGCTTCTGCAGCTCTAGGTAGGCCTGTGACGAGGTCAGCGGTTGGCGTGATGCAGATGGAGTCACCTGTGATCAAATAAGCAATTACACTTCTTAACTAGGTTATATAAACAAATATCAAAACTAACATTAACACAGAGAGATGTCCCACAGAAACTGGGCTTAATCATTATGCCTTAATGAAATCAATGCAACCAATAAGTACATCTGAGCTCTCTAAAACATAACAAAGGCAGCATCCACAACATTTGGTGCAGATTTGAATGTCTTAAGTTTAAGGCATGGACGCCAAACATCTATTGCACATAGGGATCACTCCAAACATCTTTAATTTAGTTTTTGGATGTATTGCATTGTATTCGGCCTTTATATGTCTCACTGAGGGCATAGGCCATTTTTTGGATGAGTAAAAGACAAGTCATTACAATTAAGTTTCAATGCAGAATGGCTGCAAATTAATGTATGTCCACTGTCTCGGGAGGCTGGGCATACTTCTGGAGAAACATCTTAAGGAACTTGAGGATTACACAAATGTCTGGTGGTAGGGGCCCATAGTGATTAAACCCATACTCTCTCTCTCTCTGTCCATGAGAGATGGCCTGTGCCTTGCAATGTGATGTGTATAGGCTTTTTATGATCTTTGGAAATACAATATTTTACCCTGATCAGACCAATAAACATTTTAAAATTAATTCAGTGCAAGAGCACTATCATTACCTCAGAGTGGGACTTGTGCTCAAGATAGCGCGAGGAGTGTAGTGTGTGCACAGGCAGAGAGTGCTCTTGCCTCTCAAGCTCCGTCAGGTCCAGTGGCGGCTGCTTGTGCGGAGTGGCCGACCAGATTGATACAATCCAGCGGTTGCCTGCAAGAACCATGGTCTACCATTAATTTCTGTATTTGATACAACATGACAAATTGATACATTAGCCCTTTCAGTGACATTCACCTAGTGTTAGTGAAAAGATGTTAGTATTTCGAAAATAAAATAAATAAATTTCATTCTGACCAGAAATAAAGACAGTGAATGCACAAATTTACTGTCTTTACAGTACTTTTGTGTACCTGCTAGACATTAATTAGCACTCCCTCAGTGAACTCATTTAAAATCAGGCTTGATAAACATTTAACAAGTGCACAAAAGTGTTTAATATTAAATAGGTAATAATAGTTAGTTTTTCACCAAAGCTTACTCTGTGTTAATTTATTCCAGAGTGAGCGAGAAGATTTTAGTTGAAGACCTTTATGCATCAAGCTGTATCTCTTGCAGAGAGTGCAAGTGGAGCAAACATACCTGTGTGCCGGTCCAGCCAGTAGTCTGAATACCGTGAGCAGCAACAGATAATGTTAAGCAGCAACAGGGCTCCAAGGATCACCGTGCAGATCGCGATACTGATATAGAACGGGCTAAAGTCACCCACTCGGCTCACCAAAGGGTTTATCGCTTTATAAGTATCGTTCCCTGGAAAGGAAGTGTGACTTTCATATGCCGACATTCTCTCTCTAATTTACAACCTGCAGAAGAAAAGATTCTTGTCAGAATGCGTATTTCGTATTCCCTGAGACAATAGCAGGAATGTTATGAAAGGTACAAAATGTTGCTCGCAAGAACCGAAGTGTCTATAGTCTAATGCAACGACACGCCCAGCAAACATAATTAGGGCGTGGAATGGATGGAATGTTATATGAAAGTATCAATGAAACTCACGGTTAGACAGCGACAAGACTCCTCGTGTTGTAATTATAAAGCAATTCTTAGTAAGTAACGATTATCACCAACACAATTAAAACTATTTATTTTCAGATACAACACCAAAAGTAAACGGACAACGAATTGATTGAACCATAGAGTACTTTGGATTGAACGAATCACAGACCAGTGTTGCCAAATAATGCTGGCGGCCTGGCTACGGCTGGCGGTGTCCCCAGTGTTGCCATATCGCCCTTTGAATTTCCCCCCGAAGCTGAAAAAGTGTCCCCGAAAATAGCTATTTTCAAAAGAAAAACCTCTACAAAGTATTTTTAAATTTAAAGAATAAAAACAGAAAAATTGTTTAGTAGAGATGTACGTTTATTTCAAATAAAACACAACCTTTATTAAAAAAAAGAATATTTCTACCCTAGCTTCTAAAACATCTTCGAGCATGTCACTTTGAATTCCATAACTTGTCAGTACTCAAGGTCACGTTCTACTGTACGAAGCACTCGCAATTCAGAAATATTAGGGTGAAGCAATATCACGGCACAGAATATAATTTCATTCGAAAGTACAATAATTGCGCTTGTTTTCGTTCGTAAAATAACGATATATTTTTCCGTGAGGTTACGCAGCGCTTACGGACCACATTACACAAAAGTGTTGCCAGTAGTAAAACTCATAAGCAGCCTAATATACGTCCCACTGTAGGGCACAGGCCTTCTCTCAGAGAGAGAGTTGGGCTTAATCACCACGCGTGCCCACCGCGGATTGGCGATTTCAAGCGCTGAGGTATGTGAATAGCTCAGACACTCAGGTTTCCTCACGATGTTTTCCTTCACAGTTAGCGAGTGGTATTGCTACTATTACTTCACAAATGTACATAACTTAGAAAACAAAGTCATAGGTACATGCCCGCACTGGGAATCGAACCTGGGTCTCCCGCTTCTGAGTCCAATGTTCTACCTACTAGGCTACCACCGCAGTAAAACTGGAACTGTCCCAACTGAAGTGAATTTCTTTATATTCACTTACGCATTGTGATTTACATTTTATTAAGTCGAGCTGGAGATGGGATTGCTATTGCGTATTTATCCACCTGAGACTGAATACTCATAAATTGCGGTGTCTACTCTGTATTTATTCAAAATTGACAGTAAGCATCGTTAATTTTTAAAAACCTATCGTTAATTTGTTCTTAAGATTAGATTAGATTAGATTAGAACACTTAAGAGTACCTAGACCGTTCAAATTTGAACCATTTTTTTCTATATCGATGTGATCTTTGGTGGAACGTGGTGTCACCCTTTTCACCAAGTTTTACCAAACATCTCATGATGGCACTGCAAGGTTTTCATAGGATTTCCTCAACTAATAACAGTAAAAAGTAACAGTTCAGTTTTGTACTTACTTGATTGGTACCTATTAAAGACCTTTGGTGAAACTTAGTGACTAGGGTCTGATGATGGCACTGGAAGGTGGGCAGGGGATTTCCTTACGGATGACAATAGCTCGTCGTGTTCCGACTTATTTGATCGGTAATAGATCTTCCTGAATTGAGGATTTCAGAAAGTAAATGCTTAAGTCCTCTATCTTAAGAGTTTTCAAAAAATAACTCTATAGTCTCTAGTAAAAATGTTAATACGGAAAATAGCGGTAATGGACCATCCATATAGTATCTACGGTAAGAGGGCGGCAGCGGCAGGGCAGGGGTCGACCGAGTGTGACTTTGTGTCACCAGGGCCAGGGGGGGGGAAGGTTCCCAAGTTTCGTGACGTCAGATTTCAAAATATAACATAACTATTGTTAAGTCGTCAACAAGTGATTAACCTTTATATATTTTGCTTTGCAGTATATTAGAAATAATGTGGCGACGACTGTAAAAAGTAAACAATAACCTCCAGTGTCTCGTAAACTAACACGCTGTTAATCTACTGTTAACAGCAGCCTGCTGTCAATCGACCAAAGTGCATACAAAAAAAAACCACTGACAGCTGTTAACAGATTAACAGCTTGTTAGTGTACGAGAAACCGGGGGTTAGTCTCATAAAAACCGATTGTATGGCACCCTATTGCATTTTAAAAACCTATTTAGAGGCTAAAATTCCACCCATGCCGGGACTTGAACCCACGACCTCTGGCTCACCGTGCCAGCGCTCTCCCAACTGAGCTAATGGGCAAGTGCAAGCATCGATGAAATTTCGAGCCTCTTTACAAACTTCTCTGTATTACGTACAGGCAGCGACATCTGACCGAAGCGATTTACATCACTTGCAGCCCCGAGTAACCCACTTTGCAGTTAGGTTTTTACATCGGAATGATATCGCTGTACCTACATGATTATAAAATATTCTCTTTATTGCACTAACCCGTGCTGAGGACAATTTTAAAAACCTATTTAGAGGCTAAAATACACAGAAGTTTGTAAAGAGGCTCGAAATTTCATCGATGCTTGCACTTGCCCATTAGCTCAGTTAGGAGATCGCTGGCACGGTGAGCTAGAGATCGCGAGTTCAAGTCCCGGCATGGGTGGAATTTTTAGCCTCTAAATAGGTTTTTAAAATTGTCCTCAGCACGGGTCAATGCAACAAAGAGAATGTAATCATGTAGGTACAGCGATATCATTCCGATGTAAAAACCTAACTGCAAAGTGGGGTACTCGGGGCAAAATAGTGTTGCCATCTTTGAGTGGTTAATCTAAGGTTGTGTCAGTAATTTTTTTAGGGTTCTGTACCCGAAGGGTGCCAAACGGGACCCTGTTACTAAGACTTCACTGTCCGTCTGTCTGTCTGTCTGTCACCAGGCTGTATCTCATGAACCATGATAGCTAGGCAATTGAAATTTTCACAGATGATGTATTTCTGTTGCCGTTATAACAACAAATACTAAAAACAGAATAAAATAGATATTTAAGGGGGGCACGTTTCTTGTACAAACGTATTTTTTTGCCGTTTTTTGCTCGATACTAATAACGGCAACGGGTAGACGCTTGAAATATTCACAGAATATTTAATTCTATGTGTAATCACTCTCGAAAATAACGAACACCTTTTAGATTTAGAAAAGTATATTTCACGATTACCACGGATTTACATAAATTCGTAACATAGAAAACAATCGCAACTAGTCACGTCTCTTCGGTTTCACCGTCCGACCGGGAGTGCCCTCGTGCCAAAACGCGTCCACCCCACTCAACTCCCACCGCCGCGTCGGTTATGACGTCACCAGAATGGTCAGTTCAGCGACTTTTAATTTCCATTTTATTCGTCAATATAATAAACTTCAACCTAAAAATAATAAAACCTTACACTCGACCATCCTGATGACGTGCATGTCCTCAGGCACGTATCGGGTGAACACCAAAACCTTACACTCGGCGACCAAGGACACTCCCACTCAGTACAGATTGTGTAAATATCAACCATTTATTATGCAACTAAATGAACCAATATGCTTACAAATCTGTTTTATAAATATCAAATTTAGCAAAGCAGGGTATACATTAGATAATCATACGTAACTGTGATCTAAAATGTTAACTATGCTTTTTGTTTATGTACTTGATATTAGTATTTGATTCTTACTTTTCTTAAAACACATTACTTGTACAAAACTAATTATATAGTCATAAACATCATATTGATATAATGTTCTTAACAGGTGATTACAAAATAGCTAATAATTAATATCTAATAAGCAGTCACGCGACCATACATGTAACCTTGTAACCAAGAAACCTGACTACCTTGTAGTCACATCACTTTATTCACATGACCAAATAACCTTGTAACAAAAATAATATATATATATATATATATATATCCTTATAACCAAATAACCTTGTAGGCAAATAACCAAATAACCTTGTAACCAAATAACCAAGTAACCTTGTAACCAAAAAACTTTGTAACCAAGTAACCTTGTAGCCAAGTAACCATATATGCAATGAAGCATATATAAAAATCCAATTGTCTCGTTCCAGGTCAAGCTAAGCCCGCCAACCATTTCCGCGTCTTCTAGCACTTGACCTGGAACAAGATTAAAAAAATACATTTTGGATAACTAATTTTCAGGATTGTCCACATCATCATTGTCATATGGACAATCATTATCACTTTCATCATCAATCTCTAGAGAAGCTATATGAATCCATGGACGCATTCTGTCCGCGGCCACAGTGGTCTTTCGCTTATTTTTCATCCCCTCAAAACCAGAAACAGGGGCCACCTTATACCGGTCATTACCTAGTACCTTTACAACCTTAAAAGGGCCCTCGTATGAAGGCATAAGTTTGGTACTCTTGCCATTATTTTGAAATGCCACCTTAGTGATCTTAACTAAATCGCCGTTATTATAAGAACGCGCTGGAACTCTACCCTGATCATAACGTAGTTTTTGAGCATTCTGAGCCTTATCAATTCTGTCTTTAACCTCACTACGGATGGACGTTAGGGATGATTCAGTTTGTGACTTATCTGTAACTTGATTTAATACGGGGTTATATTCACTTGTCATCTCAACACCAAACATAACTTCGGCTGGTGACCGGCCGATCGTCTTTTGTATCGTATTATTCAGTCCCCACTGAATCCTCCCTAGTGTCCTATCCCATTCCCTTTCATCCGACCCAAGGCCCTGGGCTGTAAGCGAGTCGAGGATGGTTCTATTGTATCTCTCGACTTGCCCGTTGGACCTTGGGCTCGCCACCGCATTCAGCACATGCTTAACGCCTCGATCTAGGCAGAATCTTCGAAATGCGTGAGACGTGAAACAAGAACCCCGATCGCTAATTATTCGTTCAGGGGCCCTAAAATCGTCAAATATTCCCTGCAGTGCGTTTATAACATTCTGAGTCTTTGTATTTTTGGCTGGTCTTATAAATAGAAACTTTGTAAACGCATCTACGATAGCTAAAATGTGGGTGTTACCTAACTTTGACCTAACGAAGGGCCCAAGATGGTCTATATGCAGTGTATGGAAGGGTCTTTCAACCTTTTCAATGGGATGCAAGAGTCCTTCCCGTGTGCCTGTAGCCTTTTTGGCATATGCGCACTCAATACATGCCCCTACGTACTTCTTTACGAACCTTTTCATCTTAGCGAACCAGTAATTTCTTTTTATTCTGTCCAAAGTTTTCTCCAAACCAACGTGACCAATATCGTCATGATTACGCTTGCATATCTGCCATCTTGCGCCCTTCGGAACCACCCACCTCACACATTCCTCATCACCGCCTATGCATCGAAATAACTTATTATCCCGTAAAACGTAATTCGATCTTATATATTCCAGGCCTTTGGAATCTAGATTACTACTTATAACATCGCGGATACGACTTAACTCCGAATCACCCATTTGTAGCGTAAGAAGCCAGTCGTCATCGCTAATTGTCATAACGGTCGGATATTGTTCCGGACATTCTGTCTCAGGATCGGAAATCGGGTTTCTAGATAAGGCATCGACGTGTCCCATTTTAGTTCCAGCCCTATACTCAACTGTACACTGAAATTCTTGGAGTACCAACCACCATCTAGCAATCCTCGGTATAAGATCGCGTTTTTCAAAAGTAGAGCGTAACGCACTACAATCAGTGACTATTTTAAACGGCTTTCCTAATAAATACACCCTTAGCTTTTTAAGCGAGCATATGACCGCCAACGTTTCCAATTCATAGGAGTGGAAGTTCCTTTCCTCCGGCGTAGTTTGGCGACTGTAATACACCACTGGATGAAAAGGACCACCACTCCCCGCAGAACGCTGCAAGAGTATCCCGCCAACCCCTAACCTACTTGCGTCCGTGTGGAGTTCGGTCTCCGCTACAGGATCATAAATTGCCAGCACGGGTCTATCAACCAGCTTACGCTTCAAGGTCGCGAAAGCCTCCTCCTGATCTCTTCCCCACTCCCAAACGGCGTTCTTTTTGAGTAGTTTTGTAATCGGCTGAGCTATTTGGGCAAAACCTTCTATAAACTTTCTAAAATAGCTCACAAGTCCAAGGAATTGTCGAGCATTATGCACATTTTCGGGTCGGGGAAATTCCTCGACGCTCTGAATTTTGGTTTTACCAGGTCGCATACCCGCAGAACTAATTTCAAAACCTAAGTAGCTAATTTCATTCTGCAAGAAACTACATTTACACAAATTAAGCTTGAGATTGGCCTTTTTTAGCAATAAAAGGACTTCTTCTAACCGATTTAAGCATTCCGCGGAGGTTTTACCAAAAATGAGCAGGTCATCGATATACACGGTAGCTTTGTCGAATCTGGCCGGACCCAGGACATGGTTCATCATGCGTTGAAACACCGCTGGCGCGTTCGCCAGGCCAAACGGCATGCGATTATACTCGTACTGGCCGTCTGGCGTGACGAACGCTGTTAAGTTAAGATGTCTATGTCTATGTCTATGTCTAAGTGCTTACTACCTTCCGAGATTGGTACTTGATAATACCCGGACATTAAATCTAGTGTGATGAACCACGCCTGACCGGCCAGACGAGCCACTTCATCTTCTATCACCGGTATAGGATAGCGCTCTTTTATTGTGACAGAGTTGAGCAACCTGTAATCGACGCAAAGTCGTACGCCACCATCCTTCTTACGCACGAGTATAATGGGACTGGCGTAATTAGAAACCGATTCCCTAATGATTCCGGCCTGTAACATCTCATCTATCATTGTACGGACCTTTTCGCGTTCGTGATATGACAATCTGTAAGGTCTATAGACGACCGGTCGCTCGCTACTCAACTCTATCTTCATTTCGGTTGTATTCGTGCAACCTAAGCTAGCCAAATCATTAGCAAAGCAGTCTCTGTAACGATTGAGAAGGTCAACTAACTTAACCCTGTCATCTTTGGAGGCATTTTCACCTATGCGTAGTTGGTTTTCATCAAATCGTGATAGCAGACTTTCTTCTATAGTTATTTCGTCTGCATGTCGGCTCAATTCAGTGCCTAGTGTACCTACATCCGATAACCTATACACTGCCTGTACACGCTCTGCGCGCGCAAAGACAAAGTTCTCTTGCAAGCAACATGATGCCGCACACGGCATTATCATAACAAAAAGGCTACCTCTTTTTACTTCGTAAACCCCACCGCACACTATGTATTGGTCGTTGGGTTTTCCCGCGACTTTGGTATTTAGAACTATGCTTCCACTAAATACTGTCCTCGTGGCAGCTCTTACACTGGCTACGCCACATATACGGCTTCGCTCTACGACCCTAACTGTCTCTAACTCCTCATTATCATTATCAAGTTCTTGCAAGCTAGGGAGCTCGCTGCCGAGATGTAAGAACTGCAACTTATTTGCATCTTTGTAAACTACGATATGTGGTTGCTCGGTGTAAGTCTGCCCTATGAGCATCGGTTTCTCGAGAAGGCTGTCATTAACTATTCTACAGGTAACGTCTGCTGTCACATCATCAATTGTTATTGTCAACTCTGCGGTTCCCATGGAGGATACAAGGTTATTTCCGAACCCTTTCATTGTGAAAGGAACATGGTCATGAGAAAGCCCGAGACGAGTGAAACTGGATTCACGGATAAGAGTGACCTCACTACCCAGGTCGACAAAGGCTTCCACTGTCACCCCATTAACTTTTACTGGCTTTATAAACTTGTCACATGGGTTTGACCCTGCTATGCACATGGCTTTGGGCACAGTATCAACCTTTGCCGATCCCGTGTCTGGCTTTTGTTTACACATCTCGGATTTATGTCCCACCTTTTGGCAAGTACTACATTTAACCAAAGGTCGGGGACATCGAGAAAATATATGTCCCTTCTCCTTGCAATTATAGCAATATATGTTAGGATTCGTTCTCATACCGGCTTTACTATAACCTTTATCATCAACTCCGGCCATATTTCTATCTCTGGTTAAAGGTAATTGAATATTAGGTTCTTTATTATTACTCATCAAGAATTTCAATAGCTGGTCGGGTTCCTCACATCGTAACGCTAAAGCACTAGAACGCATTGTCCTATCTACTATCCCATGAATCAGGCAATCGACCGCTCGCCTACCTGTGATTTCGCACTGATTGAGCAATGCTAATTTTTCGTAAAAGTATACCTCAATAGGTTCCTGATGCTTACTTTTCCGTTTCAACATATCTTCTAATAATTGCCCATAATTTTGCTCTGACGGAAACGCGTTAACCAATTTAGCCTGCCACTCGTCCCATGACAATAGGATAGTATCAAGGCTTTCAAACCATGTTTTAGCTAACCCGGTAAGTTTTTGCATTGCAAAATGTATCACAGTCCTTTCGTCCCACCCGTAAACTTTTGCGCACTCGTTTACTTTCTTTAGCCAAACTTCAATTCTCTGGTTTTTGCCGGAAGGGTTAAACTCTGGAATTATGTTTTTATTGTCAAGGCTTCTGTTAATAGAAATTGGGCTGGGAGTTGACGGCTGAGACGGTAGGACTTCTTTGACAGACTTAATAATTTTGACAATATCATCAGAAGAGAAGGAAGGACTACATGACCTTTTCGAACGTCGATTGATGCTCGTGGAGTCTCTCCCTGCTCGGTTGCGTCTCGCTCTGGCGCCGTCATCTCGGCTGCGGCTGCGGGGCTGGCGGCTGGTCGCGGCTCTCGACCTCCGGCTCCGGCTGCGGCGCTCGCGGTTCTGCCTTGGCGAGCTGAGGCGTTCACTCCTCCGTGAGCGACGCTCAGCATCCCGTTCCCTCTGCAGGTCCTCTTCCATCTGTCGAACCCGCTGCTGTTCCAGCCTAAGAGCCAGCTCCCTTTCTCTTAGGCGGCGGCTGTGGCTGCGACTGCGGCTTCGGTGTCGTGTACTCCTGCCGCTTCGTCTTGACCTGGAACGGTCGCGCTCGCGCCTTGGAGTCTCCAAACTGCGGCGTACTCCATCCTCTCCATCCATTATCTGAAACCTCGTCGCACATAGCAGTATTAGTCACGTGTCTAGAAAGCTAACACGTAAAGAAAGGGAATGAAAAGAAAGAATAACAATGATGCCAAGTAAATAGCAAAATGATATGCAGATTTTCTTCAATATCTTGAAAACGGTGCGTCCTAGCGCAAAAATAACAAGTTTTGACCCCCCTTTGACACCTCCGACACTCGTAAACTAATAGAATGGTAAGTCAAAAAAAAAAAAAAAAAAAAAAATGTATAAAATAGTCCAAAAATTTAAAACGCCTTGTATCTCGGTAGCAGTGCGTCCTAGCGCAATAGTAACAAAAATTTTGGCCCTTCTGTTGTTATTATTTAGTAAACTTTATCAAATGGGATCAGAAATAATATCAATAATAAAATAAAATAAAATAAATTCAATTTCATGTCGTTATTATTTAGCTAACCTTACTAGATAGAATTAGAAACGAATGCAGAATCGTAATAAAACAAACTGATCAGTATCAAACATGCATGTCCATCTCCAGGGAGTACCCTGGCAAGATAAACATGCATGGTTAACCATATAAACCTCCGGACTGGCTCCGTTACGGTAAATACAGTTTGATCACTTTCAAATTTCTAACCAAAAACATCAGACATGTCCATCTCCAGGGAGTACCCTGGCAAGATAAACATGCATGACTAACCATATAAACCTCCGGACTGGCTCCGTTACGGTAAATACAGTTTGATCACTTTCAAATTTTTAACCAAAAACATCAGACATGTCCATCTCCAGGGAGTACCCTGGCAAGATAAACATGCATGACTAACCATATAAACCTCCGGACTGGCTCCGTTACGGTAAATACAGTTTGATCACTTTCAAATTTCTAACCAAAAACATCAGACATGTCCATCTCCAGGGAGTACCCTGGCAAGATAAACATGCAATAACTTAGACATGTGGGCGAGTACTTACGGAATTTCGTTATCCCACTGGCTGAAGTGTAATCACTCTCGAAAATAACGAACACCTTTTAGATTTAGAAAAGTATATTTCACGATTACCACGGATTTACATAAATTCGTAACATAGAAAACAATCGCAACTAGTCACGTCTCTTCGGTTTCACCGTCCGACCGGGAGTGCCCTCGTGCCAAAACGCGTCCACCCCACTCAACTCCCACCGCCGCGTCGGTTATGACGTCACCAGAATGGTCAGTTCAGCGACTTTTAATTTCCATTTTATTCGTCAATATAATAAACTTCAACCTAAAAATAATAAAACCTTACATATGTTCGCTTCAAAAATAAATAATTAAATTACTCGCAAAATAAAATAAATATTTAATGGGGGTTCCCATACGCAAAAGTGATTTTTTGCCGTTTTTTCCACGATCTTTGTGTTAGACATAGACATAGACATTATTATAGAATGATATATCATTATAGAATGCTGCGGAACCCTTCGTGCGTGAGTCCGACTCGCACTTGGCCGGTTTTTCTTTGAATAGCTCAGATTCTCAGACCCTCTTTTCCTTTTAGGTGTAGTAAGAAGCACTATGTGTCACTCGGCAGAAACTTCTATTTTTATTATAGCGAGGCCGTAGGCCGATGCACCGCGGAGAGCCAAGCTCGGAGCTTGGCTAGTGAGGGTAGGCGCGCGAAGCGAACAGGGGGCTCGCCCCCTAGTTATGATTCATCATCATCATCAGCCATTTGACGCCCACTGCAGGACACAGGCCTCCTTCGTGGTTTTCATAACCATGAAGTGCGCCACGCTTGGCAGGCGTGTTGGCGATCGCAGGGTAGGTATAGTAATCATTTGGGAATAGACAGCCCTCTCACGGCTCTTTGTTGCCAACACGATTGAAGCGTGAAAAAGCGCCCTCTGCATTTTCTCCCAAGTACTAAGTGTACTATATATAGCAACGCAGGTAGGTACCTATAGCTGTACTCAGATAAAGTTATTGTTCAGGTATTTTGAAACTGTTTTGTTCAAGTTTCTGTTAGACTTTTCTACATGTTTTGGGTGCTACATTATAATATACTATTGTTTAGATACCTACATAAAACTATGTGTAGGTAACCCAAAATAATGTTTAGAAAGTACAAACAGAAACACGATCAAAACAGTTTCAAAGAAAGATAAACTAGAAAGTTGTGGAAGTATTATTTTTTATTTTTAATATGTTCATGCTTCACAAAAACAGAGTACGTATCCACAGCCAAAATACTTTCAGAGTAGATATTATAGCGTCTTTATCGTAAATTTCACAAACGCAGAAGTATCCACAGCCAAAACACTTACAGAGTAGGTATAGCGTCTATATCGCAAATTCACAAACACAGAAGTCTAATAATTGTCAACAGTAAAAGCGGAGGAGTCTTACAGCTCAACTCAACGCTCTTTCTGAAACACAAAATCACCACAACAAACTTTTCACCACAACTTTCGTTCGTTAAAGAATTTGAAACGACATCAGACTCAGTCTGTGTGACAGGACAGAAAAACACGTGCATAGAAAAACAAAATAATGTTGCCAGAATACATCAAATCTGCCAAATTTGTAAAAAGTCAGATTTTAATTTTTATGTATTTATGCTCATTTCCTACGATTTTATGATAAAAGTAATAAAATTAACAAATCTTTTTATAAGTGTTTTTGTTAATTATTGTCTTAGTGACATCTATAGGCAAATAAAAAAACTACTAGGTTCTCGGGAAATAAGGTAGATGGCGCCACCATATTCTTGAAATATCATATAGTTCTAACTGTCCCCCCTGATCGCAGTATGCGGTTGGATTCTCAGGAAGACGCTGCTGCCCGTCTCCTGGTATTTGATTTCCTTAGTCGCCTTCTACGACATCCACGGAAGGAAATGGAGTGACGCTATTCTTAATCCGGCGCCACACGGATTGTTATTATGATTATATAGCCACAACCCGATGTAGCGACTGACTGATTGATTGATTGACTGGCTAACTGATTAATGGACTACATGATATCTCGGAAGCTATCACTCCTACGTTAAAGTGATCGTACCTATGAGATTTTTTTAGGAAGTGTATAAATTAAGGCCATGTTATGAAGCCAATTTTTAAGACTAGGGGCCAACCACGGATTTCAAGCTCTAAGGTTTTTGAATACACCCAGTCAGCCACGCTTTCTCGCACCGCTAGCGACTGTTATTGCTGGATAAATATTCCATTTTCAAAAGTCCCTACGCAACTAAATAATACTGTTTTTCAACACACCTGCTCGTAAAGTAGGTCTTATTACAGCGTATTTACACTGATAATGCAGAATATTACCCATGCCGTGCCTTTTACATTACATTATCGCACTAGTGCCTTTTCATTACATATCTTTTTAAATATTAGCAAGAAGTATTAATGTTTCGAAAACAGCTAAGTAGTTATTTGCGTAAATATAAAATTAAATTCAAAATGTGATAAATAATTAAAGAATTTAATGAAACTGCTTGTTTTAGCATTTTTAAGCAAACACTACAATAATTAATGTAAACCTAATAATTAACATAAAATTTATGAATAGGTTAGCAACCTCATTATATCTAGATGGCCATGCATTGCAGCCATCTTTGATGGATGCGCGCGCACAAGAATACTGTTTTGAATTTTACCGCCATACCTACATAACACGAATCACGCACGAAAAATACGCCATCTTTTAAATGGGTTTCTGTTTGTTAAGTTTATTCACAGTATTGCATTTCGTTAGTGTTGTTTTTTTATTTACTTTTCCTCGCAAGTGTGTTGAAAAACGTCGTATGAAACACGTGAGCATTGGTCATTACACTTCTCGTCTCCATTAAGCCTTCGCCTTCGGCTCAGGCTTAAAAACCGACTCGAGTGTAATGACCAACATACCACACTTGTATCATAATGTACTATTACTGCAGTGCATGCTCTGCTCTGTGCCGGTTGTAGCGTAGAGCGAGAGCAGCCGCTCTGGGCGCTTTGTATTGTGGCAAAGGGCGCTAAGATGCGAGAAGGAAACGCGACCGCGCGGCGACGCGTGCGTCGGTCGGGGCGTATGCGCCGCTGTCTATGTTAAATAATCAGGAGGTTAATAATTTCAGTCTCATGTAATATTAATTATATATCATGTAATGTCTGTCAAAGTACGCCCTGATTTAGGGCTAGAACCAGCACCGCATGCTCTTTATAGAGTTCGTCAATTACAACCAATCCAATCAGGCAACAAAATAGAAAAATTTGGATTTCCCGTCACACTAGTGACAGCGACTAAACTTACTTGACTGCTTTAGCTTTTGAATAAAACCAACCATCGGTTACGCTGTCACTTAATATCGATCGCCCAATAAAGATTCACGTCACGCATGGCGCACAGAATGAACCAATCACAGAGTGATTTAGTCTACAGCACATCATGCGCTCATTTCATTGGTAAAGATTAATCGAGGACAGAGACCGTTTTTGAGTGTGAATTTTGTAGGGAGAAATAGGTACTTCTATGTTTTTTTATTCGTATTCATGTGTCACGATTCCGTTGTGGCGCCGTATTAAGACTAGCATCACTCCATTTCTTTCCGTGGATGTCATAGAAGGCGACTAAGGAAATCAACCAGGAGACGGGCAGCAGCGTCTTCCTGAGATTCCAACAGCATACTGCGATCGCCAACCCGCCTGCCAAGCGTGGCGATTATGGCAAAACCCTCATGGTTATGAAAACCACGAAGGAGACCTATGTCCTGCAGTGAGCGTCAAATGGCTATGATGATTCATGTGACCACGGTAAACGAGTGTGCCGCCGCACAACTTTGCGGAGCACTGCTTCAGAGTAGGTACAGCCGACCAATCTTTAGCTGCGATCCTAGAATACATGAATGCACTCTATTGCAACAAAAAATGCTTGACCCAGCAAGGGTGCTATGCTATTGTGCTACCGATTGTATTGTTTTAAAAAAAGTAACCAAGTGCGATATTGGGCATCGTGCTATCAAACCGTACGATGACACTAGACACGCGTTTTAAATGTCAAAAGTAGCGACTTTCCATCAGTACCTATCAATTGCCAAATTCTGAATTTTAAGCGCCACAAAACACGTGACTCGTGCCATCGTACTACCCCTGCTGTACTATTCCGCCTCTGCACTTAGTGTCCATCGTCTTTAGATACAATACAGCATGACTTCACGGTGCTAGGCAGGCGCGTCGCTGCCGGGAGAGGCGGTCCCTCGGTCGTCAGCCTCGTCTGTGATGATGCTGCGCGCGGAGCGGAGCCCCGAGCAGGGGGGCGCGCCGCCCCCGGCCGCCGCAGGGATCAATAAGCAGTCGCCATTCGCCACACAGCACTCGCCGCGCGGCCGAATCCCGCTCCACACGCGCCGCCGCATTTTCCCTGCGTTACGCAAGTGATACACTCCGAGATACCATGGAGGTGAGTGCTGCTATTGTTCGCGATCCTAAGCTATATGGCTCGGAGATGGGCTGGCGTTGCCTAGCTAACCCTGTCGGCTTTAATTTACGACAATTTACCTTCGTGTTTATTTTTCTTTTGGAGGTAGGTGGATGGATGTCCCGTAAGCCTTTGCTGTTAAGCAGTAGGTTCGATATAATGCTGTGATTTGTTCTCAATTTTCATTAATTATAAATCTGTTTTGTGCTACCTTTGTTAAGAGAGAACAGGTAGGCACCTGTGTGAACTAAAACATTGTTGGTGATCTATCTACCCAGGAGGCCCTGTTTGTAACTAAAGTAACGAAAATGATAATTCAAATCATGCTGACACTGCCGCCGGGCATAAAATTCAGCACAGCAGACCTCTTATTGACTTGCTACGCTATAGTAACTACTTTGGTAGGTAGCTGCTGGGTTCTTTCCTTTGTGTCTGGGACAATCGGCTGTCCCAAAAAGAAACACAGTAAGGGACATTTTTTTCAAAACTGACATATTTCCACTATTGGTTACTGGAACCAACTAGTAACTAATAAGGTCATTTATCATTTTTGAAAAAAAAAAATGTCCCTTATAGGTACTGTGTTTATTTTCGGGACAGCCGCAATGTCGACGGAAGTTAACCTAACCGACGGCTTAGTTCGAAAAGTGCTTCTACACTTTCTGTCACCGTCAATTTGTGATTTATGCTGCTAGCGTCTCGTTATTTCATACAATTCGACGTCAAGCGTCTGCTATCGTGTTGAAGAGTGGAGAGGAATGCGCAGTGACCCCCGCGGGGTTGGGGCGCGGAGGGGGCCAGGGTGCGGGGGGCGGGGAGGGGCGGGCGGCTCATCCCGGAGCGACACAAAACATGCCTGACACCAGACAGAAGAACTGGCTGGCATCTCCCTTTAAGTACCTTTAAGGCTTCAATAGATTGTGGACAGAATGGCAATGGCAACCTTTCATTCAAGCTTGGAGAAACTGGCACTGAGATCCTAGTCCAGTATCTGAGAATTATTTATTTATTTATTTTTATTTATTGAAAGAAAACTAACAATTGTAGAATATAGTTATAGTTTTATTTTTACTTTTTATTGCAAGCGGGCTTTGGCGAAGTATTTATGTATACGAGTATACGCAACGTCGTCTATTAAAAAAATATATTTTCTCAGTGCTGAAACATATCGAGCTGAAATAAATATATTCGATAGGTAGGTACTAACTACTCATTGCCTCCAGTACAACCTTAATGATGAAGATGACAACGTCTTTCCCGTCGTAGCTCAACACTAACCAGTTCGGATAAGGCTCGCGAAACCCAGCTTTTTATTGAATGTCCGGTTACATTGGAGTCAGTGGGTGGAGTACAGTCAGTACAGCAGCATAGGCGGCATGTCGACGGTCGGCAGCGAGTCGCGCGTTCAAGAGTCGCGACTTTCCAGTATAACTCAGGCTGACGTTTTAGCGCTACAAAAAGCATGACTCATGCCGACGTAGGTACTTCCTATGCAGACCTACGAGCGGATTTACAGTCTGGGGTAAAGGAAAAGACGTAACCACAGATTATTGAAGCTGCCTCTGCCGAGGTAGTACGACGACGCTGGTCGCGCGTTTTGAATGTCAAATGTCGCGACTTTCCGGTATATTAATATTGTCAAATTTTGGCATTTTAGTGTCTCAAAACTTAAGTGAAAGCTAATATATTTATGTTAATTTACGTTTAATATTTTAGAATTTTAATGTCAACATCTTTTTAAGTGAGTTGAATGTTGTATACATAGTATAATAGTATTGTAGTGCCCTTACAGGTTGTCATGTACCTTATCAAATTATATTTACCAGCTGTAATATTCACATGACATAACAATAAATGATTGATTGATTGATTGATTGAAAACCATGGATGTAATCTCAAAACACGTCACTCGTGCCTTCATACCACAGATTTAAAAGAAAAAAAGACAAGTGCTGGTGTGTTTCAGAGGAATCGTGTTTTCCTAAATAAATCCATTAATGTTTCTTCTAAGCCATAAAGGACCCATCAATTAATTATAATTATAGGTAATATTTATTAACCCACAGGTTATTCCACGTATTAAAAAGAAAAAAAAGGCATGTGGGTTATGTGACCTACTGACAGCGGTGTTTCATACATAACGTAATGAGTGGTTTATTTGTAACAGTTCAAACCTATTAGCTAGTTTAGTTAGTCCCGTCTATTGGTTGGAGCATGTTAACGGAAATACGTAGGTACTATCAACAGTGTTCAATCGTAGTTTCCTTCGAATTCTTAGGGTTACAAACGAAGCACGACTTTGCAGATCAGAATATAACAGAGCGTGCGTGACTTACCTATTGTTTTTATGCTCGGCGAGACATATCTGGAGGATGCTGGAGGTCACCGTATCCATATCCAGTAGTTAATAATAATAATAAACAATCTTTTGTCGGGAGGCAACAAGGTGCGCGCTTTCAACGCTTGGGTGATGCCCCTACTCATATACTCCTTTGGCATACTAAGGTGGTCTCAAACTGAACTGGACGCCCTAGACAGGAGGGTCCGTCTCATGCTCACAGCACACCGTATGCTACACCCACGCTCATCTGTTATGTTATGAGACTTTACATCCCGCGTAAGTGTGGAGGTCGCGGCTTTTTAAACGCCAAAAATCTCCACAACCGCGAGGTGTGTAGTCTCAGGGAATATTTCCTTAGCAATGAGTGTGGGTTGCATCGGGATGTTGTGTCAGTGGACAGGAGTCTCACGCTGCTCTCCTTGGCAAACGAGAACTGGCGCAAGCCAACGGTGCTCAGCATCGAGGATCGCAAGAGCGTGTGGAAGAGCAAGGAGCTTCACGGGCGGTTTTATCGGGCCTTGACAGGGCCCGATATGGACCTGGGCCTCGATTCTGTTAGTGCATTGTAGTATAATGACAGGTACACTGTCGGGTCACGTGACGTGTTTTTTCGTACCATTGACGCCTAGAAGGTTTGATGGGTGTGCCCGCGTAGACTTAAAGCAGCCATGAAATGAAAACCGCCATGTTCATGCAGTTGTCATGTTACTACAATGCATTAACAGAATCTAGGCCCTGCTCGCATCGGTGAACTGGCTACGGTTCGGGGAAACCGAAGGTTTTGTCTGTGCAATTGCTGACGAAGTCATGATGACGAACAATTATCGGAAATATATCCTGAAGGACGGTACGGTCGACATCTGTCGAGCAAGAGCCGCCGTCCCGGGGAGTCACTCAGGCATATTATCTCCGGTTGTTCTCATCTGGCTAACGGTGAGAACTTGCACAGGCATAATCTAGTAGCTAAAATTATTCATCAACAACTTAGTAGACCCCTCTCCAAACGCAGCATTGATATTGCGGGCTGTTTCTGCCGCGTTAGTTCCGCGTCGGAACTCGTATTCAAAAATCACTCGAATTTTCGCAGTATCCATCTTTCTTGTCTAAATTGAATAACAAAAACAATTGAAAGTCGATATTCAAATGTTTCACATTTTTTAAAAAAAGAACATCATAGAAACCATATGAAAAAAGTTTCATTCGAAAACCTCAAACCATGAAGATTCTATGTCAATTCAAAGAACCTATTGCAATAAAACGGCAATTTCATACTTTAACCCCTATTATTTTGTATTTTTTTATAATTTTTACTTCTTATATTGATTTTATAAACCTATTCAAAGTTATGAAAATAAATAAAGAGAATAATACGATAAAGACGGTAAACTCAAGCAAGATATAATAGCCCCCGGTTTCCCGTACACAGTTAAACTTTGTTTACCAGCTGTAGCTGTCAATAGTAGATTGCTCTATTTTCGTGTATGAGAAACCGGCGGTAAGTCTGTCGGCTGGGTTGGCACCCCGTCGTCTATCGCAACTGTCGATCGTGTCGTGCGTGTCGCATCGGTCCTTGGTCGCATGAAGCGTCACTCGTGGGTTCCGTGGCGCCGGCGCCGGCGCCGGGCGTCGCCTTCGGCACGAGTCAAGTCACCGAGTTAAATTTAGCGACGCACTTAACCAAGAAACAACAGAGTCAATGACTGACCGCGGTCTGCGGCGCTTATGCTCCGCGTCCGTTAGCTCGATAAGGCGACTGCTATCAGTACCTACTCAAGCCCGAGCTGATAATTAATGTGCAGTTTTGAATGACAGATGTATCATGGAAGTCTTTATTTGTACAGTGATGGAAGTGTGTAAAAATGTTCCGTATACAGGCTTGTATACAGGCAGTCACTTGGCTTAGTAGGTATGTTGAATAGATACCTATTCAGTTTGTTGGAACGTCATCTTTGGTCTACCCTGTCAAAGTCTGGATAAGTTTTTAAAGGTTACCTAGGGTTAGTCAGGTTGGAGTGGTTGATAAACCAAGAGGTATTTGAATCGTTGTAGCAATTTCTGACTTACCTACCAGAAAGCGCACGTTTATTGTTTTTACGCATCCAGTAAACGTCGGCACGCGCAGCATAAGCGCCAATTTGTCTATTCTGAACTGTCTGTCATATAACTTGTACCTATTTGAGTACCTAATTTCCTCCGGACAAGCATTGACGGAAAAATAGAAAAACGTTTCTACTACAGTTCAATATTGGCAAATTCTTGGCGCAATTCATGAAATTATTTTAAAATTTATTCTTTGCCGCACCTGCCATAACAAGCGCTAACTCTGCGTCACAATAATAATAATACCTACCAATAATATAGGACCCATTTAAAGGTTCTCTAAAAATAATGGAAATCACTATATAGTAATCACTATAATTAATTATTATTATAGTAATAAATTATATACTCTAGCATAAATTTGCCTGAACTACCTGTAATAAAAATACATTCACATTTGAAATAATTTCCGCGACGATACAATAATAAACATTTATGATACTTAGGACCGGCTTCTGCAATGAGAATTTCACTAAGTGAATACTTAAGTAACGTTCTGTCACGCTCTTTTCTGAGAAATTCGAAGAGACAGCACTACAGTTAACTATTTACTCAGCGAAATTCTCAATTTAGAAATTGGCCATTAGAAGGTTTCATTCAACTATAAAATAAAACGCGATTAGACATTGAAATATCTAATCGCTTTGTCGACATCAATGTCTAATTTGTAAAAACCAGAGAGAGTGCCCTTAATATCTATTGCTTCATTTGACAGAAGTCCCATTTCTTCAGAGCTCGGTGCTATTCCGTAATGACTCCCGATACGGAGGATCCGAGATCGGCCTCCAACTATTCATTTTAAAGATAATAAAAAGATAATAACTGCCGTGTGGTGTCGGCAGATTAGAATAGCACCACCCCATATCTTCCCGTGGGTATCGTAAAAGGCGATTATGGGAGTGTGTGAAAAAGTTCCGACCCCTTGTAACTTTCTCACCGTGATACTGTACCATCCGTCTGAGTCTTTCTCCGGTCGTAACGGTCTCCGTTCCATCGGGTCTAGAAGGACAAGGATGAGTATGTGCACCTGTGTCTTGCGCGTACACTTGTGCACCTTAATATATCCTGCGCATCTGACCGCTTCCATTACTGGACTCCGAGTACGTTTAAAGTCCTGTGGCGATGGGTAAAGGTAGAGAGGTCTAGCCTGATGCAAGCTTGACTTTGTCTGATACCCGCACACAGGCGGTCCCGGGGGCGTGAGTACACGCCGTGGTCGTTTCCGCGCTGCAAATTTGGGGCGACAGCGCAGGCTCGGCAGCACTCGGGGTGACAAAGCAGCCCTGTTTAGGGAGGCACTGCTTTCCCCGCTCAGCCGGGGAGGGGGCTAGAAAAGGTGCCTTAAAAAATGCTCGTCCCAACTTGGCAGATGGTAGTAACCGCGGCTATCATCGCATCATTCAAATCGTGGTCGACGTTACAAAGCAAATTTAAAAACCACACCTAATATGACCTTCGGCGCGTGGAACGTGAGAACGCTTCTTGATCGAGATGGCAATGCCTGCCCTGAACGTAAGACCGCCATAGTAGCTCGGGAACTTCATCGCTATAACGTGGATGTGGCTGCGCTCAGCGAAACGCATCTACCCGATGAAGGAGAGCTGGTGGAAGTAGGTGGCGGCTACACTTTCTACTGGAAAGGTACCGCTGCCTCCGAAGCTCGTCGATCAGGTGTGGGATTTGCCATCAAGAATCACTTAGCAAAGCGTTTACAGGAGTACCCTGTACATATATCAGACCGCGTTACCACACTGCGCCTTCACCTGGACAAAGACAACTACCTTAATGTCATCAGTGTTTATGCTCCAACGCTAGACAAGTCTGATGACATCAAGGACAAGTTCTATGAGGAATTGACTCATTGCCTCGATAGCATAAACGCCAAAGAGCAGATTTTATTGCTGGGCGATTTCAATGCCAGGGTTGGTCGGGACTATGAGGCTTGGCCTGGAGTTCTGGGTAGACATGGAGTTGGCAACATGAACAGCAATGGTCAGTTGCTGCTCAGTCTTTGTGCTCAATACGATCTGGCAATTACGAACACTATGTTTAGACTTGCCGCCAAGTACAAGACAACATGGATGCACCCAAGATCCAAGCATTGGCATTTGATTGACTATGCAATCGTGAGGCAAAAAGATTTCAGCCAAGTACAGGTCACCCGCGTCATGCGTGGTGCGCACTGTTGGTCTGATCACCAACTTATTGTCACTAAGCTGCGAATACGCCTCCGTCGTCCGCGTAGAACCACTATAAAAAAGCTTGCGTCTTTGGACGTGGACAAGCTAAAAGATCGCGCGGTCAGGGAGAAATACGCTGAAGCCCTGTCTGAAAAGCTGTTGCCCGTCAATGAGGTAGGTGATGTTGATGCTGCCTGGGGAACTTTGTTATCTCATATCATAGATACCGCTTCAACTGCACTGGGTAAAAAGTTCCGTCGCAACGAAGACTGGTTTGATGGAAATGATGAAATCCTGAGGGCAGCATTCGATAAACACAGAGATCTCCTGCGACAGCACAGAAGGCAAAGAGGAAGCGTTGCGGTTGTTAAAGCTAGTGACCTCGAATTGCGCAAGCTGTCTCGTCATATGAAAGACAAGTGGTGGCAGGACAAAGCTAGATACATGCAATGGCTCACTGACAGTAGCAATAAAAGTAGCAAATAAAAGTAATAAAAGTAGCAATTTTAAAGACGACCGACCTGTTTATATTTTTTATCCGTAAAATTGTAGAGTAAACCATTTATTTATTTATAAAGATCAGAAGGTATAGATGGAAACCTTTATTTTAAAGTACATTTAAATACACCCCCAATAATTAGATATGTTTTTTCTCTCTTTTCTGTATCTGTCTAAGTACATATCAAATTCACTAAAACCATGTTTTCTTTCATTCAGTTCGCAAACTTAGCGGGAGTCCGACTAACACTTGGCCTGCTATTACAGTCCAAGTTTCATACATACCAAGTTTGACGCTTGTATGTGTTACGGTTTTTACAATAGAGCACAAATAAAAAAACGATAAAAATCACGGTTTTTTACAGCGATTCCTCTTATACCAAACGACACCGTATTATATGCATACGTCTGAATGTTAGTTGAAATTTTCACAGAATATGGTCATTTCAAATCAAACTACATAGAAAGAACTATGAAACTGCATAGAACTTCTATTAAAAATACTTGTTCATTAAGCGCACCAAAAGGAACGATACCCCCTTAAAATGGTATTTTTTACATAAAACAATTAAATTTATTCGATAGCCCTCTAGTGTTTCCGTTGTGAACTTTGAAAACAAATAATGGGTAGTATTGATATGCGTTTTTAATGTAGAGGCTGTATCAATGCATGTACAATGCTAGATTGACAATGTTTTTATTTAAAGTGATGCTACGGTACTTAGTAGTATGGTAAGCGACATCTCGTCGACGTTTTTTAACTTCTCGTGTAGACAACACGATCGAGCAAGTTTACTGCGCGTCGCATCGCCGTGATGCCCCCGGGTCACAGGTTATCTTAGTTTGGGATTAGTTCCAGTGACTGTGTCCCCTTCGTGTGGAATATAATTATTAGTATAAAGCATCAACAGAATCTATTTATAGCTAAACAAAAGCCCCTCCGCTTCTTTGCTTACTTTTTGCAACGCGAGTTTCTGGGTTTGCGACAGACACATGAACCCAGGTTCATATCAATTCGTAACATAATGTCAAATTCATCAAATTATTTTAGCCTGGTATTGGATTAGAACCGACTTGTTCTAAATTACTTAGAGGAGAGGTTCTATTTAATAAAAACTGATTTAATAGGAACTGAAAACAGTAAAGAAAAAAAGTCTTTTTAGTCTTGCGACCGGTTCTTTTTGTGAATAATAATAATATTTATTTATTTTGAGTACTTAACACTCATTTTAGTTAGTAGACTTAAAACGATATATATTATGTTAGTAGGTACTTATAGCTAACTAATTCCCCCACTGAAAATGAAAACATTGCTCCTTTTATAGTTATTTTTTTCAAAAAGTGAACGTCATTAAATTTTATGTCAACAATTCTGATAGCGATTGTTAGATCATAGGATCAATATCAAACCTAGGACTTTAATCGATTTCCGCTAAGAAAGGCAGCTTTTGACAAAAAAATACTAGTCCTTGGTCTCATGCCCTACTTTCTAGGCTTTGGGTTCTAAAAATTGCTACATTTCATTTGATTAAGCTTTGAATAGAATCGTTAAGTACTGGATGATTCCTATTATTTATATCCAGTTGTTATTCAACCTCCATTATTGACATTCATGATGGCTTAAAATCTAGCAAAAAGCTAATATTATAAAAGAAGATACGATATTTTCCCGTTGGTGGCACCAGTTAGCACCGGGTATACGGGTAGCTCCTGTATCAACTACAGCTACATTTAAATAATCACATTAAAAAGAAACAATTCTCGCCAATCCGCATGCCAAGCGTGGCGAGTAAGGCAAATACCCTCATGGCAGTAAACCAAAAAACCAGGCTCCCAGTTCCCGGCAGCTCCGCTATTCCTGGCTACGGTAGCGGCCACGGTAACGGCGGAGCAAGGGGTGCTAAGAATCTCCGGCAGAGATCCGGCTACCACCCCCAAAAACGAAAACGACTGGCCCTGGTAACACACAACATTCGCACATTGAGGACAGACGAAAAGCTAATTGAGCTGAAAGAGGAAATGGGTAGGTTACACTGGGATATCCTAGGGTTATCTGAAGTCCGTCGAGAGGGTGAGGACACGATAACCCTGAAGTCCGGTAACCTGCTCTACTACCGGGAGGGCGAGCAACAGTCCCAGGGTGGTGCCGGGTTTCTCGTCCACAAGTCCCTCGTAAATAACATTTTGGCCATCAACAGTGTGTCGAGCAGGATGGTATACCTAATACTCAGAATATCTAAGAGATATTCGCTGAAGGTCATTCAGGTATACGCACCGACCTCGTCACACCCCGATGAGGAGGTAGAGGCGATGTATGAGGACATTAGTAGGGCCATACACACCTCGGAGACCTATTTTAATGTGGTTATGGGGGACTTCAATGCGAAGCTGGGCACAAGAAGCGAGGGTGAGATGAGAGTGGGGCAATTTGGTCATGGGCAACGGAACCCGAGAGGGCAAAGGTTGGCAGACTTCCTGGACAAAGAGGGACTCTTGTGCCCATATCCAAAACCCCGAGAACTTTCAACTCGAATTGTCAAATCGCTTTGAGTGCCTAGAGAGCGCCGCATCGGTGGACGAGATCAATAACAGGTTTGTAGAAACTGTTCGTACAGTGGGCTCGAGGTTCTATAGACCCAACCGTACGAGTAGACCACAAAAGGTTTCAAACTTACTCTCGACCTCATGGCTAAACGTCGCGCGTTGCAACTGCAGTCCTCCGAGGATGCTAAGTCATATAGGCAGCTCAATAGACACATCTCAAAGTCTATGCGGCACGATTAAAGAGACTATAGAGCGGAACAAGGGCTCCAAAGTGTTCGAAAAGACTTGTCTATTGGGCAAAGCCAGCTGACGAAGCTGAAGAGAGAGGACGGCACTATAGCGTCGACCAAATCAGAGGTGCTGAGGGAGATTGAGAGTTTCTACGGACAGCTATACACCTCAGTCGCAAAACCTGTTAGCAGTTTGAACAAAGATCCGAGAGCCAAACTGACCCGATATTATACCGAAGATATCCTGGACATCAGCCTGTATTAGATTAGGATGGCCCTGAAACAGCTCAAGAATAACAAGGCACCAGGAGAGAACGGAATCACATCAGAGCTCCTAAAAGCGGGTGGAACAACAGTACTTAAAGTCCTTCAGAAGCTCTTCAATTCCGTCGTGCTCGAAGGAAAAACGCCAGAAGCATGGAACAGAAGCGTAGTGACGCTGTTCTTCAAGAAAGGGGATAACTCTCTATTGAAGAACTACCGACCCATCTCGCTTCTGAGCCATGTTTATAAGCTGTTTTCCAGGGTCCTCACGAATCGTCTCGAACGCAGGTTTGATGACTTCCAGCCTCCCGAACAAGCCGGTTTCCGAAAGGGCTTTAGTACCATAGACCACATCCACACGCTGCGGCAAATTATACAGAAGACTGAGGAGTATAATTTGCCATTCTGCTTAGCGTTTGTGGACTATGAGAAAGCCTTCGATTCGATCGAGACATGGGCAGTGCTCGAGTCTCTCCAGCGTTGCCGTATTGACTATCGGTATATCGAGGTGCTGAAGTGCTTGTACAACAGCGCCACCATGTCGGTTCGAGTACAGGAGCAGAATTCGGAGGCAATTCCATTGAGAAGAGGCGTAAGACAGGGAGACGTTATCTCTCCGAAACTGTTCACGAACGCACTGGAAGATGCCTTCAAGCTTCTGGAATGGCAGGGACGTGGCATCAATATCAATGGCGAGTACATCACGCACCTTCGATTTGCCGACGATATAGTAGTCATGGCAGAAACGATGGAAGACCTCGGCATTATGCTCGAAGACCTCAGTCGAGTTTCCCAACGTGTGGGCCTTAAAATGAACATGGACAAAATGAAGGTCATGTCGAACGCCCGTGTTGTGCCCACCCTAATAACATTGGGGAACTCGACTCTCGAAGTTGTAGGCGAATACGTCTACTTAGGACAAACAGTCCAACTAGGCCGGTCCAACTTCGTGAAAGAGGTCAATCGTCGAATCCAACTTGGCTGGGCAGCATTCGGGAAACTTAGAAAAGTATTTTCGTCTAATATACCTCAATCGCTCAAGACAAAATTATACAACCAGTGTGTGTTACCAGTGATGACTTATGGCACTGAAACGTGGTCTCTCACTATGGGCCTCATAAGAAGGCTCAAGGTCTCGCAACGAGCTATGGAAAGCGCTATGCTCGGAATTTCTCTGCGAGATCGAATCAGAAATGATGAAATCCGTAGACGAACGAAAGTCGTCGACATAGCCCAGCGGATTAGTAAGTTGAAGTGGCAGTGGGCGGGGCATATAGCACGCAGAACTGATGGCCGGGGGCCGAAAAGTTCTCGAATGGAGACCACATATTGGCAAGCGCAGCGTAGGACGGCCAGCCACAAGATGGACAGATGACCTCATCCAAGTGACACCTAGGCGCTGGATGCAGGCCGCTTCCAACAGGTGTTTTTGGAAATCCGTGGAGGGGGCCTACGTCCAGCAGTGGACTTCTTGTGGCTGAATGATGATGATGATGAAAAAGAAACAATAAAAAAATGCTTGGGAAATTGTAATCAGACAGATAAAAAGCAATTGTTTCGTCTCCGCTTAGGGTCCGTTAGCACCTTTCGGATCTAGATAGGTTTAAAAAATATTAGGCTTCCTTGGTCAATTATTTACAATAAGTTATAATTCAAAAATGTATTGAATGCTGTTGCACGCCTGTTATTGGGTATTAGGCTAGACAAGAACCACATTAGTATAAGAACTCTGTATTTTTGTGCTTAATACCTGTTGGCTGTGTCAATAAAATTTATAAACAAATATATTAGGGGCTCAAATACTATATATCTAAAAAAAAATATAGTAGGCGAAACTACTATATTTTGCGTAAAGCGGAACCCAGCCTTAATCTTTTTCTAATTAAGTTCACTCTGAATGGATCACTGTGCCCCAAGATACAATTTAATTTAGTTTGGGGTTCAGAGTTACTTTATATATTGTTATTTTTTTTTTAGCTCAATAAACACTTTTTCATTTTCATTTTTTCATACGAGTATCTCGCTCTTCAAGTCTAAGTCCGTGAATCGTGCGGCACGACTACCGCAATTTTTTACTACCTACTTTTTAACATTTTTTTGCCGTCTACTATATTTTTAGAGGTAATAGCTTCGAAAATACTATATTTGTTAGAAAAAAAGTTGGCAACCCTAAGTCGGACTCTCGCTAAGGGCCCTATTGAAACAAAACATAATATTTTCGCTAAATACGTAACATTCGCTCAGGTTCCCAAGAATAGTAGTCCATACAATTTTGCCATAAAAAAGGGATATTTGGTTGCAAAAGTAATCTACACACAAAAATACTCTTTTAACTCCATTGTCTTAGTAACGCGACCACTTAAGTGCACATACCAAAACAAAATACATTGAATCCCGAAATCAACCATAATCTCCACTATTATTGAAATGCCGGAAAAATATGGCCCGAGATTTCGGATTTACGAAATTCCGCAATTTACCTACCGAATTGCGCAATTCCGGAGCGAAATTCGAAGGTTTGGTGGTTGCAGTGGCTGGTGCGCTGCACCGCGCTGGCGACGGCGCTGCTACTGCTGGCGCTGGCGGCGCGCGCAGACGTCTGGGAGGAGAGCGACCACGAGGTGCTCATCCGCAGCGAGCGTGGCGCCAACTCCAGAGGTACCTCTCTTTCTTCTGCAGCGTGTAGACACCCACCGGCTGATGGAGGCTGGAAGAGGATGGCCGAGGACAGAAAAAAGTGGCGTGCCTTGGCGGAGGCTCATTATAGCAGGGAACGAGCACGGGCTGATTGATTGACCACCAACCACCAACCACGGTGGTCTACATCAATCAATTATTATACTGAGGTTTCATATACGAAAGTACAGATTATTTTTTCAGAATATAGACTGCCTCGTTAGTCTGGCGGTTAACACGGTTGACTAGCAAAACAAAGGTCGTAGGTTCGATTCCCACTGGTGGTTTGTACAAATGGCCTCAGTCTGGGAGTATGTTCATGTTTGTGATGTAGTTGCCTGGTTGCATAGCACAGGGCATCCTAGTTTGGTACCAGGACAGGTGATTGTGCTGTGTGGATGTTATAATACTTATCATTTCTTTATTTACCTATCCGAATCTATACCTGTGTCCATATTGCCTACTTACCGTAGACGTAATTAAGGAATTTAAAGCAAAATATTTCATATCTCTGCTTTTTTTAAATATCACTTTTTGGTTGTATGGTAGAACATTTATTTCGACTGAAAAGAGCGCGAGTCCTATTGCACTTGTCCAGTTTCCAGTTTTCCGTTTTCCGGTCCAATCGGGACAGCGGCTGGTAAGAATCAATCGAGTAACTAAAGTCAAAGTCAAACATTAATTCACTGTAAAAACAAAAATGTTTACTTAATTACCGTCAAAGTTGCTAGTTTATCAATTAATATATTATGCGGAGAAGAAGCTAATAAAGACACTCCACATCTATTCTTTTCAAAACAGGTTTGCTTAATTAACAGAGTTTTCAACTTCAAGTTACATTACACTATACGATACAATGGTCCCCGTTAACATTATTTAAATACCAGACATCTTTGTGTTCCAAATAATCCTTAATCCTAGGCTTTTTTGCACAGAGTACTTACGCTTAATACATTTTTTAAACCGCGTCGGTGATAACTCTAATATATCCTGTGGGATCTTATTGTAGAACCGTACACAGTGCCCCATAAAGGATATTTATTCCTAACAAATCAATATTAGGATGGACACCAATATTTTTCTGTCATACATAATATTTTCATAAATGTATGGATTTGCAACTGTTAAGATGTTAGTTTCTTTAAAGAAATCCCTTAACGAGTCCTTACTACCTAGCTTTTGTAAGATGAAGATCGTTTCAATGTCTGCTGCCCGACCCCACCGTAGTATACCGTAGGACATATTATATTACTATGGAAATAGGTAACTAAAATAAACAAACCTAGCAGTTGCAACGTCAGTGAGTTCTCTAATTCTTTTGACTACCCCATTGTAATTTTGAATCGATGATGTTGCCTAGAAATACGGTATCTTCTCAAGTTCTAGTTTTTCTTTTCCGTGTATATTGTTGTTCTCAACTAATCTTACGTTTGGTAAGGTAAATTTTATATATTTTTTCTTCTTGGAAATTTAGAAGCTGATCATTTGCCGTGAATGAAACTAATACATGCAAGAGAGCATTATATGCAAATAATGCTTGAAGATTATTTTAGTGTTTCTTAATTTTAAAAATAAGTGATGTATCATCTGCAAATAATACTATCTGGGACATGTTTTGTACCATAAATTGCAAATCATTTACATATAGAAGGAAAAGGAACGGCCCCAAAATTGATCTTGGCGTACTCCCATTTTTTTTATGAACCTGTGCATTTTATACGATTAATGTCAGCTTTTTGAACCCTTCCTTTTAAAAATGATCTCATCAGTTCCATGACCTATGATCCGAAATCGGAAAAAAAACACTGTTTCCAATGCTGAGTGAGTGTGGCGTAGCGCTACAATCGTTTCGGTCCGTTGAAGCGAATTCAATTTTTTTGTCCCAAAGAAAGCACCAAGTGAATGAATTGCTGTTTTGAGAGCGAGCCGGGTAACTCGATGCTTCCGCTCCGCAGATTAGCTTCCAGCGATTCATTAGTGTTCTGAAAATAAATCGGCGACGCACCATGGCGCGGCGCGGCGCGGCACATGCCTGCAGGATGCACGCAAGCTGTTTTAATATTGCCGCCGAGTGTTTCTTGTCTTACACCAACTTACGAGGTGATTTGCAGAGCCAACGCTGTCAAATCCTATTTCATGGCAATTGTTGGCTCTCTTCTCCTCTTTCATGCCTTACCGAACCACGACGATTACTCTATATATTCATCTGACTACAGGGACCGTCCCTATCCCTAACATATCTGTAATACAGATTTATCACAAAAATGGGCAATTCCTGTTAAAGAGTTTGTGTCTCCCCTATTAGGGTTTGTGTTTTGCAATAACTTCTATTCTATGATTTTTTTGTCAGTATCATCATAATTCGAAATATCGGGGTACATACCTACTTACTTTAATTAAATTCTCACTGTGCGCGCTCTACCAATGTCGTACAGTTGACAGCACATCAACCTTTACATTTTTATTGCAAGTTCGCCCGACAAAGAACTAAAGGTGTCGTAGGATTGAAAAACTGTAATTTCCTTGTTTAAGAAATTATGCATTTTTAGGTAACTCTACAGAGTTACAGCCAAGTAGAGAAAAGTTGCCGAAATGAAGGATTTATCCATTGGGATAAATACCTCCGTTTGTCGGTTTTTTTTTTGTTTGCTTTTTCTCAAAATGATCTAGATTTTGAAACGGACACCTAGTTTTTCTTGTATTTTTTAACGTCTAATAAGTCACAGAAACTGCTGTGTTACTTTGAATAATTTTTCTTTTACTTTGAATTTGACCTCATTTCGGCAACTTTTCTCTACTTGGTTTCAATCATTCACGGTTTGAACTCAGTACCTACCCAGTTTTATAGAGACATCAAAAACAATACGAGGGGAACAACAATAAGTAGTGAGAATGAGGTATAAACTCCTTGGATAGAGAAAAAGAAAATACTGGCAGGCATAGCCCACTTATTTGTCGACACAATAAAATAAAAAAGTTTGATTTCTTTTTGTTTTTTAATCATAGAATCCTTATTTTACGGTTGCGCGTTGGTGTGCTGAGTTTAAGAGGGGCAGAACATCCACTAATGACGATTCGCGCTCAGGCCCCCGCCGCAGCAACTGAAGAAATGATAAAAAATGTTGAAAAAAATGTTTTGGCGGATCGTCGTACTACTGTTCGTAAGACTTCAATAGGGATAATAGAATACATGACCATTTGGGAATGTCTCAGCTCGTTGGGTTACAACAAGAGCCTGACCGGTTTTTGGCTCGCTTTATAACTGTGGATGAATAATGGCTTCACCATTACGACCCTGAAACAAAAAAAAACAATCCATGACTTGGAAGAGACCATCATCACCGAGCCCTAAGAAATTCGAGGCCGTTCCATCCGCCGGCAAGATCATGGGTTTTTTGGGACAGCCAAGGGGTTGGTGATTGAATACCTCAGTCATGGAGCCACTATTGCGGGGAATATGTACGCAGAACAAATCAAAAAGTTGCACGACATAATACGCGAAAAACGGCGTGGCAAATTCGCTAAAGTTGCTTTGTTTCATCAAGGCACCCCAGCGCACAAGTCCAAAGTTGCGATGGCAGCCATCACTGATGCTGGCTTCGATTTGGTGGAACATCCTCCATATTCTCCAGACCTTGCTCCTAGTGACTTTTATCTATTTCCGAGATTGAAAGAATATCTAAGAGGCCAGAAGTTCGACGATGATGACGCAGTGATCGCCGCAGTTTTTTTAGAGAATCAAGATGAAGATTTTTTTTAAGAAAAGTATTTAAGGTTTAGAAATAAGATATGCTAAGTGTTTATAACTAAAAGGTGACTATGTTGAAAAATAAAATAATATTTGATAAAAATTAATTGCATCTTATTTATTCTCACTACTTATTGAACCCCCCTAGTATATTGTGTGAAAAAAATATCGTAATCTGATGAGAAATGTTCAGCTGGAAAATAAAGATCGTTTACCACGTTGATGTTTGCTTGCATGTTTTAGAGACGTGCCGTTACGTGAAAAGCGCGTGGAGCGCGTGCGACGCCAAGAGCGACGTGCGCTCGCGCACGCTCTCGCTCAAGAAGGGTGACCCCGCCACCTGCGAGCGCCTCAAGATCATACAGAAGAAGTGCAAGAAAGGTCAGTTTTTTTTTCAACGTGTACATTCTGTTTGTTGAATATTAAGGTTCGCATCGGCTCTGCAATATAATTTTCTGCCTTCTTTCATCTAGCTCAATAGCTTGCGGTGTAGCGGAATTTGCCGCGACGCGATCATATATTTTATACTACACCTGCTTGGAAAGTACCTTGATACTTTATCAAATTTACGGTAGAAAGTACGTCATTGCATATCGAACAAATATGCGGGGAGAAAACGTATCTGAGCGGGAGAGAAAAGTGTATGAAAATCCATTTCTTACGTGGTTTTTCTTTTTTAATTTTGGGTAAGACTATGCGCCGGTAACCTAAATATCAAAAGCCAAAAAGTTTTTACAGTGAGTTTTTATCTCCAAGTTCGCAAAATGACACTGGCCACTAGCTGTGTGTTGGATGGTGTCGGGCTGGCAGTGCGACCCTGCGGCGGCAGCATAAACAATTTGAAAAAAGAACATGTGAAAATTGCAGACGCCATTGGCGCCATTTCCAATTTGTGTGTTGTTTGAGGATTCAGTTTTCGTAGAAAGTAAAATAAAACTATCAAGCAGGTGTAGTATAAAGCACTATGTATCACTCGAGAGAAACTGCGATTCCCGATCTCGGGTGTTTCAAACGACACCCTTGACGGTAATCGGTCACTTTCTCCTCTCGGTGAACAATGTACTATTTCGCGACGCGATCATATATTTTTTGCATGAGAAAGAAGGCACCGCTGCAGCGGAACAATTTGAATCATTTTACATTTTTGAAGTATATCAAAGAATAACATAAGTGCAAGATAAGCCCGTGCCCGTCGGCTGTATGGCGTTGTGATTTTTGCGCTGGTAGTTAGTTATTTATGCAGTTGGTGTATCTAGAAAACTGGACCGAAATTGCAAAATATTTTAATTTTTTCCTTGATTTATACACTAAACACTAATTGTATTCTAAATTTGAAGCTCCTATGTCTGCTAGAAGTGTGTTAGAGTGTTGATGATCGGTCAGTCAGTGAGTGACAAAATTAAGAAACTAGTTATAATTCTTAAACTACTGGTTCAAATTGAATGAAATTTAAAATATACCTGATTTATACAATGCCTGTTGGTTACTGACAATTCAGGCTTCTAGTTTCATCCACAACGAAGTTAAAGGGGGTCGAAAATGGCCTGAACTGCTTCGAGAAAAGGATGGTACGGCCGTGCCGCTTTTTTGCTCGACTTGGCGGGGGCACTGCCGTGTCCCCAGATATTTTGACTACAGAACTTCAATTTTAATTTACTACCTTTTATGAACAGATGGAAACGCTGTCAGCCATGATGTTCTAAGATTACCTCTGCCATGTCGTCACATACCTACACTGTAAAAAACACATAAGACCGCGGCTTTAGACTGTGATGGGCTGGGGTGTAAACATGGCGATTCGTACAAACCTAGAGACGTCACCGTTATGATTTCGGTGGGGGTATAGATTTCAAATTCAATTTCTTTAGCCATATTACTTACCCTGGAGTAAGTTAATTCTATGGATTTTATGTATTAGATTATATAACGTAGGAATGTGTGATGCATGTCGGCAGCGTGCCGCTACGAGAAGTCAGCGTGGAGCGAGTGCAGCGCGAGCGGCGAGATGTCGCGCACGGACGCGCTCAAGCCCAACAGCGACCCCACCTGCGAGCCCAGCCGCCGCCAGACCAAGAAGTGCAACAAGAACAAGCAGCTCAAGGCCGCCAAGGACAAGGGTACGTGTCCAGTGTCCGAGACCCGTTTCATGCAAACACGATTAATCATGGTTCACTATGATGTACGAGTACATCGCGCAGCCGATTCACAAGTATTCAGACTAAGTATTGCAAGTAAACCGAGGTGGTGGGCGTCCTACGCTACGACTGCTGGTTCCGGGAAGAAATACATAGAATAATAAATAAGTAATAAACAAAACGTAGACTCTACACTCTCTTTCAGAAATTGCGCATTAAAGATGTAACTCTGCACACAAACGACCTATGAGTTCTGACAGTTAACTGTTGGTAGGCTTAACCACAGAGGAAAAAGCCTAAAGCGGTGGTAGCGCAGCGGTAGAACGCTGGCGTCGCATTCGAAAGGGCGTGGGTTCGAATTTTGTTTTCCAAGTTACGGAAATTTCTGAATTTGTAGTAGCAATATCACTTGCTAACGGCGAAAGAAAACACAGCGAGGAAACCCGTATGTATAAGGTGTTCACATACATTTCTTACTTCGCTGGCTCAGCGATCCGTGGGTCTTGGCCTCCGACCCGACACAAGCAGTCGCTGCGTGTCTGTCCGGCGCGGCCTCCTCGCAGTCGTCTGGCTGGAGCTCACGCAGCTCCTTCGCCACTTCGTCCTTCCAGCGATATCCGGGCGGCCAACCGGTCCTTGGTCGCCTGTTACCCACGCTTGAAAATCGCCAATCTGCGTTGGTCACGCGTGGTGATTACCCCATCCTCTCTCTCTAAGAGAGAGCCTGTGCCTTGCGGCGAGACGTAATCAGCCGAAAATAGGACCGAATATAGGAACCGGCCTTTACCTACCTGGAGTGCACGTGTCGTGACCGTGGTGCAGGAAGGACTGAAGAGGAACCAGCCATCGGTTATTTGCTACATATGAAGAGGTTAATAGAGGGATGGATTAGTAAGTTGAAGTGGCAGTGGGCGGGGCACATTCTCGAATGGAGACCACATATCGGCAAGCGCAGCGTAGGACGACCAGCCACAAGATGGACAGATGACCTCATCCAAGTGGCAGGAAGGCGCTGGATGCAGGCCGCTTCCAACCGGTCTTTTTGGAAATCCATGGAGGAGGCCTATGTCCAGCAGTGGACCTCTTGTGGCTGAATGATGATGAATAGAGGGACAGAGAGATACTCGAATAGACAGTCGAACGACATTATGAATTGACAATACTAAACTTATAACTCTTATAAGCCGGTAATTTTAGCATTGCTTACATTATGTTCACCTAAATAGCATTATGATTTATGACAGTAAAAAGGTAAAAGTGTTTTTATAATGGTGCATTCAAGACACGTTTCTGTATCCCGACGGTACCTGTTGACTCGGCTGTCCAATTAGACTGAAACTGGACGGCTGTTTGTTACGACTACGACGTGTTTATTAGAATGTTTCACATGTGGTGTTTTTTTCTTTCAGGTCGCCGAAATCGCCAGTAGGTTAAGTTAAGCGTTTCCAGTAAACAACGTTTCTTAGACTTCATACTTAAGTACCTACACTACATAGATAAGCAACTAGCTGATAAGTTTGTTGGTTCTCGTTTGTGTAAAAGTGCCAAATATTGTGTTTTATCGATAGTTTTCGTGATTATTTATGAAATATATTGTTAGTGCCATAAAAAAATTTGCTGCAATATTTACCTATATTAACAGTACAATTTAAAACTTAATAATCAAGTGTATTGTCTTTACAGTTTAATAATTATTAATACATGTCTATTCGTTTCATGGTCAACGGTACGATCTTTCATATTAAAATTAACTATTATAAGAAATAGCGCTTGGTTTGATTGCACCAATAATCCTCGGAATATACCAAATAGGTATGCGAATCGGATACAACCAGGGGCTCTACAATTCGAGTTTATTGTGACAATTCGATTACATTGCGCTGCCGAATAGTACCTTCAATCAGAACTCCTACTCGATAGGTAACCCAAAGGTGAACTGGCTATGCACTGCATATCGAATTGTCATAGTAAGCCATGTATTGTATGTATTTAGTTCTATCAATTGGAGCCCATTATTCAGTAAAATCGTAGAAGGAGGCGGCGTGATTGATATCACTGACTGAAGCTAGGCCCACATAGTTATCGAGGTTATCATTATGATATCCGTCAAATATGAAATTATCCTGAAAACGAAAGTAAGTATATTAGTGATTTATACGCTAGTTAGAATAAAACAGACTAGTTTGAGTATAAGAAATAATATTTATTGATTACAAATAAACACTGATGCTAGCTTGCACCTCATTCAATTTTTCGATTAATATATGCACCTATATTTAACGTCTCCCTTGTTCGTATTGAATGAGATACAGGCCTGATCGGTGTCCATTACAATAATTTAATGCGATAATAAATTAAAATAAATAATTTCACTTTAGCTTACGTTACAAAATTCGTTGCGTAAAAAATAAATAGAATAATTAAAAAAGCTTGGAGAGCCTTGCGGTCTCCCTCTATCGGGCGACTAGCTCGAGTCGGGTAATATCACAGGAATGGGCTGGCCGGTGCGGCTGGCGGCAGGAGCGGCTCACTTGAACAGCTGCTTGGCGTAGTGCCAGATGCGGAAGAAGTACTCGTCGCGGCGCAGCAGCGAGCCGCGGGCGTACGAGCGGATGTCGGCGTCCATGTTGTGGTCGCGCAGCCACGAGGTGGTGGTCTGCGTGCTGAACGACGTGGGCTCCGTGCCCTCCGTGTGCCCCTCCGCCTCCTCCTCCGCCGCTCCCTCTGCAACACGCACGCCACTCTCATTTCGATATGTTTTGCAGCGCAATGCGGCCATTCATACTATATGCACGCTCATTATGATATGGCTTGCGGCGCATTCGCTCACGCTCGGATA
This sequence comes from Yponomeuta evonymella, assembly GCA_963969515.1. Taxonomy (NCBI): domain Eukaryota; kingdom Metazoa; phylum Arthropoda; class Insecta; order Lepidoptera; family Yponomeutidae; genus Yponomeuta; species Yponomeuta evonymella. The sequence goes on from OZ018344.1 coordinate 23,045,586, forward strand.
TGTTTTGCAGCACACCACGGTGTGCCACGGTCGTTCCGAAATGTTATCAAATCCTGTCGGAACCCTGACGGAATCGTCCAACGCATCTTCTATCTTATAGAACTACAATTTATGGTTTACTGCACAGTTTTACTATCACAATTCGATACATACATACTCTGTACATTGCAAAGTCGATCAACCCACAGATTAACAAGTACGAAAACTCGCTACGCAATGTATATCAAATTGTCATAATAAACTATTTTATGAAACACGGCCCTGCTCTCACTCACCGCCACACTCATACCGCCGGTTTTGGAATTTAACATTTCACTAAGTACCTACGGTTCATTCTCTTCAGATTTGGCACCCCCACACATTATAATAAAATTAGAAAAACATACCTAATTTCACAGGAGGAATAAAAAAATTACATATTTGTTATAATTTGTTGAGTTATAACTCAATAAGTTCACTGGAATAGAAGTCGTTCAGATATCCATTAACAGCGTTTTTGTTTGTTAGCTGCATATTAAAACAGTAATATTTGAAGTGGGTTCCGCGGAATCAACTGTTTCGTGGCAAAGTCACTGGGGTCTCGTTATAGCCACGTTTTCAAATAACTTCAAAAGAAGTGTAAAAAATACTGTAATTAAAAAAATTAATAATTCATTCGTGAATTTGATCTCGTAGAGCCGTAACATAACATAATTCTCAGAAGAGAGTGTATCCTGAGAGGGTGCGATTTCTCAAAATGTATAGAATTAGACAACCATTAAATTATCTAAGTAGGTATTTAGTGAAATGATAGTTTCTCTCTATGCTTGCTTCGAGAGCACGTGTCAGTATTTTTTTTTCTAACATTCTTCTTCTGTGGCGCCTGTCCAGCTACTAGCTCTGCATTTCTCTTGCCCCAGTTTTACTTACGGATAGGCAAAAGTTTTATGAGGGCGCTTTCAAAATTTATACGACGCCGCTCCACAAAGCACCTCGGGCTCTATTCGCTAAGGAAACCGGTAATAGTGATTTATGGTTAACTAAGGGCCGTATTTGGTACTTGACCAGCGTTGGTAACCTAGTGGGTAGAACATCGGACTCGGAAGCGAGAGACCCAGGTTCGATTCACAGTGCGGGCATGTACCTATGACTTGATTTTCTAAGTTATGTACATTTGTGAAGTTATAGTAGCAATACCACTCGCTAGCGGTGAAGGAAAACATCGTGAGGAAACCTGAGTGTCTGAGCTATTAACATACCTCAGCGCTTGAAAACGCCAATCCGCGGTGGGCACGCGTGGTGATTAAGCTTACACTCTCTCCCTGAGAGAAGGCCTGTGCCCTACAGTGGGACGTATATAGGCTGCTTATGTAAGGGCCGTATTCATAGTTATATCGCTCTTACCTATGAGATTGCTCATAGCGCACTCGGCGCGGTCAAGTTGCTGCTTTGTTTTGAAAAATCTAGAAACGGGAACTCATGATCGATCTCAGAGGCTCACCTAGAGTTCCTGAGAGCGCTTCATTAATACGGCCCCAAAAGAGGCCCTCAAGCATAGTCGTAAGTTTCATTTGAAGTTAACCATAATCTACATGGTTAGGTTAGTTATCGAGTAAGGCAACTTGGGCGTCCCTGCCCGGATGCCCCGGAACTGACCTTCGCCGGGCAGCACGGTGAAGGGCTCGTCCGACTCGAGCGGCTCGCTGAGGCCGATCTCGTTGCGCGCGAACACGCGCACCGTGTACGTGTGGTGTTCCGTCAGGTCGCGGATGTTCAGCTTCAACGTGCCCGCGTCCACCTTCCCCACCTGCACGTGCCAACAATACAGTCTGGGATCCGGAATATGGTAAAATGTAGAGCAACACATTTATTTCAACGTATTACTCGTAACATGACAGTTTCTTGTTGAAAATCTATATTAATTTTATAAGCCAAGCCACCATCATCACTGTCTGTAATAGAGAAGAAGGTGTCAAAGAAACTCTATCTTGATCATCAACAGCCGCTCGGCTTGATATTAAGATGCAGATGACATTAAGCAAAACTGAGCGGTGCGCGTTGTTGAGTTGCGAAGGCTTACGTCCAGAAAAGCGACGAAAATGGCTAGCGTAAAGGCGCCTTACTTCCATCCACATGGTTTTGGTGACGTCTCGAATGGCGACGTTGTAGCCGAGCAGCGGCGCGCCGCCGTCCCACTCGGGCAACCCCCACGAGGTCATGGCCACGTTGCTGCCGGCCGCGCGGATCTCCAGCGGCGCCGTCGGCGGCGAAGGCACGGCTGCGAGCAGGCAAAGGGTCACTACACTGCCTACATGGCAATGACTAGCCTACGCGAGGCCCATGTGGACAGATCGCGTAGAAAAGGTCTTTTTTTGCGGTACGACGAGTCAACGTCTGGGTGGGCTACCCCCCTCTACCCCGAGCGGGGAATGTTTTCGGTCGGCCGCGGAAAACAAAAACATTGTGTTTGAAATTTGAATAAACAATTTTGTATAGCCCCGCCCCATTGTTTCAATGCTTTCGTGTAATGTTACGAAAAAACACGCGCAGGGGACGCGGCTTTACAATTCACTTAACAATTATTTTTTGGATAAACTAAGAGAGTAAAGGCACTGACTGGCATGCTTCTCCAGCTTGACGGAGTCGGACTCGGCGGGCAGGCTGACGCCGACAGCGTTCTCGGCCGAGACGCGGAAGCGCAGCTCGCCCTGCTCGCGCAGGTTCTCCACGCAGTGCTCGCGCGCTGCGCCGCCCACCGTCACCACCTTCGTCCACGCCTTGCCCTTCGCAGTCTTCAGCTCTATCACGTAGTCTGAAATTCATAGAAAATTGTAAGAAACTACTAGCTTCTGCCTGCCACTTGGTGTGCGTGGACTCCAGGATTGAGTTCAGAGAGTGGTATCCGCGACCTTTAGAATAAAAAGGATTATGTGTGAGTGAAAATAATAATAATATTAACGGCCCTATTTATAAAAAACGTTTCCTTTAGAACCAATCTAAAACTTTGTTTATTTAATCTGTGGCTACATTTTTTCCTTGTAAAATCTCCACAACAGACTATTTTAATCGGCGTTTTTGAAGTGTTTTAAGGAATCGAGTTTTTATAAAAGTAAGACCGTTAATTTTTATGGCGTAGAAACTGTGACTCGATGAACGTTAAAATTAAGCATGGGCGTCCATTAAACGTAAGATCTAAGATCTGCCCCTATATTACGCTCACCAAATCCTGAGCGATTCCAATCGTTTAACTGTCAAATTAGTATGGAATTTGACAGTTAGACGATTGGAATCGCTCAGGATTTGGTGAGCGTAATAAGACCACAGATCTGTGTTTGTATTTGTATCTACAGGTTGACTTCGAATTCGTTCACCGTATTTTAAGGGACATGCTAACCATCAGTTTGAAACCTATGGCACTGGTTTAAAAAATAATCGTTAAGAAGAATTAGATAAGAATATTCTTTATTGCACACAAGAAACGAGACATAAAATATGAAAGTTACAATGAAAAAGTACAATGCGCGGCCTTATTGCTAGCAGCAATTTCTTCCAGACAACCTTGTGATCGTTAGGTAAAATTTTTCGTTTTTAGTGAAATTTTTCTCCTTTTTTGTGCTAAAAAGTACTATATCTAATGATAACAGATAATATCAGTAGGAAGGAACCTACCAAAAATTGCAAAAAAACAAACAATTTTCATCCTTAAACAATTGAATTAAAAGAAAACACTTCAACGCTACGATACTTTCTACCGCTTTGACCATGCACTGTGCTGTGCTGTGACAGGAAATTGTCGTTCCAAGCGACAGGTTGGAAATGCAATAAACACTTTGTAAAGATAATATGACGCCTATTAGCAATTTTATAAGAACCAAAATTATAAAACACGCGCGGTCACTAGGCCTCTTACTCACATCATCCGAGCCAAACGTTGCAAAAGACATTAATGCGTATTAAAAATCACGTCTATCCTAAAACATTAAGGACCAATATCTTATTCCTTATAATAATTCCGCGCGCATGTGGCGGGCGGCTTTTGTCAAAGTGCATCGGTAGGCAGCGGCACGCGAAAGGTCATTGGGTCAGGGTCATACCTGAGGGTCATACCCATACCATCCATCCATCCATCAAATCCATCAGTAGCCGCGCCGCGCGCGACCGTGACCTACGTTGGATGTGCGAAAATTCGTGCGCCGACGCACGCGACTGGATTGCAGTGCAGTGATTAATTAATAACTTATGTCTGTGTTATTGGCTTACTCCAACGTACAACTTTTGGCCATGGTTGTAATTTATAAGCAAACGCACAATTTAAATGAGACCCAGAATATCACGATCGTTATCCCGAGTCTCCAATTCCCTCACGGTACGTGAAATTACGAAAAACGCAAAATCATCGAAACATCTTGTGGACCGATGAAGCCGCGTTTACACGCATCGGACTTTTGAAAACACTGGTGGAGTGGACGTGAGGTTAATCTCAAAAAAACCAAAACAGACCAAAATACACATTTTAATACACGTTTTTGTGTCAATGTGTAAATGCGAACGTACGTGAAGACAATCAACGTCGCCATGCCCATTTGTGTCTTGAAAGGCAAGGGGGACATTTCGAGAATTTGTTATGAATTTCTTTGAACGCTAAGTTTTGTGTGTGGTGTATGTTTGACGCAAGATACGATAAATAATTGGTAAGTTCATTTTTATTTTCACAACAATCGATTTTGGGTTAGCGCAGGGCGGGAGAGGCTTGTTTCGGCGATGAGATTGTTTGATAATTCGGTCACTGTACACCGCGCTGAACTTTCTTTCCTTCTTAACGCAGCGTTTTGTTCAAGATATTTGTTGGAATTTATATTAGGTATAATAGCGACTCGTTCGCGGATGAATTAAGTAATTCACCCCGATAATGGTAGATAATGCTAAGTAGCATTAAGCTCGCCTATGTGCAAAACTTTCTGTTTTATATGCAATAAAGGATTTAATAATAATAATAATAAGTTTTAGGTATCTATGACACCGCGCGGTAGGTACTTACCTATTTGAAGATATAGCAGAGCTATAGTTGAGAATGAAGGTTACACTCACATACAAAATGGGTGCAATTTTTTTGATTTTCGAAAACTCTGTTTATGTACCATTTCTTTTGATTAACTTATTATAATATTAGATAACTAAATAAATGGAACTTTCCCTTAACACACGGTGAACGAATTCCAAATCACCATAAAGATTATTATGGGGGAAAAGTGGACAAAGAAATTAGCAATTGGTTCTTATTTCGCAGAATTATTATTATTGAACTAGTTTTAACGACATCATCATCATCATCATCAGCCATTTGACGCCCACTGCAGGACATAGGCCTCCTTCGTGGTTTTCATAACCATGAGGGGTTTTGCCATAATCGCCACGCTTGGCAGGCGGGTTGGCATCTCAGAAGACGCTGCTGCCCGTCTCCTGGTAATTGATTTCCTTAGTCGCCTTCTACGACATTCACGGAAGGAAACGGAGTGACGCTATTCTTAACGACATTATTGTCGTCTAAATTATCTTTAGTGTAATTTCATCACAAAATTTGATTTATGCATAATTCTAATCGCGTCTATGTTAAGTTCAATACATTTTCAGGGACCTTCTTATTTTGTAGAAGCGTATGCAATGCTTATAATAGGTGTATCAGCTTAAATCTTGGAAACGAAATTTTATGTTTATTTTTAGTGTTTACATTGTGTTGTTTTATTTACAGTTAACTGATATTTTTCCTTATATAAACTCGAAGTATTATCTCATAAATATATTGACTAGCAACTGTCCAGATGTTGGTTTCTCGAAAGCAGTCCTTTAACGAATTACTAGTGTCCAGCTCTTTAATACAGTAATAAACTATCTGCGTGCTAAATTTCGTCCAAATCCGTTATCGCATTTCTCGTTATTGAGCCACCAACATCCGAGCATCTCGACCGACCGACCCTACTGACTAGCAGAGCAGAGCCCTATGGCGAAAGTCCGCTTTCCGCGTTCTCTAGTGGCCCGGCCACATCACCACAGTTCCGGCGCCGCGCCCGCGCGGCCGCCGTGCTGATGTGACCGGGACAACGAATTGCCATTCGGAGCTAGTCGACCGGGGGGGCTAAAACTGTTGGTTAGCTGAAGGACCGTGAGAGGGGACGCTTACTGGTGATGACGGAGCCGCCGTCGCTGTCGGGCGCGGCCCACTGCAGCGTGACGGAGCGCGACGTGGCGCCGCGCACCACCAACTCGCGCGGCTGAGACGGCGGCGCTGCACCCATACAAAGTTATGGTATAATTACAGGTAACCACAATTACAGTCCAATAAGTTAGTTTTTCCAGAGATGCTGGGGACGGCTGATCGGCCAACGCCCTACGAGACGCCCGGACGCGTCCCTCGTATTAGTATTCTTTCTTCGCTACCCGATCCTCTCCCATTCCTTCTAAGCTGGAAAGGTGTAGTGCAGAGGGACTTGCACAAACTCAAGGTAGGCGAGGCGAACATTGTTATCATCACTGGCTCAGCAAGGTGCACTCAGCATTGCGCCAATGAGAATACAAGTAAAGTTGACACGGACAGGGCATCTGGTTAGATAGGAACATGAAGGCGAAAGAGATCAGTGGCTTTTGTTTCGTTAGGTAGGCCATCTGTCCAATAGGTCGTAACAAAGGGGACAGTGGACGAGACGGCGGGGACTGGAGAGATTGTCGGGACAGGGAAAAGTCCTATGCCAACTGTGAACTTCATTTATAGGCTGAACAGACAGACTGGTATCATCCGTTTCACATAACAGGTAAGGTCGTAAATTTTCCTCGAAGGGATGTCCAAAATGAAAAGGTATTGTTTCTGATTCCTGGCCTCCTAGACAACAACACCTGAAACTAAATAATCTAATATACGGTCCAGCTGGTATAACAAAACACTTACATAGAGTTTTTCCGATGGTGATCTTCTCGTCGGAAACGTACGGCTTGCTCGTTCCGATTTCGTTGATGGCGAATATCCTGAACTGGTAGGTCTGTCCGGCGACGAGGCCGGTGAGGAGCGCGGTGGGCGCGGCCGGCACCGTGGCGGCCGGCTCCCAGTTGCCGCCGGCCGCGCGCCGCTCCACGCGGTACTGCGTGATCGGCGAGCCGCCGGTGCGCTCCGGCTCGTGCCACGTCAGCGTGAGCGCAGCGCCCGCGATGCCGTACACGCCCAGTGGGCCTACCGGCGGGGACGGCACGTCTGCAATACGACGGCTTTCAGCCAATATTTTCTACTGCTTGCGCGGTGTAGTAAAAAACCGGCCAAGTGCGAGTCGGACTTGCACACGAAGGGTTCCGTACCATTATCTATACAACATTAGACCAAGATCGAGACAAGACAGATTAGGTAGATTGAGGACAACGCCATCTATAGAAACCAATAAGACGCGTTTAACATTGACATTTAACGACATGATATCGGCGCTGTGAAGGTTACATAGATAGCCGCTGGATGGCGAGCGCTGTCTTTAGACAACGTTTGTTGTGTGGAAGCCCCCCTTAAATAATTATCTTGTTCTGTTTTTAGTATTGGTTGTTATAGCGGCAACAGAAATACATCATCTGTGAATATTCAACTGTCTCGCAACCATGGTTCATGAGATACAGCCTCGTGACAGACAGTCAGACAGACAGACAGTCAGACGGACAGTGGAGTCTTATTAATAGGGTTCCTTTCCCCTATTGGGTACGGAACCCTAAAAACAGCTTTTTGTCGAAACATGCATGGAGTTAACCTATTCTAATATTTTATTATGAAAAATTGTAAAATTTTTGGGAACAATGAAAAAACAAGAGTAGCTTAGGACTTTCTGTAACGCCTCCAAGAAGTAGCAAAGGTCCTAAAGTGACAAGTCGCTCCCGCTCGCACACTGACCTAGTGCAGTCCGGATGACGACCGGCTCACTCTCGAGCGCGTCCGAGAAGCCGATGGGGTTCTGCGCCATGACGCGGAACATGTACTCGCTGTTCTCGTTGAGCCGCTGCACGCAGTAGGTGTCGACGTCCTTGTCGACGTCGGCCACCTTCACCCAGGTGTCGGCGTCGCCGCCGCGCCGCTCGATGGCGTACTTGGTGAGCTCCAGCCCACCGTCGTCCAGCGGCGGCTTCCACTCGATGGTGACGGACTCGCGACTCAGCCCGCGCAGCAGCACGGGGCCCTCCGGCCGGCTCGGCTTGTCTGCGACACAACACCGCGTCATTCTCACCCCCCGCACACCACCACTGTACCGCCCCGATTCTACTAGTTAGTCCTTCAATAGACTTTCAAATGATCATGTCTTTTTCTCGAGTCTATTAAAATTCTTCGATTGCCCGGGATGGCAAGTCGTCCTTACACAAGATGTCCGCGATAGAGGCAGCCAAAAATGTTTCAAAATTATCGACTTGTCCATTGAACTTCCTCTAGTAAGAATTAGGCCCCAGGACCCTTTCCCGTGGCTCCACAAAGGACGATTAAGAAAAGGTCCTGGCATCAGAGGTTCTTCATCAGAGTTATTTTGATTGCTTTTGAAATGGTATATTTTTTATTAAGGACCCCAAAGTAAGTCACAAACTCTTTGAAGTACCTTGTACACTGTACAGCATTGGGTATATAAATATAAACCCTTAATCTAACGTCGCTTAACGTGCTTCCTCACTAGTCTTGGGGCAGGGCAATAGGTAGAGCAGTTATGTGGTTTCTTTTTGAGGATAAGTAGGAAGATTTCTTCTCTGGGGAAATGTACAAGTACTTAATTTACTGGGGAAACACACATTCCTTATGTAATTCGTAGGATTTATAACAACTCGAGTTACGATAGGAAAAGGGACAAAGATAATTATTTCCTTGCTGGCGTTGGAATAGCTGTCGCAGCAAAACATGTATCTCTTCTTTCTGTTTGACCTTTATATTCAGAACAGTAAAAATAAACGGCGCAACTTGCGTGCGGCAGTACCTGCGGTTGCACAATAGCCGCAAGTACACATGGAAATTAATAACAAAATACCTAACAAATGAGAGAACTCGAGAGAGGTAAGGTTTAGTTAAGTTATAGATAAAGGGTCCACGCTACGCCGTTCGTGACGTTTTACCCAAATATTCCTGATCTGGCGTTTTAGATTTGCTGCGACGTTCGCTGTCATCTAGAACGGGAAGATGTAATGTTAACATTCACGTGTACAGCCACCACCAATAGTCAGATAGATTGTAGAGTATTTGTACCGGCATCCGATATTTTACCGGCCACGCTTAGTAACGTATTACCTATTTATGTACAATCAACAGCATAGTCAGCTTTTGCAACAGCTGTACTAGCTTATATTCTTTTTGTTGCACTAACCCGTAATAGCGACAATTTAAAAAAAAACCTATTTGGAGGCTATAAATTCCACCAATACCGGGACTTGAACCCGCGACCTCTGGCTAACCGTACCAGCGCTCTCCCAACTGAGCTAATGAGCAAGTGCAGGCATCAGTGAAATTTCGAGCCTCTTTACAAACTTCTCTGTATTACGTACAGGCAGCGACATCTGGCCGAAGCAATTCACATCACTTGCAGCCCCGAGCAACCCATTTTGCAGTTAGGCTTCCATATTGAAATGATATCGCTGTACCTACATGATCATATCCTTTTTGTTGCACCAACCGCGGGTTCAAGTCCCGGCATGGGTGGAATTTTTAGCCTCCAAATAGGTTTTTAAAATTATCCTCAGCACGGGTCAATGCAACAAAAAGAATATAATTATGTAGGTACAGCGATATCATTCCGATGTGGAAGCCTAACTGCAAAGTGGGTTGCTCGGGGCTGCAAGTGATGTAAATTGCTTCGGCCAGATGTCGCTGCCTGTACGTAATACAGAGAAGTTTGTAAAGGGACTCGAAATTTCACTGATGCCTGCACTTGCCCATTCGCTCAGTTGGGAGAGCGCTGGCACGGTTAGCCAGAGGTCGCGGGTTCAAGTTAAGAATGTTTAGCCTCCAAATAGATTTTTAAAGCTGTACTAGCTGTTGAAATAATGTCTATATAAAAGAAGTAAAAAAAAAACATTTCAGACCCATCACGAACCGACCAAAACCGAGACGCTATCAGAAAATGGACAAATGAGGAAGTAGCAGAACTTACCGAAGACTCGAAGCGACAGCTCCACGGTGCTGGTGCCAGCTTTGTTCTGCGCTTCCACGGTGTATTTGCTGGTGTGCGACCTCTCCAGCTTGCTTATCCTGATGGTGGTAACGTTGCCCTCTGTGATGAACTCGAGGTCCTTGGAAGGCAGCAGGCGCGCGCCGTTCCTGAACCAGCGCAGCTGCGGCGCGGGGACGCCCGTCGCCGTGGCCGTCACCGACCACTCCTCTCCCACCCGGTGCTTCTGATTGATTTCGCTTTCCGCCACAGTTATACTGGGTTTCTCTTGTACCTCTAATGTACACGAAGTTTCAATTTCTCCATGCTCGTTGCTGGCTATACATGTGTACAATCCTTCAGTAGTTTCTGTCGCTGATAGCATTAACGTGGCTACTCTATTCACATACGTAGCCTTGGCCGTCTTGAGCTTTTTCTCAGCTTTCATCCACGTTACTTTGGGTTCTGGAATGCCTCCAAAAATGCATGTGAGCTCAACGTCCTCATTTCGACCGCACACGACGTCTTTCAAAGGTTTTTCCACTGTTGGTGGTTGCGATTTCGTCAGTTTCTTTATCAATATGTACTCTGTTTCTTCTGACGCCTCGCTGACACCGATTTCATTGATTGCGTATACGCGGAATTTGTACGATGAGTTTTGCTTTAGTGACTCTACACTGTGTTGTGGCTTTTTGATATATTCGATTGAGATCCATCTGAAAATTATTTAAAAACTTTCAGTAATTATTTGATCATGCTCTAATAATAAAAAAAACATCTAAAAACACACTCTGCTTTAAAGTATTATAGATATTTATTAAAAACAAAAAACTTACTCTGTAGTATTGATTTCTTGATACTCTACGATGTAAGACAGTATCTCGGAGTTTCCATTGTTCTCCGGTTCGCTCCAGTAGATGTTAACAGAGGTGTCATCAATCTCCAATACACATGGTTTTCCAGGGGCCGAGGGAATATCTGTAATTGAAATTTCTTTGTATTCGTGTGTGTATGTGTGTCTTTTGAAAAGAAAAATCATTTATCTTTGTGATTAAATACGTGTATATTAAATACGTGTATATTAAATACGTGTATATTAAATACGTGTATATTAAATACGTGTATATTCCAATATCCCCCGAATGCCATAAAATTCAAGTAAGTAACTGATTCCGGAATTAAGTTAATAATATGTATGTCGTCATTCTAAGAATTGATTTGTGGTGTTCAGAAATCGAAGTGCGGAGCAGTAAAGAAATAACAAAAAATCTCTTACCTAAAATAACAACGTTAATTTCAATTTCCGCTTCACCGCAGTTATTTCTGAGTTTCAGTTTGTAGGTGCCAGAGTCGGTGTTCTCCACCTTCTTTATGGTGAGGCTGGCAGATTCCGAGTCGATGGATGGCTTGGTGTGTTTACTCTTCTTGATGATCTTAGAGTTGACAACCCACTCGTCTGTAGGCTGTGGTGTTGCTTCGTACTGAACTAATAGCGTCACGTCTTCGTTGCGTTTGATTCTGTATTCTTTGTCATACGAAACAATTTTCGGGGGCGATTCTACAACTGTAATTAAATTATACATAAAGTGTCGCAGATATTGATCATTGTAGATGAATATGAGCACCATAAAGACCTACAAAGATATTTTAAAATAATAAGTAATATACACGGTTATTTTTAAAATGCGCAATTCTTGAAACATGACAGTTAGAGTTTGTCATTTACAACAAAATTGTATTTTTTATTTTATGAATAAATAAAAGAATTTTCGTTTTTTTGTAGTGGCGCTGTTTTTTATAGATCATGCTTGAATCGGCATTCTTCTTTGTAGGACAATCATTTACTGACGACTGCGACATTGGTAGTGCGCGCGCGAAGCTCGAGATCAATGAAATTATGTAAACACCGATATGCCGAAAAATCTGAGAACGATACCTATTTATATCAGTTGAAATGTAGTACAAAAATATGTAACAAGAAATATATTTCAGAATTTTCGCCTCTTTTATCTGACATTCCACTCGAAACGATAGTGAAAATGTAATATGCGTGTAACGTGCCTACACACTATAATAACGAAATAATTGGCACATGGTTCATCAAAATCAAATGAGTAGTTTAGGCATTATGGTGGAACATTCGTAAATACAAACATATAAATGATTATGCAATATCGGCTAAAATCATAATCCTTCCTTTTGACCCTGCAAAAAAGTCTTAGAACCAAAGTCGTATTCTTCTCTATAACTCAAACTGGGGTGTTCCGGGAAGTACGCATTTTTGAGATAGCCCAGTTGATACATACCTTCTACTTTAAGTTTAGTTGTACATTTTGCGTCTAGAAGTGAGCACGAATATTCGCACTGGTCTTCTTCGGTGCACTTTCTTATAATGAGTGTTCGTTTCGTGCTATCTGTGATCAAGGTGAATTTGTCTGTGTCATGCAGAGAGGTTTTCTTTTTCAACCACGTGACCTGGAGCGTCTCGTCGGGCACCTGGACGGTGAGGTAGGCGTCGCAGCCGGCTGGCACCAGCACGGCGTCCGGCAGCCGCAGCACGAAGTCCACGCTGGGCTGCTCCACGGCCAGCGTCGCGCAGCACCTATCGCTGCCCACCTCGCAACAGTACTCGCCGCCGTCACTCAGCTCACACCCGTATATCTTCAACTTTTGCTTCTTGCCGTCTATCGTGAGCTGAATGTGATTCGAGAACTGAATTTCTTTTCCATCTTTGAACCACCGTACAAGCGCGTCACCTTTGGTAAGCTCGATTTCGAAAGTCGCCTTATTGCCTTGGCATACCCTTTGGCTTTGTAAGCGAGATATGATCTCTGGCGGCAGCTCGACCACTGTCACTTCTGCGGTACAAGTGTCGTCGCGTAGAATGCAAGTGTACTCGCCTTCGTCGTGAACTGACGTGTTTCTAATATATAATTTTCTAACATTTCCTCTTTTCTCCACTTCGTATTTATTTTTCTTGGGTTTGATTCGTTCCCCGTCCTTTTCCCAAAATACGTCAGCCGTTTCAGAGTTGATTTCTACTTCTAAAATAGCGATATCTTTTTCTTTTACTTCAAAGTCCTGCAATTTACGGACGAATTCGGGTATTGTTTCATGAACTATTAATGTTGATGATGTTTGTTGTCCTTTCACAAAACATTTGATTGTACCAGAATCAGTGAGCTTAGTTCTCTTGATACGAAGCTTGTGTATGCGACCTTCTTGTATGATTTCTCTGTGGTCCATCCCACTCAGTTCCTTATCGTTGAGGCACCATTTAGTAGATACGGTATGTGATGTCTGGCATTCTAAGATAACTGTTTGACCTTCCTCTATCTCGTATTTTGTACTCAAGTTCTTGATGAAAGAGACCTTTTCTACGTCAATGGTGACCCGAGCGCCGTGCGATGCTTTGCCGGCACTGTTGGAGGCGACGCATTTATAATCACCAGAATCTATTTCTGAATCTACATTAGTAATCATGAGTTGAATATTTTCTCCATCGAAGAACTGAGATAGCGTTTCTGTTGGGGTAATTATTTGATTGTTTCGATACCATGTTATCGTCGGAACTGGATTGCCAGTAACTTTAGCTAGTAGTTTTACGGTGCTCTTTTCTTTGACAGTAATTTCTTGGAATCTATTGATGAAAAGCGGTGGCTCAGCATTTTCTTCTGTGGGTTCTGAAAATAGATAACCAAAATAGTGTTATTATAATTGCATACAATTCTTAGCTCTGAAGTTTAAGGAGGTGCCTAAAGATGCATTTTTTATTCATTTCTTTATTTAGACAATTTTTTATATTGCGTAGTTTGGTTTTCATTGACAAATGACGTGTCCTGCTGCTCGACCGGTCTTTGCAGTGCTACACCTGCAAAGACCGGTCTTAGAGCAACATTGAGATATCATCGAGATTTGGTCGTATATAGTATTGGGAATAAACCGGTCAACAAGTCTTGTGAGAAGTGTCTATAAAAAGGCTTATGACATTCTAATTATTTTTTTTTTATTTAATCTACGCACGATTAAACCTTGGTATGTGACCTCTAAACACCCTGAAAAACATTTTTGCGGTGTGGCACGTCGTAAGTAACTAAAAACCAAACTATGTGTGCATAGGAGTTGCCTCGTGAAGCGCCCTCTTAAGTAGAACATACCTTCTATGGTGATGACCGCGCTGGTTTCCGTCGATCCTTCCAAGTTGACTGCTTTGAGCGTGTAAACACCATCATCTTTTCCTTTCCTTGGTTTTATTATAGTTACCGAATGCGTGTCATTGACGGATTTAGTCGTAAGAGATTTAGCGGGCTTGTTATCTTTGTACCACGTTATAGTAGGTTGAGGATTTCCTACCACTTGTGCATTAAGTACAACGCTCTCGCCTTCTCTAATCGTCATACTTCTCAATGGTTCTATTACTTGGGGTTTTTCCTTTTGACCTGTCTTTATTTTAAGGACTATCGGTAAACTAGCTTCACCTTCTCGGTTGACAGCCAGTACAGTATACGTGCCTTCTTGGACTTTTTTCACATTTGATATTTTTAGAACACTGCAGTACATATGCATATCAGATTCAGTGCAAATTGAGATGTTTTCATTTGGTGTTATTTCTTCACCTTTGAAGAACCAAGCGATATCGGGCTCCGGTATTGCTACGAGTCGACATTCCAAAAAGATTTGAGAGCCTTCGTCGACGTATTGAGCTTTAGGCTTTTTAGAGAATGTCGGCGGAATGCCTTCCAGTATGTCTGCGAGGGATGACTCTCGCGAGAGGCTTTTCCTGGAGAGGATGGTCATTTCTGAGCCATGATCAGAAAGCGGCGCTTCGACGATGAGCTCTGTCGTACTGGAAGCGAAGCCAGCAGCGTTCTTGGCCACGCAAGTGAAGGTCCCCGCGTCCTCCGGGAACACTTCGCGTATGACTAGAGTGGCCACGTTGTCGTCGTCGTAGTACATCTGGAAGTCGGGCGAGGGCTTGATGATGGCGGTCTGCCGGAACCATGTGATCTGCGGCCGCGGGAAGCCCTCCACTTGGCACTCAAACTGCACGGTCGCGCCGTCGGGCGTGTGTTTCGGCCGCAGTTTCTCCGAGAATATTGGCGCCACTGCCTGCTCCTCTGCCGCGGGTTCTGTCAACGTCACCAACGTTACTAAGTACCTCGTGCCGCCGAGAGCCTGAGCTTTTCCCCATAGTGGAAAGCCTCAGGTGCACGGACTGTTTCACAGCGTTGTACCGTTGTACGAACCAATTAAAAAGTTATACCTAAAGCTATGCTTCCATAATGTTACTGTCGGTGAATATAAAATGCCCATGAAATAATAAATTTACAGTTACGTACACAATTTGTAAGTATTTGCTAAATTCTGTCTACCTACTTTCTATTCACTTACTTTCGAACACGGGGAGCTTATCAATTTTCTCATTGAGCTTCTTCTGCAAGTATAGAGTGTAATTTGCCTCCTCCATAAGATATTGCGCGGGCACAAATCCTTTCTCCTCCGTTAGATGTTTGCGAACGAACCACCAATCTTGATTTGTTGTTTCTGTTAAAAAACATAACTTGGTTGATCATATTTACTGAGTACATATAATTAATAAATTTATATTCTTATATAAAGTTACATTTATATGGTTACATTTCGTAGGTAAAACCTCACAACATTCATTTAAATTACATGATACGAAAATTGACAAAAAACTTGCAGGGTCAACTTAATCGTTGACCCTAAAATAATATTAACTATCTATTGATATCTGGATAGACCATATTTCAATAAACTACTAATGTAATGAAAAGAAACACGTTGAAGGTAACGCAAGGTTTATTTTTATGGTGCCGTGGCTTTCGAACTGCGTATAGATCCGAGGCTAGCGTCACGTGGCACGGTATCGCGGTACGTACCGAGGATGTAAAGCCGCTCGCCCTCGACCAGGTTGAGCGCCTCGCCAGTCTCCGCAACGTATGAGTACACGGCGAACACGGTGTCGCCGCTGCGCACGTGCGCCGGCGCCTCTGCACATACCGACACGGTTACAACAATGCAAAAAAAACAACAAACATATAGTCTATAAAGTAGCACCTGTTCTAACTCCCACGTGGAGTTAGGTCGGTCTCAAAACAGGGACCCTTTGCGAAAACAAGGAGTACCTACTTCCATTCCATCACTCTGTCTAGTAGTTGCTTATTAAAAAAGTGATTACCTGGCAACTCTTCTTCCCTAGAAATGCTTATCGACGCGCCCGCTTCTGTAATGTGAAACAAACCATTTTGTGAACGAAATATATTTCTAATAGAGTTAATAATATTAAAATTCTAGTCTACTTTTAATAGTAAAGGCATATACACGTACATAGTTCTTGCTTTGTCTCCGTTTATGCAAAATGTATCACTAGCAAACAAGCGTATATTAAGTACTTGCCTAAAACAGGAACCTGTTAAAAAGCGCGTAAGCCATTTAGAAGCGTTTTTTACTTTTGTCTCAAAAAAGTTAAGTTCTGTACCTTGCACAGAAGGTTTTTTTGGTTTCCGTTTGGCTAAAATAGTAAGTCTTTCTTCTTCATAGGCGTCCTCATTGATTCTCTTGGGTTTGAACTCGACACTGAGCTCCTCGACCTCGCTCACTTCGTAAGCCGGCTTCTTTGGCTTCCGCTGGATGATCAGCTGCACATGCTCATCCTCAGCGTCGCTCAGCACCACCTCCTCCACCTGGCTGTCGTCCTCCACCTCTTGTACTACTTGTATAGATGTCTCATCGGCTGCTTCAGATATCACAGTTCTCTTTTTTGGCTTAAGCTTTATTTTACTCGAAAGGGACAACTCTTCACTTGTGAACTGCTCCACTTTCGGCTTGACATCATAGCTGACTTCTTCTTGATCATCGACGGTATATTTGGGTTTGGTCTGCAATTTAAGGCTGACTTCTTCAGTGACTTCTGAAGGTTCTTCGATTCTTTTTGGCTTGGATACTGTAACACTTGACGTAATCTCTTTCTGTTGTTTTTGTTTCTTTTTAGATTTCTTTAACGCCATGATTACGTTAGCAGTTTCGTCTTGATCTTCGATATCACTTTCAATTATTTCAATATTAGCCGGTCCTTCTTCTTCTTCGTAGAACTGAATGGACGTTTCATCAGCCTCCTCATTAAATGTTGGTTGCCTCTGCGGTTTAAGTTTCACCTTACTTGACATGGATATCTCCTCTTCGGCATACGAGTCTAACTGTATATTAAATTCTTGTTCTACGTCTTCTTTAGTTTTAGTTGATTTTGGTCTAAATGTTACTGTTTCGGGTTCAGTTATTTCAGGTAAAGTAATCGAAGCCCTACGCACTGGTTTGAGTTTCTTTTTGAGTGTGACTTCATCTGTTATTTCTTCAGACACTTTCACGCTAGGGCGCCTAGGTTTTATAGTAAATTGCTCTGGTGCGTCTTCAGCGTCTTGCGATTGCTCGTCATCTGGAGCAATTTGTTTTACTGCTTCAACTATATCTTCATGGCCAAACATGGGCTTTTCTAACTCAGTTTTTTCAATTTCAGGTAATTGAGGTTCTTTATATGTTTTCTTTTTTATTTTGGCGGCTTCTTTAACGTTTCTAGATAATACACCGTTTTGCCGGATGCTACCCAGGAAACTCACTAATGGCTTTAGTTCTGAAGGAGGCCAGTCTGTTACGTATTTAATGCGACTTTTTAGCATGAATTTTGGTAATGTTACTTGAGAGGCATCGTCTTTTGGTTTTGTAACCGTTTTCTTTAGTTTCAGTTTCGTAAACTGGGGTCCTTCTAAGCTTTCAGCATGTTGTGCTTTACTGATTTCTAACACCTTTCTCTCAATTTTAATTGGCGTTAGCTTAACTTTCTCAGGCTTAACGGATTCAGCTTTGGTTTCATGCTTATCATTAGGCATGAACTTATCATCTATGTCTTTCCTTAATAATTCTGGTTTTTCAGGTTCTTTATCTACCGGCGTTGTTTTCTTAATCTTTTTAACTTTCTTTTTGGTCACTGTCGGTTTATCGAGTTCTAGTGCAGAAACTGTACCATCTAAAAGACTTTCAAGAATGTTTTCTTGATTTGATATTTGCCCTTCTTCTGTTTCCTCCTGTATTTCAGTTCCAGGCTCACTTGATATACCAATTTTCTGATCTTCTTTTTTAACCTTAGCCTTCTTCTGTTTTGGTTCCTCTTTCCCTCCTTGTTTTATTTTTTGGGGAACAACAGTGTCCAAATCTGATATTGTATCTTCAAGAATCCTTTCATCTACAATTTCTTTTATTTTAGGAATATCAGAGGTTGTTTCCTTAGTTTTCTTCAGCTTAGGTTTTTTTATAGTTTCTTCTATAGGATGAACTGGTTTGACAACCTCATCTTGTTTTCTTAGTGCTTCTACAGTCTCGGTTTTCTGCGTTACAGGAGCTAAAGGTACTACTGTTTCTGTTTCTGCTTCAGGATGTTTCAGTATATCTTCGGTACTTGGGGAGTACGGGCGAGTTTCAACTTCCAACTTAAGCACAGGCATTTCAAATATAGTTTCAGGTAGTTGTTCTTCGGTTTTTGCAGAAACGGTTGACTCTTCGCCTGAAATTTGTGGTTGAATAATTGGTTTGATTTCTACACCGGCACTCTGTTCAGCTGTGAAATCGAAAGACTCTGGCTTTTCCAACACAGCTTTTTCAAAATCTGGGAGACTGATTTTTATAGGTTTCTTTTTTATTTTAGCAGCTTCTTTTATGTTTCTTGATAGCAACCCATTCTGTTTTACGCTCCCCAGGAAGGATATAATCGGTTTGATTTTTTCGGGTGGCCAGTCATTGATATGCCTAATTCGACTTTTCAATTGGAATTTAGGTATGGATACTGATATGTTCTCAGGGGCTGGACGTTGACTGGGCTTTTTCAGTTTCAGTTTAATAAATTGCGGGCCATCTATTTGTTCTGCAAACTGGGCTTCTCCCATTTCAAGTGATTTTTGTTCTATTTTCATAGGTGTCAATTTGGTTTTGGGTTTCTTTTTCAAATCAATTTTGGCTTCAGTCATTTCCTTCTTTGACTCTGTATCAAGATTTGCAGTTGGGACATCTTTTTTCTTGATAATTTCTTGTTTCATCAGGTCGGGTGCAGTTTTAGGTGAGGGTTGTTGATCTAAGATTCCATCTGTGAAACAAGTTGTAAAAACCAAATAACATTGACCCCGCTATGCGTTATTTTAGAATTGAGATAAGATCAGATAAGATATTTGTTTATTTTCTGTCCATAAAATCATTCACATACGAGAACAATATTGAATAGGTAAATTGCACAATATTCATATTTAGAAATGTGTAGTACACTTGTTGCGTGTACTAAACTACATCAACGCCCGTTAGTTGTTAAAGATTCACCATGTAGTTAAAATAAATGATATAATTATCAGGGATAATAGGTTCATCAATAGAAGAAGGAAAAACTGTCATGTTGTCATGTGAAACATCATATATTTGGCGTATGTTGTCAAATGTGACAAATTTGGTTAGCTTGTATTCAGTTCTATTCTTTTTGTTGCGCTATTCCGTGCTGAAGACAATGTTAAAAACCTACTTAGAGGCTAAAAATTCATGGGTGGAATTTTAGCCTCTGAATAGGTTTTTTAAAATTGTATTCAGTTGTTTAACATTTATTTGTGATTTGTTTGAAATCTAATATTGAATGATCAGACAGAGTAGGGTAAAAACCTAAAGAACACACTAATAACATTAAGAAGTATCGCAGAGTAAATTGAGTTCCATATTTTAGTACTATTATTCCATTTATTATCAGAATTCAGCTAAATGTTCTATAAATAATTTGATAATTATAGTACATTACAAAGTTTTGCAATGAATAATAAAATTAGGCGATGGACTTGGCAACTGTCCAAGTCTATTGCTCTGTTGAAAAATTCTTTATTGCACTAAAAAATAATTTTGTGCAAAGGCGAGCTTAATACTAGATAGTATTTTCTTCCAGCTGAGCTACGATGATATGGAGAATATTGATATAAATATAGAAAAATCTAAATTAACAATTGCTGATATTTATGATTAAACGTACTTGAATAAATAAAAAAATTGTGTTTTGAAAAATACTGTTTCTGTGAATTTACCTATCTCAGTGAAACTTTCGGTAACTATTACGTTTTCGAGAGCTTCCTTGATAGTGGCGATACAATCTGTAAAATAAATTGTGTTGTCATCTACTAGTTCTTGTACAGAGTATTTTTTATCCACCAGCCCTTTCTTTTCCTCAGTCGTGCGCTTTGTTACTTTTTTGTGTGTTGTCTTACCTTCGGGTGTTGTAACATCTTCCACATTGGTTTTCTTCGGAAGCTCCATAATCTCCAAAGGATGCTCTTTATAAATTGGTTGATCAGTGACAGTCACTCTCGTTGTCGGTTCTTCGTCCATTTCAAGCTTTGGCTGTTGCTTTTTCTTAATGACACGTTTTGATATTTTAACTTTCTTAACATCATAAGTCTCGGTGGGAATTTGGGTATCTTCAACTTTTTCTGGAGATTCCTCGATAGTTGCATTATCTTGTAAGTTCGTATCTGTAAAATAAATTGTGGTGTCGTCTAGCAATTCTTGTGTGGTATGTAATGTTGTAATAGGTGCTGTGTTATCGTGTTGTGTAGTAGTGATGTATGTGATTTCTACAACCTGCCCTTTTTTTTTCTTTATTGTACGATTCATCACTTTTTTGTGAGTTGTCTTACCATCAGGCGATTTAACATCTTCCACAATGGTTTCCTCCGGCAGCTCGATTACCTCCAACAGCTGCTCTTCAAAAGTGGGTTGTTCCTTGACAGTCACTGTCGTTATCGGTTCTTCGTCATCTTTTTGAATAGTTGTGATTTCCGTTACTTCTTGCTTTGGCCCTCGCTTTTTCTTAATAACTCGTTTGGACGTTTTGACTTTCTTCACTTCGCCTGTCTCTGTGCGAACTTCAGTAACTTCAACCTTTTCTGGAGCTTCTTCCACAACAGTAGCTTTGTCTGGTGTAACTCTGTCTAAGAAATCATCTGCGGTGTCAAAGAGTTCTTGTGTAGTGTGTACTGTTGTGATTGGTGTTTTGTCATCTTCCTGTTCAGTGGTGAAATGTGTGGTTTCGATAGCCGGCCCTTTCTTTTTCTTAACCGTACGCTTAGTAATTTTTTTGTGAATGGTTTTACCTTCTGGTGTTTTAACATCTTCCACAATGATTTCCTCTGGCAGCTCGACTACCTCCAACGACTGCTCTTCAATATTGGGTTCCATAACAGTCAGTGTCGTTAACGGTTCTTCATCACCTTTTCGAATAGTTGTGATTTCCGTTACTTGTTTTGGAAATAGCTTTTTCTTAATGACTCGTTCGGATGATTTGACTTTCTTCACTTCGCCAGTCTCTGTGCGCCCTTCAGTAACTGCAACCTTTTCTGGAGCTTCCTCTACAACAGTGGCATTGTCTGGTATAAACGTATCTACAAAATCTTCTGCGGTGTCGTCAAAGAGTTCTTTTGTAGTGTGTACCGTTGTTATTGGTGTTTTGTCATCTTCCTGTTCAGTGGTGATATGTGTGGTTTCAACTACTGGCCCTATCTTTTTCTTTAGCGTACGCTTTGGAACTTTTTTGTGAGTTGTCTTATCTTCGGGTGTTTTAAAATCTTCCACAGTGTTTTCGTCCGGCAGTTTGCCTAGCTCCAATAACTGCTCTTCAATTGTGGGTTGTTCCGTGACATTCACGAATGTAATCGGTTCTTCGTCATCTTTTTGAATAGTTGTGATTTCCGTTACTTCTTGCTTTGGCCCTTGCTTTTTCGTAATGACACGTTTAGATGTTTTTAACTTCTTTACTTCACCCGCATCTGTCTTAATAACAGTAACTTCAACCTTTTCTGGAGATTCTTCTAAAATAATGGCCTTCATTGGTTTAATTATCTCTATTAAATCATCTGCAATGTAGTCAAAGAGTTCTTGTGTAGTGTGTACTGTTGTCATTGGTGTTTTGTCATCTTCCTGTTCAGTGGTGATATATGTAGTTTCAACTACGGGCCCTATCTTTTTCTTTATCGTACGCCTTGTAACTTTTTTGTGAGTTGTCTTACCTTCGGGTGTTCTAACATCTTCCACAGTGGTTTCCTTCGGCAACTCGACTACCTCCAACGACTGCTCTTCAATATTTGGTTGTTGCGTGCCAGTCAGTATCGTTATCGGTTCTTCATCATCTTTTTGAATAGTTGTGATTTCCGTTATTTCATCGCTTGGACCTTGTTTTTTGTTAATAGTTCGTTTGGATATTTTGACTTTCTTAACATCGCCCGTCTCTGTGCGAACTTCAGTGACTTCAACTTTTTCTGGAGCTTCCTCTACAACAGTGGCCTTGGTTGGTTTAATTGTGTCTACGAAATAATCTAAGATGTCATCAAAGAGTTCTTGTGTAGTGTGTACTGTTGTGATTGGTGTTTTTTCATCTTTCTGTTCAGTGGTGATATGTGTGGTTTCAACTACTGGCCCTATCTTTTTCTTTATCGTACGCTTTGTAACTTTTTTGTGCGTTGTCTTACCTTCGGGTGTTTTAACATCTTCCACAAAGGTTTCCTCCGGTAGCTCGACTACCTCCAGCGACTGCTCTTCAATATTTGGTTGTTGCGTGCCAGTCAGTATCGTTATCGGTTCTTCATCATCTTGTCGAATAGTTGTGATTTCCGTTATTTCATCGCTTGGACCTTGTTTTTTGTTAATAATTCGTTTGGATTTTTTGACTTTCTTAACATCGCCTGTCCCTGTGTGACCTTCAGTAAATTCAACTTTTTCTGAAGCTTCCTCTATAATTGTGGCAATATCTGGTGTATCTGTGTCTACGAAATGATCTGCGGTGTCGTCAAAGAGTTCATGTTTAGTGTGTACTGTTGTAATTGGTGTTTTGTCATCTACCTGTACAGTGCTGATATGTGTGGTTTCTACTACTGGCTTTACCTTTTTCTTTGTCGCACGCTTTGTAACTTTCCTGTGAATTGGCTTACCTTCGGGTGTTGTAGCATCTTCCTCGGTGGTTTCCTCTGGAAGCTCGATAATCTCAAATGGCTGCACATCACTAATTGGTTGTTCAGTAACAGTCACGGATGTAATCGGTTCTTCGTCATCTGTTTGAATAGTTACGATTTCCGTTACTTCTTTCTTTGGCCCTTGCGTTTTCTTAATGACACGCTTAGATGTTTTGACTTTCTTTTCTTCACCCGTTTCTGTTTTAACAACAGTAATTTTAACCTTTTCTGGAGATTCTTCTATAAGAACGGCATTCGTTGGTTTAATGGTCTCATTAAAATCTTCTGCGATGTCGTCAAAGGGTTCCTGTGTAGTGTGTACTGTTGTGATTGGTGTTTTGTCATCTTCCTTTTCAGTAGTGATATGTGTGGTTTCGATTAAAGGCCCTTTCTTTTTCACTATAGTACGTTTTGTCACTTTCTTGTGAGTTGGCTTACCTTCAGGTGTAGTAAAATCTTCCACGGTGGTTTCTTCTGGAAGTTCGACAACCTCAAATGGCTGCTGTTCACTTATTGGTTGTTCCGTGACAGTCACGGTAGTAATCGGTTCTTGGTCATCTTTTTGAATAGTTGTGATTTCCTTGAATTCTTGTGTTGGCCCTTGCTGTTTCTTAATAATTCGTTTGGATGTTCTGATTTTCTTAACGTCGCCCTTCTCTGTGCGAACTTCAGTAACTTCAACCATTTCTGGAGCTTCCTCTACAACGGTGGCCTTGGTTGGTTTAACTGTGCCTAAGAAATCGTCCGCGATGTCGTCAAAGAGTTCTTGTGTAGTATGTACTGTTATCTTGGGTGTTTCGTCGTCTTCCTGTTCAGTGATAATATGTGTGGTTTCGACAACTGGCTCTTTCTTTTTCTGTATCGTACGTTTTGTCACTCTCTTGTGAGTTTGTTTACCCTCGGGTGTTGTCACATCTTCCATGGTGGTTTCTTCTGGAAGCTCGACCACCTCAAATGGCTGCTCATCACTAGTTGGTTGTTCCGTGACAGTCACGGTTGTAATCGGTTCTTCATCATCTTTTTGAATAGTTGTGATTTCCGTTAGTTCTTGCTTTGGCCCTTGCTTTTTCTTAATAACTCGTTTGGATGTTTTGACTTTCTTTACTTCGCCCGTCTCTGTGCGAACTTCAGTAACTTCAAACTTTTCTGGAGCTTCCTCTACAACAATGGCCTTGGTTGGTTTAATTGTGTCTACGAAATCATCTGCGATGTCATCAAAGAGTTCTTGTGTAGTATGTACTGTTGTAATTGGTGTTTTGTCATCTTCCTGTTCAGTGGTGATATGTGTGGTCTCGACTACAGGCCCTTTCTTTTTCTTTATCGTACGTTTTGTCACTTTCTTGTGAGTTGGCTTACCTTCAGGTGTTATAGTTTCTACCACGGTGGTTTCTTCTGGAAGTTCGACTACCTCAAATGGCTGCTCTTCACTAGTTGGTTGTTCCGTGACAGTCACGGTTGTAATCGGTTCTTCATTATCTTTTTGAATAGTTGTGATTTCCGTTACTTCTTGCTTTGGCCCTTGTTTTTTCTTAATAACTCGTTTGGATGTTTTGACTTTCTTAACTTCGCCCGTCTCTGTGTGAACTTCAGTAACTTCAACCTTTTCTGGAGCTTCCTCTACAACAGTGGCCTTGGTTGGTTTAATTGTGTCTACGAAATCATCTGCAATGTCGTCAAAGAGTTCTTGTGTAGTGTGTACTATTGTGATTGGTGATTTGTCATCTTCCTGTTCAGTGGTGATATGTGTGGTTTCGACAACTGGCCCTTTCTTTTTCCGTATTGTACGCTTTGTCATTTTCTTGTGAGTTGGCTTACCTTCGGGTGTAGTATTATCTTCCACGGTGGTTTCCTCTGGAAGCTCGATAACCTCAAATGGCTCCTCGTCACTAATTCTTTGCTCCGTGACAGTCACCGCTGTAATCGGTTCTTCGTCATCGTTTTGAATAGTTGTGATTTCCGTTATTTCTTGCATTGGCCCTTGCTTTTTCTTAATTACTCGTTTGGATGTTTTGACTTTCTTTACTTCGCCCGTCTCTGTGCGAACTTCAGTAATGTTAACCTTTTCTGGAGCTTCCTCTACAACAGTGGCCTTGGTTGGTTTAATTGTGTCTAGGAAATCATCTGCGATGTCGTCGAAGAGTTCTTGTGTAGTGTGTACTGTTGTGATTGGTGATTTGTCATCTTCCTGTTCAGTGGTGATATGTGTGGTTTCGACTCCAGGCCCTTTCTTTTTCTTTATCGTACGTTTTGTCACTTTCTTGTGGGTTGGCTTACCTTCAGGTGTTATAGTTTCTTCCACGGTGGTTTCTTCTGGAAGTTCGACAACCTCACATGGTTGCTCTTCACTAGCTGGTTGTTCCGTGACAGTCGCGGTTGTAATCGGTTCTTCATCATCTTTTTGAATAGTTGTGATTTCCGTTACTTCTTGCTTTGGCCCTTGCTTTTTCTTAATAACTCGTTTGGATGTTTTGACTTTCTTTACTTCGCCGGTGGCTGTGCGAAATTCAGTAACTTCAACTTTTTCTGGGGCTTCCTCTACAATAGTGGCATTGGTTGGTTTAATTGTGGGCATGAAATCGTCTGCGATGTCATCAAAGGGTTCTTGTGTAGTGTGCACTGTTGTGATTGGTGTTTTATCATCTTCCTGTTCGGTAGTGATATGTGTGGTTTCGACAACTGGCCCTTTCTTTTTTCGTATTGTACGTTTTGTCAGTTTCTTGTGAGTTGGTTTACCTTCGGGTGTTGTCACATCTTCCATGGTGGTTTCTTCTGGAAGCTCGACTACCTCAAATGGCTGCTCTTCACTAGTTGGTTGTTCCGTGACAGTCACGGTTGTAATCGGTTCTTCATCATCTTTTTGAATAGTTGTGATTTCCGTTACTTCTTGCTTTGGCCCTTGCTTTTTCTTAATAACTCGTTTGGATGTTTTCACTTTCTTTACGTCGCCCGTCTCTGTGCGAACTTCAGTAACTTCCACCTTTTCTGGAGCTTCCTCTACAACAGTGGCCTTGGTTGGTTTCATTGTGTCTAGGAAATCATCTGCGATGTCATCAAAGAGTTCTTGTGTAGTATGTACTGTCGTGATTGGTGTTTTGTCATCTTTCTGTTCGGTGGTTATATGTGTGGTTTCAACAACTGGCCCTTTCTTTTTTCGTATCGTACGTTTTGTCAGTTTCTTGTGAGTTGGTTTACCTTCGGGTGTTGTCACATCTTCCATGGTGGTTTCTTCTGGAAGCTCGACTACCTCAAATGGCTGCTCTTCACTAGTTGGTTGTTCCGTGACAGTCACGGTTGTAATCGGTTCTTCATCATCTTTTTGAATAGTTGTGATTTCCGTTACTTCTTGCTTTGGCCCTTGCTTTTTCTTAATAACTCGTTTGGATGTTTTCACTTTCTTTACGTCGCCCGTCTCTGTGCGAACTTCAGTAACTTCCACCTTTTCTGGAGCTTCCTCTACAACAGTGGCCTTGGTTGGTTTCATTGTGTCTAGGAAATCATCTGCGATGTCATCAAAGAGTTCTTGTGTAGTATGTACTGTCGTGATTGGTGTTTTGTCATCTTTCTGTTCGGTGGTTATATGTGTGGTTTCAACAACTGGCCCTTTCTTTTTCCGTATCGTACGTTTTGTCACTTTCTTGTGAGTTGGCTTACCTTCAAGTGTTGTAAAATCTTCCACGGTGGTTTCTTCTGGAAGCTCGATAACCTCAAATGGCTCCTCGTCACTAAATCTTTGCTCCGTAACAATCACCGCTGTAATCGGTTCTTCATCATCTTTTTGAATAGTTGTAATTTCCGTTACTTCTTGCTTCGGCCCTTTTTTTTTCTTGATGACTCGTTTGGATGTTTTGACTTTCTTTACTTCGCCGGTATCTGTGCGCACTTCAGTAACTTCAACATTTTCTGGAGTTTCTTCTACAACAGTGGCCTTGGTTAGTTTAATTGTGTCTAGGAAATCATCTGCGATGTCGTCGAAGAGTTCTTGTGTAGTGTGTACTGTTGTGATTGGTGTTTTGTCATCTTCCTGTTCAGTGGTGATATGTGTGGTTTCGACTCCAGGCCCTTTCTTTTTCTTTATCGTACGTTTTGTCACTTTCTTGTGGGTTGGCTTACCTTCAGGTGTTACAGTTTCTTCCACGGTGGTTTCTTCTGGAAGTTCGACAACCTCACATGGTTGCTCTTCACTAGCTGGTTGTTCCGTGACAGTCACGGTTGTAATCGGTTCTTCATCATCTTTTTGAATAGTTGTGATTTCCGTTACTTCTTGCTTTGGCCCTTGCTTTTTCTTAATAACTCGTTTGGATGTTTTGACTTTCTTTACTTCGCCGGTGGCTGTGCGAAATTCAGTAACTTCAACTTTTTCTGGGGCTTCCTCTACAATAGTGGCATTGGTTGGTTTAATTGTGGGCATGAAATCGTCTGCGATGTCATCAAAGGGTTCTTGTGTAGTGTGCACTGTTGTGATTGGTGTTTTATCATCTTCCTGTTCGGTAGTGATATGTGTGGTTTCGACAACTGGCCCTTTCTTTTTTCGTATCGTACGTTTTGTCAGTTTCTTGTGAGTTGGTTTACCTTCGGGTGTTGTCACATCTTCCATGGTGGTTTCTTCTGGAAGCTCGACTACCTCAAATGGCTGCTCTTCACTAGTTGGTTGTTCCGTGACAGTCACGGTTGTAATCGGTTCTTCATCATCTTTTTGAATAGTTGTGATTTCCGTTACTTCTTGCTTTGGCCCTTGCTTTTTCTTAATAACTCGTTTGGATGTTTTCACTTTCTTTACTTCGCCCGTCTCTGTGCGAACTTCAGTAACTTCCACCTTTTCTGGAGCTGCCTCTACAACAGTGGCCTTGGTTGGTTTCATTGTGTCTAGGAAATCTTCTGCGATGTCATCAAAGAGTTCTTGTGTAGTATGTACTGTTGTAATTGGTGTTTTGTCATCTTCCTGTTCAGTGGTGATATGTGTGGTCTCGACTACAGGCCCTTTCTTTTTCTTTATCGTACGTTTTGTCACTTTCTTGTGAGTTGGCTTACCTTCAGGTGTTATAGTTTGTTCCACGGTGGTTTCTTCTGGAAGTTCGACAACCTGAAATGGCTGCTCTTCACTAGTTGGTTGTTCCGTGACAGTAACGGTTGTAATCGGTTCTTCATTATCTTTTTGAATAGTTGTGATTTCCGTTACTTCTTGCTTTGGCCCTTGTTTTTTCTTAATAACTCGTTTGGATGTTTTGACTTTCTTAACTTCGCCCGTCTCTGTGTGAACTTCAGTAACTTCAACCTTTTCTGGAGCTTCCTCTACAACAGTGGCCTTGGTTGGTTTAATTGTGTCTACGAAATCATCTGCGATGTCGTCAAAGAGTTCTTGTGTAGTGTGTACTATTGTGATTGGTGATTTGTCATCTTCCTGTTCAGTGGTGATATGTGTGGTTTCGACAACTGGCCCTTTCTTTTTCTTTATCGTACGTTTTGTCACTTTCTTGTGGGTTGGCTTACCTTCAGGTGTTGTAGTTTCTTCCTCGGTGGTTTCTTCTGGAAGTTCGACAACCTCAAATGGCTGCTCTTCACTAGGTGGTTGTTCCGTGACAGTCACGGTTGTAATCGGTTCTTCATCATCTTTTTGAATAGTTGTGATTTCCGTTACTTCTTGCTTTGGCCCTTGCTTTTTCTTAATAACTCGTTTGGATGTTTTGACTTTCTTTACTTCGCCCCTCTCTGTACGAACTTCAGTAACTTCTACCTTTTCTGGTGCTTCCTCTACAACAATGGCTTTGGATGGTTTAATGTAGTCTACGAAATTATCTGAGATGTTGTCAAAGTGTTCTTGTGTAGTGTGTACTGTTGTGATTGGTGTTTTGTCATCTTCCTGTTCAGTGGTGATATGTGTGGTTTCGACAACTGGCCCTTTCTTTTTCCGTATGGTACGCTTTGTAATTTTCTTATGAGTTGGCTTACCTTCGGGTGTAGTATAATCTTTCACGGTGGTTTCTTCTGGAAGCTCGATAACCTCAAATGGCTCCTCGTCACTAATTCTTTGCTCCGTGACAGTCACCGCTGTAATTGGTTCTTCATCATCTTTTTGAATAGTTGTGATCTCCGTTATTTCTTGCTTTGGCCCTTGTGTTTTCTTAATAACTCGTTTGGATGTTTTGACTTTCTTTACTTCGCCGGTCTCTGTGCGAACTTCAGTAACTTCAACTTTTTCTGGAGCTTCCTCTACAACAGTGGCCTTGGTTGGTTTCATTGTGTCTAGGAAATCATCTGCGATTCCATCAAAGAGTTCTTGTGTAGTATGTACTGTTGTGATTGGTGTTTTGTCATCTTCCTGTTCAGTGGTGATATGTGTGGTTTCGACTACAGGCCCTTTCTGTTTCTTTATCGTACGTTTTGTCACTTTCTTGTGGGTTGGCTTACCTTCAGGTGTTATAGTTTCTTCCACGGTGGTTTCTTCTGGAAGTTCGACAACCTCAAATGGCTGCTCTTCACTAGTTGGTTGTTCCGTGACAGTCACGGTTGTAATCGGTTCTTCATCATCTTTTTGAATAGTTGTGATTTCCGTTACTTCTTGCTTTGGCCCTTGTTTTTTCTTAATAACTCGTTTGGATGTTTTCACTTTCTTTACTTCGCCCGTCTCTGTGCGAACTTCAGTAACTTCCACCTTTTCTGGAGCTTCCTCTACAACAGTGGCCTTAGTTGGTTTCATTGTGTCTAGGAAATCATCTGCGATGTCATCAAAGAGTTCTTTTGTAGTATGTACTGTTATGATTGGTGTTTTGTCATCTTTCTGTTCGGTGGTGATATGTGTGGTTTCGACAACTGGCCCTTTCTTTTTCCGTATCGTACGTTTTGTCACTTTCTTGTGAGTTGGCTTACCCTCAAGTGTTGTAAAATCTTCCACGGTGGTTTCTTCTGGAAACTCGACCACCTCAAATGGCTGCTCTTCACTAGTTGGTTGTTCCGTGACAGTCACGGTTGTAATCGGTTCTTCATCATCTTTTTGAATAGTTGTGATTTCCGTTACTTCTTGCTTTGGCCCTTGCTTTTTCTTAATGACTCGTTTGGATGTCTTGACTTTCTTCACTTCGCCGGTCTTTGTGCGAACTTCAGTAACTTCAATCTTTTCTGGAGCTTCCTCTACAACAGTGGCCTTGGTTGGTTTAATTGTATCTACGAAATTATCTGAGATGTCGTCAAAGTGTTCTAGTGTAGTGTGTACTGTTGTGATTGGTGTTTTGTCATCTTCCTGTTCAGTGGTGATATGTGTGGTTTCGACAACTTGCCCTTTCTTTTTCCGTATCATACGCTTAGTAATTTTCATGTTAGTTGGCTTACCTTCGGGTGTAGTATAATCTTCCACGGTCGTTTCTTCTGGAAGTTCGACAACCTCAAATGGCTGCTCTTCACTAGTTGGTTGTTCCGTGACAGTCACGGTTGTGATCGGTTCTTCATCATCTTTTTGAATAGTTGTGATTTCCGTTATTTCTTGCATTGGCCCTTGCTTTTTCTTAATAACTCGTTTGGATGTTTTCACTTTCTTTACTTCGCCCGTCTCTGTGCGAACTTCAGTAACTTCCACCTTTTCTGGAGCTGCCTCTACAACAGTGGCCTTGGTTGGTTTCATTGTGTCTAGGAAATCTTCTGCGATGTCATCAAAGAGTTCTTGTGTAGTATGTACTGTTGTAATTGGTGTTTTGTCATCTTCCTGTTCAGTGGTGATATGTGTGGTCTCGACTACAGGCCCTTTCTTTTTCTTTATCGTACGTTTTGTCACTTTCTTGTGAGTTGGCTTACCTTCAGGTGTTATAGTTTGTTCCACGGTGGTTTCTTCTGGAAGTTCGACAACCTGAAATGGCTGCTCTTCACTAGTTGGTTGTTCCGTGACAGTAACGGTTGTAATCGGTTCTTCATTATCTTTTTGAATAGTTGTGATTTCCGTTACTTCTTGCTTTGGCCCTTGTTTTTTCTTAATAACTCGTTTGGATGTTTTGACTTTCTTAACTTCGCCCGTCTCTGTGTGAACTTCAGTAACTTCAACCTTTTCTGGAGCTTCCTCTACAACAGTGGCCTTGGTTGGTTTAATTGTGTCTACGAAATCATCTGCGATGTCGTCAAAGAGTTCTTGTGTAGTGTGTACTATTGTGATTGGTGATTTGTCATCTTCCTGTTCAGTGGTGATATGTGTGGTTTCGACAACTGGCCCTTTCTTTTTCTTTATCGTACGTTTTGTCACTTTCTTGTGGGTTGGCTTACCTTCAGGTGTTGTAGTTTCTTCCTCGGTGGTTTCTTCTGGAAGTTCGACAACCTCAAATGGCTGCTCTTCACTAGGTGGTTGTTCCGTGACAGTCACGGTTGTAATCGGTTCTTCATCATCTTTTTGAATAGTTGTGATTTCCGTTACTTCTTGCTTTGGCCCTTGCTTTTTCTTAATAACTCGTTTGGATGTTTTGACTTTCTTTACTTCGCCCCTCTCTGTACGAACTTCAGTAACTTCTACCTTTTCTGGTGCTTCCTCTACAACAATGGCTTTGGATGGTTTAATGTAGTCTACGAAATTATCTGAGATGTTGTCAAAGTGTTCTTGTGTAGTGTGTACTGTTGTGATTGGTGTTTTGTCATCTTCCTGTTCAGTGGTGATATGTGTGGTTTCGACAACTGGCCCTTTCTTTTTCCGGATGGTACGCTTTGTAATTTTCTTGTGAGTTGGCTTACCTTCGGGTGTAGTATAATCTTCCACGGTGGTTTCTTCTGGAAGCTCGATAACCTCAAATGGCTTCTCGTCACTAATTCTTTGCTCCGTGACAGTCACCGCTGTTATCGGTTCTTCGTCATCTTTCTGAATAGTTGTGATTTCAGTTATTTCTTGCATTGGCCCTTGCTTTTTCTTAATAACTCGTTTGGATGTTTTTACTTTCTTCACTTCACCGGTCATTGTGCGAACTTCAGTAACTTCAACCTTTTCTGGAGCTTCCTCTACAACAGTGGCCTTGGTTGGTTTAATTGTGTCTACGAAATCATCTGCGATGTCGTCAAAGAGTTCTTGGGTAGTGTGTACTGTTGTGATTGGTGTTTTGTCATCTTCCTGTTCAGTGGTGATATGTGTGGTTTCGACAACTGGCCCTTTCTTTTTCCGTATCGTACGCTTTGTCATTTTCTTGTGAGTTGGCTTACCTTCGGGTGTAGTATAATCTTCCACGGTGGTTTCCTCTGGAAGCTCGATAACCTCAAATGGCTCCTCGTCACTAATTCTTTGCTCCTTGACAGTCACCGCTGTAATCGGTTCTTCGTCATCTTTTTGAATAGTTGTGATTTCCGTTATTTCTTGCATTGGCCCTTGCTTTTTCTTAATTACTCGTTTGGATGTTTTGGCTTTCATTATTTCGCCCGTCTGCGTGCGAACTTCAGTGACTTCAACTTTTTCTGGAGCTTCCTCTACAACAGTGGCCTTGGTTGGTTTAATTCTGTCTACGAAATCATCTAAGATGTCATCAAAGAGTTCTTGTGTAGTGTGTACTGTTGTGATTGGTGTTTTGTCATCTTCCTGCTCAGTGGTGATATGTGTGGTGTCGACAACTGGCCCTTTCTTTTTTTGTATGGTACGCTTTGTAATTTTCTTGTGAGTTGGCTTACCTTCGGGTGTAGTATAATCTTCCACGGTGGTTTCTTCTGGAAGCTTGATAACCTCAAATGGCTTCTCGTCACTAATTCTTTGCTCCGTGACAGTCACCGCTGTAATCGGTTCTTCGTCATCTTTCTGAATAGTCGTGATTTCCGTTATTTCTTGCATTGGCCCTTGCTTTTTCTTAATAACTCGTTTGGATGTTTTGACTTTCTTCACTTCGCCGGTCATTGTGCGAACTTCAGTAATTTCAACTTTTTCTGGAGCTTCCTCTACAACAGTGGCCTTGGTTGGTTTAATTGTTTCTAGGAAATCATCTGCGATATCTTCAACGAGTTCTTGTGTAGTGTGAACTGTTGTAATTGGTGTTTTGTCATCTTCCTGTTCAGTGGTGATATGTGTGGTTTCGACTACAGGCCCTTTCTGTTTCTTTATCGTACGTTTTGACACTTTCTTGTGGGTTGGCTTACCTTCAGGTGTTATAGTTTCTTCCACGGTGGTTTCTTCTGGAAGTTCGACAACCTCAAATGGCTGCTCTTTACTAGTTGGTTGTTCCGTGACGGTCACGGTTGTAATCGGTTCTTCATCATCTTTTTGAATAGTTGTGATTTCCGTTACTTCTTGCTTTGGCCCTTGCTTTTTCTTAATAACTCGTTTGGATGTTTTGACTTTCTTAACTTCGCCCGTCTCTGTGTGAACTTCAGTAACTTCAACCTTTTCTGGAGCTTCCTCTACAACAGTGGCCTTGGTTGGTTTAATTGTGTCTAGGAAATCATCTGCGATGTCGTCAAAGAGTTCTTGTGTAGTGTGTACTGTTGTGATTGGTGTTTTGTCATCTTCCTGTTCAGTGGTGATATGTGTGGTGTCGACAACTGGCCCTTTCTTTTTTCGTATGGTACGCTTTGTAATTTTCTTGTGAGTTGGCTTACCTTCGGGTGTAGTATAATCTTCCACGGTGGTTTCTTCTGGAAGCTCGATAACCTCAAATGGCTTCTCGTCACTGATTCTTTGCTCCGTGACCGTCACCGCTGTAATTGGTTCTTCGTCATCTTTCTGAATAGTTGTGATTTCCGTTATTTCTTGCATTGGTCCTTGCTTTTTCTTAATAACTCGTTTGGATGTTTTGACTTTCTTCACTTCGCCGGTCATTGTGCGAACTTCAGTAACTTCAACTTTTTCTGGAGCTTCCTCTACAACGGTGGCCTTGGTTGGTTTAATTGTTTCTAGGAAATCATCTGCGATGTCGTCAAAGAGTTCTTGTGTAGTGTGAACTGTTGTAATTGGTGTTTTTTCATCTTCCTGTTCAGTGGTGATATGTGTGGTTTCGACTACAGGCCCTTTCTGTTTCTTTATCGTACGTTTTGTCACTTTCTTGTGGGTTGGCTTACCTTCAGGTGTTATAGTTTCTTCCACGGTGGTTTCTTCTGGAAGTTCGACAACCTCAAATGGCTGCTCTTCACTAGTTGGTTGTTCCGTGACGGTCACGGTTGTAATCGGTTCGTCATCATCTTTTTGAATAGTTGTGATTTCCGTTAGTTCTTGCTTTGACCCTTGCTTTTTCTTAATATCTCGTTTGGATGTTTTGACTTTCTTAACTTCGCCCGTCTCTGTGTGAACTTCAGTAACTTTAAATATTTCTGGAGCTTCCTCTACAACAGTGGCCTTGGTTGGTTTAATTGTATCTAGGAAATTATCTGCGATGTCGTCAAAGAGTTCTTGTGTAGTGTGTACTGTTGTGATTGGTGTTTTTTCATCTTCCTGTTCAGTGGTGATATGTGTGGTTTCGACTACAGGCCCTTTCTGTTTCTTTATCGTACGTTTTGTCACTTTCTTGTGGGTTGGCTTACCTTCAGGTGTTATAGTTTCTTCCACGGTGGTTTCTTCTGGAAGTTCGACAACCTCAAATGGCTGCTCTTCACTAGTTGGTTGTTCCGTGACGGTCACGGTTGTAATCGGTTCGTCATCATCTTTTTGAATAGTTGTGATTTCCGTTAGTTCTTGCTTTGACCCTTGCTTTTTCTTAATAACTCGTTTGGATGTTTTGACTTTCTTAACTTCGCCCGTCTCTGTGTGAACTTCAGTAACTTTAAATATTTCTGGAGCTTCCTCTACAACAGTGGCCTTGGTTGGTTTAATTGTATCTAGGAAATTATCTGCGATGTCGTCAAAGAGTTCTTGTGTAGTGTGTACTGTTGTGATTGGTGTTTTGTCATCTTCCTGTTCAGTGGTGATATGTGTGGTTTCGACAACTGGCCCTTTCTTTTTCCGTATCGTACGCTTTGTCATTTTCTTGTGAGTTGGCTTACCTTCGGGTGTAGTATAATCTTCCACGGTGATTTCCTCTGGAAGCTCGATAACCTCAAATGGCTCCTCATCACTAATTCTTTGCTCCGTGACAGTCACCGCTGTAATCGGTTCTTCATCATCTTTTTGAATGGTAGTGATTTCCGTTAATACTTTATTTGGCCCTTGCCTTTTCTTAATTACTCGTTTGGATGTTTTAACTTTCTTTACTTCTCCCGTCTCTGTGCGAACTTCAGTAATGTCAACCTTTTCTGGAGCTTCCTCTACAACAGTAGCCTTGGTTGGTTTAATTGTGTCTACGAAATCATCTAAGATGTCATCAAAGAGTTCTTGTGTAGTGTGTACTGTTGTGATTGGTGTTTTGTCATCTTCCTGCTCAGTGGTGATATGTGTGGTTTCGACTACAGGCCCTTTCTTTTTCTTTATCGTACGTTTTGTTACTTTCTTGTGGGTTGGCTTACCTTCAGGTGTTGTAGTTTCTTCCACGGTGGTTTCTTCTGGAAGTTCGACAACCTCAAATGGCTGCTCTTCACAAGTTGGTTGTTCCGTGACAGTCACGGTTGTAATCGGTTCTTCATCATCTTTTTGAATAGTTGTGATTTCCGTTACTTCTTGCTTTGGCCCTTGCTTTTTCTTAATAACTCGTTTGGAGGTTTTGACTTTCTTTACTTCGCCGGTGGCTGTGCGAACTTCAGTAACTTCAACCTTTTCTGGTGCTTCCTCTACAATAGTGGCCTTGGTTGGTTTAATTGTGTGTACGAAATCGTCTGCGATGTCATCAAAGGGTTCTTGTGTAGTGTGCACTGTTGTGATTGGTGTTTTATCATCTTCCTGTTCGGTAGTGATATGTGTGGTTTCGACAACTGGCCCTTTCTTTTTTCGTATCGTACGTTTTGTCAGTTTCTTGTGAGTTGGTTTACCTTCGGGTGTTGTCACATCTTCCATGGTGGTTTCTTCTGGAAGCTCGACTACCTCAAATGGCTGCTCTTCACTAGTTGGTTGTTCCGTGACAGTCACGGTTGTGATCGGTTCTTCATCATCTTTTTGAATAGTTGTGATTTCCGTTACTTCTTGCTTTGGCCCTTGCTTTTTCTTAATAACGCGTTTGGATGTTTTCACTTTCTTTACTTCGCCCGTCTCTGTGCGAACTTCAGTAACTTCCACCTTTTCTGGAGCTTCCTCTACAACATTGGCCTTGGTTGGTTTCATTGTGTCTAGGAAATCTTCTGCGATGTCATCAAAGAGTTCTTGTGTAGTATGTACTGTTGTGATTGGTGTTTTGTCATCTTTCTGTTCGGTGATGATTTGTGTGGTTTCGACAACTGGCCCTTTCTTTTTCCGTATCGTACGTTTTGTCACTTTCTTGTGAGTTGGCTTACCTTCAAGTGTTGTAAAATCTTCCACGGTGGTTTCTTCTGGAAGCTCGATAACCTCAAATGGCTCCTCGTCACTAAATCTTTGCTCCGTGACAATCACCGCTGTAATCGGTACTTCGTCTTCTTTTTGAATATTTGTGATTTTTGTTAGTTCTTGCATTGGCCCTTGCTTTTTCTTAATAACTCGTTTGGACGTTTTGACTTTCTGTACTTCGCCGGTCTCTGTGCGAACTTCAGTAACTTCAACTTTTTCTGGAGCTTCCTCTACAATAGTGGCATTGGTTGGTTTAATTGTGGGCATGAAATCATCTGCGATATCGTCAAAGAGTTCTTGTGTAGTGTGTACTGTTGTGAAAGGTGTTTTGTCATCTTCCTTTTCAGTGGTGATATTTGTGGTTTCGATTATTTGGCCTTTCTTTTTCTTTATCGTACGTTTTGTCACTTTCTTGTGAGTTGGCTTACCGTCTGGTGTTGTAAAATCTTCCACGGTGGTTTCTTCTGGAAGCTCGATAACCTCAAATGGCTGCTCTTCAATAATTGGTTGTTCCGTGACGGTCACGGTTGTAATCGGTTCTTCATCATCTTTTTGAATAGTTGTGATTTCCGTTACTTCTTGCTTTGGCCCTTGCTTTTTCTTAATAACTCGTTTGGATGTTTTGACTTTCTTTACTTCGCCCGTCTCTGTGTGAACTTCAGTAACTTGAACCTTTTCTGGAGCTTCCTCTAGAACAGTGGCTTTGGTTGGTTTAATTGTGTCTAGGAAATCATCTGCGATGTCGTCAAAGAGTTCTTTTGTAGTGTGAACTGTTGTAATTGGTGTTTTGTCATGTTCCTGTTCAATGGTTATCCGTGTGGTTTCGACTACAGGCCCTTTCTTTTTCTTTATCGTACGTTTTGTTACTTTCTTGTGGGTTGGCTTACCTTCAGGTGTTGTAGTTTCTTCCACGGTGGTTTCTTCTGGAAGCTCGACAACCTCAAATGGCTGCTCTTCACTAATTGATTGTTCCGTGACAGTCACGGTTGTAATTGGTTCTTCGTCATCTTTTTGAATAGTTGCGATTTCCGTTATTTCTTGCTTTGACCCTTGCTTTTTCTTAAAAACTTTTTTGGATGTTTTGACTTTCTTTAGTTCGCCCGTCTCTGTGCGAACTTCAGTAACTTCAACCTTTTCTGGTTCTTCCTCTAGAACAGTGGCTTTGGTTGGTTTAATTGAGTCTACGAAATCATCTGCGATGTCATCAAAGAGTTCTTGTGTAGTATGTACTGTTTTGATTGGTGTTTTGTCATCTTCCTGTTCGGTGGTGATATGTGTGGTTTCGACAACTTGTTCTTTCTTTTTCTGTATCGTACGTTTTGTCACTTTCTTGTGAGTTGGCTTACCTTCGGGTGTTGTAAAGTCTTCCACGGTGGTTTCTTCTGGAAGCTCGACAACCTCAAATGGCTGCTCTTCACACGTTGGTTGTTCCGTGACAGTCACGGTTGTAATCGGTTCTCGGTCATCTTTTTGAATAGTTGTGATTTCCGTTAATACTTGCTTTGGCCCTTGCTTTTTCTTAATGACACGTTTCGATGTTCTGACTTTTTTTACCTCGCCCGTCTCTGTGCGAACTTCAGTTACATCAACCTTTTCTGGAGCTTCCTCTACAACAGTGGCCTTGGTTGTTTTCATTGTGTCTAGGAAATCATCTGCGATGTCATCAAAGAGTTCTTGGGTAATGTGTACTGTTGTGATTGGTGTTTTGTTATCTTCCTGTTCAGTGGTGATATTTGTTGTTTCGACTACAGGCCCTTTCTTTTTCTTTATCGTACGCTTTGTCACTTTCTTGTGAGTTGTCTTTCCGTCGGGTTTTGTAACATCTTCTACAGTGGTTTCCTCTGGAAGCTCAACAATGTCCGATGGCTGCTCTTCACTAGTTGGTTGTTCCGTTATAGTCACGGTTGTTATCGGTTCTTCGTCTTCTTGTTGAATCGTTCTGATTTCCGTCTCTTCTTGCGTCGGCCCATGCTTTTTCTTAGTAATGCGCTTCGATTTTTTGATTTCTTTTACTTCACCCGTTTTAGTTTTATTTTCAGTAACTTCGACCTTTTCTGGAGCTTCCTCTACAACAGTAGGCCACTTTGAATAGCCACTGTCTCGCGTAATTATGTCTACGAAATCGTCTGTGATGTCATCAAAGAGTTCTTGTTTAGTGTGTACTGTTGTGATTGGTATTTTGTTGTCTTCCTGTTCAGTTGTTATGTGTGTGGTTTCTACCACAGGTCCTTTCTTTTTCTTTATCGTACGCCTTGTCACTTTCTTGTGAATTGTCTTTCCTTCGGGTGTTTTAATATCTTCTACAGTGGTTTCTTTGGGAAGCTCGATTACCTCTAACAAATCCTCTTCATTAGTGGGTTGTTCTGTGACAGTCACTGTCGTTATCGGTTCTTCGTTATCTTGTTGAACGGTTGTTATTTCAGTTATTTCTTGTATTGGCCCTTGCTTTTTCCTAATAACGCGTTTAGACTTTTTGACTTTTTTAACTTCACCTGTCTCTGTGCGAACTTCAGTAACTTCAACCTTTTCTGGAGCTTCCTCTACAACAGTGGCCTTGGTTCGTATATTTGTGTCTACGAAATCATCTGCAATATCGTCAAAGTGTTCTTGTGTTGTATACACTGTTGTTATTGGTGCTTTTTCATCTTCCTGATCAGTCTTTATATGTGTGGTTTCTATTATTGGCCCTTTCTTTTTCTTTATCGTACGTTTTATTACTTTTTTACGTGTTGTCTTGCCCTCAGGTGTTTTAATCTCTTCCACTGTGGTTTCTTCCGGAAGCTCGACTACCTCCAACGGCTTCTCTTCACTGAGTGGTTGTTCCGTGATAGTCACTGTCGTTATCGGTGCTTCGTCATCATTTTGAATAGTTGTTATTTCCGTTACTTCTTGCTTTGACCCTTGCTTTTTCTTTAGTACTCGTTTAGTCGTTTTGACTTTTTTAACTTCTCCCGTTGTTGTGCGAACTTCAGTAACTTCAACCTTTTCTGGAGCTTCCTCTACAACAGTAGCCTTGTCTTGTGTAATTGTGTCTAAGAACTCATTTGTGGTGTCGTCAAACATTTCTTGTGTAGCATCTTCAATCGTGAGTGGTATTCCATCATCTTTCTGTTTAGTGGTGATGTGTGTGGTTTCTACCATAGGTTTTACTTTTTTGTGTATTGTCTTACCGTCAGTTATTTTATCATCCTCTATGGATTTTTCCTTGACGATTACTGTCGTTATTGGTTCTTCGTCATCTTTCTGAATTGTTGTTATTTCCGTAATTTCTTGCTTTTGTCCATATTTTTTTCTTATAACACGTTTTGTTATTTTGACTTTCTTAGTTTCCCCTTTTTCAGTTTGAACCTTGGTGATTTCAACCTTTTCCGGAGCTTCCTCGAGAACAGTAGCGTTTTCTGCTGCAATTGTTTCTGAGAAATCGTTCATAGTTTCGTTAAGTGGTTCTTGAGTTATATGTACACTTGTGATTGGTGTTTTTCCTTTTTCCTTTTCAGTGAAAATGTTTGTGGTTTCGACTATCAGCCCTTTCTTTTTCTTAATTGTACGCTTTGTAACTTTTTTGTCTATCGTCTTACCATCTGGCATTTTGACTTCTGTTATGGCAGTTTCTTCTGGAAGTTCGACAATTTCTAATGTCTGCTTTTCAAAAATTGGTTGATCTATGACGTTTATTATTGTCACCGGTTCTTCGTCGTCTTGTTGTATGGTTGTGATTTCCATAACTTCTTTCTTTTGTCCTTTTTTTTTCTTAAGGATCCTCGTAGATGTTTTTACTTTTTTAACTTCGCCTGTTGCAGTGCGAACTTGGGTGATCTCGACTTTTTCTGGGGTTTCTTGAATGACAGTGGCTTTGTCTGTTGTATTTGTGCTTGTGAAATCAATTGCGGTGTCATCACAAAGTTCTTGTGTGGTGTGTACTGTAGTGATTGGTAGTTTTTCATCTTCTTGTTCAGTCATTATTTGTGTTGTTTCAAGCAAGGGACCTTTTTTCTTTTTCATTATGCGCTTTGTAATTTTTTTATGTATTGTCTTACCGTCAGGTGTGTCTAATGTTTGAACTGTAGTTTCCACTGGTAGCTCGATAATTTCAGCTGTGGGTACTTCATTGATTTCTTCAATAGTTACTTCACTTATTGATTTATCCTCAGGTATTTTATCTTGATGCATTTCTTCGATTTTCACTTGCGTTGTCATTGTTGGAATTTCCAAATAATCATCAGGCATTGATATTGTTCCTTTATCGGAGTCTTCTAAGACTTCATCAGTTGTTTCTACGTACTCTTCAATTTTAACGTTGTGATATTTATTCGTTTCTTGTTTTTGTTTAATTGTGTCATCATCGTCCATTGTTTCTTCTATAACTACATCTCCTTCTTTCTGTTTTAAATCTTTAGTCGACTTGGTTTTCTTTAATATAGTTCTCTTTGTTTTAATTTGAATGGGTTCGCCACTGTCTGGTGCTTTTATAAACTTTGTTATGATTTCTTCTGTTGCTTCTATATCAGCTGAATCAGGTGAATGTTTTTCTTGGAGAGTCATTTGTGTAATTGGTTTTTCTGTAATGTAGTAGAATGCTTGTATATATTAGTCTGGTTTTGTAAAATTTGTCAAAGGTTTATCTTAATATGATAGCGAACAAATATAGGTTTTCGTATGTGTGCGAGTCATTGATTACCTAATGAACTTATAAGAAAGTACGAATTATTATATTTGTAATCATAAGAGATTGCAGTTTTTTTGTGAGATTTATTAT
This sequence comes from Yponomeuta evonymella, assembly GCA_963969515.1. Classification (NCBI taxonomy): domain Eukaryota; kingdom Metazoa; phylum Arthropoda; class Insecta; order Lepidoptera; family Yponomeutidae; genus Yponomeuta; species Yponomeuta evonymella. Next base: position 23,086,818 of record OZ018344.1, read on the forward strand.
TAATTACTCCATAGCACTCGTAACACGAGCACATAATTTAGTATCCTGATGTACTCATTTTATCATAAGGAGTACTTCATATCCACATTATGAAGTACCTACTTCTTATGAATCTGTTGTTCGGTCTTAACTCTGAAAGCAAACCTAATACCTTATAACCTGTAATTGTTCAACATGGTTGCTCAGTCAGTTAGAGGCCAGCTACAAATCTCGTATACCTATTTAAAATAATATTCACTAGACGCTAGGGACCAGTCATCTGACAACCTTAATACCAGGATAAATACTCGCCATCCTATCCTGTTCACATAGCAGGATTATGAAAACAACAACACAAATGTTATAAATTTGTTTGCGTGTCGTTCGTTTAACAGTGTCTCTAGCAGCGGAGCAGCGCATTATGACGCTGCCCGGACTGCTGCAGCTAGTTCTGCAAGTAGCAGCCCGCCTGCGCCAAGCGGGGCGCGGAGTGCGGGGCGCGCAGACAGAAGCCGCAGTCGTCCGCTACTTGACCAACATAGGTAAGTATGTCCACGTCATGGATCCAGAAGTATATATAAAACTTCCGGAAAATATTGTGAGCGCATGCATTGAGTCCACATTTTAAATTAAATTGAAATAGCTTAATGGTTCGTTGAAAAAGTGCTTTACAGCCACTGCGAGTTATTATTATTTTTATTACTTAAAATATGAGATTTTCCAGCAATTTAAATACTGTTGATATTTTCATTATGTACTGAAATGAAAATTATTTTTATAACTTGGGTAGTTCAAAGTTAACATCCTATTCAGCTATATATATATATATATATATATATATATATATATATATATATATATATATATATATATATAATGTAAGAAGTTTCATTGATTTTAATTATGAGGACTTAGGTTAACTGTATTTACATGTCAATCTAGCTTAACACTAGAATAACATACAATAAGTTTACTTAGATTGTTTCCAGTTTTAAATACCTAATAAACAAAATAAACTAAAATTTTGGATGTTAGGTTTAGCGGCATATTTGAAATAGTATTTCGCAATAGAAAAGAGACAGCCTGAATTTTATTCACCATTGAAATGTTGATGTTTTGTGCAAATAAAAAGATACGAGCTTTTCTCTATGTATCTCTTGTGTCACTTATACAAAACAACAGTGCAAAGTTGCCTGAAGTAATAGAAAACTGTTGTATTCACCACGAACCTTTCTCAGCACATTTGGCTTAATAACCATGCTTAATTGAGCTTTAGGTAACATATTTTATTGGTAAAATTTGTTATCTAGTGCCTAGTCTGCCTAGATTTGTTTGACGGCTAAAAAGTCTACCTGTATATAACAAATAACTTCAACTTAATTTAAATGTGTTAGACACGAGTTATTTTAATGTTTTGTATTAATATAAATATCTTACCAATAATATCAGGCTGAGAAATTGTTATATTCTGAAACTCAACATCGGTCACTTTGCTTATCGAAAGTGTTGGTTTTTGATCGTGCAATTGTTGTGTCTGTTCATTTACAAATTCAGCTGTGATTGCAATTTCATTTGCAAGTTTTACACTCTTCAAACCTGTCCGTTTTTTTGATTCTGTTAGTTTGAATTCACCTTCATGTTGGTAACCTATTGTGTCAGTAATAACCAACGGCAATATCTGTGATGTGGTTACTTTTGTCGAAGTGTTTTGGACTGTTTCTGGTATGAAGATATCTGCATGAGATTCAGGAACGTTTTCAGTGCACAGTAGTGATATGTATGGTGTTACTGTTGGTTGTGCTTGAGCTATTTTACCTCTTTCTACGTCGAAGCTGTCTTCGGAATCTTCTTGGGTTATTTGGGATATTGATAGACCTTCTAGTACATTAATTGAAACGGAAGCAGTTTCTAAATTTTTAGGCTTTTCAAAAGCGATTTTTATTTCCGAGTCGTGAATCAAGGTATCTGTTTGGCTTATTGGTTGCATTTCTATCGTTTTAGGTAGCAATTTTTGTTCTTCAACTTTTATAGACGTTATTTCACTTGTACTCTCTTCAGCAACTACGTGAGTTTGTTGTAGTGGCTTGATATCTACAAGTTGTTCATTCACTTGTTTGAATGAAGTTTCCGACAGTTTGAAGTCTTTTGAAGGTTCATGGGACGATGGCTCTGTGACCGTGTAACTTTGACACAATTTCACATCAACTGCCGCGTGAATTGTTTCTGGTTTGGAACTTAATGAAAGTTGACTGACATTTTCTAGTACTTCAGGAATTGAACTGGTCAATTCCTCTATAGTGATGTATTTTTCTTGTGCATTCCAAAGTTGTTGGTCTTGGACGTTAATATTTTCCGGCAACTGCTGTGCAATATTTTCCATAGTTGTGTAACTCTTCAGAGATTCAACTTGGATTACACCTTGTGTTTTTTCTGGTTTGTAATCATTTTTTAGTAAACTACTAGTTTCTATAATATGAGGATGTGTGCTAATCAGTTCTTCTTTGACTGAATGAGAAGCCACAGCTTTTTCGTCCTTAGGTAGGTACTTTGTGAATGTTTCAGGACTTTCTTCAGTTACTACTTCACTTAATACTATGGACTTCAAACTTTCAACAAGTTTCTCGGCAGTTGACGACTCAGCAAGCTTTGAGTCAAAAATTAATGAATCCTCATGTAAGACTTGTTCTGATGTTTGATACGGTTTCGAAATTTCAACATCTAGTTTTGCTATGCTCTGTTGAGGTTTATATTTATCATCGATTTGAGAAAGATTATCGAAAACACTTGGTTCTAGATTTGAGACCTCTTGTAAGCAAACATGACTTTGCAGTGCTTTTTCGTCTGTGAATGAAGGTTTCCCAATGAATTCCACTTCATTTTCTGTAGTTACTGTTTCGCTTATGCTAATATGTTGAGTAGTTTCTATATCTACTTGTTTTGCTTCGCTTCTGGGTATAACGTGAGATAAAAAGTTGTTTTCATCTTCCCTAACTAATACATCAGTCACGGTAATATGTTGTTGAGGTTCCATAGATAAATTGACTTCATTGGAACGTTGTGATTTTTGTACGAATTCTTTTGATGTAGCTTCTGTTGTGTGCCATTCTTCAACATTAACATGCTTGTATGGCTGTAAAGACACACTAGAAGTCACAGATTTTGGTATCTGATCAAGATTCAGGTTATCCTCATTTTCTATCACGATTTGTTCTGACATACTTAAGTGATCACAAGGCTGTAAATGTATGCCAGCATTTTGTAAAGATACGTCTGGGGTATGGGCTAAGGAAACTCCTTCACTCGTTATAGTTTCATCCACTCTTACATGTGATTGTATTTTTATGGTGGACAATGCCGCAATTGTCTTACTGTGTGGAATATTTTCAATAGGTTTAAACTCACTTTCAAATTCGTTAGACAAAACTTCTGTGACGTTTACGTACGTGTGGCTTTGCACTGCTTCATGCAAATTTTCAGTAGGTACCGGTCCTTTGTGTTTTAGCGGACTTTCTGACTCCGATGGAATTATTTCTGTTACTCCTACTGATTTCTGCATTCCTATATTACTTTGGCTTATTTTTCTTGACGGTAAATTTTCTGCAAACACACTTTCTGTTTCTCCAACAAAAGGTTCAATATTTTGTATGGCTTCTTGTACGCTTTGTGTAGTTGTTACATTTGATAACTTGGTGTCTGGAATAAGAATGTCTTCACTTTTGTGGCTTAAAATTATTTCTGTATTTAAAATTGAACGATTTTCATCGATGGTAGAATGTGCGAATGCCGTTTTTGTATCAATACCTCCAAAAAATTTTTCTCGTTCCATAGTCCGCACTTCCGTTATTTCTTTAGCAGCTGTTTCTACAAATTCTTGAATGGCTGTTTGGTGAACCTCCTTATTTTGTATCGGTAGGTTAGCTTCTTTCTCACCATGCAAAAATGAAAGTCCTACAATGTGTGCCCGAGTTTCATTGCAAACTACAGCTGCAATGGAAGTTTTAGGTGCAGAGTCCGTAAATGTCTCAACATTAGAAGACAGCATTATCTCCGTGCCAATAGTACTTTTGAGAGGTTCAAATTCTATGGTTGCATCTTTGAGCAACATAGATGGTTTTGAATCAAACGTATCTCCATTGTCTTCAGCTTCGACGGTGGTAGTAATGATGGCCTCTGTATTTATTACGTTCGGCGTAATTACTACTTGTTCTCCTTTTACTGCACTTGGTAATACATTTTCGGCTTCTCCTGTAATAATTTCTATCTGTTGTAGCGTATTTAGTTCGATTGGAGCAACTTGAATATTTTTTTCGCATATTTTTTCAGTACGCAAGTCTTCGGTAGTTTGTACCGTTATAACCTCTTGCGTACTGGCTATTTTACCATAATTATGGTTATCCCTTTTTACGACAGCAGTTTTAGGAATCATTTCAAGAGATGCATCATCGCTTTTTAAGTTATCTGTTTGAGAAATCGTTTCAGATATTTCTAAGCCATGCTGTTTTGTGATTGATATTTCTGCCATTTGTTTGCCTGGTGCAAAAGGAGTAGCTAATTTAGTTTCACATTCGACAAGTATATTTTCATTGTACTGCGGAGCTTGAAGAGTTGAAAGTATTACTGAAGGCACTTTATTATTGTATTCCTGTATTGACAAAATTCCTTCTGACGTATGGACCAAAGTTTCTTCTTGAGTAATAGCTTCTTTGGCGATCGAAGATTGTTTGGCTTTTACGTTTGCAACATCAATTTGAGTATTAAATGATGTAGGCTCTAGTTGAGACTTAGTTTCCTCTACAATAATCCCTTGGTTAGAGTCTACGTTTAGTGAAGCTATAACAGCATTAGGTTTTTGTGTAGCATCTAATGTCATCTCATTTTCAGTAACGTAAACTGAAGTAACTGTCACTTCTCTGTGGGCCACGTTGTCAACGTTAGCTTTCTTTAATTTATCCTTTACATTATCTTCTTCCGTGTAACCTGTGCTTGAGTGTGAAACCAATTCAGTCGATATAGCAACAATTTGACCAGTAAATTCTGTAGAAGCTTTGAAGCTTTCTGGTGCTTGTACACTATCATAAGTACCTTCTTTTTCGTTATCCACCACTTCTGATATTTTGACAATCTCTGAAGTAGTTACTACTTCTGGTACTAAAACTTTGGAATCAGGTGATTTGTCTGGTTTAAATAAAGATTGGCTATCAAGTGCTTCATTTTGTGTAATTTCTAATGAAGTCAATGGTTTTGATGTTGACAAAGCTTCCCCATAGTGAGGCGTTTCTATGACTAACTGATCCAGAGCATCTCGTGGCCTGATTTCAGAAGTAACAGCTATTTTATGATTGGCATCCAAATCTAACATTGCAAATTTACCAGACTGTACTGGTTGAATAACGAAGTTTTCTTCTGTGACGCTAGGTACCACTTCAGTCACCGTTAAGCTTTCTTTACTAATAAATGTTGGCGTAATTTTGTCAGCGGTTAACTCTGTCTTTTGTAAATCTTCAAGTTCTTCGTGAATAGTTGCTTGAAGAACAGTTATTTCATCGTGTAAATCTCTATGTTCTGAAGCATGACCTTTTATATTTGATTCCTTGCTAATAAATTCAATTTGATCTGCTGTAGTTATTTCTTCTGATATAGGTATTTTAAAGTGATGTGTAGGTGTTGTCTTAGCCGAAATATTCTCAGGAATTTTGATAAGTGACAAAATGTTTTCTTTTTCTGATGATTCCGTTTCTGTGATCTCTAAGGAAGTCATAGGTAGGACTGATTGCGTAACATTTTCTGGCTTACGGATAGAGTGATGGCAGGTTGTTTCTTGCTCGTTAACAACCGTCTCAGTTATAATTTTGGAATTTTCTGTCGGGAAACTTTCTATTGCCGATACTTCGGATGTTTCTTGTGTTGCTTGAATATCGTTTGCTGAATTTATTTCTAATATTTCCGAAGTTACTATGGGTTCTGCCAATTTTATGTCTAGTTGTGCTTTAGCTTCATGACGTTTATCAATTAGTATTAGTTCCTTTTCCCTTTCGTTTATTTCAATTTCATCAGTAACATTCTTTTCTAATGCTGAAATAGATATTTCAACATGAGATGTTTTCGGTTTTACTTGCTCTAAAGAACTCTCAGATTCATGTATTGTAGTTTCTATGTTGAATTTATGTTGAAACTCATTTACGCCGACGTATGCTTGGTTTCTCGTGAAAGAATCTGATACCAAGTTGGTTTCTTTAACTTGCGATGTTGTTATAGTATTGGTTAGGCTGCTGTGTAACAAAACATCAGCGGATGCTTTTACTTGTTGGGTTCCAGTAATAGACAAATCACCTTCCTTTTCATTTGCGCCTTCTTCTGTCATCACTAAACTGTCGGTTGTTGTTATATCGATTTGTGCTTCCTGTGAAGGAGGCAACTTCATAGCTTGCAATAAACCTTCTTTTTCTTGAACATCGTGAATTTCAGTCACAATTTGATTAGAAACAAGCAATTCCTTTCTAGCCACTTCAGTAGGTACGATTAATTCTGGATAATATTTCCCTGATTTATCTTCCACAAAAACCTCGCCTACTTCGACACTTTCGTGTACACTAAAATTAAACTTTGGTATGTAGCCTTTAAAATCTGTTTTTTCTTTAAATTCTTGCTCTCTTTGTTCATCGCTTACTTCGCTTACTGTTATACCCACAAGCGGTGATACAGAAATGGCTGCGTGTTTTCCTAATATCTGAGAATCTTGTAGAGGCACTTCTTTCTGAGAAGAGGTTTGTTCTGTAACATTTACTGCATCCTTTAGCAGCAAGGATGATTTAGCATTAACCAATATTTTTTCATCGGATTTAAAATCTGACGACATCATGTTTACTAAAGTTTCTGAAGTAATAATGCTTTCTATTGGAACCATGCTTTTGTTTGCTTTATTTCCTTCAGTTTTAAGTGGAATTATTTCGCTGTCTTCGACAAAGTCGTTTGCTTGTATTTCTGTAACCTGCATCGATTCATGGCTACTAACGAACGGCTTTACATTCAGCTTTATATCTTTTTTAAGACTAAATGGTTCTTCTTTTTCCACAGTTTGAGGAACGTCGCTTACAACAGCGTAATTGGAATCAATTTTGACTACTGCATTTCTGTCATCCACTTTTTCGCTAGTTTGTATTAGAGTTGCTTCACTTGCGGCCACTATTTCAACTTTATTTTCTGGAATATCAGTTGGTACAACAGAAACACGAGTATATTGCAGATCATCCAAAACCTCAGTGATATCGTCTTTATTGAGTGAGCTCTGTTTTGGTTGCAATACTGTGACTAATGTGTCTTGTATCTCGACGACTCCTTCTCGTGAGTCTTTGTGACTTTTGGTTTGTTTTTTGCCTTGTTTGTCCACATCTGTGAAACGGGAGTGTCGTTAGGATTGAGTATTTTACGTTACCAAGTAAGTAGTGTTACAAAAGCAGGTGAGTGGAGCTACGTGTTCTACAAACGAAGCTGTTTGGTAGTGTATAAGTGCCTATAATCGTTGATGTACTTACTGTCGATGAATAAGCGGTGCGTAGCGCAGACGTGGAGTACAGGTTGCATTACACACAAAACAAAGCTCATTCATATCAAGCCAAAGCCAGTGAATGTTCGCTGCGTCAAAAAAACTGGATATTCGGTTATATGCTTCAATAAAATAAAAACTACAAATTTTAGTAATAACACATTTTGTAGAATATAATTTTATTTTAAGTTATTTAATAATTATTTTAAGCATTTTTAAATTGCCACGTTGTGTATTCTACTTTTACTGTAGATTATTGTTCTAATTATCAGTGTCAGCTAGGCTATATAAAGATAGAACCTTCATTCTCCGTAAAAATTCCGGGTGTAAAAAATATTAAAATGCTTGACTAGTGTTAACTAATGTCCACGTTGAAATAAGAGATCCATTATTGGATTTGGCCCATTAGTCTCTTATTTCAACGTGGTACTAATTCATTGGCACTAATACAAAACTAACGCGAAATCTAATGAGAAATTAAATAGCTGACCTGACTCCGATTATAAACAGCGCACAACATTAAGAATGGCAGCACTGCCACCGCCACGGTGATCCAAAGCATGAACATGTGCATGATGCCATTTTAGAGTTAAAACAATTATGCGCCATACTTCAGACTTGTAAGGTAGTTAAAATAAATGCAAGTATTGTCGCAACTTACCCTCTTTTTTTGCTCTCGTATCTATAACAAAAACACATAGGAGTAATTAAAAGATAGAGCTTAATAGGTTAGAGGACACTGCAGTGCAGAACCAGTTGGGAGGATACAAAAACTAGCCAAGCGTGAGTTGGAGTCGCGAAACGAGGTTACCGCACCACCACAAAAACGTGTCGTCTTTCGTTCAGTTAGGGGTCCCCAGCGCGGAGTCTGACTCAGTTAGGGGTCCCCAGCGCGGAGTCTGACTCAGTTAGGGGTCCCCAGCGCGGAGTCTGACTCACACTTTCGCGTTTTTCACTTCAGTTTTTGTCTATCTATCTGTACATAATTATAATATATCTGTTAATGTTGTGTCTTTCTGTCACAGTAAATGTCTGTGTCTCACTGTTTCTTTGTGCGCGCATCACGCAAAAACCATTGAATGGTATTTAATGAAACCTACCGTAATTATAGCTTAGATTGCCGTATAAAATTAAGGCTGCATTGCATAACATGACGCTTGAGGTCATGGAAGGTAAGAAAATCACCATAAGCTGTAACGACATGGAATAATGATTTTACCACAATGATACACACAATTAACCAGGTTATGACGAACCAGCCAGTGTACACACTACCCTTCGGAAATATCAATAGCTGCCACGCGTCATAATCGCGATGTGCCTAGACAATTGTGACGGCTGCGGGACTCTGCACTGGCCGAACTACTTAGTGTCTCTTTATGTATTTTTCTTAATTGTTTTACTTACAAGGATTATAAAACTAAACTGTTAAGCAATATATTAAGTAAAATGAGTATAGCACATACGTAAAGGTGATGGAAGATCTGAATGAACTATGAAATTTGTCAGTCAGAGGTAAACATTCAATATAGCCAACAACGCTAAATAAGCGTTCCGAAACGTTTAATACGATTCTGAGACGAAAATCGTAATCTATACATGTAACAAATCGGTAAATTTTGTCACTTTCTGTCTTTTATGTTTATTCACGCAAAAACCACTCAAAGTAATTGAATGAAACTTGCATGATAATAGCAGTGTAATATTCTCTACACTATCTCTTTATGCTGTACCACTACGAACAATCACACATTTTCAATATTACTATATATTTATAAATCATCTCAGTACGTAGATGTAAAGGCTTTACATTGTTTTTTTCATTTTGTTTTTTTAGCACCAGACCAATGGGAGTCAATACTTTGTTTTGGAACGTAGCGATCGATAGTTTTTTTATGAGTATTGTTATGTGGGCTATGTCAACTTTTTATTTCGGACATTAACCTTTGCCTACCCTTTATGGGAAACAAACAAAACGTGTGAAATAGTAGTTTATCTACGCTGATACTATAATATAAAGATTATAAAACTGAAAACAAAAGTCTTATGACAAACATTACGCATAGGACAAAAATAAAAAAATAAAAGTTTTATTACGATACAGGTCTTGTTTGGAAACCTTTAACAGTATCATAATAGTAGTTTTATGATACTATTGCATAATAAGGGTTCTCATAACACGAGGCGAGTAGCCGTAGGCGAGTGTTTTTATAGTATCACACGAGTGTTATAAGACCAAGTTATGTACAGTGTCATACACTACTTTATCTACTCTCATACTATAATACATAAAATAATATTGTAAATAAAACGCTGAATATCAACAAATTTATTTTTACTTGTAATAATTATTGATGTTCTGAATATTACAATTTATGAAATTGAATTTGAACCGGACAGGAAGCGTTATTAAAAGGAAAACTTCGTTAAAATTTCCCTGAAAATGTATTTGGTGAAGGAAGTGTTATTAGTTAAACTGTAAGTTTAATTAATAAGTTTATAACATCAATCAAAACACTACTCCTACTAAGTCCGCATATTTTGACGGCCAACTACGAAACCAGACTGATACTACACGTGGCCCATCTTGCACTTGGCCCATAATTAATTTACTAATGGTCTCTCTTATTAAATAATAAAAACGGCCAAGTGCTACTCGGACTTGCGAGTGTTCCGTACCATTATTTATACAACATTAGACACAAAGATCGAGAAAAAACGGCAAAAAATCTCGTTCGTTGTATGGGAGCCCCCCTTGTATAATTTTTTTTATTTTAAATTATTATTTTTTATTTTTGAAGCAAATATAGAACGAAATATTCTGTGAATATTTGAAGCGTCTATCTGTTGCCGTTATTAATATCGAGCAAAAAACGGCAAATAAATTACGTTTGTTTGTAGTATTTGTTGTTATAGTGGCAACAGAAATACATCGTATGTGAAAATTTCAACTATTTAGCTATCACGGTTCATGAGAAACAGCCTGGTGACAGACAGACAGATAGAAGGACAGTGAAGTCAGAGTAGAATAGTGTCCCGTTTGGCACCCTTCTGGTACGAAACCCTAAAAACAAGATTCCTTAAAACACTACTCAGCGTCAGTTTCAATAGTCTGTGGTAAAGGGAAAGTGCGGTACACAGATTATTTAAACTGGCTCTAAGGAGTGTTTTAGAGGAATCATGTTTTTATAAATAAAACCGTTACATGGTTAAATTACTAACAGCCTGGCTTAACGGTTGATTGTAGAAACGTGAAAAAATTCAGGGCAGCAGCACATATACTGAACTTATAAGGAAAACTATCACGGCTATGTAGGCTTTAAAAGTTAACGAGTAATAGGCGGCGAACTTATGAAAGGAAACCTTCCTACAAGATCCATTGAAAATTACTGATGAAGTTGTTAGTTCTGTTAAGCAGATAAAAAACCCCCTCTTTCTACAGAACCTTATACTGCGCGTGGACGACACGCACTTGGCCGGTTTTTTTCTTTATCTCTTAAGAACATTTCAGTTACAAAGGTTCCAGTAAAATTCAGCTTACTGCCTCAACTCTAAATACCACCCTGCATCAGCGCGTGATAACGAAATAAATCGGAGTGATTAAGTTATAGAATAGAGAGAGTTATAGTTGATTACTTATTTGTAGAAAAGAAACCTTTTGTACACTGTCTTAATAAGGCTGTCTGCAATAAAGAATTAATAATAATAATAAACCTTTTCTTACCTTTTGTTATTTTTGTTGTTCGTGTTTCAGCCGTGTGGTCAGCAGACGACTCTGTTACGACCTGAAATTGGAAACATATTAATGTATTAAAATAAACCAATTATTTGCTTGTCTAGATTGAGTATTACGATATTAAGAAGCGGTTTGTGTAAGACTTCATTGAAGCAATGTAAGCCGAGACATGGTTGGATGCCGTGAGATTACCTCGCGCGCTTCTTTCTGTTCCCAGGAGCGCGGCGTGAAGTCCTCCGGGTACAAGTGAGCTATGACTTCCTCGACCGAGTTGTGTTTTAACTCTACCATCTTCAAGAAAGCTCTGAAGCCAGCCTTGGCGGCGACGAGATCTTCGTCTTGTGCGATTTCCTCAGTGAGTACCTCGGTGATGAGCGCGCCGTGGCCCTGCCGCTCCACCAGCCGCACGAGGGCCGACTGCGCCTGCGGCACTCTCAGCGCCGGGAAGTACGCAGCGTCGTATAAGCCATCGATTTGTTCTATGGTTACTCCTTGTCTCAGCATGTAACCGATCTTCGCCAGTTCTCTAAGGGGGGATTCGCCAGGGCCAAACTCTTTGGCGTTGATTACTTCTAAGATATCGTTTACTTCGAACGCCAAGCGAGTGTCCATTTCCACCATCTTTATGATTCCTTGTTGTGTCTCGAAGCTTTCATCGAAAGGTTGCGATGACTCTTCATTTAGTTGTTGCGATGATACGATGTAATCGTGTGGTGTAAGAATAGGTTGTAATTTTTCTGGTGTTGGAATGTCTACTGCTTTTTTGTCTGATTTTTTATAGGAGGCAACATCGACTGTCTCGACATGCTCTGCTTCAGTGAGTATTACCTGCGCTTTCTCTTTACTTACCTTTTTGATTGGTTTAGTAGCTTCGATCGTTTGCACTTCCGTAATAGTTGTGGTATCTAAGAGCTCTACAACTTCCTTGGCTGCTTCTTTTTCCACGGAACCTTTTTCTCGTTTCACAACTTTCTCGCTTTTTACTTTTTCTTTTATTTCCTTTGCCTTCAGCTTCTTAATTTTTTCACCAGCCTTAAAAACTTGCAGTTTTGCTTTAGTGACGGCCATGCCGATATCGCTGACGGCCTTGCACATGTACACTCCTTCGGAGGCTTTGCTGGCCTTCAGGATGCTGCAAGTGGTCTTGTTGTCCTGGTTTTCTATGACTTGCTGATCATCTGTCCTTATGACTTTATCGTCTTTATACCACAGTATCTCTGCAACATTATTATTAACGTAAACATAAAGTAAGTATGGGGAATTAGAATATTCTAAATAAAAAAGTGTATGCTAAGATTATGCCGACGACAATCGACGATACTATAATAAATATAAATAAAAAAGTTCTAATTATTCAAATTATGAAAATAAGTTCCATACCACACAATCACTTGACCTGGTCCCAAACTAGGATAACTAGGTAATCAGACGTGATACCGTTAGACCAAAGAAGCAGTCGCTAGTAATTGCGTTTTTCTGATTTTGAAGGCTTAACTTGATGTCTACTCTACAGCAAAGATACAGGATGCGAGACGGAGAGAGGACAGAGAAGGAGAGAATAGTTACCTGGCTGCGGGTTGCCGCTGTAGATGGCCTCGAACACGACGCGCTCGTCCTCGTGCACGCGCTCGGGCAGCGGCTCGCGCACGAACGTGGGCACGGCCTGGCTCGCTGCGGACAACAAGCACCAGCACCACCGCTACAGCGAGCAGCCACGCCACGCCACGCCACGCCACGTGGCTGCCGCTGCCGGCCGGCGCGAATCGCTGTACTCGCGTGCAAGATACCACTCATGCTACTGAAGCTGATGACCTAAATTGCTTCTACTTCATAGCATGGTGTCTCCGCGCACGTTACAGAACTATGCTACCTACCTATTCCGTGAATCGGGTGATAATAATATTACACCTGATTTGCAGCCAGTTGTGTCCCATGAACTGGGAGTTTTAAGGATTATGGAGTCATTCTGGTTTTGAAACTTTTTCCCACCTATAAATTACCATAATTCAGAAAAACGAATCTTCTTACTTTTTTAAGAGCAAAGGAGTGAAGAAATATGTTTGGAAAAACTTTTGACCCAAAGAAAACCAGCGCTGTGACTACGCATGCATCATGGCAATAAAACTGAGCAGTTCCTTTTTACCACAACATTGAATGAAGAAAATAATATCTTATTTGTTGTAAAATTTGTGGTAAATAAAACATTTTCACTTTCACTTTTAAAAACTTCATAATTTAAGGCTGGGTTCTCAGACCGAAAATACCTTTAAAACAGGTTTTTCAAATACATTTTACTCTCTAATGGTTAGTATTTAAAATCTGAACAAAATATTATTTTTCTCTCCAATTGTTAGTAGTATTTAAAATCTGAACAAAATATTCAAATTATATCAAAGATATTCTACTTTTCAGTGGCCTATTAAGGGCCGTCCGTCATTAATTCAATGATTTTTAAACTTCACTGCATAAAAAAAAAATGCGAACATTACAGTAAATTATAATTAAATACGGTGTTATTTGAGCTACACTGAGTTTTGAATAACAACAAATATACTAAAATGATTATCACTGAATGTGTCGTCTTCTTATTCGAGTGAGGATGACAAGCTGCCGCTGATTTTGGTTTTGCCAAACTATTTCATGCAGATCAACGAAGGTTATCAACGAGTCAATAACGTCGGTTGTCAAAATTGTATTAATCAGAAATGCGTTTTAGTGATTTCAAAAATGCCTTAACAATTTGCTCAAGCAGCACAATATAATTATATCGCGAGCTTGGAGAAACTAATGAAATTTTATTAAGTATGTTTTTTTTATTAGATTTCATCCTCCCCGTGCGGCCAAATTGATTTTGATTGTGGACATATAGTAGATTGTACAACAAGCGCATAAAACGCACCATTTTACTCGAGACGTTTATCCATCCGAGCGAGCTTGCGAGCGAGGATAGATATAAAGTCGAGTGTAAAATGGGTTTTATGGACGAGTTGTACACTCTACTTTTCACTTCGATTGCGAGGAAATGAAACAGCAACATGTAAACAATTTTAAGTTGTACCTAACACAAATATTACAATGAAAAAATAATTATGGTTCCCGCCAATTAACTTTTTTTTCTTTTTTTTTTCTGTAGGGACGTGACACCTGACTTAAGGTCGTTACATACTGCTCAGTTATAAAAACATTTTCTTTTTATAACTATGATAAGTTGTTGTTATGGCTTAAATACTATACTGATCTACTAAATTGAAAAATAAACAAATATAAAAAATAATAAATGAGACGAAATACAAATTATAAGTTTATTTCATGAAGTTTTATTGTGTACTTTGGCTGTTGGTATCTTTGCCTTGGTCTTAGAATACGAACGAAACGAAATAAAATAAAGAGGTTGTTGTATGAAGTTAAAGATGTTCGTGTGGCTGTTGCAGCGATTGCCTTGGTCTTCGACGAAGATTTTACTTTATGCTCTAGAGCATAAAAAGCGACTTTATGTCGCCTACGCACGACATAAAGACGAACTTTTAGAGCATGAGAAGTGAAAATTATATTGTGATAGTTTTGCTAGTTTAAGTAAGTAGTTTAATTGAATTTATGCCGTTCCTGTAAGCGAATGTTGAACTTGGATGGTAAACATTTTTTTACACATTTTAACAAAATTATTTACACTTATCGGTTCGTAGTTTTAATAACAAATAATTAAAATAGAGCGTTGGTAGCCTAGTGGGTAGAACATCGGACTCGGAAGCGAGAGACCCAGGTTCGATCCCAAGTGCGGGCATGTACCCATGACTTGGTTTTCTAAATTATGTACATTTGTGAAGTTATAGTAGCAATACCACACGCTAACCGTGAAGGAAAACATCGTGAGGAAACCTGAGTGTCTGAGCTATTCACATACCTCGGCGCTTGAAATCGCCAATCCGCGGTGGGCACGCGTGGTGATTAAGCCCATACTATCTCCTTGAGAGAAGGCCTGTGCTTATAGGTAATTAAAATATTTTCTAGATGCCATAGGAACTATATTGAAATCATGATAGCCTAACCTTGGCTGCCAATTCCGTAAGATTACCTTTAAGCGCTGCTTGCATTTCCTCCATATGTGACACCCACTCCGGCTTCCGGTAGTCCTTGGTTCCGATGATGCCTACACACACACAACAATACGTTAGCTTTTCAATCACCCTCTTAAGAGGGCGCCACATGCGGCGATTCACGTACAAACTTACTCTGGTCTCAACATAGGTACCTACTAATGACGTGACGGATCACAATAAAACTTTGGCAATAGGTTAACGCGGTTAACAGGACACCAATCGCGGTTTGATCGTACTTAAGATTGAGAACAAGTGAATAGAAATGAAATAGAGCCTCACACTTAAGCAATATGTCTTTTCATAAAAACTTTTCACAAGGTTCAAAATAATGTTTCTTTAGTTTATTTGGGAGTTGAAGCACATTAAAACCTTGACTTGGGTCGTCTAAAGATATCGGTAAAGATTCATTGAGATCCAGCATGTAATTTTTAAATTAAAACTAATCTAAATTTGTATGGGAATTGCCGCTTTAGACACCCCCGAAATGGATAAATTTAATTTTCAGTCAGTATAATTTTGATGTGTGTCAAGTGTTAGCATTGTGTGTCTTGTTACAGTTATCTTTATGGTTTCTACAAGAAGCGGGACCAGGGAGGGTAAAGATACGAGAGACCGGCGTAACAACCTGAAATAAAAGAGAGATTTAGGGAAGTGTCTTGATAGCTAACATAAGCGACCGTTTAACAAAAATGGTTAAAAGCCACAAGCTGACTAGTACACTTTACGTACCTTTGTCAGACAGACAGAGCGATAAAGGTTATGTTCTGTCTGTGGATTAGGAATCAATCCGGTATTGTTTTAATTAGTAATGACTCACTGTCGACACGCAGCGCGGCAACGGTGGCGGCGGCGCCCCGGGCGTTGCGCGCCTCGAACTGCACGGCGCCCGCGTCGTCGCAGTACACCTCGGGCAGCGTCAGCGCCCACGAGCCGTCCGCCAGCTCCTCGATCTGGTACTCGCTCGAGTGCGTCAGCTCCACGCCCTGCTTGAGCCAGCGCACCTGCGGCTTGGGTACGCCCACCGCCTTGGCTTCCAACCTTCGAACGAGTTTCATTATGAGCGATGCCATTGTGTTACGTATGACAGATAGATTCGACGACCTTGTGGATTTGGGGGAATAATGCTTTGGTCGTGGACCACGCGGACCACGTGGACCACGTGGAACGCGTGGGACAAGGCGCGACTCATAGGACATCTTATGCGTAGGTATACCTTTTAACTAAGTGTGATGTTTTTTTATGTGATCTCTAGATAAGATATTTGTTTATGTCCACAAAATACATAGAAAAAACATTGAATAAATTGTACACAGCAACAGAATTTACTATTTGTGAAAAGACTAAAGCTTAAACTAGATTAAGAGATCTGTATCTTAGTGTAGGTTTCCAGCCCTCCTGAACTACAAAATATTGATATCATATTCGACGCATGACCAGTACAAGGTACACGGTATTATGCGTTACGTAACAAAAATGAAAGATGTTAGCAAAAAAACTAATAGGTATAAATAAAAGAGAGTAAAAAATGCTCTACGGCCGGAGTCTTGGGTTCGGGTTTCAGCTACTGAGCAGAGGGTGTGTGAATGTGAGTGAGGAGTGTATATTTGTGAGTGTAGACAGTGATTTGTATAATGTATAATAATGTCACAGAAGGTGAAAAAATCTGGAGCCTTAGGCTTATATCTGTAAGTAAAGTAAGCTGGCATTAGATATCAATGTCCAGAAGTTTTCTGTTTGATCATAGCAAAGATTGTTTAAGTGTGCTGTTAATTTGTGTTTTATCTCATATTTGGTAAGTTCAAATATATTGAAGTTGTATTTTCTACCAGCACTCTTCCGTTTGTGTGATTTATACGGATCCTCCCACATCTCTGCAACATGACCCGATATGATTTAAGTAACAATTTGTCAAGTTGAGGTTTGTGAGATTTGGAGATCGTTAACTCTGAGTATGCCTCCTTTGTTGTAATGACCACCCGAAACGATCGGTCACACCCCCGGCTAGCCAGCCGCTAGCAGCCACGCGGCCGCTCGATACCTGGTGAGCTCTCCCTCCTTGGCCACCACCACCGTCGGCAGGGCCTTCACGATGCGCGGTGCAAACTCTTCCAAGTCGCTCGTTTTCTGAAACATTATAAATGTACCTAATTGTAACGAGAGACTGGAAGAACCATAATGATTCATCATCATCATCAGCCATTTGGCGCCCACTGCAGGACATAAGCCTCCTTCATGGTTTTCATAACCATGAAGGGTTTTGCCATAATCGCCACGCTTGGCAGGCGAGTTGGCAATCGCAGTATGCGGTTGGATTCTTAGGGAGACGCTGCTGCCCGTCTCCTGGTATTTGATTTCCTTAGTCGCCTTCTACGACGTCCACGGAAGGAAATGGAGTGACGCTATTCTTAATCCGGCGCCACACGGACCATAGTAATTATTATTACATATTTATTACAGAACCGATTTGGATGACATATCACAGTTATGTGATTATAATGTGCCCATTCAGAAACTCATTATTTTTGGTACATGCAGCACATACAATTTAATAATAATTATTAATTACCTCATCACTTAAGATATCTTCTTCTGAAGCACTGGGTATATACTCGTAAGCTGAAAAAATTACAATTGGGTTATTAACGAACGAATAGATAAGTTAACTGAAATAGTAAAGGTAACAGAGACAAAACTATTTATTGGAAATTCTGTGTTTGCAGCAACAGCTGTTAAGGTCTCTGGTCGGCGACGTAAGGGCGCAACGATACAAATTAGTATACTAAGTCCCGTTGTGATGTGACCTTTAGTCCACTTGAGAATGGACCGACCAAACAGTGCACCTCACGTCGCTAGCCGGTCAGGTGAGGGCACCGGCTTACTTCTTATGAATCTGGAGCGATTCTATGGTGATCCTGCGCCTTTTCCATACGTACCTACTAGTAGCGTCCTATCACTTTTTACTTGTATGAAAGTCAAAATAGCTTAGTAGAAATATACGTAATTCGAACAGAATAGAGTAAATGCGTCATTCCTCAACGAAACTGATTGCGTGACACTTAGTTCCGGCGGTTTTGTCCTCAAATTTTGTCTCAGTGGCTGTTCCAGCAATGGAGTCTTATTGTACTTAATTCTGAAAAAAATTTCTCTTCATACACCAAAAACCTACTATTAAGCAGTTGCTTATATCACTTGCATTTTCAAACATTTCGTTTGTGACTGCGTGGAAAGACATTTAGGCTGCCTAGGCTACTTTATTGTATAATCTGTCAAATACCTGCTTTAAAAAATGGACGACATTACATAACATCTGTAGACTACCAAAAAGTAAAAAGAATACGTGCCTAAGAAATACGTGTAGATACGTAAAACCAAGAAATCAGCTAAGAATCCCCTATATTTGAGCCGGTCGACGAAAACGAGATTCCTACCGATTTGACTTTTCGGCAGTGTTTCAAATAGGTAAAGTGCCCAGGTATAAAATTTTAAGGGCAAAGCCCGATATTGGGATAAACTAGCTTTCCGTAGGCATTAAGTCTTACGGATGGAATCCCGTTTTACAGATGCATAGCGAGCGGTTAAGTATGCAAAAAATTGTGCTTGAAAAGTGTGGATCCTTCGTGATGCGTGGTATAAAATGTTACATGCAATGCTATGCTTTAGTGACTCCAGTCTATTTGACGAACATTAACGACATAGTTAATAGTAAATCCAACAGCTTCTGATCTTGACTAAAATATATTATTAGACATTTCATATAATAAGCCCTCATAGTAGATAAGGCATTGGTCATTCGCTCCATCCTACTTTCGCTAACTCTCAGAGTATTTAAGTGTTTGTGAACATTACAAAATAAAGAACAAAGAACGCTCGATGACGATCACTAGTCGTCATCTAGTTGTGAGGCCGCGGTGCCCAAGCGCGGATCCGATCTACCAACACCACCGATGGTGCTACTTTTAATATGTCAGTTTAGTTTGCGTTAATAAGATAGAGCGTGTGCCAGCTCGAAATTATGTTTTTACATTTTATAGAAGTCAGAAGCCAAAACCATATTTCTGGTACTCGGATGATCGATGAGTGTTTGTTCCTATCCAGACGTCGCTGATAGATTCAGTTTCAATACAAAAGGTTGCGCTTTCTTTTAAAAAAATCACATTGGAGAACATGCAGTTGCATCGAGAGTACCTTCGACAGTGACATGACATTCGGTCGAACAGCTTCCGTAGTTGTTAGTCGCAGTGCAGCGGTAAGTCCCGGTCATTTCAGGGAAGGCCTCTCTAACGGTGAGCTCGCACCGGCCGTCGGCCCAGCGGCTCAGCGCGAGGTCCCGCGCGCGCGCGAGCGGCGCGCCGTCGCGTAGCCAGCGCACTTGCGGTGCGGGCCGTCCCGCCAGCGCGCACGCTAGCGTGAAGCTCTCGCCGTCCATCACGCGCACGCTGCGCAGCGGCGCGCGCACCGCAGGCGCCACGCCCGCCTGCGCCTCCGCCTCCGCCTCCGCCACAACTCGCAGCGACGCCGAGCTCGACACGGAGCCGGCAAAGTTCTCCGCTCTGCAGGTGATGGTGCCCAGTGTGTCTTCTTCCAGACTCTCGATACAGAGGCACGACACGTTGTCTTTAGTGGTAATGTAAATGTGTTCCGAGTCGTCCTGGCCGGGCAACTGGCGGCTGCCGATGAACCAGGTGAAGGAGGCGGCGGGCCGCGAGCGCACGGCCGCCGTCAGCAGCGCGCTGTCACCGAGCCGCGCCGCGCTGCCGCGCAGCAGCGTTGTGAACGCGGGGGGCTCTACCACTTCCTCGTCACTGGACTTCTGTAGTTTCACTGAGCTTCCACATTTTACGATTTGATTACCTTTTTCTATGACTACTTCGTATTTTCCAACTTTCTTTTTGTCGGCATCGCTTATCTTAATAGTTGATCTGCTCTTGTCAGTTTTAATCTCGCAGGTTTTATCTTGTTCTAGTAATTTATTGTTACGATACCATTTCACTTCACTATCGTCGACATTTTTGTAGGATACAGATAAAACAAAGTCACAATTTTCTTGTATGCTTATAGCTTTTATAGGTTCTATAATAAGTGGCCCACCTTCAATTAATTCAATATCTGTAAACGATAATGTAATAAATTCAGAAGCAATTAATAATAATTACTTTCGTTTATTAATTGCATAGCAAATCCGTACCGACCCGACCCCGGACGTTTCTTTTATACGCCCTACCTACATGTAGCAGCTTGCCGCTCCCGAATCGGACTTTTTAGTTATTCGAAAAAGTGACAAACTCTTAGGCACTGCAATCGTCCGTAACGGACGCAAAGGCCTGTGATGAGCCAATAACTCAGGTAATAACTAATAAAAGAGCTAAAATTTGAGAAATTAACTTTATTTCTATTTAATGTTACTTCATGTAAGATTGAAGTATTGCATTGCATTGGTTGAGATAATTTTATGGAGAGTCGGTACGTGCATGAAGCTACACCTATCACGCACTACATTATTTTATTATAAAGTAGCCTAGCCATGCATCTGTTTTTGTTACACTTTGATATGACACTGTTGTGTTTTGCCCTCAGAAGTCCTACTAAGTACTTGTACTTATAATGTTGCGGCAACCATTTCCGTAACGACAGTTTTTCGGAAAAAGTCGTCTCGTTCACGAAATCGGTCGTCACGGCTGGTATTGTATATCAGACAGGTGCAGATGGATTTGTCATGGTCTTTGGATCATGGGATTGCCTATCTTGATTCTATAAAGTGGGGACCGGTCTAGTAATGACGTCATAAAGATGGCTGTTGCTCTAAATTAAACAAAGATGGCTGTTGAGCCTTGTAGTTTCGCCACGTCCGTCCGCACCTTAGAGTGTGGTATTTTTGGATTGGTCGTTTCAAAATATTGAAAATATTGTGAGTGTAGGAAAGCCATTTTTCGATTAAGGGATCCGTTTGCGAAATGTCGAGCCATAAAGCGTTAATGAACTTAATTGGAAAACTAGCTAGCTAAGCTTTACAAATTAACGAGTGATAGGCGACCAACTTGTAAAAGGAACATTTCGCATTTGAAAATTACTTTGATGAAGTTGTTAGTACAGTAAGGCAGGTAAAAAAACCCTTCTTCTACGGAGCAATATACTGCGCATGATCCGACACGCACTTGATCGGCTTTTGTTTATTTCTGGAGATATTTTTTTATGCAGTCTATATGAGCCCCACTGCAGGGCACAGGCCTTCCCTGTCTCTAGACTACTATTTTACCAAAATATCCGTATGAGGTATTCGCCCACATAACTTATTAAATGTGTAAAAAACTTTAGCGCAGTAAATAATAATATAATTATTATAGTCGTTATATTTTTTGTCTCGGCAAAACGGCTGTTTGTATAACGGCTATGTCGACGACTTTCGTTCGTCTACGGATCTCATCATTTCTGATTCGATCTCGCAGAGAAATTTCGAGCATAGCCCTTTCCATAGCTCGTTGCGTGACCTTGAACCTTCTCATGAGGCCCATAGTGAGAGACCACGTTTCAGTGCCATAAGTCATCACTGGTAACACACACTGGTTGTATAATTTTGTCTTAAGCGATTGAGGTATATTAGACGAAAAGACTTTTCTAAGTTTCCCGAATGCTGCCTAGCCAAGTTGGATTCGACGATTGACCTCTTTCACGAAGTTGGACCGTCCTGTTGGACTGTTTGTCCTAAGTAGACGTATTCGTCTACAACTTCGAGAGTCGAGTTCCCCAATGTTATTAGGGTGGGCACAACACGGGCGTTCGACATGACCTTGGTTTTGTCCATGTTCATTTTAAGGCCCACACGTTGGGAAACTCGACTGAGGTCTTCGAGCATTATGCCGAGGTCTTCCATCGTTTCTGCCATGACTACTATATCGTCGGCAAATCGAAGGTGCGTGATGTAGTCGCCATTGATATTGATGCCGCGTCCCTGCCATTCCAGAAGCTTGAAGGCATCTTCCAGTGCGTTCGTGAACAGTTTCGGAGAGATAACGTCTCCCTGTCTCACGCCTCTTCTCAATGGAATTGCCTCCGAATTGTGCTCCTGTACTCGGACCGACATGGTGGCACTGTGGTACAAGCACTTCAGCACCTCGATATACCGATAGTCAATACGGCAACGCTGGAGAGACTCGAGCACTGCCCATGTTTCGATCGAATCAAAGGCTTTCTCATAGTCCAGAAACGCTAAGCAGAATGGCAAATTATGCTCCTCAGTCTTCTGTATAATTTGCCGCAGCGTGTGGATGTGGTCTATGGTACCAAAGCCCTTTCGGAAACCGGCTTGTTAGGGAGGCGGAAGTCACGTTTTACACGGTAAATATATAACCCTACGGCGGCGGCGGTCAGTGGGTAGACCAACAACTCGATGGTCGGACGGTATCGTCAGGTTGGCAGAGAGCCCGTGGATGCGAATGGCGAGAGACGGCGAAAGATGGCGTGATAGACGAGGGAAAGAGCCCTATACCCACTGCAGCGGATGATGATGAGTAAATATAAAAAATGGGAAATAGCATATTCAAGACGAACTATGTCGTCAAAAATAGACGGCATAATAAAGTAGGTAATAGTTATTTACACAACTCGGGCCGTAAAATAAAGAAAGGCCGATATCTCCATTTTCCAGTCCGTGTTGTGTACACAATTTTATGCTTCAGGTGTGACATAAATAAACTATTTAAGGTCTTGTAAAAAATATGAATTATTATGTAGGAGTTTTTACCAATACCAAGTTCCGTTTCGTATTAAATCGCTGTCGAGGTCGATTTTTGCTTTTCTTATGATTAAGAGGGTCTTTTTTATTTTGGATAAAATTGTGTATGTATGTAAAATACGTACGATGGCCGCCATCTTTTTAGTAAGGCTAGTCACAGGTAGGCCTTTCCCCACTTTCGCGTTATAAAATACGCTATTCCTTCTTTTCGAGATCACGACAAATCTATATGTAACTAGGCATATATCGGTCGCGACGACGGGATTTGTTCAAAAGGCTCCTTCGCCGCTCCACTATATTATCAACGTACTTTCCTGATTATTAGGTTAATACCCTAGCTTAATAATCAGGAAAGTGTAAGTTCCTGGCATCGATCGATCTTGGTTTATTAAAACTGACACTTACAAAAAAAATCTACAAAATTCTATTCCTACAAAATCTCGTAAAAGGAGGGCACCTAACCTGATCCTATGAACTGAGGCCCGACACTTGCCTATCATGATTCCCACTTTTTAGAGTGTTGGTTTGGAAAACCATCTATGGATCTTCTAGTCTACTTAAAAAAATACGTTTAACGATAACACACTTCTTTGTATGGCTTTTTATGCGACACATAAGCTTGAAAAGTTAAAATTTTTAAACGAATTTTTTCATAAAATTACAGAAACTATGGAAGATCAAGATCAGCTTATATTATATTATATTATATTATATTATATTATATTATATTATATTATATTATATTATATTATATTATATTATATTATATTATATTATATTATATTATATTATATTATATTATATTATATTATATTATATTATATTATATTATATTATATTATATTATATTATATTATATTATATTATATTATATTATATTATATTATATTATATTATATTATATTATATTATATTATATTATATTATATTATATTATATTATATTATATTATATTATATTATATTATATTATATTATATTATATTATATTATATTATATTATATTATATTATATTATATTATATTATTATTACTTCATATTATCAACAAAGCTTTATCAAATGATTGTACATAATATAAAGACATTTCGATAAACTTTCTTCTGCACAGCCAAACTCTTCAAGTGTATCCGGGCTATGCTGTAACGAGCTTAGTATTCAACAGAAATTGAAAAATCACAGTTAAAGACGGAATTGTATATGTTAATATAATAAAAGTAAATCTTACCTCTCCTTTCTTCTACATTCTTTTGCTTCTTTTCTTTGCGCTTAGTGCTACTTTTAACAGACTCTGTTACAGGTTTTTCTTCCTCAAGTTCTTTTTGTTTGGGCACAGGTTTTAACACTACCTCCTCTTGCGGCTGTTCTTCTTTGGGTCGCCTTTTCCCAGTTGGCCATTTAACTTCCTCAGGTTGTTCCTGTTCTACCGGCTTCTGTTTTTTAACGGGTTTAAGTTGAACTTCCTCAGGTTTTTCTTGCTCAAGTTCTTTTTGTTTGGGTACAGGTTTTAACACTACCTCCTCTTGCGGCTGTTCTTCTTTGGGTCGCCTTTTCCCAGTTGGCCATTTAACTTGCTCAGGTTGTTCCTGTTCTACCGGCTTCTGTTTTTTAACTGGCTTAAGTTGAACTTCCTCAGGTTTTTCTTGCTCAAGTTCTTTTTGTTTGGGTACAGGTTTTAACACTACCTCCTCTTGCGGCTGTTCTTCTTTGGGTCGCCTTTTCCCAGTTGGCCATTTAACTTCCTCAGGTTGTTCCTGTTCTACCGGCTTCTGTTTTTTAACGGGTTTAAGTTGAACTTCCTTAGGTTTTTCTTGCTCAAGTTCTTTTTGTTTGGGCACAGGTTTTAACACTACCTCTTCTTGCGGCTGTTCTTCTTTGGGTCGCCTTTTCCCAGTTGGCCATTTAACTTCCTCAGGTTGTTCCTGTTCTACCGGCTTCTGTTTTTTAACTGGCTTAAGTTGAACTTCCTCAGGTTTTTCTTGCTCAAGTTCTTTTTGTTTGGGCACAGGTTTTAACACTACCTCCTCTTGCGGCTGTTCTTCTTTGGGTCGCCTTTTCCCAGTTGGCCATTTAACTTCCTCAGGTTGTTCCTGTTCTACCGGCTTCTGTTTTTTAACGGGTTTAAGTTGAACTTCCTCAGGTTTTTCTTGCTCAAGTTCTTTTTGTTTAGGCACAGGTTTTAATACTACCTCCTCTTGCGGCTGTTCTTCTTTGGGTCGCCTTTTCCCAGTTGGCCATTTAACTTCCTCAGGTTGTTCCTGTTCTACCGGTTTCTGTTTTTTAACTGGCTTAAGTTGAACTTCCTCAGGTTTTTCTTGCTCAAGTTCTTTTTGTTTGGGCACAGGTTTTAACACTACCTCCTCTTGCGGCTGTTCTTCTTTGGGTCGCCTTTTCCCAGTTGGCCATTTAACTTCCTCAGGTTGTTCCTGTTCTACCGGCTTCTGTTTTTTAACTGGCTTAAGTTGAACTTCCTCAGGTTTTTCTTGCTCAAGTTCTTTTTGTTTGGGCACAGGTTTTAACACTACCTCTTCTGGCGGCTGTTCTTCTTTGGGTCGCCTTTTCCCAGTTGGCCATTTAACTTCCTCAGGTTGTTCCTGTTCTACCGGCTTCTGTTTTTTAACTGGCTTAAGTGGAACTTCCTCAGGTTTTTCTTGCTCAAGTTCTTTTTGTTTGGGCACAGGTTTTAACACTACCTCTTCTTGCGGCTGTACTTCTTTGGGTCGCCTTTTCCCAGTTGGCCATTTAACTTCCTCAGGTTGTTCCTGTTCTACCGGCTTCTGTTTTTTAACGGGTTTAAGTTGAACTTCCTCAGGTTTTTCTTGCTCAAGTTCTTTTTGTTTGGGCACAGGTTTTAACACTACCTCTTCTTGCGGCTGTTCTTCTTTGGGTCGCCTTTTCCCAGTTGGCCATTTAACTTCCTCAGGTTGTTCCTGTTCTACCGGTTTCTGTTTTTTAACTGGCTTAAGTTGAACTTCCTCAGGTTTTTCTTGCTCAAGTTCTTTTTGTTTGGGCACAGGTTTTAACACTACCTCTTCTTGCGGCTGTTCTTCTTTGGGTCGCCTTTTCCCAGTTGGCCATTTAACTTCTTCAGGTTGTTCCTGTTCTACCGGTTTCTGTTTTTTAACGGGTTTAAGTTGAACTTCCTCAGGTTTTTCTTGCTCAAGTTCTTTTTGTTTGGGCACAGGTTTTAACACTACCTCTTCTTGCGGCTGTTCTTCTTTGGGTCGCCTTTTCCCAGTTGGCCATTTAACTTCCTCAGGTTGTTCCTGTTCTACCGGTTTCTGTTTTTTAACTGGCTTAAGTTGAATTTCCTCAGGTTTTTCTTGCTCAAGTTCTTTTTGTTTGGGCACAGGTTTTAACACTACCTCTTCTTGCGGCTGTTCTTCTTTGGGTCGCCTTTTCCCAGTTGGCCATTTAACTTCTTCAGGTTGTTCCTGTTCTACTGGCTTCTGTTTTTTAACGGCTTTAAGTTGAACTTCCTCAGATGTTTCTTGTTCCGGTTCTTTTTGTTTGGGTACAGGTTTTAACACTACCTCTTCTGGCAACTGTTCTTCTTTGGGTTGCCTTTTCCCAGTTGGCCATTTCACTTCTTTAGGTTGTTTCTGTTCTACTGGCTTCTGTTTTTTAACGGGTTTAAGTTGAACTTCCTCAGGTGTTTCTTGCTCCGGTTCTTTTTGTTTGGTCACAGGTATTAACACTACCTCTTCTGGCAACTGTTCTTCTTTAGGTCGCCTTTTTCCAGTTGGCCATTTGACTTCCTCAGTTTGTTCTTGTTCTACCGGCTTCTGTTTTTTAACTGGCTTAAGTTGAACTTCCTCAGGTTTTTCTTGCTCAAGTTCTTTTTGTTTGGGCACAGGTTTTAATACTACCTCTTCTTGCGGCTGTTCTTCTTTGGGTCGCCTTTTCCCAGTTGGCCATTTAACTTCCTCAGGTTGTTCCTGTTCTACCGGCTTCTGTTTTTTAACTGGCTTAAGTTCAACTTCCTCAGGTTTTTCTTGCTCAAGTTCTTTTTGTTTGGGCACAGGTTTTAACACTACCTCTTCTTGCGGCTGTTCTTCTTTGGGTCGCCTTTTCCCAGTTGGCCATTTAACTTCCTCAGGTTGTTCCTGTTCTACCGGCTTCTGTTTTTTAACTGGCTTAAGTTGAACTTCCTCAGGTTTTTCTTGCTCAAGTTCTTTTTGTTTGGGCGCAGGTTTTAGCACAACCTCTTCTTGCGGCTGTTCTCCTTTGGGTCGCCTTTTCCCAGTTGGCCATTTGACTTCCTCAGGTTGTTCCTGTTCTACCGGCTTCTGTTTTTTAACTGGCTTAAGTTGAACTTCCTCAGGTTTTTCTTGCTCACGTTCTTTTTGTTTGGGCACAGGTTTTAACACTACCTCTTCTTGCGGCTGTTCTTCTTTGGGTCGTCTTTTCCCAGTTGGCCATTTAACTTTCTCAGGTTGTTCCTGTTCTACCGGCTCCTGTTTTTTAACTGGCTTAAGTTGAACTTCCTCAGGTTTTTCTTGCTCAAGTTCTTTTTGTTTGGGCACAGGTTTTAACACTACCTCTTCTTGCGGCTGTTCTTCTTTGGGCCGCCTTTTCCCAGTTGGTAATTTGACTTCTTCAGGTTGTGTCTGTTCTACTGGCTTCTGTTTTTTAACGGGTTTAAGTTGAACTTCCTCTGGTGTTTCTTGTTCCGGTTCTTTTTGTTTGGGCACAGGTTTTAACACTACCTCTTCTGGCAACTGTTCTTCTTTGGGTCGCCTTTTCCCAATTGGCCATTTCACTTCTTCAGGTTGTTTCTGTTCTACTGGCTTCTGTTTTGCAACTGGTTTAAGTTGAACTTCCTCAGGTATTTCTTGTTCCGGTTCTTTTTGTTTAGGCACAGGTTTTAACACCACCTCTTCTTGCGGCTGTTCCTGTTCTTTTTGTTTTGTCACCGGTTTCAACACCACCAATTCTTGAGGTTGGTCTTCTATAGGTCGTCTTTTTCCTGTTGCACGACCGAATTTGACTTCTAAAGGCTGTTCCTGTTCTTTTATTATTTGTTTCTTAATTGGTTTTACTTGAACATCCTCGAATTTCTCTATATCTGTTCCTTTTTGTCGGGTAACTGGTTTTAACATACTTTCTTCAATGGGTTGTTCTTCTTTAGGGCTTCTTTTACTAGTTTTCCATGTTACCTCTTTAGGTTTTTCATAGACAGACTTATCTTTCTTAGCAGAAAATAGTTTCTCCTCTTTTGATTCAACTTCTCCCGCTTTTTCTTGTGGCTTAGCTTCTGATTTTACAATAACTTCTTCTTTTGGACGTTTTGTTGTTCGCCACGGAGCAACATCAAGCTTTTCATCTTGTAACATTTTTTCTTCAACCTTAAGTACAACCGTGTCTTCTTCTCGTGTTATTGATTCTTCAATGATTAAAGTGCTCTCTTTTTGTATGGAATCTTTTCGTACCTGCTTTAATGTGACATCTTCCAGCTTTTCTTTTGTAATCGGCGTTTTCTCAATTTTTGTCGGACGCAGCTTTACTGCCTCTTGAGTCCATGGAACACTATCTTTTCTATCTTCTGAAACACTACGGCGTTTGGTCATAGAAGGTTTCCTTCTTTCTATTTGTTCAGTTACTTTTTTTTCGGATGTCTCGTTTTCATCTACCATAGTAATATTGCTATCTTCTGTCACAGTTACTGTATCAGTTGAGGATTTTTTAGTTGCCCTGGGTTTTCTCCAGTATTTTGATTCACTACTACTTAGATCTTGAGTTGTTTCTGTTTTATCTTTAACAATTTTATCGTCTACACTCGTTTGTTTTTCCGAAATATTGTTGTCTTCTTTTTTTCCTCTTCTCCAATGCTTTATTTGTAGAGCATCTTCTTTCGTTTTAATATCGACTGACGCTTCCTGATCTACTACTAGAATATTAGTGTCTTCAACACGAGTTTGTTGCTCTTTATAAGTTTTTTCCTCTTTATTACCTCTTCTCCAGTGCTTAGTCTGTAGATCCTCTGTATTAGTTTTCTCTTCGATCGATTCTGTTTGATCTACTGACAAGATGTTACTGTCTTCAGTCGCAGTTCTTCGTTGTAAGCTTGTTTGCTCCCTAGTTTTGGATACGTCTCGTCGGAGGGTTGTTTCTTCCTCAACTTGCTCCTTCCGACCACGCCGCCAATGTTTGGGCTCCTCCTGGGTTTGGGTATCAGCTTGCCGGCGCCAAGGAATATTCGACGCAACTGTTTTTGTCTCAATATCTTGTGTTTGTTGATATTTACGTATATTTGACTCTTCGGTGCTTTGATATAAAGCGGTGGTAGTGCTCGAGACAGTTCCATCATCTTGTGTAAAAGAAGAGCTTAAATCGGTTTTGTCTTGAAATGTTTTTTTTGAAGACACTGTCCGAGACTCTGAAAAAAATGCGTAAATATACAATTAAAGGTCTACCGATATTGTAACTAACGCGGACAGTCGGATGGGCGGGTGCAACGATTTAAATTCAGACACTCGACAATGGCGTAAGATGGCCAACGCCAGGGCCCAACCGAACGTGGCCCTTGCACATCCTTCCATCCTTTCGTCCCCCTCTCTTCCCGTCCTCAACCATCTTCATCAAGTCGCAACGTGCTATTAAACTGACGCAAAACTTCGAATTAAACCTCATCCATAAGTTCCACAAATTTTCATACATGTATTAGATGTATCTATAAACTTGACGCGGTCAATCTGTAAGAAAAATAAAAAAACCCAGCTGAGTGCGTGTTGGGCCAAGCGTAGTGTAGGCTCCCTTAGAGGGAGGGGTTTCTTGATTGCTTTACACAATTACTATGAACTTGATCGAAGTAGTTTTTAATAGAATTTTCAAAAATTTTCTTTTTATACGTTGGTCGACTATTACTCGTTTACTTGTACTCGTAAAGCCTACTTAGCCATGATAGTTTTCTTCTATCTTCATTATTATATGTGCTACTGCCCTGATTTTTTTCACATTTTTACAAACAGCCGCTTAGCCGGGAGAGAAGGGAAAAGCTGTACTCTAACAAAAAATCGCGCTTTAAAGATAAATATTTCGCAAACTGATCCTTAAATCGATAAATAGTTTTCGTGCAGCCACAATATTTTAAAACGAACAATCCAACCAACTATACCACACTATGGGATAGATGAGAAAAATAATCAGTCCTTACTTACGAGTAGGGAAGGTAAACACTCTAAAAAATATTTTTTGAAAAAAATAATCTAAGTAAAGTAAAGATTTATTCAATTACCAAAATAAGGATAATACCTAACATCACAAAGACTTAATAGGCTTAATTAAGGTTTTGTCGGGGTGATTGTTGTATAATTGGTGTATAATTGTATATGTATTTCAAATTTCAGCTTTCTGGTACGAATAGTCTCTGAGCTAGGCCGCGGACCAACAGACAGACAGACGGACCGACAGACATGGTGAGACTATAAGGGTTCTTTGCTGACTATGGAAACCAAAAAATGAGTCGATTTTGAGTTCGTATCACGCTGTACAACACGTAGACCGATGCGGACGAGCAGCCCCGTAACGACGCGACTGGCTCCTTTCTTATGAATGAAATTTGTATGAAGGTGGAGTAATAAGTAATTCTTCTTTATATTGTTCTGTAGTCGAAAAAAACCCTTATAGTTTCGCCATGTCCGTCCGTCTGTCTGTCTATCTGTCAGCGAGCTCAGAGACGAAGTAGCATTCGTACTTAAAATCTGAAATTTGGCATAGACTTACATATTCATGCCCATACTCGTATCAGGCCGGCAAAACGGTAAAATAAACTAAATATTTTTTTTGGTTCATCCCACCTAAACCTGTAATTTTAAGGATGCATTTTTTTGTCGCCTTCGCGACAGTGTGGGGTATCATTGGATTGGTCGTGTAAAAATATCTCGATTTAGGGATGTTTCTGAAAAATTTAGCTTAGTTAGAGTAGGGCGTCCTGCCACCCCTCTGCCAGCTCAACGGTTGATTGTAGAAACGTGTAAAAATTTGGGCAGGAGCAGATACCAGTATAATGAACTTGAAAGGAAAACTATCACAATAAAGTAGTCCTGGCGAGTTAACGAGTAGGTAACACGCGAACAACTTATAAAAGGAAAACTTCGTATAAACTTCATTGAAAATGAATTCGTTAATTCTTTAAAGCTAGTAAAAACCCCTCTTCCTACGGAATCCTACGCTGCGCGTGGCCCGACACGCACTTGGCCGGTTTTTTATCAGTGGTATCGCCAAATATATTTTACACCAGCACAAGCTCCACGTTGTACGAAGGTGGTGCATGTAAGTATAAATCGATGAGTACTTACGTAGGCTATACCTAACTGGCCATAATTATTTCCATAATTATTTCCATAATTATTTTCAAACAATTGGTCACACCATGTTCCATGCAGTAAAATAGAGCGCCGCAAGTCGTGCAACAGGCATTTTTGGATAAGTCTTATTAATATAGTTTTATTGGCTGCATCTGCATTAATAACATTAAGTGGGCATAAAAAGAATAATTTAATAAATGACGTGATTATTAATTAAACTGAAACCGTATACACTTACTTAATAATACTGCCTAATAAATATTAACAATGTAAGATAAGGTGGACTGACTCCATAAAAAACTGTAGATGAGCCAACGGCCCTTGGATTTTTTGCTGAAGAACATATTATATATTAATTTACAATAAAATAAAAGATAGCTATCTCGTCGTAATATAATAAAGTTCTTCCTCAGTTCGTGATGACGGCTGAAGGTATACTCGTAGTGTCTAAAACATATCATAAAAATTATAAATAATAATCGAGAAAATATCTATTTTCTCGATTATTATTCCAAATGTACCTAGATTTGGATTAAAGTTCGCTACCAACGGGCGTTTGGAGCTGTACTGTTATTTGTACTGAACACTCATTAGTTCCTCTTTTCTCTTCTATTATGTCTGGTACCTAGTACAGTGAGAGTGCAATGCTTGCAGTTACCAAAGTACCTACTTTCATTCAAAATGTAATGTACTTACCTTTCGGCCTGATTTACTCGTATATTTCATACTTACTAGAATGTATGCCTGTGCTGTGTAGTGTGCCCCTGATCGGTTGCCACACTTGCCGCACTTGCCACACGTGACGTCACTGTATTCTATACTAAACACTAGCCGCGTCGGTTTCTAAGTTGAGAACTTCACTGAGTAAATCTCTCCAAATCCTTACCAGCAAGTATACCTTTATAGTAAAACTTAAACATTATTTTGTTGACTTCGCAGAAAGCATAAGCCTTCCTCTTCCAGCATCACCTACTTACTATCTACTACATTCTTCCTGCGCACGAGTCAAGTCGAGACATTTATTTTAATACAGGACGTGTATTTAATTTAATTTGCTATGTATTCATTAGTATCTACGTAAGTAATCGTAGTGTAATGAATACGTGTATTATTTATCAATATGTATAGATATATATATATGATTGTGCTTGTGGGCGTGTAAGTCCGGCTCTATGTGTGAGAGTGAGTGCGTGCTTGTTTCGTTTTGATGCGCCGTGAGACACCAGGAGGCACCAGGAGGCACCAGGAGGCACCAGGAGGCACCAGGAGGCCTGCGCCAGTGCTCCGGCGCGGTGGGTGCTACTCAGGTCAGCTACTAGCTACTACTGAGCACGAGGCCTCTTTCCCGCTGCATCGTCATACAGCGTACACCGAGTGTACCTACTCTTAGTCTTTAACCGACTTCAAAAAAGGAGGAGGTTATCAATTCGACGCGTATAAAATATTTTATTGCTATGTTCCTCCATAACTCCGTCAAATCTTAACCGATTTTGACAAATCTTTTTTTGGTTCGAACAGGTATAATGTCCCATTGGTCCCATTTTAATTTGGTGAAGATCTGATGGAGACTTTCAGAGATGGAGAACGGAACTCTTCAATGGACAGCAGTAAATAAGCCCTAATGGGGCACATCCTTTAGTAATATCCGTATGTTTCACAAAATTGCGTAAAAGTAGTCTCAAGTTAATTTGGTGATGTTCTGGTGAACTTTCGGAGACGGAAATTTAGAACATCAAATTTTAAAGCAACGAATTAAGTAGGGTAAATTATGGTTATAAGGGACTTATTTATTTTTCTCCCGCTCCCCCACAAAAAATTTAAAAATAAAAATTTTTAAATAAAAAATAAAAACCGACTTCGAAACACTACATATACTAAAAACTTAAAAGTTAGAAATAATTTAAATAATTAGAAGTATTTATACATGTAGGTATTGTAGGAGTATAATTTGTAGTCGGTGCCCAGTTTCAAGACCAGCACATATATTTTGGTGCACTTGCACAACTTTTTAGTGCTGTAGTGTTTCGAAGTCGGTTTTTATTTTTTATTTAATTCTTTCACTTGTAGTTTCACTTTTCTTCTGCTTTTGTTCTATATCTGCTGTATATGTATGTATGTCTGTGTGGCGTTAAACAAATGTTCATCTTAGTCCAATGTTTATTATTTGAAGACCATGTAAAGTCAGCGGGTCACTTCTAACGACTGATTTACATTATTTTATTTTATCAATTATTTAAATTAAATTTATATAAGTAAGTAAATACAAGATTGTATTAGTAAAAACCCTATTAAGTATATAAAAAACGCATTCGTGTGAATTTTTGGATAGAGTGATTTTCTTTGTGTTTTTGGTTTTTTTTTTTCATCGTGAGGAAACCCGCGGCTTGGTTGGCTCCGCACGTATTGACTTGTCTTTCCTGTGGGCTAGGCCGATTAAGCTGTCAGGATGGTATAGGTGCTGGGCAAGCCTACTCCATCTAAAAAATTATGTCCCAGGCACTGCAGCGTCCGAGTGGTCCCTTCACCCATGTAGTGTGAGTGAAGGTGCCACAGCTGCATAAATCATCTCATTACGTAGATGCGAAGGCGAAAATATTTTTGGTTTTTATTTTTTACATCGAGTGAAACTTTAGTTCTGTTAAAAGTAACCTCAGTTTTTTTTCTTTCATTGTACAACATAATTTTTTTCATGCAATAACTTATCAAGTAGCGCCGGCTCCTTAGACAGTACGCTATATTACTATCCAATACGAGTAAATTCATGTAGAAATAGATTTAATCTGTTTTTACCGAAACCCATGATAACGAACTTTACAACAGACTCAGTGATGATCTAGTGGTCACTGCGCCGGAGAGATCTGCCACGGTCGTTCGTTTTCGGTCTCATAGATTCCCCGGCACTTTTTAGGATAACGTTAATCTGTAATGATTTGTTTTTACTGAAGAAGAAGTTGATTGAAGGCTAACGGGGATTTAAAAAATATTTGTTTACCTTTCTTTTTAAATATTCCTAGATGTAGGTGTTCGTGAGCTGGTCATCGTTAGGGTTTCAAGTCATTGTATGTAGAAAGCAACAATGAATTCTAGTGTGCTATTGCAACAGTGTCTGAGATTTAGGAGTTATTGTGCTGGTCAGCATCAGATGAAGAAGAAGTCTCCGGATGTATAATATTATGATCAATATTCTGTGTATTTCAGCTCAAACTGCAGGTTTCCAGATAAAATCGCGGCTGAAAACCCCTAACAAATGTCAGCAGTGCTGACGATTTTGGAAATGACAGCAACAATGTCCTAGCTAGCAACCATCCCAATTAAATTAGCTTTCATCAAAAAAATCCGTCCAACCGTTTGGGAGCTACTATGCCACAGACTGACAGACACAAATAGGCGTCAAACTTATGACACCCGGTTTAAAAAAAAACCGGCCAAGTGCGAGTCAGACTCACGCACGAACAACATTTATCTATACAGTATTTGAATATCGCAATCGTCTACCTGTTGCCGTTATTAATATCGAGTAAAAAACGGCAAAAAAATCACCTTCGTTATATGGGTGCCTCACTTAAATATTTATTTTATTCTGTTTCTGTTGAAAAGAATAAATGTGGAGTTTCTTTGTTAGCTTCTTCTCCGCATAATCTATTAATTGTGAAACTAACAGCTTTGACGTTCATTAAGTAAATATTTTGGTTTTATAGTGAATAAAAATTTTTGACTTTGACTTTAAATAATGTTAACAGGAACGATTGTATCTAGTGTAGTGTAACTCTAAGTTGAAAACTGTTAATTAAGCAAACCTGTTTTGAAAAGAATAAATGTGGAGTTTCTTTGTTAGCTTCTTCTCCGCATAATCTATTAATTGTGAAACTAACAGCTTTGACGTTCATTAAGTAAACATTTTGTTTTTATAGTGAATAAAAATTACTTTGACTTTTGACTTTTCTGGTAGTAGTTTTTATTATAGCGTTCGTAGTCGTCAATAAATGTCTCCTCATTTGTCAATATCAGTTCGACTGGGCTTATAGCAGTATGGGTTTTAGTTTTTCTTAAAATTCCGAACTTTGAACAGAACAGTTCAATCAGCGTTAAATTAAAATGTGCAAAAAATGGGGCGTGCAGCTGTGAGTGTTGCAGGATACCAATGTTTTTGTTAAATTCATGTTTGGATTGTCACGTATGCATACCATCTTCATGTACATGACAAAATAAAAAATAATGTCCAATTTTTAACTTTGTCGGCGTTTTAAATATGTATTCACACGACAAATTACAGACGTCAGACAGACAGACAGACAGGCGGACATGGCGAAACTATAAGAGTTCCTTGTCGGGCTACCGAACCCTAAAAAAACAAAGTGAAAATCAATCAAATCCAAGGGTTTTTATTTAAAATAACAGAAGCTGTGCTTAAGGATACAAGTAAATAAAATTAGGTGTCCATTTCAAAATCTAGATAATTTTGGAGAAAAGAGTGAAAAAATAGTAAACCTTTTCGCAAAAAAATCAAATAGCAGTTTACATGCTGATAGCATTTTTTTCTGAAATTTGTGGATGCAATTTGGATAATAACGTACTCTAAAAGTTCGGTATTTCGTTCTAAGGATATTTTGTAATAGCTACTTACACAGGATCACTACAGGCAGTTTCCCTTCCATTGTCCGATTTCATTGATTCTTTTTTTTTTCACAAAACAGATAGGTACCTCAGAGTAAAATAAATTTAGTCAAGATCTGTTGACTAAACCGGACCGTGTTTTAGTGCGTGTTTTTCTTAAAGTCGGTTTTCTTATTTTTTGTAAGTTCTTTACCGCATACGCACAGTTTATGCTTTCGGAATGGTCGTTCTTGAAATTCTCGGAACAAAGACTACAGACTCTATAGATCCATGCTCTTGCTTAAAATTAAACGGATGCAATGTCGTGAAAATTGTTTACAATACTAGAAAAGTCATACATGGTTAAATTAATCTCACATCCGCCACTTTGTTTTATATGTCTGTGATGATGATGATGATGTCTATGTCAATTAGGACGCCAATATATATTATGTATTTATTGGACACCTCATTTTTCAAAATCGGTCAAGTCATTTAGCCTGCAACACATTAGTTTTGTTTGTATCAGTTGGACGCCCGGTTTTTTAATAAATGAAAAAACGTTTTTACCGGAAATGCACCAAAAAGTCGAAAATGAAATTGTACTTTTTTATGTTCGATTGCCAGCCAACACAGGCGTGTGGCTTGTTGCTATTTGCCAGCCAACACAGGCGTGTGGCTTGTTGCTATTTGCCAGCCAACACAGGCGTGTGGCTTGTTGCCAGCCAACACAGGCGTGTGGCTTGTTGCCAGCCAACACAGGCGTGTGGCTTGTTGCCAGCCAACACAGGCGTGTGGCTTGTTGCCAGCCAACACAGGCGTGTGGCTTGCTGCTATCAATAAATAAATTAATTCAATTTATTAGGCAGGTACTAATTCATTTAGACAAAGCCCTAGCGCGATTTTGCTTAGTCACTGAGCGTTACACAACAAAACAATTTTAACTTTTAGTGCATTAACGACAAAAGCGTGTTTGTTATGTTCACTAATAGGTAGGTATTTATATATTAGGTAATTTAAAATATTATTATTTCTAATCGATATATTTAAAACCTTTATCCAAACCCTTCTTTTGGTTTGGTGAATTTCTGCATTATTTGGCGAGATAAAATAAATAACTGACCATATTAAACAAAATCACTAGGTATGAAATCTCTACCGCCTAATTGGTCTAGCGGTATCACGGTTGCTTACCATGCCAGAGATCGTGGTTTCGATTCCCACTTGCGGCCGCCGTACATTTGTAGAAATGGCGTCAGTCTGGGTGTATTTCCATGTTTGTGATTCCTTGCCTGGTTACCATAGCACAGGTATCCTAGTTGTTGTGTGGAAGTTATTATTATTATAAATATAAAACTTGATATAATTAAATTTAGGTAGGTAGTTGTATAGTGAATGGCGGCAACGGTTAGGTAGCTCATTAAAAAGTTAATTGACTTTAGTCACAACATTAGCATATAGATATGTGGTTTATTTTGAGAGTGTGAAGGTTTTGTTGTAGAGATAATGTCTGTGAAGATGAATGAAGCGGCTGAGCGCGCCGTGCAGCGGGGGCAGCCGTGCTGCCGTGCTGCCGTGCTGCCGTGCAGCGGCGCCGGCCGCGGCCAATCCTTTGTCGATTTATCGCGCGCAAGATGGGGGTTCGTACTACCAGCGCTGGGCACTTATATCTTTAGCATCAATTGTATACAACTAAGTTACTGTAGGAATTGTGCATTTGCGTGGTGAATCCGCGTGTCGGTACTGGGCTATCTGGGCAAGTGGGCATCCTAATCACTACGCTAGTTTACCTACACCTTCCCTCGTGGTGACACTTTCTGATAAAGGAGCCGTCTAACAAAAGTTGTACCTGAATGACAAATTCTAATTTACGTGTTTCAGGAAGGAGCCATCTTTTGAGGTGACCCTGCATACAGGTGTGGCGTAAAACCTGCATACAGGGCGTAAACCCTACATACAGGGTGTGACGTAAACCCAGCATAGGGTGTGGCGTAAATAATGGATAACCTAAAAACTGTTTAATCAATATCAATAATTTAACCACTTTCAATAAGGAAAAGTTCAATTAAATTAATAACTTATAATACGTACTGACTGCGTCAAGTTTCAGGTTAATATGGATAATGTAAAAATATATTGGAAGCTTTTGTTTATTGCATTTCCGCTTATTATGTATGCTTCACTCTGTATATTTAATTCGAACATAAGCAATACACATTGATCGCCATCTCTAGTAGTAGACACCGGTTGTACTAGAGACTAATCCATTACATTGAGCCATATTCGTCCACTGCTGGACGTAGGCCTCCTCCAAGGCACGCCGCCTCTTGCCGTCCTCGGCCATCCTTCTTCAGCCGCTACCAGCGATAAGATAAGATAAGATAAGATAACAATATTGTTTTTATTCTTCAGATCCTCGGTTCACTACGCTACGCTACGTTTTGTCAAGGCACTACCACAGAGGAAAGCACTACTAAAGTATTTCACTTAAATAAATGTCAATGATTTATTTCTTCAATAGTCAGTCAGTGTAACGCATACTGTGTAGTGTAAGTAAGTACGTGACAGATAAAGTTTTTGTAGCATTTTTATGAACCTAAAGTTCTATAATTACTTAAATTCACCACGAAGGATAGGTAAGTAAGTAGGTGCGGTGCGGAGTTTAAGTTTCTCTTCGCAGAGACGCATACTTCATAAAAAAGATTGGTAAATTCCATTTTCTTTTAGAGATATTCAAAAAAGTTTTCCATAAATACTCTCGATGTTATTATGTTCCACATTGCGCCACAATTAAATGCAGTATGTCAGAAATAACGACTTAGCATACGTTTTAGTCCTAAGAAAAAATAGCATTATACTTTTTGAAAGTAGAGTGCATCGAAAACTTAAGGCACATTTTGGTTATATTGTTAATATATAAACGCACTCAGTTGTAACGCAAGTCGGCCAACTTAGGGTCGAGAGTACGGGGCTGGCTCTGTCGCAGAACACGTTTAGCAAAAGGCGCGTTATTGTCACATTAGACTAGGATCTAATGTGATAAATATTGACAGCAACATAGTTATGTACAAGTACCTAAATAACTATGTGCATTGAACGTTTTCGAGCAGCACCTATAACAGCTGACCATGATGTCGGCGGCGGCGTGTCTTGTTGTGTTGTGTGTTTGGGAGCAGCTATGATAATGTGCCATTTATTTGACAGGACTCTAACTGTTTTATGTTTTGAATAATGCGATTTCTTCGTAAAATAGCATTTATTAAATAATTTTCACGTAAAGATAACATACAAAAATTATAAATAAGTAGGCAATAAAAATATGAAGAAAATTCGGCCACACCTACTGGGTAGGTACTTATAGATTAGGAGAAACATACAACACATTTTTTTTACAATTCCGTGCAATTAAATTTATGATAAAAGTTAAAGATCATTGTAACGTTAAACTATAAGAAAAACATTCAAATCGGATTTTTACTTGCAAAAAACATTAGGGCACCAACATCAGCAGTATTGTCAGACTATAGAAACTGGCAAGGCAAGTGCGCGCTGACTATTGCAGAGAGCGACACGCGGACTGAGTGATGTTTCTTTGTGACAACGGAAAGAACGGAGCGGGCGCGGCGCGGTTGCGTGGCGGCGCGGGCGCGTGGCGGCGCGGGCGCGGGCGCGGGCGGACACTGAGAGCGCGGCGCGGGCGCAAGTCGGGCGGTTAGCGCGCGGGTTAGACGGAGCGGTGCATCTTAATAAAGCTAACATACATCAGTGGACGACACAAACAAATATTACATGCTTGACAAATACCAAACACAGGGGACTGTTACAGAGAGCGACGGTCGAGGTCAAGACAATGGAAGAATAGCATACGATCATGTTGTCGAAGACGACCACTGGAACCGGCACTTCGGCGATATGGCTGTAGGTAATGTCCACTGACCACCTCTCTTAGATAGAAATTCGATTTGAAGCAAGTCCTGGATTCGAATGTTCTTTTAGAAGTGGCTGGATATTAAGTTTTTATTAATATCTAGAAATCACTGAGATCAATATAGTAAATCCTGGTCAGATCTCAAAACAAACAAAGCGTAAAATTAACTTTTCCAATTACTTGTTAATAAGGCAAAAATAGTTAAACCATTATTCTTAGGCACAGGTTTGAGTACAAAAAGAGTATTGGGTGAAAAATACATAAGATTCTGCGTCAAAGGACGCGCTGCTGATGGTTGCGCTAATTGTACGCCGGGCTGAAGATATAATACATCGTTTAGTAGACATCGTAGCGGTAGAAGCAAAACAAAACAGTCGTATAATGTTTCGTGTCGTGTTAATTACAATATTTGTTTGTTTGTTACGTGTGGTGGCGCCCGCCAGATGGTGGCGGGCGCGGGCGGGGCGCGGGGGCCGGCCGTACGCCAGCAACTCTGCTACACAAAAAGCTCAATGTACAGCAATGTTAGATGCGGAAATTTTCGCTCAAGTAGAACTACTGAGTTAAGTTTACAGCTGAGCCCAAGTTCAATTTGTGGATGTTAGCATACGCGTCCAGTGTCGGGCCGCGCGGAATGAGACGGCCGAGTACCTACGTCATTCGGGCCACCGCTACGATTTTTACGAACATTTTATGGTAAGCCGGCCAAGTTTAGAAATAAACGTAGTTTTCACCCGATCTCATTGTTGTACACAGTTTGAAACAAAGAAACACTACATTAATAGATTATTATGATTGGTGCGCGACGCGAGCTCGCTGCCTGTGTCTACGTCTTACTTTTGACGACTAGCTTAGCCGAGGAGTGGACCTGGCCGGCGGCGCTGGTGACGCGCACCGTGAACTCGCCGGAGTCCTCCTCGAACGTGCTGGCGATGAGCAGCACGGCGCTGCTGCCCTCGTGGATCATCTGCGGCAAGCGAGACACGGCTCAGCGCGTCGACCTTCACGGGCGTACATTCTACGCAGTGACGCTGCGGATCACTTTCCAATGAAAATGTAAAGGTCGATGTGCGTACGTATTTACTATAGTTTTAAATTGACGTCAACTGGCTTTCACAAATAAATAGGCTTAGGTTACGTTATCGGTAGCTTCAAAATAAAAATGAAAGGGTACACCAGTTCGTTTTAAATTTGACAACTGTGTTCCAAGATGAAAGCTAACTACATTTTGTTTTTGAAGTAGGTACAATGCTCTTTTACTTTTGCTCTCGTTAGGTGGAATGGAAGGCAATCAAACTACAGCATCTGATACGACATCAACTACTGAATGTTGTCTCAGGTGACGTAGAGCTGCTTGGGTGCCGACAGGAGGACTGACCTGGAAGTCGGGCGTTTGCGGGATGAGCGCGCCCTCGCGCAGCCACTGCACTTGAGGCTTGTGCGCACCCGAGATAGTGGTGCGGAACTGCGCCGGCTGCCCCTCCAGCACGGTGACGTCACGCAGCGGCGTGAGCTGCGGCAGCGCGGCCTGCGCGGGCGGCTGCACGCGCAGGCGCGCCGCCGCCGCCACGCGCCCGCCCGGGCTGCGCGCCACGCACCGGTACTCGCCCTCGTCCTCCGGGAACGCCTCCGAGATGCGCAGCGTGTACTCGTCGCCGGCGCGCGACATCTGGAAGTACTTGGAGGGCTTGATGGGCTGCTCGCCCTTTTGCCAGTGCACGGTGGGCGTCGGCTTGCCCGCGATCTTGCAGCTGAACTCGACGGCCTGGCCCTCGGTGACGACGCGGTCCTGCAGCGGCGCGAGTAGCGTGGGCGCGGCGCCACCGGCGCGCGGCGCGCTGGCTGCGGGCGCGGCCCGCCCGGGCGTGTCGACGAGGCAGTCGGCGTCGCAGCGCGCCTCGCCCGCGCCGTTAATGGCCACGCACTCGTAGCGGCCGCCGTCCGCGGGGAACGCCTCCAGGATGAGCAGCGTGTGCGTGTCGTCCTCGTCCAGCAGCTTGTGCCGGATGTCGGGCTGCACCTTCTCGCCGTCCTTGAGCCAGTACACGTCGACAGGCTTGGAGCCGGTCACCTTGGCGTCGAAGCGCGCCAGCTGCCCGGCGGCCACGCGGCAGCTCTGCAGCGTGCGCGTGAAGCTCGGCGGCGCCGCGGCTCCCCCGCGCCCCGCGCGCCGCCGCTCCTCCACCACGAGGTTGGCGCTACATTTGGCCGAGCCGCCGCGGTTCTCGGCCACGGCCGCGAACACGGCCGAGTCCTCGACGAACACCTGCCGGATCACGAGCACGGACTTGGTGCCGAACGTGTGTATCTGGAAGTCGGGCGAGTTGTTGATGGGGAAGTTCTCGCGGTACCACTTGATGGTGGGCAGCGGCTCGCCCTCGAACTCGACCTCGAAGCGCGCCGGCTCCTGCTCGAGCGCGCGGCACGGCTGCATCTTGCGCGTGAAGACGGGCGGGCGGCTGGGCGCGCCGGGCCGCTGCACCACGCGCTCCATAGTCTGCGCCTTGTGCTCCATCTCCGTGGTCTCGGTGGAGGTGATCTTGCGCGTAATCTCGGTGTCGCCCACCACCTCCTTCTGCACTTGCTTCTGCTGCGCCACGTGCACCTCCTTGCCGTGGACTGTGGACTCAGACGGGGACGGGACCTTCGGTTTCTTGACCACCTTTTTCTGGATTTCTTGGGTCCTGAACTGTTCAGTTTCGTCGGTCGTTTGTTCCCTGCAGCAATAATGACAAACCTATGTTAAATTATGTAAATTATACGTAAATTTTAAAGGGAAAACATACCAATAACATTTTGAAATCAAGATGATTTATGATTTTCTATTATTAAACAAACAAATTACAATCTCTAACTAAAATGAACAACAGTTCTAAAAAGAGTGGGTAGATGTGCAACTGAGATCCCCACACTAGGTAAGCCTGTATCGTGGTGACCGGATAAAGTCGAGGCCACTAACAGACCGATTTGACGTTAATGTTAAAATATAAGATGTTTTTGATGAGCTTCTACGGAGCGGTCTAAAGGGGAAACACATTTTTATTTTGTACTCAGAAATACAAATTTGAGTCACACACAAGCTATCCATATAATTATAGCGCACGTTTAAAATAAAATTTGCAATTGTTACTTTGGAGATGCACTACAGTACAGAGGGTAAACAAAAAAATAGGAGTAGGTATATGCGTAAAATAAGTTCGCGAACTAGTGCTTTAGTGCAGATAAACCGGAACGGAGTTTTGCGTCGACTTACAGGGTGTCCTCGTACTTTTGCGCCATGCCTTTGGCGACGGAGCTGGCCACGATCTTCTCGCCGGGGATGGCGAACTGGTGCGACTCCTCGCGCAGGCGGCTCTCTTTCACCACCTGCTCGTTCTCGAGCTCCTGCAGCCGGCTGTAGTACTCCTCGCTCTTCTTGGCCTTTACGCTGCGCTGCCACTCGGTGTCGGGCTCGCGGGCGCGCAGCTTGTGCCCCGCGCCCCCCGCCACGCCCGCGCCCGCCCCCGCGCGCTCCCGCGTCCGCTCCTCCAGCGTGCGCTCCAACTCCGTGTCCTCGCGCTGGTACTGCGTGCCCTCGTCGTACCACGCTGCATCAGTGAACACATGTTACCGGCAATTCTTAAGGGACTAACCGATATAAAATCGACACATACCTCTGGCAGCCGCCGCAAAGCCGGAAGAAGCAGGTAAGCCGCACACCATCTCAAACAGGTGGGAGGGGTTGCGAGGGGGCGGTATGTGCTAAGCTTGGTGTGTGCGTGAATGCAAGGTGGCGCTGAGGCAGCGAAAATTGCCAAAGCACAAAGTGAAAGAGTGTTGAAAAATCAAAGTGTGTAAGCATAGTATAGTGCGAAATCATAGTAAAACAGTGGTGGTCGTTACTACATGTTATGATGTCAACCACAGCAGAGCTACAGAGTGAAGAGGCAAACTGGTCGCGACAATTTGATCTTTATAAGCATTGACCATAAAATACTAGTGTCATTCTTCTAAGGGTCGTTCTACCCATCAATGGATAAATTAAGATATAAAATTAAATTTTACGTGCAATGTAAAGAATGTCTACAAAAAAAACTATCAGCCCGCATCCGTCCACCGCTAGCTAAGTTCTATGAACTTCCCTAAGGTACGCCACTTCTTTCTGTGTCCTAGGCCAATATCTTAAATAGGTAACAAAATAGTTAAAAAAAATTTTTTTTCATTGGCGAGGCGACACTTGAAACATTTTGTAGTTCTCATTCACAATCTTGGATGGGTAGAAGATCCCCTAGAGCGCGACTTCACTCTGTAGTCTGTAGCCTCTGTAGGGCGAGGCGAGGCGAGACGAGGCGAGACGGCGCGGACACTCACGTCGCGGCGCGTTCTTGAGCACGCCGCGGTAGTCGTCGTGGCGCGGGATGACCTTGAGCTCGGTGCTCGCCACGGCCTCGCCGGCCGAGCTGCGCGCGATCACCTCCACCTTGCCCGTGTCGTACTGCCGCGTCTTCGGGATGTCCAGGTGGTACATGCCGTCGTACGTCAGCTTGTATCGCGACCCCTGGAATATCGAACGGCGCTGCATTGTTTCCGCTTCGAGTGTACGCCTGTGCGAGAATCACCAAATGAATGTCGGCGACACTCCTTGGAACGGCACTTTTTGAAATTGTCCATATTTTTTAATATAAACCATAAACCATATAAACAACATAATTCTTGCTAAGTAGGTATATTAAAATTGAACTATACATTTTAATTGTTT
Source organism: Yponomeuta evonymella (assembly GCA_963969515.1). Classification (NCBI taxonomy): domain Eukaryota; kingdom Metazoa; phylum Arthropoda; class Insecta; order Lepidoptera; family Yponomeutidae; genus Yponomeuta; species Yponomeuta evonymella. Next base: position 23,131,468 of record OZ018344.1, read on the forward strand.
TTTTCCACAACGCAAAATTATGCAACGATTAGTTCTATGGACATTCAAATGTTGTAATTAATAGGCAATGGTTATTTCAGAGTTGCGTATTGTGTATGCACTTTACGAACGAATATATTTTTTTCTTGTGAAGTTATTTCTTATTTAATTCTTATTATAAATAGAGAATACACACTCTTTCCGGTCGCCGGGTGGCGCTGACGTCGCACATGCGAGGACCACATTCCCAGAACTAGTTTAAACGTCGTCGGAGAAGTCATATTATATATTGTAGATAGTGTGTGGGCAGAGCGGGGACTCACGTTGACGATGGTGTTGCCGTTGAGGAGCCACATGACGCGCGGCTTGGGGTGTCCGGTGACGCGGCAGCAGAAGCGCGCCCACTCGCCCTCCTCCACGGTGGCGGGGTCGGGCCGAGACACGAACACGGGCGCACAGCGCGCGCGCACGTCCTCTGGCGGCGCCTCGCGCACCCTGCCGTCACAAGCGAACACCGAGCACCACACATCAAGACTGAGCCAACAGCACGGAAATAGTGCGCCAGGCCAACTTCTCGGCCGGCCCGCGCTGTGCATATATTTACACGAAGCCATTCGAGCACTTTACGACCCCCCCCCTATCTTTGAACCCAGTTATGTCACATGACTAAAAATTTGCTGAGGGGTTAAGGTTACCTACCAAATTGAAATATTATTCTGAATTTCATGCTTCCAGCTACTGTAGTTAAAAAATGTGGGGGTCCAAAAATTGCAATTTTCGGCACTCACTGATTCACTCACCAATGGATCATCAAAAGTCTGGGGTACTTCTAATTGAAGTAGATATTTGAAACTTGGAATATAAACTGTGTATATTGAGTAAGTAACGGAAAAAATCGGAAATCTTGAAAAATATATAGGGTGAAAGTGTCATACAGGGTCGTAAGTCTGTCGATCTGGTTACGGTGGCGGGGAGTCGCTGAATGCGGGCGGCCAAGACCGGGAAGCTTGTAAAATCACAAGGGAAGCAGGACATATCCTGCAGTGGGCGTCAAATGGCTGATAATGATGATGATGAATTTCTAACTATGCCATGCTGTAGCAAATAAATATTCTTATTCTTAGGTCCGTGTAGTAGCTAAACACATGGCTGGTACATCGTCCTTGTCTTCTCTAATTTGGCTTAAGTAATTACATGAAACCAAGTAGCTATTCTAGGATTCCTGTTGCTTTCAATGTCTACAGCGCACGAAGGTAGTACACGACTAGACGCTAGTATTGAAGCTGTAGTGTGGGGCTACTTACACCTGCCAGGAGGCTTCCATCTCGCGGATCTTGTCGATGCTCTTCATGTGCTTGGGAAGCTGTGAGTCGTAGACGATGCCGGGCCGGCCAGCCGCCGCCACGTGCGCACGCGTCTCGTCCGAGCCGTACAGGTTGGTGGCGCGGCACACGTACTCGCCCGAGTCCTCCGGGTATACCCACCCGAACAACATCGCCACGTACCCGAAGTCGTAGATCGGCGTGAAGCGGTTCTCTGCAGACAATCACCACCCGTCTCGTTACCGCTGCTCAACTATTTTAACTCCATGGGCATAAAAAGTGGTAATATGAGGAACCCGTCCTGGAGGGTTTTGAATTATTGTATAATTATCCTGACTTTTGCATAAAAAGGACAGACCGTATCCAGCAGTGAAGAAAAAGGTACAAATAAGAATGGACGATGACTCACTGTGCAGCAGCGGTTTGCCGTTGAAGAACCACTCGACCTTCATATTGGGGTCACCGACGGGCGCCAGCTGGCACTCGAACTTGGTGGCCTCCATCTCCACCAGCTGTGTCTGACTCTGAATCTGCGTCACGAACCGCGGCGGCTGCTTCTTGTCCGCGTCGTAAAGGTCGTCCTCCGTCAGATGGATTTCAGACGTGTACTTCTTTATGGTTGCTTCCATCTGTGTCAGCGCTTCAGATTTCTTCATGCCGCGTGGTACCTGGTTCTGCAGTATGATGTCTGGTAATTCTGAAATGTCAATCATGTTAAGTACATAAAACTAGTGTCAGTTGTGTCGTCTATGAAATGTAACCCGGGAACTAACTGATGTCGCAACTGCTAGACTTGTTTATTTTAGTTACTTCTATAGTAATAGGGGTTAAAGTATGAAATTGCCGTTTTATTCATGGTTTGAGGTTTTCGAATGAAACTTTTTTCAAATGGTTTCTATGATGTTCTTTTTTTAAAAAATGTGAAACATTTAAATATCGACCTTCAATTGTTTTTGTTATTCAATTTAGACAAGAAAGATGGATACTGCGAAAATTCGAGTGATTTTTTAATACGAGTTCCGACGCGGAACTAACGCGGCAGAAACAGCCCGCAATATCAATGCTGCGTTTGGAGAGGGGTCTACTAATGAACGCACCGTGCGATTTTGGTTTAAACGCTTTCGTGATGGAAATTTCGACTTAAAGAACGAGCCACGAGGAAGACCGCCCACACAGGTGAATAACGATGAATTAAGAGAGATAGTGGAAGCCGACCCTAGTCAAACTACCCAGGAATTAGCGGCATGGTTTAACGTTACCTTACCCACAATATTGACTCACTTGCGTCAAATCAATAAAATAAAAAAAATACGAAAAATGGGTGCCTCATGATTTGACTGATCTGCAGAAAGAAACGCGTGTTGAAACTTGTGTTGCCTTGTTGATATTCAATATTCGATATTCAAATGTTTCACATTTTTTAAAAAAAGAACATCATAGAAACCATTTGAAAAATGTTTCATTCGAAAACCTCAAACCATGAAGATTCTATGTCAATTCAAAGAACCTATTGCAATAAAACGGCAATTTCATACTTTAACCCCTAATATTATGTCCTATGGTATACTACTGTGGGGTCGGGCAGCAGACATTGAGACCATCTTCGTCCTGCAGAAGAGAGCGATCAGATTCATATATAAGCTAGGCAATAGAGATTCGTTAAGAGATTTCTTTAAAGAAACTAACATCCTAACAGTTGCTAGTCAGTATATCTATGAAAATATTATGTACGTTAGGAAAAATATCAGTGACTTTAAAACTGTAGGTAGCCAACACAATGTAAATACTAGAAATAGACATAAACTTTCGTTCCCAAAATTTAGGCTGGCAAAGGTTAATACATCCTTTATGTTTCTACAATAAGATCTCTGAGGATATAATAAGCTTGCCAGAAACGCGGTTCAAAAAATGTGTGAAGCACACTTTGTGCCAAAAAAGCTACTATAACATTAAAGATTATTTAGATGACAATGATGTCTGGAGTTAAAGCCAGTTCAATGCATTAGTTTTAGAACATTTATATAAATCCTGTAAATTAAGGACTTCAAAAGACTAAGTTTGGAGTTTTTTTTGTCCATTTTTTCTCCAAAATGATCTAGATTTTGAAATGAACACCTAGTTTTACTTGTAACGTTCATTAAGTCGCAGTTTCTATGCTACTTTGAATAAAAAAAATTGATTTTGATTTTAACTTTATGTTTACTTACGTTTGCAAGAAACGGTGGCCTTGGTGAAGTCTTCGCCGAAGTCGTTGACGGCGCGGCACACGTATTCGCCTGAATCCTCAGCATACACGTAGAGAATGTCGAGCGAGACGAACCCCATATCGGACACGGTGCGGTAGCGGTGGCCCGACGGAAGCGGTTTTCCGTTGCGGTACCATTCCACGCGCAGTTTAGGGTCCTCCTTGGGCTCGACGCGGCACTCGAATCGCACGCCTTCCGACTCTTCCACGGTATGTGACTGGATCTGAGTGATGAATTTGGGCGGCGTACGCACCGTCGGCTCGTCCTTTGGTGCCTCAGTAGCGCGCCCTCTTTCCAGCTCCTTGATCTTTTCGCCGCTCATGCCCTGCGGCAGCTGCGAGTCCAGCACGATGTCGCGCTTGGCACTGCACGTGACCTTGGCGGTGGTGGTGGCCGAGCCCCAGCGGTTGGTGGCACGGCAGGTGTACTCGCCCGAGTCACGCGCGTAAATGTAGTCCACGTCCAAGGCGATGAAGCCGAAGTCGTTGAGCATGTGCACGCGCGAACCTGTCGCGAACGGCCGGCCGTTGTGGAACCAGTCGATCCTCATGGTGGAATCGCCTACCGGCTCCACGCGGCAGTCGAAGTGAATGGGGCCGCCCTCGGGCACGTCCAGGTTGTCCTTGAGCTCGACAGTGAATCGCGGCGGATTGGGCTGCTCGTCCTCGAGCGGCACCTCCTCACGCTTGTGCAGTGTCTCCTCCAGCTTCTGGATGCTCTCGGTGCCAGACTTGAAGTGCGAGGGCAGTTGCGGTTCCAGCACTATACCCTGGCGGCCTTTCACCTGCAGGCGGCATGAGACTGAGGCCTCGCCGTGCCGGTTGGTGGCCTTGCACGTGTACAGCCCACCATCTCGCTGGTAAACACCGCCCACCTCCAGAATCACGAAACCGAAGTCATTGATGGTCTTAAACCGCGACCCGGTGAGCAGTGGTTTGCCGTTGTGAAACCACTCAACACGCATGCTGGAGTCGTTGATGGGCAGGAGGCGACACTCGAAATGTGCGGAAGAGTTTTCCTGCAGCACGAGGTCAGCAGGCGTAGTGGTAAACTCTGGTGGCATACCACTCTCCTCCTCGGGCGCGGGCGCGGCGTGCGCGCCACTGTAACCCTCCAGGGCCGCGATCTTGTCAATGGTGCCCTCCATGCCCTTCGGTAGCTGTGACTCCAGGATGATATTTCGCTTTCCTTGTACCTTCATGGAGGCCGTGGTGACGGCTTCGCCGTACTGATTGTGTGCCCTGCACGAGTACTCTCCGGAGTCCTCGGGGTACGTCGGCGCGATCTCCAAGATCACAAAGCCGAAGTCACAGAATGTCCGGAATCGTGAACCCGCTTTCAGTGACTTGCCATTCCAATACCACTCCACCTAGAATATAAACCGAAAACTTAAGTTATGTCTTGTCGGCTTAAACTCTTGTTGCACTTATGTGTATGTGAAATTGAACTACTCGAAGGACAAAAAAAGAGGAATGAGATTCGAAAAGAGCGTGAAAGAAACAATCTGAACGATACACAAAAGACATATGCTTTCGCATAAGCGTACGCATGGGAGAGGTGACCCTACCTTGAGGTTGGGGTCGTCGGTGGGGGTAAGGCGCGCCTCGAAGTGCGCGTTCTCTCCTTCGCGCAGGCCGTCAAGGTTAGCGAGAGGCACGGTGAAGACAGGCGCGCGGCCGCGCTCCTCCGTCACGTGCGTCTCGCGCTGTCGCACCAGCGAGTCCTCCAGCGTTTGCAGCTTCTCCAGCCCTCCTTCCATGCCCTGTCGCGAACCGATTCTATTAATTTACCCTAATATTGTATATCCTTACACAAAATCTCAGCCAGGGATTAGAGACTCATTAATGTTAACGGGGTTTGTAAATGTAAACAATTTTTTTATTTTATTACAAGTATTTTTATATTTTGCATGAAGCCTACTTGAGGTAATAGTAGATTGGGTAAATATAGTGATGTACTAACCCGCGGGAGTTGCGAGTCCAAGATTAAATTCTCCTTCGATGTGCATTTTAACGTAGCCTTTGTCGTATCTCTGCCCAGCTTATTGGTAGCTACGCATTCGTAGATACCAGAATTCTCTTCATAGCAATAGAGTATGTCCAATATGACGATGCCAAAGTCGTGGAAAGTCCTGTAACGGTGGCCGTGCTGCAGTTTTTTGCCGTTGTAGAGCCACTCGACCTTGAGGTCGGGGTCGTCGACCGGCACGAGGCGCGCCTCGAAGTGCGCGCTCTGGCCCTCGGCCAGCTTTGGCACGTCCTGCAGCTGCGTGAGGAAGCGCGGTGGCTGCGCGGCGCCTGCGCCGGGCGACGGCGGCGTGGCGGGCGCCGTCTCCAGCTCACGGATCCTGGCCAACGAGTCGGGCTGCAAGCTCTCGCCGAAAACACCACCACGCCCGTAACACGAGATGCTCGCCTTCGTAAAGTCCTCGCCGTACTTGTTGTAGGCGCGGCACACGTACTCGCCCGAGTCATGGTTCTGCGTGTACGCAATGTCCATCACCACAAAGCCAAAGTCCGAAACGGTCTTGATCCGATTGGAGTGACGCAGCGGCTGTCCGTTGTGGTACCACTCGATGTGCATATCGGGGTCGTCAACCGGCACCACGGTGCACTCGAAGTGCGCTGACTGGCCGTCTTTGAGGCCGGAGATATTCTGGATTTGTGAGGTGAAACGCGGCTTCTGGCCCTTGCTACGATCCACGCACTCGAGCCGCGCGCTTATCTCGGCCTGCCCCCATCTATTAGTTGCACGGCAAGTGTACTCGCCAGAGTCTGTAGTCTTTGTTCCGAGAATTTCAAGAACGACCATTCCGAAAGCATAAACTGTGCGTATGCGGTGACTGGCTTCGATACTTTTACCGTTGTAGAACCACTCGATCACCATACTTTGGTCCCCTGTCGGTATTAACGAGGCCTCATAATGAGCTATTTGACCTTCGGTAATATCGGCAATGTCTTTGAAGACTGTAGTGAACTCAGGCGCCCGGCCGATATCATCTTCCGGCTTCTGGCCGGGTTCGCGGCGTAAAGATTCCTCGAGGTTCTGAATCTTCTCGAGTCCCTCGGTGCCTTTGGGGTGCTGGGTTCTCTCGATAAGATTTTCCTTGCTGGAACAGTAAACTGTGGACGAAGTAAACGCTTCGCCCTTTTTGTTGTATGCTTTGCAAGTGTAAATGCCGCTGTCGCGTTCATACACGTCAGTGACATCTAATGTCACGAAACCAAAGTCGCTTGTCAACTTAAACCTGGAGCCTTGCTCTAACACTTTTCCGTTGAAGTACCACTCGATCTTAAGGTTCGGATCGTTCTTGGGTTCCACTTGACCTTCGAAGTGCAGAGCTTGGCCTTCTACTAGCTGATGTTCGGCAGCGATCGATACCACCCACACCGGTACAGGAAAATCAGCTTCAGGAATGGATGACTTCCTCTGCTTGGAGGCCCGTAATTCCTCCGCCTGCTCGAGTGCTTCCAGACCAGCCTGGCCCTGCGGGTGCTGTGTGTCACGGCGGATGTGCAAGTCACCGGCACAGCGCAGCGAGCCCGTCGTCGATGCTGATCCCTTGCTGTTGGTTGCCTTGCAGGTGTACATGCCGGAGTCCTCTTCGTACGTGTGCACGATGTCAAGCGCCACGTAGCCAAAATCATGTGTGCTCTTATAACGGGAGCCAGTCGGCAGCGGCTTATTATTGAAGAACCACTCCACACGCAGCGTGGGGTCGCGCGAAGGTTCCACGTTGCACTCGAAGTGGACGTTATCACCTTCCTTACACACGATGTTGTTCAGGTGTGTGATGAACACCGGCGTCTCGTACACCGGTTCTTGGCTCTCAGGTTTGCCGGCTTTCGGTTGCTCCAAGGCACCTATCCTTTCCAAAGACTCTGGGTGCAAAGAGTCACCGAGTAGCCAATGTCGGTCTTCGATCTTTATAGAAGCTGTGGATACGGCTTCACCCATTAAATTCGTAGCTCTGCACGTGTAGATGCCGGAATCGTCGATCCTCAGCCCGTTTATGGATAAAGTGACTAGGCCAAAGTCAAATGTACTCTTAAGGCGAGAACCAGTCGTCAGAGTTACTCCGTTCTTAAACCACTCTATCTTGAGGTTGGGGTCAGTGCGCGGCTCGACTTGCGCCTCCAAGTACACGTGCTGGCCTTCCACCAGCTTATCAAAGCTGGAGAGGTGCGTGGTGAAGATGGGCGCTTGCTGCGCGCCGGTGTCCACGAACATATCAGGCACCTTGTTCATGGCGGCCTCCTTTAGCTGGATCTGCTCCCAGGACTCGGGGCGCAGTGCCTGATCCGCGATCGTGGACTTGCTCTTTACTTTAAGTGCTGTCGACGAGACTGTACTGCCGGCTCGATTGATGGCCTTGCACATGTATAGACCGGCGTCCTCTGCCGTGACGGAGTTTATATCGAGGGTCACGAAGCCGAAGTCATGGTTCGTGCGGAATCTTGAACCTATAAAACGAAATAGTTAAAGGTGATTAATTAAATTAAAAGTAGTTTTATTAATAAATATTTTCTCTGCGAGGAAAGTTGTAGGGTCATTGTGCCAAAACATAATGATTTAGTATGGCAAACGTACCCATCTTGAGCTCAACGCCGTTGATGTACCACTCGAGGCGCAGCGTGGGGTCGCCGACGGGCACGACGCGCGCCTCGTAGTGCGCGTGCTGGCCCTCCCATAGTTCGGTCGGACCACTCAGGGCCTGCGTGAAGATCGGTTTCTCAAACTCGCGCTCGGCAGGTTCCGCGCGTGGTGCCGCGGCTTGCTCTAGCCGCTGGATCTGCTTCATGCCCTCGGGATGCTGCGTATCCATTTGGATCGCCGCCTTGGCTGTAGGGCAACCAGAGAATCAATCAATAACAACTTTCTCGCGTATTTTTTTTATCCCACCTAACAACCATTTGAAGTAAGAAAAAAGTTATCTCAGTATGATAGCTAGAATAAGTAAATTTTTGAACCGCATCTTTGAAGAGCACGCATATACAACAATTCACTTAGATAGTATAATGTGTTCGAACTCACTAGAGACCCGCATTGCGGCAGTGGTCACGGCCTCGCCCAAGCAGTTGGCGGCGCGGCACATGTAGACGCCGTCGTCGTCACCGCGCACGTGCGAGATGCTCATCGACACGCAGCCGAAGTCGTGCGTCTGCTTGATGCGCGAGCTGTCTTCGATCAACTTCTCGTTACGATACCATTCCACCTTGAGCGTGGGGTCGCCCACCGGAATGAGGCGGCAGTCAAAGTGCGCCGTTTGACCCTCCTGGATATGGTCGATGTTTTGCAGCGGCTGCGTGAACACAGGCCGCTGCCGTGTCACTGGTTCTGGCACCTCGGGCCGCTTAAACGGTTCGTGCGACTCCAATTCCCGTATTTTCTCTAAACCTTCGGGGCGCTGAGATTCCATTATAATACTGCCTTTTGCGGTTACGTTCATCGATATTGATGACGTGCACTGTCCGAGTGCGTTGACAGCCTTCACAGAGTATTCGCCAGCGTCTTCTGCGACGCAGTGCTGGATATCTAATGACACGTAACCAAAATCAAAAGTGATATGGAACCGCGACGCGGATTGCAGGGCTTTCCCGTTGTGGTAGAACTCGATGCGCAGGTTGGCATCGTGCACAGGTTCGACCTGGCACTCTAGGTGCGCGGTCTGGCCCTCGAACACGTTGGCGGGCCCGCGCAGCTCGGACACGAAACGCGGCGGCGCAGACGGCGGCTCCGCCACCTCCAGCCGCGTGCTGTGTCCCTGCGCCTCCAACTGCCGGATCTTTTCCAACCCATTAGGGTGCTGTGTGTCGAGAATTATACTTCTGTGCCCTAGAATTAAACAAGTTTTGTTTTCAGCAACGACCAAATCTTTTTTGGTCAACAATGCAAACAAATATATTGTGTTCTTTGTAACGTACCTGCAACCTTAACGGTGCACGTGTTGACGGCTTCGCCGAGTTTGTTGGTAGCCTTGCACATGTAGGTACCGGAGTCTTCGGCGTAGGTGTACAGGATGTCGAGCGCCACGTAGCCGAAGTCATGCGTGGTGCGGTAGCGGTGGCCGGCGCGGATGCGCTTCCCGTTGAGGAACCACTCGATGCGCAGGTCGGGGTCATGCACAGGCTCGACGCGGCACTCCAGGTGCGCGCGATCACCTTCGCGTAGTTGCTCTAGATTGCTGAGCGCCGTCAGGAACACGGGCCGCTGCCCTGCCGCCTCCTGCTCCTCTGCCTTGGGCCGTTCGTACCGTTCTAGCTCCTGGATTTTCTTCAGTCTCTGTTCGTCTAGCGTATCTAGATACAGACCTGATTTTGCTGCAAGGGAAATATGTATTGAGGCTTTTTATAATGAACAAAATATTAGAATTTGATGTTTTTAATAAACTACCATCAAGGGACGGGAAGGTGGTTTAAAAATATATCGATAAATAATAATCTATTGAAATTCAATCCGTGTGGCGCCGGATTAAGAATAGCGTCAATCCAATTTCCTTCCGTGGATGTCGTAGAAGGCGACCAAGGAAATCAATTACCAGGAGACGGGCAGCAGCGTCTTCCGGAGATTCCAACCGAATACTGCGATCGCCAACCCGCCTGCTAAGCGTGGCGATTATGGAAAAACCCCTCATGGTTATGAAAACCACGAAGGAGGCCTATGTCCTGCAGTGGACGTCAAATGGCTGATGTGTGTGTGAAATTCAATTTACATCGTGTAATTAAACGGCTTTTTGCAGCTGAATAAAGATGGTCGATGTTGTAAATGAAAATAAACTGTGTAGTCTAGAGAACCACTTTTATCCTAAGATTCAGAGTTATTGTTATTTATTCGGAACCGAACTCTAAGAGTTAAATATCATTTATTTCGAACCAAACTCCGTCGATAATTCCAAAGTTATTCTAGCACCGAAGAGCAGATATCTACTTATCAAAGAACTTACCATCTACTTTAACGGAGCATGTGGTGACGGCTTCTCCAACAGCGTTAGTGGCTTTGCACATGTAGGTGCCCGTATCCTCGGCGTAGGCGTAGAGGATGTCGAGCGCCACGTAGCCGAAGTCGTAGGTGGTCTTGAATCGGTGCCCTTGCGGGACGGGCCGCCCGTTGCAGTACCACTCCACGCGCATGGTGGGGTCGTTGATGGGCGTCAGCGTGGCCTCCAGGTGCACGGGGCGTCCCTCGGCCGCCTGACTGTTCTTCAGCCCCTTGCCGAACTGTGGCTTCTCGGCCACGAAGCTCTCGTCGCGCACCACGCGGCGGTTGCGATTATCGTCTTCCAGATATTGGATTTTCTCCAAAGCGCTCTCGTGCTGAGTATCTCTTATGATTGATTCTTTAGCTGAAATTTAAATAAGTAGATGTCTATTAAGCAGTAATGCATTTATGCTATAATTGACGAAGGAAACAACTTCCAAGTTGGAGCTGCTAAATCAAATACTTTAGATAGCTTTAGACCCATTGAAACATTTTCTATTGAAAGTTGATAGATCTTTTAGTATATAAGTAGGTACTTTACATTGAACTTCAAGTTTGATCGAGGAAGTGGCTTGTCCCAGATTGTTGATGACTTTGCAGGTGTATTCTCCCGAATCTTCTCCGTAGACAGTGAGGATATCGAGAGCGGCGAAGCCAAAGTCGTAGGCAGTCCTGTAGCGGTGGCCGCTCTGCAGCACCTTGCCGTTGAAGTACCACTCGACGCGCATGGCGGGGTCAGGGTAGGGCTCGATGCGGCACTCGTAGTGCGCACTCTGCCCCTCGGCCAGCCGTGTCGGCCCGTGCAGCGGCGCCACGAACCGCGGCGGCGCGCGGACCACCGTCTCCACCTCCTCGCGTCGCGCGTACCGCGATGAGTCCTCGAGCTGCTGGATCTTCTCTAGCGCACTCTCGTGTTGCGACTCCAGCTGCAGCGATGCCTTGGCTGTCGATTAAATAAATTTATTTATATAAGGTTTAATCGTCAATTTCGTACTTAAGAGACGTACATAGAAAATACTGCAGAAAAAACTACTTACACTGAACGTTGAGGGTGGAAGAGGTGACGGCCTCGCCAAGCTCGTTGATAGCGCGGCACGTATAGGTGCCCGAGTCCTCGGGGTTCACGTACTTCATATTCAGGGCCACGTATCCAAAATCGTGCATAGTCGTTAAACGGTTTGCTGCAAAATAAGGTCATGTATTGTTGAATTTGTAGTAGATTAGCAACAGCCAGAATATCACAAAAATAACTGTAATTTCTTACAAGCTTCGATAGGGACACCGTTGCGAAGCCATTCCACTCGCAAGTTAGGGTCTCCAACAGGAATGAGGCGAGCCTCAAAGTGCGCCGGGTGGTTCTCCGCCACGTGGATGTCCTTCATGGGCAGCGTGAAGACGGGCGCCTGCGTGACGCCGTCGTCCGGCGCGGCGGCGCGCGGCCGCTCGCCGGCTTCCAGCCGCTGCAGCCGCGGCAGCGCGCCCGCGTGCTGTGACTCCACGTAGATCGACTTCTTCGAGTGCACCACCGCGATGCCCGACGTCACCGCCTCACCCAGCGCATTTAGCGCGCGGCATGTGTACGTGCCGGAGTCTTCCGGCAAACAACTCATGATGTCCAGCGCAACGAAGCCGAAGTTGTTCGTTTCAGTGAATCTGGATCCACTTTTTAATGGCTTGTTATTGTGATACCACTCGACTTTGAGAGTGGGGTCGGACACCGGAATCAATCTGCACTCGAAGTGAGCTCGTTGGCCTTCCTTGATTTCGATGTTCTTCAAAGAAGTGGTAAAAATAGGTGCTTGCGTGGTAATGTCGTCGGCAAAATCGGAGCGGGTTTGGTGCGTTCGATCCTCTAGGTACTGGATCTGCTCGAGGCCGGCCTCATTATGTGTACCGCGCAGCACGTCAGCCGTACCGCGACACGATAGCCGGCAGCTCACCTCGGCCGCGCCCAATAGGTTCACGGCGCGGCACGTGTATACGCCCGAGTCTTCTGCGATCAGATCAATGATGTCAAGGGCGACGTAACCAAAGTCGTGTATCGGCCGGAACCGGTGCCCAATGGTGACCGGCTGGCCGTTTTTGAACCACTCCACTTTAAGGTTGGGGTCCGTAACCGGTTCGAGCTTGCACTCGAAATGCACATGATGTCCTTCCACGACATTCTCTATGGATTTGGGTTTCGTAACGAAACGTGGAATTATGTTGATCGATTCGTCGATAACTTCAGTCTTTTTATATCGGGAAGCATCCTCTAGGTATTGGATTTTCTCCAAGCCAGAAGGGTGCTGCGAGTCGAAAACGAGGTCCTTTTTGGCGATGACGCGCAGTGCGCAGGACGTGACGGCCTCGCCCAGCTGGTTGGTAGCCTGGCATGTGTACACGCCTGAATCCTCCGGATATACGCTCAGCAGGTCTAACGCCACATAGTCGAACTCGTACGCCGGCCGGAAGCGGTGGCCGGTTTTGATCGGTCTACCGTTGCAGAACCAGTCCACCCTCATTGTGGGGTCACCGACCGGCTGAAGACGGCACTCCAAGTGTACGTTGGTGCCCTCTATGGTCTCAATGTTGTGCAGAGCTCTGGAAAAGTGTGGCGCTTGCACTACGGTGACGTCATCTCGCGGTGCGCGTTGCCGCCGCGCCGCGTCTTCTAGTTGCTGAATCTGCTCTGCCGCCTGCTCGTTCTGTGCATCGGTCACCACATCAGCGCGCTCTATCACGCGCACCATCGCAGACGTGTGCGCCGAGCCTAGGTGATTTACCGCGCGGACCGTATACTCGCCGGAGTCGACAGATGTAGCGTGAATTATATCGAGAGCTACGAATCCGAAATCAAAGTATGTTCTAAACCGAGAGCCGACAGTCACTGCCCTTCCATTGTGAAACCACTCAACTCTCATTGTGGGGTCACCCATCGGTTCCAATCTGCATTCGAGATGAATATTCTTGCCTTCAGAGACAGGCTGCGGATCCGACAGAGGCTGCACGAATACTGGTTTTGACTTTGATATCTCTTCAATATGGTATGTTGGCTCCACAAATTTGGACTCTTCCATTTGTCTTGTCTTTTCGTAGAGACCGCGATGAATACTAGTTGTATCAATACCTTGGCGTGCTGTGAAGGGAAAAAGTAAAAAAAATTAAAAGCAAAAAAAAGTTTTGGTATCGCCTTCACTAAATAGATTATTTATTCTTATATTAAATTACAAAGTAACAGCAGATAATAAATATCGACGAGTCAGATGCACAATATAAGTGATAGTAAGTAAGTAAAGTGGCCACAATACACGGAGCTTATTTTTCCGCGCAATGCTCTCACTGTTACTTAAAATTGAAAGCTATGTTATAAAATGTAATAAACGACAAAGTATTATAGAAGCGCTGAGGTAAAGGAGGTCAGACTCACTCTCAACTGCCATTGTCGCGCTGAGCTGCGCTTCACCCGCGGCGTTGCGCGCGACCACGGTGTAGGCGCCGGTATCGTCGGCGCGCACGCTGGCGATGTCCAGCGCCACGTAGCCGAAGTCGTGGTACGTCTGGATCCTGTTTGCCGACTTGATCTGTCGCCCGTTGAAGTACCACTCGACAGTCATGGTCAAGTCGCTCTGGGGCTCCACGCGGGCTTCGAAGTGAGCGCTCTGTCCTTCCACAATCTTGTTGGTGCCCTTGAGTGGGCCGAGGAAGCGTGGCTTCTGTGTGACGCGCACTTCCTCCTCGGTCCTCCTGGAATAGCGGCTGGCGTCCTCCAGATGCTGAATCTTCTCCAGGCCGCCGGGGTGCTGCGATTCGGCGACAATGTCACGGCGCGCGACCACGGTGAGGTCGGCGCTGGTTGTCGCCTGCCCCAGTGCGTTGTACGCTCGGCAAGTGTAGCGCCCCACGTCGTGCGCACTTACTGACTTAATGCTCAGCGCCACGTAGCCAAAGTTGAAAAAAGTTGTAATTCTCGAGCTGGCCTCGACGGGGCGGCCATCTTTCAGCCACTCTACCTTTAGGGTAGAGTCCCCTATCGGCTCGAGTCGGGCTTCGAAATGTGCAAATCCACCTTCCTTGATATTTGTTTGATCTTTAATAGGAGTCTTGAATTCTGGATTTTGTGTGCTTTCTGGTACCTCTTGGTAGTATTTTTGATTCTGCTGGTGCTGGTAGGCCTCCAGCTGTTCGGTCTTCTCTATGTACCGTCGCTGCTCCGGAATACCAAGATCCTCGGTGACGCCGCCTCGCGCCGTCACCCGTAGCGCAGCGCTGCTCACCGCCTCGCCCGCCTTGTTCACAGCTCTCACAGTGTACGAACCTGCATCTTCAGCCCGTAGGTGCATGATGTTAAGGGAGACGTAACCGAAGTTGAAGATTGACGTGATTCGCGAGCTAGCTGTGATAGGGCGGCCATCCTTGTACCATTCGACGCGCAAGGAGGGGTCGCCGACCGGGGTGAGTTGCGCCTCGAAGTGAGCGTTGCGGCCCTCGGCCAGGTCGGGCTGCTGCTGCAGCGGACGCAGGAAACGCGGCGGCGGCGCAGCGGGTGCCTCCTGAGAGAGCGGCCGCTGCAGGCCCGCGCCCGCCTCCAGCTGCTGCAGCGGCGCCGCACTGGCGGGGTGCTGGCTGCCGTACTGCACGGCGGCGCGTGGCTGCACCGACAGTGTGGCGCGTGTCTCGCACGCGCCCGTCGCGCTCACGGCGCGGCACGTGTACTCGCCGCCGTCGCTCTCCGTCACACCGAGCATTTCCAGCGAGATGTACCCGAACCGGAATATCGATGTAAACCGTGAACCTGCCCAATTCAAATATATACTTAACATATGACGAGGAGAATAAGGGGGGTTGGGGGGAAGGAGGTAGGGCGCCTCCCCAGGGCTCAGTGTACTTTTGGTGATGTTTTATGGAAAATCACACATAAAGTGTAACTTTTGACCTCTGTTTGGATTTGTAGTATGTAAGTCTTACATACATTATAATACGTTGTGAATGTTGGGTTTTTCTGTAATTTCTCGTTTTATTGTGCATTGTTTTTATGCTAAGACTCTTGAGACTCCACTGTCCGTCTGTCTGTCTGTCACCAGGCTGTATCTCATGAACCGTGAATGCTAGACAATTTAAATTTTCACACATGATGTATTTCTGTTAACACAGAATAACATAAATATTTAAGTGGGACTCCCAAACAACAAACATGATTTTTTTTTGGCGGTTTTTGCTCGATATTCATAACGGCAGCAGGTAGACGCTTGAAATATTCACAGAATATTTCGTTGTATATTAAATAAAAATAAAATAAATATTGATGTCGGCTTCCGTACAAGAAACTTGCTCTTGCACAACGCACTTGGCCGGTATTATATTTGTAAGGGCGCGTATGTAAAAAAACGTAATAAGTAAATAAATGAAATACTCATGGGACATTTAGGCACTGACTGAAAACCAGCGCTGAGAGCCTACACTCTCAGAATTATGCTGAGTCAGCTGCCTTTTGCAGCAGCGGTTACACACCGCGACAAAACTGTATAAATGTATTTCTTTATGTGTGTTTGTACCTTTTCTATTTTTGATGTTTTCTTCTCATTTGTACTTCGTATTTTTGTTGTGTGTGACTGTTGGTGCAATAAACGTTTCTCTTTCTCTTTCTTTCTTAAATAAAATTGTTAAATAAATACTGTAATTCCAATAAAAGAAAACCGGCCAGGTGCTTGTCGGGCCACGCGCAGTGTAGGGTTCCGTAGAAGGAGCGGTTGTTTGCCTACTTTACAGAACTAACAACTACATCAAAGTAATTTTCAATGGAATTTGTACGAAGTTTTCCTTTTAGAGGGGGAAAACGCCCTACTCTAACAAACATTTGCGCTTTAAAGCTTAATATTTCGCAAACAGATCCCTAAATCGAGAACCCTTTCTCGACAGGGCTTTCCTAAACTGATAATATTTTTAAACTACCGATCTATAACCTGCAGGGCCGAGGCCTTCTCTCAGAGAGAAATTCGAGAGATATATGTTCATATATACTTCACCGACTTTTATGAATTTTTTGTGTATTTTTGGTAGGTCTGATAATAGGTTTAATTAATATTAATTAATATGGCAAAATAAAGTTTGCCGAGTCAGCTAGTAAAATATGTATATCTATGCCAAATATCAACTTTCTAGTAGGTACTTGTCTTGTTTGGTCTAAGCCGCGGATAGACAGACCAACGGATATGGCGAAACTATAAGGTTCCTTGTTGACTATGCAACCCTAAAAAGGGGATTATACTCATCGAAACAAACAATTTTTACTATAGGGAGGACATCTAAATCGCGAAACAAACCTGTTGTTTCATTCTTTTCAATGAATATAAGGGAAATTTCCCGCGAGGCAGATCGTATGCCTGGGGATGGCCGGTCCGACTAATGTTCGTCGGACGTTATATTTATGGTATGTCATATGAAACATTTTGCTTGCGCCATGCAGGAATGTTGGAGTTTATAGTGCGCGCGCAGAGTTGACATGTGCTCGCCACAGGTGGAAATTTTAGTTAGAAGCGATAGGCGTGGATTCGGGAGGGATCGGAGTTTCAGGTAGGAAAAAGTATTTGATTGAAACTTACCGGCTTCGATACTTCGTCCGTTTCTTAACCATTCTATGTTCATGGTCGGGTCGCCGACGGGTTCTATCCTGGTCTCGAAGTGCACCTTGCCGCCCTCGACCTGCGCCACGTCCTGCAGCGGCACGAGAAAGCGCGGCGGCGGGTACACGCGCTCCGGCTCGCCGGCCGGGGCGCCAGGCCGCGCGCGCTCCACGTGCCGCAGGTAGATCACCTCCGGCCCCGGCGCTGGCCTGCCGACACACACTCGCGCTCTCATCTCACTCGCTGGCTCACTTCTGCGCGCGCGCTCTAGCTCCGCCAGAGCTGCACGGGATATTGGGAGGCACAAGCGTGGCGATGGTAGTGTAATGGCTTCAGCAGAACTTTTACAAGATTTTTAAGTAATTTTGTGCTCCTGCATCTTTCATAATCATATTGTGTTCGCAATGTTCGGGCACTTATTTAAAATTACTTAAAATAACAGGAACGAGAGGCAGGGCTCCACTTCCACGGGTTGGTAAACCTAAATGCACAAACTTGTTAGTATCTAGGTATTAGTAGGAGACGAGACTCACTCGGGCTCGATGACGCGCGTGGGGCGCGGCAGGTGCAAGCGGCGCTGCTCGGGCGGCGGCAGGTGCGGCGCGTGCACGTGCAAGCGCGCGCGCGTGGCCGTGGAGCCGGCCACGTTCTGCGCCGTGCACTGGTACCAGGCGGCGTCGGCGGCGCGCACGCTCGCGATGTGCAGCGTAGAGGCGCCGGCCTGCGTCATGACGCGCGCCTCGGCGCTCTCCTGCAGCGGCGCGCCGTCCTTCTGCCAGGAGATGCGCGGCGTGGGCGTGCCGACCGCACGCGCGCCCAGCGACACGGGCTCGCCCTCGCGCACCGACACGGTGCTGAAGCGCTCCACGAACACGGGCGCCACGAGCTGCTCGCGCGCCAGCACGCCCAGGCGGCACGCGTGCGCTGCCTCGCCACTCTTGTTGCGTGCCACGCAGCGCACGGAGCCTCCGTCCTCGGCTTGGACGTTCGTAATCATAAGAGCGTGATTGCCCGATTCGTTCACTAGGATCTTATGATTATAATCGTCTATGACTTGTCTGTCGTTAATGAACCACGTGACTTCTGGATAAGGTCTGCCTGTGACGCGGCAATCAAATCGCGTCATTTTCCCCTCTGTCACTTCACGGTCTTGGCAAACCTTAACAAACTGAGGAGCTAGCCCTTTTTCGTTAATTTTAGATTCAGTCTCTAATTGTTGAGTGTCCATAATATAATCTGATTTATAATCTTGCACATTGTCTAACTCTTGGGATGATTCTACGGCCAGATAGGCCGATGTGACGATGCATCCGTTCGGGTTCTCAGCCAAAAGCGTGTAGTGGCCGCAGTCCGACTTTTGTGTATTTCTAATCCTAAGTGTCGTTTGATTTTGTGTCGTTACGATTTCGTGTTTGTTCGAGTTGTGTATCCGCTGGCCGTTGCGGAACCAGGTGACGCGTGGAGCGGGGTTTCCGCTGAGCTGCACGTGGAAGTGCGCGTCCGCGCCCTCGGGCAGCTTGGAGTTGCGCGGCTTCTGCGCGACGCGCGGCGGCGCTGGCGGCCCGGGCGCGGGCGCCGGCGCCGGCTCTGCGCCGCCGCGTCGCGTCAGCGACTCGCGGAACGACGCCTCGCGCAGCAGCCGGTATTCGAACGTGTCCACCTTGAAGTCCTCGGTGGAGCTCGCGTCAGTGCCGTTTGTGTAAACGAGCCTCTGTTGTTGCTGCTGTGAATGCTGCGTTTGTTGCGTGTGCTGCGTCTGTTGTGTGTGCTGCTGCTGTTGAGTGAATTGCTGCTGTTGCGTCTGCTGTTGCTGCTGCTGCTGCTGCATGGTACGCGTCTCGGAGCGCACCTCGGTGGACTCGTGGCGGTAGGAGGCGTGGTGCTGCGGTGGCGCCGCCACGCCCTCGGGCTGGATGTAGACGGAGCAGATGGCCTCGCCGTACTGGTTGCGCGCGGTGCAGGTGTACTCGCCCTCGTCGCCGGGCCCGATCTGTTTGATGAGCAGCGCGACGTCGCCGGTGCGCTCGTCGTAGCTCATGCTGTACTTGCCGCACTCTACGAGCGGCGCCCGCTTGCGCGTCCACGTAACGGCGGGCGTGGGATTGCCACGCAGCTTGCCCTCGAAGCGCGCGTTGCCTCCCGCCGCGAATCGCGCGTTCTTGAAGATCTGCTCGAAGATCGGCGGCGACGGTTCGCCGGCCCGGCCCGCAGCCGTCGAACCGGCCACGGTCGAGCCGGTCACTGTCGAGCCAGCCATCGTTGAGCCGGATAACGTCGAGCCCGATACCGTGGTAACACCTGTAGTGCCTGAGCTCTCCACTGCAAATAAAGAAAGATTGTATACGTAAGTCAGACAGAATGTAAAAGATAGAACGCTAAAGAAAAATCGCAATAGTTATTTGTTATACAAGAGTGCAAAGTTGATTTTTAGCCGCGTGCTCAATTTTGATGACAGAGCAAGCGAAGGATTCTAAAATTGAATCACGAGTGCAGCGAGTGAATAAAAAATTAGAATCCTGAGCGTTAGCGAGGGAATCAAAAGAGCACGGGGTGAAAAATCTTTGCACTCGAGTGCAACACGTAACTTTTCATTGTTCTCATCCCACCTCACCGTGATTACATACTCTTTGACCTCAGCGAGGAAATGACTAAATGTAAAAAAACACAAAGGAGGTTCCGAGTCTGAGTTTATAACAAATTAAAAAAAGTAGTATAATAAATTCGGCACCATGGAGGTAGAAGTAAATAGGTTTACTCGATGTTCTAAATTCAATTCACTTTATCCTTTAGCGGATAAAACCGGCTTTTGCACTCAGATATCGAAGAGCAAAATAGTAGATTGTGTCTCAAGGGAGCAAAATGATATATTTACGGCGAGGGCGGTATATTGAATCCTGAGTGAAGCGAAAGATTCTACAATCGAATCCCGAGCGTAGCGAGGGATTCTAAAGTAGAATCTTGAGCGTAGCGAGGGATTCAAGTGTTTACGCCCAAGACGGAAATAATTTTGCTACCGAGTGACACATACTGCTTTTCACACCTGCTATACGGAAAATTTAAATCAATATAAATAATTGAGTGCCGTGGAAGACAATTATGATCGATTGCAACAAAATAAAAATCGAATTGGAATTACATTTTGTGAAAATCTGCACACGGATCATGCTGAGGGCAATAAAAAAAAAACTAGAATATCAGGGAAGAAAAGTACAACTTTGATCCCTCATTTGAGGGAATCAAGGGATCTTTTTCTGAATAGCAGGTGTGAAAATACTCTTTCCGAGATGGGAGGATGAAAAAATATTGTCATTAAATTTAATTCATGAAATTCAACCGAGACAAACAAGGATTTGTACTCTATAGTATACATGACATGACTGAATCAGACCCAAAAAGACGATTAAACATCGAGAGATGATTTTTGGGCCATTTTGACCCACACACAATATAATCTTCAGTGTTAAACAAATATTAGCATGTATGATAAATATAGGCATAAATTAGTTACCTAATGTTAGGTAACAAAGTTATTGATACCAACAAGGGTCTAATAGCGTAGTAACTACAAAAGTCCCTAATTTACCATAGTGTAGGTTAGGTTGTCAAAATACACCTATTTGAAATCCATGCGCAATCTTCGCAGCAGGGCAAGGAAGAGTATTGATTCTACAGTTTGTGCAGTATTGATATTGTTGATTCATGTTGCCTGATGCTGCGAAAGTTCTAATCAGAAATTCAGATTTATGAAGATGGCAAGTGTTTTTCCCCGCGAGAACCAAGCAGAGCACGTACTCGAGAAACTTAAAACAAAATATTGTAATCAAATATAAGTTATCATATTCTACAAAATATTTATCGTAATATAAGTACAATTTTATATTGTTAAATTTAATAAAATCACATAAAGAGAATCGCTCGTAGCCCCGGCTAGCGGCTGCCTGAGTGATCTTAAACGATCACGAAGGTTAAGCAACGCAGGGCGCGTTCAGTGCATGGATGGGTCGCCGTCTATGCCTAACGCTAGTGGCATTTTTCCGAGCGGTTCCGTGCTTCGCAAGGCACGTTAAGCTGTTGGTGCCGGCTGCCGTCGATAGATGGCAGTCGTTAAGCCAAGTCAGAGGCCTTAGGGCGGCTTGACAACTTCTGACAGTAGACGAGCCACTAGTCTACAAGCCTCCACCAATCCGGACTTGGCCCCCGTGGTGGAGTATGGCCTATACTTTCCTCAGGGAAGAGACCCGTGCCCCTCGGTGGGGACATAATGGGTTGATGATGATGACATAAACAGAAACTAGCAAACGTCACTGAAGCTGAAGACCACAGCTGAGGATGCTGATGTATGACCACAGATTACATGACAACCTGAGACGAATCGTACTTTTTATGAGGACATGTTTTTTAGGTAAGAAAACTCGTTCTTGTAAACAGCAATAAGTTTACATTTAATTTTATTCAGCTTTAACTATATGTAATTTGGCAGAATTCGTCGAGAAGCACCGGCTGGTTGCCATTTCAACAAGAAATAGAAGAAATATAAATAGATGTAAACAATCCTGCCTACTACCGTATAATATTATAAACGTGAAAGTTTGTGAAGGTGTTTGGATGTTTCTTACTCAATCACGCAATAACGACTGAACGGGTTTAGATGAAATAGTTTGAGTCCCCGCTGCGGCCACGTGGTTCGACAACGTTGTCCGACATGTCGGACTATCAGGATTTTTTTATTCCACTTAGTTCGACCATCGGACCTCTTAGCTGTATAAAATTCCACTTGGTTCGCCCCTCAAACTACGAGGATCATTAAATTTCACTTGGTTCGACTCGTTAACTAGTAAAGCCTGCTTAGCCGTGATCCTTTTCCTTTTAAGTTCATTATTTTGCTACTACCCTGATTTTTTTCACGTTTCTACAATTATCCAGAAGAGGGGGGAGGACGCACTACTCGGACAAAAATTTGCGCTTTAAAGCTTTATATTTCGCAAATAGAACTCTAAATCAAAAAATGGCCTACCTACACACAATATTTTTCAACGACCAATCCCACGATGCCCCACATGATGGGGTAGACGAGAAAAAAAATCATCTCCACTTTTCATGTTAGGGGAGTTACAGTAAAAAAAACAAACATTTTATTGTTTAACTTTGTCGGCGTGATAAATATGTATCATAATCAGCCGGTGTCAGTCTGCTGCTGCAGACTGCTGGACATAGGCCTCTGCCAAGACACCCCACTGAGCCCGATCTAAGGCTCTTCTTTTCCAGTCACTGCCCACCGCTTTGCGAATGTCGTCGTCCACCTGGTCACAGGGCGTCCTACGCTACGTTTGCCTCTTCGCGGTCTCCACTCTAGTACCAGTCTTCCCCAACGGTTATCGGTCCAGCGGCAGATATGACCAGCCCACTGCCACTTCAGTTTGCTAATCACTTTAGTTATCTGGCGAATTACTTCGTTTCGGATTCGATCCCGCAGAGAAACACCGAGCATAGCTCTCTCCATAGCTCGCTGAGCGACTTTAAATTGGTGGACTGGTCGAACCGTGAGTGTCCACGTCTCGGCTCCGTATGTCATGACGGGTAGGACGCACTGATTAAATACTTTTTGTCTTTAGAGACTGCGGTATAGGCGACGAGAAGACTCGACGGAGTTTCCTGAATGCTGCCCAGTCTAGCTGAATTCTTCTCTGGATTTCCTTCTCGAATTTATGTCTGCGTAGTCGGAACGTCTGCCCTAGGTATGCGACTGGTAAATATGCTGAATGGTCTAGCTGACTCTTCTCGTCGCATCGGTCTCCGAATGAATTTGGATAAAACCAAAGTCATGTACAACGAGCACGTTGTTCCGGAACCGATTGCCGTAAATGGAGTCCCAGTCGAAGTTGTTTCGCAGATAAATATGTATGTATGCACATACCAAATTACAGCGTTCTAGTACCACCGGTCTTTACGCTAGGCCGCGGATGGACAGACAGACAAACTGACAGACGGACATGGCGAAACTATTATAAGGGTTCCCTGTCGGACTACGGAACCCTAAAAACTGAGGAGCTCGTGTGAGACAGACTAAGGCGTATGACAAAGTTTGGCGTATGTGTCGGTCAGCAGTCATTTATTGCCTGAGTCATTCTTGTTCATGAATCTCAGCGTTGTTGTGTTCGGAGTAAGTAAAGTATGTCATCGTTCTATAAACGGCGCGCGCGGCTGGCGCGTTATGAAAGCGTGCAGTGAGGCGTCTCCAGGCGAGCGGGGGGGGTGCGCGGGCGGGGCGGGAAGGGGGCTGACTCACGGGCGCGCGGCTATTTCTGCGCGCGCGCGGATCTGGTTACGAGCGCCATCGCCATTTCAGTCGGCGAGGAATAGAATCTTATCTCATTACCCGGTCTAGAAGGTACAGTTCGGTATCAACTAGAAACACTCTTGTTGGATGCTTGCGGCTATGCGGAGTGCCGATAACTAGTGGAGTGGTCGCGGCGTGTATTTAAGTATTCAATATTTTTTGCTACGCTTCAACCCTATTCACGTTTGGCGATGATAAATAAAAAATAATTTTGTTTTAAAAAGTAGCGCTTGAAATATTTGCCTATTTTTACTATTCGAATAGGACTAAATTTATTTTATCGAATACATCGATTTTTCCGAATACTAGCAATTTTATGAAAAAAAGTATTTATATTTCCTTCTTAGATGATATTTTTGTGGGTTTCTGAAGGACTCCCTAAATATATTAGCAAACTTTTACTTCGTTGAAATAAAAAAAATTTAAAACTTTCAACTTCCACTTTTAAATTTTTTAATAATCTAGCAGTATTTGTAGAGTAATAAAACCCTTCGACTCTGATGAAACCTGAGCTGTTCAGAAATCGTTGCAGAGATGCCATATCAAATATTCGACTGGATTTTCACAAAAAAGTGGCAGTAAATCAGTAAATGACTAGTTTGTTAGCAGTATTTTTTGTTTTGTCCATCCGCTAGCGTTGAGAATAATTTGAATACCCGAATTTTATTATCATCATCAGCCATTTGACGCCCACTGCAGGACATACCTCCCTCATGTACTACCCGCAGGTCGTACGACCATCTGGTGGGGGGCCAATATATTATTTAATTAAAATTATTTCAAAAATTCGAATAATATAGTCTAAAATATTTGAATAGTAAAACAGTCGAATATTCAAATAACCCTTCTCAATGTCAGGGCAAGTCTTTTTTCCAAGAGAGGGACAGAGGGAGAGAGAGTGTGTCTACTTTTACCGTTAGTAATTAAAAAACTAGAGTAAGCAGCAAAGTTCAAAAGAGTTTGTAAACGAAATGTGTTTTTTTTCTCGTCTACACCATAGTGGGGGTTATCTTTGGATTGGTTGTTTACAAATATTTTAAGTGTAAGAAAACCATTATTCGATTTACGGTTAAGCGCCATGTTTTGTCCGTGTAGAATCCCCCCCCCCTCCCCTCCCCTCCTGGCTAAATGGTTCATTGTAGAACCGTAAAAATATTTGGGGTAGTAGCACATTATAATAAACTTAAAAAGGAAAACTATGACGGCTAAGTAGACTTTACAAGTTAACGAGTAAAAGGCGACCAACTTATAAAAGGTAAACTTCTTACAAAATCCGTGGAAAATTACGTTGATGAAGTTGTTACCTACTTCTGTAAAGCAGATAAAACCCCCTCTTTCTACGGAACCCTACACTGCGCGTGGCCCGACACGCACTCGGCCGGTTGTTTTTTCTCTAATAATCTCTTTCTAATAATATTACCAGTCGAAAAGTAAATCTTGTCACGTGGGTCGTTACAAACACGTTCCATTCAAAAAAGTATAGGGCGCAAACCATGACGCCTTATGCGAGTAATAAACTGTGTCTGGCCGAATATTCTGTTTCGGTTTCATCCAGGTTTGGCGTGATTTCGGTTTCGGTCCAAATGCATCGTAACTATCGGCTGCGCCGAACCTTGCATTCAGACCTTCGCCCCTCTCGTGTTAGCTCGCCTCGCCTCGTCAACGGTCCGGTCGGTTATTTGTACTGTGCGGACGGTGTCGGTTTTTTGAGCCACAGTCAAACGACATGAGATGCGAGCGGCGCCGGCGAGCGGATGAACCAAACTCCGCTCGTGCGAGCCTCCACATGGTGCACTCCCGAGAGTATGTAGCTTATGGGTTACGATTGGCAGTCAACAGCCGACGCTACAGTTATTTTTTCGTTTATTTAAAAGCGGGCTCCGTGAATTTCAACAAAATGTAAATGTTGCGGTTCTAATCGTAAATGCAAATAACTTTTGGCAAATAGCTATGGGAACTCGTGGAAGGTCGCAGGGGCGTGTCAGTTAATTTCCTAGACTGTTTGTTACGCAGCTATGTTTTTAAAAGGTAAAGGTACAAGGTCCATTAAGATGTACCAAAAAATCAAAGTTTTTTTTTGTTGTGATTTGAACTGAGAGCGAGCGCACCTCGACGTAGGTACTCGTACCAACACAATGTCCGGTATCTACAGGGGTCAAATGAGTTTTATGTGTCTACGCCCTTATGGGAAAACACTCAGAATTTAATAATGAATTTAAATTTAACAAATTTTTATGATTACCTTGAAATATTTTTTTTACTTTCATTTGTACCTGGAAATGTTCACCTGGACATAATTTTCCGTGGGTTTTTTAAAACTTTTGTATGCGTTTTTTTAAAACTTTTGTATGAGCCCAGAGGATTAGTAAGTTGAAGTGGCAGTAGGCGGGGCACATAGCACGCAGAACTGACGGCCGATGGGGCCGAATGGTTCTCGAATGGAGACCACATATCGGCAAGCGCAGCGTAGGACGACCAGCCACAAGATGGACAGATGACCTCATCCAAGTGGCAGGAAGACGCTGGATGCAGGCCGTTTCCAACCGGTCTTTTTGGAAATCCATGCAGGAGGCCTATGTCCAACAGTGGACTTCTTGTGGCTGAATGATGACGATGATGATGAGTTTTTGTAGGTACTTCACGGCTTAATTAATTTGGGATATGATATGTAGGGCCTCGTCATTGATTAAGCCATACAAATGTTTCGTTTTCAAAGACTGATAGTTCTTATCACACTCGTTGAAATATTATTTTTACTTTTATTTATTTATTAGGAGCATGAACAGTGTAAATGCGTAACATTCATAGTATATGTACCTAGGTATACAATAGTGTTATGGTGGTGGACTAATTAGGTACATTATGTAATTAGATTATGTTTACCAATTACATTATTGTATGGAATCAGACATTACTTTGTGGAAATCCATAATAGCATTAAAATGTCAGTCGACCATCGGAACCTGAGGATGCCTCGTGTTAGAGGCGAAACGCATTTTTTCACACAAGTGTTGGTGTCGGTGGTGGTGTGTTTGTGTCTTGCTTCTGCTTGAAAAAGTGGGAGGCAGGGCGGTGCATTAACTAGCCGCATGGTGCTTGTGGGATTTTGGCGGAATTTAGCAAAGTAATTTCTCACATTTTAATGCAATTACATTATGTTCACAGAGTTCACTAAGACGAAAAAAAAAATTACTTTGTGATCGACTTAACTTACCGGCCAAGTGCGTGTCGAGCCACGTTCCGTAGAAGGAGGGGTTTTTAAAAAACTAACAACTTACATACCTCAGTGTCTCCAGACAAAGGTACATAACCATTGTGTGTTGCTAGTGATGACTCATGGATGTGAGTGCTCTCTTTTGTGGAAAGAAAATTCTTGGATTTTGCACCACGATAATGCCCCTTCGCACATGGCCAATGGCCATCACTGTTAACGAATTTTTGACCAAAAACTCAACAATACCATTGAGTAACCACCTTATCCACCGGAAATGGCTCCAGCCGACTAGTTCTTTTTCCTAAACTCGAATGACCACTTCGTGGCAGCCGTTTTCATTCGGTAGAAGACGTTCCGGAAAAAGGGTTTGATGGATGGATTATTCATTGGCGTAAGTTTATCTTTTCTGAAGGAGCATACATGAAATCAATTTGTGTATTATTGATCTTTTCCATATACTTTCTTGACAGGGTAGTATCGTGTGCCAAATTTCAGACCAGTAGGTACTCGTCGTCTCTGCGCTAAGCCGCGGACAGACAGACGGACAGACATGTAGTGTAGGTAGACGGACGGACATGGCGAAACTATAGTGTTCCTTGTTGACTATGCATGTTGATAATAATTGTTAATAAGCTTGAAACAGCTCGGAAAAAAGTCCATTATCTTCCTTTGATAGTGCGGTTTTTTTTCTTAATAATTTTTTTCTGCTTGCATGATGAGGAATTGTGGCAAGAGCTCTCCGGATGATATCGTTGATCGACGCATGGCGTGGAAGCCTGCCGGCACTCCGCTGGCATGACAGACCGTGTTGACCCCGACGGTCGACGTTTTCTCCGCAGAGGCAGCGATGTGGCACAGTCAGTGGTGCGCCGAGTCGCAGGCCTACGGCTAGCGTCAGACTCATGTCGTCTAACATCATTCCAACGCTAGGCGATGGCAATGCATGCAGCCAAAGTCCAGATTCCGGCTCACTCACTGCTAAGAGGCGAGCACGCTCTGCAGGGCTTTCTGCATTATCAAGCAGTTTGTTTTTAACCACTTTGCAGAGCGGCTCGTCCCACAGCCTTTGTGAGTGAAGCACGGTCGGTAGGTCTTCCCCCGGACAGGCCTGTACCCAGGCAGTCATGCCCTCGGCCAGCCGCTCGACCTCCGCGTTACCGAGTGATTGGTTAGTGATCTTAACGAAGAGGTTTTGCACGCTGTGAGCCGAGGACAGGAATGCCGGGAGGGCCACACTGGAAATTTTTCTTATGCCGAGTCCACCGTGGCGGATCGGCAGCGATGCCTGCTTCCAACTCTTTTCGTCTAACTGACAATTTAGAATTTGGGTGAGGGACTGTTTTAGAATTTTGTCAAGGGGCTCCAAAAGGTATTTGTGTTTCCAAAATGGGGAACACCGTAATACATAAGTAAATTTAGGGACGAAAAGGCAAAATCGGACTATACATAGAGCCATATGAGTGTTTATTTCTCTGAGTCGAAAAGAGGAGGATTCAAACTGTTTGATGAGATTTTCAATGAAGCCAGGCATCGCTTCTTCTAGAATTGGGGCACCAAGGAGGTGAAGCGACTCTTTACTGAGAATTTTTATGTTTGGTGCTGTATGGTTGAAATTTGTTGTGATTTGGTTTCTTGTATTTACGTCTAATGTATCGGGTATGTATAGTTCGCATTTGGAGTAATTTAGTTCAAGACCTATTTTCGCCAGATTTTCCGAAAGGAGTTTTAAAGTCTGAGAGGACTGAGTCTGCTTCACCTCCAATGGTACCGTCGTCTAAATACCAAACGTTGAATTTTGAATTTAA
Organism: Yponomeuta evonymella; assembly: GCA_963969515.1. Classification (NCBI taxonomy): domain Eukaryota; kingdom Metazoa; phylum Arthropoda; class Insecta; order Lepidoptera; family Yponomeutidae; genus Yponomeuta; species Yponomeuta evonymella. The sequence goes on from OZ018344.1 coordinate 23,159,951, forward strand.
GTTACTTATGGTCGGATGTATTGCCAAACTTTTTTGCAATGCCAAATTATTATAATTTTTTATTTTTCTGTTTTACACATGTGTTTTGTTTTCATTTTAGTTATGTTATTTATTTATATATTATACCTTCGGTACACATCTACTGTACTTCGGATATAATATTATACCATAATTCTGTAGCTTTCTAATTGTTAGTTTTAGTTTTATATATATTTTTTGTTTTTGTATATTAATTGTCTTATGTAATTAATGTATAATAACAATCCACATTTTTTTGTAAGCCATAGTGTTAAGATTGCTTTTATAGTTTTCTAACTATATTGGTCTATAAATATGTTTTATATTACTCACTAATATACTGTATGTATAAGTTTCATGGTCATTACGTTAAAAATGTAACTAATTTATTCTGAATATTTGTGTCCATAAGCATATATACACACATATGTGTCCGTTTTATGTATTTATTTTGTTTTGCTTCTGTTAATTGCCATTTTTACAACTTTTTCACAATACTTATATTTTAAATAATTGTACATGTTCCTTCTTTACTAAATGTTCTGATAAAGTATCCTTATTAAATGTTCTGATAAAGAATCCTTATTTAACTTAATGCTAGATTCTATTTCTAAATGGTATCTATCAAGAATCGCTCGTAGCCCCGGCTGCCTGAGTGATCTTAAACGATCAAGAAGGTTAAGCAACACAGGGCGCGTTCAGTGCATGGATGGGTCGCCGTCTATGCCTAACGCTAGTGGCATTTTTCCGAGCGGTTCCGTGCTTCGCAAGGCACGTTAAGCTGTTGGTGCCGGCTGCCGTCGATAGATGGCAGTCGTTAAGCCAAGTCAGACCCCTAGGGGCGGCTTGACAACTTCTGACAGTAGACGAGCCACTAGTCTACAAGCCTCCACCAATCCGGACTTGGTCCCCGTGGTGGAGTATGGCCTATACCATCCTCAGGCAAGAGACCGTGCCCCTCGGTGGGGACATAATGGGTTGATGATGATGATCTGTCAAGTGCATGTATTGGGCATTCTAATAATAAATGCAATATATTTTCTTCATTTTCGCGATAACTCTATTCTCGAGGGACTCAAGTACTTCAGTCAGGTACTTCGCACAGCAATCACTACATAATTTTTTGCTCGATCCAGTGTTTTATTATATTCAAGTTTTTTTTTTCGGAACAAGTCCATAGTGTTATAATACATGAACAAGTCCATGTTATGTAATACTTTTTTCCTCTGTGGTAATACAGATATTTGTTAAGGCAGGTCAGTAAACACATTTACTTTAATTTATATATTAAGGTTGGAACACAAACAGAATGGACCGATTTTACTATAAGAAAAATCCATCAGAAAAAACACCAACACAAACTTAACAACTAATAATAAAAACCGGCCAAGTGTGAGTCGGAAACGCGAATTATACTGGACTGAAAGATAGAAAACACATTATACTAAATAAATACATAATATTATTATATTGATCTGGTACGCAACCCTCGTTACGCGAGTTTGCCTCGAACTTGGCTGTTTTTATTTATCAATCCTCAAATCAATCAAAAGGGATATGCAATCTTAAGCTCTTCCGTGAAACACTCATTGGGAACCACTGCCCTGTTGTGCAATCTTAAGCTCTTCCGTGAAACACTCATTGGGAACCACTGCCCTGTTGTGCAATCTTAAGCTCTTCCGTGAAACACTCATTGGGAACCACAGCCCTGTTGTGCAATCTTAAGCTCTTCCGTGAAACACTCATTGGGAACCACTGCCCTGTGGTGCAATAGAGTGAGATCCTTTTCCCTATTCTTTATTCTAACTACTTTAATAACATTTTTTTTATTTTAAGGAACACAACAAAAGTAAACCTAAGTATATCGATTCGCGGGTACAGCTTGCGTCTGATTCTACTATATATAATATTATAAACTATCCTACTAATATTATAAATGTGAAAGTTTGTAAAGATATTTGGATGTTTGTTACTCCATCACGCAATAACGGCTGAACGGATTTACATGAAACTTGGCGTACAGATAGACAAAGACCTGAATTGAGACATGGCATGCTTGATATCCCGGGAATGCGTTCTCGAGGGATAAGACGTATTTTACTGTTACCGTAACCTTTTTTGAAGCCAAACTGTAAGATATTTATTTATTGCTTTGCCATGGCATGGAAAAGCGGTGGTAGCCTAGTGGGTAGAACCTCGGACTCGGAAGTGGGAGACCCAGGTTCGATCCCCGGTGCGGGCATGTACCTATGACTTGGTTTTCTAAGTTATGTAAATTTGTGAAGTTATAGTAGCAAGGTATTGCTAACTGAGTGGTAACTCGCTAACGAAGAAGGAAAAAATCGTGAGGAAACCTGAGTATCTGAGCTATTCACATACCTCAGCGCTTGAAATCGCCCATCCGCGGTGGGCACGCGTGGTGATTAAGCCCATACTCTCTCCCTGAGAGAAGGCCTGTGCCCTACAGTGGGACGTATATAGGCTGCTTATGTTTGCCATGGTAACAAGAATCGTATATACGGATTCTGTGGCGGTACGAAGTTCGCCAGGACAGCTAGGAAATAATAAGGATATAACACCTTCATCCCGCCTTAGCACCAAATATTTATAGTCGATAGGTAATAATTGGAAGCGGTGGAAGCGCGGTCGCGGTCCCGGCCGGTGATATACCTACTTGTCTCACATTGAGGGAGGTCATGCTTATTTTTAGGGTTCCACACCCAAACGGTAACGGAGACTCCACTGTCCGTCTGTCTGACACCAGGCTGTATCCCATGAACCGATCTGTTGCCGCTTTAACAACAAATACTAAAAATTGAATCAAATAAATATCTAAGTGAAGCTCCCATACAACAAAAGTTGTCTAAAAACAGCGCTCGCCATCTAGCGGCTATCTATGTAACCTTCATAGCGCCGATGTCATGTAATTTTTTGCTCGATATTAATAGCGGCAATAGGTACACGCTTGAAATATTGAAATTTTGCATAGATAACGGATTAAATGGTACTGAAACCTCCGTGCCAAGTGCGAGTCGGACTCGCCCGAAAACATAGTGAAATAATCTAAGTGTCTGAGGTGTCTACAGAATTCAGTGCGTCACAAGATGGACAGAAGACCTCATCCAAGTGGCAGGAAGACGCTGGAAGCATGCCGCTTCCAACCGGTCTTTTTGGAATCCATGGAGGAGGCCTACATCCAGCAGTGGACTTCTTGCGGCTCAATGATGATGATGATGATGATTATGATTTGTTTCTGCCTTAACAATTTAAGAAGGAAAGTACTGTCAGCAAATAAATACTCTTTTTACTTTTATTATTAAAAAAGTTAGAACTTATGGGAATAAGAGCCCTACAACTAGACCTCCTCAAAGATTATCTCTCGGATCGACTTCAGTGTGTCAGGATAGGTAAATATACTAGCTGTGACCTTCCAGTGACCGTGGGTGTCCCGCAGGGCAGTATTTTGGGTCCAACCCTTTTTCTGGTTTTCATTGATGACCTCTCCAGGCTCTCGTTGCAGGGTGGAACTATAGTCTCTTATGCCGACGATACAGCTTTGAGCTTCAATTCCAAAGACTGGAGTGAAACTTACCGCTTAGCTCAAGCGGGTCTTAATTCTGTCACAAAATGGCTGAACGAAAATTTTCTAACACTAAATACCAAAAAAACTGTTTATCTAACTTTCACAATGCGAAGTTCTACGCAACCCCCCCAATCAATGCATCTTATCGGTCACACTTGTTCTCAGTCCCGCAACGAAGGTTGCCTTTGTTCCAAACTAAAAAAAGTTCGTGACGTTAAATATCTTGGTATAACTATAGATCAAAACCTAAACTTTAATGCACATGTTCAGGGTCTGACTGGTAGGGTGCGGAAGCTGATTTACGTTTTCAGAAATCTGAGAGTTGCAGCAGAACCAAAACTCCTGAAAACCGTGTATTATGCACTATGCCAGTCACTGCTTGTGTATTGCATTACTGTTTGGGGCGGTATGTGTAAAACACCTCTTCTCGCATTGGAGAGGGCCCAGAGGGCAGTTCTCAAGGTGAGCACATTCCGTCCGTTCAAATTCCCCACTTTTGAGCTTTATCAGTCTTGCGAAGTGCTATCTGTACGCCAACTTTTTATACTTCATACATTCCTTAAAATGCATTCGCAAATCGTTCGGATACCCGAACATCGCGATGCAAGAAAAAAAAGAAACAACAAAATTTCATATAAATTTCAATTCAAAACATCCTTCTTCAGGAAATTCTTTCCATTTCTTGGCACTTTTCTATACAATAAACTGAATAAAGTATGTGATATTTACCTTCTCAATTCCTTTGAATGCAGGCGCAAACTTTTCGACTGGCTTATTACTCAAGATTATATTTCCACAGAGAACAATTTGTTTGTACTGGGCTAAATACGCACACACGCACACACGCGCGCACGCACGCACGTACAGACACATACACACACACACACACATACACACACACACCCACCCACTTACACACTCACACACACTCACACACACACACACACACACACACACACACACGCACACATTTTGCATATAATTTTATTATTTTTGATAATTTTTATGTAATTAATAGTAACCTACTTTAATTTGATGTTAATTTGTAACTTTCTTCCGAAGAAAGTATACATAAGATATATTATAATTGAATTGTGTGATTTTAAAACGACACATGTCCTTTCATTACAACTTTGCAGGAAATAGAAAAAAACTGTTTTATTCAAATACTAATATCTACAACAGCAATATTTTAGCATATTATATTGATTTCTGTATGAATAAACTACAATTTTTTTTTCTAATATAAATCAATAGGTAGGTGTAAATAATTTTATAAAAAAAGAATGGGCAAGTGTTATTTTAAAAACACATGTGACTTGTGTTGTTTTAAAATCACACGATTCAATTGCCTTATTGATTGATTGTTTTTATGTGTCATTCTTCACAGAATAGCATTGTATCATACCTTTCGGGACAGCACTGGCTCCTGCGATACAGGTCCCCGCCTAGTTCAGGAGTCAGGGCACAATGATATTGTAAACAAATTTAACTATTTGTGTTCAAATAAACAATTATCTTATCTTATCTTATCTTATTTTAGATCATAGTTCTCGATTATCAGTGTTATGTTAAGCAAGGAAATAATTGTGTGACTTTAAATTTACAAACCAAACTTGGCAAGTTTTTAGAGGGTGTTGAAAATTAATTAAAATAAAGTCTTGATTTGCACTAATTCGTGACTTATTGAACATTACAAAAGGACAAAAAGAAACTTTAAATTTAGTCTCTTCAGACTTTCAGTCTCAATTCATCAACCCCTTTTACTAATTGTATACTTAATTCTATACTTTATTAAACACGAAACATTTAACAGGGTATTAAATAAGAAATAACATGTACAAAGGCGAGCTTAACTCTTTCTCTGTAAGAGATTTCTTCCAGCAAACCTTGGAGATTCGGAGTAGTGGTAAAAAATGGGTCGAATTAACCATAAAGTACAAAATTCCTAAACAATAACCTACTTTAAGCAAAAATAAATACACTACGTTTACTACATATTATCAAGAAAGAGGAATTAGAATATTTGAGTCTTTTTTGCTTTGCTTGACAGATTTTGGCTGTGTTGACATAGATTGTAACCAATGTTAGATTGGAAGATTTACACACCTTAAGAGGTGCCTACCTAAGCAGTGCCGGTTTATTTAAGCATTACTGAGTTTGGAATTTTTAGCCGCTAAATAGGTTTTTATACATTTTTAGTTAGAGAAAGAATGGCTTCTCAACCCTGAGGATCTTAGAAATGGTTGTATTAGTATCCACGAGACCTAACATTAGATAAGCTATGATGCCATAAACAGATAAGATGATTTATTTAGTAGGCGTCAAACACATAACACCCCTTGATTTTCAAAGTCGGGGGTGATTTGATGTAGAAGCATCACAGAACCAGGCAGTGTGTATGTGTAGTCTTGGAGTCAGGAGAATCACTTACCTTCTTGTGTCAAAGCGAGTGGCTTAGTGTTCACTTCAACTATTTCATTTGTACCAAACTGTAAATACAGTTTACGGTTTACCCAAGGCTACTGTGGAGGCGCAACGTTGTCTGCTTAGCTCTGATCACTGTTTTAAAGATTTTTATTTCCAGTCCCCTTATTCATAATTTATTTGCCTGGTTAATTACATCAATGTGTCCTGGCTCCCAAACTAGGATAGCCAGTGCTGTGGGTAGCCATATACAATGTATCCCACAAAGCTAGCTCAAATTTGTGGTTTATTAGTAAGTAGTGAGTTTTTCAATGGCACATACCTAATTATAATACCCGCGATGACTCGATGCTGAGGACTGCGTGGCACTGTTCTGCTTCTTTGAATCTAAATACGGTATGATTCATTTCTTAAAATGTATTTCTAATTACTTGTTTACATTTTCGATAAGGTTCGGACTTAGTCTCGTTAAAATGCAGTTATACCGACCTAGATATAGAAGTTCGACTCTCAAATCGGTTCGGTACTTGGGATTCAGATAATCAGTAAACGTATTTTTGTCACTGTTTCAAACAGAATGGTTTTAGGACCCTAAACGCCTTACAGGAAATCGTGGCAAATGGCAGTCCCTGGTCTCTGCCTACCCCTCCGGGATGGATGCAGGCGTGAGTTTATGTATGCATGTGTATGTGTAAACGCCTTACAAATAGTAGAATGGCTCTTGAATGATGCAGTTCATTTTCTATTCGATTCGGCGTTACCGCATGATCCGATTCGGCTTCACCACACAAAAAAAATATGCCTTCCTGCCATTGATCTCGGGTTACCTGCAAACAACGTGCGAAGCACGATCCGCGGAAATCGGCTACTGTATTTTTTTCCACGTATTCCAAGAAAACCGCTGAATCGAAGTGTTTGTATAGTAATTAGTTAGCTGTCGTGAAAGCTAGTCAAAATGACCTACTCGAAAATTATCCTAAAACACGTTGATAACTACAACCATGAGCTAAATTTAAATGTTCTGATATAGAAATCGCTGTGACACTGATGTTTTTTTTTATTTTGGATGTAAGTGTTTTCAAAGCGGTCAAGTGTTGAATATTTTTTTCAGTTCAGTTCATACACAGACACAGGTGACGAAAGTAATTATCTCGATGAGTTGATCGGAGATGTGGCGCGCGGCGTGCGACTGCGTGCTATAAACAAGTAAATATGTGTTTCGATGCCTTGACCGTTTCGGTGCCGCTTTGTCAACAGAATTATTTCTGTAGCTGACGCTTTAGATGGCCAAAAAGAACTTGATTATACTTTTAATATCAATAATATTTTTTTTATATTAACGGTGTCTTAAAAACTTTATCCTTAATGCAGTTTATATATTATGTAGGAGTCTTTCCCTTTACTGTTACTCTTACTTACACCATAACATAGAACTACGCTACGCTTTAGTCAGTGTGGTGTGAGGAACCAAACACTGTACTGTACTGTACTGTCGGCCGTGCTGCTACTGCGTGCGTGGCACAAGAGTCACAACATTGAGTTGATGCTTTTTATGGTGTGACTCCAGCTTATTTAATATTATTTTTATGAGATAGATAATATTTTTTGTTTGCAGTTGGGGATTCTCTGTTATCATCATCATAAGCCATTTGACGCCCACTGCAGGATAATTAATAATGTTATGTATTTATGTATATTTGCATGTACAGACTTTGAAAAAATGTATGGTCAGCATAAAAAACTAAATAACACTTTTTACTTTCACAGCGACAATAGATCATATTTATAAACTTATTAGCACTTCGTGAGACATGTTCGTTCAGACAAAAAAACCCTTGCTCTTCGTACATAACCGAGTTACATTAGTAGCAATGTATATAGAAAAAATATTCTTCGTACAAAACTGGGTAATGTACCAAAAAACCTTAGTTTTACATATACAGGGTAACCGGGTTATACAGAGTCACCATTTGAGACGTTGTTTTAAGTGCATAATCCGTAATGACAATTGTTACATACCACACCCATACCCGGCGATATTAATAGAAACGGAGCAGAATGCAAAGTGCACGAATCAGTGTGAGAGATGCAAGAAACTGCTACTTTCCAGCGAGAACCGAGCAGCGCGCGCGCACTCTCTCGCTGCCTAGTAAGTAGTTGATTACGTAATGGCTAAGTACTTGTGTCTAGGAACTCGTCTCACAAACACAACCCTCCGCCGCGCCGCCTACAAATATTTTGTTCAATGAGATAATACAAATACAAAATTATTTATTTCTGTAAAGATAATAGATATACTTAAAAGTATCATAGCAAAGGGTGACGAGGTTTTGTTTTCCTGTTAGTATCAGTAGTTGGTGAGGTGGTGTAAATCTTGCAGCTTCGAAGAATTTACTTTCTCAGTAAACGGAAAAAAAACTGCGCCTTTTAATTTTTCGTACCTATTTGCCGTAAATAGGCATAGTTTATTCCTAGTGAGTATAGACATTGTTAATAGTTATTATTTAAGATACACGTGCGGAAAGTAAGGTTTTATACGAATAAGTGCCAAATTGAAAACACGAGCGCAGCGAGTGTTTTCATTGGCACGCATTCGGATAAAAACCTTTTACGCTCAAGTATCTTACAACATTTTTCAATGCATTTTGCGAGGAAATACAACAAAAAAATAAGTATAATAAAGTAATTTAATTTCACCAAAGCCTAGGTATTTACAACAAAATGGCGTGCTTTCTTTGCAGAGCGCGCGTTTCATACAGTTTTTCTTTTTCATGAGGCAAAGGTACAGTATACATACAGCCAATAATGTGAAAAATAATTTTTGTTTGCGGAAACAAAACACGTATTTTTAAATGAGATAATCAAGAATCTTATATGTTATGGTGTTTATCATCATTCAATTATTGCTAGAGCGCACATACTTATAAATAATTGTTTTTTTTTGGACAGCAAAACCTCCTTGCATCTTTGTAATTTTTTAAATTTTATGACTTGCACCATGCACCACACAGTCAAAAACTTAAAAAAATTACTTTTCACCTCACTAGCTCGTAAAAGCTCTGTTTATCATTCGAAATCTGCGTGGAAAATCGCACTTTATCCGCTAGCGTGGAAAGTGTTTTTAAAATTCGAATATTTTTATTCAATAAAGGTTTCGTACAATAAATTACATATATATAGAACCTCATTGGTTTCGTAATAGTTTATATTCTCTGCAGCCAGTCCATTGATGATTGAAATGCAAATACTTATTTCATGTCATGCGCCAGCCTCATTTAAAGAATCGCACTGGCCGGCAAGAAAATTTGATTTAAAAAAAAAAAACTAAAATTTTCTTCTCTTTATTTAATTCACTTTACTTCCATTATTTTGGTTTGTTTTTTGATAAAATCGAAAGAAATCATAAAATATGAGCGAAGCTAGCAGCGACGAAGATATAAATTAACAGTAATTTAATATTTATTAAAACTGTTTTTCTTGCACCTAACATTTTCCTCGCTTTAGTGAGGTGAAAAGTTGTCTGTTGCGCTCGGCAGCAAAGTTATTTAGCGTCTCGTACCTTTGAAACCCTCGCTACGCTCAGGATTCTATATTTGAACCACTCGCTTCGCTCGTGGCTCAATCCTAGAATCCTTCGCTTGCTCAGGTTTCAATACAAGGTACTCGCGCCAAAAATTAACTTTGCAGCCTTGCATAACAAGTAACTATTGCCCATTAGTATTTATTATTTGTATTATTGACAGGGAAACCAACAGTGAAACTAAACAAAAGATTACATACAAAAGTGCTTACAAGGCCAATTTATACATTTCCACGGAATTACCAAAAAATAGTATTCAAATTAGGAACTTATTGTGCCTGTAAGCATCGATTTGTCTTTTAGTTCTTTTTTGTGGCTGGGTGTAGACCCAGCCAAAAGGGTGCCCTGCCCCCCTCGGGGTGCCCATTAAATCTTGGTGTTCAAAGTTCAAAGTTTTTTAATGCGCCAGCACGGCTGCTATGCATTTTGGCACCCCCAAGGTCTCGCAGTCCCAGCGCGGGGACATCATCATTTTCATGACGATGTCTTACTTCTTCTCTTTATGTGCTGTCTCCTTTCGAAGGTTGGCACCAACTAGTCTTGCTTTTCAAGGCTGCCGAATAGCCGATTTTAACAAGGAACTGGTATCTAATATTGTTTTCACTTCTCATGCTCTGAAAGAGCTTAATTGTGCAGGATATAGGCTGCACAAAATCGAATTTTGTGCACAAGTGTATCTGTATTAAGGCAAAGAAAATGAGCCATACAGCCAAACACAATAAGAAGTTCATATTTAGATAGAATTTGTTATTTTATAATATTTACTTTAATTTATTTGCCTTATGTGTTTTTTAAGACATAAAAGATATTAAAATGAAATTCAAGTACGGTAGGTTATTTAATAAATTTAAGGAAATTATTATTACAATTTTAATTTAATAGTAGGCTGTATAGGTCAGCAGCTTAAGCCTAATATCAATGTCGTAAGATTAAAAAAAATATAGCGGCGGGAAACCGCTCTTGTTTTTTCGTGCGTTTATTAATTTCTTCAATTTGATAAATTATACTGTTTTATTTCCTCGCAATCGAAGTGAAAAGCAGAGTTTATAACTGGTCCACAAAACCATTTTATCCTCGACATTACTATCAGCCCTCACCTTCGGCTCGGGCTGCTAGTCTGGGATAAAGATGGTTCGTTTTGTGCACTTGTTGTAAAATCTACTATTCTACAGCGCGAGGAAAAGTGAAAACAAGCAGCGAGTGTTTTTCGCATCGCGAGTTTATAATGGCGCTATTATACTTCGATTCTCAGACGGAACATTGAACTAGAAAACTGATTATTAACTAGTGGCGAAGAGCAAAAACACGAGCCACTGCGCGTGCGCTTCGGGAATGTTAGGTACCTCTATCAAGATGGTCAGAAGTAAATGTTGATACCATTTACACACATTGAATGTACTCATGACTTACTTAAGCCTACCAAAGCGTAAATATGGAAAAGGGGCCAAATTAAAGGGAGAGCAAGATTATTGGATTATTAACAGCTCCGCTGATAAATTAATTTCGCTATAAATCACAAAAAATGTATAGATTGATTTTTAGGGTTCCGTACCCGAAAACGGGACCCTATTACTAAGACTTCACTGTCCGTCTGTCTGTCAGTCCGTTACCAGGCTGTATCTCATGAACCATAATAGCTAGGCAGTGGAAATTTATCCAAAATATCTTGAAAACGTGATACTTTAGGGTACCATATGACTAAAAGGTTTTTCTTTGTGTAAGTATCCTCTATCGATATTTACCACTTTCATCGTGCGTGGAGACTTTGAAAAAAAATCAAAGTGGCGGGGGGTGGATATGCCAGCTTCCATAGAAAAATGCACAAACCCCTTAGAAGTAGTTTACATGTAGGTACTGTAGAAGTATAATTGGGAGTCGGTGCCCGAAATACGTTTGCTGATCATGAAACTGCGCACCGACTACAAATTATACTTCTACAATATCTACATCTATATGTACTTCAAATTCAACTTCGTATTCTTTTAAATATAATTTCTAACTTTTAGTTCTGTAAGTGTTTTGAAGTCTGTTTTAATTTTTTATTTCAAAATTTTATTTTTAAATTTTTAGTGGGGGAGCGGGAAATAAAATCAAGTCTGGCGGAGTCACAAACGTGCAGAGCCATCATTATCCCAACGAAATACCATACTTTACCGTACTTAATACTTTGCTTTAAAATTTTAAGTTCTCAATTTCCATCTCCGAAAGTCTTCACTAGAACATCACCAAATTATCCTGGGACTACTTTTACATAATATGCATATTACTTAAATAATTTCGTCTGTTCTCTAGCGAAGATAGACTTCAGAATAATTTGGAATCTAAAGTGACAGACAGTGCAGATCTCTAATTAACCGACTTCAAAAAAGGAGGAGGTTCTCAAATCGACGCGTATATTCTATTTTTGGTTATGTTCCTTCATAACTTTGTCAAATATTAACAAATTTCGACAATTACTTTTTTGTTCGAATAGATATAACGTCTCATTGGTCTTATTTTCATTTGGTAAAGATCTAGTGAAGACTTTCAGAGAAGGAGAACGGAACTCTTTAATGGACAGCAGTAAATCTTTTAACAATATCTGTATGTTTCATGAAATAATAGCGTAAAAGTAGTTCCAAGATAATTTGTTTATGTTCTGGTGAAGATTTTCGAAGATGGAGTTTGAAAACTTAAATTTTTAGATAAAGCAACGAATTAAGTAGGGTAAATTATGGTTGTCAGGGACCTGTTTATTTTTTTCCCACTCCACACAAAAAATTGAAAAAGAATTTTTTTTGATAAAAAATAAAAACCAACTTTAAAACACTACAGCACCAAAAAGTTTGAAATAATTTAAAAGAATACCTTTAAATTAGAAGTATGTATACATGTAGGTATTGTCGAAGTATAATTTGTAGTCGTCGCCCATTTTCATGACCATGACTGTTGCCGACCGACCAACCAACCTTTTTTATGTTTTTACATCTTTGATACTTTTTCTATATGTGTAATATTTTAAAATGGGAATGTGACTATGTCAAGGAAAAACGGAGAAAAAAGACGAATTAAAGATTCCTAAAAGTTACTCTCACGTTTTCTTAAATTTTTACGTGCATGCGTTTCAATGACATATATTTTGGGCACCGACTACAAATTATACTTCTACAACACCCACATACGTCTAATTTAAAGGTATATTTTTAAATTATTATTTATAACTTTTTAGTGCTGTAGTGTTTTGAAGTCAGTTTTTATTTTTTATTTCCTTAAAATTTTTAGATATTTCATAGTATCTTGGTCTCTTTGCGTAATGCGCGATAACAACCTACTTCAAAATTGCCAACGCAGCGTAAACAGTCACCGTGTAGGTAACTAGCCAGCATTTCGCCACTTCTACCTATTATTTTATACTAACAAACAACTGTTTTTAAATACTTTTAACTGATGCACTTTTACATTACCAGGAGACGGGCAGCAGCGTCTTCCTGAGATTCCAACCGCACACTGCGATCGCCAACCCGCCTGCCAAGCGTGGCGATTATGAAAAAACCCCTCATGGTTAAAAACCATGATGGAGGCCTATGCCCTGCAGTGGACGTCAAGTGGCTGATGATGATGATGCACTTTTAGATGAACTTTACTGTTTAACTTCTTAACTTGATCTTTGGGTTGGCAGAGTGTACGGGCCAAGCTCCGTGCTCCGAGCATCGCTGCGTGTGCTGACATGGCGTTGTTATACACAAGCTGCCGCCATGCGCCAACCAGTCGGCCATCGGCCACTCGCCAGATTTCCTCCGGTTTCTGGTAGACTAACAATCTATAAATCTACTGTTAAATAGCTATTAGTTGTTTTTCTCTTTAGGCACTTCGGCCAACTGATAACTTAGCAGAGCTGTGAGAGCTGATCTCTAATAGTGGGGACATTAACGAGGTGTCGGTGTACAAACAACAGAGGGTAAGCAACTTAGTGCCAAAAATGGAAATGCTTCAAATAGACGCTTCTCCTACTGACAATGTTTCTTTTCGGTAACTTTAACAATCAAATCAACACAGAACAATTTATTTATTTATTTTGTTTTAAAGAAGACTAACAGCTTAACAGAATAACACCAACATAGGAAACCGAAGGCCAATCACTAGTGTCCACTTATAAATTCAGAATAGCGAGATCGACAGATAAACATAATCGTAAGCAACAGATTACAGATAACACAAACATCGGCCATAACAGAGATTAATTATATGTACCTATTTATAGAGGAATTTTCTCCACAGTTTTGTTTTACATTATATTGTACCTATGTATAATGTGTAAAGATATTAATCACCAAAACAAAAATTCGCATTAAGTCTAGATTTCAGACTAACAAGAAAAAGAATTAAGAATTTAACAAGTCTCTTCGCCAATTCATTAAAGCTACAGAAGCTACATTATTACAGACTCTACACAAATATGAATTTTGTCCTATCAATCAATCCTAATAAAAAAACCTTTGAGACATGGCATATGGCAGTAGGAATGTGTTGAAATGGTTTGTGTTTTATTATACAGGTAGCGCCCGGTGAGAACTTCCGGCCTCGCGCACCCTGAAACTTCCAGATCATTTACATCATAATTTAACCGTAGGTACCTATCTATATAATTTGGTTAAGTATTTCTTTCGAACGGCGCACGAGTCGATCCTTCACGGGTACGACAGCGTGATGTCGCTCGGCCTACTTGGGAGATAAAACGCAACTATAAAGTAAACGTTTAAAAATACCCCTTGAAATGTCTCACTCGATGTGTACCTCCACATGTATGTAGAGTAAGTAAGTAGACGGTGTGAGTGAGTCACCGCGCGCCGCGCCGCGCCGCTTAATAGGTAGGTAAACAAACGGCGCGCCTCATTAAATCCACCAAATGTATAGGTACAAAGGCAAACTAAACGTCGCGGCCTCACTCGATGCCATCAAATTCTTCGCTCACTACTAACGAGACGAGAGAGTCAATCGAATGTCGAGAGTTGTTGCGTGTTTAAATAAAACTGCAAGCATTGAACGCGAGTGCTATCCCAATGTCTGTAGATAAATATTGTTTGTGTCGGAGGTCATGTCTGTGCTGCTGACCTGCAGTAGATTCACAGAGAGAAGTAGCCCTACGAAGCCGGCTCCCGCCGAGCCGCGACTCGCGAGCCGCGGGCCGCGGGCCGCCAGCCGCCAGCCGCCAGCCGCAGCCCGCGCTCGCCGCAGCCCGCGCTCGCCGCGGCACAAGGCGCGCGGCGCGCCGCGGGGTCAGGGCGAGCGGCTCGCGCGCGCCCTGTGCGCGTGAGCGTGTGTGTGTATCGCGCGCTCGATTTATTATTTTGTTGCTGCGTGCGCGTGCGGTCCCTCTCGCCGCGTCCCGGCTGGCTGCGCACCGGCAGCGCACGCGCCTCTCACTTATCTCGCTCCACGCGACCGACACTCGATCTCAGCTCGGTGCACCACATACTCTCGCTTTAGCATTGGCCTTTCGATCCCAGGTAAATTTATGTACGATCTACCGTGAAGTACTTACGTACGTAAGTACAGGTGACTACGGCCGCAGCTGCACCCTTTGTATCAAAATAAGGAGGTCGCGGGCCTTCTACGGGTGTGGCCGCCTGTAGGTACTACTTAGTTTAGTTACTATAAAAGGCAAGTGTTGCCGAGTGTTCGCACAGCAGCCTTAAAGAGATGGGAAGAACGTGGCGGGGAGCGGGGGGGAGGGCCGGGGTCACCGCAGGCTCTCCCGCGCCCGCCGCACGTCAGTCGCAGCGTTTTGCTAGGTATTAGGCACATAAATCGTTAGGATACTGCACAAGTGTAATTGAGCTGGCGCGGCGCGGGGACCGGCGCGGGGGAGCGGGGCTATTCCCGGCGCGAGCGCATGCACAAATAAAGACACGCAGCATTCGCGGCGCGGGGTGCGGGGTATGGGGCGCGGGGCGGGCTCACCTCGCTGCTGCGTGACATGCCGCGTGACGCGCTGCTCCGTGTGCGTGACGCGCTGCTCCAGCTGCTGCTGCCGCGTCTGCAGCACGCGCTGCTCCTGCTGCTGCTGCTCCATCACTCACTGCTCACTAGATCTGTCTCGCGCCGCACCCACAGTGCGGCCACAGCCCATTTAACGAACAAACAAACTATACGTCACTGCTTTACTTAAAATTATACCAAGTGCACGGGTTCATTTATCAGAAGTCAAGTCATTATAGCCCGAGCCGGCAGCCGATACGTCGGTCGATTGCGAATAGTTGGCGGATAGTGCGCGGCGGCAGGCTGCGCGCGCGCCTCTCCCCCTCCCCCCGCACCGCGGCCGCGCGGGGGAGGGACCGAAATACTGCAGCTATTTTGAGCGGCACCATCCCCCTCCCGCCCCCGCCCCCGCCCGCGGCCCGCGCCGCCCGCGCCGCGCGGTATGCAGCTGATCTCGGCTCGGATGACACGCTGCAGGCGTGACGTCACGCGCAGCCTCCTACTTGCTCATGCACCAAGTATAACGCCGGCATCAGCGGCTGGCTCACGCGCCCTGCCCGCCAGTGCCCAGGGAGTTGTGTTGTGCGCTGTTTCGTATGACCCGTCCGGGGCCTTGGCCAAGAGGGTGGGAAAAGCTACGAGTATAAGGCCTTTAAACAGGCGGAGCTAAAGTTATTGTTAAAAAATCCAAAATTTCTAATAGGTATGTAGTTGAGACATTGATTCCGAATAAATAATTCCTTGCAAATTCCATGTGGATGTTGCAACAGTCGGTATACACAAAGACCTACCATTTTAGGGTTCCGCACCGCACCCAAAGGAAAAGGGACCCGATTACTAAGACTCCACTGTCCATCTGTCTGTCTGTCACCAGGCTGTGTGTCTGTCACCAGGCGGTATCTCATGAACCGTGGTAGCTAGACAGTTAATTTTTTCACAGATGATGTATTTCTGTTACCGCTATAACAACAAATACTAAAAACAGAATAAGATAAATATTTTAATGGGGCTCCCATACAACAAACGTGATTTTTTTGCCGTTTTTTGCTCGATATTAATAACGGCAACTGGTAAACGATTGAAATATTCAAATGTTGTATAGATAATGGTACGGAACCGTTCGTGCGCGAGTCCGACTCGCACTTGGCCGGTTTTTGTCTTATATTTACTAACTAGGTTTTCACAGTCAGATTAATCTAAGAAGAATATACTCGTAGTCTGCTTTCTGCCCCTTATAGGGTATTTTCCGTTTACCTAGAGCTATGCAATTTGGCAAGTAATATTGTATTATACCACAAATACAGAGAAATATCTGAAAACTATATATTACTCGAGTTACTGATATAGCTCGAAGAATTGCTCAGTTGAAGTGGCAGTGGGCGGGGCACAAAGCTCGGAGAACTGATGGCCGTTGGGGCGAAAAAGTTCTGACCTGGCGACCGCGGACCGGACGACGCCGCGTGGGAAGGCCCCCCACCAGATGGTCTGACGACCTGGTTACAGGGTTGCTGGATGCGGGCGGCACAAGACCGGGAAGCTTGGAAAATCATGAGGGAGGCCTATGTCCTGCAGTGGGCGTCAAATGGCTGATGATGATGATGATATATTTGTAATTAAAACATAAAAAAATTGTCTTTATAGTTCGGGAACAGCTCAGAAAAAACTGCGAGACTCGATTCCTCAACTATTTGTAATATGTAAGCAGGTACCTACTACGGAACCCTCTTTGGGCGAGTCCGATTCGCTTTTGTCCGGTTTTTTTATTTATTTTGCTGCTGACTTAATAAATAGGGGTTTCAATTTCTGTATAACACGGTCGCCATATTTTTCGTGATTTATAATTTTTTCCGTTACTTACTCAATAAACACTGTTTTTATTCCAAATTTCTAGTAGTCTAGTTCAATTAGAAGTACCCTGGACATTTGATGATCCATCAGTGAGTGTGTAGTAAGTGCCGAATATTGCAATATCTGGAAGCATGCAATTTGAAATAATCTTTCTATTTGGTACCTTAACCTCTCCGCAAATTTTTAGTCATTTGACATGACTGTCTTTAAAGATAGAGGGGGGTCGAAAGTGCTCGAACCGCTTCGTATGCAGAGCGTGGGCCCGTTTAAACTTGGCTTGGCGCACTCTGTGCGCCTCAATTCCACCAAAAACATTTTCAAAAAGTTATCAGATCTCAGGTAGAGCCAAGCTCCCTACTCTAATCGCCCTAACTTTACAAATTCTACACTTTAGTCAAAATATGTGGCTTGGCTGTTTCGTTACTACAAAAACTATTGCATGTATAACAGAAAAGTAATGAACAGTAATATATGAATAAATTTACGCCTGTGTGACCGTAGCAAAACGGCCAAGCCACATATTTTGACTAAGGTGTAGAATTTGTGAAGTTAGTCATAGATAACTGTATGGCCGTGTAGAGTTAGAACTTGGTTAAAAGCTTGGCTCTACATGAGATCTGATAACTTTTTGATAGTGCGAGGTATATGGTTTCGTCGTCGCGACATTTTAAATGAAAATGTTTTTGGTGGGATTTCACTTCCTTTTGTAAGTTGATTATGACAATATTTTTTATTTCTTAATTTTTCTTTCTCTTAATTTAAAGGGTGGGGGTGATTTGCTAAAGCTGTTGGAATATGTATTTTATTATTATTTATGACATGAGTCTCTGGGACAATTTTCAGACCATTAGCATCAAAATTCTTGGAAGTCTCAAACAAAACTTCCATCTCCTAGTTTAAGGGGTTGAGGGGTAAAAGTTCCAAGTTTTAGAATATTTTTGTTGTTTGTTTACTAATAATAGCTTACATACCAAATTTCAGTTTTCTGGGACTCCAGGAAGTACCCTAAGAATTTTGATGATCATCAGTGAGTCAGTGAGGAAATCGGGGTTTTTAGATATCAATAAAATCTAAAGTATAAGAGCTATGCAATTTGAAACTTTAAAAATGTTTAATGAGTCTACTATTGGCTTAATATCTCGAGCATTTTGTTTATCTGGTATAATCCAAACCCAAGTTCATCATCAGCCCCTTGACGCCCACTGCAGGACATAGGCCTATCTCATGGTTTTCAGAACCATGAGGGGTTGTGCCATAATCGCCACGCTTGGCAGGCGGGTTGGCGATCGCAGTATGCGGTTGGAATGTCAGGAAGACGCTGCTGCTCGTCTCCTGGTAATTTATTTCCAGGAGACGGGCAGCAGCGTCTTCTGTGCATGTGAAATGGAGTGACGCTATTCTTAATTCGGCGCCACACGGTTATGAGGGTTCAAAAACATGACAAAGTGGTTCGAGAAAAGGTAGAGCGGTAGTAGTGTCCTTGCGCTTCACTTGGCTCGTCTAGGCGGGGCCACTATTATATGTTTCGCTACCTTCAGATTGAATATCGAGACAAGGCCTGGCTACCTCATTTTGTGTTCAAAACATGCAAATAACATTTGGGGCAACGAACCAACTGCAATATAAGTTGTAAGAAGTTTGGGATCCCGATGAACCACAGAAAACAACAAAATCATTTCGATGTTTCTGTTTGGTTAAGATCGTCGGCATAAATCCTAATCGTATATTATCGTGATTAAACATCAGTGAGAAGACCTATGCCTTATACCGAAAGTCCTCTCCACAAAACTTGGTCTCGTGAAACAATTTGTAAAAGCATTAGACAAATCGGGTACATAAGTACATGTTTTCAGTGCGGTCAAACGGTGTGAATAGAAAAAGTCTTAGAATTTTGGCAAGCTTGAAACAAGTGTTGTAGCCCAAAAAACACAATCTTTATACTCGTATGTAGATTATGTTTCTAGTAAGCCCATGTCCCTTTTCTTTTATTTTCATGCAAACAATAACTTTACTATGCTCTTGTTTCTATTTATAAAAATTGGGCGAATAGAAACAAGAGAAGGGATGACAAGAAACAAATCAATTCCGTACAAATTTGTGGATACCTACTGAGCTTCAAAGATATTTTTTTATGATTTAATTACAAATGCATAGTTTTCATATTTTTCCTCTACTTTTTGTATAAGACAATAATACTACTTAGCAAATTTCATAGTTCTAGGTCAACGGAAAGAACCCTATAAATTTTGATTTCCTTGAGAATGTCGAAATATACGTTTTTGGCGGCATAAACGGCCATAACAATTTTTTACGTTAATTTAGAAGTTTGATTTCTTTTACAGCTTCAAGGGACTGTAGACTTTGTTTGTACGTGGTTTTAATTTCAATTTAATACCTCTACGCGTTCCAGTAGTTTTGGAGTCTCTTTGTCCATTTTTTCTCCAAAATGATCTAGATTTTGAAATGGACAACTAGTTTAACTTGTAACGTTCATTAAGTCTTAGTTTCTGTGCTTTTGAATTTGAGATTAAGGGTCTTGACAGACAGACGGACGGACGCGCGGACAGACGGACAACAAAGTGATCCTATGAGGGTTCTGTTTTTTCATTTGCGGTATGGAACCCTAAAAATAAAACAGTTTTTAACAAATCAACTTTGAGTTATCACAAAAATCCGCATTAGTGGTGTAATTTCCGCTCGAGAGCTTTTAGTATTTTGTGCACAACGTCGAGCTAGTTTCACACTTTGAAAAGCTCGAAACAAGATCTTTACGATGTTCTTAAACTTTGTGCAGATTATTTCTTTTACATCTAAATAGCTTTTTACTAAAAGGCCCAAATCAAAGTCATGAAAAGGACACCCCCCACTCGACGTAGTCCTCCACATCTGGTGCCAGCACAGTCTGCCCACCGAGCCTGCTTTTTCATTTGATTATGATCATACACAGCATTGAATGTTATATTATTTTAGTCGCAGCGCATCTGTAAGACATGCCATTCTATTTTACGTCATGCGAAGCTTGCTCAATTCCAGTTTTGCTTTAGTGGGCATATCTTGTTGCCCGTGGCTTGAGCCTGTACGTAGTTAGCATGTTATTACATCAAAAGTGCTCCAAAAAAAGCAATTACAGGCTTACAACAAGATAAAAGCTTTGTTTCTATTGCCCCCTCACTTTTGTATATTCATCCCACCACTTGTTTCTATTGACCCCATCCATGTGCCAAAAATACCGTATCTCCAAAAACAACGCATAAATAAACACCATTGAATTTAAGTTTTGGTCATAATCGTTATAACAATGTTTACGCTGATAAACAACCTATAAATAAGTAAGTCTAAAACGGATCTATTACAAATTCTTACCACTTTCCACAGTAGAGTTATTTATTACCTACCTATTTTTCCGGCAGAAAATAGAACAGTACTTATTTTAAATAAGAAAGAGCCATGGTCCAGCCAATAAAACGAAAATAGTAATGTTACATCAATAATATGTCTTAGTATGCATATATGTCAAGAGATATCCCTAGTAGAAAATCTGTGATAAAAAACATTTTCCACTTTTTGTATCTATTTACGCTTCAGTTTCGGCTATTTCCAGCTTAAAGTACAGAGTAAGTCAAGGCTGAAATGACTGACGGTCATCAGCATCACACAACATAACTTCACAACTTCTATGAAAAAAGCTTTTACCTTTTTAGTAGGTACTTGGGATGTAATATGTTCATCAAAGTTAGCTAAAGTTGGATAACTATTTGGACTGCTTTCCACGTAACCTGGGTGTCTTAGGTGAAGAAAAAGGAGAGCGGTTTCTTCAAGACATCAAAGTCATGGAGGATTGTTACCCGGGCAGATATGATGCTCACACGATGTCTGATTACCGCGCGCTGGGCTTTTATGAGAGACAAAGCAATGGACAAACACGAAAAAAAAATCAACCAAGAGAAGTTTTTCGGATTCTCCATAACAAAAAAAAAATATTTTGTGTCATAAAAACTATTTTTACTGTTCCGTAGTCAACAAGGTCAGTCGGTCAGTAGTCAGAGACGATTAGTACGAGAAAGCTGAAATTTCGCATATTAGTGACGCTTCCTCTGTGGTCACGACAACAAAACGGTACAATAAAATCTTAAAAATTGTTTTTTTAGGGTACCCTAAATGATGGATATTTTTTCTCGTCTGCATGATAATGTGAGGTATCATTGGATTGTCGTTTAATAATATTGTGGGGACAGGAAGATTATTTTTTTGGTTAAGCTTCCGTTTGCGAAATATTAAGCTTTAACGCGCATTTTTTTGTCCGAGTAGGGCGTCCTCCCCCTCTCCTGGCTAAACAGTTAATTGTAGTAACGTGGAAAAATTCAATGTAGTAGCACATATAATAAACGTAAGAGGAAAACTATGACGGCTAAGTAGGCTTTACAAGTTAACGTATAATAGGCGATTAACTTATTAAAGGAAAACTTTGTACAAGATCCACTGAAAAAAATACGTTCAAGAAGTTGTTATTCTGTAAAGCAGATCAAAACCCCTCTCTTTCCACAGAACCCTAAACTGCGCGTGGCCCGACACGCACTTGGCGAGTTTTTTTTGATAACATTAAAGCTATAGCTGATACAAAAAATTAATTAATTTTTAGGAAAACACGTTTGAGCGAAAGTAAGGAGCAACTTCTTACCTACTCGAGGCGTTTAAAGAAAATAATTTTACTAACGCAAAGGTCACAAAATAACTATTACATAAGTAACTCGATAAATAAATGTAAAGCCACGTGGAATATTATAAACAGCTCCAGAATGAATATTCCAAGAGATGATATAAGTCAGATCAGGGATAATAATGATATTATTACCACTGATCCTAAAAAAATTGCTGATTCTTTCAACGACTTCAATATCGATCAGGTCAAATCTAAAGACAAGGGAAATAGTACCACCAATTTAATTAATAATAAGAATTCACACTCTTTATTTATGAGCCCGGTAACACCAGAGGATGTAAACTTAATAATAATGCAATTAAAGAACACAAATAGCACTGGCATTGATGACATCTCCTGTAGAGTTGTCAAATACGTGTCAGAAATTATATCTCCAGTTCTCACACACATTATTAATGTAAGCATTGAAGAAGGCATATTTCCAGATAAATTAAAGATCTCTATCGTAAAACCTCTTTTTAAGAGAGATGATAGACAAAATATGTCATGTTACAGACCAATAGCACTTCTACCTATATTTTATAAAATATTTGAGCGAGTTATGTACAATTCCCTTTATTCTTACTTTGAGAAATTTAACCTTTTTGCAGAGGATCAAAATGGATTTAGGAAAAATAAGAACATCAACAGAACAATTTATACCTTTTTGTTTCAAGTTATATCGTGCCTTGATAATACCCGTAACTGCACTTTTTATGGGTATGATCAAAGCATTTTATTATGTTGATCATGCTACTTTAAAGGCTAAACTAAACTGTTATGGCATTAGAGGTAAGGTTTTTGATCTTGTCGACTCTTATCTAAATGAGAGACATCAATATACGTCTGTGACAAGAATTTGTCCCAAAACAAAAACCAAAATACAGTACTTATCAAACCCTAGGGTACTTCACCATGGCGTACCACAAAAGCGTTTTAGGACCCCTATTTTTCTTAATATACGTAAATGACCTTCCTAAGTCAATTGAACAAGATATGGTACTATTCGCCGATGATAGTACTATAGTAGTATTTAAATCAGATTACATACCTACTTTAAAAATTGACATTAATAATGCTTTGATGAATGTAATGAACTGGTTAATAAATAATAATTTAATTTTGAACTTAAGTAAATCTAATATGACATTTAAAAATAATCATCGTTGTAGTAATTCTGAAATGTTAAACATACAATACAATGATGTATCTATTGACGAAATAAATGAAGCAAAATTTTTAGGATTATACATTGACTCGCATCTAACATGAAAAGTTCAAATTCAAAAAATCTGCACAAAATTACACCAATTTGGGTACGCTCTTTACAGACTATCCAAAAAGGTGAACCAAACTGCTCTACTCACAGCATACTACGCATACGTGGAGTCCACATTACGATACGGAATATTTTTTTGGGAAAACTCGACTGACAAAGATAATGCTTTCAAAGCTCAGAAAAGGTGTATCCGATCAATGTGCGGTCTGAAATCAACTGAGAGCTGCAAACCTGACTTTATTAAGCTTGGTGTTCTAACGTTGCCATCCCTGTACATTCTGGAGACATGCACCGTTGTAAAGTCAGATATGGATCTTTTTCAACAACAGAGTAAAAGAAACTATGATAAAATACGCACCTTGCCACGCTCTACAGCGTTATTCCAAAAAAGCGTTTTTGGCATGTCGTCGAAAATGATAATGAGGTCATTGACAATGACCTCCCATGATCAATTAGAAAAATTAACGAAAATTATTTGTTTAAACAATTATTAAGATTAAACAATTATTAAAAAACAAGGCTTACTACACAATTAATGAATACCTAGCTGACAAGGACCTAGGGAATTAGGGTTTATTAGGTATATTGACATTTAATTTACATAAGCTGGAGCACTAAGTTGATAAATTAGTTACTTTGTATGACATAAAGTTCATTATGTAGGGTAACATTTTTCTGTAAATAAACATAAACATTTACAAACAGGCACATACATTGCTTCTGGCCCCACACTAGGATACCCTGTGTCGTGGGAACCAGAAACAACGACATCACAAACATGAAAACATCCAAGACTTGGGGTTTTTTTTTGTCCCCAGCCGGGATTCGAACCCGGGACCTCTCGCATGGTATGCAGATGCACTACCGCTGAGCCACGAGGTCGTCAAACTGTAAACTGTAAACAGATGTCACTGTGTGCATGCCTACCTATCCATATAAAAATGCAATATTTTGCAATTAAGACCTGTGCAAAAACCTGACTGTGTGTATTCGCAAATAAATATTTTGAAGTTTGAAGTTTGAAAAAACTAAATAGATATTTGAAATCAGTTCATAAGTCTTACGGCACCATCAATGATGTCGGCCTGTGATCAAAGAAATGTTCGAGGCGGAAAAATGTAATTGTATTCCGGTTTATTTTTTAAAATAAATACCTTCCGAGGCTTGGCGAGCTGCGGCTGCGGCTAGGGTTTGAGGAGCCGGCTTCCTATGACTACTAGTGCAGTCAAAATAGACCAACAAAAGCGCGCACCCCCCATTTTTTTGACTGATTTTTGTTTAACCGTTTTGTTGGCCTGATTGATATGTATATTTTTTATATTCTTTGTTGTACTAATCCGTGCTGAGGACAATTTTTAAAAACCTATTTTGAGGCTAAAAGTTCCACCCATCCTGGGACTTGAACCCGCGACTTGTATATTTTTGCCAAATTTAAGCTTTTTATTACTAATAGTGTCTGGGCTAGGCCGCGACAGACAGACCGACAGACAGATAGACACGGACGGACATGGCGAAACTATGAAACATTAGCAAACTATTCGCACTTTTGAAACATGAATCAGCATAAAACCGTCAATATAATTAGGCAACATCTCTAACTCTTGCGGTTGATTTAACTCGATCATGTTATTTTAAAAAGTAATGTTGGAAATAAAGAGAAAAAAAAAATCATAGATTTAGTGCCTCACGACTATCGAGCAAATTGGAAATGAATTGAGTCATAAAATGTCATCTGAAGAATTTGGAAAAATGTCGTTCTGAGTCTGACTTTTTTCAAAAAGGTTAGACTACAGGGCAAACCCTTAACCCGATCGTCTTTGTTTTAAGCTCAAATTGTAGCTGACTAAATTGAAATAAAAAAAAAAATAAAATCGATACTAAACAAATAAATAGAAAATATAATTTTCTAATGAGATTTTCTTGGTGGTGTGATCTCATATCTCTGCTACGTATTATGTACGAGTGAGCTCGGACCAAAAGCACTCGTACGAGTTAGGTCGTATAGGATTGCACTCGTACTGTGGCTTACACAAGATAAGAGTGGTCTCGTGTTGTGGTCGTTTTTGTTTCGCCCAAATCAAGATGACGATGACTGATCTGCTGCTGCGAGGTACAGTAGTTGTAGCAGATATGTTAATAACGGGAATTCAAAATCACGAAAGGGGAAACAACGAAGCAAGAGAAAAAATTGTACAGGGAAATAGATTTTAAGACGCAACCAACTGGGTGCTTCAAATAATTTTCTCCGTGAAGTGGAAGAGGATGATTACAAAATGTTGAAAAATAATTTGAGATTAAACAGTGTTACGTTCATTCCACTATTTTTTTGTTGACGCCATTTTTGTTTTTAAAATTGATCAGAGTGAACTCGAATAAAATTTTTTAAATAAAAAATAAAAACCGACTTCGAAACACTACAGCACTTTCGAAGTCGGTTTTTATTTTTTATTTAAAAATTTTTATTTTTCAATTTTTAGTGGGGGAGCGGGAGAAAAATAAATAAGTCCCTTCCCTTATAACTATAATTTACCCTACTTAATTCGTTTCTTTAAAATTTGATGTTCTAAATTTCCGTCTCCGAAAGTCTTCACCAGAACATCACCAAATTAACTTGGCAATACTTTTACGCTATTTTATGAAACATACGGATATTACTAAAGGATGGGCCCCAATAGGGCTTATTTACTGCTGTGCATTGAAGAGTTCTGTTCTCCATCTCTGAACGTCTCCATCAAATCTTCACCAAATTAAAATGGGACCAATGGAACGTTATATCTGTTCGAACAAAAAAAGAATTGTTGAAATCTATTAAGAAATGACGGAGTTATGGAGGAACATAGCCAAATAAAAAATATATATACGCGTCGAAGTGATAACCTCCTCCTTTTTTGAAGTCGGTTAAAAATAGAGCACGGTCCTTATCCACTCGGATTACTTGACGGCGTCCGGAGAAGTCGTACGAGTGCACTCGATCCGAGCTCCTCGTGCCCTGAAAACTCGGTTTTAATATGAGGCTAAGTGCGGAAACCACGGGACAAACTGACTAGGTTGACCATAGGTTCACCACGTGACGTATTTTCTTATTGATTGTGGAGTTGAATCCATCCATCCACTAAAATTTCGTTCATCTCCTCCCTTCATGTGTAGGTTTTTATTTATTTATGTTTATTCTATATTTATTTCATATGTATGTACCGTTTATGTATGTGTATTAAATATATAAATATCTCGCTTAGTATTGTTTAGTTGCTCCGACGACCCGTCATTTAGCTTCTCTTTTTTTTCCATCAATGGTTGTCTGGAAGAAACCTAGCAATGAAAATAAAGTAGGGTTTAATGAATGGGCCACTGCGGGCATCCGAAAAAGTAGAAACACACTGTATGCATTGTATGAGAAAAAAACATACACATATGACCACAGTTTTATAGAGTATGTTAAACTATATTCTAAATTATTCAGGGCCGTCTGCCACAAAGCTAAATGCGAACATATAAAGAAACAAATCCTCCAGTCTTCAAATAAATCTAAAACAATCTGGACTATTATAAATAGGGAAACTGGTAAAGCCAAATCAGGAGATCGCGAATTTTCTCTAAAGATAGATGATAAAGTAATAACATCAAATAAGGACATTGCTGCGGCCTTTGAACAATTCTTTACAAATGTTCCAATGGAAACTACGGCTCCTTTAGACTCGTCTCCTGATCTTGCTGCAAGTTTATTGAAAGACAATGTCCCCTCGTGCGATTACGAGTTTTCGTTCTACTTCATTAATCCCCATAGCGTAATTAAAGCGTTTAAACTATTAAATCTTAAAAAAACGGAAGATTTGTGGGGAATGTCAGTAATCATAGTTAGTTCAGTAATAGATGTCCTCGTTTCTCATTTAGCAAAAATTTTTAACAAATGTGTAGGTGAGGGTACATTCCGACCTAATGAAATACAGTAGGCTCGTTCCGTTGTTTAAAAGTGGCGATAGGCATGATCCCACAAATTTCAGACCAGTCTCGATCCTACCCGTATTCAAAGCAAAATATTCGAAAAGATTGTTTTAGTTCAACTACTTACGCACTTTAATAATTATCAACTTCTCCATAACCAGCAGTTCGGCTTCACGCAGGGGTGGTCGACGACGGACGCTGGTGTCTTGCTAGTTAAACATATTTATAGTGCATGGGAGGATCGTAGGGTTGCTATAGGTATTTTTTGTGACTTTTCAAAGGCATTTGATTGCGTGGACCACGAGACACTTTTGCTAAAACTAGAGCATTACGGAGTAAAGGGGAAAGGTTTAGAACTGATGAGATCTTATCTAAAAGGAAGGGTTCAAAAAGCGGACATAAATCGTATAAAATCCACAGGTTCACAAATAAAAATGGGAGTACCACAGAGATCACTTTTGGGGCCGTTCCTTTTCCTTGTATACGTAAATGATTTGCCGTTTATGGTACAAAACATGTCCAAGATAGTATTATTTGCAGATGACACGTCACTTATTTTTAAAATTAAGAGACAAGAAAATAATCTTGACGATGCAAATGATGCTCTCTCGCGTGTGTTGGATTGGTTCAACGCAAATAATCTGCTTCTAAATTCCAAGAAGACAAAATGTATAAAGTTTACCTTACCAAACGTAAGATTAGTTGAAAACAACATTGTACTCGGAAAAGAAAAACTAGAATTTGTAGAACATACCGTTTTTCTAGGCATCACAATCGATTCAAAATTGTAATGGGGTCCTCATATTGTAAAACTAGCACACAGGCTTAGTTCTGCAGCATATGCAGTCAAAAGAATTAGAGAGCTCACTGACGTTGCAACTGCTAGGCTTGCTTATTTTAGTTACTTCCATAGTGTTATGTCCTTACTACTGTGGGGTCGGGCAGCAGACATTGAGACGATCTTCATCTTACAGAAGAGAGCAATCCGATTTATTTACAAGCTAGGTAGTTAAAGGATTTCTTTAAAAAAACTAACATCTTAACAGTTTCAAGTCAATACATTTATGAAAATATAATGTATGTTAGAAAAAACATCAGCAATTTCGAAAATGTTGGTAGCCATCACAATATTAATACTAGGAGTAAACATAAATTGTCATTTCCACGTTTTAGACTTGCAAAAGTTAATACATCCTTTATGGGGCACTGTGTACGGTTCTACAATAAGATTCCTCAACATATATTAGAGTTACTACCGACGCAGTTTAAAAAATGTATTAAGCATACTCTGTGCAAAAAAGCCTATTATAACATTAAGGATTATTTGGAAGACAAGGATGTCTGGTATTTAAATCATGTTAACAGGAACGATTGTATCTAGTGTAGTGTACCTTTAAGTTGAAAACTCTGTTAATTAAGCAAACCTGTTTTGAAAAGAATAAATGTGGAGTTTCTTTGTTAGCTTCTTCTCCGCATAATCAATTAATTGTGAAACTAACAGCTTTGACGTTCATTAAGTAAACATTTTGTTTTTATAGTGAATAAAAATTTTTGACTTTGACTTTGACTTTGAAATTACTTTTAGTAATAAGGCCGCCCATTGTACTGTACTATATTATTGTTAAATTCTCATATGTTATTCCTGGTGTACATACAATAAAGAATATTCTATCTATCTATCTAAAATTATCCATCATCACTGTATTGACACAAATTAAGCTCTCAAAACGTGAAACGTGAATGCAGTAATCAGGTAAGAATGCCAAAAAATCTGGAATAATAATGATGAGTGTCGGTGTTTGTTTGCTTGACCGCGCCCGGAATACCGCCGCCCCCGCGCCGCGAGCGCCAAGCCCCCGCCCCCGCCCCGCGCCACCACACCCGGCACATCTCTCGTGGAAGAAACATAAACTGACTCAGGGCCAACCTCAGCAGAATTCCAGAAAACTGCATCGTGTCTTATATATAAATGTTATTTTTGTTTCCGTTCATTGCGATGTGGCACCTTATTATTTTTGTTAGCATTATAGATTTTTAATGCAAGTACCTACCACCTTCGCAAAGTGAACAAAAAATATTATCGCGTAAGATACCTTACCGATTTGCGTATTGCACAGCTCTAAGCGTTTTAGATCATGGAATAATTACCACCAATTAATACTTACAATAATGAATTTAGTGTGGAATAAAGGAACGGCTAACTTTTGTTATTTTGAAGTTTTATTGAGGAAAAGAACCCCTCTCTTTTCGGAAAGGTACGGTGATTTAGTTTTAAACTCGTACCTTTTAGAATGAACTCCAGCTCGGTTCCGGTCGTGCGTTCTTCTTTCGGTCGACCTTTTGCTCTTAGCTACGACACTTTAGCACGTGCATCGTCCATCGAGTGTGTGTTCATAGGGTTGTATTAACACAATAATGTTAATAAGAATCTCGAAAAATGCTCCAACGATTTCGATTAAATTTAGTATATAGGGAGTCTCATGGCGATAAATGGATACGGTGGATATGTTTTAAATGGAGCTTAAATGAACCCTATGTTTTGAGGCCTAAAAAGTTGCTACGCAACTTAATCATATTGAACCTTGTTGTAATGACAGAACGATGACGTTCTTAAATGAGAATAGAAAGGTTATTTCGCCAGCATCAATGATGTTATAATGGTTCTGTTGGGGAATCACGACGCTTTGAAACAAGTACCTAGTCTAGTTTTCTGTAATACCACCCCCTTTCTGCTCTCGTGGTAAAACGGTTGTTTGTAGAAACGAGAAGAAAGTAAGGGAAGTATATAGATAACGAATTGAAAGAGAAAACTATGACAGCTGAGTAGGTAACAGTGAAAGAACATGTAAAAGGAAAACTTTTCCAAACAAATTCCTCGTTGAAGTAGTTTGAAGTTTTATAAAGCAGGTTAAATTATTTGTTATGCAAGGCTGCAAAGTTAATTTTTGGCGCGAGTACCTTGTATTGAAACCTGAGCAAGCGAAGGATTCTAGGATTGAGCCACGAGCGAAGCGAGTGGTTCAAATATAGAATCCTGAGCGTAGTGAGGGTTTCAAAGGTACGAGACGCTAAATAACTTTGCTGCCGAGCGCAACACACAACTTTTCACCTCACTAAAGCGAGGAAAATGTTAGGTGCAAGAAAAACAGTTTTAATAAATATTAAATTACTGTTAATTTATATCTTCGTCGCTGCTAGCTTCGCTCATATTTTATGATTTCTTTCGATTTTATCAAAAAACAAACCAAAATAATGGAAGTAAAGTGAATTCAATAAAGAGAAGAAAATTTTAAAGTTTTTTTTTAAATCAAATTTTTTTGCCGGCCAGTGCGATTCTTTAAATGAGGCTGGCGCATGACATGAAATAAGTATTTGCATTTCAATCATCAATGGACTGGCTGCAGAGAATATAAACTATTACGAAACCAATGAGGTTCTATATATATGTAATTTATTGTACGAAACCTTTATTGAATAAAAATATTCGAATTTTAAAAACACTTTCCACGCTAGCGGATAAAGTGCGATTTTCCACGCAGATTTCGAATGATAAACAGAGCTTTTACGAGCTATTGAGGTGAAAAGTAAATTATAATCCTGGCACCCCTAATAGCAATCATTCCTATAGGAAAAAGGAATCGTTGCTTTCTGATCATGCTGCATAGAAATGGCATCATCAACATTAAGCCACAAGAGGTCCACTGCTGGACATAGGCCTCCTCCATGGATTTACAAAAAGACCGGTTGGAAGCGGCCTGCATCCAGCGTCTTCCTGCCACTTGGATGAGGTCACTTGTACATCTTGTGGCTGGTCGTCTTACGCTGTGGCTTGCCGATATGTGGTCTCCATTCGAGAACTTTTCGGCCCCATCGGCCATCAGTTCTGCGTGCTATGTGCCCCGCCCACTGCCACTTCAACTTACTAATCCGCTGGGCTATGTCGACGACTTTCGTTCGTCTACGGATTTCATCATTTCTGATTCGATCTCGTAGAGTAATTCCGAGCATAGCCCTTTCCATAGCTCGCTGCCTGACCTTGAGCTTTCTCATGAGGCCCATAGTGAGAGACCACGTTTCAGTGCAATAAGTCATCACTAGTAACACACACTGGTTGTATAATTTTGTCTTGAGCGATTGAGGTATATTAGACGAAAAGACTTTTCTAAGTTTCCCGAATGCCGCCCAGCCGAGTTGGATTCGACGATTGACCTCTTTCACGAAGTTGGACTGGCCTAGTTGGACTGTTTGTCCTTAGTAGACGTATTCGTCTACAACTTCGAGAGTTGAGTTCCTCAATGTTATTGGGGTGGGCACAACACGGGCGTTCGACATGACCTTCGTTTTGTCCATGTTCATTTTGAGGCCCACACGTTACACCACATTAAAATAGGTCTCCGAGGTGTGTATGGCCCTACTAATTTCCTCATACATCGCCTCTACCTCCTCATCGGGGTGTGACGAGGTCGGTGCGTATACCTGAATGACCTTCAGCGAATATCTCTTAGATATTCTGAGTATTAGGTATACCATCCTGCTCGACACACTGTTGATGGCCAAAATGTTATTTACGAGGGACTTGTAGACGAGAAACCCGACACCACCCTGGGACTGTTGCTCGCCCTCCCGGTAGTAGAGCAGGTTATCAGATATCAGGGTTATCGTGTCCTCGCCCTCTCGACGGACTTCAGATAACCCTAGGATATCCCAGTGTACCTACCCATTTCCTCTTCCAGCTCAATTAGCTTTTCGTCTGTCCTCAATGTGCGAATGTTGTGTGTTACCAGTGCCAGTGGTTTTCGTTTTTGGGGGTGGTAGCCGGATCTCTGCCGGAGATTCTTAGCACCCCTTGCTCCGCGGTTACCGTGGCCGTTACCGTAGCCAGGAATAGCGGAGCTGCCGGGGACTGGGGGCCTGGTTTTTTGGTTTTCTGCCATGAGGGCATTTACCATACTTGCCACGCTTGGCATGCCGGTTGGCAAGCGCAATATTTGGCGCTGCTGCCCACTAATGTGTCTCTTAGCCGGTTTTTACGGCACCCACGGGAAGAGATGGGGGGTACTATTCTAAAGCCGGCAGCCCACGGCACGGTGTGTGTTTATTTGTTTTTTTTTTTTTTTTTTTTTTTTTTTTTTTTTTTTTTTTTTTTTAATTCAATATTTCTATCAAGCTTTTTAGAAACTATATATATGAAGGCGACTTGAGTTTGCAACAGTCTTAAACCAATAAAACACTAGATGGCGCTGTATTATTCTGTATCGCGGTATGGTTGTGACTGTGACCAGTCTATAAATTTTGAACTTGATGCAAATTACGACTTCGTCGAGGTTAGGTTAGGTTAGGTTAGGTTAGGTTAGGTTAGGTTAGGTTAGGTTAGGTTAGGTTAGGTTAGGTTAGGTTAGGTTAGGTTAGGTTAGGTTAGGTTAGGTTAGGTTAGGTTAGGTTAGGTTAGGTTAGGTTAGGTTAGGTTAGGTTAGGTTAGGTTAGGTTAGGTTAGGTTAGGTTAGGTTAGGTTAGGTTAGGTTAGGTTAGGTTAGGTTAGGTTAGGTTAGGTTAGGTTAGGTTAGGTTAGGTTAGGTTAGGTTAGGTTAGGTTAGGTTAGGTTAGGTTAGGTTAGGTTAGGTTAGGTTAGGTTAGGTTAGGTTAGGTTAGGTTAGGTTAGGTTAGGTTAGGTTAGGTTAGGTTAGGTTAGGTTAGGTTAGGTTAGGTTAGGTTAGGTTAGGTTAGGTTAGGTTAGGTTAGGTTAGGTTAGGTTAGGTTAGGTTAGGTTAGGTTAGGTTAGGTTAGGTTAGGTTAGGTTAGGTTAGGTTAGGTTAGGTTAGGTTAGGTTAGGTTAGGTTAGGTTAGGTTAGGTTAGGTTAGGTTAGGTTAGGTTAGGTTAGGTTAGGTTAGGTTAGGTTAGGTTAGGTTAGGTTAGGTTAGGTTAGGTTAGGTTAGGTTAGGTTAGGTTAGGTTAGGTTAGGTTAGGTTAGGTTAGGTTAGGTTAGGTTAGGTTAGGTTAGGTTAGGTTAGGTTAGGTTAGGTTAGGTTAGGTTAGGTTAGGTTAGGTTAGGTTAGGTTAGGTTAGGTTAGGTTAGGTTAGGTTAGGTTAGGTTAGGTTAGGTTAGGTTAGGTTAGGTTAGGTTAGGTTAGGTTAGGTTAGGTTAGGTTAGGTTAGGTTAGGTTAGGTTAGGTTAGGTTAGGTTAGGTTAGGTTAGGTTAGGTTAGGTTAGGTTAGGTTAGGTTAGGTTAGGTTAGGTTAGGTTAGGTTAGGTTAGGTTAGGTTAGGTTAGGTTAGGTTAGGTTAGGTTAGGTTAGGTTAGGTTAGGTTAGGTTAGGTTAGGTTAGGTTAGGTTAGGTTAGGTTAGGTTAGGTTAGGTTAGGTTAGGTTAGGTTAGGTTAGGTTAGGTTAGGTTAGGTTAGGTTAGGTTAGGTTAGGTTAGGTTAGGTTAGGTTAGGTTAGGTTAGGTTAGGTTAGGTTAGGTTAGGTTAGGTTAGGTTAGGTTAGGTTAGGTTAGGTTAGGTTAGGTTAGGTTAGGTTAGGTTAGGTTAGGTTAGGTTAGGTTAGGTTAGGTTAGGTTAGGTTAGGTTAGGTTAGGTTAGGTTAGGTTAGGTTAGGTTAGGTTAGGTTAGGTTAGGTTAGGTTAGGTTAGGTTAGGTTAGGTTAGGTTAGGTTAGGTTAGGTTAGGTTAGGTTAGGTTAGGTTAGGTTAGGTTAGGTTAGGTTAGGTTAGGTTAGGTTAGGTTAGGTTAGGTTAGGTTAGGTTAGGTTAGGTTAGGTTAGGTTAGGTTAGGTTAGGTTAGGTTAGGTTAGGTTAGGTTAGGTTAGGTTAGGTTAGGTTAGGTTAGGTTAGGTTAGGTTAGGTTAGGTTAGGTTAGGTTAGGTTAGGTTAGGTTAGGTTAGGTTAGGTTAGGTTAGGTTAGGTTAGGTTAGGTTAGGTTAGGTTAGGTTAGGTTAGGTTAGGTTAGGTTAGGTTAGGTTAGGTTAGGTTAGGTTAGGTTAGGTTAGGTTAGGTTAGGTTAGGTTAGGTTAGGTTAGGTTAGGTTAGGTTAGGTTAGGTTAGGTTAGGTTAGGTTAGGTTAGGTTAGGTTAGGTTAGGTTAGGTTAGGTTAGGTTAGGTTAGGTTAGGTTAGGTTAGGTTAGGTTAGGTTAGGTTAGGTTAGGTTAGGTTAGGTTAGGTTAGGTTAGGTTAGGTTAGGTTAGGTTAGGTTAGGTTAGGTTAGGTTAGGTTAGGTTAGGTTAGGTTAGGTTAGGTTAGGTTAGGTTAGGTTAGGTTAGGTTAGGTTAGGTTAGGTTAGGTTAGGTTAGGTTAGGTTAGGTTAGGTTAGGTTAGGTTAGGTTAGGTTAGGTTAGGTTAGGTTAGGTTAGGTTAGGTTAGGTTAGGTTAGGTTAGGTTAGGTTAGGTTAGGTTAGGTTAGGTTAGGTTAGGTTAGGTTAGGTTAGGTTAGGTTAGGTTAGGTTAGGTTAGGTTAGGTTAGGTTAGGTTAGGTTAGGTTAGGTTAGGTTAGGTTAGGTTAGGTTAGGTTAGGTTTTTTTTTTTTTTTTTTTTTTTTTTTTTTTTTTTTTTTTTTTATAAGGTTCCGCCACTGTTAATCATGTGGCGACCTTTGGTCAATATTGTTAAAACTGTCCTTATATAAAATTAAAATCAAATTTATACAAATATAAAAAGTCCCAAGATAAGAATTTGAGAATTAAAGTTATATAACTAAAATTGTCTTAATAGTAAGAAGCTAAAATAAAAGTATACAGTAAAATGTCTTGATGTTAAAATACAATAAGATTATAAAATGTGATAAAAAATACAATTTAAATTTATATTTATATACCCCGGCGCCTTATCTCTGTCTACTCTTTCGAGTAGTAACAAGTAAGGCGCCGGGGTCCTAAAATAGGTTAAACTTTTAAAAAATGGTAAAAATTTCTTTATTACAATGTCAGAATTTTAAACATGGAATAAAATATAAAAAAAATTAAAACATAAAAAGTCATCTTGTAAAATTTAAAATGTTAAAATGTAAAAGAACGTCATATTTAAAATAACAATTCAAAGTAAAAATAATATCGCCCTCCTCTCGCTCGGCCTATCTGTATAATAAAAAATGTAAAAGTGTTAAAAATAAAAAATTAAGAGAATTAAAATAACCAAAATAAAAAGCAAGTTCAAATCCGGCCCCCATTAGCCCTGCAGGCCGCTTTTGTCACCGCCAGGGCGAAGGGCAGGAAGACTTCTCGACTTTTAGAGTCGGCCATAAAGGCGGCGAATGCCTCGCACCTCACCGCTGCTCCCAGGAGTATCTCGCAATCGGCCCGAGCAGCTCCAAAACGGGGGCACTCCTCCAGCAGGTGCTCCAGCGTTTCGGGAGTCACGTCATCACAAATGCAGGACGGACTCCCCGCGAGCTTGAACCTGTGGAGGTACGCTCGAAAGCCGCCGTGCCCCGTCAGGAGCTGCGCCTTGGCATTGCACATTGTGGGTTAGGTTAGGTTAGGTTAGGTTAGGTTAGGTTAGGTTAGGTTAGGTTAGGTTAGGTTAGGTTAGGTTAGGTTAGGTTAGGTTAGGTTAGGTTAGGTTAGGTTAGGTTAGGTTAGGTTAGGTTAGGTTAGGTTAGGTTAGGTTAGGTTAGGTTAGGTTAGGTTAGGTTAGGTTAGGTTAGGTTAGGTTAGGTTAGGTTAGGTTAGGTTAGGTTAGGTTAGGTTAGGTTAGGTTAGGTTAGGTTAGGTTAGGTTAGGTTAGGTTAGGTTAGGTTAGGTTAGGTTAGGTTAGGTTAGGTTAGGTTAGGTTAGGTTAGGTTAGGTTAGGTTAGGTTAGGTTAGGTTAGGTTAGGTTAGGTTAGGTTAGGTTAGGTTAGGTTAGGTTAGGTTAGGTTAGGTTAGGTTAGGTTAGGTTAGGTTAGGTTAGGTTAGGTTAGGTTAGGTTAGGTTAGGTTAGGTTAGGTTTTTTTTTTTTTTTTTTTTTTTTTTTTTTTTAAAAAGGTTCCGCCACCATTGATTTCGTGGCGTCCTTTAGTCAAATTTATTAAAATTGTCCTTATTTAAAATTACAATTAAGTATATACAGTTATTAAAACTGTCCTTATTTAAAATTACAATTAAGTATATACAGTTATAAAATGTGCTAAGTTAAAAATTATGTTAAAATTATTAAAAATTTTACAGAAAATGTCGTAATATTAAAATTGTTCAATTATTATTATTATACTCTAAAGATTAAAAATTACACTCTAAAGATTAAAAAGTAATAATTATATAATATAAAGTTATATGATTAAAATCGTCTGGAATTATAAAATTCTATGTCTTATTGTTCTATCTCTCTCTTGTCTTTTCTCTTTCTCTTTTCTGTCTCTTTTTTGTTTCTGTTTCTTTTTTCTTTTCTTATCTTGTTCTCTATTCTCTGTGTCTCTTTTTTTTTTTTTTTTTTTTTTTTTTTTTTTTTTTTTTTTTTTTTTTTTTTTTTTTTTTTTTTTTTTTTTTTTTTCAAAAGTTGATTACAGTTTTAAAAGTATGGACCCCGACGCCTTGTCTCTGACTACTCCTAGGAGTAGTGACAAGCAAGGCGCCGGGGCTTACATAAAACTTACGATAATAAATTTAACCTAGATACAATTAAAATATTGAGCTAAAAAGAATGAAACAAAAAGATAATATACAATAATGAAAGAGACTATGATGCGATTTTAATCCCGGCCCCCATTTGCTCTAGAGGCCGCGCGCGTCACCCCCAGGGCGAAGGGCAGGAAGATCTCTCGACTTTTAGAGTCGGCCATAAAGGCGGCGAATGCCTCGCACCTCACCGCTGCTCCCAGGAGTATCTCGCAATCGGCCCGAGCAGCTCCGAAACGGGGACACTCCTCCAGCAGGTGCTCAAGCGTTTCGGGAGTCACGTCATCACAAATGCAGGACGGACTCCCCGCGAGCTTGAACCTGTGGAGGTACGCTCGAAAGCCGCCGTGCCCCGTCAGGAGCTGCGCCTTGGCATTGCACATCGTGAGTTTGCCAAGGACTTTATGGGCCGATGCGACGTCCGGGAAGAACAGCGAGGTGACGCGGCCTGTGGCAGACTCGCTGTAGCGGGCCTGCCACTTTGCCACTGTCTCCCGTCTCACCTGCAGTTTTGCATGTGAGACGGGGTACAGGTCATAGGCTGCCGCGTCTTTGCGAGACAACGCCGCCCTCTTGGCCAACTCGTCGGCGCGCTCGTTGCCGGGGATCCCGACGTGGGCCTTGATCCAGAAAAACCGGATCAGGCCCCCGTTATTCTGTATGTCCCCCAGCTGGCCATGAATTTTCACGGCCAGCTGGTGTGTGGGCGAGGGGTTCCTGAGCAACTCCAGAGCAGATCTGGAGTCGCTCAGGACGCTCGCCCTGATGGGACCGGGACCCCCGGCCACGAGGTCGAGAGCCTTGGAGATCGCCACCATCTCCGCTTGGAAGACGGAGGCGAATCCCTCCAGCCTGAACCCCCTGGTGCGGACCTCAACGCCGTCCCTCCACAGGGTGACTGCACCCCCCACCTTGCCCCCGATCTTGCTGCCGTCCGTATAGGCCCGGGCCCAATCGTCGGGCACCTTGCTGAGCTCCTCCGCGCTGGCCACCTCCTCGAACTCAACTGGAGTTCGTAGAGCGGGGTGTGCCAGCGCGAACGGGCTGCAGCGGCGCTCGACCTCCCGGCCCGGCAGCGGGGCGAAGGGCCTCCCCCTCTTCAGCTCGTAAAGCTGAAGGGCCTCCTCGGCCCTAAGGTCGAGGGGGAGGATCCTCGCCAAGAGAACGGCGGCAGTGTAGGAGGTGGTGCGGTGGGCCTTGGCGATGCGGATCGCGAAGGCCCTGGTCACCCTGTCGAGTAAGGCCCTGACCCCCGCTCGCTGCGCGACAGGCGCCCAGACGTTAGCCGCATAGAGGATGGTAGGTTCGATGACGGTAGTGTAGAGCAGCCGGACGATATCGGCATTTAAGCCCCATGTCGCCCTGGCCGCCCTAGACACCATCTGGAACCTAGCCATAGCTTTGCCGCAGACCCTGTTGAGGTGGCTAAGAAAATTGAGGTTCTTGTCGATCGTCAGACCCAACACAGTGA
The DNA here is from genome assembly GCA_963969515.1 of Yponomeuta evonymella. NCBI lineage: Eukaryota > Metazoa > Arthropoda > Insecta > Lepidoptera > Yponomeutidae > Yponomeuta > Yponomeuta evonymella. The sequence goes on from OZ018344.1 coordinate 23,198,338, forward strand.
TCTCGTCCGAGAACGCGATGTCCTCCCCCCCAAGCTTCAGCTTGGGTGGGTTAACATCGCGCTTCCTGGTGACCACCATGGCTTGGGTCTTCCGAGCGGCGAACCTCATCTTAGCCGCCTCTCCCCACTCGTACACGGCGTCCAGCGCGGCATTGAGGATGTCCTCGAGCTCACCCACAGTCTGCGCCGCGGCGATAATCAAAATATCGTCCGCGAACGCCTGCAGGTGAGCCCGAAGGTCCCCACCGCGCCGGAGCAAAGGGTCGAGTAACAGGTTCCACAGCAAGGGACCGCACGTCGAGCCTTGGATGCAACCTTTCGAAGTAGGTCTGTCTACTTGTGCCCCCGCGTACCTGACTGTGACCTGTCTTTCGCTCAGGTAGCTGCACAGAAGTTGGTAGACAGACTGGTCGCATCCAGTGGCCAGGATCTGGTGTTTTATTCCGGGCCACCACGCATTGTCGAAAGCCCCCTCGATATCGAGGGAGACGACTCCGACAATGCGTTTTTGCCCGACGTGATCTCTTATGAGCTGTACAGCATCATACAAAGCGTCCTCGGTGCTGCGCTGCGGCATAAAGCCATATTGGCGCAGGCTCAGTCCTCCGCCCACCCCGAGCTGCCAGAGAAGCCTCCCGGCCATCATCTTCTCCAGGATCTTCCCCAGGACTGACAGTAGCCCGATTGGCCTGTATGATTTCGGCTGCGAGTAGTCATCTCTGCTGGGCTTAGGCAGGATTTTGACTACCGCAGCCTTCCAGTCCTTAGGGAAGTATCCCAGAGAAAGGCAGGCGTTCATCAGGGCGACAAATACATCATTTCTCGCCCTGATGGCCGCACTGCAGATGTCGGCCGTGAGGCCGTCCCCCCCGGGCGCCTTTTTAGGGTGGATGCCCTTCAAGACGCCCGAGAGCTCGTGCTGGGAGAAGGGAATAAACTCCCGCGGCTTGGACCTGGCTTCATCCTCCATGCGGGCGACTGCCTGCCTGACACGGGCATGAGTTTCCGACTCGGACTGAAGATCGTCAGCTGGGAAGAAAGTATCCGCTATGAGGGCGGTGGAGCCGACGGCATCCAGGGCGCGTCCATCCGCGCCGCTGAGGAGGGTATCTTCCCTCCTACGAGCGGCGCATCTTAGCACCCTGTAGATGCCGTCCCACACGCTCTCATGCTCCTGCTTGGTGCAGAATTCCACCCAGCTGGCGGTCTTGGCCGCCTCAATGGCGGCCTTATAGTCCTCCTTGGCCACCAAATACTCCGCGACCACCCCGTCCCTTCGGCGGCTACTCGCGTGCCGGATTCGACCCCTCATCGTAATGAGTTGACGCTTCTTAAGCTGCAACTCATGGCTCCACCAAACCACCCGTTTGGGTGCCTTTGGTGGAGCCAGAAGAGGGATCGAATCCTCGCACGCGCCGTGAATTGCCGCGGTGTACCTACCAATGGCCTCCTCAAGACCGCCGGGCGTCTCGATAGCCTCGATTTCCTCGACCGTCCAGTCTCCCAGACGGTCGACGAACGAGGCCCGAAAAGTATCCCAGTCGGCCCTCCCGGCGTGGTAACGCCTGGTGGACCCGCAGGCTCTGTCCGGCTCCGTCTCGGGTCCCACCCCCACCTCGAACGTTATCGCCCGATGATCGGGAGCGGAGGGGATGAGATCCGGACGGACCATCCAGCCCCTCACTCGATGGAAGAGCGCCGACGTGGCGAGGGTTACATCCACAATGCTTGTAAAAAGCTTATCCCCCCGCCAGATGTAAAACGTCGGCGCCCCTCCCTCGTTGAGAACCTGGGTTAGGTTAGGTTAGGTTAGGTTAGGTTAGGTTAGGTTAGGTTAGGTTAGGTTAGGTTAGGTTAGGTTAGGTTAGGTTAGGTTAGGTTAGGTTAGGTTAGGTTAGGTTAGGTTAGGTTAGGTTAGGTTAGGTTAGGTTAGGTTAGGTTAGGTTAGGTTAGGTTAGGTTAGGTTAGGTTAGGTTAGGTTAGGTTAGGTTAGGTTAGGTTAGGTTAGGTTAGGTTAGGTTAGGTTAGGTTAGGTTAGGTTAGGTTAGGTTAGGTTAGGTTAGGTTAGGTTAGGTTAGGTTAGGTTAGGTTAGGTTAGGTTAGGTTAGGTTAGGTTAGGTTAGGTTAGGTTAGGTTAGGTTAGGTTAGGTTAGGTTAGGTTAGGTTAGGTTAGGTTAGGTTAGGTTAGGTTAGGTTAGGTTAGGTTAGGTTAGGTTAGGTTAGGTTAGGTTAGGTTAGGTTAGGTTAGGTTAGGTTAGGTTAGGTTAGGTTAGGTTAGGTTAGGTTAGGTTAGGTTAGGTTAGGTTAGGTTAGGTTAGGTTAGGTTAGGTTAGGTTAGGTTAGGTTAGGTTAGGTTAGGTTAGGTTAGGTTAGGTTAGGTTAGGTTAGGTTAGGTTAGGTTAGGTTAGGTTAGGTTAGGTTAGGTTAGGTTAGGTTGGGGTGCTGTGCCAGATAACCTCCACGTGTACCCTTCTGCTTCCGTTCCCTCTGATTCAATCTGAATCAGATGGAAGGGCAAGTGGCAAGGGTCGGTGCACCCTGGGCGTTAGTCAGCAACTTCTCTTTATGGGATCTTGCTGGCTAGCGGCGAATAATCTGGCAGTAGAGGTCGCCTGGGTCCTGTTTCACACTGGGCTCGGGTGGGGCATGCCTTTTGTGCATGCGTGAGCAGATCGGAATCCCAACGCACTGGGACCGAGGGCCTTGCCGTTAACGGTGGGCTGCGAGGAGTTAACCTCTATAAAAAATCTGTACGGACTGGAGAGTCCATAAAAACTCCTGGAAGTGGTATGTGCGCGGCGCTTTCAGTACTGGGCTTAAGCCGATAAGGCCGACGTGTAGCCGAAAGGGTTAAGCCTGGGCAGCGCCTATCTGGTCATCCAGGCAGGCGTACCGCAAACCATATCTTAGATATACCGAGAGTTTGAACAATGGAAGCAGCACAATTTAAAAAGAAACTACCCCAGGAGGGTACCGGCACCTCCGGTGTCGGAGAATCCCTCTCCGAGCTTCTTAGCTCGGGCTGTCCCACGTATTCTGGGGGGGACAAAATTCTGCTGGACGTTGATAGGGAGAGGGAGAAGGAGAAGGAGACGGAGAAGGAGAAGGAGAAGGATAAGGAGAAGGACGAGTTAGGGAAGGAGAGAGATGAGGAGAAGGAAAAGGAGAATGACGAGGCTTACAAAGAGAAACAGCGCCTCATTGCGAGCTGTTTCGCCGTTCCTGCAGTTGTTGAGCTGGAGAGGATGTCGGAGGCCAACTACGAGTCCGACTGCTCGCAGTCCTCACAGTGGTCAACCGGTTCTGCAAGAAAGAGGAAGCGTGACAACGCAGTGCCTGCCAGCGGCGGTGCGAAGAGGGCCAGGGGCAAGCGGCCGCCACTCGACGAAAGTGTTGACTTGACACAGCCTCCCCCAGTCACACGAACGTCCCTGAGTCTCCCCGCACCGGACGACCTCGCTGAGCACATGAGGCAACAGCCCACAGCTGATCTGGGTGCCCAAGTCAGCGAAAAGATGACGGTGGTGGAGTCGATTGCGGCCAAGTCGACGAATCTTAAGGGTTTCTTCGTGCGGGAGCTACGCGTCGCGGCGAGAACCGCCAGGGCCGCCATGGAGGAGATGTTGCAGCGGTCATCGGGTTCGGAAAGAGTTCAGCAGCTGGAGAGCGAAAATGCCTCGTTGCGTTCCCAACTGACTGCCCTCGAAACACAAGTGTCTGCGCTAGCTGCTGAGGTGAAGAGCATGCGGAGGCAAGACACTGGTAGGACTAACACTCCTGTTGTCCCACCCCGTATCGCTCAGGCCAATCAACCCCAGGGCTCCGTCTTGGAGCAGGTCGGGGCAATGATTGAGGCCAAGCTCGCATCATTTAAGGCGGAGCTGTTCCCGGACAGGGCCACTCGACCCGCACTGGTGCAAAAGCAGGCCGTACCACTCAAAGCTGCTGACTGCCCGCTGGTGGCGACAGGAGCTGGCCCTGCGTCGAGTACTAAGGGGAAAGCGGCAAAAAAGCAGAGGAAAAAGAAGGCTGGCAAGGCACCCCTCCCAGTAGAGCCTCTGCCCCCAATACCTGTGGTCCCTGCTGCTGCGGAAAAGCCAGGCCCGGCATCGTGGTCCGAAGTTGCAGCCAAAAAGGCCAAACCTGGCAAGGGAGGGGGAAAGAAGCCAACACCAAAGCCCGCTAAGCAGAAGGCAAACCAGAAGCCGAAACCTCCACGGCCACCAAAGTCGGCAGCTGTTATGCTTACGATTGCGGAGGGCTCGGAGGCCACGTACGCGCAAGTTATGGCCACTGCCAAGGCCAAGGTAAAGCTCAGCGAATGTGGCATCACTGATTTACGGCAAAGGAAGGGCCGCAACGGGGGAATCCTGCTGGAGGTGCCCGGTCCTGAAAGCGTTGGCAATGCGGATAGACTAGCAGGGCGCCTCAGAGAGGCCCTCGCAGACCTGCCAGTCAAGGTAGCGCGTCCCGTAAAGACGGGTGAAATCAGAGTCATGGACCTCGATGACTCGGTCACCCCAACAGACGTGGCGGCCGCGGTCGCAGTTGCAGGCGGCTGCAGTGCCGCTGAAGTCAAAGTAGGTACGATTCGAAGAAGCGGACGTCAACTAGGCACGGTGTGGGTCCGTTGTCCCCTCACAGCAGTGAAAATGGTGACGGCAGAACGCCGACTTCGGATTGGTGACTGGATAGCTGCCCGGGTAAGGTATTTGCCTGAGAAGCCAGCTCGGTGCTATCGATGTCTAGAGACTGGGCACGTGAGGGATGAGTGTAAGAGCACAGTGGACCGAAGCAACATCTGCTTCAAATGTGGAGAACTAGGCCACAAAGCTGCAATATGCTCAAACCCTACCAATTGCCCTATCTGTTCAGACCGCGGGTTGCGTTCCGACCATGAATTGGGACAAAAGTGCGCTGCCCCCGAGAAGGGGAAAAAGAAGAGGGGAAAGCAGGCCCCTCCAGTCACCAGAGTTGCAGAGGGAGTCTCGTCATCGCCGAGTCAGCCGGGCTCTAGCTCGCAGCAGGAGGAAATGAGGCATCACATTCCAGGCCCAACTTAAAATCCTCCAGGGCAATCTAAACCACTGCCGCAGGGCGCAGGACCTGCTACTGCAGACCCTTGCGGAACATAAGATTGCCCTGGCCGTTGTTGCGGAGCCTTACCGGGTAGCTGCTCATCCCCGCTGGTTCGGTGATGACAGCAACTCTGTAGCTGTGTACTGGGGAGGTAGAGAAGGAACTCCGCCGTGTTCACTACTGGAGAGGGGGCCAGGATTCGTGGCAGTTCTATGGGGCTCAGTCGCCGTAGTTGGCTGCTACGTGTCACCCAATGTCAGCCTAGCGGTGTTCGAGGGATATATGGACGAGCTTGCGGCCTGCGTCCGCCGTTGTCAGCCGCGGCCAGTGCTAATCCTCGGGGATTTCAACGCCCACGCATGTGCATGGGGCGGGCCCCGGGACGAGCCCAAGGGGGAGGCTGTCTTGGAATGGGCGGCGTGCCTAAACCTTGGGCTCCTAAACCAAGGGTCAGTCAGCACCTGCGTGCGGTGGCAGGGGGAGTCCATCGTGGACCTGTCCTGGGCGTCCCCATCAGCAAGCGCTCTGGTGTCTGGCTGGCGAGTGGCGGAGGAGCTGATCACCCTATCAGACCACCAGTACATCTTCATGGAGGTGGCGGTGCGATCCGGACACGAGATGCAGCGGGGTGTAAATCGACCAAAGAGATGGGCCCTGAGGAAACTCGACCGGGACCTGCTCGTTGCGGCTGCCAGTGCCACGGCGTGGGTGGAGCCGCCTCCTATGTCGGATCCAGATACGGAGGCAGCATGGTTCCGGGAGAGAATGACTCAGGTATGCGACACTGCCATGCCCCGTGCAAGACCGACCGAGCGCACCGCCACCTACTGGTGGTCCAACGACTTGGCAGACATGCGTGCTACGTGCATCACTGCCAGAAGGGCCTACTTGCGGGCGCGCAGACGGCGCCAAGCTTCCACTGAGGAGAGAACGGCAGCATATGCCGTGTATCGGGAGGCTATAAAGGTTTTCCAAGCGGCTGTTGCAGACGCCAAGGAAAAGGCCTACCACGAGCTAGTGGACAGCCTCAACGGGGACCCATGGGGGCGTCCATACAAGATGGTCATGGATAAGCTCAGACCGTGGGTCCCTCCGTTGACTGAGACACTGGAGCCCGGCCTCACGACGAGAGTGGTAGACACTCTCTTCCCGCGAGCTGTAGACAGCCCGCCGAGCGTACCGTGCACGGCAACACTGCTGACACCCCCACAAATGGACGACGTGGGAAAAGAGGAGCTAGACCGAGCCGTCAGACGCCTAGCAGTGCGCAACACCGCCCCAGGACCCGACGGAATCCCGGGTCGGGCCTGGGTGCTAGCTCTAGGCGTGCTGGGTGAAAGATTCCAGCGCCTCTTGAGCGACTGTCTGGCTGCAGGGCGCTTCCCCACGGAGTGGAAGAGAGCGCGACTCGTGCTACTCAAGAAAGAGGGCAGGCCTGCGGACTCACCGTCTGCGTATAGGCCCATCTGCTTGCTTGATGAGGCGGGCAAATTATTTGAGCGAGTGCTGGCGGAACGTATTAATCTCCACCTGTGGGGCGCCGGACCGGATCTATCGGACTACCAATTCGGTTTTCGGCACGGGCGCTCCACAGTGGACGCTATTCTGCGTGTCCGCTCTATCGCTCAGGAGGCAGTGTCCGAAGGCAGGGTAGTGCTCGCGGTCAGCCTCGACATAGTAAACGCATTCAATTCCTTGCCCTGGAAGGCTATCAAGGAGGCGCTCGTCCACCACCACATGCCTGGCTACCTGTGCAGCATCGTTGGCGACTACTTAAATGATAGGTACATAGAGTACGTCGGCCGGGACGGAGCTCTGCACGAGAGAGAAATGTTCTGCGGGGTTCCTCAGGGGTCGGTGCTGGGGCCACTCCTGTGGAACCTCGCATACGATGTGGTGCTGCGCATTTCTCTCCCCACTGGTGCTAGTGTGGTGTGTTACGCCGATGACACGCTGGTGCTGGCGGAAGGCGACAACTTTGAGCGAGCAACCTGTGTCGCTGAACATGCGGTCGCGTGCGTAGTCCGAAAGATCCAAGGCCTGGGCTTGCAAGTCGCTCCGCACAAGACCGAGGCACTGTGGTTCCACGACCTTCCCAAGGGCGTGGAGCCACCCACCTCTACCGTCCGCGTTGGTGGCGCCGTTGTCCAGGTGGGGAGGTATATGAAATACCTAGGAGTCATCTTAGACGGCCGCTGGGAGTTCGTCGAGCACTTCAACCGTCTAGTCCCCCGGATCGAGAAGGTAGCGGGTGCCCTGCACCGAATCCTGCCTAATCTCGGGGGACCGCGGGAGAGTGTTCGGCGGCTCTACTCGGGGGTCGTGCGGTCCATGGCTCTGTATGGAGCGCCACTCTGGGCGGAAAAACTGGCCAGAAACCGCGTACAAAAAGCAAGACTGCTAGGTGTACAGCGGCGGATGGCCATAAGGGTGGCGCGCGGATACCGCACGATCTCCCACGAAGCGGCAGGTCTCCTGGCCAGGTTTCCCCCCCTGGACATCTTGGCGTCAATGGACGCAACCGTATACGGTCAGCTGCGTCAAATGCGCGATGTAGGACAGGACATGCCCCCCAGGGCCGTAACTCTGATGCGGCAGGAGGCTCATGAGGACGCTCTCGAAGAATGGAAGGCACGCCTGCAGGAGCCGGCGAGATGCCGCCAAAGGGCCGTGGGGGCAATCCTGCCCGTCTTTGAGGAGTGGATTAACCGTGCGGGTGGTCAGGTCAGCTACCGGCTGACCCAGGTGCTCACCGGGCACGGGTGCTTCGGTGAGTACCTGCACAGAATCGGCAGGGAGAACTCCGAAGCGTGCCACCACTGTGGCTCCGCCAACGACGATGCCCAGCACACCTTGGAGGTCTGCCCAGCGTGGCAATCGCCACGACAAGATCTCATCGCTGCGATCGGGGGAGACCTCCGGCTGCCCTCTGTGGTGGCGGCAATGGTGCAGGGTAAACACCAGTGGGATGCGGTGGCCTCCTTCTGTGAGACAGTAATGTCATTGAAGGAGGAGGCCGAGCGAGAGAGGGAGAGAGCCGACCCCGCAAGGAGGCGGAGGCGCAGAGGCGGTGCGAGCCAGCCCCGCCCTGGCACTAACACCCTGTAGTCATGGGCTTAGAATAAGACTACGGTACCCCCTGCCTGTCGTAGGAGCCGACTAAAAGGGGACCCAGCCCTGTAGTCCCGGGCTTAGAATAGGGCTACGGTATCTCCTGCCTGTCGTAAGAGGCGACTAAAAGGAGACACCGGGGTCGTGGGTGGTGAGAGTGGGGGCTCGAACCACCGATTACAAACGACCCCGTGGAGGCGGCGGTGTGTGGTGGCCGCACACTGCCGTTCAACGAGGGTGTCCAGGTGCAAGCCTGCAGCGAAGCTGGGTGCTTCAATGCACAGCGCGCGGGGGTTCCGGAGTGTTCAGTGAGATCCCGGAGCCCCCACTCCAAAACGCGCGGAGAGGGCCACCGGGGGGGTTTTAGTGGGTAAAAATCCCACATAACCCGGCTTTCCCCCCAGAAAGTCGGGTATCTTTTGAAGATTTCCCCCTCGACAAAAAAAAAAAAAAAAAAAAAAAAAAAAAAAAAAAAAAAAAAAAAAAAAAAAAAAAAGGTTAGGTTAGGTTAGGTTAGGTTAGGTTAGGTTAGGTTAGGTTAGGTTAGGTTAGGTTAGGTTAGGTTAGGTTAGGTTAGGTTAGGTTAGGTTAGGTTAGGTTAGGTTAGGTTAGGTTAGGTTAGGTTAGGTTAGGTTAGGTTAGGTTAGGTTAGGTTAGGTTAGGTTAGGTTAGGTTAGGTTAGGTTAGGTTAGGTTAGGTTAGGTTAGGTTAGGTTAGGTTAGGTTAGGTTAGGTTAGGTTAGGTTAGGTTAGGTTAGGTTAGGTTAGGTTAGGTTAGGTTAGGTTAGGTTAGGTTAGGTTAGGTTAGGTTAGGTTAGGTTAGGTTAGGTTAGGTTAGGTTAGGTTAGGTTAGGTTAGGTTAGGTTAGGTTTTTTTTTTTTTTTTTAAAAATAGGAGGATGGGAATACTCATGTATACCGCCGTGCCCTAACACACGGCGGCATGCCCGACTCTACTGGGAATGTTGCCCAGTAGCCTACGGACTAAACCCCTCCCCCTTAGCCGGTACCGCCACTATTGATTCTGTGGCGACCTTTGTACATTTGTTAAAATATCTATGTCATAATGTAAAAATAATTGTTCCTGTTTAAAATTCTATGTCCAAATTAGTTATACAATAAAATAAAATGTCATGATATAAAATTAAATGTGCGGATAAAATTCTTAATATTAAAAGTAAAAGCTAAATTATACAAATAAAAATGTAAAAATTATAAAATTTAGATTTATATGCCCCGACGCCTTGTCTCTGACTACTCCTGGGAGTAGTGACAAGCAAGGCGCCGGGGTTGAACATAAAGGTTAAAACATATGATAGCATGTTTGAATGTAAAACAAGGTCAACTAAAAATAAGTGTATAAAATTAAAGTTAAAATATTAGACATCGTTTTCTCATCTTTTTTTTTTTTTTTTTTTTTTTTTTTTTTCTTTTTTCTCTTCTCTTTCCCTCTTCTTGCATCTCTCGTGTTTCTCTTTTTTTTTTTTTTTTTTTTTTTTTTTTTTTTTTTTTTTCTTTCTTTCAGTTGTAAGTTTGATACAGTTTAAAAGTATGTACCCCGACGCCTTGTCTCTGACTACTCCTGGGAGTAGTGACAAGCAAGGCGCCGGGGCTAAACATAAGACTTAAAATAATAAAAGGTATAAAATGTCAAGATGTAAACTGTAAAATGTAAATTAAAGTAATCCTAAGGTGAAATTAAAAGATTACACTGAGAGGAGAATTTAGTCCCTGCCCCCATTAGCCCTAGAGGCCGCGCGCGTCACCCCCAGGGCGAAGGGCAGGAAGACCTCTCGACTTTTGGAGTCGGCCATAAAGGCGGCGAATGCCTCGCACCTCACCGCTGCTCCCAGGAGTATCTCGCAGTCGGCCCGTACAGCTCCGAAACGGGGGCACTCCTCCAGCAGGTGCTCCAGCGTTTCGGGAGTCTCGTCATCACAGATGCAGGACGGACTCCCCGCGAGCTTGAACCTGTGGAGGTACGCTCGAAAGCCGCCGTGCCCCGTCAGGAGCTGCGCCTTGGCATTGCACATAGTGAATTTGCCAAGGACTTTATGGGCCGATGCGACGTCCGGGAAGAACAGCGAGGTGACGCGGCCTGTGGCAGACTCGCTGTAGCGGGTCTGCCACTTTGCCACCGTCTCCCGTCTCACCTGCAATTTTGCATGTGAGACGGGATACAGGTCGTAGGCTGCCGCGTCTTTGCGAGACAACGCCGCCCTCTTGGCCAACTCGTCTGCGCGCTCGTTGCCGGGGATCCCGACGTGGGCCTTGATCCAGAAAAACCGGATCAGGCCCCCGTGTGCTTTTATGTCCCCCAGCTGGCCGTGTATTTTCACGGCCAGCGGGTGTGTGGGCGAGGGGTTCCTGAGCAACTCCAGAGCAGATCTGGAGTCGCTCAGGACGCTCGCCCTGATGGGACCGGGACCCCCGGCCACGAGGTCGAGAGCCTTGGAGATCGCCACCATCTCCGCTTGGAAGACGGAGGCGAATCCCTCCAGCCTGAACCCCCTGGTGCGGACCTCAACGCCGTCCCTCCACAGGGTGACTGCACCCCCCACCTTGCCCTCGATCTTGCTGCCGTCCGTATAGGCCCGGGCCCAATCGTCGGGCACCTTGCTGAGCTCCTCCGCGCTGGCCACCTCCTCGAACTCAACTGGAGTTCGTAGAGCGGGGTGTGCCAGCGCGAACGGGCTGCAGCGGCGCTCGACCTCCCGGCCCGGCAGCGGGGCGAAGGGCCTCCCCCTCTTCAACTCATAAAGCTGAAGGGCCTCCTCGGCCCTAAGGTCGAGGGGGAGGATCCTCGCCAAGAGAACGGCGGCAGTGTAGGAGGTGGTGCGGTGGGCCTTGGCGATGCGGATCGCGAAGGCCCTGGTCACCCTGTCGAGTAAGGCCCTGACCCCCACTCGCTGCGCGACAGGCGCCCAGACGTTAGCCGCATAGAGGATGGTAGGTTCGATGACGGTAGTGTAGAGCAGCCGGACGATATCGGCATTTAAGCCCCACGTCGCCCTGGCCGCCCTAGACACCATCTGGAACCTAGCCATAGCTTTGCCGCAGACCCTGTTGAGGTGGCTAAGAAAATTGAGGTTCTTGTCGATCGTCAGACCCAACACAGTGATCTCGTCCGAGAACGCGATGTCCTCCCCCCCAAGCTTCAGCTTGGGTGGGTTAACATCGCGCTTCCTGGTGACCACCATGGCTTGGGTCTTTCGAGCGGCGAACCTCATCTTAGCCCCCTCTCCCCACTCGGACACGGCGTCCAGCGCGGCGTTGAGGATGTCCTCGAGCTCACCCACAGTCTGCGCCGCGGCGATAATTAAAATATCGTCCGCGAACGCCTGCAGGTGAGCCCGAAGGTCCCCACCGCGCCGGAGCAAAGGGTCGAGTAACAGGTTCCACAGCAGGGGACCGCACGTCGAGCCTTGGATGCAACCTTTCGAAGTGGGTCTGTCTACTTGTGCCCCCGCGTACCTGACTGTGACCTGTCTTTCGCTCAGGTAGCTGCACAGAAGTTGGTAGACAGACTGGTCGCATCCGGTGGCCAGGATCTGGTGTTTTATTCCGGGCCACCACGCATTGTCGAAGGCCCCCTCGATGTCGAGGGAGACGACTCCGACAATACGTTTCTGCCCGACGTGATCTCTTATGAGCTCTACAGCATCATACAAAGCGTCCTCCGTGCTGCGCTGCGGCATAAAGCCATATTGGCGCGGGCTCAGTCCTCCGCCCATCCCGAGCTGCCAGAGAAGCCTCCCGGCCATCATCTTCTCTAGGATCTTCCCCAGGACGGACAGGAGCCCGATCGGCCTGTATGACTTAGGCTGCGAGTAGTCATCTCTGCTGGGCTTGGGCAGGATTTTGACTACCGCAGCCTTCCAGTCTTTGGGGAAGTATCCCAGAGAGAGGCAGGCGTTCATCAGGGCGACAAATAAATCATTTCTCGCCCTGATGGCCGCACTGCAGATGTCGGCCGTGAGGCCGTCCCCCCCGGGCGCCTTTTTAGGGTGGATGCCCTTCAAGACGCCCGAGAGCTCGTGCTGGGAGAAGGGAATAAACTCCCGCGGCTTGGACCTGGCTTCATCCTCCATGCGGGCGACTGCCTGCCTGACACGGGCATGAGTTTCCGACTCGGACTGAAGATCGTCAGCTGGGAAGAATGTATCCGCTATGAGGGCGGTGGAGCCGACGGCATCCAGGGCGCGTCCATCCGCGCCGCTGAGGAGGGTATCTTCCCTCCTACGAGCGGCGCATCTTAGCACCCTGTAGATGCCGTCCCACACGCTCTCATGCTCCTGCTTGGTGCAGAATTCCACCCAGCTGGCGGTCTTGGCCGCCTCAATGGCGGCCTTATAGTCCTCCTTGGCCACCAAATACTCCGCGACCACCCCGTCCCTTCGGCGGCTGCTGGCGTGCCGGATTCGACCCCTCAACGTAATGAGCTTGCGCTTCTTGAGCTGCAGCTCAGGGCCCCACCAAATCACCCGTTTGGGCGCCTTTGGTGGGGCCAGAAGAGGGATCGAATCCTCGCACGCGCCGTGAATCGCCGCGGTGTACCTACCAATGGCCTCCTCAAGACCGCCGGGCGTCTCGATAGCCTCGATTTCCTCGACCGTCCAGTCTCCCAGACGATCGACGAATGAGGCCCGAAAAGTATCCCAGTCGGCCTTCCCGGCGTGGTAACGCCTGGTGGACCCGCAGGCTCTGTCCGGCTCCGTCTCGGGCCCCACCCCCACCTCGAACGTTATCGCCCGATGATCGGGAGCGGAGGGGATGAGGTCCGGACGGACCGTCCAGCTCCTCACTCGGTGGAAGAGCGCCGACGTGGCGAGGGTTACATCTACGATGCTTGTGAACAATTTGTCCCCCCGCCAGATGTAGAACGTCGGCGCTCCTCCCTCGTTGAGAACCTGCAGATCCACCTGGGCTGCGAACTCGGAGAACAGAGTTCCCCTCTGGTCCTCGCGCTCGCAGCCCCACCAAAGGCTTTTGGCGTTAATATCCCCGCCGAGAAGGACCGCCCTGGTGCCCATGCGGTCCATGAAGGCCTGGATGTCACGAAGGTAGGGGCTAAGGTCGCGGTCTCCCTCGAGGTACACCGAGACCAGGCCGATCTTCTGCCGGTCCCACTCCACCACCACCGCCACGACGTTCTCCGTGACTGTGGTGGCGTCCTGGACGACAGAGAGGGCCGGGTCGAGTACTAGGATAGCCGACTTGACCGGTTTGTCCCTAGTGGCCATCTTTTGTATACAAGTATACCGGGTGTCCACTCGGCCCGCCGATCCAGTGTAAGGTTCCTGGATCAGTACGGCCGAGTAGCCACCCTCGATGGCCACTTGGATCGCCTCGTGGAACGCGGCGCGGCAACGACCAATGTTGATTTGCATCAACCGGATCGCGCCCCGCCGCGCCCCAGGAGGTCCTCCCACGGGACCCCGGCCACTGTCGGCCACCCCAGCACCCAGTGCACCCCGAGACTGTAAGGGTGCCAAGGTGCCCGTATCAGCAGTATTTTATTGCCTGTCGCGCTATGCTGTCCCAGCGAATACGCTCGGGACAATCCCAGGGTGCGCGGAGTCTGCCCCTGACACCTTGGTGCAGTGACAGCAGCGCGGGTCTCCAGCTCGCGCCGACGGGGGACAGTCCCTGGTCTGGTGCTCCCCGCTGCACCGGCCACACCTGGCATCGGCACGACAAACTCGTGCCGTGTGCCCGTAGCCCATGCAGCGGTAACACTGTACCAGTGGGGACTGGTCCACCGCCAGCACGACCTGGTACCCCAGCCTTATCCTCGCCCCCTCCATGCGCCGCCAGATCTCGGGGGTCACCTCTAGGACAACGTTGCAATGCGCACCATTCCTACCGTTGGTGCGGGTTAGGTTAGGTTAGGTTAGGTTAGGTTAGGTTAGGTTAGGTTAGGTTAGGTTAGGTTAGGTTAGGTTAGGTTAGGTTAGGTTAGGTTAGGTTAGGTTAGGTTAGGTTAGGTTAGGTTAGGTTAGGTTAGGTTAGGTTAGGTTAGGTTAGGTTAGGTTAGGTTAGGTTAGGTTAGGTTAGGTTAGGTTAGGTTAGGTTAGGTTAGGTTAGGTTAGGTTAGGTTAGGTTAGGTTAGGTTAGGTTGGGGTGCTATGCCAGATAACCTCCTCGTTTGCCCGCGCTGCTGCCGTTCCACTTGATACCCTGAGTCCGGTGGAAAGGCAGTGGCAAGGGCCGGTGCACCCTGGGCGTTGGTCAGTAACTTCTCTTAGGAGATCTTGCTGGCCAACGGCGAATAGTCTGGCACAGAGGGTCGTCTGGGTCCTGACCTGTCAGGCCCCAGACGGGGCGCGCACCCACTCTGAGTGGGTGTGCGCGACGAGGGACTCCCGTTGCCACTGGCAGCGGGATTGGGGGACCTCCCGCGGGGAGGAAGTGGGGACGCCCGTCGCCACGGGTGCCGCTCGGAGGACACGGTTAACCCAGCGCACTAGAGGAAACGGTAAGCCGTTGGGCCGTGTATGGAGCGGCGCCCGTGGCAGACGGGATTTCGAGGGCCTTCTTGCGCCGAGGTGAGGTAGCGGGAGGCTGCGGCCGAACGCGCCTCGGCGCCAGAGGAGGGGGACCGAAGGCGCCCGCCGCCGCGGAGTCGCGCGGAGGACACGGTCCAGTGCACCAGAGGGGTGCTATGCTGGGCCGTGGACGAAGCTGCACCCATGGCGGTCGGGTTATTGACATCGTGTCCATGACACATGTCCGCCCCGGCCCCTTAAGTCTGGATCCTGACTTGTCAGGCCAGACAATTTATGAGGGAAACCTCATCCGGAGGGCAGGGACCGAAGGCACCCGAGTGAGAGACGGGTCATATTGACATTGTGTCCTAGACACGTGTCCGCCTCGGTCCCTAAAGGGACCAGCGGTTGGTCCCACAGAGGGTTCGGCGTAAGCCGTGATTGCCGGGGGGGCACACTGGTAGAATGCTCAGCGATCCCAGGGTGCCCCCACACCAAACCGGCCCAGAGGGAACCGCCGGAGTGGAGTTTAGTGGGTAGGGCCAGGCTCTCGATTTCCCTCTTTCTTGCAAAGAGGGATGAGAGCGGCGAGTCCCACATACCCCCTGGAGTTTTATCCCAGGGGGATGCGTAAATGCATTCTCCACTTCGTCAAAAAAAAAAAAAAAAAAAAAAAAAAAAAAAAAAAAGGTTAGGTTAGGTTAGGTTAGGTTAGGTTAGGTTAGGTTAGGTTAGGTTAGGTTAGGTTAGGTTAGGTTAGGTTAGGTTAGGTTAGGTTAGGTTAGGTTAGGTTAGGTTAGGTTAGGTTAGGTTAGGTTAGGTTAGGTTAGGTTAGGTTAGGTTTTTTTTTTTTTTTTTTTTTTTTTTTTTTTTTTTTTTTATAAGGTACCGCCACTATTTATTCTGTGGCGACCTTTAGTCAATTTTATTAAAACCGTCATGGGATAAAATTTCAATTAAACTTATACAATAAGATGTCTTTAGTCAAAAGTTAAAAGTAAATATGTAAAAGTGAATGTCTTAAGTTTAAAAATAAAAAAATTGCAATGAAATAATAAAATATACAGTATTATGTAGCTAGACTTTAAAATTAATAAAATAAAATTAATAACATTAATAGACCCCGACGCCTTGTCTCTGACTACTCCTGAGAGTAGTGACAAGCAAGGCGCCGGGGTTTGACATAAAATTTAAAAATTTACAAAGTAGACATGTCTAAAATTTGGTTTAAAATTAGTAAATTAGATCTAAAGTTTTTTCTTTTTTATCTCTCCTTCTCTTTTCCTTTCCTTTTCCTCTCTTTTTTTTTTTTTTTTTTTTTTTTTTTTTTTTTTTTTTCTCATTCCTTTCCCTTTTTTTTTTTTTTTTTTCTCTTTTTTTTTTTTTTTTTTTTTTTTTTTTTTTTTTTTATATGAATGTCTTAATATTAGGACTACTTAAAGTTTATATAATAAAAGTCATAAACTGGCTATAAATTAGTCTCACACCATCATATTTATAACGTAAGTATGTAATTCTCTGGATGCCCCGACGCCTTGTCTCTGACTACTCATGTGAGTAGTGACAAGCAAGGCGCCGGGGTTAAACGTAAAACTTAAAATTATTTAGATGGACTTTAAAATGTCGAGATATAAATCGAAATTGTCCTGGGATAAAATGTAAAAGATAAAGTTATAAAAATGACAAACGACTTTAGTCCCGGCCTCCATTGGCCTTAGAGGCCGCGCGCGTCACCCCCAGGGCGAAGGACAGGAAGACCTCTCGACTTTTGGAGTCGGCCATAAAGGCGGCGAAAGCCTCGCACCTCACCGCTGCTCCCAGGAGTATCTCGCAATCGGCCCGTGCAGCTCCAAAACGGGGGCACTCCTCCAGCAGGTGCTCCAGCGTTTCGGGAGTCTCGTCATCACAAATGCAGGACGGACTCCCCGCGAGCTTGAACCTGTGGAGGTACGCTCGAAAGCCGCCGTGCCCCGTCAGGAGCTGCGCCTTGGCATTGCACATTGTGAATTTGCCAAGGACTTTATGGGCCGATGCGACGTCCGGGAAGAACAGCGAGGTGACGCGGCCTGTGGCAGACTCGCTGTAGCGGGTCTGCCACTTTGCCACTGTCTCCCGTCTCACCTGCAGTTTTGCATGTGAGACGGGATACAGGTCGTAGGCTGCCGCGTCTTTGCGAGACAACGCCGCCCTCTTGGCCAACTCGTCTGCGCGCTCGTTGCCGGGGATCCCGACGTGGGCCTTGATCCAGAAAAACCGGATCAGGCCCCCGTTATCCTGTATGTCCCTCAGCTGACCGTGAATTTTCACGGCCAGCTGGTGTGTGGGCGAGGGGTTCCTGAGCAACTCCAGAGCAGATCTGTTCGGTTAGGTTAGGTTAGGTTAGGTTAGGTTAGGTTAGGTTAGGTTAGGTTAGGTTAGGTTAGGTTAGGTTAGGTTAGGTTAGGTTAGGTTAGGTTAGGTTAGGTTAGGTTAGGTTAGGTTAGGTTAGGTTAGGTTAGGTTAGGTTAGGTTAGGTTAGGTTAGGTTAGGTTAGGTTAGGTTAGGTTAGGTTAGGTTAGGTTAGGTTAGGTTAGGTTAGGTTAGGTTAGGTTAGGTTAGGTTAGGTTAGGTTAGGTTAGGTTAGGTTAGGTTAGGTTAGGTTAGGTTAGGTTAGGTTAGGTTAGGTTAGGTTAGGTTAGGTTAGGTTAGGTTAGGTTAGGTTAGGTTAGGTTAGGTTAGGTTAGGTTAGGTTAGGTTAGGTTAGGTTAGGTTAGGTTAGGTTAGGTTAGGTTAGGTTAGGTTAGGTTAGGTTAGGTTAGGTTAGGTTAGGTTAGGTTAGGTTAGGTTAGGTTAGGTTAGGTTAGGTTAGGTTAGGTTAGGTTAGGTTAGGTTAGGTTAGGTTAGGTTAGGTTAGGTTAGGTTAGGTTAGGTTAGGTTAGGTTAGGTTAGGTTAGGTTAGGTTAGGTTAGG